>CM060924.1:433024182-435511057 GCA_030737875.1 Allium sativum
ATAAGCCCACAACATGTTATTCTCTAGATTGTGGCCCAAGGTCCGAAATCCACAATCTATTTTATATTCTCGCTTAGTTATATCATTACAATAACATGTTTTACTTAATATCCAATTCACATGTTTTCTAATTAACATGTTACTTACCATTTATGATTAAATATAACTTATTTCATTTTACAAGTTTTCCTCATTCTTTCTCATTTAATCATAAATTCAATTTACATCATCACTACAACGTATTGTTGTCTACTTAGTAGATTATTACACATATCTATTTCTACAAGTTATGCTTACCCTACAAGGTGTCTTCCAATTACATAACTTTATTATTTCTACTGGTTATGTATACCACTAGGTGTCTTTAATTACATAACCTTATTGGGTTAAGTTCTTGGGCCTATATGTAAATATTACCCATCCCCTCTAATTTTCTTAACCCACCCATTACCCATCCAATTTTACGTAACCCAAACTCAAGTTCATAATCATACAATCCTAATGGATTAAATTAGGTTAAGTAGTCCAATTCATTACCATGTCCAATTATGGTTAAAATGGGCTAGACCTCCCACATTAAGACTACACGTATTGATGCTGGATATGCCGGTCGGGTCCATGCAGTCTTATTCCACAGTTGGGTCTAACCTCGTGTCTTAGCCCGATTCGTATTTGCGTACTTAGACATCCCACATTAGGTTAAACATTAGTGGCTGCTGGATATGCCGGTCGGGTCCGGGCAGACTTCCACCACTAATGTAACCTAACCTCGTGTCATAAGTACAATTACAATTCCTAATTGTAATTACTAAACATTCCATTATTAATTAATTAATCAATTAAACCTTTCCCCATTTGAATTACATCTAATTCATTATTCAAATTATAGACTTTTATGCCTCTTTTTAATTCACCTTTTAATTATGCACCATATGCCCCTTATCATAAATTAAGGCATATATATATATATATATATGTGTGTGTGTGTGTGTGTGTGTGTGTGTGTGTTGTGTATATTGCGAAAACCCAAACCCACATATTTTCCAATTTATACCTAAAATTCATATTTACATAAGTTCTAATTTATGTCCCAAATTAATATTTAGACATGTCCCATTCTATACCCAATTCTATATTTACATATATTCCAATGCAATTGTACCCAAACCCATATTTTCATATTTCTAATGTATGCCTAAAATTCATATTCATACATGTACCAATTTATATGTCAAATTAATATTTACACGTTCCAATACAAATTAACCCAAATTCATGTTTTCTAATTTGTGCCTAAAATTCGCATTCATATTGTCCAATATGAAACATGCCCCCAAATCCATATTCGTATATTTTCCCCATTTTATGCCCAATTTATATTCATATTTTCCAATATCAATTATGCCCCAAATTATGACTTTTCCCATTATTCTCAACTTCGCACGTTCACATTTTTCAGCGTTAGGCCTAGGCTCGAAGGTAGCCTGGCTATATGAAAATAAAAAGAAAAAGAAGAGAAAGAAAAGAATCAGAGCAGGCAAAATAACGAATCAATAACATAATAGTAGAAATAGACGTAAAACTGAATGGACATATTATGACAAGTTTAGATTTGGTGACGATATAAACATATAAGAATAGATCTGAGGAATATGTCATAATAGAACTGATTAGGCACTAATTCAAGATCCAGTATTTATATACATATCACGATTACTAATTAGATATTCAGATCTAAAAATAACATGAACACACAGTGAATTTGTTGTGAAGAACATGTTGAATAAGTTATTGTAGCCACTGCTGATTTTGTTGTAGAAATCTTTGAATATGTATAATCTTTTTTTTTTTTGAATTGATTTAGAAGAATAAGAAGAAGAAGAACCATTTTAATTTTCATCGCAACTGTGACGATCCCAAAATCCGAGGGGCGGTATTAAGGATAATCATTGGAATATAACACATTAATCATCATAGCAGAGTACATATAATAGCAGAACAATAAAATAGAATAATTTTACATGGATATGACAGCGGAATCACAACATGTAGTAACATCAGAATAGCACAGCGTAGGATATAACTTAGTGAATAAAAGGAAGTGATCAGTCAACATCGCCAGAGGCGGAATACATACATGCAGTGAGACATAATAAGGGTATCAGTCTACATCGCCGAAGGCGGAATACATATACATACAATAAGAAGTACGGAAAGTAAATCAGTCTGCATTGCCCGTGGAGGAATCATAATATAAGTACAGTAATGGCGGAAAATGTCAAAGTTGTCTCTGTGAAGTCAGCCTCGCCACGAGCCAAAAATGCACTCTATGCAACAGTGCAGAGCCTAAAACAACCTGTCACCTGTGAACTAGGCTGCCCGTGTGAAAATAAGGGCACCCGCGTTTGCAAAGTGAAACAAACAACGAGTCAGTCATGGGGACTGGTATGAGAAATCTATTTAACAGTTAAACAACAGTAATAAGCAAATCATAGGACCACGCCACTTTCGCGGAACGGGTTTACTCCATTAATTGCTAGTGCATTTAAAACAAAGTAAATTCTTTTAAAACAACGCAATGCTTTTAAAAAGAATGAAGCCATTATAAGACTCAGGTCCCATCAAACAATGCAACGCAAGCCGGAGGATAGAGTTTTACCTTATAATGGCCAAATATGCTTGATACGTATAAAGCAAAATCAATTGATATTATTACTAGTGCATATATGTTTCAAAAGCGAATAGCATCATAAATATCAATCATAGGCGGCATAGCTACCATCTACTATGTCGCCATACTAGTTCTACAATCGAGTCCGTTATTTCGTATTGGAAATTGGATTTCCGTCATGAGTCGAGGCAAGGGGCAAGCTCCTCTCCGCTTCGAGACATTCTAGCAAATGCCTTAGGACTACACACTCTGGGCAACCCTTGGATCTTTAGGGCCGGTCCTCTCTTACGTTTGAGGATTGGCAATTCCTGAACACACGTTTCCCGGTCCTTACAGACCTATAATCGAGCGCCTCGCATTCCAACAACCACAAAGGTGAAAAGTATATATATATATATATATATGTCAGGGCTGGTAAGTCACTGACACCACCATAGCTAGAAAGAAACGTCGTGCACTCCCTGCAGTCCGTATCCCATTTTTAACTCATACCGGGGTGTGAGGCTCGCGAATCTACGAAATACACAAAGCTAAGCCACGTAGACCGTGCTTTGATCATCATCCACAATACTTTGCTTTGCATCAGAAGCCTTGATCACAACATCTTGGCATGCCACATAGGCAGTCCACTCCATACGATTGATTTCCATCGATATATAACCTCTAAGCTCGTACGTCTCAGAGAAGGGCGTTAAGAAAAAGAATAAATTCTCCGCCGCCAAACAGATATATATTTAACAGAGATCAATCAGTATAGAACAAAATCCAATGTCAGACACACAGTCCATTTACAAGTCCGTTCTGGGTCTGAACGAAACCGGAGGCGTCAAATTCCTCGTATATCCGTCTAATCAACACATACGTTCAGACGGCTACTACTTCCGCCCCTTTCCGGTAGCTACTCCGGTCAGGAACCTCAGCAGCGCCCATCCAACCGATACGAAGATTGTCGGTCTTGAATCGTCTTTTGCATTTTCCAATTCGAATCGCTCGATAAATTATTTGAAATGAGGGTGAAACGACCCGCAAATCCGAGCTATCTGAGTTGACTAAAAACACCACACGTCCAACTCAAATAACACAGAAATACGACTCATTATTAGAAAGAAGTTAGAGGATGAGAAATAGAAAGAAAGAAATATTAGAATAGAAGAAAACAAAGATCACAAACTCACAGCGGAACGAATAAAATATATTATATAACATAAGCTTCGAAATACAAATCTGTTTTGTACATATATACATACCATCATCAGAGTACACATAACATTTGATCCAGCGGAAGTAACTCTAAATAACTAACGTTGAAGCCTCCTGCTTCAAGCTCCTCCAAGTGTATCTGTAAAAGCCTGAAACACTTGACTGCCCGTACAAATTTGGGCACCCAAGAGTTTAGGGAAAACAAAACAAAATAAACTCTGGGTCAGTCATGGGACTGGTGTGAGTAAACTCCAACCACTTGTTTAACTTTAAAAATCTTTTCAAAAGAAAAGATAATAGTAAGACCAGCCCACACATAAACATGGACGGTTTTTACCTTACTATAACCCAAAACACTTTGATACGAAAATCCAATGATATTATCATAATGTCTACATCATTTAAATAACCAAATAGCAGAACGCTTGCATCTCACGCTCCACATATATAGTATAAAATCAAAACCCGCATGGCGCTTATTGGAGATTGGATTTCCAACATGACAAGGTATGGAACCACCTTTCGATGATGTATCTCTAAAGGCGAATACACCTGGGTTAAACAAGAACGTCTTGCAACCCGGCCCACACATGACCGACCACTCATTTCGCTTGAGTGTATCGAATGTACATCACCAACGGTTGGACTCAAACCACCGTTTCCCGAATGGGCAGAATCGATAGATTTAGAAACAAAAGAAATTTCTCTAGATAGGTGATTATACACCCTAATGGGTGCGACCCACATAGCCATGCTGCCTGCCCGATTTTTGTCCTTTCCCGGTTGTTGAGGCCTGAGGCTACGATTACTTACCATTCATTGATAGCACAATCACTTTGAATGCCACATTGTCAGATCCGTTAATCACTAGTTAAGTTTGCACAAATATTCTGGATATTATGCTAAGGGAATAAATCCGTTGCAACCATATACATTCATACAGACCAACCCATTTGATCATTGGAAATACTCTGTCAGACATTCGTCCATTAACGTCCGTTCTGGGATTGAACGAAACCGAAGGTACTATTTCTATTAATAGAAAAGCCCTTGCACTTTACTCCGTCTTCAATATATTCAGCATACTTGGTTCGCAACGCTTATGCCGATACGGAGTGGTTCACGGATAATAATCCAACCGGTCTCTCCATATTGACAACGATGGTCAAAAACTTCGATAGTCTGTGATTTAACTATCGAATAAAAACAAGTGTTCATCCAACATATCAAACAAATCACTGGGCCCTTTATATAAATATTTCATTAATTAAATCTCTTCTCCATTTTCTCAATCAATATTTGTTAGCCAAATATTTCCAATAATCATTCTTGGCTCTTATGCCATTTGGAAAACGTTTCCAAATATTAACTTCTTTTACTTTCTATATATTAGAAAATGTCTCTATTTGCAGTTGGAAACAATTCCAATCACTTATCTCTATCACCTTTTGTTTACAACATTCGATTTTTATATTCACTTTACTATCGAATTCAATACGTCGATACAATGATTTCAAATTATCAAAATATCTTAAAAATATTCTAACTCCTTAAATTTCCGGAAAAATTCGCCATAACCTCCCCTGTATCGGGAGCATCGGGAAATTTCAAATAGCTTCCCGGTATCTTCCTCAATCAAAAAAGAAAAAGGAAAAGCCAAGCGGCTTGCCGATACGGCGCATAAAACTCATATATGAATTAAACATGTACCTTTTTGTCGAGCACATAAATTATATACTTTATATACTTCATTCCATACCTGTCCAACACCTGTCACCTGTTTTCAATTCAATTCAACTCAATCCATTCGTTTGAATCCAATTTTGAATCGTTTGAATTCAGTTTCGCTCAATTATTCTTTACTTAGCCTTTTTGTCTATTTCACTTCTTTGTTGAACATAACATGTTCAAATAAAATATTTAACTCGTTCATAACCAAATTGAATTTCAATTTCAATTCTAGTTCTCTTTTCTATTTCGAATATAAATTCTCAAATCGAATTCACTTATTTAAAGCTCAATATTCATTCGAAATCTCATTAACTAATTTCTATTCGAATTAGTTAACTCTATTCAATAAATCAAAAATCTGATTTCTATTTCAAAAATCATATTCATTTACACAACTTGAAATCGCATATATTTTACAACTCAACTCTGAAATTTCTAAATAGAAACTTCGGATTTTATTTGCTTAAAAATCCTTTTATAACATTAAACAAACCATTATGGTTTTAAAACGATTCTGGCGCTGCTTTTCTGAAAATTTGATTTTGATATAACTCAAAATATATACGACGAAATTCAGATTTTTCTCCTTCATTAGAAAACTATTATCAAACTGGTCCTGACGTTTCTTGTTTCAAAGAATTTCGACTTCAATTGAGTTCTGTATACTCGATTGAAGTTCGAATTGCCAATTTACGAACTGCAGCGCTGCGGCGAGTTCGTTTTAATTATATATATATATAAACTTTTTTAAACTTCTTAAAAATGAATTCAACTCCATTCTAATTTTATTTTAAATATATATCAAACATTATTTTCCAACTCAACAAATATTTCTGATCTTCTATTTCATTTATATTTGAAGTCTATATTCAAATTCCAATTCGATTCTAATTCAAATTCTATATTCAAATTCTATTTCAACTATATGAATTCAAAATTCCATTTTTAATCTATTTGAACTTCAAATATTTAAACTCCATTTTTACTTGAACTTCAAATACCACATTTATATTCCTTTGAATTCAAATATCATGTTTCAAATCTCTTTGAATCCCTCTTGTTCAAATTCTAATTAAACTCCATTTGAGTTTTGTTTGAATCCTTATATTTAACACCATTTGAATTCTAATATTCAAACTCATTATTAACACCATTTGAATTTCTTCACTCAAATCCATTTGAATTCCCTTGAATTCAAATTCCATTTCAAAACCCTTTGGATTTTCTATTTTGAAATCCTATTTGAAATTCAAAATTCCAATTCTACTTTGAAATCCTATTTTCAAAGTTTATTTCAAATTCTAATTTGAAATTCCATATTCAAATTTCTACTTGAATTTCTATATTCAATTTCATGTTCAAATTCAATACTTGAATTTCTATTTCAAATCTCTCTTCAAATTTCATATTTGAATTCCAATCAAATCTCTATTCACATTTCACATTTGAATTCTTCCTTGAAATACTATATTTCAAATTCTATTCAAATTCTTCTTTGGAATTCTATATTTCAAATTCTATTTTGAAATTCTACATTCAAATCTCTATTTGAATTTCTTTATTCGAATTCTTTTGAATTCAAATCTTATTTTAATTCCTTGAATTCAAATTCTATTTTTCAATCTAATTTCATTTATTCGAGTTCTATTTGAACTTCTATTTGAATTTCTAATATTCAATCTCCTCTTAAAATTCAAATATTTAAACTCTTTTTTTTAAAATTCAAATGTTATACTCAAATTCCATTTGAGTTATATATTTAAAAATTTCATTTCAAATCCTATTTTGAAATTCCATTTCAAATTCCAATTTCACACTTGTATTTCTATTTATCAAATGATAATTCTTTTCACTTCATTTTACAACTTCGTTATAAAAGAACTATTTCTAAACTTCGTTTAAAAAGAAACTACTTGTTATATTTTTCAAAAAAAACAAGTTTATATTTATTTCCATTTAAAATTCAAATTCTATTTAAAAATAGAATTTTTCCTTTTTAAATCTCAAATACCCTTTCACGATATTTTTAAATATCATTACTTAAGCCCAGTGATAAAACACACAAAGCAACCAAATATTTATTTTTTCTAACACATCATATATAACAATATATATGCAAACAAATAAACAGACAGATAATATATTTTTGAGGAATCCAGTTGGATTCCTCCAACCTGTTTTCCTGCATCCACAGATGTTAGCACATAAATAATACCCATTCTGCTTCGTGGCAGAATATCGCGGTATAGAAGGTCATCCACTAATCATAGCGTGGGGCGTATAGGGTAATCATCCGCTATGAAACTGTGGGCATCCGCTAATGAGACTGCGGGAATCCAACCAATCAATCAACCCAATATATATATATATATATAGCCTAAATAACTAATATATATAAAACAACCAGAAAATATTCACACAAGCAACAGACAATTATTTTTAACGAAATAAAAATAATTTAAAATAAAAGGTGAGTGAGATTTACTCACCGTAATTTCCTTTGCTGAATGTCTCGTGGAAATTCAGATCTTACGGCTTCGAATCCCCTCGAACGAGTTTTATCGTGCTCCTATGAATATTTATTTAATGATCAACATTTCAATTAACGCATAAATAAATGTCATGTGTATATATATATCCATTTTCTCATTTAATTAAATCACCAAATTGTTTTAATTAAATATCCAACTTCTTTTATTTATTTTGAGTTTGAAATCTAAATCAAACTAATATGGTTTAAATAAAAGAATCAAAACAAACTAATTTATTTTCTATAAACTAATTATATAATTTATTTGCTCTTTATATAACTAACCCCTCAAAATAAATTCCTAACTACCTTATTTATTTTTCAAATAAATAAAAACTAAATCTAAAAAAAAGAAAATACCTTAATCTTGTTAAATTCTTTCTTCTTTCTCAATACATTACTGTCGAACAGAGATTCCCATCCCCAGAACTAAAACCGCGAGCTACACTACATCGATGAACTCCAGGGAGCAAGTCGCGATCCCCCAGAATACAGATACCACCACCTCCACGCTGCTCCACCGAACGCTGCTCCTCCCGATCCCCCGAGCTTGCCAACATCGCACCTTTCCCCATCAGTCGAACCTGGCTCGAAACCCTAATCCGAATCGCCATCGGTTCTTAGCCCTAACCCTGGTTCCCTAGATTGAAATTTTCGAACTCGAACCCATTGTCCGTGCTTCCATCGAGGTTGCGACCCCTCAGCTTGTCGTTAGGATTGAAGAAAGGGTACCCGAATTTTGAAAATAGGATTCGATTGATTTAGGGGGTTTTGCGGCCATTTTTATTTTTTTCGTTTGTTTTTCTGTTGAACGAAGGAATGGAGTCGCGGTGGTTTATATAAGCAAAAGAAGGGAGACAACGAGTACGGGCCATTAAAATGGCTGTCTGCTTGCTTCGAGTTTGGGGAGCAGGAATTTGTGCTCGAAAATAACATGTCTGCCTATAATTGAAGATAGGTCGGCTGTTATATTTTTTTTTTATTTTAAATAGCTAAATATCTCTCGGTCCCTTAACTCGAGATCCCGAACATAATATTTTAACGTAACGACTTACGTTAACAGATTATGGCGTTATTCTGAACCCCACGGAACTGATTCTGGAATTTAATTCGACTGTGTAGAGGAAATAACAATTTAAATTAATGATTTAAAACATAAATTGATTTCAAAACATTTTAATTTAACAAAAATAAATTATTATCATCGCTCTATTTCAATATACAATTTATATTAATCGACACTATTTCGATTCAGTTTTAACTTCGAATTGAATTATTTCAAACTTCTCGTATTTCGATAATTATCAAAATAAATCGTATTTCGATTATTTAATCGATAACCCAAAAAATACCATTTATACTATGAATTCAATATTTAAACCATACTAAATATTTAGAATAAACTGTTCAAAAATCTGGGTCGTTACATTCTTTCCCCCTTAAAATAATTTCGTCCTCGAAATTGCTAAAGTAGGAAAATGGTACAAATCTATTACTTTTCACAACTCTCACTTATGTTGAAACTCAACTCCTCATATTTCAACAAATTAACCCCAACCAAAACTTTTGGTCTTCACCCATTTAATTCAAATGATCTACGATCAATTCATTTATATCCAATCTATATTCCAATAAATCTATTCAAATTGATTCTAATCAATTCATCCACTTCGACCCATCTAACTTGGTTAAGTTAAATTTAAAATTCCAGAATTCAAATTCCCGGGTTTCTATTCCAAATCCTTTTGAAATCACCCAAAATATACATATATTTATTCTCATCTCAATTCAAAACATTTGAATTTTCAATCCACTTGTTTTCTTCCAACAAATTTCCATCAAAACTTTTTAAGGTAGCAATTCATCACTTAGAAACTCGGAAATGAACACTGATGATGTTGCAATCATCATCAGAATTATTTCCCAGCCACTGAAGTGAGTTCAGTGCCTTATTATTTCAAAATTCGTCTAAAATGATTTTCTTTCAAATCTTTCTAAAACAAAGCTATATTATTTTAATATACTTTGAAAAATATTTTTCAACTTCCCAGGATTTTGAATTCTTAATTCTGGTTTGAATTTAATTCTAATTCATCTCATTTGTATATATTTTATTCATATACAAATTTTATTTGGTTATAAATAACCATTTCAATTTTTATAATCTTGTTTGATTATAAAGTTAACATCCAACACATCCATATAATAATAATTCTAGAAAATTATTCTTTCTATATCAAAATAGAAATTTTGGGTAAAATTATTTCATTCACCCACTTGAAAACAATATCATGTTCAATCTCCTGTTCAAGTGTTTAGAAATTCCTATCGACTTTGTGGCGTCCCACTACTCGATCAGAATTCATAAACCACTCAACAGACTAGCCAACACAATATAAATTTTTTTTTATATCAATAACAAATACGCGCTCTCGTATTATACACTCAACTCATTCTAGGGCACTGCTGACCCTATCTCTAATGAGCACATGCCACACAAGCCTAGGTGTTCGCTCAACCTAAGCTCTGATACCAACTGAAACGACCCGCAAATCCGAGCTATCTGAGTTGACTAAAAACACCACACGTCCAACTCAAATAACACAGAAATACGACTCATTATTAGAAAGAAGTTAGAGGATGAGAAATAGAAAGAAAGAAATATTAGAATAGAAGAAAACAAAGATCACAAACTCACAGCGGAACGAATAAAATATATTATATAACATAAGCTTCGAAATACAAATCTGTTTTGTACATATATACATACCATCATCAGAGTACACATAACATTTGATCCAGCGGAAGTAACTCTAAATAACTAACGTTGAAGCCTCCTGCTTCAAGCTCCTCCAAGTGTATCTGTAAAAGCCTGAAACACTTGACTGCCCGTACAAATTTGGGCACCCAAGAGTTTAGGGAAAACAAAACAAAATAAACTCTGGGTCAGTCATGGGACTGGTGTGAGTAAACTCCAACCACTTGTTTAACTTTAAAAATCTTTTCAAAAGAAAAGATAATAGTAAGACCAGCCCACACATAAACATGGACGGTTTTTACCTTACTATAACCCAAAACACTTTGATACGAAAATCCAATGATATTATCATAATGTCTACATCATTTAAATAACCAAATAGCAGAACGCTTGCATCTCACGCTCCACATATATAGTATAAAATCAAAACCCGCATGGCGCTTATTGGAGATTGGATTTCCAACATGACAAGGTATGGAACCACCTTTCGATGATGTATCTCTAGAGGCGAATACACCTGGGTTAAACAAGAACGTCTTGCAACCCGGCCCACACATGACCGACCACTCATTTCGCTTGAGTGTATCGAATGTACATCACCAACGGTTGGACTCGAACCACCGTTTCCCGAATGGGCAGAATCGATAGATTTAGAAACAAAAGAAATTTCTCTAGATAGGTGATTATACACCCTAATGGGTGCGACCCACATAGCCATGCTGCCTGCCCGATTTTTGTCCTTTCCCGGTTGTTGAGGCCTGAGGCTACGATTACTTACCATTCATTGATAGCACAATCACTTTGAATGCCACATTGTCAGATCCGTTAATCACTAGTTAAGTTTGCACAAATATTCTGGATATTATGCTAAGGGAATAAATCCGTTGCAACCATATACATTCATACAGACCAACCCATTTGATCATTGGAAATACTCTGTCAGACATTCGTCCATTAACCTCCGTTCTGGGATTGAACGAAACCGAAGGTACTATTTCTATTAATAGAAAAGCCCTTGCACTTTACTCCGTCTTCAATATATTCAGCATACTTGGTTCGCAACGCTTATGCCGATACGGAGTGGTTCACGGATAATAATCCAACCGGTCTCTCCATATTGACAACGATGGTCAAAAACTTCGATAGTCTGTGATTTAACTATCGAATAAAAACAAGTGTTCATCCAACATATCAAACAAATCACTGGGCCCTTTAAATAAATATTTCATTAATTAAATCTCTTCTCCATTTTCTCAATCAATATTTGTTAGCCAAATATTTCCAATAATCATTCTTGGCTCTTATGCCATTTGGAAAACGTTTCCAAATATTAACTTCTTTTACTTTCTATATATTAGAAAATGTCTCTATTTGCAGTTGGAAACAATTCTAATCACTTATCTCTATCACCTTTTGTTTACAACATTCGATTTTTATATTCACTTTACTATCGAATTCAATACGTCGATACAATGATTTCAAATTATCAAAATATCTTAAAAATATTCTAACTCCTTAAATTTCCGGAAAAATTCGCCATAACCTCCCCTGTATCGGGAGCATCGGGAAATTTCAAATAGCTTCCCGGTATCTTCCTCAATCAAAAAAGAAAAAGGAAAAGCCAAGCGGCTTGCCGATACGGCGCATAAAACTCATATATGAATTAAACATGTACCTTTTTGTCGAGCACATAAATTATATACTTTATATACTTCATTCCATACCTGTCCAACACCTGTCACCTGTTTTCAATTCAATTCAACTCAATCCATTCGTTTGAATCCAATTTTGAATCGTTTGAATTCAGTTTCGCTCAATTATTCTTTACTTAGCCTTTTTGTCTATTTCACTTCTTTGTTGAACATAACATGTTCAAATAAAATATTTAACTCGTTCATAACCAAATTGAATTTCAATTTCAATTCTAGTTCTCTTTTCTATTTCGAATATAAATTCTCAAATCGAATTCACTTATTTAAAGCTCAATATTCATTCGAAATCTCATTAACTAATTTCTATTCGAATTAGTTAACTCTATTCAATAAATCAAAAATCTGATTTCTATTTCAAAAATCATATTCATTTACACAACTTGAAATCACATATATTTTACAACTCAACTCTGAAATTTCTAAATAGAAACTTCGGATTTTATTTGCTTAAAAATCCTTTTATAACATTAAACAAACCATTATGGTTTTAAAACGATTCTGGCGCTGCTTTTCTGAAAATTTGATTTTGATATAACTCAAAATATATACGACAAAATTCAGATTTTTCTCCTTCATTAGAAAACTATTATCAAACCGGTCCTGACGTTTCTTGTTTCAAAGAATTTCGACTTCAATTGAGTTCTGTATACTCGATTGAAGTTCGAATTGCCAATTTACGAACTGCAGCGCTGCGGCGAGTTCGTTTTAATTATATATAAATAAACTTTTTTAAACTTCTTAAAAATGAATTCAACTCCATTCTGATTTTATTTTAAATATATATCAAACATTATTTTCCAACTCAACAAATATTTTTGATCTTCTATTTCATTTATATTTGAAGTCTATATTCAAATTCCAATTCGATTCTAATTCAAATTCTATATTCAAATTCTATTTCAACTATATGAATTCAAAATTCCATTTTTAATCTATTTGAACTTCAAATATTTAAACTCCATTTTTACTTGAACTTCAAATACCACATTTATATTCCTTTGAATTCAAATATCATGTTTCAAATCTCTTTGAATCCCTCTTGTTCAAATTCTAATTAAACTCCATTTGAGTTTTGTTTGAATCCTTATATTTAACACCATTTGAATTCTAATATTCAAACTCATTATTAACACCATTTGAATTTCTTCACTCAAATCCATTTGAATTCCCTTGAATTCAAATTCCATTTCAAAACCCTTTGGATTTTCTATTTTGAAATCCTATTTGAAATTCAAAATTCCAATTCTACTTTGAAATCCTATTTTCAAAGTTTATTTCAAATTCTAATTTGAAATTCCATATTCAAATTTCTACTTGAATTTCTATATTCAATTTCATGTTCAAATTCAATACTTGAATATTTCAAATCTCTCTTCAAATTTCATATTTGAATTCCAATCAAATCTCTATTCACATTTCACATTTGAATTCTTCCTTGAAATACTATATTTCAAATTCTATTCAAATTCTTCTTTGGAATTCTATATTTCAAATTCTATTTTGAAATTCTACATTCAAATCTCTATTTGAATTTCTTTATTCGAATTCTTTTGAATTCAAATCTTATTTTAATTCCTTGAATTCAAATTCTATTTTTCAATCTAATTTCATTTATTCGAGTTCTATTTGAACTTCTATTTGAATTTCTAATATTCAATCTCCTCTTAAAATTCAAATATTTAAACTCTTTTTTTTAAAATTCAAATGTTATACTCAAATTCCATTTGAGTTATATATTTAAAAATTTCATTTTACATCCTATTTTGAAATTCCATTTCAAATTCCAATTTCACACTTGTATTTCTATTTATCAAATGATAATTCTTTTCACTTCATTTTACAACTTCGTTATAAAAGAACTATTTCTAAACTTCGTTTAAAAAGAAACTACTTGTTATATTTTTCAAAAAAAAACAAGTTTATATTTATTTCCATTTAAAATTCAAATTCTATTTAAAAATAGAATTTTTCCTTTTTAAATCTCAAATACCCTTTCACGATATTTTTAAATATCATTACTTAAGCCCAGTGATAAAACACACAAAGCAACCAAATATTTATTTTTTCTAACACATCATATATAACAATATATATGCAAACAAATAAACAGACAGATAATATATTTTTGAGGAATCCAGTTGGATTCCTCCAACCTGTTTTCCTGCATCCACAGATGTTAGCACATAAATAATACCCATTCTGCTTCGTGGCAGAATATCGCGGTATAGAAGGTCATCCACTAATCATAGCGTGGGGCGTATAGGGTAATCATCCGCTATGAAACTGCGGGCATCCGCTAATGAGACTGCGGGAATCCAACCAATCAATCAACCCAATATATATATATATAGCCTAAATAACTAATATATATAAAACAACCAGAAAATATTCACACAAGCAACAGACAATTATTTTTAACGAAATAAAAATAATTTAAAATAAAAGGTGAGTGAGATTTACTCACCGTAATTTCCTTTGCTGAATGTCTCGTGGAAATTCAGATCTTACGGCTTCGAATCCCCTCGAACGAGTTTTATCGTGCTCCTATGAATATTTATTTAATGATCAACATTTCAATTAACGCATAAATAAATGTCATGTGTATATATATATCCATTTTCTCATTTAATTAAATCACCAAATTGTTTTAATTAAATATCCAACTTCTTTTATTTATTTTGAGTTTGAAATCTAAATCAAACTAATATGGTTTAAATAAAAGAATCAAAACAAACTAATTTATTTTCTATAAACTAATTATATAATTTATTTGCTCTTTATATAACTAACCCCTCAAAATAAATTCCTAACTACCTTATTTATTTTTCAAATAAATAAAAACTAAATCTAAAAAAAAGAAAATACCTTAATCTTGTTAAATTCTTTCTTCTTTCTCAATACATTACTGTCGAACAGAGATTCCCATCCCCAGAACTAAAACCGCGAGCTACACTACATCGATGAACTCCAGGGAGCAAGTCGCGATCCCCCAGAATACAGATACCACCACCTCCACGCTGCTCCACCGAACGCTGCTCCTCCCGATCCCCCGAGCTTGCCAACATCGCACCTTTCCCCATCAGTCGAACCTGGCTCGAAACCCTAATCCGAATCGCCATCGGCTCTTAGCCCTAACCCTGGTTCCCTAGATTGAAATTTTCGAACTCGAACCCATTGTCCGTGCTTCCATCGAGGTTGCGACCCCTCAGCTTGTCGTTAGGATTGAAGAAAGGGTACCCGAATTTTGAAAATAGGATTCGATTGATTTAGGGGGTTTTGCGGCCATTTTTATTTTTTTCGTTTGTTTTTCTGTTGAACGAAGGAATGGAGTCGCGGTGGTTTATATAAGCAAAAGAAGGGAGACAACGAGTACGGGCCATTAAAATGGCTGTCTGCTTGCTTCGAGTTTGGGGAGCAGGAATTTGTGCTCGAAAATAACATGTCTGCCTATAATTGAAGATAGGTCGGCTGTTATATTTTTTTTTTTATTTTAAATAGCTAAATATCTCTCGGTCCCTTAACTCGAGATCCCGAACATAATATTTTAACGTAACGACTTACGTTAACAGATTATGGCGTTATTCTGAACCCCACGGAACTGATTCTGGAATTTAATTCGACTGTGTAGAGGAAATAACAATTTAAATTAATGATTTAAAACATAAATTGATTTCAAAACATTTTAATTTAACAAAAATAAATTATTATCATCGCTCTATTTCAATATACAATTTATATTAATCGACACTATTTCGATTCAGTTTTAACTTCGAATTGAATTATTTCAAACTTCTCGTATTTCGATAATTATCAAAATAAATCGTATTTCGATTATTTAATCGATAACCCAAAAAATACCATTTATACTATGAATTCAATATTTAAACCATACTAAATATTTAGAATAAACTGTTCAAAAATCTGGGTCGTTACAGAGGGTTAGCTCGGCCTTTTCAAATAATTCACGTCATTAGAATTTAAATCGATTCTTTCTATGGTTATATTATTCGACATCCATCTTTCAGTTCTTTAGTGTTATTTTCGTGTCAAACACATACAACCATCAAATATCAAACAATTCAAGCCCAATTGGTTTATTTGCAATCTATGTTGCTTATAATATTTTATAACGATTTTTCGCCATTTTTATTTATTTAAAAATGGCCATATTTAATTAAACGACGTTTCAGGTCGTGCCGTGGCACTGGCGCTGTTTTCCCCTAATTTTTTTCACACATATCGGAAAATCTAACCGTTGGATTTCTACAAAGTCTATATCAGTGGGAAGATATTCCCAAAGCGAACCCAACGGTTCCAGTTTCGTGAAAATCCGACGGTCGGATCTTCCACACTAGTCGTTTGAAGTTACGGTTTCAAAATTCGAACTACAGCGTCGTTATTCGATTTAATTTAATTATATTTATATTTATATATAAATATAAACGATTCTGGCGCTGTTCTTCGTCAGATTTGAATTAAACATTCTGGACAATCCAACCATTGGATTTTTACAAGGTTGGTGCCGTTGGGAAGATTTTTCCAAGGCGAACCCAGCGGTTGCCGGTTTCGGGAAAATCCGATGGTCGGATTTCTCGTACTAATCGTTTCAAATTTCGATTCCGAAACACGAACTGCACGGCTTCGATTTCTTTTAATTTTATTTATATTTATATATATAAATATAGTTCATTCTATATTTCCAACTATAGTTCATTCTATATTTTCAACTTCGTTTTCACTTCAAATATTTCACTAACGCCTTAATATTTTGAAAAATTTCGCCATAACCTCCTTTGTACGGGGAGGGGTTTGGAAATTTATTGGGCCGTGTTAGGTACCCAATAAATCCTAAAAAGCATCCACATATTTATAGTGATATATTCTGGTGTTTACGGGGGAGCATGTATAGATAATCACTCCAGAGAATAAATTCTCGTCACCCCCGTTTCCGTGTGGAAATAAATAGTCCATGTGCCGTATCTAATAGCTAGAGAGACGTGATTATTGTCAACTCCAGACCCGTTTGGGGTTTTTATTAATCTGGCAATTTATCGTTATATTTTATATAGTCCATATCAGTCATCAGTTCAACCTGTAGTATAAAATCATCGCCATACAAGCCTCGCGCTCGTATGGTAAATCTTCCACCTCGTCACACAAGCTCCAATTGCTAATGTGGAATATGATGAAGTATGCCTATCGTCAAGAAGTATGCCATGTAGTGTAGTTCAAAATTAATTGTTACTATCCTATGGCGACGTTTATTATTTCACATAGAATAACCAGCACTCCACATCTAATGGCATTCACAGGAGTTGATATAAAAATAAAATTGCGCAGCCAACTCATCAAGGTTTACCTATTTGTCGGGCACGCAAATAATTTCTTTACTCTACAGCTAATCCATTTTTCCTGTTCAACAAATGTATTTATATGCAGAACAAAGCCAATAATAATATTTCTAGCCAACTATTATTTATTTCAACACGTGTGTATTTTTATCAAAGCGTATACATGATAAAAGAAATATTTTTATCATCAAAAATATTTATTCAACACGTGAATGTTTTTAACACTTCATATTCACAATAAAAATGTAGTTTTTATTGTCGATTCATTTTATTTTAAAATACGCTAACATTCAACACATGAATTTCAAATCGACGAACGAATTGCAACTCAACACATGAATTTCAAATCGACGAACGAATTGCAACTCAGCACATGAATATTCTATATAGTTCGTATATATATAAAAATGTGATTTTTATCGCTAAAGCTATTTGTTTAAATTCAAATAATTTCAACTCAACGAATGAATTGCAACTCAACACATGAATATTCTATATAGTTCGTATATATATAAAAATGTGATTTTTATCGCTAAAGCTATTTGTTTAAATTCAAATAATATTCAACACATGAATTTCAACTCAACGAATGAATTGCAACTCAACACATGAATATTCTATATAGTTCGTATATATATAAAAATGTGATTTTTATCGCTAAAGCTATTTGTTTAAATTCAAATAATATTCAACACATGAATTTCAAATCGACGAACGAATTGCAACTCAACACATGAATATTTGCTATAGTTTGTATATATATAAAAATGTGATTTTTATCGCTAAAGCTATTTGTTTAAATTTAAATAATATTCAACACATGAATTTCAAATCGACGAACGAATTTGTAATAACCCGGAAAATGCGAGCCAGTTTGAAATTTTTATTTTGGCAATTTTAGCGAATTTTGAATATTTAAAATAGATTATTTTAAATAATATCGACCGGAAAATTTATTTTGAATATAATTCGAACGTATATATTATACGCGTCGTCGTTAGAATATAAATATTTATATATAATTATAAATAGAATTGAAAATGGCGCGGTAGTTCGATAATTCGATTTCAAACTTCAATTGAATGTACCGGGTGCAAAATAAACCGGATTTTAGTGAAACCAAAAATGATAGGATCTAATTGATAATATCTTTCCAACGAATCCGAAAAATCGAAATTTCCTAATGGGAATCAAAAGATATGTCCAGTTGAAAATTCTGAATAGTCGCTATGGAATTCAGGCCCTTAAAAATGGACATTTTGCAAACGACCTCGGATTTCGACGAAACCTGTTTTGTTGGGTCCGTGATGTTAAGATATTGCTAGGTTTCAAATTTCATAATTTTTCGAATCAATATGTGAGCGTGGCGAAGGAAAACGCGTTTGACCCGTTTCAGTTGAATTTAATCGACTGGAAAATGGCCATTTTTCAAACGGTCTCAGAATTTGACGAAACTAGTTTTGTTAGGATCGTATCGTCAATACGAAGCTAGAAAATATTTTTATGGAATTTATAGAGTTAGTATGTGACCCCGGTAATTTGAAATGTACGTTTAATATTCAATATAGTGATTTAAATGAAAATTTAACGGAAACTGATTGTAACAGCCGAATCAGCTGACGATACATATCCCATTGTGTTCGAAATGGGGGTGAAACGCTATGGACGACAGGCGGTGGGCCTCGTTTTGTGGTCGAAAATAAAAGATGCTTTTTGGTGGAAAAATAAATAAATAATTAAATAAAAAAAAGAAGAAAACCCTTTCCCCTTAAAACCCGTTGGCCCCCCCCTCATTTTCAATACAGAATCAAAAAAAAAAGAAAAAAAAAAAGAAAATCTCGTGGAAAACTCGAAGACCCCCCCCGTTCCTCCATCGATTAGCGTGCCGCCTCCTCTCCGTCCCCGCCGCCTTCGTCGAAGTCCGCCCCACTTGAGCGCGAGCCCCACCTCTCGAAGACCCCCTCGTTCCTCCACCAGCTCGCCCAATCGACCCCCTCCTTCGAGACCGCGACACCCACAATCGACGTAGCCGTCACTCCCATTGGCCACCAACGCGCCCAAATCCGAACCACCATCCGCCCCCACTGCTCCGACGAGCTTCTTTCCCCCCCTCAAACGCCCGGAAGATTTGACAGTAAGTTTTTTTATATTATTTATTTTAATCTGAGTTTTTTTATAAGCCTTTATCAAATCAGAGTTTTATTCATATAATGTTGTTTTAAAAATATAGTTTTTACGTGAATTAATTTCGCTTTTATACATATAAAGTTATCATTTTTATTTCATTAAAGTTATCATTTTTATTACATTAAAGATTTGATTTTTATTTCATTAAAGATTTGATTTTTGAATGGTAGAAAGATTATACTTTTAATCGAAGAAAGGTTATATCTTTATGAGTAGAAAGGTATGATTTTTGAATATAGGAAAGATATATTTTAACTAAGTAAAAATGTGATAGTTATCTAATCAAGATATGATTTTTTATTATAAAAGTATAATTTTATACATGAAGCGATATTTGAAAAATATGGTTTTTATATATTGAACTTCGAATAAAAATGTGATTTTTATATATGAATAACAAAGTAAAAATGTGATTTTTATATATTGAATAGCAAAGAAAATATGATTTTTATATATTGAATAGCGAAGTAAAAATTCGATTTTTACATAGGTAGTGAAAGCGGGCAACGAAGATGCGGTAGCGACGAAGGTTTCTGCAAATGAAGTGCCGTGGAGCTAGGATAGCTATCAGTGAGAATTTCTCACTCTTCAATTTATTTTCTAGTTATATATATATACTAGGATGCAGACGGTGTTTAGTAGCACCCGACAAAATCGTCCACAGACCATGGACTTGTTTGTTTGGCTGTTTGGTGATTGATTGCGATATTGGTTTGAATGTGGTTTGTGGTGTGAAAAATCGAATCGATAAATTGGTTAGGATTAGACGTGCGCCGTTATAAGGCGAAGGAGTAAGGCTAGGTTAGACTCTTACTCCAAATTTTGTGGTTTGCATAATGAAATGGATTGAATTGTTTGGTGAAATGAATGGATTGATTGATGTGTGAATGGCGTGGGCCTTCACTAGACCGGGGATAAGGCTAGGCCTTGTCCCGTTTCTAGTATCGTGCCGTTATGCCGCCGAAATTTTCTAAAATAAGTTAGAAAAATAAAAATATCATTTTATTTAAAGAATGAATTGAATAGAAATTCATAGGTTGAAATAAAATGTTTTATCGTTAAAAATATAATTTTTAACGTGAAGTGAATAAAATAGAATATTCATTTACAAACCAGACGGTTTGTTTATGTACACCTATTTGAATGACATTGATTGGGACGATAAATTTTACACATCGCCCAACAGCACAAATAAAATATGTGTTTGATTGTTTGAAACCCCACACGGGTGTTGGGATGAAATTTGAAGTTCACTCATCCTGATTGATTAAATATGTCGATCGATTGATTGACAGGCTGTTATAAGCGTTGAATATCTATATTTGATGCTTTTACAGTGTAGTGCACTTTGGTTGATGGTTGATTATTTTCAATGTTATTATATACATGTGTTGTATGAAAATCCATATAATTAACTTTATATGGTAATTGATTGGGCCTCATTCCAATTTGAAAATATAAAGAATATTATAAAATAAAAGTTCATGTGTTGACAGTACTCATCCATTGAGATTGGTCATGTGTTGAACGAAATATTTTAGTAATAAAATTTACATTTTTATCGATATAAAATAAAAGTTCATGTGTTGACAGTACTCATCCATTGAGATTGGTCATGTGTTGAACGAAATATTTTGATAACAACTATTTTGAAAAAGAAATATTTGAAATAGAATATTTGAAAATAGAAATTTATGAAGCCGTGTTGATTAGATTGACGCCATTTTGACGTGAACGATATCTATATCGATTTTAAAACGATCTCGAAATGAATTGAATTGAATAGAAATGAATTTTAAAACGAATTTATAAAGAAGAATTCAACTTTGAATTGAATTGAAAAGAAAGTTGAAATTGCTTTTGAAACGATTGTAAAACTATTTATATAATTCGTTTTAAATAGGAATCGATGAAATATATATTATATATATAATTTAATGGCCTGAATAGAACGCGCCGCGCCGCGGCAGTTCGCGAATTTCGACCATTTATTTCAAACGGACATTACGGGAGATCCGACCGTCGAATTCTCCTAAAACCGGAACCGTTGGGTTCGTATCGAAAAGAGCTTTCTAATGAATATTAGAAATTTGAAATCTAACGGTTGGATTTGGAGATACGTCCAAATCAAATTCGAAAAAGGTCGCTGAAAGTGCAGTTCGATGGCCATTGATGGAAATCGACTGTACGGGCCTTGATAAAATTACTAAAAATAGTAATAATTTGTGTAAAATCATAAGAAATGATTTAGAAAGAATTGGGATGAAAAACTCCATATTTGAAAAGATAAAAATAGATTTTTATCGAAATGAACTAGTTTTGAACTAGAATTTTAATTCTATTTATTTTTAAATAAATAAATTGAAATCTGAAATGGTTTTGAAATTAACCAAAATTTCCAATGGTTGCATTGGAATGGATTTGAATCGAAATTGTCTTCGGAATATTTCGATGTTGAATTTCGTGATTATACAAATGTTGTTATGGAAATTTGAAAGATATATATATATATATCGTTATTTCCAATGCGATATTTGTTAGTCATAGAATTTGATATTGAATATAAGCCGGGATATTTTCTATCCAGAGCCTTGTATTGAATATCAAATGTGATTTGGGTTTGTCGTGAATGGTGTCTTCACTAACACTGTTCTTAAACCCAATGGAGAAAAGATTAAATCTTTTTATTTAGATTTAATGAAATGTACCAATTAAATAATATTTAATTGGAATCGAGTCGATATTGATTTTTGGGTTTATCGTGAACAGTGTTTTAAATAACACTCGTTCTTTAACCCGATAATTAATGAATGTGATTTTGGGTTTATCGTGAACCGTGTTTAAATGACACTGATTCTTTAACCCAGTCGAAGATTAAAACTAAGTTAAGTTTTAATGAATCTTTAATTAGATTGAAATGATCGAAAATGGAGTATCACCAGTTTTGCTCCAGGCGATAGTTAAATCTTTAATTAGATTTGAACGTGAAATGGTAATTGAATTTACCGATAACACCGTGGTGTTAGATATGGAGTATGACCAGTTTTACTTCATGGGATGAATAGGTTGGGATTGGGAAATTAAAACAAACGATTACTTCGGTAAGGTTCGTTAATCCCGACTAGTTTTGAATTGATATTCAAAAGTAGATTAAAGAATAAATTCAAGGAATTTATCTTTGATAAAATTAATGGGAATCTTTCCCTATGAATGTGAAATTTAGAAACTAACTGTCGGTTAGCCAAGCAGAATGGTTTTCTGGATATTGATCTGATGTTGGTTTCGGCCTTCGGGGTTAATATTTGGGGAACTATTCTCTTGATTAATTTGCGGTTAGTGACTGATGAATTGGAATGAGGCGTATGTTGTGTTTGTATAGCACTTTTATAAAATATACGCGAGTTATTCGGAAAGACCGGGTTTATTCCATTCTGAATAACTGATACGACGATAAGTCGAAGATGAAGACGATGGTCGAAGACCGGAGGTCTTCACGTCGTTTGGGTAATTACTGATGATCTTGATTGGGCTGTACACCCAAGAAGATGGAAACAGTTGGTGATCGTCCAGACGTACTTGGAGATCGATGGATATGCGGGGTACTAGGTGCCTCCGGTTTCGTTCAGACCCAGAACGGACTTGTAAATGGATTGTGTGCCTGACATTGGATTTCATTCTGTGTGACTGATATCGGTTGCATAGAGTGGTTTGCCTGTGTGGCATGCTAAGATGCAAATGATCGAGGCTTCTGTTGAAAAGCAAAGTCTCGTGGTGATGATCAAAGCACGGCCTTTGTGGCGTAGCTTTGTGTAACGTTTACCTCGCGTGTTTCACACCCGGTATGAACCAAAAACGGGAGACGGACCTCAGGGAGGACTTGCGTTTCTTTCTAGCTAGAAGTGGCGTCAGTGGTTTTACACGCCCTGACGAGTTTGACTTATGTGGTTGTGGCTGTTGCGAGGCGCCTCGGTTATATCGATTTCAGCCGATGCATTCTGGTCGGCTGACGGACCAGACTTACACCCCATAGGGTGGGGAGACGTAGTGTTCAGGCATAATAATCCACATCGGTGGACCGGCCCTGTCGCTCCAAGGCTTGCCTGCGCGCTTGCCTGAGACATGGGCTAGATTGTCTCGAAGTCGGTGAGGACTATCTTTTGCCTCGGTTCATAGATGGAAATCCAATTTCCAAATACGTGACTTTGCGGTTTTAGTTGTAAACCTATATATGGCGACATAGTGGGATGGGGCGCTCATGCCGCCTATGATTGATACTTATGATTTGAAGTTGTTTTATACACTATGCACTTATAATAGTATCAAATAATCTGTTTTAAACTTATCAAGCATTCTTTGGCTGTTATAAGGGAAAACCCTATCCCCCGGCTTGCGTTGCATTGTGTGATAGGACCTGGGTCTTATAACAGCTTCATTTTTCTTTATTTAGCATTGCGCCGTTTGTTTTATGCACTGATATTCTCGGGAGGAAACACGTTCCGTGTTATACGGCGTGGTCCCTTGATTTGCCTAACTTTAAAAATAAAGATTAATAACTGTTTTAGTTCTCACACCAGTCCCATGACTGACCTGGAGTTTATTGTTTTAACCTAAACTCTGGGTGCCCCTATTTTGACACGGGCAGCTAGTAGTTTTGGTTTTGCAGATTTATATTCACAGGATCCTGGTTTACAGCTGGAACGATATCCGGAAAGCTTTGTATCCGTATATCTCCTTCTAGTTGTGTATTGTATTATTTTCCGCTGCTATGTATTTAGATGTAATTTGAATCTCTGATATTTCTGTGTAATATTTATTCATTTATACTCTGTATATTCTTGTAATCTGATGCATTGTTGTAATATACAGTGAAATGTTCTTTTATATGCGTTCTGTTGTGGCTTGTTCTCGAACTATCCGACACTTTCCTTTACGGGGAAGTTACGGGTGTTCACAGTTGGTATCAGAGCTTTGGTTTACAAAGCTCAGAGAACAAGACACATTAGAACTGTACGAAAGAATTCATCAGATATTGGGTTAGTAATATCCAATTGGAATGACTCGTTAGAGATGGGATCAGTAGTATCCTAGAACGAGTGTGAAGAGTATATTTGGAAAGTAAAAACAATTTTTGTTTTGAAATTTAAAATCAACTATTCGTATTTGATTATTTATTTAAATTGATTTTGGACAATTCAGTATATAAAGAATTTGCATATACGCCTTGCAAACGTATATTCAAAGTTTTAATATACTGGATAGATATGGATTCACACTCTAGTCGCCCGAAGATGATTCTGATGATTGTAGCTACATCATCAGAATTAGTGTTCGAGAGTCGAAGGTGTGATATTTATATATTTCCTATTGACTGGTGTGAGAACCATCATTGTTGTAATATACAGTGAAATGTTCTTTTATATGCGTTCTGTTGTGGCTTGTTCTCGAACTATCCGACACTTTCCTTTACGGGGAAGTTACGGGTGTTCACAGAATTGCAACTCAACACATGAATATTCGCTATAGTTTGTATATATATAAAAACGTGATTTTTGTCGCTAAAGCTATTTGTTTAAATTTAAATAATATTCAACACATGAATTTCAACTCGACGAATGAATTGCAACTCAACACATGAATATTGGTTTCAACATATGTAATTTATTTCAACAAATGAAAAATTATTCTAACACATGTATATTTCAGAAAATTTCGGCAGCATAACGGCAGGGTAGTTAAAACCGGGACCGTCCCTAGTACGGCTCCTCGCTCAACCTTAAAACCTCGCGGTTTTTGACAATGGGGATCATGCATCTAGTTCGCACGCAGACGGCATGTTTTATTTTCAATTCCACAATCCTATTCTAATTTGTTTCAACCACAAGAGGGTATTTTTCAACCACAAAGGTATTTTTCAACCACAATCTCAACCACAAACAATTATTTCCAACCATTCGTCATACAATATAATGTCACATCAATCACAAGCAATAAATATCGTCCATGGTCTGTGGACGAGGGGAGTATATATGTATATATATATATATATTATAGTTCACTTGCATTTCATCACAATTCAAAGCATATATGTTTCATTCAACGCTTGTATAATTTATACATCGCTAATATAACTTATACAACACATGTACATGAGGTATACAATGCGTATATAATTTACACTTCGCTTGTATAATTTATACAACGCGATTCCATTCACACAATTAGTTTAGATTCCTCACATTGGTTTCTGCAGTGCTAAAAATCCTAGGAAGATCAGAAAAATCCGCGGCTTCTTCTAGAATGTAGAGAGCCTCCTTGCGGTCACGGTGTCTCCTGTTTCATCGAATTTCGTTAAAGAACGAAAAAGATATTATTTTTCAAAGTTTTGCAACGCTTTATAGTGTTATTTTCATTTCAGAATTTCGAAGCAGAAAGGTCTTTAAACCTTCAAAACTAGGTTTTGATTTTACAGTCAAACCGTACCTTGTTGCTCCGATCAGGTAGTGCCATGCGAAAGAGCTACGAACCAACTCCCTGTCGGTGGTGGTGGCGTCTGACTCGGCGGCTCCAGCAGGTCGCGACGGCGCTCCAAAGGGGTCAACTTCCTCCTCGAAATTCGACGTGCACGATCGATGGTTTGAGGCGAGGCTTGGTCGGATTTAAAGAGGGGACGAAGGCGATCAGAATCTTCAACTGGAGGACGCGGCAAAACTGGCTGTGGCGGCGGCAAAAACGGTGGGAAGTTTCGAGCTCGATGCGTCGTTCAAATCGCCTGGCGGCTAGGGTTTTTTCGATTTTTTTTTAAAAGGAAAATTCCTATTGGTCGAAGCTATATAGGAAATTTTAAACAGTGTTTTCACAAACGGACTCGAAATCAAACCCAACGACTGTCGCCCCTAGCTAAATACCCTCATTCCGGACACAATGGGATATGTTTCGTTGGCCAATTCGACTATTACAGTCAGTTATTTTTCAAATTAAAGTATAAAACATTCAATATTTAATTTGAACGTACATTTCAATTTGCCAGGGCCACAAACTGAATCGAAAAATTCCAGAGAAATAAATCTAGCTTTGTTTTGACGATACGGTCCTAACAAAACCAGTTTCGTCGAATTCTGAGCTCGTTTGAAAAACGGCCATTTTTGGGTCGACCCATTTTAACAGAAATTGACCAATCACATTTTCTTTTGCCCCGCTCACATACTAGCTTCAAAAATTATGAAATTTGAAACTTAGCAATAATCTGACATCCCGGACCCAACAAAAGTGGTTTCGTCGAATTCCGAGGTCGTATGCAAAATATCAATTTTCAAGGGATATATAAGCTATATAGCGACCTTTCTGAAAATTCAATTGGCCATAACTTTTGATTCCCGCTATGAAACTTCGATTCTTCAGATTCGTTAGAAAGGTATTCATAAACAAATTTAAATATTTTCAGTTTCGCTAAAATACGTTATATTTTCCACCTGGTACAGTCAGACAAAGTTTGTATTCAAAATTTCAAACTGCAATACTATACCCAATTCTTTATTTTATTGAAATATGCTATTTCAACTATTCAAATTCTTTGGTAATAACCAAATTTAAAAATTTTAAACTGGTTCACATTTTCTGGGTTATTACAATCTCCCCCACTTAATACTTATCGTCCTCGAAAAGGAAATAACAGCTAAGTAGGAAATAAAATGTAAATGCAAAGTATTGTAAAGGTACCTTGCACCGGAGTTAGTCAGAGATGTCCACTCTGCATTTGGGGTAGGCTTGTTTAATGCTTTCCTCAGTCTCCCAAGTACAGTCTCTAGGATCACTACTCCACTGCACTTTAACTAAATGAATCTTTTTGCTCCTTAGCTCTCTAGTTTCTTTGCCAACTATCTTAAATGGCTCTCTTCTGAGTGCTAATTCTGGAGTTATGTCTATATCCTGTTGCGCTGCTTCTTCCACAATAAGATCTGGATCATGAACATGTTTTCTGAGTTGAGATACGTGGAACACATTATGTACACCAGGCAACCAATCAGTTAATGAAACCCTATATGCAAGAGTTCCAATCCGTTCAAGTATAGGAAAGGGACCAATAAATCTCGGTGTCAACTTCCCAGTCTTGCCAAATCTGATTACTCCTCGCATTGAAGAAACTCTTAAATAAACATAATTGCCAACGGCGAATGATAAATCCCTTCTTCTAGTATCAGCATAACTTTTCTGTCGGCTCTGTGCGGTTTTCAATCGCTTCTCAATGAAATCGACTTTATCCGATGCTTCTTGAATCATATCGGGCCCTAACACAAGTCTGTTGCCAGGTTCTACCCAACATGCGGGAGATCTGCACAGTCTACCGTATAATGCTTCAAATGGGGACATTCCCAAACTTGCTTGATAGCTATTGTTGTAAGAGAATTCGGCTAAATGTATGTGATCTTCCCATGAGCCTCCAAAATCAATAACACAAGCTCGCAGTAAATCTTCTAGAATTCTGTTCACCCGCTCAGTTTGGCCGTCTGTCTGAGGGTGATAAGCGGTGCTTAGATTCAATTTGGATCCCAATTCTGTTTGGAATGCTTCCCAGAATTTGCTAGTGAATAGTGGATCTCTATCACTGACTATATTGAGCGGCACTCCAAGTAGTTTAACTATTTCTTTGAAGTAAATCTGTGCTAAACTTTGAGCCGTTCTATTGGATCGGACAGGTATGAAATGGGCAGTCTTCGTGAAACGATCTACGATTACCCATATACTGTCGTTACCTTTCCTAGTTCGAGGCAAGCCATCAATGAAATCCATCGAAATTTGCTCCCACTTCCATCCTGGAATTTCTAGTGGTTGTAATAGTCCAGCCAATTTCTGCTGATCACTCTTAACTAGCTGACAAGTGGGCATCTACTAACATATAATGAAATATCTCTTTTCAAAGCTCTCCACCAGAATGTACGTTTGATATCGTTATACATTTTGCTCACACCGGGATGGATACTTAATTTGGCTTGTGGCACTCATCAAGTATTTCTCATTTGAGCTCAGGAAGATTCGGGATGCAAATTCTGCCCTTTAATCTTAGAACTCCTTTGTCATCGAGTCGGAAACTTGTGGATTCACCTCCCTTGACTCTCTGACTGACTCTTTGAATAAATTCATCGTCTTTCTGAAGGGTCGAGATCCTGTCTATTAATGAAGACATGATGACAAAACTGGCGATGATTTCATTCTTTCTGCTGAGTGCATCTGCTACAACATTGGCCTTCCCCAGAGTGTACAGAATTTCAAAATCGTATGCTGCAAGGAATTCTAACCAACGCTGTTGTCTCAAATTTAGATCTTTCTGAGTGAAAAGATACTTCAAGGATTGATGATCGGTGAATAGTTCGAACTTCTCGCCCAGTAAATAATGCCTCCAGATTCTTAAAGCAAACACGATAGCTAATAACTCAAGATCATGAGTTGCATAGTTTCTTTCATGCGGCTTCAGCTGACGGCTGGCATAAGCGACTACTTGGCCTTTTTGCATTAATACTGCGCCTAGCCCTCTAATAGAAGCGTCTGTCCATACAGTCAAGTCTTGGTTGACTTCTATAATTGTCAATACTGGAGCGGTTGTCAACTTCAGTTTCAGCTCCTGGAAAGCTTCTTCACATTCGGGAGTCCATTTGAATTTCTCATGCTTCTTTGTAAGCTTTGTTAATACACCTAATACCTTTGAAAAATCCTGAACGAATTTCCGATAGTAACTGGCCAATCCAAGGAAACTTCGAACTTCTGTGGGGGTAGTAGGTTGTTTCCAGTTCTGAATCGCTATAATTTTGCTTGGATCTACAGCAATCCCTTCTTTTGATACGACATGGCCTAGGAACTTAACTTCATCCTGCCAGAAGACACACTTTGAAAATTTAGCTTTCAAGACATTTCTCCTTAGAATTGTCAACACTTGTTCTAAATGTTTTGCATGTTCGTCTTCTGACTTGGAGTAGATTAAAATGTCATCGATGAAGACTAGAACGAATTTATTCAATACACCACGGAACACTCTGTTCATAAGATCGACGAAGTATGCCGGAGCGTTACACAAGCCGAACGACATTACTAACCATTCGTAGAATAAATCGGGACCCCTGAAGGCTGTCAAAGGAACACAGTCTTCGGCTATACGTAATTGGTGGAAACCTGTAGCTAGGTCCATTCTGGAGAATACCGTTGCTCCATTTAATTGATCTAACAGATCGTCTATACGTGGTAAGGGATATTTGTTCTTCAGTGTCTTCTTATTGAGATCTCGGTAATCAACACAAAGTCTTAGAGTACCGTCTGATTTCGAGACAAATACTACTGTTGCTCCCCAAGCTGAAAAGCTCGGTCTGATCAGACCTTTCCAAAGCAATTCTCGGGTTTGACTACCTAATTCTTCCTTTTCTTTCAGGGCCATCCTTCTAATTGGATGTACTACTGGTCGGGCGTTAGGAATTAGATCTATTGTAAATTCAATTTCTCTTTGCGGCGGTAAGTTTTCTACTTCTTCAAACACATCCGCATAGTTTTTCACGACCGGTATCTTTTCTAATGAAGGGGGAGTAACTTCTAAAGAAGACCAAAATTCTGTTCTATTAATTTCGGAGCCATGGCATGGTATAATGATATGCCCAAATTTTGTTTTAACTTTCACGATTTTTTCGGCACATCTAACTTCGGCCTCATATTTTGTCAACCAGTCCAGCCCCAGTATAATATCAAATTCGGAAAGGTCCATGACAATCGAATCAAAAGAGAACTTGTAGCAAGAGTAAGAGATAGGCACTCTACAGTACGAACTGAGACTAACAGAACCTCCTATCGGATTTTGAACTTTAATTGGTTCTTTAAGTTGTCTTCGTTTCAATTTTAACTTATGAACAATGTTACCAGAAATGAAGCTACGTGATGCACCGGTATCAAAAAGTACAGAAGAAGGAATATTTTTAATGGTAAGGGTACCTCCCAAGACGTCGGGTTTACCTGATCCATCCGTGATAGCTGGCGGGGCCCCCCCCGTCATACACATGAGCCACTTGTGCATTCTGCTTCAGAGGACAATTCCTGCTATAGTGCCCCTTCTTATGGCAGTTGTAGCATTCGGTTGAGTCATTTGTCTTTGGTTTCCTCGGGGCTTTGCATACATTAGAAAAATGACCTGGCTTCCCGCAGTTGTAGCAATTTCCTTTGGGGATCTTTCCAGCTTTCTGAGTAGCGGCCGCTGTAATGCTAGACTCGGGTTGATCTGCTGAAGCCTTGCGCTTATTTCCAGCTTGGCTTTTGGCGCGGTCTTGGCTGGCGTGCCTTTCATCCATATCTTCATAGTTGCAAGCCATTTCTACCAATTCTGAGAAGGATAGTTTGATGTTGCTCATAGCTCTGTCATGGTACTTGCGCTTTAGCCCAAATATGAATCTCTTGTTCTTTGCTTTGTTAGTCATAATAAGCTCTGGAGCATAGCGCAACAACTGGATGAATTTATTGAGGTAATCCTGGATAGAGAGATCTCCTTGCTGGAGATTAGCAAACTGCTCTCGCATCCTCTCTAGAGCCTGTTCAGGTACAAACTTCTCGTTGAACATGGTTTTTAATTGCTCCCAGGTTCTGACAGTACCTGCTGCATCCTCTGAGGTAATGGCATCCCACCACAGCTCTGCTTCCTCCTATAGGAGCCAAATACCTCGTCGTGCTTTGTTGTTGGTCCCCAATCCCATGCCTTCAAAGATCTTCTCACAGGTCTTCAACCAAGCTATAGCCTCGGTCACTGTACCAGTGCCAGAAAAGGGTTTTCCCCCAAGGTTCCTATACCTCTTCGCTACTCTGTCTAGCCCGAAGTCCTCGGGTGCTGGTGGCTGAACAATAGGGCCTTCCACAACTACGAGGATATTCCCCCGGCCTCCTGCTGCTCCTGCTCGGCCTCCACGGCCTCCTCTAGCTGCTGCTGCTCGTGTAGCCATCAGAAAGAGTACTGTATAAGCAAGAAAAGAGTCAAGCTTACAGATTTGATAATTTTCATTTATGATAAAGCAGGGGAACTTAAGGAAAGGAAATGATGTACTGATCAAATTGTTTTGCTAATCTTCTTAGCTCATTCTAGGACATTGTTAATCCTATCTCTAATGAGCTACTCGCATTAGAACACTACTGATTCTATTCTGATGAGGTGTTTAATCTGCTAGATCCCGGAACTAAGGTTAACCAAAGCTCTGATACCAACTGTGATGATCCCAAAATCCGAGGGGCGGTATTAAGGATAATCATTGGAATATAACACATTAATCATCATAGCAGAGTATAGATAATAGCAGAACAATAAAATAGAATAATTTTACATGGATATGACAGCGGAATCACAACATGTAGTAACATCAGAATAGCACAGTGTAGGATATAACTTAGTGAATAAAAGGAAGTGATCAGTCAACATCGCCAGAGGCGGAATACATACATGCAGTGAGACATAATAAGGGTATCAGTCTACATCGCCGAAGGCGGAATACATATACATACAATAAGAAGTACGGAAAGTAAATCAGTCTGCATTGCCTGTGGCGGAATCATAATATAAGTACAGTAATGGCGGAAAATGTCAAAGTCGTCTCTGTGAAGTCAGCCTCGCCATGAGCCAAAAACGCACTCTATGCAACAGTGCAGAGCCAAAAACAACCTGTCACCTGTGAACTAGGCTGCCCGTGTGAAAATAAGGGCACCCGCGTTTGCAAAGTGAAACAAACAACGAGTCAGTCATGGGGACTGGTATGAGGAATCTATTTAACAGTTAAACAACAGTAATAAGCAAATCATAGGACCACGCCACTTTCGAGGAACGGGTTTACTCCAGTGATTGCTAGTGCATTTAAAACAAAGTAAATTCTTTTAAAACAACGCAATGCTTTTAAAAAGAATGAAGCCATTATAAGACTCAGGTCCCATCACACAATGCAACGCAAGCCGGAGGATAGAGTTTTACCTTATAATGGCCAAATATGCTTGATACGTATAAAGCAAAATCAATTGATATTATTACTAGTGCATATATGTTTCAAAAGCGAATAGCATCATAAATATCAATCATAGGCGGCATAGCTACCATCCACTATGTCGCCATACTAGTTCTACAATCGAGTCCGTTATTTCGTATTGGAAATTGGATTTCCGTCATGAGTCGAGGCAAGGGGCAAGCTCCTCTCCGCTTCGAGACATTCTAGCAAATGCCTCAGGACTACACACTCTGGGCAACCCTTGGATCTTTAGGGCCGGTCCTCTCTTACGTTTGAGGATTGGCAATTCCTGAACACACGTTTCCCGGTCCTTACAGACCTATAATCGAGGCGCCTCGCATTCCAACAACCACAAAGGTGAAAAGTATATATATATATATATTTATATGTCAGGGCTGGTAAGTCACTGACACCACCATAACTAGAAAGAAACGTCGTGCTCTCCCTGCAGTCCGTATCCCGTTTTTAACTCATACCGGGGTGTGAGGCTCGCGAATCTACGAAATACACAAAGGTAGGCTACGTAGACCGTGATTTGATCATCATCCACAAGACTTTGCTTTGCAACAGAAGCCTTGATCACAACATCTTGGCATGCCACATAGGCAGTCCACTCCATACGATTGATTTCCATCGATATATAACCTCTAAGCTCGTACGTCTCAGAGAACGGCGTTAAGAAAAAGAATAAATTCTCCGCCGCCAAACAGATATATATTTAACAGAGATCAATCAGTATAGAACAAAATCCAATGTCAGACACACAGTCCATTTACAAGTCCGTTCTGGGTCTGAACGAAACCGGAGGCGTCAAATTCCTCGTATATCCGTCCAATCAACACATACGTTCAGACGACTATTACTTCCGCCCCTTTCCGGTAGCTACTCCGGTCAGGAACCTCAGCAGCGCCCATCCAATCGATACGAAGATCGTCAGTCTTGAATCATCTTTGCATTTTCCAATTCGAATCGCTCGATAAATTATTTGAAATGAGGGTTAGCTCGGCCTTTTCAAATAATTCACGTCATTAGAATTTAAATCGATTCTTTCTATGGTTATATTATTCGACATCCATCTTTCAGTTCTTTAGTGTTATTTTCGTGTCAAACACATACAACCATCAAATATCAAACAATTCAAGCCCAATTGGTTTATTTGCAATCTATGTTGCTTATAATATTTTATAACGATTTTTCGCCATTTTTATTTATTTAAAAATGGCCATATTTAATTAAACGACGTTTCAGGTCGTGCCGTGGCACTGGCGCTGTTTTCCCCTAATTTGTTTCACACATATCGGAAAATCTAACCGTTGGATTTCTACAAAGTCTATATCAGTGGGAAGATATTCCCAAAGCGAACCCAACAGTTCCAGTTTCGTGAAAATCCGACGGTCGGATCTTCCACACTAGTCGTTTGAAGTTACGGTTTCAAAATTCGAACTACAGCGTCGTTATTCGATTTAATTTAATTTAATTATATTTATATTTATATATAAATATAAACGATTCTGGTGCTGTTCTTCGTCAGATTTGAATTAAACATTCCGGACAATCCAACCGTTGGATTTTTACAAGGTTGGTGCCGTTGGGAAGATTTTTCCAAGGCGAACCCAGCGGTTGCGGTTTCGGGAAAATCCGATGGTCGGATTTCTCGTACTAATCGTTTCAAATTTCGATTCCGAAACACGAACTGCACGGCTTCGATTTCTTTTAATTTTTTATATATATATATATATATAAATATAGTTCATTCTATAATTCCAACTATAGTTCATTCTATATTTTCAACTTCGTTTTCACTTCAAATATTTCACTAACGCCTTAATATTTCGAAAAATTTCGCCATAACCTCCTTTGTACGGGGAGGGGTTTGGAAATTTATTGGGCCGTGTTAGGTACCCAATAAATCCTAAAAAGCATCCACATATTTATAGTGATATATTCTGGTGTTTACGGGGGAGCATGTATAGATAATCACTCCAGAGAATAAATTCTCGTCACCCCGTTTCCGTGTGGAAATAAATAGTCCATGTGCCGTATCTAATAGCTAGAGAGACGTGATTATTGTCAACTCCAGACCCGTGTGGGGTTTTTATTAATCTGGCAATTTATCGTTATATTTTATATAGTCCATATCAGTCATCAGTTCAACCTGTAGTATAAAATCATCGCCATACAAGCCTCTCGCTCATATGGTAAATCTTCCACCTCGTCACACAAGCTCCAATTGCTTTTGTGGAATATGATGAAGTATGCCTATCGTCAAGAAGTATGCCATGTAGTGTAGTTCAAAATTAATTGTTACTATCCTATGGCGACGTTTATTATTTCACACAGAATAACCAGCACTCCGCATCCAATGGCATTCACAGGAGTTGATATAAAAATAAAATTGCGCAGCCAACTCATCAAGGTTTACCTATTTGTCGGGCATGCAAATAATTTCTTTACTCTACAGCTAATCCATTTTTCCTGTTCAACAAATGTATATATATGCAGAACAAAGCAAATAATAATATTTCTAGCCAACTATTATTTATTTCAACACGTGTGTATTTTTATCAAAGCGTATACATGATAAAAGAAATATTTTTATCATCAAAAATATTTATTCAACACGTGAATGTTTTTAACATTTCATATTCACAATAAAAATGTAGTTTTTATTGTCGATTCAATTTATTTTAAAATACGATAACATTCAACACATGAATTTCAAATCGACGAACGAATTGCAACTCAACACATGAATTTCAAATCGACGAACGAATTGCAACTCAACACATGAATATTCTATATAGTTCGTATATATATAAAAATGTGATTTTTATCGCTAAAGCTATTTGTTTAAATTCAAATAATATTCAACACATGAATTTCAACTCAACGAATGAATTGCAACTCAACACATGAATATTCCATATAGTTCGTATATATATAAAAATGTGATTTTTATCGCTAAAGCTATTTGTTTAAATTCAAATAATATTCAACACATGAATTTCAACTCAACGAATGAATTGCAACTCAACACATGAATATTCTATATAGTTCGTATATATATAAAAATGTGATTTTTATCGCTAAAGCTATTTGTTTAAATTCAAATAATATTCAACACATGAATTTCAAATTGACGAACGAATTGCAACTCAACACATGAATATTCGCTATAGTTTGTATATATATATAAAAATGTGATTTTTATCGCTAAAGCTATTTGTTTAAATTTAAATAATATTCAACACATGAATTTCAAATCGACGAACGAATTGCAACTCAACACATGAATATTCGCTATAGTTTGTATATATATAAAAATGTGATTTTTATCGCTAAAGCTATTTGTTTAAATTTAAATAATATTCAACACATGAATTTCAACTCGACGAATGAATTGCAACTCAACACATGAATATTGGTTTCAACATATGTAATTTATTTCAATGAATGAAAAATTATTCTAACACATGTATATTTCAGAAAATTTCGGCAGCATAACGGCAGGGTAGTTAAAACCGGGACCGTCCCCAGTACGGCTCCTCGCTCTACCTTAAAACCTCGCGGTTTTTGACAATGGGGATCATGCATCTAGTTCGCACGCAGGCGGCATGTTTTATTTTCAATTCCACAATCCTATTCTAATTTGTTTCAACCACAAGAGGGTATTTTTCAACCACAAAGGTATTTTTCAACCACAATCTCAACCACAAACAATTATTTCCAACCATTCGTCATACAATATAATATCACATCAATCACAAGCAATAAATATCGTCCATGGTGTGTGGACGAGGGGAGTATATATATATATATTATATTATAGTTCGCTTGCATTTCATCACAATTCAAAGCATATATGTTTCATTCAACGCTTGTATAATTTATACATCGCTAATATAACTTATACAACACATGTACATGAGGTATACAATGCGTATATAATTTACACTTCGCTTATATAATTTATACAACGCGATTCCATTCACACAATTAGTTTAGATTCCTCACATTGGTTTCTGCAGTGCTAAAAATCCTAGGAAGATCAGAAAAATCCGCGGCTTCTTCTAGAATGTAGAGAGCCTCCTTGAGGTCACGGTGTCTCCTGTTTCATCGAATTTCGTTAAAGAACGAAAAAGATATTATTTTTCAAAGTTTTGCAATGCTTTATAGTGTTATTTTCATTTTAGAATTTCGAAGCAGAAAGGTCTTTAAACCTTCAAAACTAGGTTTTGATTTTACAGTCAAACCGTACCTTGTTGCTCCGATCAGGTGGTGCCACGCGAAAGAGCTACGAACCAACTCCCTGTCGGTGGTGGTGGCGTCTGACTCGGCGGCTCCAGCAGGTCGCGACGGCGCTCCAAAGGGGTCGACTTCCTCCTCGAAATTCGACGTGCACGATCGATGGTTTGAGGCGAGGCTTGGTCGGATTTAAAGAGGGGACGAAGGCGATCAGAATCTTCAACTGGAGGAGGCGGCGAAACTGGCTGTGGCGGCGGCAAAAACAGTGGGAAGCTTCGAGCCCGATGCGCCGTTCAAATCGCCTGGCGGCTAGGGTTTTTTCGATTTTTTTTAAAAGGAAAATTCCTATTGGTCGAAGCTATATAGGAAATTTTAAACAGTGTTTTCACAAACGGACTCGTAATCAAACCCAACGACTGTCGCTCCTAGCTAAATACCCCCATTCCGGACACAATGGGATATGTTTCGTTGGCCAATTCGACTGTTACAGTCAGTTATTTTTCAAATTAAAGTATAAAACATTCAATATTTAATTTGAACGTACATTTCAATTTGCCAGGGCCACAAACTGAATCGAAAAATTCCAGAGAAATAAATCTAGCTTTGTTTTGACGATACGGTCCTAACAAAACCAGTTTCGTCGAATTCTGAGCTCGTTTGAAAAACGGCCATTTTTGGGTCGACCCATTTTAACAGAAATTGACCAATCACATTTTCTTTTGCCCCGCTCACATACTAGCTTCAAAAATTATGAAATTTGAAACTTAGCAATAATCTGACATCCCGGACCCAACAAAAGTGGTTTCGTCGAATTCCGAGGTCGTATGCAAAATATCAATTTTCAAGGGCTATATAAGCTATATAGCAACCTTTCTGAAAATTCAATTGGCCATAACTTTTGATTCCCGCTATGAAACTTCGATTCTTCAGATACGTTAGAAAGGTATTCATAAACAGATTTAAATATTTTCAGTTTCGCTAAAATACGTTATATTTTCCACCTGGTACAGTCAGACAAAGTTTGTATTCAAAATTTCAAACTGCAATACTATACCTAATTCTTTATTTTATTGAAATATGCTATTTCAACTATTCAAATTCTTTGGTAATAACCAAATTTAAAAATTTTAAACTGGTTCACATTTTCCGGGTTATTACAATCTCCCCCACTTAAAACTTTTCGTCCTTGAAAAGGAAATAACAGCTAAGTAGGAAATAAGATGTAAATGCAAAGTATTGTAAAGGTACCTTGCACCAGAGTTAGTCAGAGATGTCCACTCTGCATTTGGGGTAGGCTTGTTTAATGCTTTCCTCAGCCTCCCAAGTACAGTCTCTAGGATCACTACTCCACTGCACTTTAACTAAATGAATCTTTTTGCTCCTTAGCTCTCTAGTTTCTTTGCCAACTATCTTTAATGGCTCCCTTCTGAGTGCTAATTCTGGAGTTATGTCTATATCCTGTTGCGCTGCTTCTTCCACAATAAGATCTAGATCATGAACATGTTTTCTGAGTTGAGATACGTGGAACACATTATGTACACCAGGCAACCAATCAGGTAATGAAACCCTATATGCAAGAGTTCCAATCCGTTCAAGTATAGGAAAGGGACCAATAAATCTCGGTGCCAACTTCCCAGTCTTTCCAAATCTGATTACTCCTCGCATTGGAGAAACTCTTAAATAAACATAATTGCCAACGGCGAATGATAAATCCCTTCTTCTAGCATCAGCATAACTTTTCTGTCGGCTCTGTGCGGTTTTCAATCGCTTCTTAATGAAATCGACTTTATCCGATGCTTCTTGAATCATATCGAGCCCTAACACAAGTCTGTTGCCAGGTTCTACCCAACATGCGGGAGATCTGCACGGTCTACCGTATAATGCTTCAAATGGGGACATTCCCAAACTTGCTTGATAGCTATTGTTGTAAGAGAATTCGGCTAAATGTAAGTGATCTTCCCATGAGCCTCCAAAATCAATAACGCAAGCTCGCAGTAAATCTTCTAGAATTCTGTTCACCCGCTCAGTTTGGCCATCTGTTTGAGGGTGATAAGCGGTGCTTAGATTCAATTTGGATCCCAATTCTGTTTGGAATGCTTCCCAGAATTTGCTAGTGAATAGTGGATCTTTATCACTGACTATATTGAGCGGCACTCCATGTAGTTTAACTATTTCTTTGAAGTAAATCTGTGCTAAACTTTGAGCCGTTCTATTGGATCAGACAGGTATGAAATGGGCAGTCTTCGTGAAACGATCTACGATTACCCATATACTATCGTTACCTTTCCTAGTTCGAGGCAAGCCATCAATGAAATCCATCGAAATTTTCTCCCACTTCCATCCTGGAATTTCTAGTGGTTGTAATAGTCCAGCCAATTTCTGCTAATCACTCTTAACTAGCTGACAAGTGGGGCATCTACTAACATATAATGAAATATCTCTTTTCAAAGCTCTCCACCAGAATGTACGTTTGATATCGTTATACATTTTGCTCACACCGGGATGGATACTTAATTTGGACTTGTGGCACTCATCAAGTATTTCTCTTCTGAGCTCAGGAAGATTCGGGATGCAAATTCTGCCCTTTAATCTTAGAACTCCTTTGTCATCGAGTCGGAAACTTGTGGATTCACCTCCCTTGACTCTCTGACTGACTCTTTGAATAAATTCATCGTCTTTCTTAAGGGTCGAGATCCTATCTATTAATGAAGACGTGATGACAAAACTGGCGATGATTTCATTCTTTCTGCTAAGTGCATCTGCTACAACATTGGCCTTCCCCGAAGTGTACAGAATTTCAAAATCGTATGCTGCAAGGAATTCTAACCAACGCTGTTGTTTCAAATTTAGATCTTTCTGAGTGAAAAGATACTTCAAGGATTGATGATCGGTGAATAGTTCGAACTTCTCGCCCAGTAAATAATGCCTCCAGATTCTTAAAGCAAACACGATAGCTAATAACTCAAGATCATGAGTTGCATAGTTTCTTTCATGCGGCTTCAGCTGACGGCTGGCATAAGCGACCACTTGGCCTTTTTGCATTAATACTGCGCCTAGCCCTCTAATAGAAGCGTCTGTCCATACAGTCTAGTCTTGGTTGCCTTCTATAATTGTCAATACTGGAGCGGTTGTCAACTTCAGTTTCAGCTCCTGGAAAGCTTCTTCACATTCGGGAGTCCATTTGAATTTCTCATGCTTCTTTGTAAGCTTTATTAATACACCTGATACCTTTGAATAATCCTGAACGAATTTCCGATAGTAACTGGCTAATCCAAGGAAACATCGAACTTCTGTGGGGGTAGTAGTTTGTTTCCAGTTCTGAATCGCTATAATTTTGCTTGGATCTACAGCAATCCCTTCTTTTGATACGACATGGCCTAGGAACTTAACTTCATCCTGCCAGAAGACACACTTAGAAAATTTAGCTTTAAAGACATTTCTCCTTAGAATTTTCAACACTTGTTCTAAATGTTTTGCATGTTCGTCTTCCGACTTGGAGTAGATTAAAATGTCATCGATGAAGACTAGAACGAATTTATTCAATACACCACGGAACACTCTGTTCATAAGATCGACGAAGTATGCCGGAGCGTTACACAAGCCGAACGACATTACTAACCATTCGTAGAATAAATCGGGACCCCTGAAGGCTGTCAAAGGAACACAGTCTTCGGCTATACGTAATTGGTGGAAACCTGTAGCTAGGTCCATTCTGGAGAATACCGTTGCTCCATTTAATTGATCTAACAGATCGTCTATACGTGGTAAGGGATATTTGTTCTTCAGTGTCTGCTTATTGAGATCTCGGTAATCAACACAAAGTCTTGGAGTACCCTCTGATTTCGGGACAAATACTACTGCTGCTCCCCAAGTTGAAAAGATCGGTCTGATCAGACCTTTCCAAAGCAATTCTCGGGTTTGACTACCTAATTCTTCTTTTTCTTTCGGGGCCATCCTTCTAATTGGATGTACTACTGGTCGGGCGTTAGGAATTAGATCTATTCTAAATTCAATTTCTCTTTGCGGCGGTAAGTTTTCTACTTCTTCAAACACATCCGCATAGTTTTTCACGACCGGTATCTTTTCTAATGAAGGGGGAGTAACTTCTAAAGAAGACCAAAATTCTGTTCTATTAATTTCGGAGCCATGGCATGGTATAGTGATATGCCCAAATTTTGTTTTAACTTTCACGATTTTTTCGGCACATCTAACTTCGGCCTCATATTTTGTCAACCAGTCCAGCCCCAGTATAATATCAAATTCGGAAAGGTCCATGACAATCGAATCAAAAGAGAACTTGTAGCAAGAGTAAGAGATAGGCACTCTACAGTACGAACTGAGACTAACAGAACCTCCTATCGGATTTTGAACTTTAATTGGTTCTTTAAGTTTTCTTCGTTTCAATTTTAACTTATGAACAATGTTACCAGAAATGAAGCTACGTGATGCACCTGGTATAATTTATACATCGCTAATATAACTTATACAACACATGTACATGAGGTATACAATGCGTATATAATTTACACTTCGCTTATATAATTTATACAACGCGATTCCATTCACACAATTAGTTTAGATTCCTCACATTGGTTTCTGCAGTGCTAAAAATCCTAGGAAGATCAGAAAAATCCACGGCTTCTTCTAGAATGTAGAGAGCCTCCTTGCGGTCACGGTGTCTCCTGTTTCATCGAATTTCGTTAAAGAACGAAAAAGATATTATTTTTCAAAGTTTTGCAATGCTTTATAGTGTTATTTTCATTTTAGAATTTCGAAGCAGAAAGGTCTTTAAACCTTCAAAACTAGGTTTTGATTTTACAGTCAAACTGTACCTTGTTGCTCCGATCAGGTGGTGCCACGCGAAAGAACTACGAACCAGCTCCCTGTCGGTGGTGGTGGCGTCTGACTCGGCGGCTCCAGCAGGTCGCGACGGCGCTCCAAAGGGGTCGACTTCCTCCTCGTAATTCGACGTGCACGATCGATGGTTTGAGGTGAGGCTTGGTCGGATTTAAAGAGGGGACGAAGGCGATTAGAATCTTCAACTGGAGGAGGCGGAGAAACTGGCTGTGGCGGCGGCAAAAACGGTGGGAAGCTTCGAGCTCGATGCGCCGTTCAAATCGCTTGGCGGCTAGGGTTTTTTCGATTTTTTTTTAAAAGGAAAATTCCTATTGGTTGAAGCTATATAGGAAATTTTAAACAGTGTTTTCACAAACGGACTCGAAATCAAACCCAACGACTGTCGCCCCTAGCTAAATACCCCCATTCCGGACACAATGGGATATGTTTCTTTGGCCAATTCGACTGTTACAGTCAGTTATTTTTCAAATTAAAGTATAAAACATTCAATATTTATTTTAAATGTACATTTCAATTTGCCAGGGCCACAAACTGAATCGAAAAATTCCAGAAAAATAAATCTAGCTTTGTTTTGACGATACGGTACTAACAAAACCAGTTTCGTCGAATTCTGAGCTCGTTTGAAAAACGGCCATTTTTGGGTCGACCCATTTTAACAGAAATTGACCAATCACATTTTCTTTTGCCCCACTCACATACTAGCTTCAAAAATTATGAAATTTGAAACTTAGCAATAATCTGACATCCCGGACCCAACAAAAGTGGTTTCGTCGAATTCCGAGGTCGTATGCAAAATATCAATTTTCAAGGGCTATATAAGCTATATAGCGACCTTTCTGAAAATTCAATTGGCCATAACTTTTGATTCCCGATATGAAACTTCGATTCTTCAGATTCGTTAGAAAGGTATTCATAAACAGATTTAAATATTTTCAGTTTCGCTAAAATCCGTTATATTTTCCACCTGGTACAGTCAGACAAAGTTTGTATTCAATATTTCAAACTGCAATACTATACCCAATTCTTTATTTTATTGAAATATGCTATTTCAACTATTCAAATTCTTTGGTAATAACCAAATTTAAAAATTTTAAACTGGTTCACATTTTCCGGGTTATTACAGCAGCCGAGCTTCGCCGTCACCATTATTTTTCTATGAAAAAACCCTAGATTTAGGGTTCTTTTTATAGGAGTAGCGGAGCAACCAAGAGAATCGTCCACGTCATCCGACCAATAGAAAACAACCATGTTGCAAAAAAACAATCTTTAACCAATAAAAACGCGCCATGTGTGCAACATGACAGGCAGCAACAGGGGTGTTGACACCAACACGTTATATATATATATTATGTATTTATTTTTCTTTTTAACCATCTTTCCAATTAATCCTCCAATTAACCCTTTTCACACTAAACCACTTTTTAATTGAACTTCGTTCACCCTAAGCCACTTTTTAGCCATTCCCTTAAGACAAAAATATGGCGCTGGCGGGGATCGAATTCTGTACCTCTTGTATGCAAGTCACATTTTTTTAACCAAATGAGCTACTTAGTCTTTTGTTTATAAACCTTAGAACAATGCTAAACATTATTCTTTCCTCATTCCTCTTTTTCATGTTTTGTTGCAATATTTAATTTAAAGATATCTTTTTCATCCAAAATCGGTTTTCTGCAAACCACAGGTCTAAATTGACTAGAAAATCGCCACGAACGCAATGACGCTAATTTCGTGACCAAATTCCTAAAGCTCTTCAAGTTTTCCTTTTTATTTATATTTAATTGTTCGCATACATTTCTTCTCATTTCATGTATTGCATTTAATTTCTTTTATTAATCTTTTTCCTTCATTTCACTGCATGAACTTATTACATGCAATTTTATTGTCATTATTTAATTTTTCTTTTAAATATATCTATGTATATAATATATATATATACACATATTTCCACATTTTTAATTTCATTAAAAATGCGGGGTGTTACAACGCTGTAAACTGTGTGATGCAACGAATTTTCAAGGCGTTGCCAGCCAAAATGTGACGATTGCTATACTATTTTGGTCTTACTAGAATGTTATGTTTTCTGTGTTACCTTAGCCATAAAAATGTGTTGCTCTAGATAAACTAGGGTAACACAATACAGTGTTACCTTATCTATAAACATTTGCCATGTCATCAATCTGCACCTTTAGAAACATGTATATCTATCCGTTAATTTACCTTTTAAAAACAACATATTTAGTTGACACCCCACTAATCCTTTAAAATCCAACACTACCGGTAGTAGATCAACTTCCCTAAGCCATTCCATTCCTCTTTTCTCAACTTCTCAAATCTGTTCGTTCTCAACTTCTCGCCATCTCAACTTCTCAAATCTTCTCATCCCAATGTCGCTCTTAAAAAAGGAATCAGATCTACAAAAATACGAAAGCTTAGATCTTTAGGCTAAAATTTGTCTAACCTATGCCATCTCATCGTCTCTGCATTGTTCGAATAAGGTTGGGTTTCTTCAGATGTTGATGGATGGGATCGGAAGTGGAATTGTGTGGTTGCATAGTTGGTATTTTTATTTTTATTTCAGTTTTCATGCGTCTGTTTGTGTTTTATGATCGATAAATTTTTATTGTGAAACAAGCCCTCCAAGTGTTTGCACTAATGCTGCTTCAAAACCTTCCCAAACAAATTTTGTTGTTACACTCATAATAAGCATCTTTTAATTTCTGTACATATGAATTATGATAATTTAATGATTATATTTGATTAGAAACTGTTAAATTCGACTACAAATTTGATGATTATCTTTTAATTTTCGTACGAAGATCTTCATTCTTGAGTAACGATACAATTTTGTATTTAAGAATGGCATTATTAGGGTGCAATGTGGTTTCAACTGACCAAGTTGAAGTATTACCATTACTTCTGAGAAACATCGAGCCAAATATTTCTTGGATCAGTCAGGCTAATCCTGACACAGGTGGGCATTCAAAAATAATATTGTTGTTAGTTGTTATCTAATAATATGGTAGACTTACTATTGTTATTATTATGCTCTATTGTTAGCATTTGTTGGTTCCATAACTGTTGCCGAGTTGGATTGGGGGAACAAGGATCATATTGTTGCTCTTGATCCATCATTTGATTACATAATTGGCACAGATGTTGTAAGTTTTGATAGATCCAGTTCTATAAATGATTATTGCATTGTCAGGGCCTAAGATAACAATATTGGTAAATCTTACAATTGAGTACCATACTAGTTCATCTTGAAGCGTGGTGATTAATATATGCATAAGTGGTGCAGTATGCAGGGTTTGCGGTGATGTGCAGTTTTGATAGAGTGATGTTGATCGCTGTCGTATAGTTTTGTGATGAGTTTGGTGAGGTGAAATGTGGAAGTTTGATGGTTAGGGGAGGTAGTCAAGATTATGGTAGTTCGCTGATGATGGACTGCGGTGTGCAGTGTTTCAAAGAAGGCTTGGTCTTCCGAAATCGGGTGAATCGAGCCTTGGAACCCCACCGTCGTCCCGGACCCACTTCTTGTCTCGCCTTCGGCTCGGAACTCGGGTCGTCATATATTTGTAAATGTTAATGTCTGTATAAATTGAAACTGCATATGTAATGAGTGAACTGAGTGATGGAGTGAGGAACATCTGTATATGTGATTGACTATGTTATTAACAGTGAATTGTAAATAGTGGAGTTAGAAATATGTACTATTTCAAATGTTGAAATACAATATTTATTTGAATAAAAATACTGATTGAATATTTAATTCTATGTAATAGCATTTAATTCTCCTTTTTGTTATATATTATATATATATATAATATATATATCTATAAATTTTTTTTGGAATATTGCTACAAACACCTAATGATGTTTCTATAGACCCAAATAAGGTTATATTGCAACAATATTTGTTATTTGCCGTATATAGTCAAAATGTTGCCTTTGAGGTTGCAGCAACGGTGAAAATTGCATCACTCTAAAAATGTTGCCAAAGACCTATGCCGACATTTTTTTGACTTGTGCCAACAATTTTTGTTGTTGCATTTAGCCGTTTATGGCATAGTGAATGGAAAAGGAATTTTCAAAATTCAATATGTAGATTACAAGTTATGTGTAAAACTATTTTTGAAAATGTTACTATAAGTGTAGTTCGTTGACCGTAACGGTAAATGACTATTTTTAAATAAATAAAAATATGGAAATTATTTGTAAAATCATTATAAATTATTTAAAATTGATTTGAATTGATAATGTGAAGTTTTGGATAATATAAAAATCGTTTTGGTTAAACTAGCTAATATAAGCCTGTTTGTAACACTTTTACAACATTTTTTGATAATGGTTTATTTAAAAGTTTTGAACTCATTTGTTTTCATCTATGACTTAAATACTCATTTTTAAATAATTAATAAAATGTTTTTGGAAGTTTTAGACATTTTAACAAAATTGACGTGAAAAGATTAAGTTTACTTAAAGAATGAAAGAGTTTTCAAATAAAGGTTTTATTTAGAATTAGATGGAAATGATCTCCATATAATTGGTATTAAATTCCATAGATGAAACTTATACTATTCATGGAATTTGGAAGGTAATTATACCGTTGTTTCACCTATAGTAGATGTTGAATACGGGAATTAATATTAAGTATAAGTCGATATAATTTCGGTTTAATTCTTATATTCAATATAAATTAGTTTTTGGATTTTGGGAAAATAAAATGGAAATAGTTTTCAGATATTCGATAATGGAACTCGTAGTTCAAATTGTACTATTTAAGGAATTTGAAAGATATTTATATTGTTATTCCACTTATAGTATAAGTTGACTCTTAGGATTGGTATTGAATATAAGCTGATATAAATTTTATTCAAATCTTATGTTGATGTTTGGGTTTTTTGTGAATGGTGTTTTAAATGACATCATTCTTTAACCCAAGATCGAGTATGATTTGGAATTTAAAAATGGATTAAGATCCTTTAATTGTCTAATGAAGTTAATTATCTTGATTTAGAGATAAGATTTAAAGGAAAAAGGATATTTTTTAATAAACCTTTGGACTAAGATAAAGTTTACCCAATTTAAATAAATTGGATATGGATAGAAATAATCCTTGGACATTGGGTATTGAATTCTGTTGTTTAGACATGTACTATTTGAGGAATTTGGAAGACACTTGTATCATTATTCCACTTATGGTATTCGTTGGTTACGAGAATTGGTATATATAAGTGGATATAATTTCAATTTAAATATTGTATTTAATATCAATTGGTTTTGGGTTTGTTATGAATGGTGTCTTAAATAACATCATTCTTTAACCCATTAAAATTAAGTTTTGATTAGGAATCTAAAGAGGATTAAGGTTTTGTAAAGGCTATTTAAAACAATACTTAATGATCTTGATTTAGAGATAGATTTTAAAAGCAAAGTAAAGGAATAAAGAGTTAATGAATCTTGATAAAAAGTTAATGAATGATTATTAATATGTTTAAAGCCTAAATATCTTTGATTTAAAAAGATAAGTTTTAAAGAGAAATTTATGAAATGGCGTAATATCTATTAAAAAGCTAATGGGGAAATGCTTAATGATCTTGTTTTGGAAATGGAAAGAAATTGGAGAACTAATGAATCTTAACTAAAGATTTTAACTATGTTTGATTTAAAAAGATATGTTTTGAAGAGGGATTTATGAAATGAAAATTTTCCAAAATAAAGTTTTAATTAACCAATCTAAATGGAAGAGAGACTTAGTGGATCTTGTATTTCCATATATTTTTAAAATAACGAATGTTATTTGGAAATACTGAAATACAGAATTTAGGGTCCAACAAACTGATTCCAAGTAATAGTACGACGTTATGGAATAGTTAAAGATATTGAAGATGGTGCATAAGTTTGGAAACCTTTACATCGTAAGGACTGCTCACTGAATGTCTCTAGTGGGTAACTCTGTAATAACCCGGAAATCTAAGGCAATTAATTTTTTTTATTTTCACAGTTTTATTGAATTTTGAATATTTAAAATGATTTATTTTAAATAATAACGACGAGAAATTTATTTTGAATAGAATAAGAATGTGAATATTTATTTAAATCGTCGTTAGAGTATAAATATTTATTTTAAATTATAAAAGGAATTGAAAATGGCGCGGTAGTTTGAAAATTCGATTTCAAACTTCAATTGAATGTACAGGATTCAAAATAAACGGGATTTTAGTGAAACCAAAAATATTTGAATCTATTTGAGAATATCTTTCCAACGAATCCGAAAAATTGAAATTTCATAGCGGGGATAAAAAGTTATGCCCAGTTGAAAATTCAGAATAGTCACTATGGAATTTTGGCCCTTAAAAATAGCAATTTTGTAAACGACCTCGGTTTTCAACGAAACCACTTTTGTTGGATCCGGGACGTCAAGTTATTACTAGATTCCAAAATTCGTAATTTTCTGAATCAATATGTGAGCGTGGCACAGGAAAATGTGTTTTGATAGTTTCAGTCAATTTCGATCGACCAGAACATGGCCATTTTTCAAACGGTCTCAGAATTTGATGAAATTACTTTTGTTAGGACCGTGTCGTCAATACGAAGCTAGAAATATTTTTTCTAGAATTTTTAAAGTTAGTATGTGGCCCCGGTAAATTGAAATGTACGTTTAAAATTAAATATAATGATTTATATTTTAATTTGAACGAGAACTGCTCGTAACAGCCGAACTGGCTCATGATACATATCCCATTGCGTTTGGAATAGGAGTAATTAGCTAGGGAGGACAGTTGATGGGTCTCGTTTGGAGGTCGAATGGAAAGTCAAATTTAAAGGAGAAATAAATTAAATTAAATAAATAAATTATATATTAATATACCCCTTCCCTCCTCTCTCTCTCTCTCTTCATTTTCAGATCAAAATAATTAAAAAAAAGGGGATCGATCCTCGTCGCCTCCCCCTGGCGCTGCGCAGCCGCCATTCCAGCCAAGCCGCCGCTTCCCTCTACCCTCCATTGTCTCCATCGTGCTCGAGACCACCTCCAACGAACCCGAACCTCGCGCGAGCTCCAAACCACGAGCCCACTAAACCATACCTCCACCAACTGACCCGCTGCCATCCCCAATAGCCCTGCGCCGGCCACCTGACCTCTCGCTGGCCCCTCCAGCTCCAATTCGACGTCCAACTGTGAGTTTTGTTTATTTTGGTTTATTTTATTTCTTATTTAAAAGTCATTGTTATAAAAATCAGTTTTTATATTAAAATCTTAGTTTTACAAATTGGGTTTTTATATGAGAAGCATTATTTTAAAGATGCAATTTTTATAATGTAAAGATCGAGATAAAAATGCGATTTTTATTATATATAGTGGGATAAAAATATGATATATATATATATGAAGTAGCGATAAAAATTCGATTTTTATATTATAGAGATAATAAAAATATGATTTTTATCATGAAGTTAGTGATATAAAAATATAATTTTTACATGGAAGGTAGAGTTGTAAAACTGTGATTTATATATATAATAGCCGAAATAAAATATGACTTTTATTTATAAGGTAGCGTTGTTAAAAATATGATTTTTAACGTATACCGCGTGAAACAGATCTCGTTGGAAACGCGGCAAAGACTTCCTACATATGAAGAGTCGTGGCGTTTGGTTTAGCTAGTCAGTGAGAACTCCTCACTTTTATTTTAATTTCTAGCTGAAATATAAACTAGGATGCAGAGGTGCTTAGTAGCACCCGACACCCGTCGTTCACAGACCATGGATAACTTGTTTGTTTAATTAATGTGTTGTAAAAGTTGATTGTGTGAAGTGGAATGAATAAAATATTTTATAGTTAAAAATATAATTTTTAACGTTGATGTGAATAAAATAGATATTCATTTACAAATCAGAACGATTTGTTTATGTACACCTATTTGACTGACATAGAATGGGACGATAAATTTTACACATCGCCCAACTGGACAAATAAAAATATGTGTTTGTTGATTTGAAACCCCACACGGGTATTGGGATGATATTTGACGTACACTAATCCCGATTGTTTAGTTGTATGTCAATCGATGGGTTGATAGACTGTGTAAGTGTTAATTATTTATATTTAATGCTTACGCAGTTATGTGGTACACTCTGGATGATGGTTGACGATTTATCGTTGCTATTATATACATGTGTTGTAGAAAATCCACATAATTAACATTATATGGTAATTGATTGGGCCTCATTCCAATTTGGAAAATAAGGAATATTATAAAAAAAAAAATTCATGTATTGAATAGAATAAAAATTCATGTGTTGAATAGAATAAAAATTCATGTGTTGAATAGAATATAAATTCATGTGTTGAATAAAATATAAATTCATGTGTTGAATAGAATAAAGATTCATGTGTTGAATAGAATAAAAATTCCTGTGTTAAATAAAATAAATTCATGTGTTGAATAAAATAAACATTCATGTGTTAAATAAAATAAATTCATGTGTTGAATAAAAAATATATTCATGTGTTGAATAAAAATATATATTCATGTGTTGAAGAAAATTCATTTGTTGAATAGAATAACGAAGTTTTTGAAATATATAAAGCCGTGTTGGTTAGATATGCGCTATTTAGAAGCGAACGATATTTATATCGATTATACTCGTTTTTATAATGATTATAGAAAAGGAAGTGATTTCAAAATATAACATTTTGAAAATATTATCATTTGTATATCGATGATGTAGAATATTCAATTTTGATTCGAAATTGAATATGAAGTTGAAATCGTTTCGAAAACGAATTTAAAACGATTTATAAAATGCATTTTAATAGGAAATCAACGAAATATATATATTATATATATAATGGCCTGAATAGAACGCGCCGCGCTGCGGTAGTTCGCGAATTTCGACCATTGACTTCGAATGGACGTTACGGGAGATCCGACCATCGGATTCTCCTAAAACCGGAACCGTTGGGTTTGTATCGAAAATGATTTCTAACGAATATTAGACATTTGAAATCTAACGGCTGGATTTGGAATTATGTCCAAATCAAATTTGGAAAAGGTCGCTGTAAGTGCAGTTCGATGGCCGTTGATGGAAATCGACTGTACGGGCCTTGATAAAATTATTAAAAATAGTAATAATTTGTGTAAAATCATAAGAAATGATTTGTGAAGAATTAGGATGAAAAATTACATATTTGAAAAGATAAAAATAGATTTTTATCAAAATGAACTAGTTTTGAACTAGAATTATAATCCCATTTATTTTTAAAATTAATAAAGTGGATTTGAAATGGTTTTGAAAATAACCAGAATTTCCAATATATAAAGTGGAAATGGATTTGAATCGAAATTGTCTTTGGAATATTTCGATGTTGGATTTCGTGATTATACAGATATTGTTATGGAAATTTGAAAGATATATTTATATCGTTATTTCCAATACGATATTTGTTGGTCAAAGAATTTGATATTGAATATAAGCCAATATATTTTCTATTCAGAGCCTTGTATTTAATATCAAATGGGATTTGGGTTTGTCAGGAATAGTGTCTTCATTAACACTGTTCTTAAAGCCAGTTGAGGAAAAGATTAAATATTTTAATTTAGATTTAATGAAGTATACCAATTAAATGATATTTAACTGGAATTGAATTTGAATTGATTTTTAGGTTTATCGTGAACTGTGTTTTAACGACATTCGTTCTTTAACCCGATTTACAGTGAAATGTGATTTGGAATTCATAAATCTTTTGTTAAGATTTAAAGGAGATTTTCCAAAGTAAAGTTTTCCAATTTAATAAAATAAATTGGAATGGAATGGAATTCGATTTGGTAATAACCAAAGTGAATTTCTGTGGAGGAAGACAACTAATATATTTGGAATTTAAAAGGCCTTGCCGTTATTCCATTTATATTATTAGTCGGATATGGAAGTTTATATCGATTATATATATCGATTTGTTTTTGATGAAGATCCCATTGTAAATGGAATGTGATTTTGGGTTTATCGTGAACCGTATTTTAAATGACATTGGTTCTTTAACCCAGTTAAAGACAGGGTATGGTTTCCCAAGTTAAACAATCATTAATATGGTTTTTGGGAAGATTAAAACCAAGTGGAGTTTTAATGAATCTTTAATTAGATTGAGATGATCGAGAATGGAGTATCACCAGTTTTGCTCCAGGCGATAGTTAAATCTTTAATCAGATTTGAACGTGAAATGGTAATTGAATTTACCGATAACACCGTGGTGTTAGATATGAAGTATTACCAGTTTTATTTCATGGGATGAATAGGTTGGGATCGGGAAATTTAAAACAAACGATTACTTTGGTAAGGTTCGTTAATCCCGACTAGTTTGGATAAACCATAATTTGGTTTGAATTTATATTCAAAAGAAGATTAAAGAATAAATTTAAGGAATTTGTCTTTGATAAAATTAATGGGAACCTTTCCCAAAGTATAAGAATATTTGAATAAAAGAATATTCTGTATTGGAATGAGGCGTATGTTGTGTTTGTGTAACACTTGTTTATTATATACGCGGGTTATTCAGAAAGACCGGGTTTATCCCATTCTGAATAACTGATTCGACGATGTGTCGAGGATGAAGACGGTGGTCGAAGACTGGAGGTCTTCACATCGTTTGGGTGATTACTGATGATCTTGATTGGGCTGTACACCCAAGAGGAGGGAATCAGTTGGTGATCGTCCAGACGTACTTAGAGATCGATGGATATGCGAGGTACAAGGTGCTTCTGGTTTCGTTCAGACCCAGAACAAACTTTTAAATGGACTGTGTGTCTGACATTGGATTTTATTCTTTGTGATTGATTTCTATTAAACATATATCTATTTGGCGGTGGAGAATTTATTCTCTTGCTTAACACCCTTCTCTGAGACGTACGAGCTCAGGGGTTATATATTGATGGATACCAATCGCATGGAGTGAATTGCCTATGTGGAATGCCTAAGTGGCAAATGATCAAGGCTTCTGTTGAAAGCAGATTCTTGTGGTTGATGATCAAAGCACGACCTGTGTGGCATAGCTTTGTGTTGCGTTGATTCGTGAGCCTCACACCCCGTTTGTGAACCAAAAAGGGAGAGGACCTTAAGGAGGACATGCGTTTTCTTCTAGCTAGGGTGGTGTCAGTGACCTACTACCCCTGACATTTATATTATTTTCACTTGTGTGGTTGTTGGATTGCGAGGCGCCTCGGATATATCGGTGACTATGTGGAGCCGATGGAGTCATTGGACTCATTGACACCCCAAAGTGCGTGGAAACGCAGTGTTCAGGCATTTTAATCCACATCGGTGGACCGGCCCTGACGATCCAAGGGCACACCTGAGTCTGGATCCTGAGGGGCGGCCTAGAGCGTCTCGAATCGGTGAGGACTATCTTTTGCCTCGGTTCACAGATAGAAACCCAACTTCCATTACGTGACTTTGCGGTTTTGATTGTAGAGCCTAGTATGGCGACATGATATATGGTACCCATGCCATCTATGATTGATATTTATGATTGAAGTTGTTTTTACACTATACACTTATAGTAATAATAAAACATAAAATTTAGCGTATCAAGCATTCTTTGGCTATTATAAGGTAAAACCCTATCCTCCGGCTTGTGTTGCATTGTGTGATAGGACCTGGGTCTTATAATAGCTTCATTGTTCTTTATTTAGCATTGCGCTGTTGTTTTATGCACTGGTGTTCTTGGGAGGAAACCCATTCTGTGTTATACGGCGTGGTCCCTTGATTTACCTAACTTTAAAATAAAGATTAATAACTATTTTAGTTCTCACACCAGTCACATGACTGACCTGGAGTTTATTGTTTTAACCTAAACTCTGGGCACTCTTATTTTCTGCACGGGAATCTAGTAGTTTTGGTTTTGCAGAGTTATATTCACAGGATCCTGATTTACAGCTGGAATGATATCCGGAAAGCTCTGTAGCCGTATATCTCTTTCAGTTTGCTTTGTATTTTTTTCCGCTGCTATGTAATGTAATTTAAATCTCTGATATTTTTCTGATGTATAATATTTATTCGTACTCTGTATATTCTTGTATTCTGATGGAATTGTTGTCATAAACAATGAAATGTTCTTCTGTTTGTGTCCCGATGTGGCTTGTTCTCAGTACAATCCGGGCTTTTCTTACCGGGGAAGTTAGGGCCGTTTCATTTTGGTATCAGAGCTTTGGTTTACAGAGCTCGGAGAACAAGACACGTTAGAACCAAACAAAAGGATTCATCAGAAATTAGATTAGCCAATGAGAATGACTCGTTAGAGATGGGATAAGTAGTATCCTAGAACGAGTGTAAAGAGTGTTGTTTTGAAAAATAAAATTGAAAACAAGTTTTGTTTTGAAAATTTAATTCAATTATTCATATTTGAATATTTATTTATATTGATTTGGACTATCAGGTATATAGAGATTTTAATATACGTCTGATCCACGTGTATTGGAAGCCTCCAATATACTGGATGGATATAGAGTCACACTCTAGTTGCCCGGAGATGACACTGATGATAACAGCTGCATCATCAGTGGATTTATGTTTGAGTTTCGAAAGTGGGATCTCTATATATTTCCATTAGACTTGTGTGAGAACCAAAATATAGTTAGAATATATTGTTGTGACTTGGCATCAAAAACGTGATTTTGACTATATATCAAAGTTATGAGTTTGAAATGATAATCAACAAATTGATTGCTGATTGTGTTGTTTGATTATTGGTTATTAATTAAAATTTGAACCACTTAGCAAAATTGATCAAATAGTGAGTTGTATTGAAAATTAGTCGCATTTGCATGCATATACATGTACTTACATTGAACAGGTCATAGCAAGGAGGCTAGAGAAGAGGAATAAAATTGTTTGCTTGACAAATAGGTACATGTTTATTGTATTTCTTGGGTTTTTGATGATTTTATGAGCCAACTGGCTAGCCGCTTGGCTGTTTCTTTTTCGTTTTGGATTGGTGAGGGCCATGGGAGGCTATTTGAGATATCCCGAAGCTCCCGGTGCATGGGAGGTTATGGCGAAATTTTTCGAAAATTTAGGGTGTTAGCCAAATTTTGAAAAGTTCTTAGAAACTGAAAAGTTGAAGAACTTAAGCCATAATGAAAAGAATGAAAGTTGAGTTGATTAGTTAAACAACTTTCGGCTCCGTTCCTTTTTGGGGACGAAAAGTTTTAAGTGGGGGAGATTGTAATAACCCGGAAATCTGGGCCAGTTTAAAATTTTTATTTTGGCAATTTTATTGAATTTTGAATATTTAAAATGATTTATTTTAAATAATAACAACGAGAAATTTATTTTGAATAGAATTAGAATGTGAATATTTATTTGAATCGTCGTTAGAGTATAAATATTTATTTTAAATTATAAAAGGAATTGAAAATGGCGCGGTAGTTTGAAAATTCGATTTCAAATTTCAATTGAATGTACAGGATTCAAAATAAACCGGATTTAAGTGAAACCAAAAATATTTGAATCTATTTGAGAATATCTTTCCAACGAATCTGAAAAATTGAAATTTCATAGCGGGGATAAAAAGTTACGCCCAGTTGAAAATTCAGAATAGTCGCTATGGAATTTAAGCCCTGAAAAATAGCAATTTTGCAAACGACCTCGGTTTTCGACGAAACCACTTTTGTTGGATCCGGGACGTCAAGTTGTTACTAGATTCAAAAATTCATAATTTTCTGAATCAATATGTGAGCGTGGCACAGAAAAACGTGTTTTGACAGTTTCAGTCAATTTCAATCGACCAAAAAATGGCCATTTTTTCAAACGGTCTTAAAATTTGACGAAATTAGTTTTGTTAGGACCGTATCGTCAATACGAAGCTAGAAATAATTTTTCTGGAATTTTTAAAGTTAGTATGTGGCCCCGGTAAATTGAAATGTACGTTTAAAATTCAATATAATGATTTATATTTTAATTTGAATGAAAACTGCTCGTAACAGCAGAACTGGCTCACAATACATATCCCATTGCGTTCAGAATAGGGGTAATTAGGTAGGGAGGACAGTCGATGGGTCTCGTTTGGAGGTCGAATGGAAAGTCAACTTTAAAGGAGAATTAAATTAAATTAAATAAATAAATTATATATTAATATACCCCCTTCCCTCCTCTCTCTCTCTCTCTCTTCATTTTCAGATCTAAATAATAAAAAAAAATGAGATCGATCCCCATCGCATCCACTTGGCGCTGCGCCGCCGCCACCCCAGCCAAGCCACCGCTTCCCTCCACCATCCATCGTCTCTATCGTGCTCGAGACCACCTCCAACGAACCCGGACCTCGCGCGAGCTCCAAACCACGATCCCACTAAACCATACCGCCACCAATTGACCCGCTGCCACCCCAAACAGCCCTGCGCCGGCCACCTGACCTCTCGCCGGCCCCTCCAGCTCCATTTCGACGTCCAACTGTGAGTTTGTTTATTTTGGTTTATTTTATTTCTTATTTAAAAGCCATTGTTATAAAAATCAGTTTTTATATTAAAATCTTAGTTTCACAAATTGGGTTTTTATATGAGAAGCATTATTTTAAAGATGCAATTTTTATAATGTAAAGATCGAGATAAAAATACGATTTTTATCATATATAGTGGGATAATAATATGATTTTTATATATATGAAGTTGCGATAAAAATTCGATTTTTATATTATAGAGATAATAAAAATATGATTTTTATTATGAAGTTAGCGATTAAAAAATATAACTTTTACATGGAAGGTAGAGTTGTAAAACTGTGATTTTTATATATATAATAGCCGAAAGAAAATATGACTTTTATTTATAAGGTAGCGTTGTTGAAAATATGATTTTTAACATATACTGCGTAAAACAGATCTCGTTGGAAACGCGGCAAAGACTTCGTACATATGGAGAGTCGTGGCGTTTGGTTTAGCTAGTCGGTGAGAAATCCTCACTTTTATTTTAATTTCTGGCTGAAATATATACTAGGATGCAGACGGTGCTTAGTAGCACCCGACACCCGTCGTCCACAGATCATGGATGACTTGTTTGTTTAATTGATGTGTTGTGAAAGTTGATTGTGTGAAGTGGAATGAATAAAATATTTTATAGTTAAAAATATAATTTTTAACGTTGATGTGAATAAAATAGATATTCATTTACAAATCAGAACGATTTGTTTATGTACACCTATTTGACTGACATAGATTGGGACGATAAATTTTACACATCGCCCAGCTGCACAAATAAAAATATGTACTTGTTGATTTGAAACCCCACACGGGTATTGGGATGATATTTGACGTACACTAATCCCGATTTTTTAGTTGTATGTCAATCGATGGGTTGACAGACTGTGTAAGCGTTAATTATTTATATTTAATGCTTATGTAGTTGTGTGGTGCACTCTGGATGATGGTTGATGATTTATCGTTGCTACTATATACATGTGTTGTAGAAAATCCATATAATTAACATTATATGGTAATTGATTGGGCCTCATTCCAATTAGGAAAAAAAGGAATATTATAAAAATAAAAATTCATGTGTTGAATAGAATAAAAATTCATGTGTTGAATAGAATAAAAATTCATGTGTTGAATAGAATATAAATTCATGTGTTGAATAGAATAAAATTCATGTGTTGAATAAAATAAATTCATGTGTTGAATAAAATAAATATTCATGTGTTGAATAAAATAAATTCATGTGTTGAATAAAATATATATTCATGTGTTGAGTAAAAATATATATTCATGTGTTGAAGAAAATTCATTTGTTGAATAGAATAACGAAGTTGCTGAAATATATAAAGCCGTGTTGGTTAGACATGCGCCATTTTGACGCGAACGATATTTATATTGATTATACTCGTTTTTATAATGATTATAGAAAAGGAAATGATTTCAAAATATAACGTTTTGAAAATATTATCATTTGCATATCGATGATGTGGAATATTCGATTTTGATTCGAAATTGAATATGAAGTTGAAATCGTTTCGAAAACGAATTTAAAACGATTTATAAAATGCATTTTAAAAGGAAATCAATGAAATATATATAATATATATTATATATATAATGGCCTGAATAGAACGCGCAGCGCTGTGGCAGTTCGCGAATTTCGACCATTGACTTCGAATGGACGTTACGGGAGATCCGACTGTCGGATTCTCCTAAAACCAGAACTGTTGGGTTCGTATCGAAAAGAGCTTTCTAATGAATATTAGAGATTTGAAATTTAACGGTTGGTTTTGGAATTATGTCCAAATCAAATTTGGAAAAGGTCGCTGTAAGTGCAGTTCGATGGCCGTTGATGGAAATCGACTGTACGGGCCTTGATAAAATTATTAAAAATAGTAAAAATTTGTGTAAAATCATGAGAAATGATTTGTGAATAATTAGGATGAAAAATTCCATATTTGAAAAGATAAAAATAGATTTTTATCAAAATGAACTAGTTTTGAACTAGAATTATAATCCCATTTATTTTTAAAACAAATAAAGTGGATTTGAAATGGTTTTGAAAATAACTAGAATTTCCAATATATAAAGTGGAAATGGATTTGAATCGAAATTGTCTTTGGAATATTTCGATGTTGGATTCTGTGATTATACAGATATTGTTACGGAAATTTGAAAGATATATTTATATCATTATTTCCAATACGATATTTGTTGGTCGAAGAATTTGATATTGAATATAAGCCGATATATTTTCTATTCAGAGCCTTGTATTTAATATCAAATGGGATTTGGGTTTTGTCATGAATGGTGCCTTCACTAACACTCTTCGTAAACCCAGTTGAGAAAAAGATTAAATCTTTTTATTTAGATTTAATGAAGTATACCAATTAAATGATATTTAATTGGAATTGAATTTGAATTGATTTTTGGGTTTATCATGAACTATGTTTTAACGACATCCATTCTTTAACCCGATTTACAGTGAAATGTGATTTGGAATTTATAAATCTTTTGTTAAGATTTAAAGGAGATTTTCCAAAGTAAAGTTTTCCAATTTAATAAAATAAATTGGAATGGAATGGAAATCGATTTGGTAATAATCGAAGTGAATTTCTATGGAGGAAGACACCTAATATATCTGGAATTTAAAAGGCCTTGCCGTTATTCCATGTATATTATTAGTCGGATATGGAAGTTTATATCGATTATATATATCGATTTGTTTTCCATGAAGATCCCATTGTAAATGAAATGTGATTTTGGGTTTATCGTGAACCGTGTTTTAAATGACATTGGTTCTTTAACCCAGTTAAAGACAGGATATGGTTTCCCAAGTTAAACAATCATTAATATGATTTTTGGGAAGATTAAAACCAAGTGAAGTTTTAATGAATCTTTAATTAGAATGAGATGATCGAGAATGGAGTATCACCAGTTTAGCTCCAGGCGATAGTTAAATCTTTAATTAGATTTGAACGTGAAATGGTAATTGAATTTACTGATAACACCGTGGTGTTATATATGAAGTGTTACCAGTTTTACTTCATGAGATGAATAGGTTGGGATTGGGAAATTCAAAACAAATGATTACTTCTGTAAGGTTCGTTAATCCCGACTAGTTTGGATAAACCATAATTTGGTTTGAATTGATATTCAAAGGAAGATTAAAGAATAAATTTAAGGAATTTATCTTTGATAAAATTAATGGGAACCTTTCCCAAAGTATAAGAATATTTGAATAAAAGAATATTATGAATTGGAATTAAACATATGTTGTGTTTGTGTAACACTTGTTTATTATATACGCGGGTTATTCAGAAAGACCGGGTTTATCCCATTCTGAATAACTGATTTGACGATGTGTCGAGGATGAAGATGGTGGTCGAAGACCGGAGGTCTTCACATCGTTTGGGTGATTACTGATGATCTTGATTGGGCTGTACACCCAAGAGGAGGGAATTAGTTGGTGATCGTCTAGACGTACTTGGAGATCAATGGATATGCGAGGTACAAGGTGCCTCCGGTTTCGTTCAGACCCAGAGCGAACTTGTAAATGGACTGTGTGTCTGACATTGGATTTTATTCTGTGTGATTGATTTCTATTAAATATATATCTGTTTGGCAGCGGAGAATTTATTCTCTTGCTTAACGCCCTTCTCTGAGACGTACGAGCTCAGGGGTTATATATTGATGGATATCAATCGCATGGAGTGAATTGCCTGTGTGGCATGCCTAAGTGGCAAATGATCAAGGCTTCTGTTGAAAAACAGAGTCTTGTGGTTGATGATCAAAGCACGGCCTGTGTGGCATAGCTTTGTGTAGCGTTGATTCGCGAGCCTTACACCTGGTTGTGAACCAAAAACGGGAGAGAACCTCAGGAAGAACATGCGTTTTCTTCTAGGTAGGGTGGTGTCAGTGACCTACCAGCCCTGACATTTATATTATTTTCACCTGTGTGGTTGTTGGATTGCGAGGCGCCTCAGATATATCGGTGACTATGTGGATCCGATGGAGTCATTGGACTCATTGACGTCCCAAAGGGCGGGGAAACGCAGTGTTCAGGCATTTTAATCCACATCGGTGGACCGACCCTGACGATCCAAGGGCCCACTTGAGTCTGGGTCCTGAGGGACGGCCTAGTGCGTCTCGAATTATCGGTGAGGACTATCTTTTGCCTCGGTTCACAGATGGAAACCCAACTTCTAATACGTGACTTTACGGTTTTGATTGTAGAGCCTAGTATGGCGACATCATATATGGTACCCATGCCGTCTATGATTGGTATTTATGATTGAAATTGTTTTGACGCTATACACTTATAGTAATAATAAAACATGAAATTTAGCATATCAAGCACTCTTTGGCTCTTATAAGGTAAAACCCTATACTCTGACTTGTGTTGCATTGTGTGATGGGACCTGGGTCTTATAATAGCTTCATTGTTCTTTATTTAGCATTGCGCTGTTGTTTTATGCACTGGTGTTCTTGGGAGGAAACCCATTCCGTACGGCGTGGTCCCTTGATTTACCTAACTTTAAAATAAAGATTAATAATTGTTTTAATTCTCACACAGTCACATGACTGACCTGGAGTTTATTGTTTTAACCTAAACCCTGGGTGCCCTTATATTCTGCATGGGCAGCTAGTAGTTTTGGTTTTGCAGATTTATATTCACAGGATCCTGATTTACAGTTGGAACGATATCCGAAAAGCTCTGTAGCCGTATATCTCTTTCAGTTGTGCTTTGTATTATTTTCCACTGCTATGTAATTTAAATCTCTGATATTTTTCTGATGTATAATATTTATTCGTACTCTGTATATTATTGTATTCTGATGGAATTGTTGTCATAAACAATGAAATGTTCTTCTGTTTGCGTCCCGATGTGGCTTGTTCTCAGTACAATCCGGTCTTTCCTTACCGAGGAAGTTCGGGTTGTTTCAAACAATGAAAGGGCCTTTCTTCTTTATTGAATGAGGAATAAGGTGCCTTCGGTTTTGTTCAGACCCAGAACAAACTTGTATGGATTTGTATCTAACGTCATATTTTGTAATGTGTGGCTGATCTTTACTAAACATATTTCTTTTGGTGGCGGAGAATTCATTCTCTTAGCTTAACACCCTTCTTTGAGACATACGGGCTCAAAGGTGACGTGGTTAGTAATTATTAGTCGTATGTTGTGAAATGACAGAGTGACATACTAAGTGATGTGCTATTGGAGATCGAAGCATGACTTAGAGAGTGTAGCTTTTTGTAACGAGACTTCGACAAGCCTCGCACCTAGGTAAATGGACAAAACAGGAAAAATGCGACAAGGTTACGAGTTATCATCTTTCTCTAGATAAAAAGTGTACCATGGTATGGATTTTAGGTATTACTTTAGTGGCGACTTCTACTTTTTATGGATGTTGATGTTCCGAGGCGCTGATTTAAGGTTGGTAACGACCGAGGGATGATATACTCTGGTGTGATTTAGGTTAGAAGATCCCAACCTTGTGCCGACAGAGAACTTGTGTTGATTCTCGAGGCATCCCTCTAAAGGTATCCGAATTCACTAAGGAAGTTCCTTAGCCAAGTCATTTGTCGGAAATCCATTCTCTACTACGAGTTTGTACGGTTCTAGTTGTAAACCTATATGCCAACATAATGGTATGGGACATTACGCTGGCTAAGATTTACACCTTTTTTTGCGAAAGTGATTTCCACATTTAGACACTAATAATAATATCAAATGATTTTAGCGTATTAAGCATGTTTGGCTATCAAAAGGCATTGCGAGTTTTTAAGCATTAATATTCATAAGGGAAAACCCTGTTCTGTGTTTATACGGAATGGTTTTATGATTTACCAAACTTTAAAATAAATGTATATAAGTGTTTTAGTTTCTCATGTCAGTCCCATGACTGACCTGGAGTTTATTGTTCTTCCACCTAAACTCAGGGTTTCCATATTTTTTACATAGGCAGCCTGGTAGTTAAGGTTTTGCAGATTTAGTCTTAGAGTCATTCTAGAGCAGATTATGGATTAGAGATGGAGCTGTGTCCAAAGCATTTTATTTTTTCCACTGAGATTAGTTATTTCTGATATGTACATTTATTTTCCATTGTACTCTGATATATCTATTATAATCTGATGAAAAAATTATTGTAATGATAATGATAAGTTCTTTTGTTCAACTCTTATGTGTTGTAACTGTTAACCCTCTTTTTTGGCAAGAGTCTCAACGAGCAGGACCGAAGTCCAAACGCACAAATCATATGCAAGTCACACTTCAGGAGGCCCGGTAGGGGCGCAACCTAAAGCAATGGTACATCGACCCAAGTCCAACTCAGTCAGATTGACTGTGCATTACCGGAAGAATCGCTCACCAGGACGACCGAGTTTTTCGCCTCCAGAAAGAACTCGTCGACCGATTATCTTGGGCCAGCGTGAAAGATTTCTGTAGAGCTAGTCCAAATAATATCCCGACTTTCAAGGCAATAAAGGCGGTCAAACCATATACGTATAAAGCTCTACTTTTAATGAACCTCTCCGTGGATGCCACGTCAGCCACAACTTCCGAGGATACTATTTATGAACAGTGGAATCAGTCCTTCAGCCACAATTCAAGCCAATAGATGGATTCCACGTGTCCAGGCTTTCCCGAAATGGCCGGACCATACCGCAACAACCCAAGATGCATTCTCTACCTATAAATACCCCTAAGCTTAAAGAGGAAAGTGGACTTTTGGGACTTTTGGCCAGATGGTTTTCTCCAAGCTTTTCATCTCTACGCTTCTCCATAACTTCAATCTCTCTAAAAGAAAGGAGAAGGGAAGACAGTCATTTTCTTTCTCTTCTTCAAACAGAAAAAACATTGTACTTGAAATTAAAAAAAGAGAAATAATATATAAAGTGGACGTAGGCATCGTCTTTGCCAAACCACTATAAAAACTCTGTGTGTGCTCCCCGTTCTTTTACTTTTTATTGCATTTTTAATCTTTATTCGTGTGTTGATCACGTGATTGGGGGTTGATCGTCACTAGTAACCAACTTTTGATGTCAACAGTAACCCAAAACGATACAGAATTCGGCATTTGAATCTCTGACATTTGATGCTTGAGTTGTGCAAAATGCCGATTTTCGAACGTTGAAATTCTGGTGTTTACATATGGCTTCCTTCATTGGATTTGCTTTCGGTTTTCCTTATGTTGTCTAGCTTGGATTCTTGTATTGTTGGTGTCATTGTTGGAGTTGAATCTATTAGGGAACCTGCTTCCCTTGGATTTCCCTTTTGGCTTGTTTCTTCCTATTCCTCTGCTGAAATTTGTGTTGTGCACGGGTTTTATGCCTGCTGGACAACATTTTTGGCTATTGTTTTTTATTCGAGTTGGCTTTGTGTAACACCCCACGTCCGTCAATGTCACTCACAAAGGGAATGCATTAACTTCCGTGGAGGTTTTAAGTGAATATAGAACAGAAAAATTACAACAAGTAGTACTTGGAAATCTAAAACTTCACTTTATTGCAGCGGAAATTAAACATGTTTGTTACATCATAAAACCATAAATCCGAGTCAAGTACAATATCCATCTTCATAAAACAAAATACATAATCCCATTACACAAATAGCCATTAAGAAGATAACAAGATGGACTTTACTTCAATGGTCCAAGCTTTCCAAGAGAGATAAAGCAATCCAATCAAACTCCACTAGAGCTGGGCCCAACCTGAGGACCTGGAGGGGGAAAAGGGATAGAAATAGAGGGGGTCAGACATAAAGTCTGGCGAGTATGATAATTCTAACAATACTATTATCAAAATAACTAGACTAAGGCATAAGCTGGAAAACAAGGAAATGTCTATGAACTATTGGGTATGGAAGAGCGGATAATGATAACGTTAAAGGCAAACCTAATAACTAACGAATGATTACTACACTGTACCGCACATTACTACACTGCACCGCACCAGTCACCCTAAAGGTTGATCCCGCTTGCTTCACACAGAAACTATATAAATAGCCTTGCGTACCCCTAGCTGACTACATAGGTGCCGTCTGCCCCTATCTCCGCTAGGTGTACCCCACTACCCATATTCGATCGGCTCCCTACTCGTAGATACCCGTGCTGGCCCTACAGTGGGGTGTATCACTCCCCTATAGTGGCAACCCGATACAACTTGAGAATGCACGGCTTATACCTACACGATGCAACAACGTCTTACTTACCAGCCCGGGTCCACACACGCATATGAAACCCGTTGGACTCGCGTTGCCACCGCTACCCCGTTTTGGCCTCTTATAGTCAAGCCCAGCAGGCGTGTCCTGTCCTCGACTTGGGTCAAGCCCACAAAGATACGTTTGGGATACTGGTTGAAATGGGCCCCCACAAGCTACCCACCCAAGCTTGTCACCATTAGTATATCCCACTTAACCCTCTTAGTCATGTTCATTTACATGTGTGTTTGGTTAAGTCTTACTAATCGTATTTCACATGCCACTAAGGGCACCCACTAGATTCCTCATGCCACCCAAGGCACCTACTTAACCCCCATGTCCCACCTTACATGTTTATCTGGTTAAGTATTTCGTAATTCATTCAGGCCATAACCTCATAAAGACCTCTCACATTAGACTGGCATTTATGGCAGCTGGATTTGCCGGGCGGGTTCGGGCAGTCTTACGCCATAAAAGAGTCTAACCTCGTGTCTTTACAACTGTCATGCTTTAGTTTAGGCCTAGGACCTCTCACATTGGGCTGACATTTGTGACCACTGGATTTGCCGGGCGGGTCCGGGCAGGTTTACGTCACAAACGAGTCCAACCTCGTGTCCTAAGCATTGATTAACACTTATAATCTTTTACCCCAGTTTTAACAATTCCCTATTCAAATTATTAATTACTTCCAATTTTAATGATGTCCATAATTGACTCAATTATGGCCATCCACTTATGGCTTGCAAAATCATATCAATTGCACCCCAACTTCTTAATATTAAATCCTTAATATTACCCCTACCCTACGTTTATACGTTCGCTTATTCAACGTAGAATATACGTTAGACTCGAATAGTCTAACTTATAGCACAAAAATAGATTATCACAAAATATAGACAATTAAAATGAATCTAATCATAATAGGGGTGAAACTTGCATAAACTACACATGTTAAGGATCTAAAGGTGTCAACTTGTTAAATGTCACAATTTACATGATATTATCATAACCCAAATTCATGTGTAAACTTGCATATGGGGTTTTATGCAACATAATGATGGTGTGAACTAGCATCTAATACATAGAACTCACATATGTCATAGCATAATTCTAGATGTCATAATTCTAGCTCTAAAGAGATGTCATGGCATATGTTCATAATCTTTACTAATCAATCTAACTTGCATACATGGTTTGTCATATAGATCAAAATAGCCCAAACATTATGATTTGATTAACATGAACTAACTAGCATAGACAATAACATTATGACTTTATAACATGTATGATTCATCTCAGTTTAGCATAGAAAACTACAACCTATACAATATCATCATAGCATGATTTACAACATATAGGATATCATCAATCACAAAGCATAGGATTTATAACATACATGATAGCATAAGGTTTGCAACAACATATATGATAATCCACATCATTCACTTATAATCCATTCATGACTTAATCTAATTATTCTAACAATAATCTTGTTAAGATCATCATACTCACAATTAGAAGAGAAAGAGAGTCTTGATTTGCTTTAGAGTTGAGTAGAATTAGGGTTTTGATTAGCTTTCTTCCTTCTTAATTGGCGGCGGCTAGACTGAATTCCATGGCGGCGGTATGACGGTAGCTATTCTATTTTTCATGTGAGTTTAGAGTGAGAGACTACCTAGGTATTTATAGAGTTTAGGGTTTATTTAGACCGTCAGATCAACTCAGAACTAAACTGAACCGGTTTATTTTCCAACTCAGCCCTAAAGACACATCAGTAGCTCAGGATTGGGCTCAGTCAAAACCCTAGCCGACTGACCAGGTCGACACCCAGGTCGACACTACAGTCGACCTGGGGGGGGGGGGTGGAGGTTGACCTGGGGTGGGAGGTCGACACTAGTGTCGACTCCCCAGTCGACCTGCCTGGGTGGGAATTTTCCCGCCCAGCCCGCTTCTGCGTTTTCACTTTGAATTTTAAATTTCCTGCGAGCTGTTTTGAATTTTCTGAAACTTCCGATGGCCATAACTTCTTCATACGAAGTCCAATTCACGCAAACTCGGACTCTATCTCAACCAGAATTCCGAGACGAACACAATGGCGCAACCCGTTTCCCACAATTCTCACGTCTGAGATTAGTTATTCTTTAATTTGTGAATATCGATATTAATAGAATTACGGGGTGTTACATTCTCCCCTCCTTAAAGGATTTCGACCCCGAAATCTTCAAGTTAAGAAGGATGTATATCCTACATCCAATTGTCCATCTACTCAACCATCAAACATAGGCATCCATTGTCCTTATAGACTTCTAATGCTTCCATGTTTAAATGCGCAGTGTGTGTATATGTCCATATCTAATGCAAAATCAGGCGGTCCACTGATTCAGTTGACCTCCTTAATGCAAATCATGATAGTGCCATGCGTTCATTATGTATGCAAAAGTTCCCTAATGCCACATATTATCTCTATATGCGTGCACAATCATCATCTGAATGCAGCATCCATATGGTAATACAATCATCATACATCCATTTTACTAAATACATCCATTTATATGCAATATGCAATATGAAGTGACTGAGCCGATCTAGTGCCTAATAGTATGTGTATATGCGTCCACGAGCAACCACTAGCAAACACTTGCATCCACTTTGCATCCATCATACATAACATGTCTCAAACACATGTTTCAACCATAGGATTATCCTAACTAAAGGTCAAAGATACTAGCGAGAGGATACTCTAAAGGTAAGATAAGTACAAGATAAGCGATAAGGGAGAAATTAAAGGACATACCCTCGAAAAGAAAAGGGTATCGTGAACGCATCTTCTCTTCTGTCTCCCAAGTAGCGTTGCTCTCATCATCTCCCCATTGTACTTTGACTAGTCTGACCTCTCGATTCCTCAACTTCTTGATCTATGACCCAAGAATGCGCGTAGGAGCTCGTCGAATCTTCGCATCACGCTCTATCTCCACATCTCTAAGCAAGTTCGGCTCTACCACCTCCGCGGTCTCGTGCAAGCATTTCCTCAAATGTGACACATGGAATACGTCGTGTACACCACTAAGTCTCTCAGGCAACTCCACTCTATACGCCATCTGTCCAATCCTTTCCTTAATCGGAAACGGCCCTACAAACCTTGGTGCTAACTTCCCAACGGACCCAAAGCGAACAACGTTCCGTAATGGAGACACTTTGACAAAGACCATGTCCCTAACCTCAAACTCAAGATCTGTCCTCCTCTTATCCGCATAAGATTTATGCCTATCTTGCGCTGCTTTCATCCTCCTTCGAATCAAGTCGATCTTCTCCGAAGTCTCCCTAATCATATCGGGCCCAAGTAAGATCTTATCCGTAGATTCCCACCAACATGTAGGTGAACGACAAGGTCGTCCATAAAGAGCTTCGAAAGGTGCCATGCCAATGTTAGACTGAAAGCTGTTATTATATGCGAATTCCACCAATGGAAGATGCTCTTCCCATGTACCCCCAAAGTCTAGGATACATAGCCTTAAAAGATCTTCTAGAATGCGATTCACCCTCTCGGTCTGGCCGTCCGTCTGAGGATGATATGCGGTGCTCAAACATAACTGAGTCCCTACCGCCTCTTGTAAGCTTCTCCAAAATTCGCTAGTGAAAATAGGATCGCGGTCGCTCACTATGCTAGAAGGAACACCGTGCAAACGAACTATTTCTCGGACATATACAGAAGCTAACCATGGAGCAATTCTCTTACTCTTCACGGGAATGAAATGGGCGCTTTTAGTAAGTCTGTCTACTATAACCCAAATACCCGTATTACCCTTCCTTGATCTTGGTAATCCATCCACAAACTCCATCGAGACACTTTCCCATTTCCATAGTGGAACCTCCAATGGGTGAAGCAACCCACCGGGTTTCTTTTGCTCCGCTTTTACTTGTTGGCACACCAAGCATCTAGCGACATACTCGGCCACATCTTTCTTCATGCCGGCACAAAAGTAAACTCGTCTCATGTCCATGTACATCTTGTCCCCGCCGGGATGAATGGTCATCTTCGAACGATGTGCTTCGTCAAGAATAGTCTTCCTTAGGTCATCGTCTTTTGGTACACAAAGTCAACCGTCCCTATGTAACCAACCCTTATCATCTAGGGTATACCTACGGAGATGGCTTGATGACTCCCCTCTTTTGAGCTTTTCTACTAACTCAACCAACTGTGGGTCGTCTCGCTGTGCCTCGCCAATCCGTCCCAAAAGCGTAGGTCCGACCTCCAAAGATGCTAGCAAACCGGGTACAAAGTCAACGGAAGGTCTAAAGTCAAACATCGAAATGAATTCTAAGCTTCGCCGCTCAACAAACAAAGGACTTAAGGATAATCTTTTCTACTTAAGGCATCGGCCACTACGTTACCCTTGCCAGGGGTATATGCTATCTCGAAGTCGTAGGACGCTAAGAACTCCATCCACCTTTGCTGCCTTAAGTTCAAGTCCTTCTGAGAGAATAAGTATTTTAAAGATTTGTGGTCAGTGAATAATTCGAATTTCTCGCCAAGAAGATAATGACGCCAAGACTTAAGCGCGAAAACAATAGCGGCCAACTCTAGGTCATGTGTGGGGTAATTCTTCTCATGCGCTCTCAACTGCCTTCCACCATAGGCTATTACCCTTCCCTCTTGCATTAAGACTGTGCCTAGTCATGTTCCACAAGCATCGTTATAAACAGTAAACGGCTTACTCCCGTCTGGCAGTACTAAGACTGGGGCTGAAGTCAAAGCTCTCTTTAAAAGTTGGAATGCATCATCACAATCTACGTCCCATGTGAAAACTAGGTTCTTCTTCGTCAAGCGTGTCAATGGAGCTGATATCTTTGCGAAGTCTTTGATAAACTTCCTATAGTAGCCAGCCAACCCCAAGAAACTTCTTACTGCGGTAGCATTTTTAGGGACCTTCCAATCTTGGATGGCCACCACCTTCGCAGGATCCACAACTATCCCTTCTTTGGAAACCACGTGCCCTAAGAACCGTACTTCCTTCCTCCAGAAGTGACACTTAGAAAATTTAGCTTTAAGATTATGCGCTCGTAGGGCCTCCAACACTTCCCTAAGATGTAGGGCATGCTCTTCTTCATCCTTAGAAAAGATCAAGATGTCATCTACAAAGACCACCATGAATTTATTAAGGTACTCCCTAAACACCCTACTCATCAGATCAACAAAGTATGCGAGGGTGTTTGTCAAACCGAAGGGCATCACTAGCCATTCATAGAAACCGTCCGGAGTCCTAAAGGCAGTCTTGTCAATGCTATCCTCAGCCACTCTCAACTGATGGAAACCAGTGGCTAAGTCCAACTGCGAAAACACTGAGGCGCCAACTAACTGATCGAAGAGATCGTCAATCCTCGACAGTGGGTGTCTGTTCTTCTTAGTAAGCTTATTAAGTTCTCTATAGTCCACACACAGTCTAAGGGACCCATCCGCCTTCGTGGCAGATACTACTGGAGCACCCCACTCCGATATACTTCGTCTTATGAACCCCTTCTCAAGCAACTCCTTCACTTGCTTATCGAGTTCCCTCCTTTCACGAGGAGCCATGTGGCGTACTGGCAAAGATACTGGTTTTGCATTATCCACAAGATATATTCGAAAATCTATCTCCCGCTTTGGAGGCAAGCCCTTCACCTCCTCAAACACATCCGAGTATTCTCGGACCACTCTAACAGATCGTAGATTTTCCTCAGACGCGCCAAGCGATTCTAAATAACTTAGCATAACCGAATTTATGGGATTACAAAAGATTTCGATAGTGTTGCCAAGGCGAGTCACGAGCCTGACTACTCTCCTTTCACAATCAAGAACGGCCCCATTTTCGGATAGCCAATCCATTCCTAAAATTAGCCCATAGCCCGTGAAGCCCAAAACGTAAGCATCATATCTAAACTCAACGCTAAGTATAGAAATTTTCAAATCCAAACACATCATGGACAAATAAGCTGAGCCCCTAATTGGATTCGAAACAACTAAGGGATCCTCTACTAAACTGGTGTTTAAGTGCAGTGATTCAACTAATGATGTAGAGATAAACGAATGCGATGCGCCCGAATCGAATAAGGTACAGACAGGATGATCAAATAGAAAAACTAAGCTTTCAACAGAAATGGTTCTACCTCGTTCTTGCAGCGGTGGGACCGTGAGAGCCTGAACTTGTCCCCTTGCCTGCCCTGGTGCCATAAGAGCCTGCACCTGTCCTCCCGAGGTAGACCCTGCCTTCTGCCCCTTCTTTGGGCAGTCCTTCACTAGATGTCCCGCATCGCCACAGTGAAAACAGCCGGTCTTCTTTTTCTTTCGGCAATCCTTGCTGAGATGGCCTGGTGTCCCACAGTTAAAGCACTTCTTCTTTCCTTTGCCATTATTATCTTTCCCACCCTTCTTGTTTTGCTGTTGTGGTTTCTTCTGATCCCCTTTCTTCTCGGGTGCCTTATTAGCATTAGCGCTTTTCTCCTCGTGCATGAGCGCCATTTCTACTAGCTTCTCAAAGGTGGCCCCCATAGGGATGTGGGTCATAGCCAACCCTTGCAATGGCTCATTCAAACCATTAACGAACCTCAGAGCCTTCTTCTCCGGCGTGTTCACTAAGTCCAAGCCAAACCTTGCTAACTGATTAAATTTGTTAACATATTCTTTCACTGATGAGCTTCCTTGCTTCAATGTCAAGAACCTTTCCATATATAGATTCTCTTCCGCCCTTGAGAGAAACTTCGCCTCAAACCTACGTCTGAAATCCACCCAAGAGTCAACGGGACGCTCCCCATTAGTGACCTCCCACCAAAACGAGGCCTCTCCCTTCATTAACCAAGCTGCTAAACGAACTTTCCTTCCTTCTTCTACTTCAAAGATTTCTAGCAATTCTTCCATCTCCTTAAGCCAATCTCTAGCTTCCACAAACGTTTTTGACCCTAGGAAAGGTTTTCCACCCATAGCCTTAAATTCCTTGCACGTCTTTGCAAAAGTATCTACGCGAGGAGGAGGAGGAGGAGGAGGAGGAGGAGCGGGTGCAACTGGTGGTGGAGGAACATTGGCTGGACCTGCAGGGGACCTAGCCTCTAATAACCTCCTATACCATCCTGGTATCGTTACACCATCCGGAAGGTTAAGATCTTCAGCCATGCTGAAACGAAAAAGGAAAGATTCAAAATGGAGAATTAGAAAGATAAAGATATATGGCTATTGGGGATTATGTTTTTCATAAAAACTTTCCTCTTAAATCACTCATTAAGGCATGTTTTTGAAAATACTTCTTCCAAAAATACTTTAGAAAAATAGTTTTTCTAAAAAAAATTATCTGTTCTGGTAACCTTAGGCTCTGATACCACGTGTAACACCCCACGTCCATTAATGTCACTCACAAAGGGAATGCATTAACTTCCGTGGAGGTTTTAAGTGAATATAGAACAGAAAAATTACAACAAGACAGATAATAAGTAGTACTTGGAAATCTAAAACTTCATTTTATTGCAGTGGAAATTAAACATGTTTGTTACATCATAATACCATAAATCTGAGTCAAGTACAATATCCATCTTCATAAAACAAAATACATAATCCCATTACACAAATAGCCATTAAGAAGATAACAAGCTGGACTTTACTTCAACGGTCCAAGCTTTCCAAGAGAGATAAAGCAATCCAATCAAACTCCACTAGAGCTGGGCCCAACCTGAGGACCTGGAGGGGGAAAAAGGATAGAAATGAGGGGGTCAGATATAAAGTCTGACGAGTATGATAATTCTAACAATACTATTATCAAAATAACTAGACTAAGGTATAAGCTGGAAAACAAGGAAATGTCTATGAACTATTGGGTATGGAAGAGCGGATAATGATAACGTTAAAGGCAAACCTAATTACTAACGAATGATTACTACACTGTACCGCACATTACTACACTGCACCACACCAGTCACCCTAAAGGTTGATCCCGCTTGCTTCACACAGAAACTATATAAATAGCCTTGCGTACCCCTAACTGACTACATAGGTGCCGTCTGCCCCTATCTCCACTAGGTGTACCCCACTACCCACATTCGATCGGCTCCCTACACGTAGATACCCGTGCTGGCCCCACAGTGGGGTGTATCACTCCCTTAAAGTGGCAACCCGATACAACTTGAGAATGCACGGCTTATACCTACACAATGCAACAACGTCTTACCTACCAGCCCGGGTCCACACACGCATATGAAACCCGTTGGACTCGCGTTGCCACCGCTACCCCGTTTTGGCCTCTTATAGTCAAGCCCATCATGCGTGTCCCGTCCTCGACTTGGGTCGAGCCCACAAAGATACGTTTGAGATACTGGTTGAAATGGGCCCCCACAAGCTACCCACCCAAGCTTGTCACCATTAGTATATCCCACTTAACCCTCTTAGTCATGTTCATTTACATGTGTGTTTGGTTAAGTCTTACTAATCGTATTTCACATGCCACTAAGGGCACCCACTAGATTCCTCACGCCACCCAAGGCACCTACTTAACCCCCATGTCCCACCTTACATGTTTATCTGATTAAGTATTTCTTAATTCATTCAGGCCATAACCTCATAAAGACCTCTCACATTAGACTGGCATTTATGGCAGTTGGATTTGCCGGGCGGGTCCGGGCAGTCTTACGCCATAAAAGAGTCTAACCTCGTGTCTTTACAACTGTCATGCTTTAGTTTAGGCCTAGGACCTCTCACATTGGGCTGACATTTGTGACCACTGGATTTGCCGGGCGGGTCCGGACAGGTTTACGTCACAAACGAGTCCAACCTCGTGTCCTAAGCATTGATTAACACTTATAATCTTTTACCCCAGTTTTAAAAATTCCCTATTCAAATTATTAATTACTTCCAATTTTAATGATGTCCATAATTGACTCAATTATGGCCATCCACTTATGGCTTGCAAAATCATATCAATTGCACCCCAACTTCTTAATATTAAATCCTTAATATTACCCCTACCCCAAGTTTATACGTTCGCTTATTCAACGTAGAATATACGTTAGACTCGAATAGTCTAACTTATAGCACAAAAATAGATTATCACAAAATATAGACAATTAAAATGAATCTAATCATAATAGGGGTGAAACTTGCATAAACTACAAATGTTAAGGATCTAAAGGTGTCAACTTGTTAAATGTCATAATTTACATGATATGATCATAACCCAAATTCATGTGTAAACTTGCATATGGGGTTTTATGCAACATAATGATGGTGTGAACTAGCATCTAATACATAAAACTCACATATGTCATAGCATAATTCTAGATGTCATAATTCTAGCTCTAAAGAGATGTCATGGAAAATGTTCATAATCTTTACTAATCAATCTAACTTGCATACATGGTTTGTCATATAGATCAACATAGCCCAAACATTATGATTTGATTAACATGAACTAACTAGCATAGACAATAACATCATGACTTTATAACATGTATGATTCATCTCAATTTAGCATAGAAAACTAAAACCTATACAATATCATCATAGCATGATTTACAACATATAGGATATCATCAATCACATAGCATAGGATTTATAACATACATGATAGCATAAGGTTTACAACAACATATATGATAATCCACATCATTCACTTATGATCCATTCATGACTTAATCTAATTAGTCTAACAATAATCTTGTTAAGATCATCATACTCACAATTAGAAGAGAAAGAGAGTCTTGATTTGCTTTAGAGTTGAGTAGAATTAGGGTTTTGATTAGCTTTCTTCCTTCTTAGTTGGCGGCGGCTAGACTGAATTCTATGGCGGCGGTATGACGGTAGCTATTCTATTTTTCATGTGAGTTTAGAGTGAGAGACTACCTAGGTATTTATAGAGTTTAGGGTTTATTTAGACCGTCAGATCAACTCAGAACTAAACTGAACCGGTTTATTTGCCAACTCAGCCCTAAAGACACATCAGCAGCTCAGGATTGGGCTCAGTCAAAACCCTAGCCGACTGACCAGGTCGACACTATAGTCGACCTGGGGGGGGGGGGGTGGAGGTTGACCTGGGGTGGGAGGTCGACACTAGTGTCGACTCCCCAGTCGACCTGCCTGGGTGGGAATTTTCCCGCCAAGCCCGCTTCTGTGTTTTCAGTTTGAATTTTAAATTTCCTGCGAGCTGTTTTGAATTTTCTGAAACTTCCGATGGCCATAACTTCTTCATACGAAGTCCAATTCACGCAAACTCGGACTCTATCTCAACCAGAATTCCGAGATGAACACAATGGTTCAACCCGTTTACCAAAATTCTCACATCTGAGATTAGTTATTCTTTAATTTGTGAATATCAATATTAATATAATTACGGGGTGTTACACTTTTGCTGATTTGTTTTTGTTTAGTTGTGGTGGAGTCCTCCAACGACATTCTCTATTTTCTCTCGTCTTGTGTGTCGACGTTAGACTCGTGCCCATTGTCTTCGGCCTCATGTCGCATCTCCGTAAGTTTTTCTTCTTCTTTTGGTCCTGTTTTTAGACATTGCATGCTCGGTTTTGACACAACAAATCTTTCAATGATTTGTTTGCGTCTTTATGCGTTTGGTGTTGTGTTAGGATGTTAGGGTGATTGGTTTTTTGTTGTGCTTGGCTTAAGTTGGTTTGGGACTTTTGTTGCGGTTGTATGGCAGTCACATTTATTGATAACTATACAGTGATTGTTGGATTTTCTATGACTGGGTTGGTTCGGCTCTCCCCTATATTAGGAGAAGAAATGGGTTTTTTTTCGATTCATGGGCTCCTTCGGTGCTTGCGTCCCAACGACTGTAGCCTGCTCTAGTTAGTGCATGGTTATCAATTTGATGACAACTTGGCACTGAGAGGATCCTTACAATAAGGTAAACCACTGTCTCTTTGTGGTTCTACACTTCGGTTTGATTCCTCTTTGGTATTGGCTGCGAATTCTCTCTCTCCCTAGCTCTTTGGCTTGCTCCCATTCTTTTTTTCACTCTAACCCTCTTCTTAGAAAGGAGGAGATATTGAACATTAACATTCGACCATCTCGCCTTACTAAGAATTCCCATGCTACTAAGTTAGCTAGTTTATCGTCTAACTTACCTATCTCCTCTTTAGACCATTCTGTTTTTTACTTTAGGCATTCGTCCACTCGATCGTCTGTCTCTTCCTTTCGTCCATCGCATGGGAGATCGAGGTCTGAGCTCATACTCCCCACACCATTCACACTCGCTCTATAGTGGCGACCGAGCAGTTTGTTAGATTTATTCGACACACCTCTTGTCTGATTTCATGTCTTGTTTTCTCTTTTCTTTTATTTTTCCTTTTGTCTCTTGCGGGTACTTTTTTCAACCATCTGTCCTTCTTCTTCTTCTTGCCATGTGAATGGATTTTTTTTTGGTTTTGGAACATTTGAGGCATTGGTAATGATTCATCCCTGGCGAGGCTTAAATGCACCATCAAGACGCATTCGTCTGGTGGCTATTTTCGAGCCATTCTTGGGCTCTAGGTGATCTCTAACTCTGTGTTTTCTCTTGATTTTGGGGGAGGATTAGCTAATGTATCAAATAATATTTGGATTCTTTGGGCTAAAAACGTCTGTATTTGTCCCCTATTTGATTCTTTGCAACTGCTCTCGGTTGTTTGTTCGATCTTTTCATTCTCTTCCTCTTTCCTTTTTCGGATGTTTACGTGAAATGCGATCGGATCGAGAGAATGAGCTTGTGTTTGATATTCTATCTCTTTAAGATCTGGGGTTTATGGCCTCGCTCATTGATGGCGATTTCAACATTGTCTTGTGCTAGGCTAAGAAGCATGGATGGATCCTCTATTAACCATGTTGCGGTTTGGGATTTCAATTCTTTCATCATTGAATTGGGTTTGTCGGAGGTGTTTTTTGTTGGCTCAGTTTTTTCCTAGTGTAATAACCCAGAAGGCCCCAGTCGGATTGTAACAACCCGGGAGATCAGAACCAATTTAAAATTTTTATTTTGGCAATTTTAATGAATTTTGAATATCTAAAATGATTTATTTTAAACAATAGCGACTAGAAATTTATTTTGAATAGAATTAGAACGTAAAAATTTATTTAAATCGAAGTTAGAATATAAATATTTATTTTATTTATAAAAGGAATTGGAAATGGAGCAGTAGTTTGAAAATTCAATTTAAAATTTCAAATGAATGTACATGATTCAAAATAAACCGGATTTTGGTGAAACCAGAAATATTTGAATCTGTTTGAAAATATGTTTCCAATGAATGTGAAAAATCCAGATTTCATAGCAGGAATAAAAAGTTATGTCCAGTTGAAAATTCAGAATAGTCGCTATGAAATTTATATAACATATAGTCCTTAAAAATAGCGATTTTATAAACGACCTCCGTTTTCTACGAGACCACATTTATTGGATCTGGAATGTCAAATTATTGCCTGATTCCAATTTTCATAATTTTTGGAATCAATATGTGAGCGTGGCAGATTTAAACGTGTTTGGTAATTTCAGTTTGAATTTAATCAACTGAAAATGACTGTTTTTCAAACGGTCTCCAAATTCGATGAAATTAGTTTTTGTTTGGACCGTATCATCTAAACATAGCCAGATTTATTTTTTTGGAATTTTTGGAGTCCATATGTAGCCCCGGTAAATTAAAATGTGCATTCAAATTCAATATATATTGATTTATATTTTAATTTAAAGAAAAAACTGATCGAAGCAGTAGAATTGGGTTATGAAACATTTCCCGTTGTGTTCGGAGTGGTGGTAATTAGCTAGGAACGACAGTCGGTGGGTTTGACTTGGAATTCGAATTAAAAACATACCTTTTGAAATTAAACTGAATTAAATAAATTATATTTATATCACCCCCTTTTTTCTTCCTTCAGTCAAAATCGAAATAAGTAAAAAAAGAAAGACCTAAATTACCCTGTCACCCCCTTGTTCTTCCCCAAAACCCACCACCGCAGCGACGCCTCGCCTCCACCCACCTCCACGCTACCACCGCCTTGTCGCGCCCCTCCCCCAAACTCCCCAGACCTCGTCGCAGCCACAACCCCCGCCTCCTTTCTCTCCTTTCCTTCCTCCTTTGTAGCGCAACCCCAAATCCCTCCAGCCAGCAGCCATGGCCCCCACCTCCGACCCCCGCCGACCACCCCGCCTCCCACCGACGCTGCCGCGATTCCCCCTCAGTCCAAGAACACAGTGAGTTTCTTTAATTATTAATTCATTTAATTGTTTATTCTTTTTCTTTTATTTATATATTAAAACATTATTTTTAAGAAATGATTTTTATTAGAGAAAAGAAATGATTTTAATTAGAGAAAAGAAATGATTTTTATTAGAGAAAAGAAATGATTTTTATTAGAGAAAAGAAATGATTTTAATAATAGAAAAGGCATGATTTTGAAACCAAAAAACAAGTGATTTTTATTTATAAAAAGAAGTGATATTGAAAAATAAAAAGAAGTGATTTTTAAAAATAAAAAGAAGTGATTTTAAAAAACTAGAAAGTTATGATTTTTAAAAATAGGAAGGTATAATTTTTAAAAATGAAATGGTAAGAAATAGAATATAAAAATTGGATTTTTATTTATTTGAATGGAATATAAAAATATGATTTTTATTGTTTAAATGGTAAGATAAAAATATGATTTTTATATATGAAGTAGCAGTATAAAAATATAATTTTTATATATGAGAAGAGAAATAAAAATATGATTTTTATTATATATATATATAGCGACATAAAAATGCGATTTTTAAATATATAAACATCATATTAAAAATGTGATTTTTACTATGAACAATGTAGAAAAGACTGCGTTGGAATTTCGGGCAAATCCAGACGGTTCAGAAATTCAGAAATAAATCTGGTGGAGTGGACTCCAAAGGTGAGAACTTCTCACTCTAATTTATTTTCTAGTTAAATATATATACTAGGATGCAGACGGTGCTTAGAAGCACCCGACACCTTTGTTTGAAACCATGTTTGTTTAGTTGTTTGGTTGATTAGATTATTTGGTTGAATTTGGTTTGGGAAATGAAATGAATTGATTAGAATTGGTATGTACATGGCGCGAGCCATTAGTAGGCGAGGGATAAGGCTAGACCTTATTCCAATTCTAGTATCGCGTCGTTATGCTGCCGAAATTTTCTAAAAATATTAGAACAATAAAAATATCATTTTTATTGTATAAATGAACTGTATAAATTATTCATGTGATTAAATAAATATTTTGTAGTTAAAAATATAATTTTTAACGTGTATATGAATAAAATAAATATCCATTTAGAAATCGGACGATTTTTTTACGTACACACATTTGACTGATATTGATTGGGACGATATATTTTACACATCGCCCAACTGCGCAAATAATAATTAGTGTTTGTTGTTTGAAAACCCCACATGAGTATTGGGATGATATTGGACATACATTAGTCCCAATATTTAGTTATATGTCAATCGATGGGTTGACAGACTGTTGTAAGCGTTAATTATTTATATTCAATGCTTATGCAATTGTGTAATGCACTCTAGATGATGGTTGACTATGTTTGATTATTGTTGTGTACATGTGTGTATGAAATCCATATAAATAAAATTATATGGTAATTGACTGTGTCTGATTCCAATTCGGAAAGAACAAATATTTTAAATTAAAGAATATTTTAAAATGACGAGTAATGAATATTTTAAAATAACTAATATTTTAAAATAACTAATATTTTAAAATAATATTCAGTAATGGATTGAAATATGATTTTGATGTCCGATTTGGGATGGACACGAAAATATTTAAATATATAAAGCCGTGTTGATTAAATTAATGCCATTTTGACGTGAACGATATTTATATCGATTTTATTCATTTTTATAATGAATATCGAAAAGGAAGTGATTTCAAAATCTAATGTTTTGAAAATATTATCATTTATATATTAATGATACGGAATATTCAATTTTGATTTAAAATTGAATATGAAGTTGAAATCATTTTGAAAATGAATTTAAGACGATTTATAAAATACGTTTTAAATGAAAATCGATGAAATATATGTAATATATATTTAATGGCCTGAATAGAACGCGCTGCCCCGCGGCCATTCGCGAATTTCTACCATTGACTTCGAATTGATATTACGGGAGATCCGACCATCGGATTCTCTTAAACCGGAACCGTTGAGTTCGTATCAAAAAGATGTTTCCAACGGATACAAGAGATTTGAAATCTAATGGTTGGATTTGGAATTATGTCCAAATCAAATTTGGAAAAGGTCGCTGTAAGTACAGTTCGATGACCGTTTATGGAAATCGACTAAAAGGGCCTTAATAAAATTATTAAAAATATTGATAATTTGTGTAAAATCATAATAAATGATTTGAAAAGAATTTGGATGAAAAATTCCACATCTGTAAAGATAAAAATATATTTTTATCAGAATGAACTAGTTATGAACTAGAATTATGATCGAATATTTTTAAATAAATAAATTGGATTTGAAATGGTTTTAAAAATAACCATAATTTCCAATTTATGAATTGGAATGGATTTGAATCGAAATTATCTTCGGAATATTTCGATTTGGATTCCGTGATTATACGGATATTGTGGAGGAATTTGGAAGATATATATATATATATATATATATATATATATATCATTATTCCCAATACGATATTTGTTGATATCAGAATTTGATATTGAATATTAGCCGATATAATTTCTATTCAGAGCCTTGTATTTAATATTGAATTGGATTTTGGGTTTGTCATGAATGGTGTCTTCATTAAACTATTCTTAACCTAACCAATTGAGAAAAGAATAAATCTTCTAATTAAGATTTAGTGAAGTTTTCTATTTAATTAATATTTAATTGGAATTGAATAAAAGAATTGGATTTTGGGTTTGTCGTGTATGGTGTCTTAAATAACACTGTTCTTAAATCCCGTGCGAAAAGAATAAATCTTTTAATAAAGATTATTAGTGTTTCCAGTTAATTAACATTTAATTGGAACAAAATGGAATGCGAATTGGGTTTATTGTAAACTGTGTTTTAAACGACATTCGTTCTTTAACCCGATTTACAGTGAAATGCGATTTGGAATTTATAAATCTTTTTATTAAGATTTAACGGGAATTTTCCAAAGTATTCTAATTTAATATATTAAATTGGAATTGAATGGAATTCGATTAGATCATAATAGAAATGAGCTTTTGTGGAGGAAGACTGTTAATATATATGGAATTTAAAAGGCTTTGCCGTCATTCCATTTATATTATTAGTCGATTACGGAAATTGATATCGATTATATATATATATATATTGATCTGTTTTCCTTGAAGATTCCATAATTAATGGAATGTGATTTGTGTTTATTGTGAACTGTGTTTTAAATGACATTAGTTCTTTAACCCAGTTAAAGACAGGATTACATGTCTAACATTGTATTTCAAAATGTATGGTTGATCTCTGCTAAATATATATATGTTTGGTGGCGGTGAATTTATTCTCTTGCTTAACACCCTTCTCTAAGATGTACGAGCTTAGAGGTTATATATCGTAGTATGGTGTAGATTGTCGATGCAACATGTTTGATTTTCCAAAGTTAAATAATCATTAATATTGATTTTTGGGAAGATTAAAACTAAGTGGAGTTTTAATGAATCTTTAATTAGATTGGAATGTGAATCGATAATTTAAATTATCAAATTTGGGAAATGATCGAGAATGGAGTATCACCTGTTTTTCTCCAAGCGATAGTTAAATCTTTAATTAGATTTGAATGTGAAATGGTAACTAAATTTACCAATAACACCATGGTGTTATATATGGAGTATTACTAGTTTTGCTCCATGGGATGAATAGGTTGGGATTAGGAAACTAAACAAATGATTACTTCAGTGAGGTGTGCTGATCCCGACTAGTTTGGGAAACCTTAATATGGTTTGAATTGGAATCCAAATGAAGATTAAAGAATAAATTTAAAGAATTAATCTTTGATAAATTAATGGGAACCTTTCTGTGACGGCCCGCCCGCACCAGCTGGCATTTCCCCCAAAAGTGCGCTGTACACATACCCGACTAGCACGGAACAGTCGCCAAAGAAAGGAAAGAAGAGAATGAACTAATCGAAAACCTGTAGAATGTCTAACAGCGCATGGAACAAAATATAATAATAATATACTTGACATAAAACAGGCGAGACAGTGCATAAGCTGATATCAAAACCAACATCATCATCAGAGTAGCTGAAATCCAAATACAGCTTATTACAACTTTCCAAATTACTGTCTCTAAACAAAAGAAAGAAAGGTACACCACTAATGCCCAAAGTAGTGACCGCAGCAACAAAGAGAGTATCTATATATATGTATCATACTTGGAAGCCTCCTGCCCGTCTCCGGTACAGCTACTCGTGCATACCTCCTAACCTGTCTCTAGTCTGCTCGTAAGAGCACCCAGAGTAATAAGAAGAGACATAAAACTTTGGGTTAGACAAAAAGTCTGGTATGAGCGATAAGCATCAAACATAGCAATAAAAGGTATACTAAACCAGACCTGAACCTACAACCAAAGAGTTAGCACTACATACCATACAATACTCTAAGGTGCCACTAATATATGGTGTAAAGAATACGCGGGTGGGGGTGTGCATGTCATAATGATGGCAACAAGTCAAACATAGCAACCATCCTTACATCTCTCGCTCAGTGCGTAAAGCATACGATGTCCACCACTATCAATCACTAGACCCATCGAAGTAGTGATGGAGTTCGACTTGTACAACTACTGCTTCTACCAAGCTTACAACGCGGAGTCATAACCAAACCTTTACAAATGACCCCACCTTATTAGTCTATAGCTCTTTAGTCGTACCTAGGCCACTGTGGCTCTGAATCCGTTCACGTATCCCCCTACACATAGTGATCCAAAGTTATAGACATCGACAACCCCTTAGCACACGTCCCGCAGCAAAGCCCAACTCATGAAGTCGACTCATTGGTTCCCAACTGGATCCTGAGTACAAACTTCCCACTTGGACTTCCTTTGCATCTCGGGTTTTGGTCGTCACCTTCTTCTCTAGATTGGTCTTCATTTATTCACTTCACTTTGCTTCAGGTCGTGGTCATCAGCTCCTCGGTTTGGATCGGATTGCTCGGGTCGGGTCGGCTTCACCACTTTGCTTCGGTTCGTAGGCTCCTGTCCACCTTGGTTCGGTTCGTGGGTGGTTCCAGCTTCGGGTCGGATCGTGGTGATGCCTCGGTTCGGGGTCAAGCTTCCTTGGTCTGGCAAGTGGATCGGTTCGGAGAGTAATGCCCCCATCGGATCGGATTTTGCCACCATTCAAGAGAAGATCAGATCTTAGAGCTTCAGAAGCAAGTGTCGGATCGTGGAATGCTCCACGAGCGGTTCGGTTTGTCCAACCGATCCGATCTGGTTCGGTCACAGCCTGCACTTTTCCTGCAACTTCTAGCAACTGTTTATACAACACTCGACGGCGTTTTCGACCATTCTAACTATTCTAAACAATCATAATTCCTACCAAATAGTCATAGCAACATATAACATTAACCACAAACACCAAAATGACAACTTGATAGGTTAAAATGGATCAAACATAGCCAAAATCCCATATTTTCCCTTAAGCATGTTTAAGAAAAACTAATGACAAGATTAGTAAAACTTAACCAAATTATCCAAATTTTCTAACAGAGGCCTAAAACAATATTTCAAAATTTATGAATATTTTTTCCAGAATTTATTAATGTATAAATTCGCTAATTATTACTAATCACCCTAATTAACTGTAATTAGTGTCAAAACAATGCTAATCACTCACCTTTGCCACAAATAAACTTTAGATCTGAAATGAATCTTTGTTTGGCACGAATACTGATGTCTAACAGCATCTCTAATCTTGCTTTGGTGCTTTCTCTCCTTGATTTGATGTTTGCTAAGCCAATCTTCAATTAGAAAGTGGTTTGGGGATGTTCTAGATGTTGAAGGCCATTGCTAGGGTTCCAAGAATGAAAGTGGCGGCTGAAAGAAATGTTTCTACCCTAATCAGCCCCTATATACCCCTAATCCCGAAATCCCCATTTGGGCCTAGCTGTTAATTACCCGGTTAAGCCCAATTAAGCTGTTTTTCACCATTTGAAACTTGTTTCTGCCATATCTCCAAACGGTAAGTCCGTTTTTCACATGTGACCACCCTACGGAAAGGTAAGCCATCATTCAGAGCCAATGGAAGTGGTTTTAGATCAAATTTCCTTTCCAATCAAAAGTTTTGGCCAAAAGAAGATCAACTAGGGGCAAAACGATCATTTAAAAATCGGGAAAAATCATGAGCACGGGAAATGACCCCAATAGTCGTCTCCCAAAGTTACATGACCATACGACTTCGTATGTGAAAGAAATAAATATTCTACGATATATGATGCGTAGAATGCGGGTCGTTACACTCTCCCCCCTTAAGAAATTTCGTCCCGGAAATTCCTTAACCCAAAACATACAAAGGATCTCGCATGCCTACCAGCCATATACAACAATCAATCATGCAAAACAAACAAAACAAGCCTATCCTAGCATGCGAAAATACTAAATCGAAGTTAAAATCTTACCAGGCGAAGAGTTCTGGATACATCTTCCTAATGCTCTCCTCTGTCTCCTAAGTATAGTCTTCTCATTCTCGCCCCACTGAACTTTGATTAATTTCACCGCCTTCCTTCGAAGCTGCTTCGTATCGTTCCCAACAATACGCATAGGCTTCCGGTTCCCAACCGCCTCGTGTTCAACTTCGATATCATCCAACTGATTAGGTGAAATAGTCACATCTGGTTCATGTACGAACTTCCTTAACTGGGAAACATGAAATATGTTATGAAGTCCTACCATCTTGTTTGGTAATTAAACCTTATACGGCAAATTCCTAATTTTCTCAAGAACTGGGAATGGACCAACAAATCTTGGTGCTAACTTGCCTCTTCCGCCAAATCGTATCACGCTCTTCAACGGAGAAATCTTGACAAAAACCAAGTCGCCAATGGAGAACTTTAATTCTCTTCTCCTCTTATCAGCATAACTTTTCAGCCTATCTTGGGCAGCCTTCATTCGCTGTTGAATGATCTTTATCTTTGCTGAAGTTTCTCTTATCACATCTGGTCCAAGCACAAACTTCTCATCAGTTTCTAACCAACATGACGGTGAGTTGCATGGTCTTCCGTACAAAGCTTCAAATGGAGCCATACCAATACTGGATTGATAACTATTATTATATGCAAACTCTACTAGATGTAGATGTTCATCCCATGATCCAGCAAAGTCTAATATGCAAGCTCTCAAGAGATCCTCAAATACTCGATTCACCCTCTCTGTCTGTCCATCGGTCTGAGGATGGTATGCGATACTGAGATGTAATTCTGATCCTAACGCCTCTTGTAAGCTCTTCCAAAATCCACTAGTGAACAACGGATCTCGGTCACTCACAATGCCTTTGGGTATTCCATGAAATCTCACTACCCACTTTACATATAGTTCAGCTAACTTAGCTGCTGCCCTGTTTGACTTGACGGGTATAAACCTTGCACTCTTAGTCAATCGGTCCACAATCACCAAAATTCTATCATGGCCCGATCTAGTCCTTGGTAACCCATCAATGAAATGCATTGAGACTTGTTCCCATTTCCATTATGGAATTTCTAATGGTTGTAACAAACCACTAGGCTTCTTTTGCTCTGCTTTAACCAGCTGGCAATTCATGCATTTGGATATAAACTTCCCAATGTCTCTTTCCATCCCTTCCCAGTAGTAGGTCTGCTTCATGTCTCGGTACATCTTGTTACCACCGGGATGTATAGTCAGTTTTGAGTGATGACATTCTCTAAGCAATTCATCTCTCAATCCATTTACATTGGGTAACACTAATCTTCCATCCTTTCTAAGCCATCCATCTCGATCAAGCCCATACTTGTTCATCTCTCCGTCGATTCCCATCTCTAACTTTGAGATGATTTCCAATAGGTTAGGATGGTCCCTCTGACTGGAACCAATCCACTCAATCAAAGTGGGTCTAATCGTCAAACCTGCAAACATTTCTGGATCCAATTCGCACTTTGGTCTGAAATCATACCCAGTGACGTACTCCAGTTGCTCCCACTCAAGAAACATAGCCCCTAAACTGGCATGTCTTCTACTCAATGCATCAGCTACCGCATTGTCCTTTCTTGGCGTGTATGCGATATTGAAATCATAGGAGGCTAAGAATTCTAACCATCATTGTTGTCAGAGATTTAAATCTTTTTAAGAGAAGAAACACTTTAACGATATATGATCAATAAACAACTCGAATCTTTCTCCCAAGAGATAATGTCTCCACATCTTCAATGCGAACACGATCACTGCTAATTCTAATTCATGGGTAGGGTATCCTTTTTTGTGCGATTTCAGTTGCTGACTTGCATAAGCTACAACCCTACCTCCTTGCATCAACACAGCACCTAGTCCAGTACCACATGCATCCGTATATATCGTCATCTCTTCATTCCCCTTTGGAATGACTAACACTGGTGCACATGTCAACTTTTCCTTTAGACTCTTGAATGCATTTTCACACTTTCGTCCCAGACGAAAGCTTGATTCTTCTTGGTCAACTGAGTCAACGGTGCTGCTATCCTAGAGAAGTCTTGGATAAACTTACGATAATATCCAGCTAATCCCAAGAAACTTCGTATGTCTGTTGCATTATTGGGCGTAGACCAATCTTGTACCTTAGCCACCTTCGTAGGATCCACGGCAATACCATTCTCTGAAACAACATGGCCCAAGAATCTCATTCCCTCCTCAGAAGTGACACTTAGAAAACTTTGCTTTCAATTGGTGTTTTCTCAACACCTCCATCACTATCCTCAAATGTTCCTTGTGTTCTTCCTCTGTCCTTGAGTAAACTAAAATATCATCCACGAACACAAGAACAAACTTATTCAACTAATCTCTGAATACCCTATTCATAAGATCCAAAAAATATGCTGGAGCATTGGTCAGCCCGAATGGCATGACCAACCACTCGTAAAATCCAGACGGCGCCCGAAATGCCGTGTTAGCTATACTCTCAGCTTCCACTCTAAGCTGATGAAAACCTGTCGCGAGATCCAACTGAGAGAATACTCTCGCGTCACTCAACTGATCAAACAAATCATCTATCCGCGATAGAGGATACTTGTTTTTCCTTGTCACCTTATTCAACTCGCGGTAGCCTACACACAATCGAAGGGAACCGTCAGCCTTGGTAGTAAGCACAACTGGTGCTGCCCATTCAGAAGCACTCCTTCTGATAAATCCCTTCTTCAAAAGATCGTTGACTTGCACCCCGAGCTCTCGTTGCTCCCTTGGTGCCATACAACGAAGTGGCATAACTATAGGTCTGGCATCTTTCACTAAATCAATATGGAACTCAATCTCTCGGTGTGGTGGAAGCCCGGTCACTTCCTCGAAGACGTCCGGATACTGGCCAACCACGGGCAAACCTGACAACTCACCATGCGGGATGTCGAGGGAATTTAGAAAACTAGCCATTACCCCATCACTAGTTAGACCACCAAACACTACCCTCTGCCCATCATCCGCTCTAGCTGTCACCAAAAAGCCCTCACAGTCTACCACCATCCCGTATCTTTGGAGCCAATCGACTCCCAAAATAATGCCAAACCCAGTAAATCCCAAAACAAAGCAATCAAAAACAAACATGCATCCATGACTCGATAAGACCACATTACGACAAATCATGCTAAGGTTAGTCGAACCACCAATCGGGTTCGTCACTACTAAAGGTCTATCTACAATCTCGGGCTCCATTCCTAACCTATCTACCAGGTCATTAGATATGAAAGAACTGGAATCTCCGGTATCAAACAAAACTCTAACAGGAACATCATAAACAGAAAGAATACCTTGAATAACAACATTCTTTCCTTTCTCCGCCGCAGTTGGGGCATTCGACGAAGAAGGAATAGCATTAAGGGCATATGCTTTCACCATCTGCTTTTCTTTAGGGGGTTGCGGACACTTGTCCTTGTGATGTCCCACTTGGCCACAGTTGAAGCACTTCCTGTCTGTTGGCTTGGCTCGACAATTACTGGCATAATGGCCCTTCTTACCAAAGCTGAAGCACTCAACATCCTTCTTATTCTTTTTCTTCTGGCCATCTTTAGTCTGATTCTGCTTTCTCTTATTCTGAGAACCATTCTTGCCTCCACCGCTTGCTTGCGGCTTTGGCTCCTCAGTCTTCGACTTAGGGTAAAGACTCTCTGACCTCAATGCTTTGCCCACAATTGATTCAAACATCTCATCGATGTGGTTAATAAGCCTTTCCCCCAAGTACTGATCCAAACCTGTTATAAACTTCTCATTCTTCTTCTCGGCAGTATCTACTAGGGATAATCCATATTTCGACAAAGTGTCGAATTCGGCAATATACTCCGAGATAGCTCTGCCATTCTGCTTGAGTTCCAAGAATTTCTTAAACAACACTGACTTCTGAGCAGTTGGAATGAACTTATCGCTAAAGCGAGCCTTAAATTGATCCCAAGTAATCTGATCCTCGGGAGTAGCTGCCATTATAGCATTTCACCAATTCATTGCCCGTCCTTGCAGCTGACGGGATGCTAGCCTTCTCTTCATCGCATCCTCGATACCCAATTCTTCGAAGATATGCTCGCAGCTATCCAACCAATCCTGAACATTCGTAGCCGACTCCATTCCATGGAACGGCTTCCCACCAAGACAAGTATAATCCTTGTTCAGCTTGGCGAAATCGGCCCTAGGCGCCTGCACTATTGGACCACCTCCATTACCAGCATTGGGAGCTGCCCTCTGAACATCCCTAAGCATCTCTCTCATGAGGTCAGTAAATATCATCCTCATATCAGCAACATTCCCATTATTGGCTCCTCTGCCGGTACCCCTTGCGTATCGGCTCATCGTTTAATCTGCACAGAGAAAACATTTAACCATCTCTATAGTAGTGCCAGTGCAGTGCGACTTCATCCTTAGCTATACTAATAATATATATAGCTTTTGAAAACCAAAATAATCAAAAATACGTGCTCTCATATACGTATTCTATCTCTCCCTGATAACTTCCCTAGGTCAACTATGCAACCTAGAGCTCGGATACCAAGTGTGACGGCCAGCCCCGCACCAGCCGACATTTCCCCCAAAAGTGCGTTGTACACATACCCGACTAGCACAGAACGGTCGCCAAAGAAAGGAAAGAAGAGAATGAACTAATTGAAAACCTGTAGAATGTCTCACAGTGCATGGAACAAAATATAATAATAATATACTTGACATAAAACAGGTGAGACAGTGCATAAGCTGATATCAAAACCAACATCAACATCATCATCAGAGTAGCGAAAATCCAAATACAGCTTATTACAACTTTCCAAATTACTTTCTCTAAAAAAAACAAGAAAGGTACACCACTAATGCCCAAAGTAGTGACTGCAGTAACACAGGGAGAATATCTATATATATGTATCATAGGTGGAAGCCTCCTGCCCGTCTCCGGTACAGCTACTCGTGCATACCTCCTAACCGGTCTCTAGTCTGCTCGTAACAGCACCTAGAGTAATTAGAAGAGACATAAAACTCTAGGTCAGACAAAAAGTCTGGTATGAGCAATATGCAGCAAACAGAACAATAATAGGTATACTAAACCATACCTGAACCTGGACCTGCAACCAAAGAGTTAGCACTACATACCGTACAATACTCTAAGATGCCACAAACATATGGTGTAAAGAATACGGGGGTGGGGGTGTGCATGTCATAATGGTGGCAACAAGTCAAACATAGCAACCATCCTCACATCTCTCGCTCAGTGCGTAAAGCATACGATGTCCACCACTGTCAATCACTAGATCCATCGAAGTAGTGACGGAGTTCGACTTGTACAACTACTGCTACTACCAAGCTTACCCCATGGAGTCATGACCAAACCTTTACAAATGACCCCACCTCATTGGTCTATAGCTCTTTAGTCGTACCTAGTCCACTGTGGCCCTGAATCCGTTCACGTACCCCCTACACATAGTGATCCAAAGTTATAGACATCGACAACACCTTAGCACACGTCCCGCATCAAAGCCCAACTCATGAAGTCGACTCATTGGTTCCCAACTGGATCCTGAGTACAAACTTCCCACTTGGACTTCCTTTGCATCTTGGGTTTTGGTCGTCACCTTCTTCTCTGGATTGGTCTTCATTTCTTCACTTCACTTTGCTTCAGGTCGTGGTCATCAGCTCCTCTGTTCGGATCGGATTGCTCGGGTCGGGTCGGCTTCACCACTTCGCTTCGGTTCATAGGCTCCTGTCCACCTCGGTTCGGTTCGTGGGTGGTTCCAGCTTCGGGTCGGATCGTGGTGATGCCTCGGTTCGGGGTCAAGCTTCCTTGGTCTGGCAGGCAGATCAGTTCGGAGAGTAATGCCCCCATCGGATCAGATTTTGCCACCATTCACGAGAGGGTTGGATCTTAGAGCTTCAGATGCAAGTGTCGGATCGTGGAATGCTCCATGCGCGGTTCGGTTCGTCCCCACCGATCTGATCTGGTTCGGTCACAGCCTGCACTTTTCCTGCAACTTCCAGTGACTGTTTATACGCCACTCGACGACGTTTTCGACCATTCTAACTATTCTAAACAATCACAATTCCTGCCAAACAGTCATAACAACATATAAAATCAACCACAAACACCAAAATGACAACTTGATAGGTTAAAATGGATCAAACATAGCCAAAATCCCATATTTTCCCTTAAGCATGTTTAAGCAAAACTAATGACAAGATTAGTAAAACTTAACCAAATTATCCAAATTTTCTAACAGAGGCCTGAAACAATATTTTGAAATTTATGAATATTTTTTCCAGAATTTATTAATGTATAAATTCGCTAATTATTACTAATAACCCTGATTAATTATAATTAGTGCCAAAACAATGCTAATCACTCACCTTTGCCACAAATAAACTTTAGATCTGAAATGAATCTCTGTTTGGCATGAATACTGATGTCTAACAGCAGCTCTAATCTTGCTTTGGTGCTATCTCTCCTTGATTTGATGTTTGCTAAGCCAAATCTTCAATTAGAAAGTGTTTTGGGGATGTTTTAGATGTTGGAGTCCATTGGTAGGGTTCCAAGAATGAAAGTGGCGGCTGAAAGAAATGTTTTCTAACCCTAATCAGCCCCTATATACCCCTAATCCCGAAATCCCCTTTGGGCCTAGCTGTTAATCACCCGGTTAAGCCCAATTAAAATGTTTTTTACCATTTGAAATTTGTTTCAGCCATATCTCTCAAACATTAAGTCCTTTTTTCACATGTGACCACTCTACGGAAAGGTAAACCATCATCCGGAGCCAATGGAAGTGGTTTCAGGTCAAAACTCCTTTCCAATCAAAAGTTATGGCCAAAACAAGATAAGCTAGGCGCAAAACAATCATTTAAAAATCGGGAAAAATCATGAACATGGGAAATGACCCCAATAGCCGTCTTCCAAAGTTACATGACCATACGACTTCGTATTGAAAGAAATAAATATTCTACGATCCTATGATGCATATGTTGTGTTTTTATAGTACTTGTTTATTATATACACGAGTTATTCGAAAAGGCCGGGTTTATACCCATTCTGAATAACTGATTCGACGATAAGTCGACGATGAACACGTTGGTTGAAGACCGAAGGTCTTCACATCGTTTCGTTGATTACTGATGTCTTGATTGGGCGGTACACACAAGACAAGGTAATAAGTGGTGATCGTCCAGACGTACTTGGAGATCAACCAGATATGCGAGGATCTCTCTCCTGTATTGGACACGGGACGAGGAATAAGGTGCCTCCGGTTTTGTTCAGACCCAGAACGAACTTGTAAATGGATGTATGCCTGACATTGGATTTTACTCTGTGTTGATTGATCTCTATTAAATATATATCTATTTGGTGGCGGAGAATTTATTCTCTTGCTTAACATCCTTCACTGAGACATACGAGCTCAGAGGTCATATATTGATAGACATCTGTTGCATGGAGTGAATTGCCTGTGTGGCATGCTGAGATGCAAATGATCAAGGCTTTTGTTGAAAAGTAGAGTCTTGTGGTTAATGATCAAAGCACGGCTTTAATATAACATAGCTTTGTGTATAGCATTAATTCGCGAGCCTTATACCTCGGTATGATTCAAAAACGGGATAAGGGACCCAAGGAGGACATGACGTTTCTTTCTAGCTATGGGTGGTGTCATGGTATGGAGCCCAGACATTTATATTTTTACCTATGTGGTTTGTGGATTGCGAGACGCCTCAGATATATCGGTTACAACGGAGCCGATGGATATTGAGTCATCTGGCTCATTTACGCGCCCCATAGGGCGGGAAATATGTGCTTAGGAATTGCCAATCCTCAAACGTAAGAGAGGACCGACCTTGGAGGACCCAAGGGTCTACTGCGTGAGATCCTAAGGCATTTGCTAGAGCGTCTCGAAGCCGGTGATGAGTACATCCCTTGCCTCGACTCACGACGGAAATCCAATTTCCAATATGTGACATTTCGGTTTTATTTGTAGAGCCTACTATGGCGACATGATATATGGTACCAATGCCCGTATATGATTAATACATTTACATTTGAAGTTGTTTTATATGCTGTGCACTTGTAATAGTATCAAATGATTTGTTTTAAACGTACCAAGCATGTTTGGCTATTGTAAGGGAACCCTATCCTCTGGCTTGCGTTGCATTGTGTGATAGGACCTGGGTCTTATAATAGCTTCATTTTTCCAAAAAGCATTGAGCTGTTTATTCTATGCACTGGTATTCCCGGGAGGAAACCCGTTCCGTGTTATATGGCATGGTCCCTTGATTTACATTATTTTGAAAGTAAAGCTTTAATAACTGTTTTAGTTCTTACACCAATCACATGACAGACCTGGAGTTTATTTTTTTAACCTAAACTCTGGGTGCCCCTATTTTCCACACAGGCAGCTTATAGTTTTGGGTTTGCAGATTTATTCTTACAGGATCCTGGTTTAAAACCGAAGATATATTCGGAAAGCTCTATATCCGTGTATTTGTTTCAGTTTTGTTATGTATTATTTTTCTGCTGCATTGTAATTTAAATCTCTGATATTTTTCTGATGTATAATATTTGTTCATACTCTATATATTTTGTACTGTGATGTAAATTGTTGTTATAGCAATTAAATGTTCTTCTGTTCGTATTCTAATTTGTCGTGTTCTCAGACAATCCATTCTTTCTCTTCTCTTCAGTGCCTAGGGATGTTCGGGTCATTATAATTTGGTATCAGAGCTTTGGTTTATAGAGCTCGAGGACAAGACACATTAGAACTGAACGAAAGGATTCATCAGAGATTAGATTTGTAATATCCAATAAAAATGGCTTGTTAGAGATAGGATCAGTAGTATCCTAGAACGAGTGTGAAGAGTAGTGTTATTTTTTTAATAAAAATGAAAACAAATTTTTTTTTTGAAAATTTAAACCATTTTATATGTATTTGAATATTTATTTTATATTGAATTTGGACAATCGAGTATATAAAGGTTTTGCATATACGCCTTGCAAACGTATATTCAAAGTTTTAATATATTGGGTAGATATAGAATCACACTCTAGTCTCCCGGAGATGATTCTGATAGTTGACATATCATCATCAGATTCTATGTTCGAGTTTCGAACATGGGATTTCTATATATTTCTAATTGACTGGTGTGAGAACCAAAACTAGATAGGGTCTATTGTTGTGACTTGGCATCAAAAATGGATTTTTATATATAAAAAGTTATGTGTTTGAAACGATAATCAACTAATTGATTGTTGATTATGTTGTTTGATTAATTAACATTTTGAACCATTAAGCCAAATTGAATCAAATATTGAACTGAATTAAAAATGGATTGAAATTGCATGCATACACATGTATATGTATTGAAAAGGTCATAGCAAGGAGGCTAAGAAAAGGAATAAAATTGTATGCCCGACAAATAGGTACATGTTTACTAATTTATTGGGTTTGGATGATTTTATGAGCCGATTGGTTAGCCGCTTGGCTTTTTCTTTTTCTTTTTGGATAATGAGGGCCCTGCGTGGCTAGTTGAGGTTTTAAATGTCTCCCCGTACAAAGGAGGTTATGGCGAAAATTTTCAAAAATTCAGGGTGTTAGCCAAATTTTTGAAGAATTGGAAAATTCTTAGAAACTGAAAAGTTGAAGAATGAAAACCAAACTGAAAGTTGAGTTGATTAGTTAAACAACTTTCAGCTCCATTTCTTCTCGAGGATGAAAAGATTTTATGTGGGAGAGATTGTAACAACCCGGAAAATCAGAACCAATTTAAATTTTTTATTATGGCAATTTTAATGAATTTTGAATATTTAAAATGATTTATTTTAAATAATAGTGACTAGAAATTTATTTTGAATAGAATTAGAACGTATAAATTTATTTAAATCGAAGTTATAATATAAACATTTATTTTAATTATAAAAGGAATTGGAAATGGCGCGGTAGTTTGAAAATTCGATTTCAAATTTCAAATGAATGTACAGGATTCAAAATAAATCAGATTTTGGTAAAACCAAAAATATTTGAATCTGTTTGAAAATATCTTTCCAACTAATGTGAAAAATCCAGATTTCATAGCGGGAATAAAAAGTTATGTTCAGTTGAAAATTTAAAATAATCGCTATGGAATTTATATAAGTGAAAATTAGGCACACATCCCTAAAAGCAAACTTAATTAGGCTCACATCTGGTCATAGTTTAAAATATAAACCTGCCCCTATTTTTGAATTGCCGCCTTCTAATTTGTTGAATCTGCTTCCTTCTTTTATGGCTCCGCCTTTTGCTTTTTTGGTTACGCCTCTCTCATTTTGTGCTAGGAAAAAATGCAGCACTGAATAAAAAAAAAAAAAAATCTAAAATCTTGAAATAATCCCTGAAGTCCACGCCAAGAAAAAAAGTTGCATATATGCAGGTATTGCCAATACTTGCATACATATATGCAATTATTACGTAAAGGAAATTATGCTAATCGTTTGCCTGCAGATATGTTGCTCACATGTGTGCATGTTTCGGATTTACTCGCACACTTGAATGTAAATAAAAATGAACCGATTTGCACTGTTATGAAATATTGCATAATTTTATGCAAGAATAATGCAATACTTGCACAGAAATATGCAAAAATACAAACATGGATGCAACACTGGAATACGTGTACATATATATGCAATAAATTGGAAATCGTGCATAAAATTATGCATTTAATTGCATTTTTCCGCTGTTTTTACTTCTTTTTTTGCGTGTTTTTTGATTTTTTGAGTGATTTTTTGTCGAATGCTTAATTTATTTAAATAATAATTTTCATATTTTTTTATTTGGTTTTTGATCTACTTTTGAAAAATAGGGACCTAATTTATAATAAGTTTGTGACCGGATGTGAGCCTAATTATGAAACTTAATAGGGACCTGTAAAAAACGCACCCTTTATATAATATATAGCCCTTAAAAGTAGCGATTTTGCAAACGACCTTCGTTTTCGATGAGACCACTTCTGTTGGATTCGGAATAATAAATTATTGCTTGAATCCAATTTTCATAATTTTTGGAATCAATATGTGAACGTGGCGGATTTAAACGTGTTTGGCTATTTCAGTTTGAATTTAATCAACTGAAAAATGAACGTTTTTCAAATGCTCTCCAAATTCGATGAAATTAGTTTTGTTAGGACCGTATCATCTAAATATAGCTAGATTTATTTTTCTGGAATTTTTGGAATCCGTATGTGGCCCCGGTAAATTGAAATGTGCATTCAAATTCAATATATATTGATTTATATTTTCATTTAAAGAAAAACTGATTGAAATAATAGAATTGGGTTACAAAACATATCCCATTGTGTTCGAAATGGGGGGTAATTAGCTAGGGACGACAGTCGGTGGGTTTGAATTGGAATTCGAATTAAAAACATACCTTTTGAAATTAAATTGAATTAAATAAATTATATTTATATCACCCCCTTTTTCTTCCTTCAGTCAAAATCGAAAAAAAACCTAAATTACCCCGTCGCCCCCTGTTCTTCCCCAAAACCCACCAACGCAGCGACGCCCCGCCTCCACCCACCTCCATGCTGCCAACGCCGTGTCGGCGCCCCCCCCCAAAACTCCCCAGACCTCGTCGTAGCCACAGCCACCGCCTCCCTTCCTCCTTTGTAGCGCAGCCCCAAATCCCTCCGCCCAACAGCCATGGCCCCCACCTCCGACCGTCGCTGACCACGCCGCCTTCCACCGACGCTGCCGCGATTCCCCCCTCTGTCCACGAACACCGCGAGTTTCTTTTTATTTGTTTATTCATTTAATTGTTTTATTCTTTTTTCTTTTTATTTATACATTAAAATATTGTTTTTAAGAAATGATTTTTATTAGAGAAAAGAAATGATTTTTATTAGAGAAATGAAATGATTTTTATAATAGAAAAGACAAGATTTTTAAACAAAAAAGAAGTGATTTTTATCTACAAAAAGAAGTGATTTTAAAAATAAAAAGAAGTGATTTTTAAAAATAAAAAGAAGTGATTTAAAAAAATAGAAATTTATGATTTTTAAAAATAGAAAGGTATGATTTTTAAAAATGAAATGGTCAGAAATAACATATAAAAATCGGATTTTTATTTATTTTAATGGCATATAAAAATATGATTTTTATTATTTAAATGGTAAGATAAAAATATGATTTTTATATATGAAGTAGCAGTATAAAAATATAATTTTTATATATGAGAAGTGGAATAAAAGTATGATTTTTATTATACATACAGCGATATAAAAATGCGATTTTTAAATATATAAACATCATATTAAAAATGTGGTTTTTACTATTAACAGCGTAGAAAAGACTGCATTGGAATTTCGGGCAAATCCAAACGGTTCAGAAATTCAGAAATAAATCTAGAGGAGTGGATCCCAAAGGCGAGAACTTCTCACTCTAATTTTTTTTCTAGTTAAATGTATATACTATGATGCAGATGATGCTTAGAAGCACCCGACATCTTTGTTTGAAACCATGTTTGTTTGTTTGTTTGGTTGATTAGATTATTTGGTTGAATTTGGTTTGGGAAATGAAATAAATTGATTGAATTTGGTATGTACATGGTGCGAGCCATTAGTAGGCAAGGGATAAGGCTAGACCTTATTCCAGTTCTAATATCGCGCTGTTATGCTGCCGAAATTTTCTAAAAATATTAGAACGATAAAAATATTTTTTTTATTGTATAAATGAACTATATAAAATATTCATGAGATGAAATAAATATTTTATAGTTAAAAATATAATTTTAAACATGTATATGAATAAAATAAATATTCATTTGCAAATCGGACGATTTTTTTATGTACACACATTTGACTGATATTGATTGGGACGATATATTTTACACATTACTTAACTGCACAAATAATCAGTGTTTGTTGTTTGAAAACCCCACACGGGTATTGGGATGATATTGGACATACACTAATCCTAGTATTTAGTTATATGTCAATTGATGGGTTGACAGACTATTGTAAGCGTTAATTATTTATATTTAACGCTTATGCAGTTGTGTAGTGCACTCTGGATGATGGTTGACTGTGTTTGATTATTGTTGTATATATGTGTGTATGAAATCCATATAAATAAAATTATATGGTAATTGACTGTGTTTGATTCCAATTCAGAAAGAACAAATATTTTAAATTAAAGAATATTTTAAAATGACGAGCAATGAATATTTTAAAATAACTAATATTTTAAAATAATATTCAATAATGGATCAAAATATGATTTTGATATCCGATTTGGGATGGGCACGAAAATATTTAAATATATAAAGCTGTGTTGATAAAAGTAACGCCATTTTGATGTGAATGATATTTATATCGATTTTATTCATTCTTGTAATGAATATCGATAAGGAGGTGATTTCAAAATCTAATATTTTGAAAATATTATCATTTATATATATTAATGATACGAAATATTCAATTTTGATTTAAAATTGAATGTGAAGTTGAAATCGTTTTGAAAAAAAATTTAAAACGATTTATAAAATGCGTTTTAAATGGTAATCAACGAAATTTATATAGCATATATATTATATAAATTTAATGGCCTGAATAGAACGCGCCGCACCTCGGCCATTCGCGAATTTCGACCGTTGACTTCGAATTGATATTACGGGAGATCCGACCATCGGATTCTCCTAAAACCGAAACTATTGAGTTCGTATTGAAAAGAGCTTTCCAACGGATACAAAGATTTGAAATCTAACAATTAGACTTGGAATTGTATCTAAATCAAATTTGGAAAAGGTCGCTGAAAGTGAAGTTCGATGACTGTTTATGGAAATCGACTGAAAGGGCCTTAATAAAATTATTAAAAATATTGATAATTTGTGTAAAATCATAATAAATGATTTGGAAAGAATTTGGATGAAAAATTCCATGTTTGTAAAGGTAAAAATATATTTTTATTAGAATGAACTAGTTATGAACTAGAATTATAATCCAATATTTTTAAATAATAAATTGGATTAGAAATGGTTTTAAAAATAACCAGAATTTCCAGTATATGAATTGGAATGGATTTGAATCCAAATTATCTTCGGAATATTTCGATATTGGATTCCGTGATTATACAGATATTGTAGAGGAATTTGGAAGATATATATATATATATCATTATTTCCAATACGATATTTGTTGATTTCAGAATTTGATATTGAATATAAGTCGATATAATTTCTATTCAGAGCCTTGTATTTAATATTGAATTGGATTTTGGGTTTGTCATGAATGGTGTCTTCATTAGCACTGTTCTTAAGCCCAGTTGAGAAAAGAATAAATCTTCTAATTAAGATTTAGTGAAGTTTTCCATTTAATTAATATTTAATTGGAATTAAATAAAAGAATTGGATTTTGGGTTTGTCGTGTATGGTTTCTTAAATAACACTGTTCTTAAATCCTGTGTGAAAAGAATAAATCTTTTAATAAAGATTATTAGTGTTTCTAGTTAATTAACATTTAATTGGAATAAAATGGAATGTGAATTGGGTTTATTGTGAACAGTGTTCTAAATGACATTCGTTCTTTAACCTGATTTACAATGAGATGTGATTTGGAATTTATAAATCTTTTTATTAAGATTTAACGAGAATTTTCCAAAGTAAAGATTTCCAATTTAGTATATTAAATTGGAATTGAATGGAATTTGAATTGATAATAATCGAAATGAGCTTCTGTGGAGGAAGACTGTTAATATATATGGAATTTAAAAGGCTTTGTCGTTATTCCATTCATTTTATTAGTCGGATACAAAAATCGATATCGATTAAATATATCGATCTGTTTTCCGTGAAGATTCCATAATTAATGGAATGTGATTTGGGTTTATTGTGAACTGTGTTTTAAATGACATTAGTTCTTTAACCCAGTTAAAGACAGGATTACATGTTTAACATTGTATTTCGAACTGTATGGTTGATCTCTGCTAAATATATTTCTGTTTGGTGGCAGAGAATTTATTCTCTTGCTTAACACCCTTCTCTAAGACGTACGAGCTTAGAGGTTATATATCGGGAGAAATCAGTTGTACGGTGTAGATTGTCAATGTGGCATGTTTGATTTCCCAAAGTTAAATAATCATTAATATTGAATTTTGGGAAGATTAAAACTATGTGGAGTTTTAATGAATCTTTAATTAGATTGGAATGTGAAACGATAATTTAAATTATCAAATTTGGCAAATGATCGAGAATGTAGTATCACCAGTTTTTCTCCAAGCGATAATTAAATCTTTAATTAGATTTAAACGTGAAATGGTAATTAAATTTACCGATAACAGATATGGAGTATTACCGATTTTGCTCCATGGGATGAATAGGTTGGGATTGGGAAATTAAACAAATGATTACTTCGCTGAGGTGCGCTAATCCCGACTAGTTTGGGAAACATTAATATGGTTTGAATTGGAATCCAAAGGAAGATTAGAGAATAAATTTAAAGAATTAATCTTTGATAAAATTAATGGGAACCTTTCCCAAAGGATATGAATTTTAAATAAAAGAATATTCAGGATTGGAATGAGGCGTATGTTGTGTTTTTATAGCACTTATTTATTATATACGCGAGTTATTTGGAAAGACGGGTTTATACCCATTCTGAATAACTGATTCGACGATAAGTCGACGATGAAGATGGTGGTTGAAGACCATAGGTCTTCACATCGGTTCGATGATTACTGATGTCTTGATTGGACGGTGCACCCAAGACAAGGAAATAAGTGGTGATCGTCCAGACGTACTTGGAGATCGACCGGATATGCGAGGACCTCTCTCTTGTATTGGACATGGGGCGAGGAATAAAGTGCCTCTAGTTTCGTTCAGACCCAGAACGAACTTGTAAATGGATGTGTGTCCGACATTGGATTTTACTCTCTGTTGATTGATCTCTATTAAATATATATCTATTTGGTGGCGGAGAATTTATTCTCTTGCTTAACATCCTTCTCTGAGACGTACGAACTCAGAGATTATATATCGATAGACATCATTCGTATGGTGTGAATTGCCTGTATGGCATGCTTTGATGCAAATGATCAAGGCTTCTGTTGAAAAGCAGAGTCTTGTGGTTGATGATTAAAGCACGACTTTAATATAACATAGCTTTGTGTATAGCGTTAATTCGCGAGCCTCACACCTCGGTATGAGTCAAAAAGGGGATAAGGGACCTAAGGAGGACATGACGTTTCTTTATAGCTATGGGTGGTGTCATGGTATGGAGCCCAGACATTTATATTTTTAAATATGTGGTTGTTGGATTGCGAGGCGCCTTGGATATATTGGTTACTACGGAGCCGATGGATATTGAGTCATCTGGCGCATTTATGCCCCATAATGCGGGGAAACGTGTGTTCAGAAATTGCCAATCCTCAAACGTAAGAGAGGACCGATCTTGGAGGATCTTAGGGTCTACTGTGGGGGATCCTGTGGCGTTTTCTAGTGTGTCTCGAAGCCGGCGAGGAGTACATCCCTTGCCTCGAATCTTGACGGAAAATCCAATTTCCAATACGTGACATTTTGGTTTTATTTGTAGAGCCTAGTATAGCGACATGATATATGGTACCCATGACGTCTATGATTGATACATTTACATTTGAAGTTGTTTTATACGCTATGCACTTATAATAGTATCAAATGATTTGTTTTAAACGTACCAGGCATGTTTGGCTATTAGATGGGAAAACCCTATCCTCCGGCTTGCGTTGCATTGTGTGATGGGATCTGTGTCTTATAATAGTTTCATTTCTCCAAAAAGCATTGCGTTGTTTATTCTATGCACTGGTATTCTCGGGAGGAAACCCTTTTCGTGTTATATGGCGTGGTCCCTTGATTTACTTTATTTTTAAAGTAAAATTTTAATAACTGTTTTAGTTCTCATTCCAGTCACATGACTGACCTGGAGTTTATTGTTTTAACCTAAACTCCGGGTGCCCCTATTTTCCACATGGGCAACTAATAGTTTTGGGTTTGCAGATTTATTCTTACAGGATCCGGGTTTACAACTGGAGATATATTCGGAAAGCTCTGTATCTGTGTATTTGTTTCAGTTGTGTTATGTATTATTTTTCTGTTGCATTGTAATTTAAATCTCTGATATTTTTCTAATGTAAAATATTTGTTCATACTCTGTATATTCTGTACTCTGATGTAAATTGTTGTAATAGTAATCAAATGTTCTTCTGTTCGTGTTCTGATTTGTTGTGTTCCCAGACAATCTGTTCTTTCTCTTCTCTTCGGAGACTGGGGAAGTTCGTGTCGTTATACTGATCCTCTCGCGTCTCTATCGAGTTTTCGGTTTAGAGGGATGGTTTAACCTCCTTTTCTCCTTCTCGGTTGCTCATCTTCACCACACTTATTCAGACTACACTCCGATGATTCTGCTTTATTTGCCTTTCGCCTTAATGGGACCGTCTTTGTTTCATTTTCAGTCCATGTGGAAATTCCATCATTCGTTCTACCAGGTTGTGGAGGACTTTTGGTTTACTCTAGCTTTTGGTGGTACTATTTCTGTTTTCTTGCTTATACTTAAACGTCTCAAAGCTTGTCTAAAGGATTGGAATGCTCTGGTTTTCAAGAATGCCTTCGACAGAGTTTGGGCTGCGGAAGAGATTTTTATATTAGTAGAATCTTCTTTCGATGATGATTCTTCATCTTCTAACAAGGCAACATCGAGTCAGGCCCTATTCGCCTTCTCTTCCAAATTACGAGTCGAGAATGACTTGCTTCGTCAAAAAGTCAAGATCAAATGGATCGTTGGCGGCAACTCAAGTTCCAAATTCTTTCATTCCTCTATTACGAAGAAAAATAAGCTTTTGCCTATCCACCAAATTCTTTGCTAGGACCTTTCCCTGGCGTCCTCTCCCGAGGATGTCAAAGAGACTATCCTCTCCCACTTATAATCCTTTCTTGGTTGTCCTTCGTTCTCCCTTTCTGGCCTGGTTTTGTTGGCTTTTATCCATCATTTGGTTCTACTTGTTGAATGTAAGGGTCTTTTCTGCCCCCTTTTAGTGATGAAATTCGGTCTTGTGCGTTCTCGTTGTGCAAGGATAATGCGAGTGATCCAAACAGATTAAACTTAGATTTTAACCGTACCGTTTGACCGATTATTCAATGTGATTTCAGTTTGGAAATCCAATTTTTCTTTTCGGGTGGTGTTATTCCTAAGGGATAGACTTCCACCAATCTTGTTCTTATCCCTAAATGAAAAAACCCTAAGTCATGCTTGGATTTTTGTCCAATTAGCTTGTGTAACTTTTCGAACAAGGTCATTTATAAGTTGTTGTCCTCTTGACTCGCACCTATTCTCGATCATGTTATTTCTTCTTCCTAAGCTGACTTCGTTAAAGGGCATCTTAATACAAATAATGTCCTTCTGGCTCAATAGCTTATCTCTCAAATTGATTGAATGGTTAGGGGCTCCAATGTGGTTATCAAGCTCGACATGGAGATCTATGATTGCTTGCCTTGGTTTTTCTTCATTAGGGTTTCTACAGGATTTCATCTTCCCTGATCCTTTTATAGATTTATTTTGGAGGCTCATCTCGAACTGTCGATTTTCCATTTTCATCAATGAATCGGCCAACGGTTTTTTCCAATCGGGAAGGGAATTGCGGGTAGGTGATCCCCTCTTGCCGATGCTTTGTTCATCGCCATGGTGGCTTTCGTTCATTGTGTGCATTCGCTTATGATTGTGGGACAGATTCATAATTTCACCATTCCTTGTGGGTATCTCGTCCTTAACGTTTGTAGATGACATTATTATTTTCTATAACGGGAACTGACGCTCCATTCGTTGCCTTTTATGTTTTATTCATTTGTATGAGAGGTGTTTGGGCTAACATATCAACTCTTCGAAAAATTGAATCATCCCTGCCAAGTTTATGGATCTGGAAAGGGTTTCTGCATTGAAATCTTGCTCCGGTTTTCAGGTTGCTTTTCCACCTTTTCCTTTTATTAGTATTTTTCCTTATAGAGGTAGAAAAATCAATGCGATCTTCGATCCTATGACTAATAAAACTAGGGATAAAAATTTTCGTTGGAACTCTACTCTCCTTTCCCAGACTGGTAGACCTGTTCTCATTAAGTCAGTGGTTGATTCTATTGGTTATCATGTTTTCTCTGCCATGACTCCTACCTCTTCATTTTTCATGTCTTATCATTCTTTGGCCTAGTCCTTTTTATGGGGGAATAATGACAATGCTTGTCGGCACTGTTGGGTCTCTTGGGACGTCATTTGCCATCCCAAATGCGAGGGTGGTTTGGTGCTTCGGAACCCGATTGATATCTGCAAGGCTTATGCTTGTAAGGTTTGGGTTAGTTTCCATTCACAAGACTTTCTTTTGCGTCATTCCTTCATGCTAAGTACCACTGTATTTTGCTTACGGATTTCTTCGGTACCCCTTCTTATGCTTGTGATATGTGGAAGCATATGTAATCTGTAAATTCCTTTTCTGACTCTCAATGTGGAAGGGTTGGTTGGAACAGTGGCTCTTTATCCTTGAGGGCAGCGTGGAATTCTGCTCACACTCCGGTGTCCAAAATCCCTGCTTTCTCTTTCATCTGGGATGCCCACATCCCTCCTAAGGTTTCCATTCTTATATGGAAAACCCTCTATGAAGGTTTACCCATAGATGAGGATCTTATGAGGATCGGAATCCCGATTGTGTCTTGTTGAAAGTGTTCAGAGCAGGTGATGTGGAATCAACTGCTCATTTGTTCTTCGAGTATGACTGTGCTCGCGATATCTGGTCCTTCTTCGGGGTCCTGGTAGGTTCGCTGGGTAACACTCTTTCCTTTCCGCACTTGCTCTCTAGTAGGAAGGCAGGACTGGAAAGTATCTTTGTTTTATCCTTTATCGTATAATTCCTTGCCTGATTTGTTGACATATTTGGTGCTATCGTAACATGGCAGTGTTCGATGATGTCCTAATGTATCGTCTTCCATCACCCGCAGTGTAAAGGATGATGTCTTCCTTGCGTATCGTGGTTGACCTTTCCTAGGTGTTCTTTGATGTCTCTTTCTAGCTTTGACTCGAACTTTCAATGTTACTTTAGGTCCTCTTCCCCATGTTAGTGTAGGTTGATTGGTTTGTGTGTTTCTTACTCCACGCACCCCCTTCCTTTTTTTTCGGATTTAGGCTTTACTTGGGTCTTTATTTTTGGGGTGTTTTTGCGGAGCAAGCCTAGCTGGCTTGCTCAGATTTCTAGGACGAGGCCGTGCGGGATTGCCTCTATGCCAGGTTTGTCAGCTCGTGTCTCTGCTGCTACGAGGCATTGGAGTTTGATAGGCTTTGCCTTCCTTCTACCGCTTGGAGCTGTCGCTTTCTTTTCTAGCTTTGATCGGAGCTTGTTGATTGGGTTGCGATTTTCCAGTTTTATTTGTCTTGGGTCTTCCTTCTTCACTTTGTTAACTTGGTTTTTTTCTTGAGTGGGGTTGCCATTTGTTCTCTTTTTCGGTTTGTGGGTTTATCGTTTGTGTTAAAGTTCAGGTGATACTCTATGTACTACTTGATTGTTTTTGTACGCCACTGGGGAATGGTTATTTTCTCTTTTTTGGTTATATATTTATTTGCTTTCTCTTAATATATATATATATATACACACACACACACACACACAAAGATGATAAATCCCACTCACTAATTAGCCTTCTCTTCTTTCCAGTTTAACTAGAATTATATTCGATCTCCTCTATATAGAAATTGGACACAATAAAAATGCCATATCTTTTAATAGCTTCCATTTATTTGCATTAATCTTTTCACAGCATCTGATTCCATATATTAATTTATTTAATTTGTACTTCATTTGATCGATTAGAAATTTATTTGGAGCATTTATAATTAATTTGCAAATTAGGTTTTATGAATGGAGGCTATGTTATTAGAGAAAAAAGATTGAGATTAGGAATCTATTTATAACATAAAATATAAAATTTAGGCTAAAATATCGTGTTTAGTGTATTTCGAAAATGCCACTAATTTTGACTTCTTACAATTTATTGCTTGTTTAACCAAATTCAACAAATAATATATGCTTTCTGATTATAGAAGACATTCTACATGCAATGGAATAGGTCCTAAACCTAATTCCAACTTCTGTAGAAATTTAATATCTCACTTTTATGTTATAATTGTGATTTTACCATTTTTATTTAACTTTGTAAAATTGCATGGTGTTACATTCTTTCCCTTTAAAAGAATTTCATCCTCGAAATTCCTAAAGATGATGTTAGGACCTCCATTTTTGGACTAGATTTTGATTACGACAACTATGTATCGGTGATATTATTCACTAACATCTTTTATAGGAAAAAGGAGAAGAATATAGCCTAAATACATGATGATTCGACAAGAAGATATATTACTACATTTATAACGAATTAGATTATTTTTTGGAGTTAGCGTGTAGGCATGCAAGAAGAAAATGTACGCTAAAATCGCATTTTTTGAAGCTAACTTGAGCTAGATCGAAAAATAAAATGGAAGGTCAAACGAACTCGGAATTCGACGAAACTTGATTCGTTGGATTCCTAATTACGTGTATTATCTTGTGTCGAAATTTCATAGCCAATGTACGTAACAACCTGGCTTTTTTCCTAGTTTTAGTCGGTAATTAAACCTACTTAAACCGTTCATAAAAACAGATTGTTAGGGGCAGTTATACATTTGCACAAAATGAAAAGTACTTTTCCATTATCATTAAAATAATATTACATCAGAGTTACAAGAGGTACATCAAAGTACATCAGTTACACAACGAAAAAGATACTAAAATCAGCAGAAGAATGCTAATGCACCAAGACATAATAGCTCCAGTTAAAACCAGAATTCTGCTCCAACTAACTCCAAGGCTAAATCTGCGAACCAAACTACTAGGGTTCCCGTGTAAAAATTATGGGCACCCAAAGTTTAGGTGTGGAAAAAATAAACTAAAAGTCAGTCATGAGATTGGTGTGAGAACTCAAAACTGTTGTTTTAGGGTATATTTTAAAGTTAGGTAATTCACCGGACCATGCCGCTAATGCAGAATGGGTCTACTCCATGTGAATGCCAGTGCATAGAAATCCACAATGACTTTTTGAAAAATGAAGCTATCATAAGCTCGTCCCACATCACATAATGCAAGCGCATACCAGATGGGCGAATTTTACCTTATGATAACCAAAAATGCTTTCATATGTGAAAATCCTCTTTTACTACTATATATAATGTCAAAACCATTTGATCAAATAAATGTATTAATCCTAGCCAGCATAATGCGCCATCCCATTATACTGACAATCCTGCCGGTGACCAGCAGGCTATACAATCAAAATACGGGCTCGTAGTGGAGATTAGGTTTCCAACATGATGGTTCTAGGTACGAAAAATCATTCGTGGGCTCACAAACTTTCTTGCGTGCATCATTCCAGTACTCGCGGATAACGTCCAGACTCGGACTCCGTTATACTAACCCACCATACAAGAATCAGAGTACCCAACAAATAGCGTCCCAAACTGGGGACTTCGTAGTACCCTTTCATCATTTCATCCCGGTGCACCGACGAAATAAACCTAAAAATTTTACCACTAGTTTACCATCAATCCGGGGTGTGAGGTTCGTCCAGGTCACGATATGCACAAAGCTATGCTTAAATAAGCCATGCTTTGATCATACATAACCATCAGATAACTTAAGTATGCCACATTGTCCATTCACTATGCATCACCGATTTCCATCAATATATAACCTCTAAGCTCATGCGTCTTAGAGAAGGGTGTTAAGCAAGAGAATAAATTCACTGCCACCAAGAAGATATATATTAATAAAGATAAGTGCTATGCAGTCAATTACAATGTCAGACACACATTCATACATGCCATTCTAGGTTTGAATGAAACAACAATCTGGAATTCCTTCACATACGTTCGGGCTTCTTGCCACTTAACTGATATATAAAATTCATCTGCAAATGGGAGCCAGCCATTAGACATTCAGCAAGTCGCCCTTACGACATGAAGGGCCCCGGTCTTCAATGCTGCCTCCAAACATTGATCCACAACGTCGTATTATTACTTGGAATGGTTTTCAGACATAATTCTAACCCCTGTCTTTCCAAATAATAAGCGCAATTAAAAACACAATTATGGAACACATAGGCTTTCTACCAATCTCCTTCCGTCTTGAATTTTGTTAAATTAAACTTCTTCATTCTCAAATTATAACAAAATTCATATTTAACCTTTCTCTTTAAAAACACATCCCTTAAATCAAAGATAATTTAGCCTCAAAGCCTTAATTAATTTTCCATTTGATAACTCGTTATCAAAAACCCAGTTTCCTTTGAAAACCCTTACCCCACATTTCAACCCGAGTTTCCAATTAAATTGGTTTCCGAACTTTCATTTATGTAATCTTAACTAAAAGATTATACTTCCTTCCCAATTCCTTATTTTTAGTTTCCACAAATCAAAGATTTGATTAAATTCCCAAATAACGATATGAATTTCCATAAGTCAATCCCATTGGGTTTCAAGAATGATATTATTGAAGATATATTCACGATAAAAACCTAATCAATTAATATTGAACATAAGTTACACAGAAATTGTATCTACTTATATTCGATATCAATTCTCATAATCATTGAATACTATAAGTGGAATAATGATATAATAATAATATCTTCCAAATTCCTTAAATAGTATAAGTTTACACCACATAATTTCATATCAAATATCTGAAGATCATTTCTATCCAACTTATCCCAATCAACTTAGGAAACTCATATCTTAATTAAAAGATTTATTCAACTCTTTGACATTAGATCTGGATAGAAATTTCATCAACTTATCCTCAATATTAATCTCTGTATCCAACTCACACTATAAGCGGAATAATGGTGAACTTCCTTTTAAATTCCTCAAATAGTAAGAGTCATCATCTACTGAATTAATTTCAAATATCCGAATATTTATCTCCAACCATATGCAAAAACTGAAAACCCATTTTAATATTAAATCAATTTAAATTCCATATAAAATATTTCCAAAACTTTGAACCTTTGAAAACATTCCATAAACCATTTAAAAATGATTACTTATAGTTTGGAAATAGTATGCAGGTTAAAAACTTCAAAATAGATTTTTTTTTCGAAGAAAGCGTTACAATAGTGTTTTCAAAAGCATTACAAAAGTGTTATAAACAGTTATCTTAATTACTTTGATCAAAATATTGTTAATCTTAGTCAAAACTTAAACTTTACAATTCAAAACATTTTTTACATAGTTATAATGATTTTACAATTTTTTCCATATTTTCAGAAACAGTAATAATGGCTATTTATGATTATGGTCGATAACTTCTCTTACATCGATTTTTCCAAAATCGTTTCAAACATAACTTGAAAATTATAACCCGAAATTAAAATCTATAATGATACGGATTTCATCCGGACCTAATCGATTGCTAAATCGACCAAGACCGTTCGAATCCCGCATACACTAACTTTGGGCATACAACACATCAGAACAAATAACATAACACTTTTATAAACATCATAATAATGTTACATCAGAGTACAGAATATATCAGTGTACCTCGAGAATTAATAATACAACGGAACATTAATTTACAATAAACTTAATACAATGCAGAGGAACCAATAAATTAACGCAGCGAAAGACTATCTTTGCTCTGGCCTCAACTTTAAGCTTCACTCTAGAATCCTGCCTAATAAATAAATATCTGCAAAACAAGCCACTCGACTGCCCGTGTGGAAAAGAAGGCACCCGAGTTTGCAAAGTGAAACAAACTACGAGTCAGCCATGGGACTGATATGAGAAATCCAACTTAACCTATTTAATAATAAGGTTAATCATAGGACCACGCCGCTAACGCGGAACGGGTTTACTCCATTGGATTGCCAGTGCATAAATAAAGTAAATCATTTAAACAACGCAATGCTTTTTAGGAAAAAATGAAACCATTATAAGACTCAAGTCCCATCACACAATGCAATGCAAACCGGAGGATAGAATTTTACCTTATAATGGTCAAAAATGCTTGATACGTAGAAATCATTTGATATTATTATTAATTTCTATATGTTTCAAAAACATTTCAGTCATAGTGTATCAATCATAGATGACATAGCTACCATATACTTTGTCGCCAAATATAGGTTTACAATCAAAACTGCACGGTGTCGTATTGGAAGTTGGATTTCCATCATGAACCAAGGAAAGGGATCGTCCTTACGAAATTCGAGACAATCTAGCCCATGTCTCAGAATAAATACTCAGTCAAGCCCTTAGGAGCCACAGGGTCGGTCCACACATATGTTAGTGGATTATATATAATTCTTGCATAGTACGTTTCCCCGCCCTATGGGGCGTAAATAAAGAGCCACTAGGGACTCCAATCTGGGGTACCTCGCTTTCCATCATCTACATAAGTAAAAATGTCCGGGATCCATACCATGACACCACTTCTAGCTAGAAAGAAACGCATGTTCTCCCTGGATCCTTCTTCCGTTTCTGGTTCATACCGGGGTGTGAGGCTCGCGAAGTAACGCTATACACAAAGCTATGATAGATAAAGCTGTGCTTTGATCATCAACCACAAGGCTCTGCTTTTCAATAAAAGTCTTGATCATTTGCATCTTGGCATGCCACACTGACAATTCACGCCATGCGAATGATGTCCATCGATATATAACCTCTAAGCTCATACGTCTCAGAGAAGGGTATTAATCAAGAGAATAAATTCTCCGCCACCAAACAGATATATATTTAATAGAAATCGATCAACATAGAATAAAATCAATTGTCAGACATACATCCATTTACAAGTCCGTTCTAGGTCTAAACGAAACCGGAGACACCTTATTCCTGTTCCATATGTCCAATACGGAAGAGAGGCTCTCGCATATCCGGACAATCAACAAGTATGTCCGAACAACTACCACTTTAACCCTTTCCTGGGAGCTAACCAATCCGGAGCATCAGTAGTCATCCATTCGATGTGAAGATCTCCGGTCTTCAACCGCCGTCTTCAATATCTTCGACTTTCAATCATTGTATAATTATTTGAAATGAGATTTAACCCAGCCTTTTCAAATAATTCTCGAATATATATAATTCAAATCATTTTTTTTCATTCCATATCATTTATAATATTTTATAATGATTTATCTCTATTTTTATTTATATAAAAATAGTCTCTTTTAATTAAACGACGCTTCAGGTCATTACACGGCCCTAGCGCTGTTTTTATTAAAAATTGAATTACACATTTCTCCAAATCTAACCATCGGATCTTAGCAAATTTTACATCGTTGGAAAGATCTTCCCAAAGTGAACCCAAGATTCCAGTTTTTGGAAATTCCGACGGTTGGATCTTTCGGTATAATCGTTTAAAGTTACGATTCCAAATCGCAAACTACCGTGCACGATTCGTTTAACTTTAATTTATATTTTTATATATATAATTATAAATATATTTCGTTCAACAATTTCAACACCATTTTATCCAACTAGAGTCTTTTATATACGATTCATCTTTACATTAAAATGTAAATTTCTAATGTTAACACATTTTATAAAACTAGAATCTTTTTATATGAATCATCTTTACATTAAAAGGTAATTTTTTTAATGTAAAAACATTTTTATTAAACAATGACTCTTTTTAATGATTCCTATTTACATTAACAATGTGAATTTTAATGTAAAAACATCTTCAAACAATGAATCCTTTAATGAACCTTTTTAATGATTCCAATTTACATTAACAATGTGAATTTTAATGTAAAAATATTTTCAAACAATGAATCCTTTAATGAACCTTTTTAATGATTCCTATTTACATTAACAATGTGAATTTTAATGTAAAAACATTTTCAAACAGTGAATCCTTTAATGAATCTTTTTAATAATTCCTATTTACATTAACAATGTGAATTTTAGTGTAAAAACATTTTCAAACAGTGAATCCTTTAATGAATCTTTTTAATAATTCCTATTTACATTAACAATGTGAATTTTAGTGTAAAAACATTTTCAAACAGTGAATCCTTTAATGAATCTTACTTTACATTTAAAATGTAATTTTTAATGTAAACTTATTCTAATCAAACTTTAATCCTTACATTAAAAATGTACTTTTAATGATAACATATTTTTTTATTCAACAGTGATCATTTTTAATGATTCCTTTTACATAAAAATGTAACTTTATATGTTAAACTATTTTCTTTCAATAATGATCATTTTTGTAAATTCTTTTTACATAAAAATGTAACTTTTTATGTTAAACTATTTCTTTCAATAATGAACATTTTTGAAAATTCTTTTTAATATTTAACTTTACATTAAAAATGTGAAATTTTAATGTTAACATATTTTTATTCAAACTTGACTATTTTAAATGATTTCTATTTACATAAAAATGTAACCTTTTTAATGTTAACACATTTCATTAAGCTTGAATCTTTTTGCATATAAAATAAAAATGTAATTTCAAGGTTACAACACTTTATCATTTCTAGAATCTTTTTAAAGGATTCATTCTTACATAAAAAAGGTAATTTCAATGTTACAACATTTTTATTACACAATGGATCTTTTTAATGATCATCTATACATTATCAAACTATGAATCTTTTTATGAATCATACTTTACATTAAAAATGTAATTTTTAATGTTTCAACATTTTTATCAAACTTGAACATTTTTATTGATTCTTCATTACATAAAAAATGTAATATTTTATGTTAACATATTCTTATCCAACTATGAATATTTTTTACTGATTCTTTAACACATAAAAATGTAATCTTTTATGTTAACATATTCTTATCCAACTATGAATATTTTTACCGATTCTTTATTACATTGAAAATGTAATCTTTTATGTTAACATATTCTTATCCAACTATGAATATTTTTGCTAATTCTTTATTACAAAAAAAGTAATCTTTTATTGTCTACATGTTTTCTATCTTTCATATGTATAAACAAATAGATTATTTTATTTACATAACACTTTCTATGTCTCTAATGACAAATAAAAAGAATATTTTATTTGCATAACAACTTAAATGTTTCTAATGGCAAATAAAAAGAATATTTTATTTGCATAACAATTTCTATACTACTAATTACAAACGAAAAAGAGAATTTGATTGTCTATACGTTTTTGTTCACATGACAAATAAAAAGAGAATTTTTATTTGCATAACAATTTCAATGTTTCCGATGACAAATAAAAAGAATATTTTATTGTTTACACATCTTTACATTTCATATGTATATAATAAAAAGAATATTTTATTGTCTACACATTTTTACATTTCATATGCATACAATAAAAATAACAATTTATTGTATAACCAATTTCTATGTGTCAGGTATTTAATAAAAAAGAATTTTATTGAATCAACAATTCTATGTTTCATGTATTCAATAAAAAGAGAATTTTATTGAATCAATAATTCTATTTTCATATATTCAATAAAAAAAGAGAATTATATTGCATCAACAATTCTATTGTTTCATATATTCAATAAAAAGAGACTTTTTTTGAATCAACAATTCTATGTTTCATATATTCAATGAAAAAGATAATTTTATTAAATCAACAATTATATGTTTCAAATGACAAATAAAAAAGAATTTTATTTGCATAACAAGTTCAATGTATTTAATGACAAATAAAAAGAGAATATTTTATTTGTCTACATGTTCAATGCTTCTAATGACAAATAAAAAAAAAAAGATTTTTTTAACACAATTCTATATTATATATATATAAATAAAAAGAGTCTTTTTATTTGTATAACAACTTCTATATTTAATATGACAAATAAAAAGGGATTTTTATTTGTACAAAATTTATATATATAACATGGCAAATAAAAAAGGGATTTTTATTTGTACACAAGTTTCTATATATAACATGACAAATAAAAAAAGGGATTTTTATTTGTGTAACATTTTTCCATTTTTCTAATGATAAATAAAAAGGAATTTTTATTTGTATAACATTTTTCCATTTTTCCAATGACAAATAAAAAGGAATTTTTATTTGTATACAAATTTCTATATTTAACATAACAAATAAAAAAGTGAATTTTTATTTGTATACAAATTTTCAACAATATTATATTCAATTAAATCAAACAGATCACCACAAACAACATCAACCAACTCAAATCACGTACCACAAACAATATGAATCTTAACAGCGAATAAATAAAGATTTCCAACGCATAACAATTTATTTTAACTTTAATTTTTAAATATAAGAAATCTCACCGATGGTTTCCACTTCGCCAAATATTGACACGAGATCCAACTCAATCCAAATCAGTTTTGTTGCGAAGCTCTCGACTCCACGATCGCAAAGGATCCTATTTCATGCGATTTGGAATTGGTGGCAAAAAGATATTGACATACGAACATGGAATATTATTTAAATAATAATATCACTATTCACCTTACTCTCCAAACGACACCCTCAACTTAAAATGCTCGCCATGGCCAAACCGTAAGTCGTAATTGCACGAAACCAGCGCCATTCTCTCCGACTTCTCTCCCTCTTTCCATGGCTGGAGGTCCCACCCTCCAGTTTACCACGTGGGCCTCACTATCTGCAGTTGAATGGAAAACTGCAGTTTTCGTTCATCTTGGTGCTGCAGCCGCCACAATGCTCCAAATGCCACCCAATTTTACCAGTAGCTAGACTCAATCTTCCGGACAACTTTCGTTTGAATCACTTCGCCTGAAAAAACACGGATTGGCAGGAAATTGATCATTTTCGTGACGGGCTCGTTTTCCAGCACCCCTCCAATTAACTTGACATTCCGGCCAATTCTGGCTACTTGAGACCATGCCACCACCGCCAAAACCTTCGTATGCTTCCACTCTACCTTCCCTCCAAACCGCTCGACCTAATTCTCTATGTGGGGCCCGCAGCAAGCAAAATACCAAAAATGAGCTGCTGCACTACGATCTCGATTCTGGCCAAATCACAATTCCAATCACCACCAAATTTTAGGCGTGAGTAGCTCTCTTTATTCTCTAGATGCTCACAAAATTTTATGGCCTAACTCCTTACGGTTTGGGAGATATAAATTATTTAAGTTTGAGAGGTATTTCTGCAAAATTTTGAGAGAGAGGGAGAGAAGAGAGGGAGAGGGCTGCTGTAATTTTTGAGGAAGAAGAGAAATGAGGGTTTGAGGAGAGGAAAAGATATTATACAGTGGAGGGTTTTTTTATTCTATTATTAATTCTCTAGTTTTATTATTAATTTTCTAGTTCACGCTCTCTTCTTCAACAGTTATCGATGCCACGGTCACATATGAACTCCGTTGGCGATGAAAATTGACATGCTGATATGTCTTGACGATATGGTCCTACCAAAACTAGTTTCGTCGAATTCCGAGTCCGTTTACTCAAAAAGCCCTGTTTTTAGCCTTATATAGCTGCTCGATTCACAATTAATTGCTCACGACCACATACTAGCTCCAAAAATTATGAAAATTGGAATCTAGCAATAATTTAACATTCCGAATCCAACAAAAGTGGTTTCTCGAAAACGGAGGTCATTTGCAAAATGGCTATTTTTAAGGGCTATTTATTATATTAATATATATATATATATATATATATATATATATATATAAATTCTATAACGACTATTCTTAATTTTAAACTAGACATAACTTTTTATTCCCGCAATAACATTTCAATTTTCACATCCGTTAGAAAGATATAATTAAATAGATTTAAATATTTTTGGTTTTAATGAAATCCAATTTACTCTGAATCCTGTACATTCAGTAAAAGTTAAAAATCAAATTTTCAAACTACCGCACCATTTCAGGCTCGTTATATAATTAAAATAAATTTATACATTCTAACTTCAATTTAAATAAATTTTTAGTTGTTATTATTTAAAATAAATAATTTTAAATATTCGAAACCCATTAAAATAGCTAAAATAAAAAATTTAAATTGGTTCAGAAATACCGGGTTGTTATAAAATCCGCTTTCGCTCATTTAAAAGCTCTTGTTAGTATAAATAAATTGTTTTTTGTTTCTTGGAAATCCGATTTCGATTGCAAAAGTTATAAGAATTTACAGTTTGTAACTAAAATACACAAATTGTCATTGTGCGACAAGCTCCATCTTGGTCGAAATAAAAATTATTCTTCAGTACTTCAAAATAAATTAGAAAACCATTGTATACTCATGTAATTCATTTAAAACCATTTAAAGTAATTTACATTGTCTTTCCAAATTATTTTGGGTTCAAAATTCAGCTTTTATTTTTTACTTAATAAATCAAATTCCAATTCATTTATAAATTCAAATAATTTCAAATTAACCATTCCATTCGTCGGATCAATTAGGGATAGCCAAGGAGAGCAGGAAACTATATTTTTCAAACCCAAGCCTGGACACTATCCACTCTTTCATCCTAGAATGTTTCGGTATATATTTATTCATTTAAAGAACTTTATCCACATATATGAATTCTTACATATGGTCTTTCCCAATTATTAACCTTCAATTTCAATAATAGTATTGTTTCTAATTACGAAGGAGATTTGTCGATCACCAATGTGATACCATGATTTTTGTGTCATAGTGTGTTCAAAACAACATCGACAACCATTGTAAACATTTACAACAACCATTATTAACATGATTAAATAAATCATAATTGTGCACAAGCGTTATAACACTAACGCTTAATGGTGTGTGTTCTAAACTACGCATTCATCATAACAAACATCAACCATCATTAACCACTAATAATACATCAATATATTTAAATTAGTCTAACTACTAATTAAATATATAAATCGTGGTTAAAGGGTTATCACCTAACAGCTTTCCAAATCTTTACGGTAGGCGAGCCTAGCTGAGCGAACCGTCGGACAGTATTTCGACGCAATGTATTCTTCACCAATACATATATATATATGTATATATATATAATATACACTATTCTCTCTCTTTTTATATTATAAGAGGGGGAGGAGGGCGACTATGAACTTTGGCAAGGTGGTGGTGGAAAAGAGGGAGACTTATGCCAGGGAAACCATGGCCATAAGCTTTAAGAAGAAGGAGGAAGGTAGAAAAAATGAAAATGGATGATAAAAAATGAAGTAAGGAGCTCCTTATATACGAAAGGAGGAGTAAGGAGGTAAAGACACATAAGAGGACAAGTGGAAACCATGCATGAAAGCATACATGCAAAATTACAAGTGTCCATACACTTGTCTTAAGAAGAGAAGGTGAACTTTTAGTAGAATTTCCTCTTAAGTGCTATGAAAACTAAGGGCAACACTTAATTCTAATGCTAGTAATTCATGTTATGGTTTGACAAATCTAATCGAACGACAAATAGTATCAATAAATCCGAACTCATTAATAATCATTCTCATTTATAATTCAAATAAAATCTATCATATAACTTATAAAAATTATTAAATATTCTTAACCATATATATATATATATATATGTCAAATTCAAATTTAAGTTCAAATTAAGTAATAAAAATTCCAATTTTAATTTGGTTAAAAATTCTGGATCATTACTTTCACCCCTTTAAAACTTTTCAACCTCGAAAAGGAAAGCGAATCGTAACTACTCATTTGACATCTTCTAGATTTACAAATTCAAGATTAAAATTCTTTATATTAAAGCTCCCTGTTCTCACACATATTAACGGATAACCATATCTACATGTGCTCCAACGATAACCTCCAGTTACCCATTATATTCAGTTCATCGTTTACTGGGCCAATTACTTATACTCAACCATTTACTATTTTCAAAAAAAATCAGAGTTATAAATTTATTCTCTTAGATCTTATCTTGCAAATACAAAGGTTATGAAACTTATTCCTTTTTAGTTTCCAAAATTTACTATTATTCGTTACACGAAAAACTTAATCGTCTCCAACCTCAGCTTATTTTAGGGTCATCCACCATTCAGTCTCTAATAGTCCAAACTCCATCTTTGTTCCTATAAAGAAATTTTGTTGAAAAGTCTAGGTTACTCCACACTTAATTTACTGGCATATCCCTTACTAACAAGTTTACCTGGTATAATTCTTACAACCCAATCAAATTTTCACTGTTCTATTTAAGTTCACATCAATTTACCAAACAATTTCAAACACTTATCTAAATGAGTTTAAGTATATATTGATTTTTTTAATCGGAATCATATAGTCATCCCACTTTCAGAACTTGAAAATACATACTGATGATGCTGCAGTCATCAACAGAATCATCTTCAAGCGACTAGAGTGTGGTTCTATATCTATCTAGTATACTTAAGACTTCGTATATACGTTAGCTAGGTGTATATTCAAAATCTTCTTATACTCGATAGTCCAACCTCAACATCGAATACAATACTCAAATTCTAATTTTTAATTTCTAACCATATTGATTAGTTAGCATAACAAATTTGACCCAAGTTTATCGATATTTCGAAATGTTACCCAATAGTGAAATTAAATCCAAAAGGCATTTATACTCGGATCATTTTTCAGATCAGTGGAAGGGGCTTAATTACCATGCCATAAGAAGTGTTTTATGTGTAATTATAATCACAAAATGTAAAATTAACCTTAATCATTTGATTAAGTATCCAGGTTATAGTTAATCATATATTTCCAAAATATGTTTCTTTCTAAAAATATAACTTTTCAAAACTTACTTCATATTTTCAAATACACTCTCTCAAATATAATACTCCAAAATCTCATTCTAGGGCAATACTAACCCTATCTCTAATGAGATATATAACTCTGATGAGTCTTTCCTTTTGTTCAAATGTGTCGTACCCTATTGCTTTGTATAAACCAAAGCTCTAATACCAAATGTAACGACCTGGCTTTTTGCTCGGACTTCGCTGGTAATTAAACCAACTTAAATCATTTATAAAGACGGATTGTTAGGGGCACTTACACATTTGCACAAAATAAAAAGAACCTTTTAATTATCATTAAAATAATATTACACCAGAGTTACAAGAGGTACATCAGAGTACATCGGTTACACAGCGGAAAAGATGCTAAATTCAACGGAAGAATGCGAATGCTCCAAGACATAATAACTCCAGCTAAAACCAGAATTATGCTCCAACTAACTCCAAGGCTAAATCTGTGAACCAAACTACTAGGCTGCCCATGTAAAAATTATGGACACCCAGAGTTTAGGTGTGGGAACAACAAACTCCAGGTCAGTCATGAGACTAGTGTGAGAACTCAAAACAGTTGTTTTTAGGGTTTATTTTAAAGTTAGGTAATTCACTGGACCAAGCCGCTAATGTGGAACGGGTTTACTCCATGTGAATACCAGTGCATAGAAATCCGCAATGACTTTTTGAAAAATGAAGCAATCATAAGATCGTCCCACAACACACAATGCAAGCACACACCAGATGAGCGAGTTTTGCCTTATGATAACTAAAAATGCTTTCATACGTGAAAAATCCTCTTTTACTACTATATATAATGTGAAAACCATTTTATCAAATAAATGTATTAATCCTAGCCAGCATAATGCCCTATCCCATTATACTGACAATCCTGCCGGTAACCAGCAGGCTATACAATCAAAACCGTATGGACTTGTAGTGGAGATTGGGTTTCCAACATGATGGTTCTGGGTATGAAAGATCATTCGTGGGCTCACAAACTTTCTTTTGCGCATCATTCCAGTACTCGCGGATAACCTCTAGACTCGGACTCCGTTATACTAACCCACCATACATGAATCAAAGTACCCAACAAATAGTGTCCCAGACTGGGGAATTCATAGTACCCTTCCATCATCACATCCCGATGCACCGAACATACGAAATGAATATAAAAATCTGACCACTAGTTTCCCATCAATCCGAGGTGTGAGGTTCGTCGAGTCACGATATGCACAAAGCAACGCTTAAATAAGCCATGCTTTGATCATCCATCGCTCATTACTTAACTTAAATATGCCACAATGTCCATTCACTACGCATCACTGATTTCCATCAATATATAACCTCTAAGCTCATACATCTTAGAGAAGGGTGTTAAGCAAGAGAATAAATTCTCCGCCACCAAGCAGATATATATTAATAAAGATCAGTGCCACGCAGTCAATTACAATGTCAGACACACATTCCATACATGTCCGTTCTGGGTCTGAATGAAACAACAATCCAGAATTCCTTCACATATGTTTGGGACTCTTGCCACTTAACTGATATATAAAATTCATCTGCGAAAGGGAGCCAGCTGTTTGAGACATTCAGCAAGTCGCTCTTACGACATGAAGGGTCCCGGTCTTCAATGCCGCCTCCAATGTCTTCAACTGCTCCACAACGTCGTATTATTACTTGGAATGGTTTTCAGACATAATTCCGATCCTGGTCTTTCCAAATAATAAGCACAATTAAAAACGCAATTATGGAACACACAGGATTTCTACCAATCTCCTTCTGTCTTGAATTTTGATTAAATTAAACTTCTTTATCCTCAAATTATAACAAAATCCATATTTAACCTTTCTCTTTAAAAACACATCCCTTAAATCAAAGATAATTTAGCCTCAAAGTCTTAATTAATTTTCCATTTGATAACTCGTTATCAAAAACCCAGTTTCCTTTGAAAACCCTTACCCTACATTTCAACCCTAGTTCTTAATTAAATTGGTCTCCGAACATTCAATTATGTAATCTTAACTAAAAGATTATACTTCCTTCCCAATTCTTTATTTTTAATTCCCAAAAATCAAAGATTTGATTAAATTCCCAAATTACAATATGAATTTCCATAACTCAATCCCATTGGGTTTCAAGAATGATATTATTGAAGATATGATTCACGATAAAACCCAAATCAACGATATTTGTAACAACCCGGATTTTTAGAACCAATTAATTTTTTTTATTTTGGCTATTTTAATGGATTTTCAGAATTTAAAATGATTGGTTTTAAGTAATAACGATTTAAAATATATTTAAATCGTAGTTAGAACGAATAAGTTTAATTTAATTATATAACGAGCCTGAAATGGCGCGGTTGTTTGAAATTTCAATTTCAAATGAATTTACAAGATTCAAAATAAATCGGATTTCAGTAAAACCAAAAATATTTGAATCTGTTTAATTATATGTTTCTAACGAATGTGAAAAATCTAGATTTCATAACGGGAATAAAAAGTTATGTTTAGTTGAAAATTTGAAATGGTCGCTATGGAATTTATATATATTTTATTTAATATATAGCCTTTAAAAATAGCCATTTTGCAAACAACCTCTGTTTTCGACGAAAACACTTTTGTTAGACTCGGAATGCCAAATTATTGATAGATTCCAATTTTCAAAATTTTTGTAATTAATATGTGAGTGCGTTGAATTTAAATGCGTTTGATAATTTTATTTTGAATTTAATCGACTGAAAAATGACTGTTTTTCAAATGGTCTCTGGATTCGATGAAATTAGTTTTGTTTGGACCCTATCGTCAAAACATAGCTAGGATTATTTTTTAGGAATTTTTGGAGTCAGTATGTGCCCCTGGTAAATTAAAATGTGCGTTAAAATCAATTCTGAACGTTAAATTGATTAATATTTTAATTATGTCCAAAAATGATCGAAACGGTCGAATTGGCTTGCAGGACATATCCCATTGTGTTCGGAATGGGAGTAATTAGCTAGGGGCAACAGTCGTTGGGTTTGAATTGGAGTTCGAGTGGAAAAACAACTTTATAGAAATTAAAATAAATAAAATATATTATATATATAACCTTAGGAAATTAAAACCCAAGGTCAACGTTCATTGGTCTTTCTCGTGGTCAACCTGTAAGAAAATCGAGCCCCCCAAATTCACGAAACTCGTCGCTCCCTCCTTCCCACCACTTCTGGCCACCATGCCCCTCTCCAGAGACGCCGCCGCCTCCTCTCGCGCCACACCGCCTTCCCTCTGCCCTCATTTCTCTCTCCTCTCCCCATTTGATGCTCAAAACCCTTCAACCCACTAGAAAATGAGCCGCCGCCAACACCCTTGACCCGCCGCACCTCCCCCGCATCTCACCCGCACCTGTAGACTCCAATGTCGCGCCTTTCCCCCTGGTCTTCGATGAACAACGTAGTACAACGAAGAAGATATGTAAAAGGTAATTAATTAACTTAATTACTTAGTTTATTAATTTATTTAGTTTAGTAAGTAAGGTTAAGATCTGATTTTAAATTTATATAAGTAGAATTGTAGATAAAAAAATATATGATCTTTGTATATATGATTTTGGATTAAAAATGTGATTTTTACACATATGGTTTTGAATTAAAAATATAATTTTTAATGATGTAAAAATATGATTTATATATATATATATAATAGCGTTATAAAAATTTTATTTATATATATATAATAGCAAGATAAAGGCGTGATTTTTATATAAACGAAATTGGTATAAAAATATGATTTTTATAATATGAAAAGCGTTATAAAAATATGATTTCTATTATATGAATAGCGTCATAAAATTGTGATCATTATATATTTATTAGCGGTATAAAAATTTGATCTTTATATATAAGGTGGCGATATAAAAATGTGATTTTTAAATATATAGAGCATTGTTAAAAAAAATGATTTTTAATATAAAAATATTGTGAAACAGATTGTGATGGAACCGACTGGAAGAAAAACCAAATCCAAACCGTTCAATTAAAGAATAGCGAAGTGGAAACTAGCGGTGAGAACTTCTCAATCTAATTTTGTTTACAGTTAAATATATACTAGGACGCAGATGGTGCTTAGTAGCACCAGACACCTTTGATTGAAACTATGGATGTTTGGTTGTTTGTTTCGATTGATTTAATTGGTTGAATTTGGTTAGGGATGTGAATGGAATGGATTGAATTTGGTTTGTGTATGGCGCGAGCCATTATTAGGCGAGGGATAAGGCTAGACCTTATTCCGGTTCTAATATCGCACCGTTATGCTGTCGAAATTTTCTAAAATAAAATGTGTTAGTCAAAAATAACATTTTTAATGTGTATATGAACTACATAAAATATTCATGTGTTGAATAAAATATTTGAACAATAAAAATATCATTTTTGTTGGATGTTAGGACTATTAAAAATATTCATGTGTTGAAATAAATATTTTATCGTTAAAAATATAATTTTTAACGTACATATGAAAGGAAAAAATCTCCTGAAATGAAAATAAATATTCATATACAAATCGGTATGTACACTCATTTAACTGACATGGATTGGGGTGATATATTTTACACATCGCCCAATTGCACAAATAATATTCAGTATTTGTTGGTTGAAACCCCATATAGGTATTGAGATGATATTTGGCGTACACTAATCCCAATTGTTTAGTTGTATGTCAATCGATTGGTGGACAGATTGATTGGTTGACAGACTGTTGTAAGCGTTAAATATTTATATTTACCGCTTATGCAGTTGTGTAATGCACTCTGGATGATGGTTGACTGTGTTTGATTATTGTTGAGTACATGCGTGTATGAAATCCATATAAATAAAATTATATGGTAATTGATTGCATCTGATTCCAATTCGGAAAGAACGAATAATTTAAATTAATGAATTTTTTAAAATGACGAATAGTGAATATTTTAAAATAACTAATATTTTAAAATGATATTTAGTAATGGGTCAAAATATGATTTTGATGTCCGATTTTCGATGAACACGAAAATATATGAAGCCTTGTTGTTAGATATGCACCATTTTGACCTGAACGGTATTTATATTGATTTTATTCATTTTTATAATGAATATCGAAAAGGAAATTATTTCAAAATATGATATTTTGAAAATATTATCATTTAAATAATATAACAATAAGGAATATTCAATTTTGATTTAAAATTGAAAATGAAGTTAGAATCATTTTAAGACGAATTTATAAACGATTTATAAAATACGTTATAAATGGAAATCGGTGAGGTATATATATATATATATATAATATAATATAATGGCCTGAATAGAACACGCCGCGACATGGTAGTTCGTGAATTTCGACCATTGACTTCGAATGGACATTACGGGAGATCCACCCGTCGGATTCTCCTAAAACTGGAACCATTGGTTCGTATCGAAAAGAGCTTTCCAACGAATATAAGAGATTTGAAATCTAATGGTTGCATTTGGAATTATGTCCAAATCAAATTTGGAAAAGGACGTTGTAAGTGCAATTCGATGACCGTTTATGGAAATCAACTGAAAGGGCCTTAATAAAATTATTAAAAGTATTAATAATTTGTGTAAAATCGTAATAAATGATTTGAAAAGAATTGGAATGAAAAATTCAATATTTGAAAAGATAAAAATATATTTTTATCAAAATGAACTAGTTATTAACTAGATTTGAAATCCAATAATTTTTAAATAAAATAAAATGGATTTGTGAATGGTTTTAATATAACCGGAATTTCCAATATATGAATTGGAATGGATTTGAATGGAAATCATCTTCGAAATATTTCAATATTGGATTTCGTGATTATACGGATATTGTTATGGAAATTTAGAAGATATATTTATATTGTCATTTCCAATACGATATTTGTTGGTTTCAGAATTTGATATTGAATATAAAGCGATATAATTTCTATTCAGAGCCTTGTATTTGATATCAAGTTGGAATTTGGGTTTGTCGTGAACGGTGTCTTTACTAACACTTTGCTTAAACCCCATGTGAAAAGAATAAACCTTTTAATTAAGATTATTAGAATTTCTGGTTAACATTTAATTGGAATAAAATGAAATGTGAATTGGGTTTATTGTGAACTGTGTTTTTAACGACATTTGTTCTTTAACCCGATTAACAGTGAAATGAGATTTGGAATTTATAAATCTTTTAATTAAGATTAATGGGATTTTCCAAAGTAAAGTTTTCCAGTTTAATATATTAAATTGGAATAGGATGGAATTCGATTTGGTAATAATCGAAGTGAGCTTCCGTGGAGGAAGACTGTTATTATATATGGAATTTAAAGGGCTTTCCCGTTATTCCATTTATATTATTAGTCGGATACAGAAATTGATATCGATTACATATATTGATCTGTTTTCCGTGAAGATTACATAATTAATGGAATGAGATTTTGGGTTTATCGTGAACTGTGTTTTAAATGACATTAGTTCTTTAACCCAGTTAAAGACAAGATTACAGGTCTAACATTGTATTTCGAACTGTGTTGTTGATCTCTACAAAATATATATTTGTTTGGTGGTGGAGAATTTATTCTCTTGCTTAATACCCTTCTCTAAGACGTACGATCTTAGAGGTTATATATCGGCAGAAATCAATAGTATAGTGTAGATTGTCGATGCGACATGTTTGTGTTTCCAAAGTTAAATAATCATTAATATTGATTTTTGGGAAAATTAAAACTAATTGAAGTTTTAATGAATTTTTAATTAGATTGAAATGTGAATTGATAATTTAAATTATCAAATTTGGGAAATGATCGAGAATGGAGTACCTCCAGTTTTTCTCCAAGCGATAGTTAAATCTTTAATTAGGTTTAAACATGATATGGTAATTAAATTTAACGATAACACCGTGGTGTTAGATATGGAGTATTACCAGTTTTGATGCATGGGATGAATAGGTTGGGACTGGGATATAAAACAAATAATTACTTTGTTAAGGTGCGCTAATACCAACTAGTTTGGATAAACCTTAATTTGGTTTGAATTGATATCCAAAAGAAGATTAAAGAATAAATTTAAAGAATTTATCTTTGATAAAATTATTGGGAGCCTTTCCCCAAAGGATATGAATATTTAAATAAAAGAATATTCTGAATTGGAATGAGGTGTATGTTGTGTTTGTGTAACACTTGTTTATTATATACGCGAGTTATTCAGGAAGGCTGGGTTTATAGTCATTCTGAATAACTGATTCGACGATAAGTCGACGATGAAGATGGTGGTTGAAGACCAGAGGTATTCACATCATTTGGATGATTATTGGTGTCTTGATTGGGTTGGGCTGTATACCTAAGATAAGGTAATAAGTGGTGATCGTCCAAACGTACTTGGAGATCGACCAGATATGCGAGGATCTCTCTCTTGTATTGGACATATTGGACAAGGAATAAGGTGCCTCCGATTTCGTTCAGACCTAGAACGAACTTATAAATGGATGTGTGTCTGACATTGGATTTTGTTCTATGTTGATTGATCTCTATTAAATATATATATGTTTGGCGGCGGAGAGTTTATTCTCTTGCTTAACGTCCTTCTCTGAGACGTACGAGCTCAGAGGTTATATATCGATAGACATCATTCGCATGGTGTGAATTGCATGTGTGGCATGCAAAGATGCAGTGATCAAGGCTTCTGTTGAAAAGCAGAGTCTTGTGGTTAATGATCAAAGCACGGCCTTAAAGGGCATAGCTTTGTGTATAGCGTTAATTCGCAAGCCTTACAGCTCGGTATGAGTCAAAAACGAGATAAGAGATGCAGTGAGAACATGATGTTTCTTTCTAGCTATGGGTGGTGTCATGGTATGGAGCCTAGACATTTATATTTTTTACCTTTGTGGATGATGGATATCGAGGCACCTCAGATATATCGGTTACTACGGAGGCAACAGATAGGTCCTATAGGACCGGGAAACATGTGTTCAGGAATAACTAATCCTCAAACGTAAGGGAGGACCGACACTTCAGGATCCAAGGGTTGCCCAGAGTGTGTAGTCCTGAGACATTTTCTAGAGTGTCTCGAAGTGGTTAGGAGTACATCCCTTGCCTCGACTCTTGATCGAAATCCAATTTCCAATACGTGAAATTCCGGTTTTAGTTGTAAACCAGTAGCATGGGATACTACACCGTCTATGATTGATACATTTATGTTTGTAGCTGTTTTTGACAATATACACTTATTATAGTATCAAATGATTTGTTTTAAACGTACCAAGCATGTTTGGCTATTATAAGGGAAAACCCTATCCTTCGGCTTGCGTTGCATTATGTGATGGGACCTGGGCCTTATAATAGCTTCATTTTTCCAAAAAGCGTTGCGCTGTTTAATTTATGCACTAGTATACTTGGGAGGAAACCCGTTCCGTGTTATACGACACGGTCCCTTGATTTACTTTTAAAGTAAAATATTTAATAACTGTTTTTAGTTCTCACACCAGTCACATGACTGGCTTGGAGTTATTGTTTTAACCTAAACTCTGGGTGCCCCAATTTTCCACATGGGCAGCTAGTAGTTGGGTTTCTGCAGATATTATATTCACAGGATCCTGGTTTTACAGCTGGAACTATACTCGGAAAGCTCTGTATCCGTGTATTTATTTCAGTTGTGTTATGGATTATGTTTCCGCTGCATTGTAATTTTAAATCTCTGATATTTATCAAATGTATATTATTTATTCATACTGTGTTATATTCTTGTACTCTGATGTAATTGTTGTAATAAGCAATGAAATGTTCTTCTGTTTTCGTTCTGATTTGTCGTGTTCTCAACTCAATCCGGGCTTTCCCGTATGGGCAAGTTTGGGTCGTTTCATCGTGGTATCAGAGATTTGGTTTACAGAGCTCGAGAATAAGGCACATTAAACCAAATGAAAGAATTCATCAGAGATTGGATTAATATCCAATGAGAATGACTCGTTAGAGATAGGATTAGTAGTATCCTAGAATGAGTTCAAGGAGTGTTGTTTTTAAAAAGAAAATTTAGTTTTAAAATTTTATATCAGTTATTCGTATTTGAATATTTTATTTTAAATTGAATTTGGACAATCAAGTATATGGAGATCTTGAATATACGCGTAATTAATGCGTATTCGAAGTCTCAAATATACTGGATAAATGTAGGATCACACTCTAGTCGCCCGGAGATGATTCTGGTGATCGCTATAGCATCATTAGCATTTACGTTCGAGTCTCGAAAGTGGGATACCTATATATTTCCAATTGACTGGTGTAAGAACCAAAATTTAGATAAGGTTATTGTTGTGATTTGGCATCAAAAAGTGGATTTTTGAATATATATAAAAGCATATGTTTGAAAAGCTGATCAACTAATTGATTGCTGGTTGTGTTGTTTGATTACTAATTAACCAATAAGATTACTGAAACCGATATGCCAATGAAGGTAAATTTAGCCAAATTGAACTTACTATTGAATTGAATTTAAATTGGTTGAAATTGCATACATGTACATGCGTATATATTGGATAGGTCATAGCAAGAAGGCTAGAGAACAGGAATAAAATTGTATGCTCGACAAATAGGTACATGTTTACTATTTTCTTGGGTTTTGATGATTTTATGAGCCGATTGCCACTTGGCTTTTTTTTTTCTTTTGGATTGGTGAGGGCCCTGTGAGGCTAGTTGCAGTTTTAAAGGTCTCCCTGTACAAAGAAGGTTATAGCGAAATTTTTCGAAAATTTAGGGTGTTAGCCAAATTTTTGAAAAATTAGAAATTCTTAGAAACTGAAAAGTTGAAGAATGAAAGTTGAATTGGTTGGTAAAACAACTTTCAGCTCCGTTCCTTTTCGAGGACTAAAGATTTTAAGTAGGGGAGATTGTAACAATCCGGATTTTCAGAACCAATTTAAAAAATTTATTTTGGCTATTTTAATGGATTTTCAAAATTTGAAATGATTTATTTTAAATAATAACGATTCAAAATTAATTTAAATCGAAGTTAGAATGAATAAATTTAATTATATAACGAGCCTGAAATGGCATGACAGTTTGAAATTTCGATTTCAAATTTCAATGAATGTATAGGATTCAAAATAATTCGAATTTCAGTAAAACCAGAAATATTTGAATCTGTTTAATTGTATATTTCTAACAAATGTGAAAAATCCAGATTTCATAACAGGAATAAAAAGTTATGTCCAGTTGAAAATTTGAAATGGTCGCTATGGAATTTATATACATATTATATAATATATAGCCTTAAAAAATAGCCATTTTGCAAACGACCTCCATTTTCGATGAAACCAATTTCATTGGATTCAGAATGTCAAATTATTGCTAGATTCCAATTTTCATAATTTTTGGAATTAATATGTGAGTATGGTGAATTTAAACGCGTTTGGTAAGTTCAATTTGAATTTAATCGACTGAAAAATGACCGTTTTTCAAACGGTCTTCAAATTCGACGAAATTAGTTTTGATAGGACGTGTCGTCAAAACATAGCTAGGATTATTTCTTGGGAATTTTTTGGAGTCAGTATGTGGCCCCGGTAAATTAAAATGTACGTCGAAATCAATTTTGAACGTTTAGTTGATTTATATTTTAATTTTGGCGAAAACTAATTGAAACTGTCGAATTGGCTTGCAGGACATATCCCATTGTGTTCGGAATGGGGGTAATTAGCTAGGGGCGACAGTCGTTGGGTTTGAATTGGAGTTCGAATGGAAAAGCAACTTTATAGAAATTAAAATAAATAAAATATATTATATATAACCTTAGGAAATTAAAACCCTAGGTCAACGTTCATTGGTATTTCTCATGGTCAACCCGTGAGAAAAATCGAGCCCCCCAAATTCACGAAACTCGCCGCTCCCTTTTTCCCATCGCTTCTGGCCACCGTGCCCCTCTCCAGAGACGTCGCCACCTCCTCTCACGCCACACCACCTTCCTCTGCCCTCGTTTCTCTCTCCTCTCCCCGTTTGTTGCTCAAATCCCTTCTACCCACCAGAAAATGAGCTGCCGCCAACACCCTTGACCCACTACAGCTCCCCCGGCGCCTGTAGACTCCGACGCCGCGCCTTCCCCTGGTCTCCGACGAACAACGCAGTATAGCGAATAAGGTATGAAAAAGGTAATTAATTAACTTAATTACTTAGTTTATTAATTTATTTAGTTTAGTAAATAAGGTTAAGATCTGATTTTAAATTTACATAAAATAGAACTATAGGTAAAAAAAAATATGATCTTTGTATATATGATTTTGGAATAAAAATGTGATTTTTACACATATGGTTTTGAATTAAAAATATAATTTTTAATGATGTAAAAATATGATTTTTATGTACATAATTATGTTATAAAAATTTGATTTATATATATAATAGCAAGACAAAGATGTGATTTTATATAAATGAAATTGGTATAAAAATATGATTTTTATAATTTGAAAAGTGTTATAAAAATATGATTTCTATTATATGAATAGCGTCATAAAATTGTGATCATTATACATTTATTAGCGGTATAAAAATATGATCTTTATATATAAGGTAGTGATATAAAAATGTGATTTTTAAATATATAGAGCATTGTTAAAAATATGATTTTTAATATATAAATCATGTGAAACAGATTGTGATGGAACCGACTGGAAGCAAAACCGAATCCGAACCGTTCAATTAAAGAATGGCAGAGTGGAAACAAATGTGAGAACTTTTCACTCTAATTTTGTTTACAGTTAAATATATACTATGATGCATATGGTGCTTAGTAGCACCTGACACCTTTGTTGGGAACCATGGATGGTTGGTTGTTTGTTTTGATTGATTTAATTGGTTGAATTTGGTTTGGGATGTGAATGGAATGGACTGAATTTGGTCTGTGTATGGCGCGAGCCATTATTAGGCGAGGAATAAGGCTAGACCTTATTCCGGTTCTTGTATCGCACCATTATGCTGCCGAAATTTTCTAAAATAAAATGTGGCAGTTAAAAATAACATTTTTAATGTGTATATGAACTATATAAAATATTCATGTGTTGAATAAAATATTTGAATAATAAAAATTTCATTTTTATTGAATGTATGAACTATTAAAAATATTCATGTGTTGAAATAAATATTTTATCATTAAAAATATAATTTTTAACGTATATATGAAAGGAAATAATTCTCCTGAAATGAAAATAAATATTCATATAAAAATCGGCTGATTTGTTTATGTACACTCATTTAACTGACATGGATTGGGGTGATATATTTTAAACATCGTCCAACTGCACAAATAATATTCAGTATTTGTTGGTTGAAACCCCACACGGGTATTGGGATGATATTTGGCGTACACTAATCCCAATTGTTTAGTTGTATGCCAATTTATTGATTGACAACTCTTGTAAGCATTAAAGATTTATATTTAACGCTTATGCAGTTGTGTAATGCACTCTGGATGATGGTTGACTGTGTTTGATTATTGTTAAGTAAATGTGTGTATGAAATCAATATAAATAAAATTATATGGTAATTGACTGTGTCTGATTCCAATTCAGAAAGAATGAATATTATAAATTAACGAATATTTTAAAATGATGAATAATGAATATTTTAAAATAACTAATATTTTAAAATAATATTCAGTAATGGATCAAAATATGATTTTGATGTCCGATTTGGGATGAACACGAAAATATATGAAGCCGTGTTGATTAGATATGCGCCATTTTGACGAAACAGTATTTATATCGATTTTATTATTTTTTATAATGATATTGATAAGGAAATTATTTCAAAATCTGATATTTTGAAAATATTATCGTTTAAATAATATAATGATAAGGAAAATTCAATTTTGATTTAAAATTGAAAATGATGTTAGAATCATTTTAAAACGAATTTATAAATGATTTATAAAATATGTTTTAAATGAAAATCGACGAGGTATATATTATATATATAATATAATGGCCTGAATAGAACGCCCCATGGCAGTTCGTGAATTTCAACCACTGACTTCGAATGGAGTATACGGGAGATCCGACCGTCGGATTCTCCTAAAACCAGAATGTTGGGTTCATTTCGAAAAGAGCTCTCCAATGAATATAAGAGATTTGAAATCTAACGGATGGATTTGGAATTATGCCCAAATCAAATTTGGAAAAGGTCGCTATAAGTGCAATTCGATGATCGTTTATGGAAATCGACTGAAAGAGCCTTAATAAAATTATTAAAAATATTTATAATTTGTGTAAAATCATAATAAATGATTTGAAAAGAATTGGGATGAAAAATTCCATATTCAGAAAGATAAAAATATATTTTTATCCAAATGAACTAGTTATTAACTAGATTTGAAATCCAATAATTTTTAAATAAAATAAAATGGATTTGTGAATGGTTTTAATATAACTAGAATTTCCAATATATGTAACACCCCACGTCCATTAATGTCACAAAGGGAATGCATTAGCTTCCATGGAGCGTATTTAGCGTATAGAACAGAATAAAACAAGACAGATATAAATAATGGTACTTGAAAATTTTAAAACAACTTTTATTGCAACGGAGAAATAGTTTGATTACAACAACTTCATAAACCAAGTACACTTAATATCCATCCTGATAAATTGTTTCAGAGTATATAAAATAAAAAGCATAAACCCCAACACAAGTAGCCATAAAAGAGATGAGCTGAACTTTACTTTCAGCAATCCAAGCACTTCCAAAAGAGAGAGAAAGAGATCCAAGATCAAGCTCCACTAGTACTAGTCCCACCCTGAGAACCTAGGGGGGAGAGAAAAGAGGCGGAAACAAGGGGGTCAGACATAAAGTCTGGCGAGTATAATAACTTTAACAATATAATTATTAAAGTAACTAGGATAAGGCATAAACTGGTAAGATAAGATATGGCCATGAAACAAGTGGGCATGACAAAGCAAATAAGAGGAATATTCTGGCGTTAATCTCGTTCCTAATTACTATAGGATAATTACTATATTGCACCACCACTAGTCACCCAAAAAGTTGATCCCGCCTACAGAACTTAATAATGATAATGGTAGTTCGTGTACCCCAAGCTGCCTTCATAGGTGCTGTCTGCCCTTATTTCCACTAGTTGTACCCACTACCCCCATTCAATCATCTCCCTAACTCGTAGGTACCCGTGCTGCTACCACAATGGGGTGTATCACTCCCCAAAGTGGCAACCCGATACCACTAAAGATGCACGGCTTATATCTACACGATGCAACAACGTCTTACCTACCAGCCCGGGCCCATGCACGCACATGACCCCATTGGACTTGCGTTGTCACCGCTAACTCGTTTTGACCTCTTACAATCAAATCCAGTAAGCGTGTCCCGTCCTTGACTTGGGTCATGCTCACAAAGATACTTAATGGGTTACTGGTTTGAAAAGGCCCCCCCATGCATGACATAAGCTTTCCACCTATGCTTGGTCCCCACTAAGGTTTCCCACTTAACCTTATTTTTATTCATGTCTTCTTGCATCTTTCTACTTGGTTAAGTGCATCTAATCATATTTCACATGCCACCCAAGGCACCCACTTAATTTCACATGCCACCCAAGGCACCGACTTAACCCCTCCATGTCCCATCACATGTTTATCTGGTTAATTGTTACTTAATTGATTAGAACCGTAACCTTGTAAAGACCTCCCACATTAGACTGGCATTTGCGGTTGCTGGATTTGCCGGGCGGGTCCGGGCAGTCTTATACCACAAACGAGCCTAACCTCGTGACTTTACAACTGTTACGCATTTAATTCGTGCCTTTGACCTCTCATATTAGACTGGCATTTGTGGCTGCTGGATTTGTCGGGCGGGTCGGGCAGTCTTACACCACAAAAGAGTCTAACCTCGTGTCTTAAGCGGTTTATTATTACACATCTTTATTTAACCCCAAATTAGATTAATATCCCTATTCAAATTTGTCAATAAATTCCAAATTTATTTATGTCCATAATTATCTCTTAAAATTATGTCCTTAAATACCAATTATGCCAATTAATGTCTCAAATTAATTATTTGCCTTTTTAAGGCCATTTATGCCGATTCACAATTTTATGTATATTCAATATTATCCCATCTTCCCCACGCTATTCATACGTTTTCATATGACATATGTTAGATTCGCAAATAGTCTAATTTATAAAAAGAAAAACAACATCACACAACACATAAAATAGATCTAAGGATCATGACATAAGATTACATAGCCAATAACTTGCATATGAATTTCATTCAAACTAGCATATGATACAAAACTAGCATAGGTGATGGGCGAAAACTTGCATATGGATCTAATCATAAAGGAGTGAACTTGCATATGGATCTAAACATATAGATTAATGTCACATAATCTAGCATATGCATATACATTTTTCACGTATATTTTAACAACCCAAACTTGCATAAGATTCATATAAGAATATATGATCCAATCACCACAAACTTGCATAAGATATATGATTCAACTTGCATAGGATTCACATAAGAACTAACATTTGATCCAACTTGCATAAAACTAACATATGATTCAACACCACAAACATACATATAATTTACATCACATGATTCAAAATCATATTCTTATAATCCCAATTATATCTTATCATAATTAAATTATTGAATTATTTTGTGAAAGCTATCATACACACAATAAAAAAGAATAGTCTTGTCTTTCTGGAATCTGTATTCTGAATTTGAATTGCTCGCCTTTGATGTAGACTTAGTTGTTATTTTAGATTTGATTTGATTTTGATTCAAGCCACTATCTTGCTTTAGGTTTGAAAGTGTATGGCGGCTACTCTAGGTTCTCCATTGACGGCATGCCGGCTCTTGTTATGAATTTGTGTGATTAGGGTTAGGGTTTTAGGGTGTTTTATAGAAGATTAATTAAATTAAGAGCCGTCGGATTAACCTAGGAATAACCAGAACCATTCTGATAACCACCTAAGCCCTAGTGACTCAGCAATGACTCACTGTTCGGATCAGAACACTCCAGAAATCTGTGCAGGCTTTTAGCCTGACCTGGGCGCACTTGGCAAGTGCGCCAGTGCATTTTTGTATTGGCGCACTTCACAAGTGCGACAGTGCATTCTAGTCTGTTTCCGGTTTTTCTGCCTAACTTCGTTCATCTGTATCTCCTTCATACGGTGTCCGTTTTATGCAAACTCGGACTCTATCTCAAGCAGAATTTCGAGACGAACGCAATGGCGCAACCCGTTTACCTTAATTCCCATATTTGAAATTAAGTATTCTTTAGTTTGTTAACTTTAATATTTAAAATTACGGGGTGTTACATTCTCCCCTCCTTAAAGGATTTTGCACCCGAAATCTCCAAGTTAAGGAGAATGCACATGCTAACATCCAATCATCCATCTACTTAACCATCAAACATAGGCATCCATTGTCCTTACAAGATTTCTAATGATGTATGAACATATGCAAGAAGTGTGTGTATATGTTCCTTATCTAATGCAAAATCAGGCGGTCTACTGATTCAGTTGACCTCCTTAATGCAAATCATGATAGTGCCATGCGTCCATTATGTATGCGAAAGAATCCTATCGATACACATTATTTCTACATGTGTGCACAACCATTCATCAAAACGCAGCATCCATATGATAACACAACCATTACACATCCATTAATTTAAATACGCACACACATTTATATGCAATATGAAGGTGATTGAGCCGATCTAGTGCCTAAGGTGTGTGTACATGCATCCACGAGCAACCACTAGCATCCATTTGCATCCATCAAACATAACATGTCTCAAACACATATTTGCAACCATTGGGTTCTTCCTAAATAAAGATCGAAGATGTCATCGCAAAGATAATACTAAAAGATTGGACAAGTATCAACAAAGCGGTAGAAAAAGGAGAAAATAAAACATACCCTCAAAAAGGAAAGGGCATGCTGTACACATCTTATCTTCTGCCTCCCAAGTCGTGTCTCTTTGATCATCTCCCCATTGCACTTTAACCAACTTGACCTCTTTGTTGCGAAGCTTTTTGACCTCCGATCCGAGAATGCGTGTAGGAGCTCGTCTGATCGTGGCATTGCGCTCTACTTCCACTTCTTCGAGCGTGCTCGGCTATACCACTTCCGCCGTATTGTGCAAACACTTACGCAAATGCGAAACGTGAAACACGTCATGAACTCTGCTGAGATTGTAATAACCCGCAAAATGCGAGCCAGTTTGAAATTTTTATTTTGGCGATTTTAGCGAATTTTGAACATTTAAAATGAATTATTTTAAATAATATCGACGAGAAATTTATTTTGAATATAATTCGAACGTATATATTATATACGTCGTCGTTAGAATATAAATATTTATATATAATTATAAATAGAATTGAAAATGGCGCGGTAGTTCGATAATTCGATTTCAAACTTCAATTGAATGTACCGGAAGCAAAACTATCTGGATTTTAGTGAAACCAAAAACATTAGAATCTAATTGTGAATATCTTTCTAACGAATCCGAAAAATCAAGATTTCATAGCGGGGAGCAAAAGATATGTCCAATTGAAAATTCTGAATAGTCGCTATGGAATTCAGGCCCTTAAAAATGGACATTTCGCAAATGACCTCGGATTTCGACGAAACCACTTTTGTTGGGTCCGTGATGTCAAGTTATTGCTAGGTTTCAAATTTCATAATTTTTCGAATCAATATGTGAGCGTGGCAAAGGAAAACGTGTTTTGACCATTTCAGTTGATTTTAATCGACTGGAAATTGGCCATTTTTCTAACGATCTCAGAATTCGACGAAACTAGTTTTGTTAGGACCGTATCGTCAATACGAAGCTAGAAAATATTTTTCTGCAATTTATAGAGTTAGTATGTGACCCCGGTAATTTGAAATGTACGTTTAAAATTCAATGTAGCGATTTAAGTGTAAATTTAACAGGAACTGGTTCAAACATTCGAATCAGCTTACGATACATATCCCATTGTGTTCGGAATGGGGGTGAAACGCTATGGGCGACAGGCGGTGGACCTCTTTTAGAGGTCGATTGGAAAAGTTGACTTTTTGAATTAAAATAAAATAATTAAATAATTAAATTAATAAAAAATTTCTTCCTCCCCCCTTTATTGGTTCTGGCCCCCCTCACCGTTCATTTCGAATCAGTATTTTCGAGCGAAAAAAAAAAAAAAAAAGAAATCGCGAGGCGATCCAGCGACGCCGCCCCCCTACAGCAGCCGCCGCCCATCGCCTCCCTCATCCCAGCCACCACCGCACCCCCGCACCTCCTGCTCCATCCCCTCCTCCTTCGATCGACGCAAGCGCCCAGACCCCCCCTCCCCTAACGCGACGCCCCTTCCTCCTCCCCTTCCCTTCGCCTGCGACGCCAACCCCCAACCCGCAGCCCCCTCCTGAACTCGAGCGCACCTCCCCTCCCCAGCCGACGACCGACGTCAGACCTCGAGCCCCCCCCTGTAAGTCCCCTGTGTTTTATTTATTTTTTTATTTTACTTTAAACTGTTTTTTTATTTTTTTATTTTTTATTTTTTATTTTTTTATTTTACTTTAAACTGTTTTTTTTATTTACTTTAAAACGGTAAAGTTAGGATTTTAAAATTAGAAAGTTAGGATTTTTAAATTTGAAAGTTCGGATTTTTAAAATAGAGAAGATGAGATTTTTAAAGTAGAAAAGATTTTATTCAGTTAAAGGTATGATCTTTATATTTTTAAAGTGATAAAAATATGATTTTTATATTTTTAAAGTATTAAAAATATAATCTTTATAGGATAGAGAATATAAAAATATCATCTTTGTATATGTAGCGAAATAAAAATCTGATTTTTATTTTATATACGTTGAGATAAAGTGGTGATTTTCTTAAAGGCGAAAACTTTATTTTTATAAAGGCGAAATCTTTATTTTAGAAAAGGTGAAATCTTTATTTTTAAAAAGGGTGAATCTTTAAATTTAAAAAGGTGAAATCTTTAAATTTAAAAAGGCGAAATCTTTATATAGAAAATAGCGTAATAAAAATATAATTTTTATCTATATAGTAGCGTTATAAAAACTCGATTTTTATATGTTGAACTTTGAAATAAAAACTCGATTTTTATATGTTGAACTTTGAAATAAAAACTCGATTTTTATATATTGAAAGGCGAAGTAAAAATCATATTTTTATACATTGAAAGGCGAAGTAAAAATCATATTTTTATATATTGAATAGCGAAGTAAAAATTCGATTTTTATATATATAGTGGCTACGGGCGACGAAGCTGACGAAGATGCGAAAATGGCGAAGACTTCTGCAAATGAAGTGCCGTGGAGCTTGGATAGCTTTCTGTGAGAACTTCTCACTCTTAATTCTCTTTTTCTAGATATATATATATATACTAGGATGCAGACGGTGCTTATTAGGAGCACCCGACACCCGTCCACATACCATGGACTTGTTTGATTGGATGTTTGGTGATTGATTGAGATATTGATTTGAATGTGGTTTGTGGTGTGAAAAATCGAATCGATAAATTGGTTAGGATTAGACGTGCGCCGTTATAAGGAGAAGGAGTAAGGCTAGGTTAGACCCTTACTCCAAATTTTGTGGTTTGCATAACGAAAGTGAATTTGATTGATGTGTGAATGGCGTGGGCCTTCACTAGACCGGGGATAAGGCTAGGCCTTGTCCCGTTTCTAGTATCGTGCCGTTATGCCGCCGAAATTTTCTAAAATATGTTAGAAAAATAAAAATGTCATTTTTATTGTGTAAATGAAATGAATAGAAATTCAAGTGTTGAAATAGAATATTTTATCGTTAAAAATAATTTTTAACGTGAAAGTGAATAAATAAAATATTTATAAACAAATCGGCCGATTTGTTTATATACACTGATTTGACTGATATTGATTGGGGTGATAAATTTTACACATCGCCCAACTGCACAAATAAAATCTGTGTTTGATTGTTTGAAACCCCACACGGGTGTTGGGATGAAATTTGAAGTTCACTCATCCTGATTGATCAAATATGTCGATCGATTGATTGACAGGCTGTTATAAGCGTTAGATATCGATATTTGATGCTTATGCAGTGTAGTGCACTTTGGTTGATGGTTGATTATTTTTCGACGCTATTATATACATGTGTTGTATGGAATCCATATAATTAACGTTATATGGTGATTGATTGGGCCTCATTCCAATCGGGAAAATAATGAATATTATAAAAGAAAATTCATGTGTTGAATATAAAAATAGTCATGTGTTGACAATATTCATGTGTTGAGTGAAATATTTTAAATTAAATAAATTACATCTTTATCATATTTAAAATTAGAACTACTTCCTAGTAGAAATCTGATGAAAATCAAACGATAGATACCATAGTTTTATAAAATATTTCACATAATAAAAATAGTCATGTGTTGACGATGTGCAGGTGTTGAGTGAAATATTTTATATAATCAAAATTACATCTTTATCATATTTAAAATTAGAACTACTTCCTAGTAGAAGTCTAATTGAAAATCAAACGATAGATACCATAGTTTTATAAAATATTTCACATAATAAAAATAGTGATGTGTTGACAGTACTCATGTGTTGAGATTAGTCGTGTGTTGAAAGAAATATAGGTTCATGTGTTGAATTGAATAGAAGTTTTTGAAATATATAAAGCCGTGTGGATTAGAGATGCGCTATTTTGATGTAAACGATATTTATATCGATTTTATTCGTTTTACAACGAATATTGAAAAGTGATTTCAAAACTAAATATTTTGAAATGAAATTCAATTGAATTAGATTAAAATTCGAATTGAATAGGAAGTGAATTTGAATTTGAATAAAATAGAAATGAATTGAATTGAAAACGATTTCGAAATGAATTGAATTGAAAACGATTTCGAAATGAATTAAATTGAAAACGATTTCGAAATGAATGGAATTGAAAACGAATTCAAATTGAATTGAAAGTGAATTGAAATGAATTCAAATTGAATTGAAATTTGAATTGAATAGAAATGAATTTTAAAACGAATTTATAGAGAAGAATTCAATTTTGATTTGAATTGAAATGGAAGTTGAAATTGCTTTTGAAACGAATTCAAAACTATTTTTAAAATTCGTTTTAAAAGGAAATCGACGAAATATATATTATATATATTATATATATAATATAATGGCCTGAATGGAACGCGCCGCGCCGCGGCAGTTCGTGAATTTCGACCATTTATTTCAAACGGACATTGCGGGAGATCCGACCGTCGGATTCTCCTAAAACCGGAACCGTTGGGTTCGTATCGAAAAGAGCTTTCCAATGAATATTAGAAATTTGAAATCTAACGGTTGGATTTGGAATTATGTCCAAATCAAATTCGAAAAAGGTCGCTGTAAGTGCAGTTCGATGGCCGTTGTTGGAAATCGACTGTACGGGCCTTGATAAAATTATTAAAAATATCTATAATTTGTGTAAAATTATAACATGTGAATTGGAAAGATTTGGGCTGGAAAATTCCACATTTGAAAAGATAAAAATAGATTTTTATCGAAACGAACTAGTTTTGAACTAGAATTGAAATCAATTTATTTTTAAAATAAATAAATTGAATTTGAAAGTGATTTTGAAAATAATCGATAATTTCCAATACGTGGATTGGACTGGAGCTGAATCGAAATTATCTTCGGGATATTTCGATGTTGGATTTCGTGACTATACAAATATTGTTATGGGGATTTGAAAGATATTTTATATCGTTATTTCCAATACGATATTCGTTGGTTTCAGAATTTGATATTGAATATAAGCCGATATATTTTCTATTCAGAGCCTTGTATTTAATATCAAATGTGATTTGGTTTGTCGTGAATCGTGTTTTTGATGACATTGGTTCTTTAACCCAGTTAAAGGCAGAATATTGATTTTTGAGAAGATTAAAACTAAGTGGAGTTTTAATGAATCTTTAATTAGATTGAAAAGTGAATTGATAATTTAAATTATCAAATCTGAAAAGTGATCGAGAGTGGAGTACCACCAGTTTTGCTCCAAAGCGATAGTTAAATCTTTAATTAGATTTGAACGTGAAATGGTAATTAATTTTACCGATAACACCGTGGTGTTAGATGTGGAGTATTACCAGTTTTCTCCATGGGATATATAGGTTGGGATTGGGAAATAAAATAAATAATTACTTCGGTGTGGTTCGTTAATCCCGACTAGTTTGAAATGATATCCAAAGGAAGATTATAGGATAAATTTAGAAGAATTTATCTTGGATAAAATTAATGGGAAACTTTCCCTAAGAATGTGATTCTGTGAATAAAAGAATATTCTGAATTGGAATGAGGCGTTTGTTGTGTTTGTGTAACATTCGTTTATTATATACGTGGGTTATTCAGAAAGGCCGGGTTTATACCCATTCTGAATAACCGATTCGACGAGATGTCGAAGATGAAGACGGTGGTTGAAGACCGGAAGTCTTCACATCGTTTGGGTGATTACTGATGATCTTGATTGGGCTGTACACCCAAGATGAGGGAAACAGTCGGTGATCGTCCAGACGTACCTGGAGATCGATGGATATGCGAGGAAAGTGCCTCCGGTTTCGTTCAGACCCAGAACGGACTAGTAAATGGACTGTGTGTCTGACATTGGATTTTAGTCCGTGTGATTGATCTCTATTAAATATATATCTGTTTGGCGGCGGAGAATTTATTCTCTTGCTTAACGCCCTTCTCTGAGACGTACGAGCTCAGGGGTTATATATTGATGGATATCAAGCGCATGGAGTGAATTGCCTGTGTGGCATGCGTAAGTGGCAATTGATCAAGGCTTCTGTTGAAAAGCAAAGTCTTGTGGTTGATGATCAAAGCACGGCCTGTGTGGCATAGCTTTGTGTATAACGTGGATTCGCGAGCCTCACACCTCGGTATGAGTCAAAAACGGGATACGGACCCAAGGAGTGCACGGCGTTTCTTTCTAGCTAGGGTGGTGTCAGTGACCTACCAGCCCTGACATTTATATACTTTTCACCTGTGTGGTTGTTGGATACGAGGCGCCTCGGATATAGGTCTGTAAGGACCGGGAAACGTGTGTTCAGGAATTGCCAATCCTCAAAAGTAAGAGAGGACCGGCCTTGGAGGTTCCAAAGGATCATAGTGGGGTCCTGGGACATTTGCTAGAGTGTCTCGAACGCGGAGAGGAGCTTGCCCCTTGCCTCGGCTCATGACGGAAATCCAATTTCCAATACGTGATATTGCGGTTTTAATTGTAGAACTAGTATGGCGACATGATAGATGGTACCCATGCCGCCTATGATTGATACTTATGATTGAAATTGTTTTGGCACTATACACTTATTATAGTATCAAATAATGTGTTTTAAACGTATCAAGCATGCTTTGGCTGTTATAAGGGAAAACCCTATCCTCCGGCTTGCGTTGCATTGTGTGATGGGACCTGGGTCTTATAACAGCTTCATTTTTCTTTATTTAGCATTGCGCTGTTTGTTCTATGCACTGGTATTCTTGGGAGGAAACCCGTTCCGTGTTATACGGCGTGGTCCCTTGATTTACCTAACTTTAAAACCAATATTAATAACTGTTTTAGTTCTCACACCAGTCCCATGACTGACCTGGAGTTTATTGTTTTAACCTAAACTCTGGGTGCCCCTATTTTCCGCACGGGCAGCTAGTAGTTTTGGTTTTGCAGATTTATATTCACAGGGTCCTGATTTACAGCTGGAACGATGCTCGGAAAGCTCTGTATCCGTGTATCACTTCTAGTTGTGCTTTCGTATTATTTTCCGCTGCTATGTCATTTATTGTAATCTCTGATATTTATCGAATGTAATTTATTCATTTATACTCTGTATATTCTTGTATCTGATGGAATTGTTGTAATAACAATGAAATGTTCTTCTGTCTGTGTTCCGATGTGTGTTGTTCTCAAAAGTATCCGCTCTTTCCTTCACGGGGAAGTTACGGGTCCTTACAGAGATTCTCTGGTAACTTTACTCTATACGCAATCTGCCCAATCCTCTTTGTAATTGGAAAGGGTCCTACGAACCTTGGTGCCAAATTCCCTACTGATCCAAAGCGACTACGTTTCTCAACGGTGACACCTTAACAAAAACCATTTCCCCAACATTGAACTCAAGATCGTTTCGTATCCTATCAGCATATGATTTATGTCGGTCCTGCACCGTCTTCATTCGCCGTCGAATCAGGTCTATCTTCTCCGAAGTCTCCCTAATCATGTCGGGTCCAAGTAAAACCTTGTCCGTGGATTCCCACTAACAAGTAAGTGATCGACACGGTCGTCCATAAAGAGCCTCAAAAGGTGCCATGCCAATGCTAGCCTGAAAACTATTATTATAGGCGAACTCCACTAGTGGATGATGTTCTTCCCATGTTCCTCCAAAGTCTAGGATGCATAGCATTAGAAGGTCTTCTAGAATCCGATTTACTCTCTCGGTCTGGCCGTCTGTCTGGGGATGATAAGCGGTACTTAAGCATAATTGCGTTCCAACCGCCTCTTGTAAGCTTTTCCAAAATTCGCTTGTGAAAATAGGATCTCTATCGCTCACAATGCTAGAGGGTATGCCGTGCAACCAGACTATCTCTCGAAGGTAAACGGATGCTAACCATGCGGCGGTCCTTCTACTTTTAACGGGAATAAAATGAGAACTTTTAGTAAGTCGGTCTACAATTACCCAAATCCCTATATTACGCTTTCTTGATCTTGGCAACCCATCTACAAAATCCATGGAAATGCTTCCCCATTTCCAAAGCGGAATCTCTAAAGGATGGAGCAAACCTCCAGGCTTCTTTTGCTCCGCCTCAACTTGCTGGCACACTAAGCATCTAGCAACGAACTCAGCCACGTCCTTCTTCATTCCGGCCCAAAAGAAAACTCGCTTCATATCCCTATACATCTTATCACCACCGGGATGTATGGTCATCTTAGAGCGATGTGAGTCTTCAAGAAATGCCTTCTTCAAACTCTCATCTTGTGGTACGCAAAGTCTTCCATCTCTACGTAGCCAGCCTCTCTCATCTATAGCATATCTATTCAGATGACTCGAGGACTCCCCTCATATAAGGTTGCCTACTATCTCATCCAATTGTGGGTCGTTTCGCTGTGCCTCTCCAACTCAACCCAAAAGTGTAGGTTGCAACACTAATGATGCCAATATTCCGGGTACATAATCGACAGAGGGTCTGAAGTCAAAAGAAAATATATACTCCAAACTCTGCCGCTCTACGAACAAAGGACTTAAAGTTAACTTCTTTCTACTTAAGGTGTCAGCTACAATGTTACCCTTGCCAGGGGTATATGCGATCTCAAAATCGTAGGATGCCAAAAACTCCATCCATCACTATTGCCTCAAGTTTAGGTCCTTCTGAGAGAATAAGTACTTTAGTGACTTATGGTCTGTATATAACTCAAAGCTCTTGCCAAGCAAATAATGACACCATGACTTAAGCGCAAAAACTATGGCCGCTAACTCTAAGTCATGGGTAGGGTAATTTTTCTCGTGGGCTTTCAATTGCCTTCCACCATAGCATATCACCCTTCGCTCTTGCATTAAAACTGTGCCAAGCCTTGTCCCGCAGGCATCGGTATATACAGTGAATGTCTTACTCCCGTCTGGCAAAACTAAAACTGGAGCGGTCGTCAAAGCCCTCTTCAGACGTTGGAAAGCATCGTCACAGTCAACGTCCCAAGAAAAAGTCAAGTTCTTCTTTGTTAATCGAGTGAGAGGGACTGATATCTTCATGGAGTCCTTAATGAACTTCCTATAATAGCCAACTAGCCCTAAAAAGCTTCTTACTTCTGTTGTGTTCTTAGGAGTTTTCCAATCTTGGATTGCCACCACCTTAGTGGGATCCACAACTATCCCTTCCTTAGAGACCACGTGTCCTAAGAACCTCACTTCTTTTCTCCAAAAATGGCACTTGGAGAACTTAGCTTTTAGCTGATGCGCTCGTAGGGTCTCTAAGACTTCCCTAAGATGTAGGGCATGCTCTTCTTCATTTTTAGAGAAAACTAGAATATCGTCTACAAAGACTACCACAAACTTGTTTAGAAACTCCCTAAACACCCTACTCATTAAGTCAACAAAGTATGCGGGTGCATTCATCAAACCAAAAGGCATGACTAGCCACTCAAAGAAACCGTCAGGAGTTCTAAAGGCAGTCTTATCGATGCTATCTTCAGCCAGCCTTAGCTGATGAAACCCTATAGCTAAATTCAGTTGCGAGAAAACTGAAGCACCCACCAACTGATAGAATAAATCGTCTATCCTTGGCAATGGGTGCCTGTTCTTCTTTGTTCGCTTATTCAGCTCTCTATAGTCCACGCACAATCTAAGTGAACCATCAGCTTTCGTAGCAAAAACGACTAGAGCACCCCACTCCGAAATACTTCTTCTTATGAACCCCTTCTCAAGCAATTCTTTCACTTGCTTACTGAGTTCTCTTCTCTCTCTCAGAGCCATGTGGCGCACTGGTAATGCAACTGGCTTTGCATTATCTACTAGATATATTCGAGAGTCTATCTCATGCCTCGGGGGTAAACCTCGAACTTCATTGAAGACGTCACTATATTCACGAACCACATGAACATATTTCAAATCATCATTGGATGCGTCTAGGGATTCTAGGTAGCTAAGCATTAACGAATCTCTAGGATCACAAGAAATATCAAGGGTCTTTCCACAACGAGTCAACAATCTAACTACCCTTCTTTCACAATCTAGGATGGCACCGTATCTAGTTAGCCAATCCATACCTAGAATCAAAACGTAGCCCATGAAGCAAAGAAAAAAGGCGTTGCATTCAAACCCAATGCCCAAGATAGACACTCTCAAATCCCGACAAATCGTAGAAAGATGAGCTGAACCACCAATAGGATTTGAGACTACTATGGAATCCGTAACTAGACTAGTATTTATGTGCAGTGTTTCAACTAACGAAGCAGACACAAATGAGTGTGAAGCGCCAGAGTCAAACAAAGTACGAACAGGATGATCAAACAGAAAAACTAAACTTTCAACGGAAATGTTTCCACCTCTCTCTTGTCCTGGTGCCATGAGGGCCTGAATCTGCCCTCTCGCCTGCCCTGGTGCCATGAGAGCTTGAAGCTGCCCTCCAGAAGTTCTTTGCCCTTGCCCCTGTTTCCTTGGGCAGTCCTTAACTAGATGACCTGCCTCTCCATAGTGGAAACAACCAGTCTTCTTCTTTTTCCTACAGTCTTTACTCAGATGGCCTGGTGTCCCACAATTAAAGCACTTCTTCTTTCCTTTGCCATTATTGTTCTTCCCGCCTTTCTTGTTATGCTGTTGTGGTTTCGTTTGGTTCCTTTTCTTCTTCGGTGCCTTATTAGCATTAGCACCTTTCTCTTCCTCATGCATAAGCGCCATGTCAACCAACTTTTCAAAGGTAGCCCCCATAGGAATGTGGGTCATAGCTAACCCATGTAGTGGCTCATTCAAACCCTAAACGAACCTTAGGGCCATCTTCTCAGGTGTGTTTACCAATTCAAAGCCAAATCTCACCAACTGATTGAACTTGTTGGAGTACTCCTTTACTGATAAATCCCCTTGCTTCAACGCCAAGAATCTTTCCATATATAAATTCTCTTCTGCTCGCGAGAGAAACTTCATTTCGAACCTACGCTTGAAATCCATCCATTTCTCCACCGGACGTTCTCCGTTCGTGACCTCCCACCAAAACGAGGCTTCGTCTTTCATTAACCAAGCAACCAATTGGACCTTCCTTCCATCTTCTACTTCGAAAATAACAAATAGATATTCCACCTCCTTAAGCCATTTTCGAGCTTCAACAAACATCTCTGATCCATGAAAAGGTTTCCCGCCCATTGCTCTAAAATCTTTGCATATTTTTGCAGAAGTATCAACACGGGGAGGAGGAGGAGCATTTGCTGGGCCTGCGGCACTGGCCCTAACTTCAAGGTACCTTCTAAACCATCCTGGTATTGGTATCCCATTCGGTATCTCAGGAATTCCAGACATGCTGAAAAGAAAATGAAGGGATTCAAAATGGAGAATTCGAAATAAAGATATATGGCTCTTGGGGGTTATGTTTTTAAAACAAACTTTTCTCTTGAAAATACTTTGCTTAAAACATACTTTTGAAAGCATTTCTTTATAATATTATTTTTGAAAAATAGTATTTCAAAATTCATATCTGATCTGGTAACCTTCAGCTCTGATACCACGTGTAATACCCCACGTCCATTAATGTCACTCACAAAGGGAATGCATTAACTTCCATGGAGCGTATTTAGTGTATAGTACAGAATATAACAAGACAGATATAAATAATGGTACTTGAAAATTTTAAAACAACTTTTATTGCAGCGGAGAAATAGTTTGATTACAACAACTTCATAAACCAAGTACACTTAATATCCATCTTGATAACTTGTTTCAGAGTACATAAAATAAAAAGCATATACCCCAACACAAGTAGCCATAAAGGAGATGAGCTGAACTTTACTATCAGCAATCCAAGCACTTCCAAAAGAGAGAGAAAGAGATCCAATATCAAACTCCACTATTGAGAACCTTGAAGGGGGGGGGGGGGGAGGAAGAAAAGAGGCGGAAACAAGGGGGTCAGACATAAAGTCTGGCGAGTATAATAACTTTAACAATATAATTATTAAAGTAACTAGGATAAGGCAAAAACTGGTAAGATAAGATATGACCATGAAACAAGTGGGCATGACAAAGCAAATAAGAGGAATATTCTGGCGTTAATCTCGTTCCTAATTACTATAGGATAATTACTATACTGCACCACCACTAGTCACCCTAAAAGTTGATCCCGCCTGCAGAACTTAATAATGATAATGGTAGTTCGTGTACCCCTAACTGCCTTCATAGGTGTCGTCTGCCCTTATTTCCACTAGTTGTACCCAGTACCCCCATTCGATCGGCTCCCTAACTCGTAGATACCCGTGCTGGTCCCACAGTGGGGTGTATCACCCCCCAAAGTGGCAACCCAATACCACTAAAGATGCACGGCTTATATCTACATGATGCAACAACGTCTTACCTACTAGCCCGGGCCAACGCACGCATATGACCCCGTTGGACTTGCGTTGCCAACGCTAACCCGTTTTGACCTCTTACAATAAAATCTAGTAAGCATGTCCCGTCCTCGACTTGGGTCTAGCTCACAAAGATACTTAATGGGTTAATGGTTTGAAAAGGGCCCCCCATGCATGACACAAGCTTTCCACTATGCTTGGTCCTCACTAAGGTTTCCCACTTAACCCCATTTTTATTCATGTCTTCTTACATGTTTCAACTTGGTTAAGTACATCTAATCGTATTTCACATGCCACCCAAGGCACCCACTTAATTTCACATGCCACTCAAGGCACCCACTTAACCCCCCATGTCCCACCACATATTTATCTGGTTAATTGTTACTTAATTCATTAGAACCGTAACCTTGTAAAGACCTCCCACATTAGACTGGCATTTGCGGTCGCTGGATTTGCCGGCCGGATCCGGGCAGTCTTATACCGCAAACGAGCCTAACCTCATGTCTTTAAAACTATTACGCATTTAATTCGTGCCTTTGACCTCTCACATTAGACTGGCATTTGTGGCTGCTGGATTTGCCGGGCGGGTCTGGGCAGTCTTACACCACAAATGAGTCTAACCTCGTGTCTTAGGCAGTTTATTATTAAACATATTTATTTAACCCCAAATTATATTAATATCCCTATTCAAATTTGTCAATAAATTCCAAATTTATTTATGTCCATAATTATCTCTTAAAATTATGTCCATAAATAACAATTATGCCAATTAGTGTCTCAAATTAATTATATGCCTTTTTAAGGCCATTTATACTAATTCACAATTTTATGTATATTCAATATTATCCCATCATCCCCACGCTACTCGTACGTTTTCATATGACATATGTTAGACTCGCAAATAGTCTAACTCATAAAAAGAAAAACAACATCACATAACACATAAAATAGATCTAAGGATCATGACATATGATTACATACCCAATAACTTGCATATGAATTTCATTCAAACTAGCATATGATACAAAACTAGCATAGGTGATGGGCGAAAACTTGCATAACTTATGTACTGCTATAGATACAAACATAAATGTGTGAACTTGCATATGGATCTAATCATAAAGGTGTGAACTTGCATATGTATTTAATCATAAAGGTGTGAACTTGCATATAGATTAAACATAAAGATATAATCTTGCTTATGGATCTAATCACAAAGGTGTGAACTTTCATATTGATCTAAACATATAGATTAATGTCACATAAACTAGCATATGCATATACATATACATGTTTCACATATATTTTAACAAACCAAACTTGCATAAGATTCATATAAGAATATATGATCCAATCACCACAAACTTGCATAAGATATATGATTCAACTTGCATAGGATTCACATAAGAACTAACATATGATCCAACTTGCATAAAACTAACATATGATTCAACACCACAAACATACATATAATTTACATCACATGATTCAAAATCATATTCTTATAATCCCAATTATATCTTATCATAACTAAATTAATGAATTATTTTGTGAAAGCTATCATACTCACAATCGAAAAGAATAGTCTTGTCTTTCTGGAATCTGTATTCTGAAATTGAACTGCTCGCCTTTGATGTTGATTTAGTTGTTATTTTAGATTTGATTTGATTTTGATTCAAGCCTCTATCTTGCTTTAGTGTTGAAAGTGTATGGCGGCTACTCTAGGTTCTCCATTGACGGCATGGCGGCTCTTGGTATGAATTTGTGTGATTAAGGTTAGGGGTTTAGGGTGTTTTTATAGAAGACTAATTAAGTAAGAGCCGTCAGATTAACCTAGGAATAACCAGAACCATTCAGATAGCCACCTAAGCCTTGGTGACTCGGCAATGACTCACTGTTTGGATCAGAACACTCCAGAAATATATGCAGGATTTTAGCGTGACTTGGGCGCACTTGGCAAGTGCGCCAGTGCATTTTTGCACTGGCGCACATCACAAGTGCGCCAGTGCATTCTGGTCTATTCTCGGTTTTTCTGCCTAATTTCGTTCGTCCATATCTCCTTAATACGGTGTCCGTTTTACACAAACTCGGACTCTATCTCAAGCAAAATTTTGAGACGAACGCAATGGCGCAACCCGTTTCCCTTAATTCCCACATTTGAAATTAAGTATACTTTAATTTGTTAAATTTAATATTTAAAATTATGGGGTGTCACAATATATGAATCGAAATGGATTTGAATGGAAATCTTTTTCGAAATATTTTTGTATTGGATTCCGTGATTATACGGATATTGTTATGGAAATTTGGAAGATATATTTATATCGTTATTTCCAATATGATATTTATTGTTTTTAGAATTTGATATTGAATATAAGCCGATATAATTTATATTTAGAGCCTTATGTTTGATATCAAATTGGATTTTGGGTTTGTCATGAACAGTATCTTTACTAACACTGTTCTTAAACCCCATGTGAAAAGAATATATATTTTAATTAAGATTATTAGAGATTCCAGTTAATTAACATTTAATTGGAATAAAACGGAATGCGAATTGGGTTTATTATGAACTATGTTTTTAATGACATTTTTTCTTTAACCCAATTAACAGTGAAATGAGATTTGGAATTTATAAATCTTTTAATTAAGATTAATGGGATTTTCCAAAGTAAAGTTTTCCAGTTTAATATATTAAATTGGAATAGAATGGAATTCGATTTGGTAATAATCGAAGTGAGCTTCTGTGGAGGAAGTCTGTTACTATATATGGAATTTAAAGAGCTTTGTCGTTATTCCATATATATTATTAGTCAGATACGGAAATTAATATCGACTGCATATATTGATCTATTTTCCGTGAAGATTCCGTAATTCATGGAATGAGATTTTGGGTTTATCGTGAACTGTGTTTTAAATGACATTAGTTATTTAACCCAGTTAAAGATAGGATTACATGTCTAACATTGTATTTCGAACTGTATTGTTGATCTCTGCTAAATATATATCTTTTTGGTGGCGGAGAATGTATTCTCTTGCTTAATACCCTTCTCTAAGACGTACGAGCTTAGAGGTTATATATCGGCAGAAATCAATAGTACGGTGTAGAATGTCGATGCGACATGTTTGTGTTTCCAAAATTAAATAGTCATTAATATTGATTTTTGGGAAGATTAAAACTAAGTGAAGTTTTAATGAATCTTTAATTAGATTGAAATGTGAATTGATAATTTAAATTATCAAATTTGGGAAATGATCAAGAATGGAGTATCACCAGTTTTGCTCCAAGCGATAGTTAAATCTTTAATTAGATTTGAACGTAAAATGGTAATTAAATTTACCGATAACACCGTGGTATTAAATATGAATACCAATTATGCTCCATGGGATGAAAAGGTTGGGATTGGGAAATAAAACAAATGATTACTTCGGTAATGCGCTCTAATCTCGACTAGTTTGTAAAAACCTTAATTTGGTTTGAATCGATATCCAAAGGAAGATTAAAGAATAAATTTAAAGAACATATCTTTGATAAAATTAATGGGAACCTTTCCCCAAAGGATATGAATATTTAAATAAAAGAATATTCTGAATTGGAATTAGGCGTATGTTGTGTTTCTGTAGCACTTGTTTACTATATACGCGAGTTATTTGGAAAGGCCGGGTTTATACCCATTCTGAATAACAGATTCGACGACGAAGACGGTGGTTGAAGACCGGAGGTCTTCACATTATTTGGATGATTACTAATGTCTTGATTGGGTTGTACACCCAAGACAAGGTAATAAGTGGCGATCGTCAGACGTACTTGGAGATCGACCGAATATGCAAGGACCTCTCTCTTGTATTGGACATATGGGACGAGGAATAAGGTGCCTCCAGTTTCGTTCAAACCCAGAACGAACTTATAAATGGATGTGTGTCTGATTTTGGATTTTATTCCATGTTAATTGATCTCTATTAAATATATATCTGTTTAGCGGTGGAGAATTTATTCTCTTGCTTAACGCCCTTCTCTGAGACATACGAGCTCAGAGGTTATATATCGATAGACATCAGTCGCATGGTGTGAATTGTCTGTGTGGAATGCATAGATGCAATGATCAAGGCTTCTGTTGAAAAGCAGAGTCTTGTGGTTGATGATCAAAGCATGACCTTAAAGAGCGTAGCTTTGTGTATAGCGTTTATTCGCGAGCCTCACACCTCGGTATGAGTTAAAAATGGGATAAGGGACGCATTGAGAACATGATGTTTCTTTCTAGCTATGGGTGGTGTAATGGTATGGAGCCCAGAAATTAATATTTTTTACCTATGTGGATGATGCATAGCGAGGTGCCTCGGAGATATTGGTTACTACGAAGACGATGGATAGGTCCTATCGGACCGGGAAACGTGTGTTCAGGAATAACTAATCCTCAAACGTAAGAGAGGGCCGGCACTGCGGGATCCAAGGGTTGCCCAGAGTGCGTAGTCCTAAGGCATTTGCTAGAGTGTCTCAAAGCGATTAAGGGTACATACCTTGCCTCGACACATGATGGAAATCCAAATTCCAATACGTGACATTTCGGTTTTAGATGTAAACCTATATGGCGACATAGTAGCATGGGATATTATGCCGTCTATGATTGATACATTTTATTTGAAGTTGTTTTTGACACTATGCACTTACTATAGTATCAAATGATTTGTTTTAAATGCTCCAAGCATGTTTGGCTATTATAAGGGAAACCCTATCCTCCGTCTTGTGTTGCATTGTGTGATGGGACCTAGGTCTTATAATAGCTTCATTTTTCCAAAAATCATTGCGTTGTTTATTTTATGCACTAGTATTCTTGGGAGGAAACCCGTTCCGTGTTATACGGCGTGGTCCCTTGATTTACTTTTAAAGTAAAAGATTTAATAACTATTTTTAGTTCTCACACCAGTCACATGACTGACCTAGAGTTTATTGTTTTAACCTAAACTCTGGGTGCCCCTATTTTCCACACGGGCAGCTAGTAGTTGGGTTTCTGCAGATATTATAATCACAGGATCCTGAATTTACAGCTGGAACTATACTTGAAAAGCTCTGTATCCGTGTATTTCTTTCAGTTGTGTTATGTATTATTTTTCCGCTGCATTGTAAATATAAATCTCTGATATTTATCAAATGTATTTTATTTATTCATACTGTGTTATATTCTTGTACTCTGATGTAATTATTGTAATAAGTAATGAAATGTTCTTCTGTTTACGTTCTGATTTGTCATGTTCTCAACTCAATCCGGGCTTTCCCGTAAGGGTGAGTTTGGGTAATTTCAATATTGAACATAAGTTACACAGAAAATTGTATCTACTTATATTTGATATCAATTCTCATAACCAACGAATACTATAGGTGGAATAACAATATAGTAATAATATCTTTCAAATTCCTCAAATACTATATGTTTACACCATAGAATTTCTTATCAAATATCTAAAGATTATTTCTATCCAACTTATCCTAATCAACTTAGGAAACTCGTATCTTAACTAAAAGATTTATTCAACTCTTTGACATTAGATCTGGATAGAAATTTCATTAACTTATCCTCAATATTAATCTCTGTATCAAACTCACACTATAATCGGAATAATGGTGAATTTCCTTTTAAATTCCTCAAATAGTAAGAGTCATCATCTACTGAATTAATATCAAACTTCTGAAGATTTATCTCCAACCAAATCCAAAACCTGAAAACCCGTTTTAATATTAAATCAATTTAAATTCAATATAAAATATTTTCAATACTTGTGAACCTTTGAAAACATTCCAAAAATCATTTAAAAATGATTACTTATAGTTCGGAAATAGTTTGCAGGTTAAAAACTTCAAAATAGATTGTTTTCGAAGAAAGCGTTACAATAGTGTTTTTAAAAGCGTTACAAAAGTATTACAAATAGTTACTTAATTACTTTGATCAAAATATCGTTTATCTCAATCAAAATATAAGCTTTACAATTCAAAACATTTTTACATAATTTATAATGATTTTACCGTTTTTTCCATATTTTTAGAAACATTAAAAATGGCTGTTTATGGTTATGGTCAATAACTTCTCTTACAGCGTTCATTTCCAAATTGGTTTTAAACATAACTTGAAAATTATAACCCGAAATAAAAATCCGCTTTTAATCATTTAAAAGCACTTGTTAATATAATCAATTATTTTTCATTTCTTGGAAATCCGGTTTAGATTGCAAAAGTTATAAGCATTAACAATTTGTAACTAAAATACACAAATTGCCAATGTGCGACAAGCTCTGTTTGATCGAAATAAAAATTATTCTTCAGTCTTCAAAATACCTTATAAAACCATTATATACTCATGTAATTCATTTAAAACCATTTTAAGTAATTTACATTGAGTTTTCAAATTATTTTAGGTTCAAAATTCAACTTAATATACAAATTCCAATTCATTTCTAAATTCAAATAATTTCAAATTAACGATTCCATTCGTCGGATCAGTTAGGGAAAGCCAGAGAGAGAAGGAAAATATATTTTCCAAACCCAATCCTAGAAACTATCCTCTCTCTCATCCTAGAATGTTCCAGTATTTATTTATTCATTTAAAGTACTTTATTCACATATATGAATTCATACATATGGTCTTTCCCAATTATTAACCTTCAATTTCAATAATAATATTGTTTCTAATTACGAAGGAGACTTGTCGATCACCAATGCGATACCATAATTGTTGTGTCATAGTGTGTGCAAAACAACATCAACAACCATTATAAACATCCACAGCAACCATCATTAGCTTAATTAAATAAATCATAATTGTGCACAAGCGTTATAACACTAACGCTTTATAGTGTGTTCTAAACCAGACATCTGTCATAACAAACATCAACCATCATTAACTACTAATCCATCACTATATTTAAATTAGTCTAACTACTAATTAAATATATAAACCATGGTTAAAGAGTTCTTACCTAACAGCTTTCCAAATCTTCACGGTAGGCGAGCCTAGCTGAGCGAATCGTCAGACAGTATTTCAATGCAACGTCTTCTTAACCCATATATATATAATATACATTAATCTCTCTCTCTCTTTACATTATAATAGGAGGAGAGGATGACTTCGAACTTTGGCAAGGTGGTGGTGGAAAAGAGGAAGACGTATGTCATGGAAACCATGGCCATAAGCTTTAAGAAGAAGGAGGAAGGTAGGAAAAATGAACATGGAAGATAAAAAATGAAGTAAAGAGATCCTTATATAGGAAAGGAGGAGTAAGGAGGTGAAGACACATAAGGGGACAAGTGGAAACCATGCATGAAAGCATACATCAAAAGTTACAAGTGTCCATACACTTGTCTTAAGAAGAGAAGGTGAACGTTTGGTAGAATTTCCCCTTAAATGCTATGAAAACTAAGGGCAACACTTTTTTAATACTACTAATTCATGTTATGATTTAACAAATCCGATCGAATGACAAATAGTATCAATAAATCCAAACTCATTAATAATCATTCTTATTTATAATTCAAATAAAATCTATCATATAATTTATCAAAATTATTAAATATTCTTAACTACATATGTTTATGTCAAATTCAAATTCAAATTCAAATTAAATAATAAAAATTCCAATTTTAAATTGGTTAAAAATTCTGGGTCGTTACACTCATCCCCCTTAAAACTTTTCGTCCTCGAAAACGAAAGGGAATCGTAACTACTCATTCGACAACTTATAGATTTACAAATTCAAGATTAAAATTCTTTATAACAAAGCTCTCTGTTCTCACACATATTAACGGATAACCATATCTACATGTCCTCCAGTGATAACCTCCAGTTACCTATTATATTCGATTCATCGTTTACTGGGCCATTTACTTATACTCAACCATTTACTGCTTTCCAAAAAATTCAGAGTTATAAATTTATTCTCTTAGATCTTATCTTGTAAATACAAAGGTTATAAAACTTATTCCTTTTATTTTCCAAAATTTACTATTATTCGTTACAGAAAAAAACTAGATCATCTCTAAACTCAGCTTGTTTTAGGGTCATCCACCATTCAGTACTTGATAGTACAAACTCCATCTTTGTTCCTATAAGGAAATTTCGTTGAAAAGTTCGGGATACTCTACACTTAATTTACTAGCATATCCGTGCAAAGGAGACTATGGCCAAAAAAAATCAAAATTTAAAGGCATTAGCTAAATATTTAGTCAATTAAATAGTTTGGAAGCCGTTTAACGAAGTATATTTTTATATGAAAAATATAAATTAAAATAAACGAATCGAATAGCGGTAGTTCACGTTTTTGGCTCATAATTTTAAATGAGTATACAGGAGATCTGACTATCAGATTTTCCTAAAATTAGAACTAATTAGATTCGTTTCCAAAAGATTTTTCTGACCGTAATAATTATGTTAAGATCCAACGGTTATATTTCTAGAAAGGTTTAATGCAAAATTGAATGAAAACAGCGCCAGTGCAACTAAATGACTTGAAACATCATTCGACAGAATTTAGCTATTTTTATATAAATAAAAATAGCAAAAAATTGTTTTAAATTTTTTTAAGTAATTTAGAATATGTGTGAACCAATTTTACTTGGTTCATAAAATAAAAATGGTTAATTATAATTTGGCATGAAAGTTTATAATAATGAATTTTGGAGATGTTAAGACTTGAGTATTTAATTCGATGACCAAATTAAATTTTCGATTAAACCCTTTTAAATAAGGTAGTGAAATGAATTGTGAAGGCCAATACTTAACCAAAGAAAAGAATTGGATTTGAATTATTTATGCGATAATTATTAGGAAATACCGAATTAAATCTCATTTCAGATAATTAATGATGACTAAAAATCAAAGAAAATGTAGACGATGCAAGACCGACAATCTTCACATCGAATGGATTACTACTGATGCCTTGGATATGGGTAGCTCCCATGAAGGGGTTATTGTGGTAGTTGTCCGAACGTACTTATTGATTTTCCGGATATGCAAGGATCTGTCATCTGTATTGGACATATGGGATGAGGAATAAAAAGCCTCCAGTTTCGTTCAGACCCAGAATGAACTTGTAGATGGATTGTGTGTCTGATGTTCAAATTCTTTACATATTAATTGATCTCTTTTAAATATATATATATCTTTTTGGTGGTGGAGAATTTATTCTCTTGCTTAACACCCTTCTCTGAGACATACGAGCTTAGAGGTTATATATTGATAGGCATCAGTTGTATGGCATGGATGGTCAATGTGGCATGCTGAGATGCAATGATCAAGGGTTTTGTTGAAAAACAAAGTCCTGTTGTTGATGATCAGAGCATGAATTTAATATAGTGTAGCTTTATATTGTAGCATTAATTCGCGAGCCTCACACCCTGGTATGAGTCTAAAACGGGATAAAGGATGCAAGGAGTGCATGCATTTCTTTCTAACTAGAAGTAGTTTCATGGTATGAAGCCCAGATATATTTACCTATGTGGTTGATGGAATGCGAGGTGACTCAGATATGATTGGTCGACAATGGATAGTGACAGGTCCATTAGGAATGAGAAACGTATTGTTCAGGAATAACTACAAAAGTAGGAGTGGACCGACCCTGCAGAATCCAAGGGTTACGTGTGTTGATCCTGGGCATCCCGCTAGAGATGGCCCAAAACCAGTAAGGAGAACATTCCTCTTGACTCATAACAGAAATCCAATTTCCAATATGACACTGTACGGTTTTAGTTGTATACTATTGGCGACATAGTAGGATGGGGTACTATGCCGTCTAAGATAGATCCATTTTTGTTGAAAATTGCTTTTAAACATCTAGATACTAATGAGAATACCAAATGATTTTTGTTTTCTATGTATCAAGCGTATTTGGACCTTATAAGGTAAAACTCTTGTGACACCCCACGTTCGTTAATGTCACTCGCTAAGGGAATGCATTAAGTTTTGTGAAGCGTTGTAGGTAAACAGATACAAAATAATTACAAGATAGATATAAATAATATAGCAGAGGAAATTTCAAATTTTTAATTCAACATAAAACATAATACCGTAGTTCACAATACCATAAGTCATAAAATCGTTACAACAAAATACTTCTGTCTTGCATCATCAGAGTACATAGGTATTAAAGAAAAATATTATTCCCTGATAAAAAGAGTAAGCCATAGTAGAGACAAAGACTTGAGCCATACTCCAGAAGTAGCTTCCATCAAGATAATATCCAAGTCCTGACTAAGCCTGGGTGTTTCCTCCTTAAGAACGGGGGGGGGGGGGAGGGGGGAGGGGGGACGGATGAGAGAGAGAGAGAAACAAAGGGATCAGACATAAAGTCTGACGAGTCTAGTTACTTTTAGCCAGTAAATAAATAAATGTGAACATGACATGCATAAAGTGGGTAAGAGAGATCACTACATAAATGACAGGTATGACAAGGTAAACAGGACAACATGATAGAATAGATAGCGCTTCTTAATACTTTCCTTGCTTTGTACCAATACTAGTATAACAGATATGTAATAGGATTACATATTCCCCAATTGCTTAACAAAACAAGATGATCCCAACAGAAACACAATGGTAGATTTAGGTGTACTGTAGTAACAGGTTTTAACCCAAACAGAACTGGTACCTAAACAGAAATAACGGGTGTTAGCCCAGACAGAAACATAGGTACCCCATAAAAATAGAAAGGACTAGATGTACCCTATTTACTACCCCCAATCGATCGGCTCCCTATTCCGTAGATACCCTGTGTTGGCTCCACAGTAAGGTGTATCACATCCTAAAGCGGCAACCCTTCATTATCCGGATGTGCACAACCATATCTACTGATGTCAATACATATTTTGCCTAATAATTTGAATTAAATGTCCATAAATGTTCATATTCAAATTATGCCATTTTTAATTAATTTACCAATTAATTAATCCTTTCCTTTTATAGGTGTCAATACCTATTTTGCAACAATAATTTGAATTACATATCCATAAATGGTCATATTCAAATTATGCCATTTTTATCCAAATTTTCCTATGTTATTATATGTGGTTATTACTATGTTTACCTATTTGAATTATATGTCCAACTTATATAAAACATTATACAAATTATGCCAATTATAAATCCCTTTTTTCCCTGTTTCCTAACTAACGTGATCGCATACATTTTGGCGTCATCGAGGCTATGAAGTTGCCTCGTCATAACAATAAAAGGGAACATGATAGGGGTGACAGTTCAACATGTTTTGGAATAAATATTAACATAACTGGTATAGTAACTAAGTGAATGGACATGTGATAATTATCATAATAAAGTGGACATCAAATTAATAACTTGTTTTTATGCAAGCATAATGTGATCTAGACTCAATTTTAGGTGTCCAATTACCTAAATCTAACACTGACAGGGTGGCATAATAACAAGTTTAGATTTACATATCAAGTTTACCACATATACCAAGGTACCATAATATAACAAGTGAAAGGTGATTAACACCGAAGTCTAGATCCAAGTAATGTCAAATTAATGGATGTACTATCATCCTAACATGGTTACAAATCATTGTTCATACAAAAGTCATACCGAATCACCACAATCAAATCAAGAAAGTTGGATCTATATTAACAAGTTCACATGTACCGCAATATAATTGTAATTCAAGATTCACATAGGAAACATAGTAGAATGTCCGTATATTAGATCTAGGGAAAATGACATAGTATGCTTGCATAAGTTCATGATTTACAACATATACCCAATTCATAGTCTACCACAATTCACGTTTATCTATTTAAACCTAAAAGTGACTAGAACTCACTGTGGTAGAAGAAAGAATATATTAAGCGTTTGTTGCTGTTCTAGAACTGTTCTCCTCTTTCACAATTCCTAAGCTTTAATTCGTTGGAGAAGAGACTAGCTTAGTTTAGGATGCAACAACATGACGGTTTATGAATGAATTTAGTTTAGATTAGGGTTTAGGTTTATGTGTGCTTATATAGATGTGTAGGATTAATTAGAACCCTTAGATCTGACTAGGATTCATCTAAGCCATCCAGAATGAAAAGACATGTCACCAGACCAATAAAATAAAGCCATACAAGCCCTAAAACTCCAAAAATCGTCATTTGAACACATCAACCCAATCTGGCCGACAGGAGTCGACACCCTATATAGGGGGTCGACACCTGTGTCTTCCCCCCTATGAGGGGGTCGACACCTATGTCGACACCCCTATAGGGGGTCGACACCAATGTTGACCCCCCACTAGGGGGTTGACACCCATAATCGGGAAATTTCCCACTCAGCCTTCTTTGACTGCATTTCGAAATTTGAACCTGTTTGGGAGCTTCTAGATTTATTATATATATATATATATTCTCCCCTACGTGTCCGATTTACGCAAACTCGGACTCTATCCTAAGCAGAATTTTGAGACAAACGCAATGGCGTAACCCATTTCACTTAATTCTTCTTCTAAAAATTAAGTGTCCTTAAATTTGTTAATTTTAATATTTTAAAATTACGGGGTGTTACATTCTCCCCTCCTTAAAGGATTTCGTCCCCGAAATCTTCAAGTCAAGAAGAATGTATATCCTACCATCTAATCATCCATCTACTTAGCCATCAATCACAGGCATCCATTGTCTTTAAAAGCCTCTAATGCTTAGATAAACATATGCAGAAGTGTGCGTATATGTCCCAACACTAATGCGAAAATCAGGCGGTCTATTGATCCAGTTGACCTCCTTAATGCAATGTATGTTAGTGCCATGAATCCAATATGTATGCAAATAAACCTATTACATCATATAAGTTCTATATGTGTGCACACACATTTGTCCAAATGCAACATCCATATACTAATTCGTCAATTTCCATCCATAAAAGAAAATAAATTACACACACATCCATATGCAATATGAGAGTGATTGAGCCGGTCTAGTGCCTAACGTGTGTGTATATGCGTCCACAGGAAACCACTAGCAAACACTTGCATCCACTTGCGTCCATCAAACATAACATGTCTCAAACACATGTTTATAATCATGGGATTTCCTACCTAAAGGTCGAAGATTCGATTGATAGGATATACTCAGATGACAGAAGCAAATGCGAATAAAAGCTTTTGGAAGAGAAGTTAAGAACATTCCCATGAAAAGGAAAGGGTACGAAGCGTAAAAATCTTGTCTTCGGTCTCCTAAGTTGCATCTTCTTGATTGTCTCCCCACTGGACCTTCACCAACTTGACTTCTCATTTGCGTAGCTTCTTAACTTCCGATCCAAGTATGCAAGTCGGAACTCACCCAATCATTGCTTCCTTCTTTATTTTCACTTCCTTTCGCAAGTTTGGCCCCACTACCTCGAACTCTATACATTTTATCGCCACTTGAACGAATAGTCATCTTGGAATGATGGGCTTCCTCAAGGGCTATCTTCAATAGGTTTCCCATCCTGATATGAATCACCCATCAAACCTCTTCTCAAGTAGCCCTTTGATTATCAAGTTCCCTCTTTTCTTTTAGGAGCCATACAGCGCACAGGTAATGCAACTGTCTACCAAGTATATACGGAAATCAATCTCGCGCCTCGGGGGTAATACCCGAACCTCGTCTAAGACATCAGGATACTCACAGACTACTGGTGCCGATTGCAGATCATCTATAGATGCCTCAAGAGACTCTAAGAAACTAAACATGATAGACCCTTGTGGGTCACAAGAAATTTCGAGGGTGCTTAACAACCCTCCTCTCACCACCCAGAATGGCACCATATGTGGTAAACCAACCTAACCCTAGAATCAACCCATAGCCCATAAACCCAAGTACATATGTGTCGCATTCAAATTTGATGCCTAACACAGATATTCTCAAACCCCTACAAATCATAGATAAATGAGCTGAATCACCAATGGGTTTTGAGATAACTACAGGATCCACTTCCATACTAGTAACTAAGTGTAGAGATTCAGCAACAAAACTAGATATAAATGAGTGTGAAGCGCCAGAATTAGAATGTGTTCTAACTGGATGATTTGAAAGAGAAACTAATCCTTCTACGGAAATTTTTCTACCACTTTCATGAGAACTAATCACGAGAGCATGCACCTGCCCTCTAGAAGTCCCAGCTCTTTGCCCTTGTCCCTGTTTCTTCGGGAAATTCTTAATAAGATGCCTGACCTCTCCATAAGCGAAGTAAGCATTCTTCCTTTTCCTACAGTCCTTGGCTAAGTGACCCTCTCGCCCACAACTATGGCACTTCCTCTTATCGTTAACCTTGTCATTCTTTTCACCTTTCTTCTGCCGTTGTCCCTTCTTGGGCCACACCTTCTCATTTTGCGTTGCTTCCTCGGCCTTTACTTCCTTTTTTTCTCCCTTGTCTTCCTCATGCATTAGGGTCGTATCAACAAGTTTTTCAAAAGTGGCTCCCATTGGGATATGGGACCTGGCTAACCCATGATGGGGTTCATTTAGCCCTTTAGCAAACTGCAAAGCCTTTTTGTGTGGCGTATCCACCAATTCTAACCCAAACCTTGCTAGTTGGTTGAATTTGTTCACATATTCTTTCACCGTCAAGTTTCCTTGTTTGAGTGCTAAGAACCTTTCCATCTGCATGCTTTTCTCGTCTTGGGAAAGAAATTTCATTTCAAATCTTTGCCTAAAATCTTCCCAATTTTCCACCGGACGTCCAGTTTGGGTGACTTCCCACCAGAAAGAGGCTTCGTCTTTCAGTAGCTAACTGAATCTTCCTTCTATCCTCTACTTCAAAGATTATGAACAAGTCCTCGGTCTCCTTGAGGCAATTTCGAGCTTCAACAAATGTCTCATTCCCATGGAATGGCTTCCCTCCCATAGCACGGAAGTCTTTGCAGATTTTGGCGAATTTATCTGCTCTTGGAGGGGGGAGGAGGAATGATTGGCGCAGTTGGGGGAGGAACGTCGCTTTGGCTTTCGGCAGGCGATGTGGCCTCCAAATACCTACGGAACCATCTGGGTATAGTGACACACTCTGGGATATAAGGGATGTTTTATTCCCCGGACATGCTGAAAAAAAGGAAAAGGAAGAAATTTAGATAAAGGACCGAAGGACACTACATATGGCTTCTTAGGAGAATATTTTCAAATCAGTCTTTTCTTTTCGAAAATACTTTCTTTTAAAGCCTTTTAGAAAAATAATTTTCAAAAACTTTTATCTAATCTGGTAATCTTCAGCTCTGATACCAAGTGTGACACCCCACGTCCGTTATTGTCACTCGCTAAGGTGATGCATTAAGTTTCGTGAAGCGTTGTAGTTAAACAGACACAGAATAATTACATGACAGATATAAATAAGGTAGCAGTGGAAATTTCAAATTTCTATTTCAACATAAAACATAATACCGTAGTTCACAATACCATAAGTCATAAAATCGTTACAACAAAATACTTCTGTCTTGCATCATCAGAGTACATAAGTATTAAAGAAAAACACTATTCCCAATAAAAACAGTAAGCCATAGTAAAGACAAAGACTTGAGCCATACTCCAGAAGTAGCTTCCAATAAGATAATATCCAAATCATGACTAAGCCTGGGTGTTTCCTCCCTGAGAACCTGGGGAGGGGGAACAGAAGAGAGAGAGAGAAAAACAAAGGGGTAAGACATAAAGTCTGGCGAGTCTAGTTACTTTTAGCTAGTAAATAAATAAAGGTGAACATGACAGGCATAAAGTGGGTAAGAGAGATCACTACATAAATGGCAGGTATGACAAGGTAAACATGATAACAGGATAGAATAGATAGCACTTCTTAATACTTTCCTTGCCTTGCACCAATACTAGTATAACAGATATGTAATAAGATTACATATTCCCCAATTGCTTAACAAAAACAGGATGATCCTAACAGAAACATAATGGTAGTTTTAGGTGTACTCTAGTAATGGGTTTTAACCCAAATAGAACTGGTACCTAAACAGAAATAACGGGTGTTAGCCCAGACATAAACACAGGTACCCCACAGAAACAGATAGGACTAGATGTACCCTATTTACTACCCCCAATCTATCGACTCCCTATTCCGTAGATACACTGTGATGGCCCCACAATAGGGTGTATCACTCCCTAAAATGGAAACCCTTCATTTTTCAGATGTGCACAACCATATCTACTGATGTCAATACAAATTTTGCCCAATAATTTGAATTACATGTCCATAAATGTTCATATTCAAATTACGCCATTTTTAATTAATTTACCAATTAATTAATCCTTTCCTTTTATAGATGTCAATACCTATTTTGCAACAATAATTTGAATTACATATCCATAAATGGTCATATTCAAATTATGCCATTTTTATCCAAATTTTCCTATGTCATTATAGGTGATTATTACTATGTTTCACTATTTTAATTATATGTCCAACTTATATAAAACACTATATAAATTATGCCAATTATAAACCCCCTTTTTTCTCCGTTTCCTAGCTAACGCGATCACATGTATTTTGGCGTCACCGAGGCTATAAAGTAGCCTCATCATAACAATAAAAGGGAACATGATAGGGGTGACATCTCAACATGTTTTGGCATAAATATTAACATAACTGGCATAGTAACTAAGTGAATGGATATGTGATAATTATCATAATAAAGTAGACATCAAATTATTAACTTGTGTTTAGGCAAGCATAATGAGATCTAGACTCAATATTAGGTGTCCAATTACCTAAATCTAGCACAGACAGGGTGGCACAATAACAAGTTTAGATTCACACGTCAAGTTTACCACATATACCAAGTTACCATAATATAACAAGTGAACCAAATTCTAGATCCAAGTAATGTCAAATTAATGGATGTACTATCATCCTAACATGGTTACAAATCAATGTTCATATAAACGTCATATCGAATCACCACAAATAGATTTAGAAAGTTAGATTTGTATTAACAAGTTCACATGTACTACAATATAATTGTAATTCAAGATTCACATAGGAAACATAGTAGAATGTCCATATATTATATCTAGGGAAAATGACATAGTATGTTTGCATAAGTTCATGATTTATAGCATATACCTAATTCATAATCTACCACAATTCACATTTATCTATTTAAACCTAAAAGTAACTAGAACTCACTGTGGTAGAAGAAAGAATAGATTAAGTGTTTGTTGCTGTTATAGAACCGTTCTCCTCTTTCACAATTCCTAAGCTTTAATTCATGGGAGAAGAGACTAGCTTAGTTTAGGACGCAACAGCATGACGGCTTATGAATGAATTTAGTTTAAATCAGGGTTTAGGTTTATGTGCTTATATAGATGAGTACAATTAATTAGAACCCTTAGATCTGACTGGGATTCATCTATGCCATCCAGAATGAAAAGATACGTCACCAGACCAATCAGATAAAGCACATAAGCCCTAAAACTCCAAAAATTATCATCTGAACACATCAGCCCAATCTGGCCGATAGGGGTCGACATCCTATATAGGGGGTCGACACCTGTGTCTTCCCCCCTAGGGGGATCGACACCTATGTCAACCCCCACTAAGGGGTCGACACCAGTGAGCGGGAAATTTCTCGCTCAGCCCGCTTTGATTGAATTTCGAAATTTGAACCTGTTTGGGAGCTTGTGGAGTTATTATATATATATATATTCTCCCCTACGCGTATACAAACTTCTAAGGCTTATTGCTTCTTCATACGATGTGCGATTTACGCAAACTCGGACTCTACCCGAAGAAGAATTTCAAGATGAACATAATAGCGAAACCCGTTTCACTTAATTCTTCTTCTAAAAATTAAGTGTCCTTAAATTTGTTAATTTTAATATTTTAAAATTACAGGCTGTTACAACTCTATCCTCTGGCTTGCGTTGCATGGTGTGATAGGACCTGAGTCTTATAACGACTTCATTTTCTAAAAAGAGTTGTGTTGTTTATTGATTTTCTTTATTTTACGCACTGGCAATCCAATGGAGTAAACCCATTCCGTGTCGTATGGCATGGTCCTGTGATTTACCTTATTCTTGAATAAGTTAAGTAACTGTAGGATTTCTCATACCAATCCCATGACTAACTCATAGTTTGTTTTTCCCTTGAAAGCTCGGGTGCCCATATTTTTGCACGAGCAGCCAAGTGATTAGGTGATTGGCTTCCTTTTAGATATCCCCATAGCATTGGGTGCTCTTTTGGATGAAGATGAAGAATTTTCTTTTTATCCTTTCTTTTGAACTCTTAAACATTATCTTATGTATGTTTATATTTGATTCCGTTATAGACTTATTATCTATTTGATGAAACTTTTTATGTACTAAGTTGGATCTTGTATCTGTGTAACGCTGATGTTGATGATTATGATTCCGTTGTTATGATATGATTTAAATTATTCTCTGATTTTATGTATTATCCTATGTTCTGTAATCTGCTGACGTGATTGATGTGTTGTATTCCAAGCACATACCTTGCCACCGTGGAGTGGGGGTTTAGTTCGTGTCAAGGTGGTATCAGAGCTTTGGTTAACCTTAGTTCTGGAAGATAACATATTAAACAACTTGTCAGAGATAGAATCAGTAGTATTCTAGGATGAGTAACTCATTAGAGATAGGATTAGAAATATCCTAGAATGAGTACGTACAATAGCATATAACTTGATGATTACATCATTATTTATGCATATATCTTTATGCTTTTATTGTTCTTTAAGATATCTTTTCTATTGGTCTGAATCTTTTCTTACCATTCGTAGAAGTAAAAGAAGATAAGTGGATGAGGCAAAGGCTAAAGAGGCAGAGGCCAAGGAAGGGGTGATATCCCCACTATTAATAATCATCCCAACCTCAAGGAAGTAGAATCCGAGGCAATAATGAGGCTGCATTGCCACAACAACTGCCATCGCAGCCATTTGATCTTGATGCCATCGATAGGAAGTATAGGAACTTGGGCAGAGTGCCATTCACCAACATAGGAACAGTAATTAAAGCTCAAGCTTGGATGAGGTCTTGCGAACGGATCTTCAAAAACCTGGAATTGGCGAATAATAGAGAGAGACCCTTAACATCCTGGTTACTTAAAGACAAGGCCCTGATCCGGTGGGAAGTCGTGACAGTAGGTAATCTGGGAGCTGATATGACTTAAGCAAGATTTAAAGAAGTTTTTGAAGAAAAATTTGTCCAGCAACAAGAAGTAGAGCGCATGTATGATGAGTTTGCTAATCTCTAGCAAGATGACATAACTATTGATGAGTATGTCAAAAGGTTCGATGAACTCTCTATTTACGGACCAAAACTAATTCAAAACCCAGCTAAGAAAAACAAGAGGTTCATTGAGGTCTTCAGAGGAGGTACCACAACCGAGTGACAGTCCATATAGAGCTTCCATTTGCTAAGATTGTCGAGATGACTTGTATATATGAGAATATCGATAAGAGGAATTCTCAAGCAGATAGGGAAAGGAGCCAAGCTAATAGTAAAAGAAAGCTTCCCGACAAGAAGCCCGAGGCAAGCAAGACTAAAGCAGCTAAGCCCCAAGAGGATAAAGGAGAAAAGGGTATTTGTGGGTCATCTTCACTGAACCTATCCAAAATGTCTGCTATTTGTGGGTCCTCTCGCTACGAAGATCTTATTTGATCCATAAGAGTAGGTCGCACCTCAAAAGATGCCATCAAACCAGGTGTAAGATCCGTATAAGGCCTAGAGTCGAAGGTCGATATGTACTCTAAGCTCTGCCTCTCTACGAATATAGGACTCAAGGTCATCCTCTACCTACTCAACGCGTCCACCACTACATTACCCTTTCCAGGGGTATAAGAAATCTCAAAGTCATAGGACGCTAGGAACTCCATCCATCTCTGTTGTCTCAAATTGAGATCCTTCTGCGAGAATAAATACTTGAGAGAATTATGGTTCGTGTATAACTCGAACCTCTTTCCAGGTAGGTAATGTCGCCAAGACTTAAGTACGAATACTATCGAAGTCAATTCTAAGTCGTGAGTGGGGTAGTTTTTCTCATGAACCTTCAACTGTCTACTACCATAGCATACTACCTTTCCCTCTTGCATCAAAACCAGAACGAGCCCAGTACCACATGCATCAGTGTACACTGTGAGCACTTTGCTCCCATCAGGCAATGTAAAAACCGGGGGTGTTGTCAAAGCCCTCTTTAATCGCTGAAAAAAAAATCCTCACAATCAATATTCTAAGCAAAGGTCATATTTTTATTTGTCAATTTGGTGAGTGGTGCTGATATCCTTGCGAAGTCCTTGATAAACTTCCTATAGTAGCCCACTAAACCAAGAAAATTTCTCACCTGCATTGCATTCTTTGGAACTTTCCAATCTTGAACTGCAATTATTTTGCGGGATCCACTGTTATTCCTTTTTTGGAGGCCGTATGCCCTAAAAATCTCACCTCCTTTTTCCAAAAGTGGAACTTGGAGAATTTTGCCTTAAGCTGGTGTATTCTGAGAGTCCTCAAGACCTCTCCTAAATATTGGGCATGCTCTTCTTCATTCTTCGAGAAAATCAGAATGTCATCCACAAAGACCACAACGAATATATTGAGAAACTCCCTGAACACCCTACTTATCAGGTCCACAATATATGCGGGTGCATTCGTCAAACCAAAAGGCATGACTAACCATTCAAATAAGCCAACTGGAGTTATGAAAGTGGTCTTATCTATTTTGTCTTCGGTCACCCTCAATTGATGAAATCCCGTAGCTAAATCTAACTGCGAGAAAACAGATGCATCAACTAGTTGGTCAAACAGATCGTCAATCCTCGGGAGTAGGTGCCTATTCTTCTTAGTGAACTTATTCAACTCCCTGTAATCCACACATAGGCAAAGAGAGCCATCCACCTTTGTCGCAAAGATGACTGGAGCACCCCGTTCTGATATACTCCTCCTAATAAGCCCCTTCTCAAGTAGCTCCCTTACTTGCTTGCTAAGCTCCCTTATTTCCCTAGGAGCCATGTGGCGTACACGCAATGCGACTGGCTTCACATTATCCACCAAATATATCCGAAAAGCAATCTCACACCTCAGAGGTAAGCCTCTAACCTCATCGAAAACATCTGGATACTCATAGACTACAGGTACTGATCGCAAATCATCGACAAAAACATCAAGTGACTCTAGGAAACTAAGCTTGACCGACCCCTTTGGGTCACAAGAAATCTCGAGAGTCCTCTCATGGAAAGTCAAAAGTTTAACGACCCTCCTCTCACAGTCTAGAACCATACATGGCTAGCTAATCCATTCCACCCATAAAACCAAGCACACATGTGTTGCACTCAAACTCGATGCCCAACACAGATATCCACAAACCCCAACAAATCATAGAAAGATGAGCCATGCCCTACAATGGGTTTTGAGATGATAACGGAATCAGAAATAATACTAGTACTAAGGTGCAGAGACTCAACCACGGAATCAGATATAAAAGAGTGAGAAGCGCCTGAATCAAAAAGAGTCCTAGCTGGATGATCGACAAGAGAAATCAAACCTTCAACGGAAACTTTCCTACCTCTGTCCAGTCTGCTAGCCTCGAGAGCATGCACTTGCCCTCCAGAAGGTCCTGCCCTTTTCCCCTGTCCTTGCTTCTTCAGGTATTCCCTACTATAGTGTCCAGTTTCACCGCAGTTGAAACAAGAATTCTTCTTTTTATGCATTCCTTGATCACATGACCCAGGCCTCCACAACCATGACATTTCTTCTTAGCTTTGTCTTTCTTTCCCTCTTTTATTTTGTTCTTTCTTGGGCCACACTTTCTTGTTTTGCGTCTCCTCGGTCTTAACCTCCTTTTTCTCATCTTAACCATTTGTGTGCATTAGTGCTATATCAACCAATCTCTCAAAAGTTGCTCTCATAGGTATGTGAGATAATGCTAGTGCTTGCAGAGATTGATTCAATCCTCTCGCAAACCTTAAATCTTTCTTGTGCGGGGTATTCACCAGCTCCGGATCAAACCTTACCAACTGATTAAACTTATTGACATACTCTTTAACAGACAAGCTCCCTTGCTTGAGTGCCAGAAAATTTTCCATTTGCATACTCTCTTCTACCTGAGAGAGAAACTTCATCTCAAATCCCTTTCGAAAATCAGCCCAAGTCTCTACTGGATGCCCTACTTCCGTCACTTCCCACCAGAATGAAGCCTCGTCCTTTAGCTGCCATGCAGCCAACAGAATCTTCCTACGGTCGTCAACCACGAAATCCCAAACAAATCCTCTGTCTCTTTTTGCCAATTCCTTGTTTCCATAAAGCTTTCAGTTCCATGGAAGGGTTTTCCTCCCATAGAACAGAAGTCCTTGCATATCTTAGAGAAATTATCTGCTAGCGGAGGAGGAGAAACAATGGCTGCAGCTGGGGGAAGGGCGTCTACTTGGCCTCTGGAAGGTGTCGTAGCTTCAAGATACCTACAGAACCAAGCTGGTATCTGAACGCCCTCAGGAAGATTCAGTTCCCTAGACATGCTGAAAAGAAAAGGATTCAAACAGAGAATCAAATAATATTTTATATGGCTTTAGGGAATATGTTTTTCAAACACCGACTTTTCTTTTGAAAATAGTTTTCAGAACTTTTATCTAATCTTGCAACCTTTAGCTCTAATACCAAATATGACACCCCACGTCCGCTAATATCACTCTTTATCAGAATGCCTTAAGTTTCGTGAAGCGTTATGGGCAAACAAACACAAAATTTCACAAGACATATATAAAATAGCAGCGGAAATTGAAATTTATTTTCCAACAGAAAACATCATGGTCCAAAATCCAGTTACAACATCAGTCTGAAATACTGAAAACCAATTACATCAAATAAAAGTATCTACCTTGTATTAAAACCATAGGAGTATAGAAAAATAAAATATAGTCCCTAAAAATAGCCATAACAAAGTGGATAAGTAGTCAAAGTGGTACATCTAAGCAGCTCCAAGCAGAAACATAAGAGAGATTCCTAATCAAGCCTAAGCGTTCCCACCTTGAGAAGCTGGAGGGAGGGGGAAGAAAGAGAGAGAAAAGGAAACAAAACAGGCCATATACATAAAGTCTGGCGAGTCCATTGACTTTTAGCATATAAAGAAATAAAAGTACCAAGACAGTAAATAAACTGGATGAAAGATAACTGTAGTATAAAACAAGTTTAAATAGGATGGACAAGATAAACTGAATAAACTTTGCTTCTCAATTACTTCTTTGCACCAATATTTGTATACTGGATTAAGTGTTTTCCAATTACTTATCAGAAATAGAATGATTCCAACAGAACATAAATGGTAAACTTAGGTGTATTTCTAGCAGTGGGTTTTACTCCAAACATATATAACAGGTACTTAAACAGAAATAATGGGTGTTGCTCCAAATAGAAATAATAGGTACCTAAACAGGACTAGATGTACCCTAATTACTACCCCCAATGATCGGCTCCCTGCCATGTAAATACCCTGTGCCGGCCCCACAGTATGGTGTATTAATTCCTAAATTGGCAACCACCAGAAGGACACAAACTTAGTTTCAGGTGTTATGGCGTCTTATTTTCCCAGACAGGCCGGACTCATGCACGCACATGACCCCATTGTAACGCGCCATCAGAACACCCCATCACAAATGAACCTCTTATAATTAGCTCAGTAAGCGTGCCCTGACCCCTACCTAGTGCGGGGTCTCCTTTTAATACTAGAATGGGTTATTGACCCACACAACCAATGACACATGTCAAATCCCTAAACCTGTGCCCCCAATCAACTAGGATTTCCAATGGTTATGTTTTACACATGTAAACAGTGTCCCTGCAACCCCAATAGATTAACAAGTTTACTTAACCCCTAACATATTAAACAGATTATATAGGTAATGTACAGTTAATATTAACATGTTCCACTTAATCATTAAGTTAAGCCAACAGATTTACATGTTCATGTACCCTAAATTTTAGTTATATTACACACTATAAGTTATGCCCCAAATTATAGTCATACTCATAGTACAGGTTATGCCCTCAAATCATCATTCCCAATCATTTCCAATTAATCCCAATTTCATTTGTACGCAGCGATATTGGCCTAAGCTCGAAGGTAGCCTAGGTTATAAAAATAAAAAGGGAATGAGAGAGGAAGAAGAAAAGAAATAAGCATATATAGTAGAAGTAAGCACAGAAATAGGCATATAGCAATAACTGAATAACAAAATATGTATAGAAAATTCCATGTCATTATAACTAATCTGCTTAAATATTAATCGGTTTCTTAACAGGCATAGGTTTAGATCCGGTTTATTAACATGTCAAGATTACTATTAAATATTTATATCTAAAAGTAACATGAAATCACAAAGATTGGATCTATAGAACAGATAATAGTATGCTGATATTGCAGAAGAGATTCTTGTATACGTATAGGCTGTCATGTTAGAAGATAGTCTAATTCAATCCAAGCTGAGGCATCATCTCCTAGTCTCCATTGTTTTAGGTGTATAAAACCATAGAAATGCCAGCCTTTATATAGACTTTTTCCAATGAATCTCGCTTAGAATCAAGTCCAGGTTCAGTTAATGAGCCTGGTTGGATCTAGGATAAATCGACCCACGGGTCGACCCTAGGGTCGATACACCCTTGAGTGGGTCGGCCGCCCTCGGCGTGGGTCGACTCCCAATGGGTCCAGATCCACATTCGACTCCCGCCTTTGAATATTTTTGAAATTTTGGTTTTATTTTGTTCATGTATATTTCTCTTATATGTATAAAAACTTCTAACCTTAATATCTTCTTCATACAATTTATGTTTTATGCAAACTCGGAGTCTATCTGAACTAGAATTCCGATATGAACGTAATGGTATAGTCCGTTTTACTTAATTCCCAGTATTAAATTAAGTATTCTTTAGTTTATTAATGTTCTTTAAAATTACGAGGTGTTACAATCACTGTCTCCCTCACTTGCATCTCTTCATAGCTTGGTCAACCTACTAGTGACAGCCTTTTGCAGGGTCAAATGGAATACCTAAAAAATTTAATTGTAATGTTCTATCATATTCTTGGAATCCATGCTTCCATTTGTGTGGCTCAAAATTTCCAGATCTACTGGAATTTAGTCTACTGTACTTTGTCTGGGATGGCATGGTGCGAGATTTGACTTTATGCCAACCAACTACTACGCAAGGCACTGCTGTGTAGACTTTCCTTTTGTGCTTTTTTACTTTAGTATCACCTTGTTTCCTATGGTTTACGTAATGTGTTGTTTGATATATTTGTGTTAGAAAGCTTGTTAATAATCCATGTGTGGAGTGTAAAATAATTATAGTCCAGAAGAAGTGTCTATCACTAGTGCTATAACCTAGTTAGGATGATGGTGGATGGTTGACCTTTAAAACCGAATTTGTAGTAGTTTCTAATAGTCAACCTCCTATACTATTTAGATTTATTATTGGTTATAATAAATGTGTTTACGGCCACTTTAAAACCGGTCGGCTTTGCCTAAAAAAGGAACACATATATAGTCAAAACAACCTTTTTGTTTTTGTTAAAGTCTTGTTCTACTGCTCAAGCAAGATATCCTCTTCGCTGCTGAGGCAAAATCCTATTCTGTTGCTCAAGTCCCTATTCTGCTGTTCAGGTGTTGTAATACCTATTCCTCCGGGTTATGTGAGGGTGTTGATTAGCAAAATTCCAGAAGGAGTCAGGGACTAGATGTAGGACGGTGCTACAAACCAGTATAAAAATTCCTGGTGTTCTTTCCTTTATTTACCGCATTCAAATTGCTTATCTGTGATATAATCTCTAAGTATTTATCTCATTAAATATTTACTTGCATATATCTAGAATAATATATCACCTTATCAAAACTTCCAAATATTCATGTATTTCCAAATTACTCGATCCTACTTGTCTTTTCACATTAGAGCGTACAAGCATAACTACAACAATCTACCATCTGCTATATAATTCAAGCAGAACACAACGAAAAGTGTTACATACATATGGTAGGTGAAATACGATGATATGATATGTAGTAAATGTAAATATATTCTGAATCAGCCTCCTATAAGGTTGCAAATGATGTGCAACCAAGATGTATGCAAATATCCTAATATATATATATGTGTGTGTGTGTGTGTGTGTGTGTGTGTGTGTGTGTGTGTGTGTGCATCTATATCAAAAATAAAAGTAAAAAACATCCATGAAAAAAATTGGAAAATAAATTAAAGGTTATAAATAACACATATAAATTATATAGTACAAGTTGGAGTAGCTACACATGAGAATCTATCATAGATTGGAACATATATACATACAAGCTAACACAATACAAACTAAACAAATATAATCTAAACAAAACATCCATATCAACCAGAACACATCTTATGTGTATATAACCAATCCTACAAACTATTTACTTGTGGTTATATTAAGTATTTGGATAAATCAATCATGCAATCAAACAACAATTCAACAAGCCAATTAACTTATTAACTAACTAAAAGAAGAAATAATGGGAAGGAACATGTGATGGAAAATTCTGATCATCTCCTCAAGCTTTGTTACACTATTTTCGAAAAAATGTTCCTTATCATACTTAGACCAACTTCACTTTCTCATATTTAATTTGTTCCAAGCCCAATTCACTTTCTCATATTTATTTTGTATCAAGCTATATGGAGCTTTCTAGACTCCATATATATGTTTACCTCATAAATTGATTCATCACTATCATAACTACTAAATCATTCATATACGTTTGCAAAGGGGGTAAACAAAACTAAAACATGCGTCAATACTTATTAAGATTTCAAGAAGACTACTTAGTGATGACTTCTCTATACTGTAAAACTATGAAAGGCCCAACAGTTTATGGTGCTAACTTTCCCATAAAACGTATCTCAATAACAAGCCATTCACCTACCTAGTAGCCCACTACGAACTCTCCATATGTGTTTATCCTACGTGACATCGATCTGTTTTCATATTACTGAGGTGCCTCCAATCATGTAAAATCCAAGTATATCTTATACTTAATTAGTTTGCACTACTAGCATAATTTCATAACCTTTTAATTTATAATTATTATCAATTGATGATTCCTTAGTTTTTATAAATGCAATATTACTATAATAAACTTAAATTCAGAATATATAATTTAACAACAGTTAAAAATCAATTTTCTATTTACTAAATTCAATAGGAATCATTTTCTAAGAAGTTTGGTGTAAATACCCTTTACTTGTTTTAAATCCAAGCAATTTGAATAAAAAGCAATCTGAATAACATTCAAAATTTATACTTAAAATATTAATTTTACAAATTAAAGTATAAATAGCACTTCTTTTTTCAAATCAATAAACTCAAATGAAATTCACATTTTATATTTTTTAAATTCTTTATAACGAAAACCTCGATTCAAATCATTGCTACAGTTATTTCACACTAGTTAGATCCAAAAATGGCCCCGACACCCAAACTAAAGATGATTCTAAATGAAATAAGAAGAAAATGAAGAAAACACACAATTTATAGTGGTTCGGTGTTAATGAGCCTACGTCCACTTTAAATTTCTCTAATTGGTGATAGGAATACAAGTACAATGATTGTCTTCACTCAATTTCACTCATACAATGAATAATTTCACTCAATCTTTTCTGAAATATGCTTCAAAAGATGAATGTGATCTGAATAAAGTGATAAAAATCGGTTATGGAGGAAGTTCTTGCTGATGTTTTGCCAAAAGATCCCTTCAAATGACCCTTTGGGGTGTATTTATAGGTGAAATATTTCTCTGGAGTGGCTCCGGTTCGGATATACGTGGCAATCATCCCATAAGAGTCGGGTTCGGATAGAACAAGATGGCGACATAGCGTCTGCATCGTGGGAAATCGTGGGGAAGTAGTTGTCTAACCGCCCGTATCTTCTGGGGTTATGGGTTATAACTGCTTGTCCAATGCTTGTGGTTCGGATCAGATGTACAAAGGAAAGGAGAGGCAGATCGGGCTCCCCCGAACCAATCCGGATCTGTCTTTGCTTCTCGGATTTTTGCTCCGCAACATTTTGGTTTGGTCAAAGATCTCCAATCTGATCCGGGCTTTGAGCGCGTGTTCTTCTAACCAGCATTCTTCAGGAATTGGCCTTCTGTCTTTGTGTAGCCTAATTCACAAAGTAGGCTAACATATTACCCCCTCGAAGTATGCATTTATTGGAGATAAAGTGTGCTTCGAAATAGTTTGTTCACCGGTTCCTGAATAAAGATCAGTGAACAGTTGCTTCCATTCATTTGTGGAGATGTGTTGCATCATCAGGTCACATGTTTCCTTGTCTATAAATACGTCATGGAATGTATGAATTGCATTTGTTATGTTAAAATAACTTTGAGAACTCTGTTTAGTATCCAAGCGGCTCCTCCAGGTAAATTTTTATAATGTATACATGTTAGCATGTCACTTCTTCTTTTGGGTAGGCTTCGTGTACTGAATTAACCCCACTGGTTGTGGTTCGGTTGTAGTTTACGCGATCCGCTCCGGGTTAGATCTCCATCGCATCAAAAGGCTTAAAGGCCATGGATTCTTTCACTAAGCGGATCGGTCTGAGCATTGGGGGCCCACTGGGATACAACCATCCCCTTGTCTTTATATAAATTTGCATTAATCTCTCTCCCCCTTTTCATTTCAATTCATCTTCATTTTCTCAATTCAATGTGAACCCTAATCCCCAAATCTCTGAACTCCTTTCAGTGTTCAAATCGAATTAATAGGTGGGTCAATAGCTTCGATTAATTTCGTTTTAATTGACTCTAACTCGAATTCAAGATTAATTTGAGCGATTTTAATTTGATGTTTCGTCAAGCCTAACGCTATGTCCTCCATCTCCTCGCCATCATCGTTGATGGCCTCATCGCCACCTCGAGGTAGTTGTAGAGGAGATTCGAAGCCAGCGTTGGCCATGCTAATTTGTGAGTGCTAAGTTACAAGTTAGTTTTTGACAAGTGTGAAGAGGCTTGGCGGTGTTAGAGGAATGGAAAGGAAGGAGAAGGGAGAGGCGGGATCAGTTCAGATTAATTGTCTTGAAGGGACACAAAAGAGCAGCTAAGGGTAATGGGTGATATCGGTTCGGGTCGGAGAAGAGGATTATTGTTGTAGAGGGAGGTTGAGTTGAATGGATAGGTCTTGGGATGTTGATACGGTTCGGTTCAGTTTCAACCGATCCGATCAGAGTCGTCTTCCTTTAGCCCCCTTCTGATCCGATCCCTTCTCTTCTCTTGCTCCGATCCGGGCCACTCAAGTGAAGCATTCAAACCGGTCGGAGAAGGGGACTTAAGTCGGACCGATCGTAACATACACATCCGAACTGATCCAAATACATCCTACTCAATGTCCAAGAATGGTTCAACTAATTCAATCAACATTGACAGTGGTCTTATGACTTTATGGACAGTTAGGATAGAGCCTTATTGACTGAACTTTTTGGACCACTCATAAATGCATAACTGCATTGTTTATTTCCGCATTGCATATTTACGTAATACTTCTTTAATTCTGTCATTGCACACATACTTGTACACTTTAGCTCAAACACAGGCACGTAGGGACATGGGCAATCATAATCTGATTCCTGCTATTATTTCTTCAATAATTTAGAAGAAATGGTTGAGAGACACTCATCTAGATTAGCTGAAAGAAAAGATACTGCCAGATCATTTGAGAATCCAACCATTGAAGACATATCTTCCACCTCAGATTTGAGTTGGAATAGTTCTGGTCCAAACGACAAAATGGGGACTCATGAGAGTGATGTATCATCCAGGAGCAATGTCTCTTTGGGAAAGGAAGAAGAAGGAGGAGTTGGAGATAATCGAGCCCCGGATGAGTTCGGAAATGTTACTATTTTGGAACTCCCAAAGGATTCGGTTGAATCAATGGTCGACAATGACACACTCGCGTTGATATGTCTAAAACATTAGATTCTTTGAAAAGATACAGAGTTGCCCTTGAAAACAGATCGTCCCCATAATCTGCCGGAAGGGTACATGGCTATCACCTGATTGATATGCCTAGTTAGGGAAATACCTCCGTTTCCTCCATTCGTCGTCGATTTTCTGAGACAACTGCGGATTGCCCCTATGCAGCTACATCCCAACTCCTATGCTTATTTTTATACTCTATACATAGCATACCAAGAAATTTTAAGTGTAGAGATTACTTTCGAGGATGTTCATTTCTTTTACAATTTCAAGCATCGAACCAACGACACCCCATCTTTTGTATACTATGAATCAGTGCCAATAAGGAAAATTATCAACGTTCCGTTTAGTAGCAAAGATGGGGACCCGAAACTTGAATGTTTTTATATTAAGCAACAACCCGGATGTGCCAGAAGATGACTTAAGTTAAGTAATGACTTTGATACTTTAAGTTTTAGTCCCAGCCTTTATCATAAATTTATTAATCTTTGCTTGTTTTCACTTGTAGTTCCTAACCCACCACAAGAGAAGCAACCGATGCAATTTGATCGTTTAAATCGGTTACGTAATGGTGATAAAAATTATTGATAATCAAGGACCGTTTAGAAGATGAATATCTCCAGCGGCATTGTCAAATTGCTATAACTCGTAGGATAGGCCACGGGGAAGGTCCTTACGTGTACATACCTCCAGTTGAAGGGCCAATCGATACTCTACTTGGTAGGGGAGAAAGCTCCATAGATCCAACAGCACCCCTCAGGGATCCTCCTTCTCCCTCCACGACTCAGGATGATATTTTAGCAAACATTGAAGAAAAAGACAGGGACAAGTAGATTACTCCTGAGGATGCTGCTACTCCTTAAAGACCGATATCTCCAAAAAAGTTGTCGTTAAATACTCCTCAAGGAGATGCGGCTACTGGGGATGATTCTACATTTCAGAGTTTAGGAAATATTCCCTTGCCCGAGACTCTTTACACCTCAGAGGATTTCAGAATGAATCCCCTGACCTTTACTTCCTCAGAAGAAACCACTCCTATGAAGGCTAAAGAGACCACACATACTGGCCTAACTTCAGGCTCTGGTTGGTTGAGAGGGAATATCACTTAGGATGCGCACAACACATTGGTACTGCACGTCATAGCACTTATTCTTTGTATAAACATTAGTTCTAAACTTCTTCATACTTTGTTTTGCAGGAACCATGGTACGTCCTCGTTACGATATTAGGAAGATCCGCTCCAGCGTGCCCAGACACGATTCCGACACTAATCTTGACAGTCGTGAAAGCCACGGCAGGGACGATAGGAGACATTATGATTCCAACCGTCCTCATTATTTGCTCTCTCGTTCTCCCCGTCGGCCCGATCTAGACAAGTACAAGAGCCAAAAAGGTCGTCATAAAGTGGAAAACAACCTTTTAAAGATTCGACTCTTCCCAAAGAGAAGGGTCCTCAAGAGAAGCAATTATCTAAGCATGCTAACTTACAGGATAAATCTAAAGTTCCTGAGAAGAGGTCAGGTAAAGGAGATTGGTCCATGGTACTTGCCAAGCAGAGGAATATTGAATTATCTTTATCCAAGCGTGTGTCGCTCGACGGCGAGAACAAGGAAAGATTGGCAAATCTGAAAATTCAATTTTTGAATCATTATTTTGATCGTATGGCGTTTGTTCCTACGCTTGAACCTATCCCCCTGAATTGGGCTGACAACGCTAAAGCAAAAATCGACTTAGTGGATTGGCAATATACAGAAATGTATAAATATTCACGCAAGCTGTCTAAGATTATCAACGATCTCATCACTGATATCGGCCACATGAGGGAAATGGTCGATTGTGATGCAAGCATTTTGAAGAATGATTTGGCAGACGCGTAAGCTCAGCTTGCTCTCGTCCAACGTGATGTTGACAACTACAAAAAGCAACATGAAGAACTACAAAAGCGTTATCACATGCTCTTGGACTCCATAGTCAAGAGCGCTTGGATCTGAAGAAGCAAGCTGAGGATGCTAAGTCTGAAAGTATTAGAGTACAATTAGCTTGCGCTACCCTCGAACAAGAGAAGGTTGAGTTAGAGAAGAAAAACACTGATTTAGCAAAGCTAAATGCCGAATTGGAAGCCAAATTACCGGAGGCAGAATCTAGAGCAGTGTTGGCCGAGGGGAATACGAGCATTGCCATCAAATCTACCGAAGATGCTCAAGAAAAACTTTCCGAGGCGCAGAAGGAGTTAGAAGGTTATGGTGATCTAATGATAGAATTCTTTGCTCAAATGATCCATCGTCGGGATATCTCTTGGATTGAGGATTACCCTACAACTCTGGTTTATGTATGGGACCAAATCATCGAGTGGAAAAGAAAAAGCTCAAGGTGGACTCCATCGATGAAAACAAGCTCATAGAGAAATTCCTTAAGGGCGAGGAGCCAACGCGTCTTGCCGAAGGGCGTCGACTCATTGTTGCCGCTATGGAGGAAGGAAGGTGTCAGGCCAAAGGAAAGGATATCATCGAAGCCGGCTCTTCTTTGCTACACTCGAGGCTACCGGAATAGAGGGATACGATCCAAAAAATCAGGGAATTCCTAAATCGTCCCTTTTGTCTCCTATACCGGACCAGTAGCCATCTTAAAGGTTGTTCGATAGGCCCACAAGGCTAGCGGTAATTCATCAACCCATATGGCTTTCAGTCGCTCCAACCACTTTTTAAGAATAGACTTAATGACTTTGTTTATTGCTTCGACCTATCCATTTGACTGCGGATGGGCCACATGGTGTATCTTTTATCAATTTTATACTTCTGACAAAAGTTTCTAAATTCCACGCTGTCGAATTGGGTTCCATTATCAATTATGATGGTCTTCGGTATCCCAAATCGACAAATAACATTTCTGACCATAAAGCTTATCACTATTCTTGTCATGATTATAGTTAAGGGTTTGTCTTCCACCCATTTCATGAAGTAATCCACAGCCATGATCACGTATTTAGCTCCTCCTTTTGCAATTGGTAGGGTCCCGATGATGTCTAATCCCCACATCGCGAACGGCCAAGGGCTGACCATCGATTTGAGATGTCCTGGGGGTGCTGTCAGAACTTTAGAGAATCTCTGGCATTTGTCACAGCGTCGTGAATGATCAGCTGCATCTTTATTCACGGTAGGCCAAAAGTAAGCATACCATAATACTTTCATTACCAGAGTTTGACCCCCGGTATGATCCCCACACTCACCTTCATGTACCTCTTTCAGTACACGTTTGATGTCATCGTGCGCTATGCACCGCAACAGAGGCATAGAAAATCCTTGACGATAGAGGACGTCGTCCTGCAAAACATGTCTTGCAGCTTTATGTGTTACAGCTCATGTCTCGCTCTTCTTTGACGGAAGTATTCCATTTTTAAGGAAGTTTTTAATTGGTGTCATCCACGACTCCCTTTCTAGCTTAGCTTCCAAGGCTAATTCGACTTCCATTTGGTCAAAGCTTGGTGATTCCAATATCTCTATTGGAACCATTTCAGTTTCCTTAAGGTTGTCAGAACTTGCTAACTTAGCCAGTCGATCTATCTTTTGATTTTCTGCTCTCGGAATGTATGTTACGTTATAACGCTCTAGGTTGCCCAATAACTCTTCTACTTTTTCAAGCTAAGTAACAAGTCGAGGTCTTCTGGTTACAAATTCCTTCCGAACTTGGCAGACAACTATTTTGGAGTCACAAAATATATCCAATGTTTTTACCCCTAATTCCTTGGCGAGTTTCAGCCCGGCAATCAGGGCCTCGTACTCGGTATCGTTGTTGGTGGTGGAAAATTCCAATCGCAGGGCGTAGTAAATGGATCATCCTTCAGGAGTGGTTAAAACAACTCCGGCGCCGGACCTTCGATCATTCTTAGCCCCGTCCGTATATAATTTCCATGGACTAAGCTCTAACTTATGCTTTGAAGTAACAACTTTGTTATCCACTGTTTCCTCTTCGGGAATCGTAAATTTTGCTATTAAGTTGCTAAAGCTTGCCCCCCTTATTGACCTCCTTTGTTTAAAATTCAAATCAAATTGGCTAAACTCGATATTCCACTTAAGTAATCATCCCGATGCTTCGGGTCTCTGTAATACTTGTCGTAGAGGTTGATCAGTTTATATGACTATCGAGTGAGCTTGAAAATAATGACGAAGCTTTCGAGAGGCAATCAAGAGGCTATAAGCAAGTTTTTCTATTCTCGGATAATTACATTCCGCAGCTGCTAAATTCTTACTTACGTAATATACTGGCCTCTGGACCTTGTCTTCTTCACGGACCAAAGCTGTGCTGACAGCATGAGATGACACCGCAAGATAGACGAACAGATCTTCAGGATCCACCGGCTTCGACAATATCAGGTTTTCTCCAATAAGTCCAATAAGTTTTGGAAGGCATCTACACAATCTGGAGTCCATTCAAAATTACGTTTCCCTGTTTGACTAAATCGAAGAATGGGACACACTTGTCTGTGGCTTCGGAAATGAACCTGCTTAATGTGGCGACTTCCCTGCAAGGCTTTGAACATCCCTAATCTTTCGTGGCTCTTCTATGTTCCTTATTGCCGCTATCTGGCTAGGATTAATTTCAATGCCTTGAGAACTCACGATGAAATCGAGAAATTTTCTAGATTGTACCCCAAATGAGCACCTTCAGGGGTTCAACTTCATCCCGTACCTCTGCAAAATATCAAACATCTCCGCTAGATCTTGTATATGACTAGAGTATTTCCTGGATTTCACGAGCATGTCATCTACATAAACTTCCATGGTTTTTCCAATCTGGTTATAGAACTTTCGATTTACCAGGCGCTGATACGTGGCTTCAGCATTCTTTAGTCTGAACGGCATCACCACATAGTAGTACAATCCCAAGTTTGTTATAAAACTTGTGTGTTCTTGATCTGGCACATGCATAGGGATCTAGTTATATCCTGAGTATGCATCCATGAAGGAAAGAAGTTCGTGTCCGGCTGTTGAGTCCACTAGCTGATCGATCCTAGGAAGTGGGAAACTGTCTTTTGGACATGCCTGATTCAAATCCGAAAAATCGATGCACGTTCGCTATTTCCCATTTGATTTCTTGACCAGAACAGGATTTGATATCCAATTGGGATACGTCGAATCTCTAATGAACCCATTGTCTTTCAACTTCTCCACTTCTTTTTTAGGGCTACCGACCTCTCTGGGCCTAATATACGCCTCTTCTGTTTAACGGGTGGATGCTTTGGATTAATGTTTAATGAGTGACTCATAACGAACGGAGATATCCCACACATGTAAGCATGGGTCCAGGCAAATACATCCAAATTTGCTTTTAAAAAGTCATTCAATTCTTTTGCTTGGAGTGGATCCAACTAGGATCTAATCTTCAATACCTTCGTCGGATCAACATATTCAATGGGGATATCCACAGTCATTTCATTTGGGGTCACCTTTTTGTCCCCAGGCTCTTCTTCCTCTCTGGGATCTATGTCCTCGAGCAGTTCTCTGGGCAACTCCCACTGGGATGGTCCCTTTAGTTGCTATGCTGAACCCTCCTTTACAGGGGAGGTGGTACCTTGCACTTCAATGCTCAATCCCTTCATTAATGTCTTTAGTTCAGCCATGCAACAGGCTCGTCTGGTGGCTTGATCACCTCTCATTTCTCCCACTCCTGCTTCGGTTAGGAATTTCAGCAATAAGCACCAGGGCACAATGCCAGCCCTGAATTCCGCGAGGGCTGGTCGGCCCAAAAAGGCGTTATAGTGTGATTCAATGTCCAAAACTATAAATGGGAGAATTCTCACTCTCCGGTGATCTCCTGTCCCAATGTCACTGACAATTACACATATCCTATTGGAGCAATCGATGCTCCATTGAAGCCACGTATCCAACCCTCGCAAGGATTTAAGTCCTTCGGTTGAAGTTTCATCTGATCAAATGCTGTTTTAAAGAGAATATTAACCGAACTCCCATTATCTTCCAACACTTTGTTAACCAAAGCTGGACCAATAATGGTAGTGATTACCAACGGGTCCTCTATGGGTGATTCAATTCCAGAATCATCTCCATTACGAAATATGACATCATCTGACATCATTTTCTATTGCTTCACTGGGGAGATGTCTTCGAGGTTAATGCATTCTCCCACTACAAGTTGCTTAACCACATTAACATATTGGTCCATAGCCCTATAGCTATGGGCAGCGGGGTGAGGTCCTCCTACTATAGTATTGATAACGATTCCTTTACCTTTTTTTGAGAGGTGGGCTTACGAGCAGGTTGATTTTGATACGGGGCTTGCCCTCTTGTCCCCCTTACCCCTGTCTCTTGGAGCAACCTTGTATTCGTCTAATTTTCCTTCTCGCAGCAGCTTTTCGACAACGTCTCTCAAATGCTGACATTCATTAGTAGAATGTCTGTGGGTTCCATGAAACAGACATAATTTTTTGGTTGCCACCTCCTTCTCCATAGAGTCTCGGGGCGGAGGATTTTTATATTGTAAGACGTTGTAAGTATCCCAGTAGATGTTTTCCAATGTGTCACTTAGTGGTGTGTAGTTGTCGAAGGTTTCGAATCGAGGACTTTTGCCTAAGTTACTTCCTCGGTTCATGTTCCTCCTTTTGCCGTTTCCATTCCTGTTGTTACTTCCTTTATTTTTGTTGTCGATATTTACCTCGACTTTCCCCGAACTTTCACCAGATTGCTTCACAGTAACGTTACTTTGAATATCTTCTCTTGAAGCTTCATCAGGTTTTCTCTTTCGATTAGCGTATATCTCTTCTCGTCATAGAAAGATATTTGGCTTTTCATAGAAAGCCTCCCTAGTCAATGGTGGCTTCCCAGCTAAGTAACCTCAGAACTCAGTATCTGGATCAACTCCTTCGATCAAGGCCATCAAAATAGTCGGTTCATGGGGATCGCTTATTTCAGTAACCGCTAAGTTGAAGCGGTCCAAGTATTATTTCAGAGATTCTCCAGGGGCCTGTTTAATTCTGGCCAGTTCGATAACACTTCTAGCTCTGTGGGAATGGAGTTAGAACTGTTTCATAAAAAGCCACTTAATTCTTGAAAACTCGACACCGATCACGGGGGAAGTCGAGTAAACCACATTAATGCTACATCCTCTAGATATATTGGGAAGGCTTTACATTTTAGAGTGTCAGGTGCAGCTGCAACATTCATATACCATGCATATCTCATCAGATGTTGTTTCGGATCTGTTCTTCCAGAATATCGATCCATCCATGGAAAATTGAATCGAGAAGGAAATTGGAAATACAGGATGTCATCAGTAAACGGAGTATGATTACGCTTAATACCCCAATCTTCATTGGAATATCGGCAGCTATCGCACATAATTTGACGTATCATTGCTTCTACTTCTGCATTAGTTAGAGCCGGTTCAGATTCCCTGCTCCTTTCTCTTCTCATGCGCCTATCACCTACTTCTGGTGACTCTCTTTGGTTTCGATTGGTAACCGAACCTCCTCACCTCCTGCGGTCCTGGTCATTCACAGGACGAACAGGTTGAAGGAGTTGCCCCTAAGTGGTACTGGTAATATTTGGATCCCCCTGGAGATCGTGTGGTCCTCGCATTGGTAACATCATTGGTTCCCTCAAACTTGGATCGTCGGCCCCCTGCACATGGGTTGTATCCTCACGGGATCCCAAAGATCCAAATGTCGGCTGGTCAAGATTTTCGGGCCTTTTATACGACCTCCTTTCACGTGGGTGTTCTTCATCAGAAGATGATGAATGGTCCATAGTAGGATGACGAACCGGAGAGGACATCCTTTGTCTGCGAAGTTTGCTTATCTCCCTGCTCATTTCCCTCACGTTTCATGCATAAGAACACTATCCTATTTATGAGCTTCATAAGCGTCCCTGGTACTCTCCAGCATATCAAGCAAACGCGAGAAATCTCGGTCGGTGACAAGTGCATTGGGAGTGGGCTGATCCTCAGCTGGCACGGGCGGTAATAGAGCATTTGTAGGAGCTCGAGTAGAGTTTCCAACCTCAATTGCATTCGGTTTGGATCAACCCGAAGTTGTTCCAGTGGTTCAGATCAGAGGAGGGGCTCCAGCAGCGTTTTGTGAACCGGATCAGATAGGGTTTTCGTCATCGGGTCAGTTCAGAGTGTCTTGGTTGGGTCGGATCAGAGAAGCCCAATTGGATCGGTTAGCTCCAGAACTCTGTCCTCTTGACCAAGTGGCCACCATAGCTTGTTGATCATCGCCCATCTCACTTTCCCGTGCATTCTGCACTTCTTTTTCTTTTCCCTTAATCATAATGTTCAGTTTGTCAAGATCTTTTTTGAAGAGAATTTCAGAAATATCGATTGCACGGACAATCTTCTTCGGATATACAAACCCAAATAGTAGAATGGTAGCCCAAAATGTAGAGAATTTGAGAAGTTCTCAGTGAAAGCACCAAAATGTTAGATCCAAAAGTGGCTCCAACACCCAAACTAAAGATAATTCTAAATGAAATAAGAAGAAAATGAAGAAAAAACACAATTTATAGTGGTTCGGCGTTAAAGAGCCTACGTCCACTTTAAATTTCTCTAATTGATGATAAGAATACAAGTACAATGATTGTCCTCACTTAATTTCACTCATACAATGAATAATTTCACTCAATCTTTTCTGAAATATGCTTCAAAAGATGATTGTGATCTGAATAAAGTGATAAAAATCGATTATGGAGGAAGTTCTTGCTGATGATTTGCAAAAGATCCCTTCAAATGACCCTTTGGGGTGTATTTATAGGTGAAATGTTTCTCTAGAGTGCCTCCGGTTCGGATATACGTGACAATCATTCCATAAGAGTCGGGTTCGTATAGAACAAGATTGTGACAGCGCATCTGCATCGTGGGGAATCGTGGGGAAGTAGTTGCCTAACCTCCCGCATTTTCTGGGGTTGTGGGTTATAACTGCTTCTCTAATTGCTTTTGGTTCGAATCGGATGTACAAAGGAAAGGAGGGGCAGATTGGGCTCCCCGAACTGATCCAGATCTGTCTTTGCTTCTCTGATTTCTGCTCCGCAACATTTTGGATTGGCCAAAGATCCGATCCGATCCGGGTTTCGAGTGTGTGTTCTTCTAACCAGCATTCTTCAGGAATTGGCTTTCTGTCTTTGTGTAGCCTAGTTTACAAAGTAGGCTAACAACACTATATTCATACTAAGATTCCAAGTTCAAAACACATAAAATTCCTTCATTAAAGAATTTTATTATTTAAAATCCTTTGATATATTGACTTACTAAACAACCTTTGGAATAATATTCAAGCTCCAATGCATCTTAAGATATCATTTAAATCATTGAAATATTTTATAAAGTCTAGTCTTTGATTTTCATACAAGTTTATGAGTGTCCTTTCCATATTTAATTTCTCAAAACCCTTCTAAATAATTTCAAAATATAGTTAATAACACATGTCTCAACAACAGTAAATTTAATCTTATTATTTTTAATTTGGGAATAAATGATCTTAGCATGGCTTATTATAAAAGTTATTTTTTCTAGATTAATATACATTTTTAAAACTGATAATTTATTTTAGAAATCCCTACGTAAACAATATATTACTTCAAAATACAAACATCATCTTAATTTTGAAAATATTATTTTTCAAACCTCCTTTTAAAAATTAATATTATCATTAATTTACATCAAAACAGTAACATTTATTTAAATTTTTTTATTTTAGACACCATACGTGCAATACCAAATATTTTAACAATAAGATTAATAAAGAAAAATGAATTTAATGAGAAGGAATTAACTGTAAGTGAAAAGAAGATAAAAGTAATACTTTTACAAATGTCCGAGTTTGGCTACCGAAACTTTTCCAATGTCCATGGAAATTTTTTGGATAATTTTTATATAAAGCTTATCATAATCTGAATTAAAATGAAAGAGTTATGAGAGAATTCAAAAAATAACAAAATGAACAAAAATTAATAATATTACCCAACTCGATTAGACCTGCCCTTGGGCCGGCCGACCGCTCATGGTGGTTAGGTCGACTCAACCCATGCAACTTGGGCTGGAAAATGGCTAAGTGTGAACCAAGACGTTTAGATCTAAAATCTTTAAGTTGAAACATTGATTTTTTAACTAGTGGGTTTGGTGAGGGCTTGTGAAGTGGCCAGCCCAGATCTAATAATGTTATTTATACGGTCTGAGATCCTCTAACACACCTATAAATAGAACCCTACTCTAATTATTTCATCTTACTCATTTCTTCTTTCTTTGGGTTCCCTTTTAACTGAGGTTGGACCTAAAACTAAATATTTTCTAGAAGCATTTGAAGCCCTAGGAAAATGGGAGCAGGGAGCATTACAGGCATCTCCTTAGAATGAAAGATGAGTGGAAGTTATTATTTAAAAATTCAAGTAGTTAAAGAAATAGAGTTGAAAATAGTTGTAGTCTGTAATATATTTTCAGTACAAATACATTTTCAACCTATTTCGTTATTCTTAGTCCTACAATTTATTTATAGATACCTACATGTTAACATAGTTAACAATTCTGTAAATGTTCCTTTTAAAAAGTAGATTTAATCCTTTAACTTATGTAAAAAAATTATGGAAAGGGAGCGGTTTAGATGAGACATGGATTAAATACAAAGACACAGAATTTGTAGAAAAGATCTAAAAACTTGAAAAACATGTAGATATGTGATAGAAAGGACTAGAAAGAGCAAGCCTTTGAAACTTATAGATAATCTAATTTACAATTAGACAGTTAATAATAAGTAATTGACAAGTTTTGCAATTAAACATAATAAAGCTATAGTTTTGCAGTCAAGTACAGTTAATTTATAGAAAATTTTCATTCCCTTTACATGTATTAAGAAGTTATAATTCTATTCGTTTAGATTTAAAAGTTTATTTAAATCCCTTAGAATATGTGGGAATAGTAAGAATAAGAGAGTTTTCACATAGATAATACAAAATTATTAGACAAGATGGAAAATACATGCAATGTAAATTGAAATCAGGATGTTAACTATTATAAAAAGAAGGAAAAGATACAGAATTATTAGCAGATAGAAAATACATGTAACATAAATTGAAATCAGGATGTTAATTGATATAAAAAGAAGGAAAAGGGATAAAACCTATTATGACACTGGAATTGCCTTCGGAAGTTAGAATACCATAATAATACGAATAAGAAGAAAAAGAATGAAACTTATTATGATATTGAAAACTTCTTAGGAAAATAGAATATCATAATAATGAACAAGAAGAAAAGGAGTAAGACCCATTATGATGTTGGAAACTTGTAACAGGAAAGTAGAATATCATGATAATATGCATAGTAGACTCATTGACACAATAGATAACACTCAGGGCATGGAACTAAGGCAATAAATATGACTCAAGTTATGAACTAAGAGGAGGAGGCGCAATTAGATTATTATTTATTAGGGCCCGTAATAATAACACATTAAACACATGTGCCAATTAAGGTAAATAAGCGGCTTGAACCCATACCAATGACATATGAGATACGCAATGCTGATTAGGGTAAATAAGTGGTCAATAAGGGACGACAGTTAGTGTGTAGCGGAGATGACCGAGCGTGAGACATTGATTAGGGTAAATAACTCCGTGCTACATCCAACGCCAGATGGATGTCCATCTGGTGTATCCGTAGATGGTGATTCATATGGTACAATTTACATTCGAGCGGTTTTCTAGACAGCATAAGGGGTAACTATCATGCTAGTTTGTTTGTAGATAGGGGGACGATCATTTGTGTAAAAATACGAATTAATCTTAATAGTACTTAAAATGCAAACAATCAGCTTGAATAATCGCTTGGGAAGACAATCTAAGTGAACACCCTAAGTAATGTAGTACTTTACCTTGTAACAATAGAATTGTTACCAAGTCCATTATCTCTTAATTGTTCAATTTCTAGTAGTTACTTTTATTCACTATACTTTATGTCTGACCTATTCTGCATTCCCTTCTTTTCCCATAAACATACATGTTAGTAGCAGATTTCTTAACAGGCTCGGAGCATGGCTAGTAAGCTCTATTTTTATGTGTTCCCAGACTCTATTTTTATTCAGTTCTTTTATTTAATGTAACCGATTATTTTTTAAAATAAAATATATAAATATAACTAAAAGGAGAATGTAGCCATTCTCCAACGGTTAACAAAAATAGATTATGTAGAAATGGCTACATAATCTATGCACACACAAAATAAATAACAAATAAGAAACAACAGGTACAACAAATACATCCAAACGTACAATCAGAACAAGAAGAAAACTAAAAACAACTCTAGCAGACTCTCAGCTGTCACTAGCCAAAGCTGGTGGAGATGTCAAAGCTATCAATAGTCCGAAGAAACAAGACCGTGAACCATGGAAATCCTCCGCTGAAGGCACCAAGATCGAATCCAGAATCTGATCAGTGCGACATCTAGGCATGAAGACAGTCCAAATTAAAGCTCCAACTCATCTATCAAAGCTCCAACTTCAGTAAGCTCCAGACCCATACCAGCTGCAGACCAACGGGATCTTGCACCCTGTTTAAACCTGGACTTGCGGTAGTAGAAAACAACATAAATAAAACGGGGAGGTGGGGGATGGTTTAGGGTTAAGGGGGTAGGTGAGAGAAGAAAAGGAAAAAAAGGAGAAAAGGCGAAACTACCCGAGCTCATAAAGCCCTAGAGAGACATTAACCATCCCCGCCCTACAGCAGGCGAAATTGCCGAAATGGATAATAAACCCACTAGCCTTCTAGAATAAGTACTAAGCACACCCCTATAAGGCGTACAATGGAAAGCAAGGAAGACATTGTTCCTTACCTTCCTAATTATCGTAGGAGGATCCATAGGAGTTTCATCAAATATTTCCTTATTTGTGCGCACCATATGTGAAGGTATAAGGCGAAAGAGGATCGATCTAAGAAATTTACCTGAGATGTCAACCCATTAGAGTCTCAGTAAATTAAAAGTGGAAGTGGCATTACTTCGGTGCACAACAAAATTCCAGAACTAAATCCAGACAGCAGTAGCAGAATAACAACGGAAAAACAAGTGAGTAGCGGATTCCGACTCACCTATTCCACAGCACCTACATGGAGATACGATTAGATGCCAACTCTATGAAGGTTCTCGTCTATTGGTAACCCGTTATGCAGGGTTCTCCACATAAATAAGGAAATCTTTGGAGCAATGCGAACATCCCAAATAAAAGAAAAATAATAAAGACATGGGGCTCGGATTCTGGCCGAGTCCCACGACGCCTAGATAAGGAAAGGTCCACCATCCCATCCGGCTCCACCCCCATGTGAATCCGAAAAGGATGTAACAGATTGCATACATTTCCACGTCTCACTAGCGTAGGAAGCGGAACCGGTGAAATGCCCGCTCGAGAGCCTACGGTATTTGGCGTGGAGGAATATTGCCGACAAGGAATCGTTCTCCCCGAACCTTTCCTACAATTTACAAGCAAAGATCATGAGGACATCCATTAGATTTTGAAGACCCAAACCCCCTCACTTTTGGGATGAAAAATGATGGCCTAAGAAATCCAATGACGTCAATTAACATTATCCTTTTTACCCTAGAAAAAGGGTGCAGCCAAGGAGCGATAAGAACGGAAGAAGGAATCCGTCGGAGTCATAGTAGCAAAGACATGCGAGCCAATAGAGTCCAATACTGACTTTATGAGCACCATTCTTCCTACCTGAGACTGGAGAGTCACATTCCAACAGATGATCTTACCCCTTGCTTTATCTGTCAAGAGATCGAAAATAGCATTAAGCTTCCTACCTCTGTATAATACAATACCAGGTAAGGTAGCGGAAAGAATGCGGCCTTGAAACCGGTTAAGCCTTCTATCCAAAAAGACCTAGCTGGAGACAAATCTTTTGTTGGAACGAAGCATCTTTTATCAGTATTTACGAGTTAGCCTGAGCACCTCTCGTACTGCTGAATGAGGCTGAGAAGACGATGAATAGAGCGACAAGAAACATTATTAATAATATTGTCTGCGATAGATAAGGAAGAGATTATTGGACACCCACTAGGAATGCCAAACCTCTAGATTTGATTTTCTATCGTTAGGGAATGCATTCCACAAATGAATGCCTCTGCATCGATGACAAGCAGGTAAGGTGAAAGGGGATCTCTATGATGAAGCCCCCTTCCAGCCTTTAATTACCCGCTAGCTGATCCGTTAATAAGAATGGAGAACCAATAGTTGGTGGTAAGTCTCCAAATCAAATCGATGAGGCGTTCCGGGAAACTGAAATCCCTCAGAACCTTAATTAAAAAAACCAAGACATATGGTCGTAAGCCTTCGCCATGTCCATCTTAACAACCACATTAGAACCTCTTACCTTTTGGTCTTTCTAGGAAACAAGCTCCTAGGCTAAAAGGACATTGTCCATAATCAAACGACCTTTTACAAACCTAACTTGAGAAGACGAGATAATATGCTCAAGAAACGGAGCTAGCCGAGTGGTTATAACCTTAGATATGACTTTGTTAGAGAAGTTACACAAGCTGATAGGACGAAAATCCGTGCAGGAACTAGGATTCTCACACTTAGGAATGAGCATCAAATTGGTGGAAGTCCATCCCTGAGGAAGGATTCCACCACCGAAGAAAACCGAATAGCTAGACAAAAGTCTGTTTGGATTATTGTCCAAACAATACGGTAGAAGACCCCATTGAAACCATTAAGCCCACTCCCACTACCCTTAGTACGAAAATGCAAGCACATATCTCTTCTGAAGAAGGAGGTACAACAAGGTATGCACTCTCCGATGGAAGTACCAAACTAGGAATGAAAGCTAATATTGAGGGATCAGAAAAGGACACAGAGGGAGAGCCCAAAAAGGATTGGAAATGTGACAGAACAGTCTCTTTGACTTCCTCCGATGTGGAAGCCAACAAGAGATCAGGGTGAAGGATCTGGTGAATCGAGAGAAGACTGTACTTCTTTTTGATAAAGGAATGGAAAAACTTGGAGTTTGTATCTCCTTCAACCACCCACTTGATCCTCGCCTTTTGGCGAAGATAGTAGTTTTCAATACGAAGCTCCGACGAGAAGGGCAACAGAACAAGCACCCAAGCCTCTTGATTAGCCTATGAAGGGGCCTCATTGGAGGACCTTTCAGCTGCTCTTCGTCTACTCTAACATGGTCGAAGATGTTCTTGAAAACATGAATGTTCCATGTCTTAAGACAAGCCTTGAGACGATACAATTTACGAGAAAACACAACAGCAGGAGAATCAAAAACAGAAGAATTCCAAGAATCTTCTATAACTTGATGGAAAGAGTGGTGGGATCTCCACATACTATGAAACTGAAAGGACGACAGACCTGACAGGGTCAAGGGAGAGCACTGAAGAATAATAGGAGCATGATCCGAGAAGGTATGATGAAGATGGGAGGCAGAGTACGTGAAGGGAAGGTTAAACCAACCTTCCAATCCGAATACTATGTCAAATCTAGAGATAATATGATTCATCCCCTCTTGGTTGTTGCATTAGGTACAGGCTGAGCCAACGGATGTAACTGAAATTGACCGAGGGTTGTTTCGATATAAAGATTATGTACTATGATATTATAAGTGATTTTGTGACTTTGATGTGATGACATGATTTATGAAATGATACTTTTCAGAAAAATTTTTATTTTGTTTTCGCTGTAAAAATGTTTTATGCCATGTCTTATGAATCATAGTCCTTATAAAGTTTTATTTTTACCTAAACGCTCCATGTTCCTTGTATAAATCATTTGGGTTATGCTAAGGGATGTATGGTATTGCATTTGATATTAAATTGTAAGGTTACATGATTCCTTAAAAAACGATTTTAAATATTTCCAAAAGTTAAGTGTTGTTTGGTTTATTTTTTATTTCATATTTTGAGTTTTCAACATTAGCAACAAAAAATGATAGAGTAAAGGGATGATGAAGGGAATGGACGAAAATGGAGGGGACGACGGGAGGTTGAAGGATGGCGGAAGGAAGAATTGTGTCACATTAATTTGTTATTTCCCAAAACATGGAAAATTAGAAAAAGTTGTTTTCCGTTTTATATGTTAAATTCGTTTTCTAAAATGATCATTTTCCACAGTTCATATATATTATTCACAATTTTGTTATGGCAAAAAAGAAAAACTAAAATGAGTGAACCGAACACACCATAAGTATTTTGGAAAAAATAGAAGTTTTGCATCAAAAGCCCCTCAAATCCATCTCCCTTTCTTATCTAATTCTCTCCTTTCTTTGTTAAACTATCTATAGGATAACTTATCTAAGCTTGCCGAAAAAATAGAGATTCCATATCTTTATAGGTTAAACCCTAAATTTTGGATGTTGATGTACCTATTTTGTTCCATTGTTTACAAGTGTCTTGTGCCTACAAAGTTAAGAGATAATATGCTATTTAACAGCTATTCGGTAAAAACCCATTTTAGGTAAGAAAACTACAAATGGTGAGATAACCTAAGAATATTTTCATAAAAAACTGACAGAAGAGGTAATGAAACTTGCAGGGATAAGAGAAATGAACAAATAAGGCCACTAGCTTTGGAAGAGGTTTAAAAAATAAAAAGTTGAAGTATCATAAGTATAATAAAGATGAGGCACTATACCAAAAGATTTAAGATTGGCTAGTTAAGGGAAAAGTGTTGATTAAACATATCGAGCAATGAGGAAAAGAAAGGAGGAGATTGACAAATGGAGTGTTATTATGACGGCCCGCCCCGCACCAGCCGACATTTCTCTCGAAATGCGTTGTACCGATGTCCGACTAGCACGGGACGGTCATCAAAGAAAGAAAGAAAGAAAGGGTAGGAACTAAGAATCACAAAGAACCTGTAGTATATCTCACAGCGCATGGAATAAAATATAATAATAATATTGTAACACCCCGTAATTCTATAACACTAAGATTCACAAATCAAGGCAGAATTAAATTTTAAAATCAAAATCAAGGGAAACGGGCTGCGCCATTGCGTTCGTCTTGGAATTCTTCATGAGATAGAGTCCGGGTCTGCGTTAATCGGACTCCGTATGAAGGAGTTATGGTCTTCAGAAGTTTCAGAATTCGATTTAAAATTCGAACAGGTCAGAAACGAGTTCAAATTCGAAAAACAGACCCAGATTGGGCTGGGCGGGAAAATTCCAGCCCAGGACCCAGGTCGACTGGGTATTCGACCTGGGGGTCGACCCCCCTCCCCCGCTTTTTCCAGTTTTCTGAACCTGGTTCGTTCCGATGTATTTGGTCACGTTTTCTGCCTAGGTTCGTCCGCCTAACACTATATAAACAGCCCTAGTCTCCTTCTCTATTCACAATTCTTTTCTACCCTTATGCTGCCTCTGAGAAAATGTATAAATAAATAAAAAAAAGGAAATAATACGAAGGTCCAAGACAAGGTTATGTTGCTCAAGTTTGTCAAGAAGAGGTTCGAATCAAGATTAAAGCTTCAAGATAAGAATCAAAGGCTAGCTCAAACGGTTTCGAGCAACGTCGCACGAATCATAGCAACGCCATCTTTCTATTCTAATCTAATCTCTGTAAGTCGGTTACTTTTTAGATTTGAACGCTTTCTCTATTCGTGACATGAAATTAAAGGAATAAAAGAATATGCCAAATCTTTCTATTCGAATCTGTGCCTGTATCTTTGGACCTAATTAAGAACTGTTATGATTCGATGACCAATTAGGCCTTGCCTATGACTATGAACACTACCTATGACTATGAACATTGCCTATGACTATGAACATTGCCTATGACTATGAACATTGCCTATGACTATGAACATTGCCTATGACTATGAACATTGCCTATGACTGTGATTGTGATTATAAGAATTATTTCCTTGACTATGAACACAAGCCTGTGCCTTTGACTAGGAAGCATAAATTATTGCCTATGACATAACAAGGGCTACAGTGATTAAACACCTATGATTCCTGACTAGGAAAGTGTTGCTTAAGTTTTGTGACCATGAAATTGGGTCTAAACCCGATTATCAATTCTGTCCATTCTTGGTTTTCTTTGGTTTTAGATCTTGGGAATTTACCTATTAAGTTAGGTCTACCCATGTTTATCTATTCTGTCTATTCTTGGTTTTCTTTGGTTTTAGATCTTGGGAATTTACCTATTAAGTTAGGTCTACCCATGCTCTTGAACCTACATCGTTATTCAACCCTTTTTATGTCATAAGATTTTCAGACCTATAGGCCTTCGATGTTTTAGATCAATTTCAGTGAAATTCGTTAGGTTTGTAATTAGTAAATTATCATTTTATGCCAGTTGTTATGTTTATCTTTTTCATAGCAATCTTTGGTTCATTTCCTATTTTCTACAATTCTAGATTTATCTATAATCTAGGTTGAGTCACGATTATACGAACGATGGGAATACAATTTGGGCAAAATATGAAATTTACTAAAAACGTAGTTTTAAACTTAGAAATTGGCATAAATTGGGAACATGGATTATGGCATGTTTCATAGAAATGCAAATTGGATAAATTTGACATGAATTATAGGATGTGTAATTTGAATCTAGTATTGACTTGTAAATCTAGCATTTACATGAACTGTGAACTAGAATAATAAGTCTAGTTTGACAAGAACTGTAATTAGAATGTTAAATCAGAGTTGGATTAGCTAATTTGGCATAATAAGTATATTAGCATAAATTTGAAATTGGCCATAATTGCGAGTAATTGTCACGTTTAGAAAAATCATGGTTAGTGACACTTAATTTGGTATAGTTTACATACCAAAAAGCATAAATATGATTTAGAGGGGGAAATGGGCCATAAGAATGAATGTTGACAATTTACTTTAAAAGAGTAATTAGGAAATAAGTAAATTAGGAGTAATTTACTTATAGAATTTGTCCAAAATGAGAAAATGTAAATTTAGACAAATCAAATGTTTATTAATGACATCTCTTTTAATAACACACCAGAAAGTTCTAGGGTGACAGAGAGGATAGTGTCTAGGCTTGAGTTTGGAAAATACAAGTTTCCTGCTCCCCCTAACTGATTCGACGGACGGGATGGTTGCTTTCAAAACCTGATTTGAAAATTAATCAAAACCCTTTGAACTTAGAAAACATGAATATGCCTAACCCGAGGTTAGACTGATTTGCGATGTAAACCTGCCCGGAACCAACCAGCACATCCAGTAATCGCAACAATATCTGTCTAATGTGAGTGGTAGCGGCTTTAATCTATTTAGTTAAAGCTAGAACAAGAATGGTAGGGTTAAGTTAACTAAGACACTTAACCAATTCAACATGATAACCAGACTGGTAGGTGGGGTTAGGTTCATACAGACACTTAACACAGTTAAGCTAGAATGGGAGGGTTAAGTCCATAGGAACACTTAACCAACTTAACACAGTTAAGCTAGAATGGGAGGGCTAAGTCCATAGGGACACTTAACCAAACTTAACATGGTAACAAGACAAGATTTGTAGGGGTTAAGTAACTTAGAAAACACTTAGCCAAATTGACATGTTAACTAGACTAGAAGGTGGGGTTAAGTAGAGTTAATACACTTAGCCAAATTAACATGTTAACTAGACTAGAGGTTGGGGTTAAGTAAAATTTAATACCCTTAGCCAATTTGATATGTTAGCTGGGCTAGACCGTAGGGTTAAGTAAACTTGAACACTTAACCATCAGATTGTGATAAAGGAATAGGGTTAAGTCTAAAACATGAAGGGATAATACTTAACCATTAATAACATGTTAGTTAAAACAGACGGGCAAGGTTAAGTTAAAAAGGAACACTTAACCAATACAGGATGAATGGGTAGGGTTAAGTAATAAGAAATACTTAACCAATATAACTTGGCTTGTGGGAGGGTTAAGTCAGCATGAATTACTGATAACACTTAACTAGTTTAACAGGATAAAGGAAGAGGGTTAAGTTAGCTTGAATTGACTAATGACACTTAACTAATCCAAATTGACGGGAAAGAGAACTAAGTAGTAAACCTTAGTTAAAAGGAACTAAGTGGTAAACCTTAGTTAAGAAAACAACGATTCTGGAAACTAAGTGGTGAACCTTAGTTAGTAGAACTAAGTAGTAATTCTTAGTATAACACGGGAAGGAGCGAACGTCCGTCTGATTAAAACGAAGGCTCCAACGAATTGGGTTACAAAGCCCGAGGCTTTGAGGGGACGTGAGGGTACTCTTGGTATCCCTCTGTGAGGCAGCAGATGATCCTCCTGGGCTCACAGAGGTTAAGTTCTGCGGTAGAAGAACCAAGGGTATGCCTTGGCTGCAAAATATGGCAACCTAAAGACTAGGATGGACCAGCGTGATTCGGCGAGAAACCGGTAGCCCTGTGATAGCAACTCGTCGTCTACCATCCATCTTCAGTCAATCGAGATACGTGAAGCAGAAAGGCGGAGAACTCCAAAAGGCCATATACTTGCTATCTAGTTATGGTTGCGGATGGCCATAGGACAGTGGGGGCATAGGGGGCCTGCGTATAGTTCTCATTTTTCAAGGTGTGCCTTTCATTAGTTGAGGGAGGGGTCGAGTGGGACCATAGCCACTGGAATAAAAAAAGACCTTAGCATCTGCATCGGCAGATATCTGAAAGCTCCCGACTGAGTTCTGTGTTTCTTGATTTGCCCTGCCACAGGACTCGGGCCGCACATTACAGGACATGTGCATCTAGACAAGCGATAACGATTCGCGATACATGCGTGGGGAAGTGTAGGAACATATACCGCTCTAGGTAGTGTGTCCTAGACTAGGGGGCATCGTTCGACAGGTAGCATAATCCCTAGTTGGACTAGGTGGCATAAACCCTGAATCCGAGAAGCGTTCAGTAGATAGCGTAAACTCTAGTTGAATCTAGAAAGCACTTGATAGAAAACCCTAGATTAGATCTAGGTAATAAATAATAAATGTATGCCTGAAGGCAATGGAAACTACTGGGATTGGGATCACGTTATCGTTACTAGTTGGGACACTAGTTAGGTGGTGCAGAGATATAGAAATCAGTATAACAAGGAGATAGCGAAGCGGCGAAAGTATTAGAGCATATCCAATTTATCGTATCTTAGCATATCTTGTGATTATCTTGTCTAATCTTGCTGACCCTATCATCATGGTGTTATCTTGTATTCAGTTAATTCATGTCGTTTTGTTTTTCCATGTTCACATGCTAGAAGTTACTGAACTTACTCAGGCTTTATGTCTGACTCTGTTTTTCTTTCGTCTTCTTTTCTTCCGTTCCCCCCCAGGTAGTAAAGGAGGGAATAGTATAGCTCAGGTTAAGTTGGACTATCACTCTTTCCCAGCATGAAGATTTGTCGAAGTTTTGCTTGGATTCTATTTTCAGATGTTATGGCTGGCTCTTGCTAAAATTGGGGAATATAAATGTTGTTTTATGCTTCTTTATTTTGTAAGACAGATGATACTCTGATATTGTAAAGAAATCATTGTACAAACTATTTTATCAATAAAGCAAAGTTTTATTTTCCGCTGTTTAATTTCTGTCTGTCTTGTAATTTATCTGCATCTTTTACCCTAAATGCTCCACAGAACTTAGTGCATTCCCTTTGTGAGTGACACTAACGGACGTGGGTTGTTACAAACATAACCTGACATAAAATTGGCGAGATAGTGTATAAGCTGAAAACTAAATCATCATAGCAGCGGAAATCCAAAATACAGCTTATGATCCGCATCATTATTACAACTTCAAAATACTGTCTCTAAAGAAAATAGGAAAGGTGCACTACTAATGCCCAAAGTAGTGACCGACATCAACATAGGGAGAATATATGGAAATGATAAGTGTAAGCCTCCTGCTTGTCTCCGGACATCTACTAGTGCATAACCAGCTAACATGTCTCTAGTCTGCTCATTTAGGGGCACCCAGAGTAATAAGAAGAGACATAAAACTCTGGGTCAGACAAAAGTATGGTATGAGCAATAAGCAACAAAACAAAATAATAACAGGTATAATCTAATCATACCTGAACCTATTCCTGCAACCAAAGAGTTAGCACAACAAGATGTACATTACTCTAAGGTAACACTAACATAAAGTGTAAATGGGGGTGGGGGTCATGGTGATAGCAACCATCAAATATAGTAATCATCCTCACATCTCTCACTTAGTGCGTAAAGCATATGATATCCACCACTCGATCACCCAATCCATTGCTACGATCACTTTGCTCCATGAAGTCATAATGACCCCCATTGACTGATCCATAACCACTAATCCATCTCTCAGCGGTGAACTAAGGTTATGGATATCGATAACCCCTTTGCACACGTCCCGCGGCAAAGCCCAATCATGAAGTTAACTCGTTGGTTCCCATCTAGATCCTGAGTTCTACTTCTTATTTGGACTACCTTTGCATCTCGGGTTTTGGTCATCATCCCGGTTCGGTTCGTAACTCCATGTTTTCATTCAGTTCATCTCATACCCATCGTCATGTCTCTGCTCAATACTCAAGTCCTCAGCTCGGCTTGCAGTTCGTGGATGCTCTGACTCATGACTCGTGGTCGGCCGTAGACCACATTTGGGTCATGGGACCCACTCGTGATCCCTGTCCTGGTTCGCGGTTCGCACTCCCTTCAGTTCATGGCATCAGTTCGGCTGGTGGGAGCTTCTTCTCCTGGTCATCGGCTCGTGGTACTTCATGGTCCTCAGGTTTGTGATGCGTGGAGCACGGCAGCTCGTGAAAGGTGTTACTTCACGGTTCGTGGAGCTCTGTGAGAGTTATCGGTTCATGAGAGGTGGTGTCACGATCGGTTGGGTCGTGATATGTGCTTCACGAACAGGGGTCGGTTTGCGACAAGTGCTCCACGAACGGGGATGTCTGACCAATTTCTGCAACTGTTCCAGTAAGCAATTTACGCCATACGACGGGTTTTTTGACCAATCTAATTTCACTATGCAATCACAAAACATTCCATACAGTAATAGCAACATAGAGAATCAACTATAAACACCAAAACAACAATATGACATGTTTATATGGATCAAACATACCCAAAACCCAGGTTTTCCCCCTTAATCCCCTTAATCATGACTTAATCGTACGATTAGCAAAACATGTCCAAATTAACCCAAATTTTTATCAGAGCCCTAAAATAATATTTAAGAATTTTACAAATTTTTCCAGATTTTTCTGAGCCATAATTTCGCTAATTATCACTAATCACCCCGAATTAGCCGTAATTAGTGAAAAACAATGCAAATCACTCACCTTCGCCACAAATATAATCTTAGATTTGAAACTCTACTATTATGGCACAGATACCAATGTATTCCAGCAGCACTATCTCTGATTTGACGCTAATCTGCCTTGATTTGGTGTTGATTTGCTTAATTAGTGATTAGGAATGACAAAAATGGTGTTTTGGGAGCGATTTAGAAGGTGGAATCCACTGCTAGAGCTCAAGGGAGGTTTATGGTGGCTGGAAAAATGAATAGGAACTATGCTCTAACTCCGAAATGGGTCATGGGTTTAGCTGCTAATCACCCGGTTAAGCCCAATTATGCTGCTTTTCATCTTCCAAACCTTGTTTCAGCCATTTCTCCCAAACGGTAAGTCCCTTTGATCAATGTGACCACTATACGGAAACGTAAACCATCATTTAAATCCAATGGATGTGGTTTCAGGTCAAAACTCCTTTACAATCAAAAGTTATAGGTAAAACAAGATTCACTAGGGGTAAAACGGTCGTTTAAAAATTAGCAAAAATCGTGAACATGGGAAATGACCCCAATAGTCGTTCCCCAAAGTTACACGACCGTACGATTTCATATGTAAAAGAAATAATTCTACGATCCTCCGGTGCATAGAATACGGGTCGTTACATTTATCTATCTCTAGTTCCTTTTAGTTTTCCTATTCGTGCTTTATTTTTTGAAAGCCAAGGTAAAATATTCATTATCTATAGACTGTTACATAGTATTATAATGAAAGTACACATAAGAAACCTAAAAACTATACAGTACTGACTGATTACACAAAATTTATCAGCTTTGAGAAAAAACAATATGAAAATTATAGTGAAACCAGGAAAAAAATCAAAGCAAATAACATTTACAACAAAAAAGAAGAAAATCCTTAAGCATAGCAAAATGAGAGTCCTGCCAAAGCACCATGCTCAACATGTCAGAACAAATAATGCCTTACGAGTCGGTACTTCTCATAATCTTCTTATGTATGAAACTAAAAACTTCACTTGCATTATGATTCCCATTGCCCGAAAGCTCTACAATTCCTCTCTGCCCGTACCTCATATATGAATTTCTTTAAAATGTTCAAAAGCATCTTTGATCTCTTACTTCTCCACCTCGTTTCTTTGTAAATGTTGAACCATTCAGTTTTACAGTCACACGATGGCCTATGATAACAACCAATTGCTAAGAGTCTCATCCAAATCTGATATGTGAAACTACATTTAAAAAACAAATGCTGATTTGTTTCCACTGCTGATTTGCATAAGTAACAAATACTATCAGGAAAAACACCAATCCTGTGCAATTTAACTTTAGTGTTTATAGCGTTTGCCATAACCTTCCAAAATAATAGATTTTCCTTAGCTGAGTTTGACATATTACAAATTCTCTTAGTTCATGGAAAATCTTGTTTTTCACCTTGGAGAAGAGAATAAATGTACTCAATTGAATATGATTTATTCAGCCACAATATATTACTATCTCCTACTCCTGAAAGTTACTAGATAAGTCTGACCATAAAGACCTTAACATAAATGAACTTGAGTAAGGAAGAATCAATCTATCTTCATGAATGTAATCGTCTATTCTAGCATTTTCAGGGATACCAGATAATCTCCTCAAATTGTAATCAACAATTGAACTTAAGATTAAGCCTGCTTTTGCCCAAGGAGCATGCCAAAAAGATAAGTTTCTCATGATCTTAATGTTACGTTGAATATATGGCAGAAATGAGCTTCTTAAATTTTCCACCTCCAACTTTAACTTTGCAGCACATCCATTGCCCAGAAGTTTTTATTACGAATCAATGTTTGCGAACAAATTAAACAATTATAAACAACTATTTAATTCGTTCGACTTTCCTAAACAATAAGGGTTGTTGCAAAGGGTGTCGAACTCTGGGACCAAAAATTATTTTACTAATAAATCCAATCAAGTTATTCCGAAATTTTGATTGTTTAAAAATAACATAAAAATAAACAAAAACATAGTTTTTAATAATAAATGAAAACAATTAGGGAGCAGTGACATAAACTAGATTCATATGAATTAATAACCAAACAGATTAATACAGATCTAATTCATGTTTCTATCACAAACATGAATCAACGATAATTAGGTTTCTAGAAACAAACATGTGAATAACGACAAGCATAGCCTATGCAGGAGCTAAGCTCTTAAACAACCATCGGCTATCAGGAAAGACTCACTACTTTATTTCTAAAACCCTAAAAATTAGATCTAAATCTGAAAAACATTAGATCGAAATCGAATATACCCTGTGAAGGAGCATAGCTCTTAAACGACACAAAATATTAAGGTTCAGATCTAACCCTTGGTTCAGATCTAACCCTTGGTTGAGATCTAGATCTATATACATGAAATCCTAATCTCTTTGGCTATGTGATTCATATTGAATCTATTCTAAGCGCCATCACCCCCCTAATTAAAGGAGATTAGCTAGACATAGCTAAAGAAAAAAGAAAAAAGAAAAAAGAAAATAAACAACATAAATAAAATACAATAAACTAAAGAGAATAGGGAGAAGAATGATTTTATTCTAAGAGAAGGATTACAGAATAAAACCCAATGTGTTTTTTAAAGGAACAATATATAAGTGTATTTATAGCTGATATGACAAAGACCAATTGGCTAATTACACAATGTGGGACTAAAGATTTAGCCCAAATAACACATAAAAAAGTGTGAACGCAACTATCGAGTGAGTGGCCTTGCAAATGAGCCAATGTGAATGCAGCATGAGTCCTTAGTAAGCCAAATCTACCTAACTGAACTCTATTTGCAATCGTTCTTAAAGCTTTAAACTCTTTAAGATTTAGTAATTTCACTCTTTTTAAGAAAATTCTTCATGCTTTATCCATTAAATGCGCTAGACCATGTTTTTTATCAACAATCTGAAAACATAGCTATAAATACACAATATTATTTTAAAAAGAAAACAAGATAAATAAGCGGATAAAATATACACATTTACGTGTATATCAAATACCCCCACACTTATCTTTTTATTCATCCTCGAATAAACTAAACTAAGATATGTCACACTTTCGTAGGAAACATGATTGCATTTAGCATATGCAACAAGCCGTTAAACCCTAGGTGTCCCTAGTAGGACGAGTGTTGTCTCATGAGGTTTTTCAGCGGATACTACCCACAAAATCCAAAGCGTCTTATGTAAGTGAATTAATCAAACAATATATTTAAGGTCTTTCACATTCCAAGGATTTCACCTAACTTCAATAATAACGGTTTAGTCCTACATTATCCATCCCAAAATTAGTGCAAAAATGAATAAAAACTTTCAAGCTAAATCGTAATTCTTTGATAACACTGTAATTGCCTTGAAGGTTAAGAGCGTGGTGTTAACCAAAGTTCTACACATCGACAATGTGCACCCAATCATTTATTCAATTTTTTTGAATAATTTTGCACCAGTGTAACTGTACTATATTGGATGTGAGTTATGCATAAATGAAGGAAAATTTTGTAAGTTCTAAACATGTTATAGATAAGAGGGCAAGTGTATTAGTTAAACTTCAAGCTACAAAAGATAAAGTAATACTAAGGCACATATGAACATTTTATTTCCTTTCATCTCCTCTACTACAATCCTCGCTTCTAAATACGGTAAGATGGACATGGATGGAATTGAAATGAATGCTTTATAGTCAAGAATGACTATTTTATTCTTAGATATTTTCTCTTTGTTGCATTTTTTTCTTTTTTCTTTTTTCTTTTTTCTTTCTTTCTTTCTTTTTTCCCTTTTTTTCCATTTTGCATGATGAATGATGAGTGGAGATGGAATGGAATGATACCTTACATTATTTCGTTTGATTCCTCCTCTACTAAGCAAACCATAACCAAAACTTCATGAAAGGTGTTGACTTCAAAAGTTGGTCACTAGTGAGGTTCAACCCCCAATCGTGTGAAGAGAACACGAATACTGATTATAAAATATGGAAAGAGTAAAGAAAACGGGGAAGACACACAAACTTTTTATACTGGTTCGGCAAAGGCTGTGCCTACGTCCACTTTACATATTATTTCTACTTTAAATTACAAGTACAATGCTTTTTTAATTTGAAGAAAAGAAGGGATACAACAATTTTTCTCTTCCAGATAAAACCTCTCTGGAAAGAAGAAGTAGGAGCCAAAAAAGGTCCTTTTCCTCTTTAAGCTTTGAGGTATTTATAGGTAAAGATGGCGACTTGGGCTGCTATGATGTGGCCCAGCCTTTCTGGGAAGACTTGGACGCATGGAGTCCATTCCTTGGATAGAATGGCGGCTGGAAGACTGATTCCACTATTCATAAATAGTATCCTCGGAAGTTGCGGCTTACGTAGCATCCATGTTGAGGTGTATCAAAACTAGAGCTTTGTCCGGATGTGGTTGACTGCCTTTTCTTCCTTGAAAGTCGGGCTAAGTATTTGAACAACTCAGCTGGATATTTCTATGTAGACCCGAAATACTCGGTCGACATGCCCTGTATGAGAGCGGTTCTGTCGATCGACTGGGAGAGCGAGTCTTCCGGAGTGAAATATTAACTTGTTTGAGAAGCGGTTTGGCCCACTACGTGATGACTTTGGACCGACCTTCTGCTGGCCTTCCTAGAATGCGATCTCCCTAATTTAGCTGGTTGCGCGTTTGGGCTTCAATTTGACCTGTTGTGGCTTTTGCCAAAAGTGAGCTAACATTTTGCCCCTTAGAATACATCTTCTTCGACAGAGGGAGGTGTGTTCAATGAGCTAACATTTTGCCCCTTAGAATACATCTTCTTCGATAGAGGGAGGTGTGTTCTGAAGTATGAACCGAAACACAATCATTCGAGTAGCTATGGACGCTCTGGACCATATTAAGGCCAGAAACTCGTTGATTTCGATGATTGTATTAGGGCCGGAAAACCGAAAATCGCATTAGGTTGTATTAAGGCTGGAAAACCGACAACCATTAGGAACTGTATTAAGGCCGAGATGATCACCGTCTTTATGAGAGTTAGTTCCTGCAAAGACAAAAAACGAACCGTTCTCGGCTTGAAGAAGGCTGATGGGTCGAGCATTTTATTTCACTTGGCTTTGAGAGGTGGCGAGTATCAACCATACTCGGCTTAGTGGCAAGTATCAACCATACTCGGCTTAGTGGCGAGTATTAACCATACTCGGCTTAGTGGCGAGTATTAACCATACTCGGCTTTGTGCAAGTGTTTTTTATGCTCGATGCATGTTAGATTAATGTGCTCAACGAGCAGTAAACGCTCGTGGCGTAGAAAAAAGGAGGGGCGAGTATCATCCATAATCGGCTTTAGAAATATACCACACTCGGCTAGGGGAATAGGTGTTTAGATATGGTGGTAGGCTTTCGCACTGACCACAATAAAAGGGGGCGAGCGTTATCCATACTTGGCTTAGTGGCGAGTATTACCATACTCGGCTTTAGAATTCTCCAAACATTATCCACATCTGTAAAAGAAAATTCATAGCTGATAAATAATTGTTACAAAGAAAAGAAATCCTAAGAAGACATCGATTGATTCTAGAGCATGCCTAGGAGCAGAATCCTAACTTCATACATGTGTACATCAAGGTGTCCTTTTTATTGAAAGAAATACATCAGAAAAAATCTAGTTAATTATAATGCTGCAAGTGCTAGTCTAAGGGTCCTTTTCATTCCTAGGAGCTCGTGGATCGACCTGAGGAGCTCAAGTAGAAGATTGCGGCGGCAAGGCCGGGGTGCGATTCTTGACATATTTGGGAAGCTCCCCTTTTCTGACTCGATCCTCGATGAGATCGCGCAGATGCCGACATTCATTGGTGCTATGTCCAGCTACGTTGTGGAATATGCAATGTTTGCCGGAATCCAGCTCCATCTGTGTTGGCTCTCGTCGAGGTCGTCTGGAGTGGGCAGGGACCCTCGTATGTCAAGGTAGATATCGAGCAAAGAGGAATTGAGTTCGGTATAATAATCATACTTACTTTCGATCCGAGGTCGCACTTGACGCTCGCTCTTTTTTGGAGCCTTTCCTCTTCCTTTATTCTGGCCGCTGATGTTGGATGGACCTTATTGCTTGGTGGCTAAGACCTCTAGGCTCTCCATCTCAATGCTGGCATCTTCTTGTCAGAGGAATCGCTCGGCCTCGGAATAGAAATCATATATGTACTTAGGGGGATCTCTGGTTAAAGAGATTGAGAATTCTGATCGGTTCTGAACTCCCGCAATGGCGGACATAAATATCATCGATGGCTCGGGCCGATCGGCTGACGCTACTGCCGCGATGACCCTTTCGAGGAAGGACCTGAGCGTCTCTCCTGATCGCTGCTTGATGGTGGATAGAACATAACATTTTTTGGTCAGGAGATATGTGCCCTGAATTGCTCGATGAAGCGGGTGACCAGCGTGTTCCAGCTGCTGATTGACACCGTTGTTAGCTGTCGAAACCACATTCCGGCTATGTCAGTAAGAAAGAGTGGAAAGCACTTAGCCATGACGCTGTTCGATGCACCAAGTAATCCCATATGTTGCATGTATCGCATGAGGTGAATGGTTGGATCAGTGTGACCATTGTATGGTTCGATAGCTGGGAACTTGAAGTTCGCAGGGTTTCAGGAATTTCTGATTTCCCTGGTAAAGGGGTTGCGATTGACGTTATCTATGTCAACTGATGCTTGTAAGCAGGCTTCCACCTCTGAAGAGTCATTTCCATGAATTTAGCTTAGCATCCGGAAGAACTTCTGTGCGAGGATCTGGAAAAAGCATGCTTGGAAGGGTGGCCATTGGCTGGGCCTATCTTCCGAGAGTTGTTTGAAGGTGTTGAGGGAAGGTGAGCTATGGTAGGTGGTTCTGGGGAGAATGTCCCCTCTTGAACCCGATGAGTAGTGGGTCAGGCCGTACCCATAATAGAGGGCCTAGGCTGATCCAACATAGCATGGATGTTCAGAGCTCGGGGGTGCCCCCGGTAGGAGAGAGGTTAGGAGGGTCTACAGTAGCATTTTCTTCTGCCATAGTACGGACCAGTATGGCGGGTGGCCCCCTGGTTCGAAGGGAAGGCTGCGCCAGCTCTTCGTTGAAGCGGAAGAGTGGTTAGATTAGTCTGCGTAAGATTCTAGGTTGTGATGGGATTGGCACTGATTCCGATGGGCCCGGTGGTCGCTCGACTGGTTCGTTAGGTCGAGCTGTTTCCAAGAGTGGAGGCAAAGTGTTCGACCAATCCAAATCTTGATCGTGAGCCTCCTGGAGTTCTGCTGCTGCAGCTGCGCTGGTCGCTGGAAGCGATACTCCTGGCTATGATCGAGCAGTTGGTGCGGCCAAACCTGGATGAAATAAAGGTGTAGTCTGATCAATGCCTGACTCTGTGTAGACCGAAGATCAGTTGTTGCCCAGTCTCGACCGGTAGAGGAATTGATGTTGAAGCGTTAATTCTTGTCTCCAGTCGACCGAGAAGGTGATCCATCAACTGCTGCTGTCGTTCGAGGAGTTTACCCTGAGATGTCATATGGTCTCTGAACTCGACCATGATTTTATCTACGTTGTCCCGGGTAAGAAATTGAGACATATCTTCATGAGAGGAAACCTCTTGGCTCGCTTCTATAGCATTAGTATCGACTGCATCGTCATTTGCGGGATGAGAGGATATTGTATCTTTCTTTCGTTTGTTCGCTATGGACTAAGGCAATCTTTCCCCTACCTGGCGCACCAAAGTGTTGACGTCAAAAGTTGGTCACTAGTGACGTTCAAACCTCAATCGTGTGAAGAGCACATGAATACCGATTATAAAATATGGAAAAAGTAAAGGAAACGGGGAAGACACACAAACTTTTTATAGTGGTTCGGCAAAGACTGTGCCTTCATCCACTTTATATATTATTTCTGGTTTAGATTACAAGTACAATGCTTTTTCTATTTGAAGAAAAGAAGGGATACGACTATTTTCTCTTCCAGATAAAACCTCTTTGGGAAGAAGAAGAAGTAGGAGCCTAAAAAGGTCATTTTCCTCTTTAATCTTTGAGGTATTTATAGGTGGAGATGGCGACTTGGGTTGCTGTGACGTGGCCCGGCCTTTCTGGGAAGACTTGGACGCGTGGAGTCCATTTCTTAGATTGAATAGCGGCTGGAAGAATGATTCCACTATTCATAAATAGTATCCTCGGAAGTTGTGGCTTACGTGGCATCCATGGTGAGGTATATCAAAAGTAGAGCTTTGTCCGGATGTGGTTGACCGCCTTTTCTTCCTTGAAAGTCAGGCTAAGTATTTGAATAGCTCAGCTGGATATTTCTATGTAGAACCGAAATACTCGGTATGCCCTTTATGAGAGCGGTTCTCTCGGTCGACTGGGAGAGTGAGACTTTCGAAGTGGTATATTAACTTGTTTGAGAAGCGGTTGGCCTATTACGTGTTGACTTCGGACCAACCTTCTGCTGGCCTTCCTAGATTGCGATCTGCCTAATTTGGTTGGTCGCGCATTTGGGCTTCAATTTGACCTGTTGCGACTTTTGCCAAAAAGAGAGCTAACAAAAGGAAAGTTTTGTGCCCTAGTTACTCTATTTCTATAACCCTAATTCAACACACAAGTCTGGATTGATGTTATATAAAAAGCTGAAAGGAAGGATAAGCAAAGTTTCGTAAGATAGATAACCCATATAAAATAAGATGTGGTATATGGTTATCCTACCTTAAAACAAGTACGTAGTGGGTAGTGTAATATTGGTATAAAAAGTGACGTTTTTGAAGCTTTAAAAATAAATCAGTGAAAAGGTTCTTAAGTATACCAATATAAGAAAACCTTGTGGAAACATGGATGTAAATCAACTATAACTTGGGTTTGAATAATATGGGGTATCGAAGAAGAATGCTACAATGAGTCATTTCTCCTTAAGTGGGCCAAGTGGAATTTAGAACTTACGAACTGAAAATTTTTGAGTGAGAAAAATTATTATGCATGAAAACGAACTCAGAAAATCCAACAAATGTAGGTGGAAAATCATTGTTTATTTGATGATTTTTTTTTTGATTTTTTTTTTACTTGCACAGTCTAACATGTATAACAAGGTTTGAACGCTTACTCCAGAACATGACTAACGTCTGCAAAGGCTCAAGCTAGCATCTTAAAAAGAAACATTACAACTCAATGAATAAATAATATTCATTCCCATCACCCAACAATTCAACTTATCGATAAAGAACCAAGGTGTTATTTATGAATTTTTAGTTTATCCTTGTTTAACGAATGACAAAGTTCATAAAATTTGATTGCTGATGTAATGTAAATTCCCCCCACACTTGAGTGTGACTATGTTCTCATAGTCATTAATTAGACATATCTTAGTGAAAGGGAAAGAAAATAAGCGGGTAAGCGTGGATTACCGGATGCACGTGCAGAAAATACGCAGTCATAGAATAGATGAACCGGTCCACAATGGACCAATGGATCAGCCTCCCTAAGATTATGAGACAAGCACAAAAAACCAAATCATAAAGGGTTTTATATTACGTGTCAGATTAGGAAAAACAAATTTTGTTTTTTCAAAAGTTTGAGTTACTAGTTTTAAAATCTTGAGCTTATAGTTGATCCTAAAATCGAATTGAATTTTTGTAGCAACAAAAGAGAGGTCATCGAGCCGGGGTTCAGCAAAAGTTTCAAAAACAAAGTTTGTTTTGTTCAGGTGATGTATAAATTGAGAGACGTGTGCATCGTTCTCACCCTCATACTTGTTTTGAGAAATATTGTTCAGTTTTGCTTTGGCATTTGAAATGTTATAGACTAAAGGTTCATTTGTAAACCTAAAGTTAAAACTGAACAAATGAATTTTCAATAAATTTCGAAATCGTGTTTTCTCAAAAACAGTGTTATTCCCGAAAGAGTTCAAATACTGTAGAAATTTATCATTGAAAAACAAGTGATCACAATGAGGTTCAGTTGAAACGATTAAGTTGTAAGGAGTTTCAACAGTTTCAAGAAAATTGTCATTGTGTTTAAGATCACATTCAGCAGCCTCATTTTTTTCAAACTTAAGAATTTCAAAGTTTTCAAAATTTTAATTTTCAAATTCAGACCCAACAACATTATCGTCAATCAGTTCAAGAAGTTTTCGATCATTAAAGTCATCCTCACTTAAATAGTTGTTAATAACTTCATCATTTTTATCAGTTTGACAATTTAAAGTTGCTAAATTTTGAAAATTTTCAGAATCTGAGAGAGGAAGATCAAATTGAAGATTGACATCTTCGTTTTTAAGGGAATTTGAATTCAAATCAATTACAAAGATTTCAACAACTTCATTAAGATTTTCATCAATTTCAAAAGTTGTTAGTTGAAAATTTTCGATTTCAGCAAGAGTTGAATTTTCAGCAGAAGCAACAACTTGAGTTTGGATTTCAGTTTCACAGAAATCAGTGTTTTGCACAAGAGATTTTTCAAAATTTTCATTTTCTTCAATAGTCATATCGTCAGAATCATCAATAATCGTTATGTAATGTTGTGACGAAGTTACTGGCTGATTATTATTTTCAAAAGAAGTGTTGGTAGAAACTTGTTTGTCACTAGATTGGAATTTATAATTATAGTACAAGTTCGTAACTTCAGTTTGAAGAAAAGAATTTGGATAAACGATCCTGTGGGATACACTTAGTTTTCTATTGTTTATTCTTTTAAAAAGTTCTTCGATGTAAGTCAAGCCATCTTTCCTGAAATCCTCAAATTCATCAACATCACCAATTCCCTCAAGTAACAACTTTTCTAGATTTTACCAAATTTCAGTAGTGTATTAAGCCAGTTGTTTAATGATACACATGTTTTCGATATCTTTGTTTTTAGAATCTTGTTTTTCATATAAAGTTTGGGCCCATTCCTTGATTTCCTCGTGACAATTCCAAATTTCATGCATTAATTGATCGATTTCACTCAGGTCGTCTTCAATAAAATCAGTAAACACATCAGAATTCAAAATATTATTTTTCAGAGTTGTCGTTTCTATGTGTTCCTCACTGGTTGACCTTAAAAATTCATCTACCTCATCTCTTAGAAGTCATTCATTATTTAATTTCCACCACCAACATCGCCAAAAATTTAGCTTGTTCGCAACACATTTTTCATATTCGATAACAAAACTTATACCTCTACTCGTATTATGAAAATCATTTTGGTTTTCAAAATTTTCGTTGAAACCCGTGTTGAAATTGTTTTGAAATTCAGCACTTTGCTTAGCCATTTGTGCTAAATATCGACTAACCGCAGATAAATTCTCCTTAATCGAAAAATTTTCATCTTGAAATTCATTTCGATTTGAATCGTAACCAAAATCATTTAAATTTTGAAAAGAATTGCAATTTTGGTTGTACATGGGGCAAGCACGCATGTACTAAAAAAAGAGAGTTATTCGTCGAAAAATCAGTTGCAAAACTTGTGGCTCTAAAGAAGCTCTTAAAAAATATGTTAAAATCAACAACTTCAGATTATGAGTACAAGTCTGGGCCAGGTTCAGACAAGGATTATCAGTGTGCCACGAATCACCATAGAAACACGACTGAAGGTTTAAGAACCTGTTTGAGTTCTATACTCTACCGTTAGACACGTCAGAGAGTATCAATCATAATTTTCAATTTAACGAATATTTTGTCCTATGACCTTAAGGAATCCTCGATTTGATTTCAAAAATAATTTATTTCAAAAACAAACTATCCAATTTACCCCATGATCGTTCTAAAATTTCCAACCACACATCAACAGGCAAAATAGTCAATCACAGAACAGTCACAGAATAAATTGCAGAAATTTTTTTTACAAGCAAGCCACGGCGCCTGCATGAAATCTTTACAAGCAATTACTATATAAAAAAAATTAAAATCCGAACACCTGTAGAGTTCAGAAAATTTTACTTAGATCGGCAATCCGTCGAGTGCAAATGAGTAGCGCTAGCATGTCCATACCCCACTTGGTGTGCAACCGCTCCAACAATTCAAATTTTGCTAATTGCAAATTGCTTAAAATCCCTGAAATCATGTGTCGCTTGGGTGAACTCTTCACTTCTTGTTGGCTTTTGAACTGATTTGAATTTTTTTTCCTTTTTTTTTAAGTGGAACAAAAGCAAAAATAAAAGTAAAAATAAAAACAAGACAAACAAATATATTTCTAAACAAACAGAAACTAGAAACTCAAAAACAAAGTCCAACAAGCAAACCACCTTATTTTTTTGCAAACCGATTGTAAATAGAAAATTAAGAGGAAAAGAGGACGAACTATACTAATGCAAGCCACATAAACAATAATAATAATAAAGGTATTCTCAAGCCCACGCGAGCCCAGAATTTGGCCCACTTCAAAACAAAGTTCCTCCCCTGTTTAAAATAGATCGTACTCAGCTGGAACAGTCAAGAATCCACAAACACACAGAAACTTAAAAACCCCAAATTAATTTAACAACAAACGATTGGAGTGGTTTTTGATGGGCCGTGATTTCTGGTGATTACGAAAGGGTCTGATTTCGGTGGTTTCGGTTGAGCTAGGGATTCATATGATATTCTGGTTTTGGGATTGAGTCGAGGTTGATGAAGGGGGAGTTGCGATGAGAGTAGTGGGTGCCTAGGTTCTCTGATGACGGTATAGGAAGAAGGCGCAGGCGATTTGAGTATGTAATTGAGGGAGTACAATAGTTCGGAAGACTGCATTTTGATAGAAAGGGAGGCGTGTAGGCTACTGTTGTAAGGAAGTTGATGTTTGAGGGAGTAAGGTAGTGAAGGGTTTGGTGATGTGGTTTGGGAATTTTTTGGTAATGCGTGTGGGAGTTGGTGGGTTTGCTAAGAAGGAGCAAGCAGGGGAGATGAATGTGGCTGTCACAGTGGTGGCAAGAGTTTGGTGTTTGGGAGTGAAATGGTGCAGAAGTATGTTTGATAAGGTTCTGATTGTCGGTCATAGACTGTGTAGAAGGAAGAGTTGGATTATTGATGCTTCGTGATCAGTGAATGGGGGTGAAGGGATTTGTCGTGGATTATTGATGCCGCGCGAGTTCTGGTTGTCGGTCATAGTTTGGTTTTTTTTTCTTTTTCTTTTGGGTGGATGATTTGTTGAAACAAAAAGGGAGTTTGGTCAGAAGTTTGAGATGGAGGGGGTTGTTAAATTGTCGTGTAGTTTTGATGTGCTGGTTGCGGTATGATGATGTTATGGAGGGAAATTGTTAGGTTGTGGAGAAGTGTTTGTGAAAGAGGAGCGTTGGTTGAAGTATGGTATGAATTTCCAGAAGGAAGAAGGCAGAGAATAGAAAAGAAAACAGAAAAGAATTTTTTTTTGGAAAGAAATTGTAAAAGAAAGGAAAGAGAGATTGTAGAAATAAATTAGAAAGGAAATTGAAAAAGGGAAAGAAATTAGATAAAAAAAGGCAAGAAATTGATAGAAAAAGTGGCAGATTTTTTTTCTCTCCCTTGTTTTGATATTGTATTACTAATAAATAATACCAAATCACTAAACAAGAATTTTCTTCTATATATAAAAAAATCAAAAGCAAGAAATAAAATTAAAATATTTTTGTGTTTTTTTATGGAAAATGTAAGAAAATAAAAATATAACCCGAAGGATCTACTAATGAAAGCTATTTTGATCCCCGGCAACGGCGCCAAAATTTGTTTGCGAACAAATTAAACAATTGTAAACAAGTATTTAATTCGTTTGGCTTTTCTAAACAACAAGGGTTGTTGCAAAGGGTGCCGAACTCTGGGACCAAAAATTATTTTTACTAATAAATCCAATCAAGTTAATCTGAAATTTTGATTGTTTAAAATTAACAGAAAATAAACAAAAACATAGTTTTTAATAATAAATGAAAACAATTAGGAAACAATGACATAAACTAGATTCACATGAATTAATAACCAAACAGATTAATACAGATCTAGCTCATATTTCTGTCACAAACATGAATCAACGATAATTAGGTTTCTAGAAACAAAAATGTGAATAACGACAAGCATAGCCTATGGAGGAACTATGCTCTTAAACAACCATAGGCTATCAGGGCAGATTCACTACTTTATTTCTAAAACCCTAAAAATTAGATCTGAATCTGATAAGCGTTATATCGAACTCGAATATACCTTGTAAAGGGGCATAACTCTTAAACGACACAGAATATGAAGGTTCAGATCTAACCCTTAGTTCAGATCTAGATCTATATACATGAAGTCCAAATCTCTTTGGCTATATGATTCATATTGAATCTAATCTAAGCGTCATCACCTCCTAATTAAAGTAGATTAGCTAGAAATAGCTAAAAAAGGGAAAAAAGAAAATAAACAACATAAATAAAATACAATAAACTAAAGAGAATAGGGAGAAGAATGATTTTATTCTAAGAGAAGGATTACAGAATAAAACCCAATGTGTTTTTTAAATGAACAAGATACAAGTGTATTTATAGCTGATATGCAAAGACTAATTGGATAATTACACAATGCGAGACTAAAGATTTAGCCCAAATAACACATAAGCCAGTGTGAATGCAGCTTTAGAGTGAGAGGCCTTGCAAATGGGCCAATGTAAACGTAGCATGAGTCTTTAGTGAGACAAATCTACCTAACTGAATTCTATTTGCAACCATTCTTCAAGCTTTAAACTCTTCAAGCTTTAGTAATATCGCCCTTTTTAAGCAAATTCTTCAAGCTTTATCCATCAAATGCTCTAAACCATGCTTTTTATCAACAGTCTGAAAACACAGCTATAAATACACAATATATCTATTATTTTAAAAAGAAAATAAGATAAATAAGCGGATAAAATATACACATTTACGTGTATATCAATCAAATTTGAATTTACCAGCTTTGACCAAAGACTACTATCTGAAGCGAACAATTTATCGAAGTATAAGGAGATAGTTGCTTTATTCCAGAGATGTAAGTTTGTTATGCCCAAACCACCATGCTTTTAAGCCTCAAACAACTTATTGAAAGAGATAGGAATCATTTTCTTCAAGAAGGATCACCGTGCCAAAGAAATTTGTTGAGAGCTGATGTTATCATCTTAATCAATTTTACAGGAAAAACATAATGCCTAGTCCAATATTTTGTCATAGCCAAATCCATAGATTGCACAGTTGTCAACCTAGTAGCTTGAGACAACTTACATGATGACCACTGCTTCAGTTTTTCAATAATTTTCTCAAAAAGGGGAATACATTTATCCATTATGACATGAGAACTAATAAGAGGTAATCCCAAGTATATAGAATTTAATAGCATTTCCAATAAACCAGACTTGGTAATAATGTCGTTCTTTCTATCACTTTATAACCCAACTATAAGAATATGAGACTTGTTAATGTTAATTTGCATGCCTATTATGTTGTAGAAAGTGTGCAAAGTTTCCATGATACATTGAATATTCTTTTCCGTGGGTTTAGTAAATAAAACCAAACCATCAACAAAAAGTAGATGGATGATCGTAGGAGACTTACACTTTCGATGCAGCTCCAACTTTTTTCTCATGACCTGATCAACCAGCAATGAGTTCAGCAATTCCATCACAACAATAAAGATATATGCTGAGATAGGATCACCTTGCCTCACTCCTTGTGTTCCTTTGAAATATCCATGAAGACTACCGTTCCTAGAAATAGAATAACTTGGCGAAGAGACATATGTGTGAATCCTTGCTAAAAATGGAATAGGGAAATTCATTTTGGATAAAATATATAAGATGGAGTGCCAGGCCACCAAGTAAAAAGTTTTTTTAATATGAAGCTTTAACATGCATCTTAGAGAAATACCCTTTTTTTTGTATCCATATAAAAGTTCCTGTATTAAAAGAATATTATATGATATGGATCTGCCTTGAATTAATGCTGATTAATTAGAGGATATTACAAATGTCAACACTTATTGGAGTCTATTTGCAATAATTTTGGAAATGACTTTATAGAAGATTTTACAGTAGGAGATTGGACGAAACTTTGAAACATATATTGGATTGTGTACTTTTGGAATTAAAGCAATTGAAGTAGCTGCCAAACTAGCAAGAAGATGATTCTTCATAAAGAAATCCAAAATGGTTTTAACACTATTATCACCTAAACGTTCCAAGCTTTTTGCAAGAAAAAGGATTGAATCCATCCGGCCCTCCACAACTACTTGAATCTAAATTGAAAACTACATCTCTTATCTCTTCCTTGGAAACAATTTATTAGACTCTCTGATTTTTGCATAGTAATGGTTGGTGATTTAATATGAAAAAGAGGCTTTACATCAGCAACCAAAGCTCATGGATTAGCTAGAATAAAAGAAAAATATTGCACAAATGCTTCATTAATTTTCCTTTCAGAAGTTTGAATTAATCTGTTCATATCCTTAATCAAAAATATAGAAATCCTAGCCTTTTGGATTTTTATTGAATTGTGATAGAATTTCGTATTTCTGTCACCTTCAATTTCTCTTATGATATATGCATGTTGCCTTAATTCTCGCATTTCCATATCTAAAGTTAATTTTAGTTTACTTTGCAAAATAAAAACCTGCTACTGCAAATTAAAATCAAATGGCTTTTCCTGAGACTCCTTTTGAAAATATGCTAATTCAGCTTTGATTAAAGTAGACAGATGTGAGCCTTTGCCGAAATTAATAGATGACCACCTTCTAAACTAAAATTTTAACACTTTTATCTTATTCAGAATATTAACCATAGGATTATTATTAGCCTGTGTACTCAACACCTGCATAAGAATGATAAAAAAATCTGGATGATTACACCAAAAATTTAAAAATTTAAAAGAGGATTTACCCTTGTCAACTACATCTGCATTCCCCTAATGAAACAATAAACAACTATGATCAGATAAAATTGGCGAAGGGATAACACTGAAAGAATTGGGCCAAAGATCTAAAAAAAAGAGGAGTTGACAAATATATGATCAAGTTAACATAATGTGAGAGGGCCAGATCTTGAGAAGTTTGACCATGTGTTTGAGAGGCCATAACTATGCACTGGGAAAAGAGATGAATTGTTGATCATTTGGTTTAGTGGAGCTATATCTTTGACAGTAAGAGGGAAACCTCCAAATTTCTGATTATTACTGAACATACAGTTGAAATCACCTCACAGTAGCCAAAGGTCATTAGAAGTATTTGGAAGATGAACCCTTTTAAGAAAAACTTGACGAGTAGCAAGAGAGTTTTGAGCATAAACTAAAGTAAGCTAAAAAGAAAATATTAGAAGAAAGATAAATGCAGTTGATAATGAATATGTTGATCAAATTCTAAAGCTTTAGAGAGATTGAAAATAGATGGATTCCAAAGGGTCAGAAGCCTGCCAAAAGAAGCTTGATTTAGATTATGATCAAACTACCATGTTGGTGCTATAAATTTAGCTGCTTTTGCAGTCGAGATTATATCCAACTTTTTTTCTCATATGCATATAATTTGTATACTATTTTCTCTTATCAAATTTTTTATCTCACATTGCTTTGAGGGCAAATTATTATCTCTGATATTCCAGAAACTGATTGTACTGATCATTTAAACAGCAGAGGGTCAACCATTACTATTGGATTACTACGATTATGCCTTGATGAAGTGAATTTTGAAATATTGCTTGGGAGAACATCCTCTAGTTTATACTCTTTCCCATCATTTTGATCATCATCTTCAATATCATTCTCCTTCAAAAATTTCTTCTTCCTTTTCTTAGTCTTTTTCTTACTCCCAAGTGAAAGTTGTTTCTCCTCTGCAAGGAAGGAAGAAGTACTTGCAACATTTGCAGGTGGAGGAAGAATAATATTTTGAGGTAAAGATAAATGAGAGTATGGAGAAGCTGATGTGATATTGAAACTGAAGGAGGAAGTTGATGGAGATTTCGAACGAGATGATGAGGCACAAGAAGCTGTGTGAAAATTAGATACAGTGGATGGGGATGTAGCACAGATAGACGAGGAGGTAGAATAACATGTTACATTGTTGAAAAGAGAGTGAGAGGTTGATGCTATGACGGAGTTTGTGGTAGAAGATAACATATTCACTGCAGTACCATTAGAAAAATCATCTAGGATAGAAAATGGGTTATTTAAATGAAATTCCTTATTGACTACATCTTGTAGAATATCATCAAAGCTTGAATTTCCATTATGCAAAGAAGCATTCCCAACTTCTCCACAATTTGATTTACTCTAGATATAACAATTACCTAATTCATATGCTATTACAATATGCTGATCATCCTTTTTTTGAAGTGCCCTGTTAACATCCATTGGCTCATCCTTATTCACTTCTTTTTCCATACCCAACCTGCCATCCCCTACTATCTCAACAACATCTTCCATTGCTTTGTTAACATCACTAATTACATCTATATTATGGCCATTGACCTTTCTCCTCCACATCCTTTTCTTTTTGTTTACTACTTGATTCCAGCCTTGTTGTTCATTTATTGTAATTGTGGTCTTCATGTTTCTCCTTCCTTCATATTTCTAAACAACTGGAATTTCTTCATCATAACCTTATTTACCTTCATTTACATCATAAGCCTGGTTGTCCTGATTCTCGTTTCCTTTTGTTAACAATTCACAATGTCTTGTCTCATGGTCAGAAACTTTACAGTGTATACATATCATTGGCCTCCAATCACACAATACTTTAGCAGAGGGACCCCTATCACCAAGATCAGGTACATCAATACTGCCAGGTAATTCAAAATCAGGGGTAATTTCCACCAGAGCTTTTGCATAATCGAATCTTTCTAATTTCTTAGTACTAGAATCAAAACATATAAGGCATCATACATGGCATGACAACCAATTTATATCAACTAAGACCCACAATAGCAAAGGAATACGGTGTAGGTGTATCCATATTGGAACTTTTTTTATTTGAGATTGCGTATTTCCTATGGATGGATCCTATTCTGTAATAATGAACATCCTACCCTTTATGAATATTGGATCTGACTTCAAAACTCTCTCCCTTTCAATATCATTTGCAAAATTAAAGTAAAAATTAACTCCATCTGACTTGATGCCAACTTCACCTTTTAATTTCCAAATTTATGAAGAGAATTAACTACAGTCATATAAGAGAGAGTACCGTCAAGAAAGAAATCAACCAAATGCTTTTTCCAGTACTTTATCTCTCAATTCCATTAAATCAGGAAAATGATTCAGTTGCCTATTTCTCACTATATTGAACTGAATGGGCTTGTAGGACCTAGCATTCTGAGGTGGCGATATAAAGTGAGATAGATAGTCCGATTTGAAGACAGGGGGTGAGTTTCTTGAGGTGGACAGAAGATTGTTACAATTGGGATTAGAGATGGGATTGACATCTGAGGGTGAAGAACGAATACCACTAATTAGATCAGTAGATTTAAGAAGCACAACTTTACCTTTAGCATTATTAGAAAGAGAGGACAAGGTTTTTGATGAATTGCCAGTATTAGAAACACAAAGATTAGACTTGATGCCATCAAGATTTCCAAAAGGTGAAGAGGGATCCAAAAGAGGATCTGAAAAGGCACGATTCAATGTCGCATCTCCATCCAGTTGCGTTGATGAAGAAGCAATGACTTCACCAGAAGAAATTAGAGGAGGAGGATCAAGTGGGTTTGGTGGAGGATGAACAGGGAAGGGAGAAAAAAATGATGAATCAGAAGAAAAGGAAGACGAAGAGAGAAAAGGTTTCGAGGAGGACGCAGACGCCATTGTCGAAGGTTGCTTTGTTTGATTTTGGAGCATCTCAGTTCTTTATCCTTAGCACTCTAGTTGATTGTTTGCAGTTAGACATTTCTCTAAACCTAGTAGCAACATCTAATCCTATGGGAGGATTGAAACTGTTATTGATGGTAAATCGGGGTTTGAAACTTCATATTCTAGATATAGAGCGATGTTTGTGGAATTTTTAGGTATGGGTTGATTTTAGATAGGTTAACCATATGATAGGTTATATCAGATTTTGATAGGGGATCGTTACTTAGGAGTGTATAGTGGATGAAACCTAAAGTTTCCTAGTCTTCCAAGAAGATTAAGTTCAGTTGAACTACTTTCTCCCTGGACTTATCTTTTGATATGTCAAATCTTTTACCTATGGTTATAATTTTTTAGAGACTTTTAAGGAAGTAATTATACTTTAACCTCACAAAGAGGTTGAGTTCATGAAATATCCGATAATGCTAAACCTGTAGCATTACCAGTAAGATATGTGGCTCCAAAAGAAAGCTATGAGCTATGTAAATAGATTAAAGAAACATTGGGAAAACAACCGAGGTGTCTTTAGAGAAAGGATATATAAGAAGAACCATTATCCTTTACTTGTATAGATGGTCTTTTTATTTATTAGTAGGAGCTAAGATTTTTGCCAATGGCTTTCACAACTCACGAGTAGTGAAAGGAATTACAGATAAGAACGCTATTAGAACACTCAATGGGTTTAATGAATAGTTATAATACCTTTTAGACTAATTAATACTTTAGCCTAGTTTGCTAACTGGAGGAGAATGATGTTTTATAGAGTTTTTAAATAAGTTAGCAACAGTCTTTGTGGATTCCATTTTGGTATAACCAAAAGGTGATAAGAGATAAGTTGGTATTTAGAAGAGATATCTAGTGTCTTCAAAGCACATAAAACCTAGACAAAATTCTCTAAGAATAACTTTTGGTGGTAAGGATTTTTCTAGGATTCGTAGGTTACTACTAAAAAGTTATTGGAAATTTTTCTAAGATATCAGTTCCCTCAACCTACCTCACCCATGAGAGTTTAGCTTTATTTAAAAAAAATGTATGGATATAGTTTAGAAAACTAAAAAATGCTTTGGCTAAATGCAGTACATTATCAGTCCTGTGGCACTATGTACTAGAGACCTATTAAAGGAACTACTTTAAGACAACTACTGCTAGTTTTCCCAATAAGTCATGAAAGATACCACCTATTATGAGAAAGGATTAGATTGCTAGTTGAGCGTAAGACATTGATTTATTTGTCCATTTTGAGTGATTGTTTCTTAAGATAATAACGATAAATAGAGTTTCAAGCATATGATGGTTTTAGGAGCTGAATATATGCTTTGAAAGAATAAGGATGTAATTGACATTAAATTCTTTATTTTAGGTATAAGATTTCTAGGAATGGAAACATTAGGAATGTAGATAGCTTCTTTTGGAATATTCCTCAAGTAGAAGAAAGAAAGTATTTGTCTGGATCTTCAGCATACAATGATTGAGTAAAGGATATAAAAGTAATTGAGTTTTTGACCAAACCAAATTCACCTAGAATCAGTAGTTGTAAACCAGTGTGTGAAGAAGAACATTTGATCATATAAGATTTCCATTAGTATAGTTAGCAGTTGAGGCCCATTTTGCTTCATAATGTTTTGGGAGAATTTACAATAACTTACAGGAACCAATACAGAACCCAAATAGGGCCTTGAAAAAATTTAGAAGTGCATCTTGGATGACAATGAGACATAGGGATAAATTTTACCACCAGTAAAATTTGATGTTAATAGTTTGGTGTTCATCGAGATTTTGACATTCGGGCATGAGACGAGAATCCTAGAAATCCCGTTTATAGAGTAATAACTTAAGAGGCAAATTTATGCTTAAGTGTCAATGTCGGATTAATATAACCTAAGAATCTTGATCCTTATATGATTGTCGATTTGAGATAATCAGTAAATTTAGTTATTAGGAAAAATGATTTAATATTTATATGTTAAAAGGTGGCAAGGAAATAAAAATTTAATAAGAATAGCGAGATAAACATTTATGTTCTAAGAAAAGTATTTGAAAAAAAAAATTACTAAGAAATAAGGAAATTTGAAAGTCCATTTTGAGTCTAACACCATTGTCTTAGAAATGGATTTTTTTTCAAAGATAGTATGCTTTGATAGAAGTCCTATTTTTGAAAATTTCATAAAATATTATTATGTTTTGAAAATAAATTCTTATAACTCCATATATATTAAATTTTTCGCACAAAGTCTTTTCAACTAAAATTTAAAGAATGAATTGAATTTTGAAAGAATATATAGAATTTAAAAAAGAAATGTACTCTTATGGGGTTGGACGATATAAGTGAGACAAAAAAAGGAATTATAGAAAAAATAACAAAAGACATGGATTTGGAATGTGAATATAGTAAAACTAATGAGGTCTTGAAGATTTTACTCGGAGGGTAGAGTAGACTCGAGAATTTCAGGCAAAGTTGTAACAATAAGTGGGCCCCACCGGGCGAGTTAGATGGGTTCAACAGTAGATAGAGATGAATGGACAGATGGGTCAGGAGCAAATGGAAAATTTTAGGAAATAAATTTGTGAATATTCTCCAAGGCTTATAATACTTTTATCTTTATTAACTAAAGTGGGTAAGGTTTTCTTATAAGTTTGGGTAAAATGACTCTAGGACTACAATTGGAACAATTCAGTTAAAAGAAATGGAGAAAAGAGCATGAGTCATTAGTTTGTGATTTTTAGACATGACTTCAACTAAATCCACAATAATATTATTTGGCTTAATAAGAAGAATTTTAAATACAACAACTTAGGTGCCCTAAGATGGAATCCAAGTTTCATACTCATATCTTTTTGAAAAACATCATTTGGATGTTCTATCATTAGCTTTTCCCTTTGGTTTGTATACTCTAGGAGGGTAGATCTTAGGATTAAGCCTATGTATGATAGGTAATATGTAAACATGTTATCAAAACATGTTGGGTGCAAGTTTTTTGCTAGTGCATACAGAGGACACACATAAAAAACACTAGGCACTAGTATATTTTAGGGATCAGCCAAACTATATCATAATCATATATATGGATGCGTGTTGCATTTTTATTATTTATTTCATGATTGTTATAAATGTACAAATTACATATGAATGTTGCATGTGAATGATGATTGTAGCACACATATAAAATTATTAGTCATTATTAGGATTTTTTCATACATTTGGACGCATGACATGAGTATATCTACATTAGTAGGAGGTTGACTGAATCAATAGACCGCCTAATCTTTTGGATTAACTAGTAATACATACACTACACAATTGCATAACAACATAATTTGCATTAGAAATATTAAGGAAAATGGATTCAATGGATGGTGTTTGAGTAGACGGCTGTAAATTTTAACTATAGTTATTAATTTACATTTTCCTAACCTTTGAGATTTCGACGACGAAATCCTTTATGGTTAGGGGAATGTAACATCCGTATATTTTAATAATAAGATTAATAGTGAAAAATGAATTTATTAAGACGAAACTAACTGTAAGGAATAAAGAAGTTAAAATAAAACTTTTCTAGATGTCTGAATTTGGCTAAGGAAACTTTTCAATTGTATCTATGTTGATTTTCTGGACATTTTCATATACAATTTATCCAAATCCAAACTAAAATGAAAGAGTTATGAGAGAATTCAGGAACCAGAAACCAAATTGAGTACACAATGAAAATAATAATAATAGTAGTAGTAACATGAGTCGGTTTGGGTCGGCTCACCCTTGGGTCGGTCGACCGGGCTGTGGACTGCCCATGGAAGGAAGGTCGATCCGGCCCACATAACATAGCTAGAAAAATGGCCAACTGCAAAGTGAATCATTTATATCAAAAATATTTAAGCTGAAACATTGTTTTTTTTAACTGAAGGGTTAAATGAAGGCTTATGACGTGGCCAGCTCAGATCTAATCAAGCTAACCGTATGGTCTAAGATCCTCTATCACACTTATAAATAGGACCATATTCTAACCATTTCATCTCAATCATTTCTTCTTCCACTAGTTTCCTCCTAACTGAGGCGGAACATAAAACTAAGTATTTTATGGAAGAAGAATATCAATTTAAAACATTATAAGTCCCAAGAGGAGGGGATCGGGCAGGTCTGTAGACATCATCTTAGGATGACAACTGAGTGGAAGTTATTATTGTAGAATTGAATAGTTAAAGTAATAGGGTTGAAAATAGTTACAGTCTACAGTTTTCTAATTTATTTTCTATACAAGTATAATTTTAGCCCATTTCTTTATAGGTATTCTTAATCCTATAGTTTATTTGTTGCAATTTACATTTTAACGTAGTTAACAATTCTATAAGTGATAGGTTTGAAAACTAGATTTAATCCTTTAACTTATATGAAAAATAATGGAAAGAGAGAGGTTTACAAAAGATACAGATTAAACAAAAAGGCGCAGAATGTATATAAAAGACCTAAAAACTTGTAAAACATGTAGATCAGTAATAAAAAGAAGAAGGGTTGAAATGATTAAGCATTTAAAACTTATAGATAACTTAATTTAAAGTTTTACGGTTAAAAATAAGTAATAGATAAGTTTTGCAGTTAAGAACAACTGAGCCACAGTTTTAAAATCAAATACAGTTAATTTACATAAAATATATGTTCCTTTTACGTGTATTAAGAGGTTATAATTCTATAAGTTTTGATTTAGAAGTAGATTTAAATCCATTCAAAATACGCGATAATAGTAACAAAAAGAAAACGATTTTGTGTAAAGTAGAGAATACAGAGTTATTAGAAAGGATGGAAAATACATGTAATATAATAGTAACATGGTATTAACTGTTATAAAAATAGGAAAATAATAAAACCTATTATGATACTGGAAATCCCTTGGGAAGTTTGAATACCATAATAATATAAAAAAAGAATAAGATCTATTATGATATTTGGCTGTCATGAGAGGTCAGAATATCATAATAATATGAATAAGAAGAAAAAGAACAAGACCCATTATGATATTAGAAATTTGTCGTAGGAATAGAATATTATGATGATATGTATAGCAAACTCAGGTCATATATCGGGAAATATATAAGACTAAGGTCATGGGACTGAGGCAATATATAAGTCTCAATTTACGGGACTGAGATGTGGAGGCACAATTAGATTATTACTAGTTGGGCCCCATACCTATGACATATAAAACACACGTGCCGATTAATGTAAATAAGTGGCCTGGACACATATCGTTGGAAAATGAGACACGTAATGTTAATTAGGATAAATAATTGGTCAACTGGGGATGACAATTAGCATGTATCGATGATTGCTGGATATGCAACATCGATCAGAGTAAATAATTCGCTGTTATGTCCAATGCTAGATAGATATCCAACTGGTAGATCCATGGACGGTTATTCACATGATGTGATGTCAGATCCGCGCATGTTTTCAGTCGGTATAAACGACAACTGAATGCTAGTTTGGTGGTAGATCGTGGAGGCTGATCATTTGGGTAGAAATAGAAATCAATCTTATTGGTACTTCTATTGTAACAATTAAAGTGCAAACAATCAGCTTAAACAATCAATTAGGCAAATAATCAAACACTTTACGCTTGTAAGACTAAAACCGTTACCAAGTCTATTATCACTTAATTATTCATTTTATAACACCATACTTTATGTTTGACGCATTCTCCAATCCTTCTTTCCCCATAGGTGTATTGGAAAGTATCAGATTTATTGACAGGCTTGGAGCATGGCTTGGACGCTCCATTCTTATGTGTTCGTAATCTCTATTTATATACAACTCCTTTATTTAATGTAATTGGATTTGAGAAAGGGAGATTTTGCTATAAAGATTATGTACTCTGGTATTATAAGTGATTTCAAGACTTTAATATAATGACATGATTTATGAAACGATACTTTTCAAAAAGTTCTATTTTTTTCGTTCCCACTGTAAATTGTTTGACATGTCTTGTGAATCCTAATCTCTGTAAAGTTTTTAGCTATATCTGATTGCTTCACATTCCTTGATATGACTTGTTTGGGTTATGTTAAGGGACGTGGTGTTACATTATTATTACATATCATTCAACATTAAAAAAAATTCTATAATAATTCAATTCTCCCCTTTTGGCGTTATCTACACCAACAATAGCAATAATTTATTTCACAAATATTCATGAAGAATATCTTTTCATTATTATTAGTACTCTTAAAATATCTCTTGTTTTAATCACTTAAACAGAACTAATAATTTTCTATTAACTGTTACACCTCATAAAATATACTTAATTTAGACATAAGCTAATTTAAAATAAACAATAATAATTAAAAATATTTTAAAAGGCTAAAAATGGAATTTTGGACAATTAAGAATTGGGCCACGAAAGCATTGTAGTTGAGTTCGTGGTAAGATTCTGATCCGTTTTCATATTTTATTTACTAAAACGGAGTCAATGCACACAAGTTATTAATAAATCAAGTTGTACGTGCATATTAATGTATGAAGTTTGAATTTCAAATAAATATATATACGAACATGGAATATATTAATTGGGTAAGCATGAAAAAGAATATTCCTTTTGAATTCAAACTTGCGTATATATATTCGTATGCAATGGGGACAAGAAAAATTAAAATAAGGAAAGCAATAAATCAGAATTAAAAGTAAATTAAATAAAAGCAACATATAGGAGACGATTATCTTTTGGGTTTGACCCCAAAAGGGGGGTCAACCGCCCACCAGTAGGGAAGCCCAGTGAAGGTTGTTTTGAATAGGGACTTATTTATAAATATTATCAAATTGGCCGCTTAGATCTTATCAATTAGATCTAACGGCATGTACACATGATAGCAACTAGAAATAGAGCCCAAAACTCTCAATCTAAACTCTACAACCATTCGCTTTCCATCCCCCATAATGCCTTTCCGCCATTGCTAATACCCGGAAAAGAAAATAGGTCCTTCTTATATCTTCTTAACCTATTCTATCTCTTCTATTCTATTTATATTTATGTTAATTCAATTTAGGAATTTAGATTTATAATATATGTAATTCTTATATATATATATATATATATATATTTGAAAGGTTGCAGCATGACTGTTCGCGAAGGCCAAATCCAAACTTTATTCGACTCAATTTTGTTATTGCTCATTCTTATAGCTTCGTGAGTGGAATTCATCTGAGTTACTATTTTCTATAGTTTGATAGTTTTAAAGTTGGATCATTGTGCCTTAGAAGATTTGAGTTATTACAAAAGAAAACATGATTAAACCCCTTAAATCTTCCTTTTATTTTATTCGTTTAAAGAAATGATCAATCTAGCTGTATTTGTGGTTTTCAATTGTTGTAACAATAAAAGAAAAACATGATTCTTGTTGTATAACTTTCTATATTGTTTGGATTCCTTTTATTGTATTTTCATGTAAATTCATATGTTTATTTTTGTGCAAAAGGTTAAGATTTGGATAGGATTCTAAATCTAAATAGGTTTAAATCTCTATTTTTCTAAATAGAGCATTTGAACGTATTATTTACAAAATATCTAAATATTAAGGTTTTGCGTATAAACATGTATATGAAAGGAATCTATTCAAAATAGGAATTATAAACATATTTGTATATAGAATATTGTGTTTATGTTTTATTGTTGCAACAATCAAGTCGAAATGTAGGCTACAAGTTTATATGTTGTTTTGATTGTTTTTCCCTGTAACAACCCGAAAATCTAGGCCAGTTTAAAATTTTTATTTTGGCAATTTTAGCGAATTTTGATTATTTAAAATGAATTATTTTAAATAATAAACACGAGAAATTTATTTTGAATAGAATTCGAATGTATATATTATATAGATCATCTTTAGAATATAAATAATTATTTATTTATATAAAAGGAATAGAAAATGGCGCAGTAGTTCGATAATTCGATTTCAAACTTCAAATGAATGTACCGAGTGCAATATAAGTCGGATTTTAGTGAAACCAAAAATATTCGAATCTAATTGATAATATCTTTCCAACGAATCCGAAAAATCGAAATTTCATAGCGGGAATCAAAAGATATGTCCAGTTGAAATTTCAGAATAGTCTCTATGGAATTTCGTCCCTTAAAAATGACCATTTTGCAAACGGTCTCGGAATTTAACGAAATTAGTTTTGTTAGGACCGTATCGTCGATACGAAGCTAGAAAATATTTTTTGGGAATTTTTCTAGTTAGTATGTGACCCCAGTAAATTGAAATGCACGTTAAAATTCAATATATATAGTTATATCTTGATTTTGACGAAAACTGATCGAAACGGCCAAATCAGCTTACGATACATATCCCATTGTGTTCGGAATGGGGGTAATTAGCTGTGGACGATAGGCGACGGGCTTGATTTTGAGTTCGAAAATAAAAGTTGCTTTTTGGGGAATTAAAATAAATTAAATATATAAAAATATATACACTCATATACCCCTCACCACACACGTTCTCTTTCTCCCTTTTCCTCCCGCTCAAAGTCAACGCGAGAGAAATATAAAAAAACCCCGACGCCCCTCAAAATCGACGCCGCCACTCACTCTCCGTCCACCGCGCCTGTCGATCGCCACCCTCCGACCTCGCCAAGTCGCCACCAACGCCAGCCATCTCCTCCTCCAACTGGAAGACCCTAGCGCCAAGAGAAAAACCCCCAAGCCCCAATCCGCGAGCCCCTAACCCTAGCTCCCCTTTTAACTGCCTCCGCCGCCGACTGTAGAGCCCATCTCCGACGCCGACCACCTCAGGGCGCCGACAACCCCTCCTCCAGTCCCAATTCCGACCAGTAAACCCTCCCCGGCGAGCATCCACCACCCGAACGAAAATGACCAGTAAGTTTTTACTATTTTAATTTAATTTGTTTACTTGTCTTCTATATAATGAGTAGGATAAAAACTGAAATTTTTGTGAAGGAAAGATCCATGTTTTTGTGAAGGAAAGATCCATGTTTTCGTGAAGGAAAAAACCATATTTTTGTTAAAGGAAAAACCATATTTTTGTTAAAGGAAAAAACCATATTTTTGTTAAAGGAAAAAAATTTAGGTTTTCATTTTGAAAGTAGCGGTATAGAAATACGATTTTATTATATGAGTAACAAAATAAAAATGTGATTTATTATTTTAAAAAGAAACCGAATAAAAATATAATCTTTATGTAGAGAGTAGCGAAATAAAAACACGATTCTTATACATAGAGATTTGAAATAAAAATATGATTTTTATACATGTAGCGAATTCGGACGGCGAAAGTGACAAAAGGCGATCTCGATGAAGAATTTCTACATAAGAAGAGTCGTGGCGTTTGGATTAGCTAGCCAGTGAGAACTCCTCACCTTTAATTTTATTTTTCTAGTTATAAATATATACTAGGATGTAGACGGTGTTTAGTAGCACCCGACACCCGTCGTCCACAGACCATGGACGGCTTGTATGCTTGTTTGTTTGATTTTGATGTGTAGTTGATTGTGTGATGTGATGTGAAATAAAATAAAATATTTATATAGATAAAAATATTTTATAGTTAAAACTAGAATTTTTAACGTGTATATGAAATGAAATAAAAATAAACAAATCAGACGATTTGTTTATATACACACATTTGACTGATATTGATTGGGACGATAAATTTTACACATCGCCCAACTGCACAAATAAAATCCGTGTTTGATTGATTGAAACCCCACACGGGTATTGGGATGATATATGACATACACTAATCCCAATAATTAGTTGTATGTCGATCGATTGATTGACAGACTGTCATCAGCGTTAAATATTTATATTTGATGATTACACAGTGTAGAATGCACTCTGGACGATGGTTGATTATTTATCGTTGTTATTTTATAAATGTGTTGTAGAAAATCCATATAATTAACATTATATGGTAATTGATTGGGACTCATTCCAGTTTTAAATAGAAATATTTGAAATAGAAATATTTGAAAAAGAAATATTTGAAATAGAAATATTTGAAACAGAAATATTTGAAATAGAAATATTTGAAATAGAAATATTTGAAAGAGAAATATTTGAAATAGACATATTTGGAAAAGAAATATTTGAAATAGAATATTTGAAAATAGAAATAAATGAAGCCGTGTTGATTAGATTGACGCCAATTTGACGTGAACGATATTTATATCGACTTATTCAATTTTCAATGTATATTGAAAGTGATTTCGAAATTTGAATTATATTGAAAAGAGTCAAAATTCGAATTAAATTGAGTAGAATTGAATTCGAATAGAAATCGAAAGGAATTGAATTCAAATTGAAATTGAAAAGAAATTCGAATTAAATTGAAATTGAATTGAAATCGATTTGAAATGAATTTAAAACGAATTTATATTGGAATATTCAATTTTGATTTGAAATTGAATATGAAATTGAAATCGTTTTGAAAAATGAATTTAAAACGATTTATAAAGCATGTTTTGAATTGAAATCGACGAAGTATATATTATATATATAATATAATGGCCTGAATAGAACGTGCCGCGCTGCGGTAGTTCGCGAATTTCGACCATTGACTTCAAACGGACATTACGGGAGATCCGACCGTCGGATTCTCCTAAAACCAGAACCATTGGGTTCGTATCGAAAAGAGCTTTCTAACGAATATTAGAAATTAGAAATCTAACGGTTGGATTTGGAATTATAACCAAATCAAATTTGGAAAAGGTCGCTGTAAGTGCAGTTCGATGGCCGTTGATGGAAATCGACTGTACGGGCCTTGATAAAATTATTAAAAATAGTAATAATTTGTGTAAAATCATGAGAAATGATTTGGGAAGAATTGGATGAAAACCTCCATATTTGAAAAGATAAAAATAGATTTTTATCGAAATGAACTAGTTTTGAACTAGAATTAAAATTCTATTTATTTTTAAATAAATAAATTGGATTTGAAATGGTTTTGAAAATAACCAGAATTTCCAATAATTGCATTTGAATGGATTTGAATCGAAATTGTCTTCGGAATATTTCGATGTTGGATTTCATGATTATACAGATGTTGTTATGGAAATTTGAAAGATATACATATATATATCGTTATATCCAATACGATATTTGTTGGTCGTAGAATTTGATATTGAATATAAGCCGATATATTCTCTATTCAGAGCCTTGTATTTAATATCAAATGTGATTTGGGTTTGCCGTGAATGGTGTCTTCATTAACACTGTTCTTAAGCCCAGTTGAGAAAAAGATTGAATCTTTTTATTTTTATTTAATGAAGTGTACCAATTAAATAATATTTAATTGGAATTGAATTGGTATTTATTTTTGGGTTTATCATGAACAGTGTTTTAAATAACACTTGTTCTTTGACCCGATAATTAATGAAATGTGATTTTGGGTTGTTGTGAACGGTATCTTCAATAATACTATTCTTAGACCCAAAGGAGTTAAGAAAATTCAGAAACTAACTGGAGATTAGTTAAGTTGAATGGTTTCTGGGGTATTGATCTGATGTTGGTTTCGGCCTTCGGGATTAATACTTAGGGAACTGCTCACTTGCTAATTTACGGTTAGGGACTGATTGAAATGTGATGTGATTTTGGGTTTATCGTGAACCGTGTTTTAAATGACACTGATTCTTTAACCCAGTCACAGATTAAACTAAGTGGAGTTTTATTGAATCTTTAATTAGATTGAAATGATCGAGAATGGAGTATCACCAGTTTTTCTCCAGGCGTTAGTTAAATCATTAATTAGATTTGAACGTGAAATGGTAATTGAATTTATCGATAACACCGTGGTGTTAGATATCAAGTATTACCAGTTTTACTTCATGGGATGAATAGGTTGGGATTGGGAAATTAAAACAAATGATTACTTCGGTAAGGTTCGTTAATCCCGACTAGTTGAATCGAAATTCAAAAGAAGATTAAAGAATAAATTCAAGGAATTTATCTTTGATAAAATTAATGGGAACCTTTCCCTATGAATGTGAAATTTAGAAACTAACTGTCGGTTAGCTAAGCAGAATGGTTTTCTGGATATTGATCTGATGTTGGTTTCGGCTTTCAGGGTTAATATTTGGGGAATTATTCCCTTGTTAATTTACGGTTAGTGACTGATGAATTGAAATGAGGCGTATGTTGTGTTTGTGTAACACTTGTTTATAATATAGGCGAGTTATTCGGAAAGACCGGGTTTATCCCATTCTGAATAACTGATACGACGATAAGTCGAAGATGAAGACGGTGGTCGAAGACCGAAGGCCTTCACGTCGTTTGGGTGATTACTGATGATCTTGATTGGGATGTACACCCAAGAAGATGGAAACAGTTGGTGATCGTCCAGACGTACTTGGAGATCGATGGATATGCGGGGTACTAGGTGCCTCTGGTTTCGTTCAGACCCAGAACGAACTTTTAAATGGACTGTGTGTCTGACATTGGATTTTAGTCTGTGTGATTGATTTCTATTAAATATATACCTGTTTGGCGGCGGAGAATTTATTCTCTTGCTAAACGCCCTTCTCTGAGAATACGAGCTCAGGGGTTATATATTGATGGATATCCATCGCATGGAGTGGATTGCCTGTGTGGCATGCCTAAGTGGCAAATGATCAAGGCTTTTATTGAAAAGCAAAGTCTTGTGGTTGATGATCAAAGCAAGGCCTTTGTAGCATAGCTTTGTGTAACGTTTACTTCGCGAGTTTCACACCCGGTATGAACCAGAAATGGGAGAGGATATCAGGGAGGGCATGCGTTTCTTTCAAGTTAGAAGTGGCGTCAGTGGTTTTACACGCCCTGACGAGTTTGACTTATGTGGTTGTTGCTGTTGCGAGGCGCCTCAGATATATCGGTTATTCTCTAACCGATGGAGTCATTTAGTTGGCTCACTTACGCCCTATAGGGCGGGGAAACGCAGTGTTCAGGCATAATAATCCATATCGGTGGACCGGCCCTGACGATCCAAGGGGCAGTGGCGGCTGTTCCTGAGGGGCGGACTAGAGCGTCTCGAATCGGTAGAGGACGATCCTTAGCCTCAGTTCATACCATTAATGATAACCCAATTTCCAAATACGTGACTTTGTGGTTTTATTTGTAAAGCCTAGTATTGGCGACATGATATATGGTACCCATGCCGTCTATGATTGATACTTATGATTTGAAGTTGTTTTATACACTATACACTTATAATAGTATCAAATGATTTGTTTTAAACGTACTAAGCATGTTTGGCTATTATAAGGGAAAACCCTATCCCCCGGCTTGCGTTGCATTGTGTCACAGGACCTGGGTCTTATAATAGCTTCATTTTTCTTTATTTAGCATTGCGCTGTTGTTTTATGCACTGGTATTCTTGGGAGGAAACCCGTTCCGTGTTATACGGCGTGGTCCCTTGATTTACCTAACTTTAAAGTAAAGATTTATAACTGTTTTAGTTCTCACACCAGTCCCATGACTGACCTGGAGTTTATTGTTTTAACCTAAACTCTGGGTGCCCTTATTTTGACACGGGCAGCTAGTAGTTTTGGTTTTGCAGATTTATATTCACAGGATTCTGATTAACAGCTGGAACGATACTCGGAAAGCTTTGTATCCGCGTATTACTTCTAGTTGTGTATTGTATTATTTTCCGCTGATATGTAATGTATTGTAATCTCTGATATTTATCGAATGTAATATTCATTTATACTCTGTATATTCTTGTAATCTGATGGAATTGTTGTTATATACAATGAAATGTTCTTTCGTCTGCGTTCTTTTGTGGCTTGTTCTCGAACTATCCGCGCTTTCCTCACCGGGGAAGTTACGGGTCTTTACATTTGGTATCAGAGCTTTGGTTTACAAAGAACAGAGAACAAGTGTAAAGACCCGTAACTTCCCCGTAAAGGAAAGCGGCGGATAGTTCGAGAATAAGCCACAACAGAACACATACAGAAGAACATTTCATTGTATATTACAACAATGCACCAGAATACAAGAATATACAAAGTATAAATGAAACAATATTACACAGAAATATCAGAGATTTAAATTACATTTAAATACATAGCAGCCGAAAATAATACAATACACAACTAGAAGAGATACACGGATACAAAGCTTTCCGGATATCGTTCCAGCTGTAAACCAGGATCCTGTGAATATAAATCTGCAAAACCAAAACTACTAGCTGCCCGTGTCAAAATAGGGGCACCCAGAGTTTAGGTTAAAACAATAAACTCCAGGTCAGTCATGGGACTGGTGTGAGAACTAAAACATAATAAATCTTTATTTTAAAGTTAGGTAAATCAAGGGACCACGCCGTATAACACGGAACGGGTTTCCTCCCAAGAATACCAGTGCATACAACAACAGCGCAATGCTAAATAAAGAAAAATGAAGCTGTTATAAGACCCAGGTCCTATCACACAATGCAACGCAAGCCGGGGGATAGGGTTTTCCCTTATAACAGCCAAAGAATTCTTGATACGTTTAAAACAAATCGCTTGATACTATTATAAGTGCATAGCGTATAAAACAACTTCAAATCATAAGTATCAATCATAGGCGGCATGGGTACCATATATCATGTCGCCATACTAGTTCTACAATTAAAACCGCAAATGTCGTATTGGAAGTTGGGTTATCATTTATCATATGAACCGAGGCTAGGGGCAAGATCCTCACCGATTCGAGACGCTCTAGTCCGCCCCTCAGGACCCAGACTCTGGTGGGCCCTTGGATCGTCAGGGCCGGTCCACCGATGTGGATTAAAATGCCTGAACATGCGTTTCCCCGCCCTTTGGGGCGTAAGCCTGGCCCGTCAGCCGACCAGAAGCATCGGCCGAAACCGATATCACGAGGTGCCTCGCTTTTCAGCAAGTAATAATAAGCAACATCCACATGAGTCAAACTCGTCAGCCAGTTCAAGCACTGACGCCACTCCTAACTAGAAAGAAACGCATGTCCTCCCTGATGTCCGTCTCCCGTTTTTGGTTCATACCGGGTGTGATACTCGCGAATCAACATTACACAAAGCTACGCCACATAAGGCCGTGCTTTGATCATCAACCACAAGACTTTGCTTTTCAACAGAAGCCCTGATCATTTGCCACTTAGGCATGCCACATAGGCAATTCACTCCATGCGTTTGATATCCATCAATATATAACCCCTGAGCTCGTACGTCTCAAAGAAGGGCGTTAAGTAAGAGAATAAATTCTCCGCCGCCAAACAGATATATATTTAATAGAGATCAATCACACGGACTAAAATCCAATGTCAGACACACAGTCCATTTACAAGTCCGTTCTGGGTCTGAACGAAACCGGAGGAACCTAGTACCCCGCATATCCATCGATCTCCAAGTACGTCTGGGCGATCACCAACTGTTTCCATCTTCTTGGGTGTACAGCCCAATCAAGATCATCAGTAATCACCCAAACGACGTGAAGACCTCCGGTCTTCGACCATCGTCTTCATCTTCGACTTATCGTCGTATCAGTTATTCAAAATGGGATAAACCCGGTCTTTCCGAATAACTCGCGTATATTTTAAATAAGTGTTATACAAACACACATATGCCTCATTCCAATTCATCAGTCACTAACCGTAAATTAATTAAGAGAATAATTCCCTAAATATTAACCCCGAAGGCCGAAACCAACATCAGATCAATATCCAGAAAACCATTCTGCTTGGCTAACCGACAGTTAGTTTCTAAATTTCACATTCATAGGGAAAGGTTCCCATTAATTTTATCAAAGATAAATCATTAAAATTTATTCTTTAATCTACTTTTGAATTTCGACTCAATCTAGTCGGGATTAGCGAACCTTACTGAAGTAATCATTTATTTTAATTTCCCAAACCCAACCTATTCATCCCATGAAGTAAAACTGGTAATACTTCATATCTAACACCACGGTGTTATCGGTAAATTCAATTACCATTTCACGTTCAAATCTAATTAAAGATTTAACTAACGCCTGGAGCAATACTGGTGACATTCCATTCTCGATTATTTCAATCTAATTAAAGATTCATTAAAACTCCACTTAGTTTTAATCGCTAACGGGGTTAAAGAATCAGTGTCATTTAAAACACGGTTCACGATAAACCCAAAATCACATTCCATTAATTATCGGGTTAAAGAACGAGTGTTATTTAAAACACTGTTCACGATAAACCCAAAAATCATTACCAATTCAATTCCAATTAAATATTGTTTAATTGGTACACTTCATTAAATCCAAATAAAAAGATTTAATCTTTTCTCAACTGGGTTCAAGAACAGTGTTAGTGAAGACACCATTCACGACAAACCCAAATCACATTTGATATTCAATACAAGGCTCTGAATAGAAAATATATCGGCTTATATTCAATATCAAATTCTACGACTAACAAATGTCGTATTGGAAATAACGATATAAATATATATCTTTCAAATTTTCATAACAACATTTGTATAATCACGAATTCCAACATCGAAATATTCCGAAGACAATTTCGATTCAAATCCACTCTAATGCAATCATTGGAAATTCTGGTTATTTTTAAAACCCTTTTCAAATTCAATTTATTTATTTAAAAATAAATAGAATTATAATTCTAGTTCAAAACTAGTTTACTTCGATAAAAATCTATTTTTATCTTTTCAAATATGGAGTTTTTCATCCCAATTCTTCTCAAATCCTTTCTTACGATTTTACACAAATTATTACTATTTTTAATAATTTTATCAAGGCCCGTACAGTCGATTTCCATCAACGGCCATCGAACTGCACTTAAAATTTCTAACATTCGTTAGAAAGCTCTTTTCGATACGAACCCAACGGTTCCGGTTTTAGGAGAATCCAACGGTCGGATCTCCCGTAATGTCCGTTTGAAATAAATGGTCGAAATTCGTGAACTGCCGCGGCGCGGCGCGTTCTATTCAGGCCATTATATTATATATATATATAATATATATAATATATATTTCGTCGATTTCTATTTAAAACGAATTATATAAATAGTTTTAAATTCGTTTTAAAAGCAATTTCAACTTCCATTTCAATTCAAATCAAAATTGAATTCTTCTTTATAAATTCGTTTTAAAATTCATTTCTATTCAATTCAAATTTCAATTCAATTTGAATTCATTTCAATTTGTTTCCAATTCAATTCGAATTCGTTTTCAATTCAATTCGAATTCGTTTTCAATTCAATTCGAATTGGTTTTATATTCAATTCAAATTCGTTATCTATTCAATTCATTTCGAAATCGTTATATATTCAATTCATTTCGATTTCATTTCAAAATATTCGATTTCGAAATCATTTTTCAATATTCATTTTAAAATGAATAAAATCGATATAAATATCGTTCACGTCAAAATGGCGTCAATCTAATCAACACGGCTTCATATATTTCTATTTTCAAATATTCTATTTCAAATATTTCTTTTTCAAATATTTCCTTTTCAAATATTTCTATTTCAAATATTTCTATTATTATAATATTTCGTTCAACACATGACTAATCTCACGAATGAGTACAGTCAACACATGAACCTTTATTTAATAGTGATAAAGATATAAAATTTACTGTTAAAATATTACGTTCAACACATGACTAATCTCACGAATGAGTACTGTCAACACATGAACCTTTATTTTATATTGTTCTTTATTTTCTAAATTGGAAGTAGGCCCAATCAATCACCATATAATGTTAATTATATGGATTTTCATACATCACACGTATATAATAGCATTGAAAAATAATCAACCATCAACCAAAGTGCACTACACTGTATAAGCATCAAATATAGATATCTAACGCTTATAACAGCCTGTCAATCAATCGATCGACACATTTAATCAATCAGGATGAGTGAACTTCTTATTTCATCCCAACACCCGTGTGGGGTTTCAAACAATCAAACACAGATTTTAGTTGTGTAGTTGGGCGATGTGTAAAATTTATCGACCCAATCAATGTCCTTCAAATAGGTGTACATAAACAAACCGTCCGGTTTGTAAATGAATAATTTATTTTATTCACTTCACGTTAAAAATTATATTTTTAACGATAAAACATTTTATTTTAACATATGAATTTCTATTCAGTTCATTCTTTAAATAAAATGATATTTTTATTTTTCTAACTTATTTTAGAAAATTTCGGCGGCATAACGGCACGATACTAGAAACGGGACGAGGCCTAGCCTTATCCCCGGTCTAGTGAAGGCCCACGCCATTCACACATCAATCAAAATCACCAAACAATTCAATTCAAACCAAATATTCTAACTAACTACTCAACCAAACAATTTAACAAACAAGCCATCCATGGTCTGTGGATGACGGGTGTCGGGTGTTACTAAACACCGTCTGCATCCTAGTATATATATTAACTAGACAAAAAGAAATTTTGAGTGAGAAGTTCTCACCGATAGCTATCCAACTTCACGGCACTTCATTTATAGAAATCTTCATCGTTCTTGCCTTTTGTCATCTTCGTTGCCCGGATTCTCTACATATGTAAAAACCGAATTTTTACTTCGTTATTCAATATATAAAAATCGAATTTTTACTTTGCTATTCAATATATAAATATCGAATTTTTACTTCGCTATTCAATATATAAAAATCGAATTTTTACTTCGCTATTCAATATATAAAAATCGAATTTTTACTTCGCTATTCAATATATAAAAATCGAATTTTTACTTCGCTATTCAATATATAAAAATCGAATTTTTACTTCGCTATTCAATATATAAAAATCGAATTTTTACTTCGCTACTCAATATATAAAAATCAAATTTTTACTTCGCTATTCAATATATAAAAATCGAATTTTTACTTCGCTATTCAATATATAAAAATCGAATTTTTACTTCGCTATTCAATATATAAAAATCGAATTTTTACTTCTCTATTCAATATATAAAAATCGAATTTTTACTTCGCTATTCAATATATAAAAATCGAATTTTTACTTCGCTATTCAATATATAAAAATCGAATTTTTTACTTCGCTATTCAATATATAAAAATCGAATTTTTACTTCGCTATTCAATATATAAAAATCGAATTTTTACTTTTCAATAAAGATCTTATTTTTATGTAAATCCTTCAATAAAAATCTTATTTTTAAAATCAACATTCTAGGTTATATTTTTCAAGAACAACTCTAGTTTATATTTTCAAAAACAACCCTAGTTTATATTTTCAAAAACAACTCTAGTTTATATTTTCAAAAACAACCCTAGTTTATATTTTCAAAAACAACTCTAGTTTATATTTTCAAAAACAATGTCAATTTAGCTTCAAAAACAATGTTATTTTCAGTTTTTAAACAATATAAATTTCAGTTTTTAAATAATATATTTTCAAAGATCATACCCTAATTCATATTTAAATTAAAATTAATTACATATAGTGCTATTTTAAAACATATTTCAAAAACAAAATTAATCAATAACCTAATTAATTAACGAATTAATTACCTAGCTTAAGGGTTTAAACCCCCTTCTTCACGTCTTCACAGCAGGTCCACAACCGAACCATCCCTCAAACCGGAATCCACTGTCGCACCGCATTCCAGCCCTCCAGTCGACCTTCAGATCGTGCCACGGTGAAGCCCTACGCCGCGCCGTCCTGCCCCATCAACCATGGCGAACTCGGCGCCTCTCTCGCCTCAGAAAACAGGCCCGAACCATTCTTTTTGGAGCACAAAATATGAACGATTTACAGCGCGATAAATAATCTCAGGCATATGGATTTAAGGATGACACTTTGTTCTTCGATTTGTTGGTTGGAAATTTTGAATAACATTGCGGATTAGAAGATGATGGAGGAAGAAATTTCGAAGAAAAGGGGGCCTTCGATTTCAGAAGGAGGCGGCTCAATTTCTGTTGACCGCGAGATGGAGTTATGAGGGTTTGACTCCCCATTTGACCATACCCCTATATTTATATTTTTATTTAATTCACAAATGACTTCTTTATCGGTACGAATCTCAAATCAAAGCCAACGACTGTCGCCTCTAGCCAAATACCCCTTTTCCGGACACAATGGTATATGTTTCGTAAGCCGATTCAATCGTTTCGATCAGTTTTCGTTAAATTTAAAATATAACTCATTATATTGAATTTTAAATGTAACACCCCACCTCCGCCAGGGTGGCTCTTGCAAGCACTCTAACTTTGGAGGGGCGTTTGTACCGGGTAAACATGCATAATGATATATCAAGGCAGAACAAGAACATATGTATATATGTAAATAGAGTAAATAAGATAAATAAAACAGCGGAAGATTTCAAACTATTTCAAAACAAGTCTGGTACAACATAATGTCAACTTTCCAAATACACAAGTCTAGATAAAAACAACATCACTGAAAAACTGAAATACATAAGTTCTATCCCCAAAATAAGTGATGAAAATAGCTAGCTTCATGTCAAGACCGTACATGAGCTAAAATCCCACAAGAAAGTGATCAAAAATCCAAGCTATGCTCCAATATTCCCACCCTGAGAACCTGGGGGGGGGGGGGACGGAAGAAAAGAGGCGAAAGAAAAACAGGTCAGTCAAAAAGACTGAGTAAGCCCTACTACAATCAATGTAAACTGATAAAGTTAGCTGGCATGAGAAGCAGGGATGAACATAAGGATAACAACATACTAGCATGATGATTAACTAACAAGGTAGATAAAGGTGTCATCGCATAATCAGGATTAAGGTTTTGCACCACAGGTTTACTAGCAAACTAACATGACTTGAATAAACAAGTATTGATCCCTTGGCCCAAGCTTTGACCCAATAACATGAAATGACCCTAATACGAGGTCCAATAACATGAAGTGGCCCTAATACGAGGTCCAATAACATGAAGTGACCCTAATACGAGGTCCAACCAAACGGTCTAGTCGATCGGCTCCCTATAAGCCTAACTCGTCACGTGTTGGTGTCAATACGGCCCAAACATAATTGTAGTCAGACTGTGCCGGGTCTCCCGTCGGGTGTATCAAGCCCTAGGGTGTCAACCCCTGGACACCATAAACATAAGTGCACAGTCTAGGTCTACTGGTACCCATGCTTGACTTCTCCAAATACGGACTACGTGCACGACCATAGTCCGTCCGGAACTACATCGGCGTACCACTCTGCCGTCGTTTTTGGACACTTACCTCAAGTCCAGTAATCGTGCCCCCACCCTAGCCTAGTCCCTAGGGTCTTAATGATACAAACTTGGGATTACTGCTGGAGTGGACCCCCATTGCTAGGATTTTCTAGTGGGTTAAGTACGGTTTAACCCTCTTGCTAATCATGGATTAACTTGGTTAAGTGTAACGATGAGTTCACGACTTAACCCTGATTAATCTACCAAGCCCAAATTGGTTAAGTATTAAGTGGACCATGACTTAACCCTAATCATGAGGCATTAATTAATTAGTGTGCCTTAACCTCTCACATTAGACTTTGTTGCGGTTACTAGTTAAGCCGGTCGATTCCGGGTAGCTTTACACCACAACTTGGTCTAACCTCGGGTTCAAGGTACAACATGACCAACTTCTCACATTGGGTCCTATTGTTTGTAGCAACTAGTTAAGCCGGTCGGTTCCGGGTAGGTTTACGCTACAAACTCAACCCAACCTCGAGTAGGTCACACTTATATTTTCTAAGTGTCATGTCCATCATGTTTCCAAAACATATTACAAGTTTCAAGAATTTGGGTAGACCTAACTTAATAGGTAAATTCCCAATGGGTATACCTAACTTAATAGGTAAATTCCCAATCTTATGTTTTCATGTCTTTTAAGTTTACCCAACCCCAAATGCAATCACATCGCTTACATAATCGCAATAGCGCATAAAGGATAGAAAGAGGGAACTTGGCATAAAGATGACAAATGGTGTTGAAGCCACAAGTTTAACATGGTGGCATATGAAATGTACATATGTTCATATACTTGCATATAGGCCTCAAAAGTATGCATAAAACCAAACTTAGCGTATAAGTGATACATGGTGATAAATGACATGTAGAAGTTGCCATAAGTTCGCATTTAGCCTCACATGCAAGTTATCATAAGGGATATGATAACTTACATGTTGCCAAAATGCAACCTTTAGCATAAAGCTTGAAGCTTTAAGCTCATAAACCCAAGATAAGCTTGCATAACATGATAACATGAGCAAAATGATCAACCCAAACTTGCATAACATAACTTGCATATCATATGGCAAACTTGCATATCATAACATAGCAAACTTGCATAACATAACATGATAAACTTGCATAGCATAACATGGCAAACTTGCATAACATAACATGATAAACTTGCATATCATAACATGGCAAACTTGCGTAGCATAACATGGTAAACTTGCATATCATAACATGGCATACTTGCATAACATAACATGATAAACTTGCATATCATAACATGGCAAACTTGCATAACATAGCATGGCAAACTTGCATATCATAACATATCAAACTTGCATAACATGACATGGTAAACTTGCATATCATGGCAAACTTGCATATCATAATGATCAACCAAACTTGCATCATTCATTTAACTTTAGAGTTTAAATATGAAAGTAGAAAAGGGCTTACAATGCTTATGAAGACACAAAAATATATATAGATTGAGACAAAGCCCTTATGCAATCAAATAAACCCAAAATGCAAGCTCCAATAGAAAAACCCTTGAGCCAAAATGATCAAAACTCTTGCTTTATGATGTAAATATGGAAACTTGACTTGAATGCAAGCTAATGATGCTCATACAAGCTTGAAAACACTTGTATGCATTGAAAATCTCTCATAGAAATAACTTAGGAATTTTATGAAGAGAGTGGAGGCCATGAGAGGAATGATTTTGCCATAGTTTAGTTACTTGAATGAATAATGATGATTTAGGGATAGGTTAGGGGCTTATTTATAGAGTTTAGGATTAGTTTTAGCCTTAGGATTAAACCCTAATTCCAATCTCAGCCCTTAAAACCGAATCTGGCCTTAAAACCTAACCAAAACCCCAAAATGGTGCACCAGGCAAAACTGCCCGGCTGAACCAAGTCGACAGCCAAGTCGACAGGGCTGTCGACTTGGGTCCAACCAAGTCGACTGCCAAGTCGACAGGCCTGTCGACTTGGTTGGCTTGGCGGGAAATTTCCCGCCTAGCCTTCCAGGCCCGAAATTCGAAATTTGAACTTGAAATTCAAATCTGTTTTGAACTTGAAATTTTCTGAAAACTTCATTGGGCCTTAATCGGGTCATACGAACTCCGATTTTCGAAAACTCGGACTCTATTTCGCGTATTTTTCCGAGACGAACGCAATGGCATAGCCCGTTTCCCTTGATTCAGATTTATAAATTAAATTCTGCTTCGATTTATGTTATAACACGTTATTGAAAATACGGGTTGTTACATTCTCCCCTCCTTAAAGGATTTCGTCCCCGAAATCTCTAAGTTAGGAAGAATATATCCTACCATCCAACATCCATCTACTCAAAACACCATCCACGAGCAATCATTGTCCTTACAAGATTCTAAATGTTGTATGAACATATGCAAAGGTGTGTGTATATGTACTTATCTAATGCAAATATCATCAATGCAAATTATGTTAGTGAAATGAATCCATATGTATGCAATTCCTAACATAATGTATAACATCTATATGTATGCACATAACATACATCCATATGCAACATCCATGTGATAACACAAAAATTTTCATCCATGAATAAGCATAAACACTCATGCATATGCAATATGAGGAGTGTGTGAGCCGATCTAGTGCCTAATGTGTATAATGCATCCACGAGTAACCACTTGCAAACACTTGCAACCACTTGCAACCATCAAGCATAACATGTTTCAAACACATGTTTCATCCAAAGGGTTTCTACCTAAGGTTCTCATGACAAGATTAACATGATAAACTAGATAATCAAGACAAACATGGATAGCAAAAGATATGCTACAAAGAGATCGGGAAGATAAGCAGGATATACCCCTTTCGGATTACAAGAAATCCCTTCCTAACCCAACCCATATTCTATAAAAGCCCAAAAGGTTTAGTCAACCTAACGGACCCCTTCAAACCCTGACATGTATTACTAGCCAATAAGTCATACCTCCCGACAGAAATAGGACCGAGAATGGGACCGAGAGGATATACGTAAAAAGATAACATGCGAGTAAGTTCCACAGGAAAACAAGGATCAAGGATATGCTCTTAAAAAGAGATATGATGCGCGTATCTAGCCTTCAGTCTTCTAAGTCACGTTTCCTTGAGCTTAACTCCACTGTGCTTTGACCGTCTTTTACTTCATGATTCCTTGGCTTTTTAACTCTTATTTCCAAATATGAGTTGGAACCCATTTCATTGTCGCCTCTCGTCTTCCTTTTTCACTTACTCTTCTATCATTCTTGGCTTAAACATAACTATGACCTCATGGTTTCATGCAAGCTCTCCAAAATTCACTAGTGAATCCTGGATCTCGTTTACTTAATATAAAGTATTCCACGCAGCAGAACTTTTCTTGGAAATACCAATCCACGTTGCCAATTGCTCTTACCAACGTGATTTTCTATAACTCATGCTTGAACGAAATGAACCATCCGCCTGTGAATGATAGGCCGTACTTAGATTCAGTTGCTTGCCCATGACTTCCCGTAGACTATCCCAAAACTGGCTAGTGAAGATTGAGTCATGGTTACTAACTATACTTTAGAGAACCTCGTGCAACCGCTTTATTTCTTGAAAGTAAACTGTAGCTAGCTATGATGCAGTCCTTTCGCTCTTTACCGGAGTGAAATGAGCACTCTTCGTGAGTCTACCTACTATGACCCACATGCTCTTATTCCCTTTCTTGATTTAGGCAGTCCATCCACGAAATCCTTCGTGACGCTTTTCCCTCTTCCATTGCGGGGACCTCCAATGGATATAATAGCCCACCGGGCTTCTATGACTCGGCCTTTAACCTGTTGGCACAACATGCACCTTGGGACAAACTCGGCCACCTCCTCGGGTGATGTGCATCTTCAAGAACCTTCTTTCTCTCATCGCGTCTTAGCCATCCCTTGTCATCTATAGCGAGGGGTCTTAACATCTCGCCTCGAATCAACTTGTCCATGATCTCGAATAACTGCGGGTCTTCTTTCTGCGAAGTCCCTACTTGATCCAGAAGGGTAGGTCTAAGCTCAAGGGACGCTAACTAACTAATTAAACTGAGAGAACTTCTTACTTTAATTGTCCTCGTCGGAGCTTTTCGGTTTTGAACCGCGACCACTTTAGCAGGATCCACCACTAAGCCTTGCTTAGAAACTATGTGCCCAAGAAATCTAACTCCTTTTTCTCCAAAATGACATTTGGAGGACTTGGCTTTCAACTGATGCGCTCTAAGCATATCCATCACCTCCTTGAGATGTCTAGCATGTTCTTCCTCGTTCTTTAAGAAAGTCAGGATATCATCTACAAAGACTACCACAAACTTGTTCAGGAACTCCCTAGGCACCATACTCATCAAGTCCACGAAGTAGGCGGGTGCATTAGTCAAACCGAATGGCATGACCAGCCATTCTAAGAACCCATCTGGAGTTCTGAACGCAGTTTTGTCTATACTATCCTCAGCTACTCTGAGCTGATGGAATCCAGTAGCAAGATAAAGAGAAAACAGATGTTCCTACAAGCTGATCAAACAAATCATCGATCCTTGGCAATGGTTGTCTATTCTCTTTGTTTAACTCACGATAATCAACACAAAGTCGAAGAGAACCATCTGCCTTGGTAGTAAATACTACAGGCGCTCCCCATTCAGATATACTTCGTCTAATGAAGTTCTTCTCAAGCAACTCCTTGACTTGCTTTGTTAACTCTCATCTTGCGGGGCCATGTGCCTAACCGGCCACGAAACTATCTTGGCATTATCAACCAGATAAATGCGGAAATCTATCTCTCGTTTAGGGGTAACCCCCTTCACTTCACCCAAGATATCAGGATATTCTCGGACCACCCTCACCGATTGCAAACTATCGATAGACGAGTTGAGGGATTCAAGATAACACAACATGACGAGACTCATAGGGTTACTAGAAATTTTTAGGGTATTACCGAGGCGAGTCATGAGCCTCTCAACCCTATGCTCAAAAATCAAGAATGGCTCCAAAACTGGACAACCAATCCATGCCCAAAACCAACCCATACCCCATGAAACCGAGAATATAAGCATCACGCGAGAATTCTATACTCAAGATAGAGATTTTCAAATCCACGTAGATAATAGACAAATGGGCGGAACCCCCCAATTGGATTTGAAACACACACGGGATCATTAACTAGACTAGTACTTAGGTGCAAACTTTCAACTAAACCAGATGAAATAAACTATGCGATGCGCCAGAATCAAACAAAGTACGAACAGGAAAATCAGAAATGTAAACAAGACTTTCAACAGAAATACTACCTCGATCGGGAACTGGAGCGGCATTGAGAGCATGAACTTGCCCTCCCGAAGGTCCAGCACGCTGAGTCTGACCCTGGCCTTGCCCTTGTTTCTTCGGGCAATCCCTAGTGAAGTGTCCCATTTCTCCATAGTTAAAGCAAGTGCCCTTCCTTTTTCTGCAATCCTTGTTTAGATGAGTCGAGCTTCCATAAGTAAAGCACCTTTTTTCCTTCTTATCTTTAGACTTCTCCTCCTTCTTTTTCATTTCCTTTTTGGGCCCCGTTTTCTTGATTTGAGACTCATTCACCTTGATTTCCTTCTTGCCACTCCTATTCTCTTCATTGAGTAGGGCCACATTCACCAAACTCTCGAAGGTCGCTCCAATGGGTATATGAGATATGGCCAAACCGCGCAATGGCTCGTTTAGTCCTAGAGCAAAGTGCATGGCCTTCTTCTGAGCTGTGTTAACCAAGTCTAAATCGAAACGAGCAAGTTGATTAAACTTATCCACGTATTCCCTAATGGTCATGTCCCCTTGCTTTAGTGATAGGAACCTCTCCATCTGAAGGTTCTCCTCTGCTGACGATAAAAACCTCAGTCCAAACCTTCTTTTGAACTCATCCCAAGTCTCAATTGGTCTAGTAGTGGTGGTGACTACCCACCAATAAGCAGCTTCCCCTTTCAATAACCATACCGCCAACAGAACTTTCCTACGATCTTCTACATCTAAGATAGCAAAGAGGTCTTCAGTTTCCTTTAACCAGTTTCTTGCCTCAACAGAAGTCTCCATCCCAACAAAATTCTTGCAACCCATCGCCTTAAAGTCTTTGCAAATCTCCGCGAAATCCGCTTGTGGATGCTGAGAGGGAGGAGGAATGTCCGCGGGGTCGGCTTTACTTGCCCTTTCCCCCATGTATCTCCTAAACCAAATAGGTACTTGAGCGCCTTCCGGAATGGCAAAGTTATCGGCTATACTGAAAACGAAGAAAAAGATAGATTCAGAATGGAGAAAAACGAAGGAATTTTTGCTAATGGCTTTTTGGGGAATAGCCTTTAAAATAAACTAGACTTTTCTTTGGAAAATACTTTATACTTGGTTTTGAAAATAGTTTTCTAAAAGTTTTAAAAACCTTTTTGTTCCTTCTCGTAAACCATACGCTCTAATACCAAATGTAACACCCCACCTCCGCCAGGGTGGCTCTTGCAAGCACTCTGACTTTGGAGGGGCGTTTGTACCGGGTAAACATGCATAATGATATATCAAGGCAGAACAAGAACATATGTATATATGTAAACAGAGTAAATAAGATAAATAAAACAGCAGAAGATTTCAAACTATTTCAAAACAAGTCTGGTACAACATAATGTCAACTTTCCAAATACACAAGTCTAGATAAAAACAACATCACTGAAAAACTGAAATACATAAGTTCTATCCCCAAAATAAGTGATGACCATAGCTAGCTTCATGTCAAGACCGTACATGAGCTAAAATCCCACAAGCAAGTGATCAGAAATCCAAGCTATGCTCCAATATTCCCACCCTGAGAACCTGGGGGGGGGGGGGGGACGGAAGAAAAGAGGCGAAAGAAAAACAGGTCAGTCAAAAAGACTGAGTAAGCCCTACTACAATCAATGTAAACTGATAAATTTAACTGGCATGAGAAGCAGGGATGAAGATAAGGATAACAACATACTAGCATGATGATTAACTAACAAGGTAGATAAAGGTGTCATCGCATAATCAGGATTAAGGTTTTGCACCACAGGTGTACTAGCAAACTAACATGACTTGAATAAACAAGTATTGATCCCTTGGCCCAAGCTTTGACCCAATAACATGAAATGACCCTAATACGAGGTCCAATAACATGAAGTGACCCTAATACGAGGTCCAATAACATGAAGTGACCCTAATACGAGGTCCAACCAAACGGTCTAGTCGATCGGCTCCCTATAAGCCTAACTCGTCACGTGTTGGTGTCAATACGACCCAAACATAATTGTAGTCAGACTGTGCCGGGTCTCCCGTCGGGTGTATCAAGCCCTAGGGTGTCAACCCCTGGACACCATAAACATAAGTGCACAGTCTAGGTCTACTGGTACCCATGCTTGACTTCTCCAAATACGGACTACGTGAACGACCATAGTCCGTCCGGAACTACATCGGCGTACCACTCTGCCGTCGTTTTTGGTCACTTACCTCAAGTCCAGTAATCGTGCCCCCACCCTAGCCTAGTCCCTAGGGTCTTAATGATACAAACTTGGGATTACTGCTGGAGTGGACCCCCATTGCTAGGATTTTCTAGTGGGTTAAGTACGGTTTAACCCTCTTGCTAATCATGGATTAACTTGGTTAAGTGTAACGATGAGTTCACGACTTAACCCTGATTAATCTACCAAGCCCAAATTGGTTAAGTATTAAGTGGACCATGACTTAACCCTAATCATGAGGCATTAATTAATTAGTGTGCCTTAACCTCTCACATTAGACTTTGTTGCGGTTACTAGTTAAGCCGGTCGGTTCCGGGTAGCTTTACACCACAACTTGGTCTAACCTCGGGTTCAAGGTACAACATGACCAACTTCTCACATTGGGTCCTATTGTTTGTAGCAACTAGTTAAGCCGGTCGGTTCCGGGTAGGTTTACGCTACAAACTCAACCCAACCTCAAGTAGGTCACACTTATATTTTCTAAGTGTCATGTCCATCATGTTTCCAAAACATATTACAAGTTTCAAGAATTTGGGTAGACCTAACTTAATAGGTAAATTCCCAATGGGTAGACCTAACTTAATAGGTAAATTCCCAATCTTATGTTTTCATGTCTTTTAAGTTTACCCAACCCCAAACACAATCCCATCACTTACATAATCGCAATAGCGCAAAAAGGATAGAAAGAGGGAACTTGGCATAAAGATGACAAATGGTGTTGAAGCCACAAGTTTAACATGGTGGCATATGAAATGTACATATGTTCATATACTTTCATATTGCATCATTAGGCCTCAAAAGTATGCATAAAACTAAACTTAGCATATAAGTGATACATGGTGATAAATGACATGTAGAAGTTGCCATAAGTTCGCATTTAGCCTCACATGCAAGTTATCATAAGGGATATGATAACTTACATTTTGCCAAAATGCAACCTTTAGCATAAAGCTTGAAGCTTTAAGCTCATAAACCCAAGATAAGCTTGCATAACATGATAACATGAGCAAAATGATCAACCCAAACTTGCATAACATAACTTGCATATCATATGGCAAACTTGCATATCATAACATAGCAAACTTGCATAACATAACATGATAAACTTGCATATCATAACATGGCAAACTTGCATAACATAACATGATAAACTTGCATATCATAACATGGCAAACTTGCATAGCATAACATGGTAAACTTGCATATCATAACATGGCATACTTGCATAACATAACATGATAAACTTGCATATCATAACATGGCAAACTTGCATAACATAGCATGGCAAACTTGCATATCATAACATATCAAACTTGCATGACATGGTAAACTTGCATATCATGGCAAACTTGCATATCATAATGATCAACCAAACTTGCATCATTCATTTAACTTTAGAGTTTAAATATGAAAGTAGAAAAGGGCTTACAATGCTTATGAAGACACAAAAATATATATAGATTGAGACAAAGCCCTTATGCAATCAAATAAACCCAAAATGCAAGCTCCAATAGAAAAACCCTTGAGCCAAAATGATCAAAACTCTTGTTTTATGATGTAAATATGGAAACTTGACTTGAATGCAAGCTAATGATGCTCATACAAGCTTGAAAACACTTGTATGCATTGAAAATCTCTTATAGAAATAACTTAGGAATTTTATGAAGAGAGTGGAGGCCATGAGAGGAATAATTTTGCCATAGTTTAGTTACTTGAATGAATAATGATTATTTAGGGTTAGGTTAGGGGATTATTTATAGAATTTAGGATTAGTTTTAGCCTTAGTATTAAACCCTAATTCCAATCTCAGCCCTTAAAACCGAATCTGGCCCCAAAACCTAACCAAATCCCCAAAATGGTGCACCAGGCAAAACTGCCCGGCTGAACCAAGTCGACAGCCAAGTCGACAGGGCTGTCGACTTGGGTCCAACCAAGTCGACTGCCAAGTCGACAGGCCTGTCGACTTGGTTGGCTTGGCGGGAAATTTCCCGCCTAAACTTCCAGGCCCGAAATTCGAAATTTGAACTTGAAATTCAAATCTGTTTTGAACTTGAAATTTTCTGAAAACTTCATTGGGCCTTAATCGGGTCATACGGACTCCGATTTTCGAAAACTCGGACTCTATTTCGCGTATTTTTCCGAGACAAACGCAATGGCATAGCCCGTTTCCCTTGATTCAGATTTATAAATTAAATTCTTCCTCGATTTATGTTATAACAGGTTATTGAAAATATGGGTTGTTACATTAAACGTACATTTCAATTTACCGGGGCCACATACTAACTCGAAAAATTCCAGAAAAATATTTTCTAGCTTCGTATTGACGATACGATCCTAACAAAACTAATTTCGTCAAATTTTGAGACCGTTTGAAAAATGGCCAATTTCCAGTCGATTAAAGTCAACCAAAACTGGTCAAACGCGTTTTCCTTTGCCACACTCACATATTGATTCGAAAAATTATGAAATTTGAAACCTAACAATAATTTGACACTGCGGATCCATCAAAGTTGGTTTCGTCGAAATCCGAGGTCGTTTGCAAAATGGCTATTTTTAAGGGCCTGAATTCCATAGCGACTATTCAGAATTTTCAACTGGACATATCTTTTGATCCCCGCTATGAAATTTCAATTTTTCGGATTCGTTGGAAAGATATCATCAATTAGATCCTATGATTTTTGGTTTCACTAAAATCCGGATTGTTTTGCACCCGGTATATTCATTTGAATTTTGAAATCGAATTATCGAACTACCGCGCCATTTTCAATTCTATTTATAATTATATATAATTATTTATATTCTAATGACGACGTATATAATATATACGTTCTAATTCCATTCAGAATAAATTTCTCGTCGATTTTATTTAAAATAATCTATTTTAAATAATCAAAATTCGCTAAAATTGCCAAAATAAAAATTTTAAACTGGCCCAGATTTTCGGGTTGTTACAATCTCCCCCACTTAAAACTTTTCATCCCCGAAAAGGAACAAAGTCGAAAGTGGTTTGATTAATTAACTCTACGTTCGATCTGGCTTTCATTCTCCAACTTTTCAGTTTCTGAGAATTTTCAAATTTTCAAAAATTTGGCTAACACCCTAAATTTTCAAAAAATTTCGCCATAACCTCCCCTGCAACGGGAGCATCAGGGAATTTCAAATAGCTTCCCCGGTCCTTCTAATCTCAAAAAGAAAAAGAAAAAGCCAAGCGGCTAGCCAATAGGCTCATAAAATCATCATCACCCAAACAAAACAGTAAATTATGTAGTAAACATGTACCTATTTGTCGGGCAAACAAATTTTATTCTCTGCTCAAGCCTCCTTGCTATGACCTGTTCAATGTAAGTACAAGTATATGCAAGAAAATGTGACCAAATTTCAATACAATTCAATATTTGATCAAATTGGCTATATGGTTAAAATTTCAATTAATCAAAACAGTAATCAAACAACACAACCATCATTCAATTAGTTGATTAGCTTTTCAAATTCATAACTTTGATATATAGTCAAAAAAAATCACATTTTTGATGCCAAATCACAACAATAAGCCCTATCTAATTTTGTTTCTCACACCAGTCAATAGGAAATATATAGAAATCTCACTTTCGTCACTCGAACATAAATTCTAATGATGGAGCTCCATCATCAAAATCATCTCCGGGCGATTAGAGTGTAATTCTATATCTATCCAGTATATTAAAATTTCAAATACACGTGGATCAGACGTATACGCAAAATCTTTATATACTAGACTGTCCAACTCAATATAAATAGATAATCAAATACGAATAATTGATTTAAATTTTCAAAACAAAACTTATTTTCACTTTAAAAATTTACTCTTCACACTCGTTCTAGGATACTACTGATCCCAACTCTAACGAGTCATTCTCGTTGGATATTACTAATCCAATCTTCGATGAATTCTTTCGTATGGTTCTAATGTGTCTTGTTCTCTGAGCTTTGTAAACCAAAGCTCTGATACCAACTGTAAAGACCCGTAACTTCCCCGTAAAGGAAAGCGGCGGATAGTTCGAGAACAAGCCACAACAGAACACATACAGAAGAACATTTCATTGTATATTACAACAATGCACCAGAATACAAGAATATACAGAGTATAAATGAAACAATATTACACAGAAATATCAGAGATTTAAATTACATTTAAATACATAGCAGTGGAAAATAATACAATACACAACGAGAAGAGATACACGGATACAAAGCTTTCCGGATATCGTTCCAGCTGTAAACCAGGATCCTGTGAATATAAATCTGCAAAACCAAAACTACTAGCTGCCCGTGTCAAAATAGTGGCACCCAGAGTTTAGGTTAAAACAATAAACTCCAGGTCAGTCATGGGACTGGTGTGAGAACTAAAACATAATAAATCTTTATTTTAAAGTTAGGTAAATCAAGGGACCACGCCGTATAACATGGAACGGGTTTCCTCCCAAGAATACCAGTGCATACAACAACAATGCAATGCTAAATAAAGAAAAATGATGCTGTTATAAGACCCAGGTCCTATCACACAATGCAACGCAAGTCGGGGGATAGGGTTTTCCCTTATAACAGCCAAAGAATGCTTGATACGTTTAAAACAAATCGCTTGATACTATTATAAGTGCATAGTGTATAAAACAACTTCAAATCATAAGTATCAATCATAGGCGGCATGGGTACCATATATCATGTCGCATACTAGTTCTACAATTAAAACCGCGAATGTCGTATTGGAAGTTGGGTTATCATTTATGGTATGAACCGAGGCTAGGGGCAAGATCCTCACCGATTCGAGACGCTCTAGTCCGCCCCTCAGGACCCAGACTCAGGTGGGCCCTTGGATCGTCAGGGCCGGTCCACCGATGTGGATTAAAATGCCTGAACATGCGTTTCCCCGCCCTTTGGGGCGTAAGCCTGGCCCGTCAGCCGACCAGAAGCATCGGCCGAAACCGATATCACGAGGCGCCTCGCTTTTAAGCAAGTAATAATAAGCAACATCCACATGAGTCAAACTCGTCAGCCAGTTCAAGCACTGACGCCACTCCTAACTAGAAAGAAACGCATGTCCTCCCTGATGTCCGTCTCCCGTTTTTGGTTCATACCGGGTGTGATACTCGCGAATCAACGTTACACAAAGCTACGCCACACAAGGCCATGCTTTAATCATCAACCACAAGACTTTGCTTTTCAACAGAAGCCCTGATCATTTGCCACTTAGGCATGCCACATAGGCAATTCACTTCATGCGTTTGATATCCATCAATATATAACCCCTGAGCTCGTACGTCTCAAAGAAGGGCGTTAAGCAAGAGAATAAATTCTCCGCCGCCAAACAGATATATATTTAATAGAGATCAATCACACGGACTAAAATCCAATGTTAGACACATAGTCCATTTACAAGTCCGTTCTGGGTCTGAACGAAACCGGAGGCACCTAGTACCCCGCATATCCATCGATCTCCAAGTACGTCTGGACGATCACCAACTGTTTCCATCTTCTTGGGTGTACAGCCCAATCAAGATCATCAGTAATCACCCAAACGACGTGAAGACCTCCGGTCTTCGACCATCGTCTTCATCTTCGACTTATCGTCGTATCAGTTATTCAGAATGGGATAAACCCGGTCTTTCCGAATAACTCGCGTATATTTTAAATAAGTGTAATACAAACACACATACGCCTCATTCCAATTCATCAGTCACTAACCGTAAATTAATTAAGAGAATAATTCCCTAAATATTAACCCCGAAGGCCGAAACCAACATCAGATCAATATCCAGAAAACCATTCTGCTTGGCTAACCGACAGTTAGTTTCTAAATTTCACATTCATAGGGAAAGGTTCCCATTAATTTTATCAAAGATAAATCATTAAAATTTATTCTTTAATCTACTTTTGAATTTCGATTCAATCTAGTCGGGATTAGCGAACCTTACCGAAGTAATCATTTATTTTAATTTCCCAATCCCAACCTATTCATCCCATGAAGTAAAACTGGTAATACTTCATATCTAATACCACGGTGTTATCGGTAAATTCAATTACCATTTCACGTTCAAATCTAATTAAAGATTTAACTAACGCCTGGAGCAAAACTGGTGACACTCCATTCTCGATTATTTCAATCTAATTAAAGATTCATTAAAACTCCACTTAGTTTTAATCGCTAACGGGGTTAAAGAATCAGTGTCATTTAAAACACGGTTCACGATAAACCCAAAATCACATTCCATTAATTATCGGGTTAAAGAACGAGTGTTATTTAAAACACTGTTCACGATAAACCCAAAAATCAATACCAATTCAATTCCAATTAAATATTGTTTAATTGGTACACTTCATTAAATCCAAATAAAAAGATTTAATCTTTTCTCAACTGGGTTCAAGAACAGTGTTAGTGAAGACACCATTCACGACAAACCCAAATCACATTTGATATTCAATACAAGGCTCTGAATAGAAAATATATCGGCTTATATTCAATATCAAATTCTACGACTAACAAATGTCGTATTGGAAATAACGATATAAATATATATCTTTCAAATTTTCATAACAACATCTGTATAATCACGAATTCCAACATCGAAATATTCCGAAGACAATTTCGATTCAAATCCACTCTAATGCAATCATTGGAAATTCTGGTTATTTTTAAAACCCTTTTCAAATTCAATTTATTTATTTAAAAATAAATAGAATTATAATTCTAGTTCAAAACTAGTTTACTTCGATAAAAATCTATTTTTATCTTTTCAAATATGGAGTTTTTCATCCCAATTCTTCTCAAATCCTTTCTTATGATTTTACACAAATTATTACTATTTTTAATAATTTTATCAAGGCCCGTACAGTCGATTTCCATCAACGGCCATCGAACTGCACTTACAGCGACCTTTTTCGAATTTGATTTGGACGTATCTCCAAATCCAACCGTTAGATTTCAAATTTCTAACATTCGTTAGAAAGCTCTTTTCGATACGAACCCAACGGTTCCAGTTTTAGGAGAATCCGACGGTCGGATCTCCCGTAATGTCTGTTTGAAATAAATGGTCGAAATTCGCGAACTGTCGCGGCGCGGCGTGTTCTATTCAGGCCATTATATTATATATATATAATATATATAATATATATTTCATCGATTTCTATTTAAAACGAATTATATAAATAGTTTTAAATTCTTTTCAAAAGCAATTTCAACTTCCATTTCAATTCAAATCAAAATTGAATTCTTCTTTATAAATTCGTTTTAAAATTCATTTCTATTCAATTCAAATTTCAATTCAATTTGAATTCATTTCAATTTGTTTCCAATTCAATTCGAATTCGTTTTCAATTCAATTTGAATTCGTTTTCAATTCAATTCGAATTGGTTTTATATTCAATTCAATTCAAATTCGTTATCTATTCAATTCATTTCGAAATCGTTATATATTCAATTCATTTCGATTTCATTTCAAAATATTCGATTTCGAAATCATTTTTCAATATTCATTTTAAAATGAATAAAATCGATATAAATATCGTTCACGTCAAAATGGCGTCAATCTAATCAACACGGCTTCATATATTTCTATTTTCAAATATTCTATTTCAAATATTTCTTTTTCAAATATTTCCTTTTCAAATATTTCTATTTCAAATATTTCTATTATTATAATATTTCGTTCAACACATGACTAATCTCACGAATGAGTACAGTCAACACATGAACCTTTATTTAATAGTGATAAAGATATAAAATTTACTGTTAAAATATTACGTTCAACACATGACTAATCTCACGAATGAGTACTGTCAACACATGAACCTTTATTTTATATTGTTCTTTATTTTCTAAATTGGAAGGAGGCCCAATCAATCACCATATAATGTTAATTATATGGATTTTCATACATCACACGTATATAATAGCATTGAAAAATAATCAACCATCAACCAAAGTGCACTACACTGTATAAGCATCAAATATAGATATCTAACGCTTATAACAGCCTGTCAATCAATCGATCGACACATTTAATCAATCAGGATGAGTGAACTTCTTATTTCATCCCAACACCCGTGTGGGGTTTCAAACAATCAAACACAGATTTTAGTTGTGTAGTTGGGCGATGTGTAAAATTTATCGACCCAATCAATGTCCTTCAAATAGGTGTACATAAACAAACCGTCCGGTTTGTAAATGAATAATTTATTTTATTCACTTCACGTTAAAAATTATATTTTTAACGATAAAACATTTTATTTTAACATATGAATTTCTATTCAGTTCATTCTTTAAATAAAATGATATTTTTATTTTTCTAACTTATTTTAGAAAATTTCGGCGGCATAACGGCATGATACTAGAAACGGGACGAGGCCTAGCCTTATCCCCGGTCTAGTGAAGGCCCACGCCATTCACACATCAATCAAAATCACCAAACAATTCAATTCAAACCAAATATTCTAACTAACTACTCAACCAAACAATTTAACAAACAAGCCATCCATGGTCTGTGGATGACGGGTGTCGGGTGTTACTAAACACCGTCTGCATCCTAGTATATATATATTAACTAGACAAAAAGAAATTTTGAGTGAGAAGTTCTCACCGATAGCTATCCAACTTCATGGCACTTCATTTATAGAAATCTTCATCGTTCTTGCCTTTTGTCATCTTCGTTGCCCGGATTCTCTACATATGTAAAAACCGAATTTTTACTTCGTTATTCAATATATAAAAATCGAATTTTTACTTTGCTATTCAATATATAAAAATCAAATTTTTACTTCGCTATTCAATATATAAAAATCGAATTTTTACTTCGCTATTCAATATATAAAAATCGAATTTTTACTTCGCTATTCAATATATAAAAATCGAATTTTTACTTCGCTATTCAATATATAAAAATCGAATTTTTACTTCGCTATTCAATATATAAAAATCGAATTTTTACTTCGCTACTCAATATATAAAAATCAAATTTTTACTTCGCTACTCAATATATAAAAATCGAATTTTTACTTCGCTATTCAATATATAAAAATCGAATTTTTACTTCGCTATTCAATATATAAAAATCGAATTTTTACTTCTCTATTCAATATATAAAAATCGAATTTTTACTTCGCTATTCAATATATAAAAATCGAATTTTTACTTCGCTATTCAATATATAAAAATCGAATTTTTTACTTCGCTATTCAATATATAAAAATCGAATTTTTACTTCGCTATTCAATATATAAAAATCGAATTTTTACTTTTCAATAAAGATCTTATTTTTATGTAAACCCTTCAATAAAAATCTTATTTTTAAAATCAACATTCTAGGTTATATTTTTCAAGAACAACTCTAGTTTATATTTTCAAAAACAACCCTAGTTTATATTTTCAAAAACAACTCTAGTTTATATTTTCAAAAACAACCCTAGTTTATATTTTCAAAAACAACTCTAGTTTATATTTTCAAAAACAATGTCAATTTAGTTTCAAAAACTATGTTATTTTCAGTTTTTAAACAATATAAATTTCAGTTTTTAAATAATATATTTTCAAAGATCATACCCTAATTCATATTTAAATTAAAATTAATTACATATAGTGCTATTTTAAAACATATTTCAAAAACAAAATTAATCAATAACCTAATTAATTTACGAATTAATTACCTAGCTTAAGGGTTTAAACCCCCTTCTTCACGTCTTCACAGCAGGTCCACAACCGAACCATCCCTCAAACCGGAATCCACTGTCGCACCGCATTCCAGCCCTCCAGTCGACCTTCAGATCGTGCCACGGTGAAGCCCTACGCCGCGCCGTCCTGCCCCATCAACCAAGGCGAACTCGGCGCCTCTCTCGCCTCGGAAAACAGGCCCGAACCATTCTTGTTGGAGCACAAAATATGAATGATTTACAGCGCGATAAATAATCTCAGGCATATGGATTTAAGGATGACACTTTGTTCTTCGATTTGTTGGTTGGAAATTTTGAATAACATTGCGGATTAGAAGATGATGGAGGAAGAAATTTCGAAGAAAAGGGGGCCTTCGATTTCAGAAGGAGGCGGCTCAATTTCTGTTGACCGCGAGATGGAGTTATGAGGGTTTGACTCCCCGTTTGACCATACCCCTATATTTATATTTATATTTAATTCACAAATGACTTCTTTATCGGTACGAATCTCAAATCAAAGCCAACGACTGTCGCCTCTAGCCAAATACCCCTATTCCGGACACAGTGGTATATGTTTCGTAAGCCGATTCGATCGTTTCGATCAGTTTTCGTTAAATTTAAAATATAACTCATTATATTGAATTTTAAACGTACATTTCAATTTACCGGGGCCACATACTAACTCGAAAAATCCTAGAAAAATATTTTCTAGCTTCGTATTGACGATACGGTCCTAACAAAACAAATTTCGTCAAATTCTGAGACCGTTTGAAAAATGGCCAATTTCCAGTCGATTAAAATCAACCGAAACTGGTCAAACGCGTTTTCCTTTGCCACGCTCACATATTGATTCGAAAAATTATGAAATTTGAAACCTAACAATAATTTGACACTGCGGATCCAACAAAGGTGGTTTCGTCGAAATCCGAGGTCGTTTGCAAAATGGCTATTTTTAAGGGCCTGAATTCCATAGCGACTTGTAACAACCCGTATTTTCAATAACCTGTAATAACATAAATTGAGGCAGAATTAAATTATAAAATGGGAATCAAGGGAAACGGGCTATGCCATTGCGTTCGTCTTGGAAAAATACGCGAAATAGAGTCCGAGTTTTCGAAAATCGGAGTCCGTATGACCCAGTTAAGGCCCATTGAAGTTTGCAGAAAATTGCTAAGTAAAAATCAGATTCAAATTTGAAGAATTGGGCCAGCTGGGCCAAGGCGGGAAAATTCCCGCCAGGGGCCCCATGTCGACAGGCCTGTCGACAGGGTCCCCAGGGAGTCGACTGCCCTGTCGACAGCCCTGTCGACAGGGTGTAGCCAGGCAGATTAGCCTGGCGCACCTCTTTGGTTTGGGCTTGGTCTGGGCTTGGTTGTGTGGTCTGGTTCTGGAGAGTTCCTAAATCTGACGGGCCAAAATTCACCTAGGGTTAATCCTATGGTCTAAATCACTCTAATCTTCTATAAATAAGCCTCTAACCCACCCTAAATCATTCATTAATCATCCTAGCAACAAAACTATGCCAAAATCTAAACTCTCATGGCCTCCACCTAAAACCCTAGCCTCCAATCTCTTCATTAATAACTCCTAAGTAATTTTCCATGCATACAAGCATATTTAGGCTTGTATGATCCTCCTTAGCTTGCATTAAAGGCTTGTTTTTCAATTGGCATCATAAAGGAGGAGTCTTGATCAAGTTTGCTTGCATTTGGGGGTCTTAATTAGTTGCATAAGGGGTTTCTTGCATTTGTTATACTCATTTGAGTCCGCATAAGCATTGTAAGCCCTCTTACCTTCACTTTACAAACTCTAAAGTTAATATGTGGTGAAAGTTGAGATTTATGTGAGTTTAGTTGATTATGCATGCTTATGCGAACTCACTATACCATGTTTTACATGTTTCATAAGTTATGCATGCATATGCGAGTTTGCTAAGCCATGATTTGTATGTTTATTGAGTTATGCATGTATACTAAGCCATGATTTGCATGTTTTGACAAGTTGTGCATGTTTATGCAAGTTTAAAATGACAAGTTGTGCATGTTTTGACAAGTTGTGCATGTTTTGACAAGTTGTGCATGTTTATGCAAGTTTAAAATGACAAGTTGTGCATGTTTTGACAAGTTGTGCATGTTTTGACAAGTTGTGCATGTTTATGCAAGTTTAAAATGACAAGTTGTGCATGTTTTGACAAGTTGTGCATGTTTTGACAAGTTGTGCATGTTTATGCAAGTTTAAAATGACAAGTTGTGCATATTTTGACAAGTTGTGCATGTTTTGACAAGTTGTGCATGTTTATGCAAGTTTAAAAATGACAAGTCGTGCATGTTTGACAAGTTATGCATGATTAAGGTAATATGCAAGTTCACTATGCTAAGTTATGCAAGTTTAGCATGTTATGCATGTTTATGGCAATATGCGAGTTCCCTATGCTAAGTTGTGCAAGTCTAACATGCTATGAATGATTGTTGTGCAAGTTTATCATGTATGTCGCGCCAAGTTCCCTCTTCCTATCCTTTATGCGTTACTACGAATATGTAAGCGATAGAATGACGTTGGGGGTTTTGGGGTAAACTTAAAAATACATGAAAATATAAGATTGGGAATTTACCTATTAAGTTAGGTCTACCCCTTGGGAATTTACCTATTAAGTTAGGTCTACCCAAGTAATTGTTTGACTTGTGATTATGTTTTGAAATGAAGTGGACATGACACTTAGAAAACAAAAGTGTGGCCAACTCGAGGTTGGGTTGAGTTTGTAGCGTAATTCTACCCGGAACCGACCGGCTTAACTAGTGGCTACAAACAATAGGACCCAATGTGAGAAGTTGGTCATGTGGTGCCAAAACCCGAGGTTAGACTAAGTTGTGGTGTAAACCTACCCGGACCCGCCCGGCCTAACTAGTAACCACAACAAGGTCTAATGTGAGAGGTTAAGGTGCATTAAATTAATTAATGCCTCATGATTAGGGTTAAGTCAGGGTCCACTAATACTTAACCAATTTGGGGATTCGAGGGATTAGAATGTGGTTAAGTTGTGAACCGTTGGTTACACTTAACTAGTTTAATCCATTTGGGAGTTCAAGGGATTAGAATGGGGTTAAGCCACACTTAACCAGTTTAATCCAGGATTAGTGAAGGGTTAAATCACACTTAACCCTCTTGGGAAACCCTAGCGGCGTGGTCTGTTCTAACAGTAATCCCAGTTTGGTATCATTCACAACCCTAGAAGCTAGGCTAGGGCGGGGCACGATTACTGGAGGATGTAAGCGACCAAAGGGCGATGGCCGAGTGGTACAGCGGTGCGGGTCCGGCGGGCTACGGACGTGCACGTAGTCCGATGTTGGACAAACTCGAGGCACGGGTACCAGTAGGTTAGGGCTGTGCATTATTGCTTAAGTGTCCGGGGTCGACAACCGAGGGCTTGATACACCCAAAGGTGGGCCCAGCACAGACTACCTACATCCATATGTGGGCCGTATGGACATCAACACTTGACGTGTTAGGCTTATAGGGAGCCGATCAACTAGACCGTTGGGTTGGACCTTATACTAAGGTCACTTCATGTTATTGGGCCAAAGTTTGGGCTAAGGGATCAATACCTGTTATGTTGGTTTGCTAGTACACCGTGGTGCAAAACTTAACCATGTGTATGCGATGACACCTCTATCTATCTTGTAGTTAATTTACCATGCCAGTATGTTGTTATCTTTGATCATCTCAGTTTCCATCATGATGTTAACTTTATTAGTTTATAGACTGATCGTAGCAGGGCTTACTCAGTCTTTTTGACTGACCCGTTTTGTTTCGCCTCTTTTCTTCCGTTCCCCCCCCCCCCAGGTTCTCAGGGAGGGAATACAGGAGCCTAGCTTGGATCTTGCTGCTTTCTTGGATAGCTCATGTATGCTTTGGACTTGAGCTCGCTATGGTTTCTTCCACGTTGGGGATAGCTACTTTTATGTTTTTCCTTTTTCAGTTTCAGATGATGTTACTTCATGTACTAGACTTGTTTATTTGGGAAATTGACATTTGGATGTACCAGACTTGTTTTTGAAATGGTTTAAAAATCTTCCGCTGTTTTATTTACTTACTCTGTTTATTTACATATATATATATGTCATGTCCTGCCTTGCTATATCATTATGCATGTTTTACCAATAACGCCCCTCCCAAAGCTAGTGCATTCCTTTGCGAGTGACCCTGGCGGAGGTGGGGTGTTACATTTGGTATCAGAGCATATGGTTTACGAGAAGGGATAAAAAGGGTTTTAAAAACTTTTGAAAAACTATTTTCAAAACCAAGTATTAAGTATTTTCCAAAGAAAAGTCTAGTTATTTTTAAAAAAGCTATTCCCCAAAAGCCATTAGCACTATCCTTTGACTTCTCGTTTGAACTCTTTTCTTTTCGTTTCCAGCATGCCTGATAATCTCGTCTTGCCCGAAGGAGTAACGATACCCGATTGGTTTCGTCGGTACTTGGAAGTCACGGCACCGGTCCCGGATGTCCCTAATGTTGTTCCCCCAGTCGAGGCCGCTGTTCCTCCTCCTCCTCCCGTAGCTGATGTTCCTCTTCCCCCTCAGTCTCCACAAGCGGATTTCGCGGAAACTTGCAAGAACTTTAAGATGATGGGTGGCAAAAATTTTAATGGAACAGAGACTTTTGTAGAAGCAAGGAGTTGGTTGAAAGAGACCGAAGATCTTTTAGCCTCCTTTGATATAGGTGACCGCAGGAAAGTTTTATTAGCAGTATGGTTGCTAAAGGAAGAAGCTGCACGTTGGTGGGTAGTCACCACCGCTACTAGACCAATTGAGACTTGGGATGATTTTAGAGGAAGGTTTGGACTGAGATTCTTATCACTGAAGCATGGGGACATGACTATTAGGGAATACATAGATAAGTTTAATCAACTGGCTCGGGTCGATTTAGACTTAGTTAGTACAGCTCAGAAGAAGGCCCTACACTTTGCTCTAGGATTAAACGAGCCATTACGTGATTTGACCCTGTCTCATATACCCTTAGGGGCGACTTTCGAGAGTTTAGTGAATTTGGCCCTACTTCAAGAAGAAGATAACAATGACAAGAAAGAGGTCAAGGCAAATGAGTCTCAAGGCAAGAAAGTAAATTCCGGGAAATGGGGCAAGAATAACCACAACCGCAAGGACAAGACAAGAGGGAATATAAAATGTAACTTTTGTGGTAACGTTGGACATATGGCTAAGGAATGTAGGAAGAAGGAAAAGAGAAAGCGGGGCGAATGCTTCATTTGTGGTGAGTTTGGACATTTCAGCAGGGATTGCCCGAGGAAACAAGGGCAAGGTTAGACTCAGTGTGCAGGACTATCTGGAGGGCGAATTCATCCCCTCAACCCCGTTCTTCCAGCTCATGATAGAGGTAGTGTTTCTGTTGAAAATCTTGTTTACATTTTCTGATTTTCCCTGTTCAAACTTTGTTTGGTTCTGGCACATCGCATGCTTTATTTCATCTGATCTAGTTGGAAGTTTTGCACCTAAGTACTAGTGTAGTTGATGATCCCGTATGTGTTTCAAATCCAATTGGGGGTTCTGCCCGTTTGTCTGTGGTCTGAGTGGATTTGAAAATTTCTATTTTTAGTATAGAATTCTCGTGGGATGTTTTATTCTCAGTTTCAGGGGATATGGGTTGGTTTTGGGCATGGAATGGTTGTCCGATTTTGGAGCCATTCTGGGTTTTTGTATAGAGGGGTATGAGGCTCATGACTCGCCTCGGTAATACCCTAGAAATTTCCAGCAACCCTAGGGGTCCCGTCATGTTATGTTATCTTGAATCCCTCAACTCGTCTATCGATAGTTTGCAATCTGGGAGGGTGGTCCGAGAATATCCTGATATCTTGGGATAGATTTCCGTATTATCTGGTTGGTAATACCAAACCAGCTTCGTGGCCGGTCAGGCACATGATCTCACGAGATGAGAGTTAAGGAAGCAAGTCAAGGAGTTGCTTGAGAAGAACTTCCTGAGACGAAGCATTTTCGAGTAGGGTGCTCCAGTAGTATTCGTTACTGATGTGGACGGTTTGCGTCGCTTGTGTGTTGATCTTCGTGAGAAGAATAGATAACCGTTACTAAGGATCAATGATTTGTTTGATCAGCTTGTAGGAGCATCCGTTTTCTTTTGATCTAGCTACCGGATTCCATCAGCTTAGGATGGCTGAGGATGGAATTGACAAGACTGCGATTAGGACTCTAGATGGATTTTTAGAATGGCTAGTCATGCTATTTGGTTTGACTAATGCACCCGCATATTACGTGAACTTGATGGGTAGGGTGTTTAGGAAGTCCTTGAACAAGTTTGTCGGGGTCGTCGTAGACGATGTTTTGATCTCCTTAAAAGAACGAGGAAGAACATGCTAGACATCTCAAGGAGGTGATGGATACGCTTAGAGCCACCAGTGGAAGGTCAAGTTCTCCAAATGTCACTTTGGAGGGAAGAAGTTGGATTTCTTGGGCACATAGTTCCTAAGAAGGCTTAGCGGGGGATCCCGTTAGAGTGATTGCGGGTTAAGACCGGAAAACTCTAAGGAGGGCAATTGAAGTAAGAAGCCTCCTCCGTTTGGCTAGTTAGTTAGCATTCCCGGAGCTTAGACTTACTCTTCTGGATCAAGAAGGGGGTTTCACAGGGAGAAGACCCGCAGTTAGTCAAGAACATGGACCAGTTGATTCGAGGCGAGATGTTAGGTCACCTCGCTAGATATATTATAGATGACAAGGGATGACTAAGGCGCGATGAGAGATTATGGGTTCCTCGAGTGGAAGACTTGGTAAAGAAGGTTCTTGATGATGCGCATCACTCGAGGAGGTGGCCGAGTTGGTCCCAGGATGCCTGTTGTGTCACCAGGTCAAGTCATAGAAGCCCAGTGGGCCGTTATCTCCATTGGAAGTTTCGCAAGGGAAGTGTGAAAACATCTCGATAGATTATGTGGATAGACTACCTAGATCAAAGAAAGGGAATACGGGTATGTGGGTCATAATAGGTAGACTCACGAAGAGTCCGGTGAGGAGCGAGAGGACTGCATCATGGTCAGCAACGGTTTACCCGGAAGAAGTTGGCCAGTTCTGAAGGAACCTACAAGAAGCCATGGGTAGGAAACTGAATCTAGGCATGGCCTATCACTCATAGGCGGATGGTTCATTTCGATTTAAGCACGGGTTATAGAAAATCACGTTTAGAAGGGCAACTAGCAACGTGGAGTGGTATTTTCAAGAAAAGTTCTGCTGCATGGAATACCTTATGGTAAGAAGACGAGATCCAGGATTCACTGGTGAATTTTGGAGAGCTTGCACGAATCATGAGGTTATAATTATGTTTAAGCCAAGTATACAGAAAGAAGAGTAAGTGGGAAAGAAAGACGAGAGGCAATAATGAAATGAGTTCCAACTCGAATTCGGGAAATAGGAGTTAGGAAGCCAAGGAATCATGAAGTGGAAGATAGTCAAAGCACAGTGGAATTAAGCTCAAGGAAACGTGACTAAGAAGAGTGAAGACTAGATACGCACATCATATCTCTTTTTAAGAGTGCATCTTTGATCCTTGTTTTCCTGTGGAGCTTGCTTGCAAGTTATCTTTTGTATATGTCCTCTCGATCCCATTCTCGATCTTATTTCTGTTGTAAACTCCATAAGCGGGTTAAGACTCATCGGTTAGTACTATACGTCAAAGCTTGAGTGGATTTCTTGTAATCCAAAGAGGAGTTTATCTAGTTTATCTAGTTTATCGTGTTTATCTTGTCACGAGAACCTTAGGTAGAAACCCTTTGGATGAAACATGTATTTGAAACATGTTATGCTTGATGGTTGCAAGTGGTTGCAAGTGTTTGCAAGTGGTTGCTCGTGGATGCATTATACACGATTAGGCACTAGATCGGCTCACACACTCCTCATATTGCATGTGCATGAGTGTTTATGCTTATTCATGGATGAAATTCGTATGCTATCACATGGATGTTGCATATGGATGTATGATTGAGCACGCATGTAGATATTATACATTATGTTAGGAATTTGCATACATATGGATTCATTTCACTGACATACATATGCATTAAGGAGGTTTACTGTATCAGTGACCGCCTGATTTACATACATATGCATTAAGGAGGTTTACTGTGTCAGTAACCGCCTGATTTTTGCATTAGGTAAGTACATATACACACACTTTTGCATATGTTCATCCAGCATTTAGAATCCTGTAAGGACAATGATTGCTCGTGGATGATGCTTTGAGTAGATGGATGATTGGATGGTAGGATACGTTCTTCCTAACTTGAAGATTTCGGGGACGAAATCCTTTAAGGAGGGGAGATGTAACAACCCGTATTTTCAATAACCTGTAATAACATAAATTGAGGCAGAATTAAATTATAAAATGGGAATCAAGGGAAACGGGCTATGCCATTGCGTTCGTCTCGGAAAAATACGCGAAATAGAGTCCGAGTTTTCGAAAATCGGAGTCCGTATGACCCAGTTAAGGCCCATTGAAGTTTGCAGAAAATTGCTAAGTAAAAATCAGATTCAAATTTGAAGAATTGGGCCAGCTGGGCCAAGGCGGGAAAATTCCCGCCAGGGGCCCCATGTCGACAGGCCTATCGACAGGGTCCCCAGGGAGTCGACTGCCCTGTCGACAGCCCTGTCGACAGGGTGTAGCCAGGCAGATTAGCCTGGCGCACCTCTTTGGTTTGGGCTTGGTCTGGGCTTGGTTGTGTGGTCTGGTTCTGGAGAGTTCCTAAATCTGACGGGCCAAAATTCACCTAGGGTTAATCCTATGGTCTAAATCACTCTAATCTTCTATAAATAAGCCTCTAACCCACCCTAAATCATTCATTAATCATCCTAGCAACAAAACTATGCCAAAATCTAAACTCTCATGGCCTCCACCTAAAACCCTAGCCTCCAATCTCTTCATTAATAACTCCTAAGTAATTTTCCATGCATACAAGCATATTTAGGCTTGTATGATCCTCCTTAGCTTGCATTAAAGGCTTGTTTTTCAATTGGCATCATAAAGGAGGAGTCTTGATCAAGTTTTCTTGCATTTGGGGGTCTTAATTAGTTGCATAAGGGGTTTCTTGCATTTGTTATACTCATTTGAGTCCGCATAAGCATTGTAAGCCCTCTTACCTTCACTTTACAAACTCTAAAGTTAATATGTGGTGAAAGTTGAGATTTATGTGAGTTTAGTTGATTATGCATGCTTATGCGAACTCACTATACCATGTTTTACATGTTTCATAAGTTATGCATGCATATGCGAGTTTGCTAAGCCATGATTTGTATGTTTATTGAGTTATGCATGTATACTAAGCCATGATTTGCATGTTTTGACAAGTTGTGCATGTTTATGCAAGTTTAAAATGACAAGTTGTGCATGTTTTGACAAGTTGTGCATGTTTTGACAAGTTGTGCATGTTTATGCAAGTTTAAAATGACAAGTTGTGCATGTTTTGACAAGTTGTGCATGTTTTGACAAGTTGTGCATGTTTATGCAAGTTTAAAATGACAAGTTGTGCATGTTTTGACAAGTTGTGCATGTTTTGACAAGTTGTGCATGTTTATGCAAGTTTAAAATGACAAGTTGTGCATATTTTGACAAGTTGTGCATGTTTTGACAAGTTGTGCATGTTTATGCAAGTTTAAAAATGACAAGTCGTGCATGTTTGACAAGTTATGCATGATTAAGGTAATATGCAAGTTCACTATGCTAAGTTATGCAAGTTTAGCATGTTATGCATGTTTATGGCAATATGCGAGTTCCCTATGCTAAGTTGTGCAAGTCTAACATGCTATGAATGATTGTTGTGCAAGTTTATCATGTATGTCGCGCCAAGTTCCCTCTTCCTATCCTTTATGCGTTACTACGAATATGTAAGCGATAGAATGACGTTGGGGGTTTTGGGGTAAACTTAAAAATACATGAAAATATAAGATTGGGAATTTACCTATTAAGTTAGGTCTACCCCTTGGGAATTTACCTATTAAGTTAGGTCTACCCAAGTAATTGTTTGACTTGTGATTATGTTTTGAAATGAAGTGGACATGACACTTAGAAAACAAAAGTGTGGCCAACTCGAGGTTGGGTTGAGTTTGTAGCGTAATTCTACCCGGAACCGACCGGCTTAACTAGTGGCTACAAACAATAGGACCCAATGTGAGAAGTTGGTCATGTGGTGCCAAAACCCGAGGTTAGACTAAGTTGTGGTGTAAACCTACCCGGACCCGCCCGGCCTAACTAGTAACCACAACAAGGTCTAATGTGAGAGGTTAAGGTGCATTAAATTAATTAATGCCTCATGATTAGGGTTAAGTCAGGGTCCACTAATACTTAACCAATTTGGGGATTCGAGGGATTAGAATGTGGTTAAGTTGTGAACCGTTGGTTACACTTAACTAGTTTAATCCATTTGGGAGTTCAAGGGATTAGAATGGGGTTAAGCCACACTTAACCAGTTTAATCCAGGATTAGTGAAGGGTTAAATCACACTTAACCCTCTTGGGAAACCCTAGCGGCGTGGTCTGTTCTAACAGTAATCCCAGTTTGGTATCATTCACAACCCTAGAAGCTAGGCTAGGGCGGGGCACGATTACTGGAGGATGTAAGCGACCAAAGGGCGATGGCCGAGTGGTACAGCGGTGCGGGTCCGGCGGGCTACGGACGTGCACGTAGTCCGATGTTGGACAAACTCGAGGCACGGGTACCAGTAGGTTAGGGCTGTGCATTATTGCTTAAGTGTCCGGGGTCGACAACCGAGGGCTTGATACACCCAAAGGTGGGCCCAGCACAGACTACCTACATCCATATGTGGGCCGTATGGACATCAACACTTGACGTGTTAGGCTTATAGGGAGCCGATCAACTAGACCGTTGGGTTGGACCTTATACTAAGGTCACTTCATGTTATTGGGCCAAAGTTTGGGCTAAGGGATCAATACCTGTTATGTTGGTTTGCTAGTACACCGTGGTGCAAAACTTAACCATGTGTATGCGATGACACCTCTATCTATCTTGTAGTTAATTTACCATGCCAGTATGTTGTTATCTATGATCATCTCAGTTTCCATCATGATGTTAACTTTATTAGTTTATAGACTGATCGTAGCAGGGCTTACTCAGTCTTTTTGACTGACCCGTTTTGTTTCGCCTCTTTTCTTCCGTTCCCCCCCCCCCCAGGTTCTCAGGGAGGGAATACAGGAGCCTAGCTTGGATCTTGCTGCTTTCTTGGATAGCTCATGTATGCTTTGGACTTGAGCTCGCTATGGTTTCTTCCACATTGGGGATAGCTACTTTTATGTTTTTCCTTTTTCAGTTTCAGATGATGTTACTTCATGTACTAGACTTGTTTATTTGGGAAATTGACATTTGGATGTACCAGACTTGTTTTTGAAATGGTTTAAAAATCTTCCGCTGTTTTATTTACTTACTCTGTTTATTTACATATATATATATGTCATGTCCTGCCTTGCTATATCATTATGCATGTTTTACCAATAATGCCCCTCCCAAAGCTAGTGCATTCCTTTGCGAGTGACCCTGGCGGAGGTGGGGTGTTACACGACTATTCAGAATTTTCAACTGGACATATCTTTTGATCCCCGCTATGAAATTTCGAGTTTTCAGATTCGTTGGAAAGATATCATCAATTAGATCCTATGATTTTTGGTTTCACTAAAATCCGGATTGTTTTGCACCCGCTATATTCATTTGAAGTTTGAAATCGAATTATCGAACTACCGCGCCATTTTCAATTCTATTTATAATTATATATAATTATTTATATTCTAATGACGACGTATATAATATATACGTTATAATTCCATTCAAAATAAATTTCTCGTTGATTTTATTTAAAATAATCTATTTTAAATAATCAAAATTCGCTAAAATTGCCAAAATAAAAATTTTAAACTGGCCCAGATTTTCGGGTTGTTACAATAAGACACATTAGAACCATACGAAAGAATTCATCAGAAATTGGATTAGTAATATCCAACGAGAATGACTCGTTAGAGATAGGATCAGTAGTATCCTAGGACGAGTGTGAAGAGTAGTGTTTTTGATAAATAAAAGTGAAAACAATTAGTGTTTTGAAAATTTAAATCAATTATACGTATTTGAATATTTATTTGTATTGATTTGGACAGTCCAATATATATAAACTTTGCGTATATGTCTGATCCGCGTTTATTTGAAGTTTTAATATACTGGATAGATATAGAATTGCAATGTAGTCGTTCGGAGATAATTCTGATGATAGGGATCGCATCATCAGTATTTATGTTCGAGTAACGAAGGTGGGACGTCTATATATTTCCTATTGACTGGTGTGAGAACCGAAACTAGATAAGGCTTAATGTTGTGATTTGGTATCAAAAATGTGATTTTTTGACTATATATCAAAATTATGAATTTGAAAAGCTAATCAACTAATTGACTGATGGTTGTGTTGTTGATTATTGGTTGATTAATTAAAATTTGTATTATATAGCCAAATTGATCAAATAGTGAATTGTATTGGAAATTTATCGCATTTGCTTGCATATACATGTACTTACATTGAACAGGTCATAGCAAAGAGGCTAGAGCAGAAGAATAAAATTGTTTGCCCGACAAATAGGTACATGTTTACCATAATTTACTGTTTTGTTTGGGTGATGATGATTTTATGAGCCGATTGGCTAGCCGCTTGGCTTTTTCTTTTTCTTTTTAAGATCAGAGGGCCTGTATGGCAATTTCGGGTTTTTCCCGGTGCTCCCGGTGCAAGGGAGGTTATGGCAAAAATTTTCGAAAATTTAGGGTGTTAGCCAAATTTTTGAAATTTTTGGAAAGTTCTTAGAAACTGAAAAGTTGAAAAACTTAAGCCATAATAAAAATAATGAAAGTTGAGTTGGTATTTAAAACAACTTTTGGCTTCGTTCCTTTTCGGGGACGAAAAGTTTTAAGTGGGGGAGATTGTAACAACCCAAAAATCTGGGCCAGTTTAAAATTTTTATTTTGGCAATTTTAGCGAATTTTGATTATTTAAAATGAATTATTTTAAATAATAATGACGAGAAATTAATTTTGAATAGAATTCGAACGTATATATTATATAGATCGTCATTAGAATATAAATAATTATTTATATATATATAAAAGGAATAGAAAATGGCGCGGTAGTTCGATAATTCGATTTCAAACTTCAAATGAATGTACCGGGTGCAATATAAGCCGGATTTTAGTGAAACCAAAAATATTCGAATCTAATTGATAATATCTTTCCAACGAATCCGTAAAATCGAAATTTCACAGCGGGAATCAAAAGATATGCCCAGTTGAAATTTCAGAATAGTCGCTATGGAATTTCGGCCCTTAAAAATGGCCATTTTGCAAACGGTCTCGGAATTTAACGAAATTAGTTTTGTTAGGACCGTATCGTCGATACGAACCTAGAAAATATTTTTCAGGAATTTTTCTAGTTAGTATGTGACCCCAGTAAATTGAAATGCACGTTAAAATTCAATATATAGATTTATATCTTGATTTTGACGAAAACTGATCGAAACGGCCAAATCAGCTTACGATACATATCCCATTGTGTTTGGAATGGGGGTAATTAGCTATGGACGATAGGCGGTGGGCTCGATTTCGAGTTCGAAAATAAAAGTTGCTTTTTGGGGAATTAAAATAAATTAAATATATAAAAATATATACACTCATATACCCCTCAACCCACACGTTCTCTTTCTCCCTTTTCCTCCTGCTCAGAGTCAACGCAAGAGAAATAAAAAAAACCCGACGCCCCTCAAAATCGACGCCGCCACTCACTCTCCGTCCACCGCGCCTGTCGATCGCCACCCTCCGACCTCGCCAAGTCGCCACCAACGCCCGCCATCTCCTCCTCCAACTGGAAGACCCCAGCGCCAAGAGAAAAACCCCCAAGCCCCAATCCGCGAGCCCCTAACCCTAGCCTCCCTTTTAACTGCCGTCGCCGCCGACTGTAGGGCCCATCTCCGACGCCGACCACCTCAGGGCGCCGACAACCCCTCCTCTAGTCCCAATTCCGACCAGTAAACCCTCCCCGGCGAGCATCCACCACCCGAATGAAAATGACCAGTAAGTTTTTACTATTTTAATTTAATTTGTTTACTTATCTTCTATATAATGAGTAGGATAAAAACTGAAATTTTTGTGAAGGAAAGATCCATGTTTTTGTGAAGGCAAGATTCATGTTTTTGTGAAGGAAAAAACCATATTTTTGTTAATGGAAAAACCATATTTTTGTTAAAGGAAAAAACCATATTTTTGTTAAAGGAAAAACCATATTTTTGTTAAAGGAAAAACCATATTTTTGTTAAAGGAAAAACTATATTTTTGTTAAAGGAAAAAACCATATTTTTTTTAAAGGAAAAAAATTTAGGTTTTCATTTTGAAAGTAGCGGTATAGAAATACGATTTTATTATATGAGTAACAAAATAAAAATGTGATTTTTTATTTTAAAATAAACCGAATAAAAATATAATCTTTATGTAGAGAGTAGCGAAATAAAACACGATTCTTATACATAGAGATTTGAAATAAAAATATGATTTTTATACATGTAGCGAATTCGGACGGCGAAAGTGACAAAAGGCGATCTCGATGAAGATTTTCTACATAAGAAGAGTCGTGGCGTTTGGATTAGCTAGCTGGTGAGAACTCCTCACCTTTAATTTTATTTTTCTAGTTATAAATATATACTAGGATGTAGACGGTGTTTAGTAGCACCCGACACCCGTCGTCCACAGACCATGGACGGTTTGTATGCTTGTTTGTTTGATTTTGATGTGTAGTTGATTGTGTGATGTGATGTGAAATAAAATAAAATATTTATATAGTTAAAAATATTTTATAGTTAAGAATAGATTTTTTAACGTGTATATGAAATGAAATAAAAATAAACAAATCAGACGATTTGTTTATATACACACATTTGACTGATATTGATTGGGACGATAAATTTTACACATCGCCCAACTGCACAAATAAAATCTGTGTTTGATTGATTGAAACCCCACACGGGTATTAGGATGATATATGACATACACTAATCCCAATAATTAGTTGTATGTCGATCGATTGATTGACAGACTGTCATAAGCGTTAAATATTTATATTTGATGCTTATACAGTGTAGAATGCACTCTAGATGATGGTTGCTTATTTATCGTTGTTATTTTATACATGTGTTGTAGAAAATCCATATAATTAACATTATATGGTAATTGATTGGGACTCATTCCATTTTAAATAGAAATATTTGAAATAGAAATATTTGAAATAGAAATATTTGAAAAAGAAATATTTGAAATAGAAATATTTGAAACAGAAATATTTGAAATAGCAATATTTGAAATAGAAATATTTGAAAGAGAAATATTTGAAATAGAAATATTTGGAAAAGAAATATTTGAAATAGAATATTTGAAAATAGAAATATATGAAGCCGTGTTGATTAGATTGACGCCAATTTGACGTGAACGATATTTATATCGACTTATTCAATTTTCAATGTATATTGAAAGTAATTTCGAAATTTGAATTATATTGAAAATAATCGAAATTCGAATTAAATTGAATAGAATTGAATTCGAATAGAAATTGAAAGGAATTGAATTCAAATTGAAATTGAAAAGAAATTCGAATTAAATTGAAATTGAATTGAAATCGATTTGAAATGAATTTAAAACGAATTTATATTGGAATACTCAATTTTGATTTGAAATTGAATATGAAGTTGAAATCGTTTTGAAAATGAATTTAAAACGATTTATAAAGCACGTTTTGAATTGAAATCGATGAAGTATATATTATATATATTATATATATAATATATTGGCCTGAATAGAACTCTCCCCGCCGCGGTAGTTCTCGAATTTCGACCATTGACTTCAAACGGACATTACGGGAGATCCGACCGTCGGATTCTCCTAAAACCGGAACCGTTAGGTTTGTATCGAAAAGAGCTTTCTAACGAATATTAGAAATTAGAAATATAACGGTTGGATTTGGAATTATGTCCAAATCAAATTTGGAAAAGGTCGTTGTAAGTGCAGTTCGATGGCCGTTGATGGAAATCGACTGTACGGGCCTTGATAAAATTATTAAAAATAGTAATAATTTGTGTAAAATCATGAGAAATGATTTGGGAAGAATTGGGATTGAAAACTCCATATTTGAAAAGATAAAAATAGATTTTTATCGAAATGAACTAGTTTTGAACTAGAATTAAAATTCTATTTATTTTTAAATAAATAAATTGTATTTGAAATGGTTTTGAAAATAACCAGAATTTCCAATAATTGCATTGGAATGGATTTGAATCGAAATTGTCTTCGGAATATTTCGATGTTGGATTTCGTGATTATACAGATGTTGTTATGGAAATTTGAAAGATATACATATATATATCATTATTTCCAATACGATATTTGTTGGTCGTAGAATTTGATATTGAATATAAGCCGATATATTATCTATTCAGAGCCTTGTATTTAATATTAAATGTGATTTAGGTTTGTCGTGAATGGTGTATTCATTAACACTGTTCTTAAGCCTAGTTGAGAAAAAGATTGAATCTTTTTATTTAGATTTAATGAAGTGTACCAATTAAATAATATTTAATTGGTATTGATTTTTGGGTTTATCGTGAACAGTGTTTTAAATAACACTTGTTCTTTAACCCGATAATTAATGAAATGTGATTTTGGGTTGTCGTGAACGGTATCTTCCATAATACTGTTCTTAGACCCAAAGGAGTTAAGAAAATTCAGAAACTAACTGGAGATTAGTTAAGTTGAATGGTTTCTGGGGTATTGATCTGATGTTGGTTTCGGCCTTCGGGGTTAATACTTAGGGAACTGCTCACTTGCTAATTTACGGTTAGGGACTGATTGAAATGTGATGTGATTTTGGGTTATCGTGAACCGTGTTTTAAATGACAATAATTCTTTAATCCATTCACAGATTAAAACTAAGTGGAGTTTTAATGAATCTTTAATTAGATTGAAATGATCGATAATGGAGTATCACCAGTTTTGCTCCAGGCGTTAGTTAAATCTTTAATTAGATTTGAACGTGAAATGGTAATTGAATTTACCGATAACACCGTGGTGTTAGATATGAAGTATTACCAGTTTTACTTCATGGGATGAATTGGTTGGGATTGGGAAATTAAAACAAATGATTATCTCGGTAAGGTTCGTTAATCCCGACTAGTTGAATCGAAATTCAAAAGAAGATTAAAGAATAAATTCAAGGAATTTATCTTTGATAAAATTAATGGGAACCTTTTCCTAGGAATGTGAAATTTAGAAAATAACTGTCGGTTAGCTAAGAAGAATGGTTTTATGGATATTGATCTGATGTTGGTTTCGGCCTTCGGGGTTAATATTTGGGGAATTATTCCCTTGTTAATTTACGGTTAGTGACTGATGAATTGAAATGAGGCGTATGTTGTGTTTGTGTAACACTTGTTTATAATATACGCGAGTTATTCGGAAAGACCGGGTTTATCCCATTTTGAATAACTGATACGACGATAAGTCGAAGATGAAGACGGTGGTCGAAGACCGGAGGTCTTCACGTCGTTTGGGTGATTACTAATGATCTTGATTGGGATGTACACCCAAGAAGATGGAAACAGTTGGTGATCGTCCAGACGTACTTGGAGATCGATGGATATACGGGGTACTAGGTGCCTCCGGTTTCGTTCAGACCCAGAACGAACTTGTAAATGGACTGTGTGTCTGACATTGGATTTTAGTCTGTGTGATTGATTTCTATGATATATATATCTGTTTGGCGACGGAGAATTTATTCTCTTGCTAAACGCCCTTCTCTGAGACGTACGAGCTCAGGGGTTATATATTGATGGATATCCATCGCATGGAGTGGATTGCTTGTGTGGCATGCCTAAGTGGCAAATGATCAAGACTTCTATTGAAAAGCAAAGTATTATGGTTGATGATCAAAGCAAGGCCTTTGTGGCATAGCTTTGTGTAACGTTTACTTCGCGAGTTTCACACCCGGTATGAACCAGAAACGGGAGAGGACATCAGGGAGGGCATGCGTTTCTTTCTAGTTAGAAGTGGCGTCAGTTGTTTTACACGCCCTGACGAGTTTGACTTATGTGGTTGTTTCTGTTGCGAGGCGCCTCAGATATATCGGTCGTTCTCGAACCGATGTAGTAATTTAGTTTGCTCATCTACGCCCCATAGGGCGGGGAAACGCAGTGTTCAGGCATAATAATCCACATCGGTGGACCGGCCCTGACGATCCAAGGGGCAGTTGCGGCTGTTCCTGAGGGTCGGACTAGAGCATCTCGAATCGGTAGAGGACGATCCCTAGCCTCGGTTCATACCATAAATGATAACCCAATTTCCAAATACGTGACTTTGCGGTTTTATTTGTAAAGCCTAGTATTGGCGACATGATATATGGTACCCATGCCGTCTATGATTGATACTTATGATTTGAAGTTGTTTTATACACTATACACTTATAATAGTATCAAATGATTTGTTTTAAACGTACTAAGCATGTTTGGCTATTACAAGGGAAAACTCTATCCCCCGGCTTGCGTTGCATTGTGTGATAGGACCTAGGGTCTTATAATAGCTTCATTTTTCTTTATTTAGCATTGCGCTGTTGTTTTATGCACTGGTATTCTTGGTAGGTGTAACACCCCACCTCCGTTAAGGTCACTCACAAAGGGAATGCCTTAACTTTGATGGAGCATTTTAGTAAACAGAACAGAATATTACAAGACAGATATAAAAATAGCACTTGAAAAACTTTATAACTTTATTGCAGCGGACAGAAATCAGTTTGATTACAACTTTACCAAAAACTCAAGTACATATATATCAGCCTTGTTCAAAAGCCATCAGAGTACAAAACTTTAAAATCATAATCCCCACAGAATGGAAGCTATACAGAGCCAAGCCATACTTTAAGCACTTCAAGCAGAAGGAATCCGGATCAAGCTAAAGTATTCCCTCCTTGGATAACCTGGGGGGGAAACGGAAGAAAAAGGGGAGAAAACAAGCAAGGTCAGACATAAAGTCTGGCAAGTCCAGTGATTTTCAGTTATGAACAGATAATAATAACATGACATGAAAATAAAACTTGATGAGAGATAACAGTAACAGGTGTAGCGGATATAACAGAAGAACAGAATGATATAAACTATTACTTTACACTTCTCTGCACTAATACTAGTATAACAGAATTAGGTATCACCCTAATGTCTAAACTGAAACAGAAACGGGTACAGAATAATTTCCACAGAAGAGAATGCTAGTAATAGGCCTTTACCACCCGAACAGAAACAGATAGAAGCAGAAACAGATTAATCCCTACGGAAACAGAATGTAGAATTAGGTGTACACTAGTGATTGGGCCTTTACCACCGGAACAGACGGTACCACGCAGAAACAGACAGGTGTTGCCACCCAACAGAAACAGAAGGTACGAACAAAAACAGAAAGAACTAAGTGTACCCTAAAACCCTACCCCAAGCAATTGGCTCCCTAATACATGAATACCCTGTGTCGGCCCCACAGTAGGGTGTATCACTCCCTAAAGTGACAACCAATTGGCACAGATTTATTTACAGATGTCACGGCGTCTTACATCCTCAGAGGCAGACCGGGATCCATGCACGCACATGACCCGGTTGGAACGCACCATCAACACCCCTCGCCATTATCAGAATGAACCGCTTATAATTAGTTCAGTAAGCGTGCCCGGACCCTACCTACTATTGGGTCAAAGTTTTGATACCAGAAAGGGTTACTGACTAATATGGGTCCCAAACAACAGATGACATAAGTAATTCCCCTCCTAACCTTGTGTCCCCAGACTAACAGATTTCAGATTAACTTGTTTACAAGTTTTCAGACATATAGGGTTTGGATCAACTAGTTCACAGATTAACAGACTTACAGATTTACTGGTTACAGATTAACTGGTTACAGATTGTCTAACTTTGTATTGGGCCTACAGATTCACTAAACGGGTTTATCAGATTCATTGGTCCAATTGGTTTAACCTTACCCACCCAACACGTTTTAGACATCATATTTATCTTAGATTTACATTAATTAAATCTTAATGCCCAGACCTCTCACATTAGACTGACAGTTTGCGGCTACTGGTTAGGCCGGTTGGTTCCGGGCAGGTTTCTGTCGCAAACTGAGTCTAACCTCGGGTTTCAAGCATGTTATGACTAACTTCTCACATTAGAACCTATTGTTTGCGGCCACTGGAATATGCCGGGCGGTTCCGGAAAGAATTACGCCGCAAACTCATTCTAACCTCGAGTTAGCCATGTTTGTCTTTGCGGCCAATTAATTAATAATTTACCATTTATGCCCACGCCTAATATACATGTCAATTATTCATAGCTAATTCAGATTATGTCAATAACAGACTGAATATATCACTTAACAGACATAGCAGATAACATATTTAGGCGACTTAACGGATTCAGCAGATTAAGCAACTAGCAGATTTAGCAGATAACAGATTAGGCATCTCAACAGATTTAGTTTAGCAGATTTGGCATTTTCAACAGACTTAGCAGATGACAGATTTGGCAGATGAACAAATCTAGCAGACTAGGCAGTAGATTAGGCAATATAGCAGAACTAGCAGATTAGGCAAATATAGCCGAACTAGCAAATTAGGCAAATATAACAGATTTAATCATTCCTTAAAGTTTCACAAACATATCTTGCCTAAATATAAATCTTGCCTAAGTTTCACATGCATAAATAATAGTCATGATTCACAATATGATCATATACCCCATGTTTGCATTAAATTTACATAGCACAGATTATGGTCATAATTTACCATATATCATATGTTTCAATTTTTATTAAACTTGCATAGTACAGAAGATCCATATATAAATTATACCAAATATAGCCATAGATTACTATGCATGTCATATATCCCAAAGATCCCTTAGGTGTTTATTTACATAAAAGATATCCTACTTTCATGTAAATCTTTATACCTAAGCCATATTCCCTTTATCTCAAATCATATGTTCAATACAGTCTATATTTATGTCCAATTATATACCTTTTTATGTCGTGTCCACAAATCATATGTTCAATCCTTTTATGTTATAAACATAACATGTCAAATCATATGTCTCAGATTTATGTTCTAGCTACAGTCCATGTTCTTTCCTCAAATCAGTCACCTATTGGTCATGCCCAATTTATGCATCATTCATTTTACTGTCCCCAAACATTTTAGCGTGTGTTAATCTCTTATGAGATTGGGTCAGGCTCGTGGTAGCCTGGCTATAGAACAGAAAGCAGAAAGAAATACAGAATAAGGTAGATCTAAACAGAACAGGTATATTCTCAGATTCAGATTTACAACTCCTGTCACAATCAGAATTAACGTTTATAGCAGAAAATAACTATACTTTCCTTGGTTGGATTAAAGAAAGAACTTTAATTTGTTGTAGAATCGTTGCATAAGGTTTAATCTCTAGTTTGAATTGGGTTGCTTAGGTTGATGTCGATTAGCTTCTAGTTTTGATTCTAGCAGAGTAGCGACGCCATTTTTATTTTTATTTAGAACAGAGGCAGAGAGGAAGCAGAATAGAATTGTGTGTAGAGAAGGCTAGGTCTTAGGTTGTTTTTATAGGTGTAGCAATTCATTACAGCCATCAGATTAACCCTAAAACCAATCCGGACCATCAAAAATCGTCCCTGGGCTTCAAAAACGTGTTCTGGACCGAAACAGGCCGACCAGGTCGACCTGTAGGGGGGGAGGTCGACACTATAGTTGACCCCCATGGGGGAGGTCGACTCCCAGGTTGACCCCCTGGTCGACCTGGCCCCCAGGTCGACCTGCCCAGTTCTGTGCTGACCGAAACCTTCTGAATCTTCTACAGGCCATAACTTCTTCATCCGGACTCCGATTTTTGAAAACTCGGACTCTATTTCATGTAAAATTTCGAGAGGAACGCAATGGTGATGTCCATTTTACCTAGTTCCTGATTCTTAAATTAATTATCCTCATTTTACTATCTTTTCCGTTACACACACCATTATCGAACTAATTTTTCTTCTCTTTCATGTATTAATTAATTCTTCTTATGCATCACCATTATTTACCTATCATAATCATATTTTCATATATTTTATTTCATTTTTAATTATACTTAAAAAAATGCGGGGTGTTACAGGAGGAAACCCGTTCCGTGTTATACGGCGTGTTCCCTTGAATTACCTAACTTTAAAGTAAAGATTTATAACTATTTTAGTTCTCACACTAGTCCCATGACTGACCTGGAGTTTATTGTTTTAACCTAAACTCTGGGTGCCCTTATTTTGACACGGGCAGCTAGTAGTTTTAGTTTTGCAGATTTATATTCATAGGATTCTGATTTACAGCTGGAACGATACTCGGAAAGCTTTGTATCTGTGTATTACTTCTAGTTGTGTATTGTATTATTTTCCGCTACTATGTAATGTATTATAATCTCTGATATTTATCGAATGTAATATTCATTTATGCTCTGTATATTCTTGTAATCTGATGGAATTGTTGTTATATACAATGAAATGTTCTTCCGTCTGCATTCTTTTGTGGCTTGTTCTCGAACTATCAGCGCTTTCCTCACCGGGGAAGTTACGGGTCATTACATTCCCATTATATTGTCACATGTTAATATGTACATTTATGCTATGGTCGAAGGAAATATGGGAAATGACTTGTACACCTTTAAGTTAGATAGGGATTGACATTTCAAAAACGTGGTAAGGACGTTAATCTCGTTCGCTTAATTTACATCATATGTGTGTGTGTATAACGTAAACACCATAATATTAATACGTAATAAGTGCGTAGTAAATACTAGTAAATACTAGTAAATTAGAGAATTCGAATGTCTACATAGGAATTTGTATGTGTGTGGGTTAATGGCTTAATTAGTATTAATGACACATAGACACGAGATTAATCCCTGCTTGTAGTAGAAGTCTTCCCAGAACCGATCGACATATCCAGTTTCCACGAGTAAAGCTGGTTAATGTGAGAGGTCTAGGTACCATAGTCCATTATAATTAGTATACTATGATGTGAGGTTAGGTCTAACTTGTAGTAGAAGCTTACCTAGGACCGCCTGGCAAATCCAGCATCTACAAGTGGTAAAACCTCATATGAGATGTCTAGTGTGCATATATATATATATATATATATATATATATATATATATATATTATGTATAGAGTAGGCCTGCCTTGGGAAAAAGTTATTAAGTGGTTGAGCTATCTCTTGTCAAGTATTAAGTGGTTAGGACTAGGTTCGTTCCGAAGGTTCACTCCTTGGTTCAGAACGCAAGGCATAGGGCGTTCCCTTCAACAATTTAAATGGTTGTTAGGTCTGCCTTTCTCCAATAATATATTAAATGGTCCCAGTAGACGATGACATGTGTAAGGTAGTTCTCCAAGTAATGTCCGCTTGTAATGACCCAGATTTTTAGACATTAAGTTTTTACATTTAAAATAGGATTAAATGTTAAATTAGCAATTTAAATAACTTGAATTCTATGATTTTGAGTATTGATCTAATATTGAATAGTAGAATAATAAATATTATTCCAAAATAGTTGAGAATAAATTGGATTTGAAATATAGTATGAATTAGAAATTTTTAAAAGACTTAATTAAGTTTAGAATTGAATTATAATAAGGTATTTATTAATTAAATGAAGTTTGATCGTATTAATATAAATAAATTGTAAAATGAGCACCGTAGTTCATAGTCTTACGTTTTGAACTTCAATTGGGTATACAAGATCTAATATAAGTCGAAATTCTTTGAAACCATAATCTTCCAGATCTATTTGATTACAGTTTTCTAATGAAAAAGGAAAACTGGGATTTCACCTTGTAGATTTTGAGTTATGTCAAAATCAATTTTTCAGAAAATCGATGTATAATCATTTACGAACCATAATGATTTATTAAATAAAATGAAAGGATTTTAAATAAGCTGGACATCGTTTTAACTTGAAATTTTAAATGTTGAGTTTAAACCCCAAATTGGTTTATTTTAAAGCTATATAGAATTCTATTTGAATATATACGATAATAATAATTTAACATCGATGAATTTGATTATTTTGAAATTGATTTATATTTTATCGTTTTAATTGAACTTATGAAAATAGCCAATTTTAAAACGATCTCGGATTTCAACGAAACTAATTTTATAAAATCCGTAATGGTAGATTTCATGTTTCACGTCAATTGGAGTTATCTTGTGATTATGAGCGATATGAACGTGTTTCGATTAACCATTTGATATTAAAAATAGTGTTTTGCAAATGATCTTGGAATCGACGAAACTAGTTCCATTGGATCCTTATATTGTATTATTATTGGATTTTATGTTTCATAACGTTTGGAGTTACCGTTTGGCCATACGAGTTATAAACGCTTAGAAATAATTTAATTTAATCAATTTAAATCATCGATTATATTTATATCTTCTCCATATGTTCGAATTAAAGCTCAAAATTTGTTCCAGTGTGTTTAAAATAACGGTTAAAAGCGAAAAAAGGTTGGTCACGACGCTTTGGTTGGAGTCCAGAATCGCGAGACATAATATAAAATAATGTTCGCTTTTAAAAATCCGCACGTCAGTTTCAAATCTCAGTAAAAATCCCGGCGCAGTCTATATATATCCGAACGAATCTTTACATCAATGTTTTTTTGGCAAATCACTGAACTAATTTACGGTGCATCTTTTCAAATCCTCATCCCAGATTTCGTCAAGCAACAAGACCATGTTTCCAGGGAGGATGAAAATGGTCCTGGTCAAAATTTTCGGCTGCCTTATCTTTAAAGAAACCATACTTTGTTCTATTCCCATTATAAAACACCCTATCTTCTTCCTTTCTAAATCCAACAAAATAAAATACTGCAAATTTATTACCAAAGCCACCGAATCTTCAGAAATATATATAAAATCAAATACTTAACCGAATCATGCAAACTTAGACTCACTGGGTTCCCTAGCTCGAGAAAAGGCTCGAGAGCTTCACGCCGATACCCTTATTTTGGTGTCATCAAGATTTTTGGGTCACACCTATTTTCGTACAGTAGGCGAGGGAGGGAGTTTACCAATGTTGGGGAAGGCTAGTTTCGATGGTGGCGTTGGGTTTCCGTGATCAAGGCTTGTCATCTGGTGGAATTTGAGCGGTTTTGGTGTAAAAAGATGTTAGTGAATTTTATGCGGTAGCAACGTGATAGTAAGAGGAAAAATTGAGGTTAAGGTGTGCGACTTGAGGCTGATGGCAGTGCGATGAGGGAGTTCGATATGAAGGTGGTTTCATGAATTGCTTGAAGAAATGAGGGAGGATGAAGGAGGTGAAGGCTCGGCAATGGCTTTATAAGCTACATGCAAGTTTCATAAATTTAAAGGTGAGGAACAAAGGGTAGGTGGGATGTGAATGTGTTTGTGGGATTTAGCCTTAATGTTTCTAAAAAAGATTAGTAAATAAAACATGGAAAGAAAGAATAGGGAATAGATGGGCTGAAATGTTGCATGAATGGTGTGATGTGTTTCTGGAGCATTAGTTTGAAGAAGAAGAATTATGGCGTGATTAAAGATAACTAAGGTAATTAAGGCCTTGAAGGGGGTATAACCAGCTTATTTAATTATTTAAGTTTGAAATAAACTTGTAACAACGATATATTTCTTATTCGATATCAGATAAGAATGAACCGGTTGCGTTGGAACCACATCGGCGAATACTTAGCATACGAGATAGTTTGGTGGGAATCAGAAGCAATTGGAATTTCTTTCAATTTTAAACGATTATTTAAATGAAACAACATACAATCGTCAATCGAAAATGAATTGTGAGTTAATTCTCATGCCTTCTGGAATTATATGATATGAGTAAATTCATATAATTATAATTCGTCATTGATAGTACAAATTGGATGTTTGGATGTTTTGGATGTTTATTATTTGATGGTTGATTGTCGTTATTTACATTCTGTTATTTAAATGATTTGGATTAGAATTTCTATCCCTTATGCATTTATTAAATGATATTATGATCTGTGATGCAGAGTAGTACAGCTTGGAAGGATCCAACTGGATTCCTCAAATATGTTGTATGTTATTTGTTTTCATATTATTTATATATGAACTGTTTAACCCAAGTAACGTTAAATTTTTTTTGGATGTTTGATTGTTGAATTGAATTCAACGTTGATGTATTTTTAATTAATAAACAGTATTTATTAAGTGATTGACAACAAATGGCCTAAAATCCACTTTTTAAGATGTCGCTCGTCAGGCAAATTGACGTGGTCAAAGTTATAAATTTTTGTTTTATAACTAAAGCAAGGTTTCAAAATTTTATTTTTATACATGATAGAGGTTATTTAGAAGTAAATCAATATTTATAAATCGGTTTTTATAAAGTAATTATAAAATATTTTATTTAGCAGATTCTTATGTTTTAATAAATTTTATAATCGAATAAATCAGAAATTAACCTAAGGGTTAATATTTGGGATAATTAAATAAAACAATTAAGCAATATTATTAAATTAATTAAGTTTTTAATTTAAGAGGAAGGATTAATTAAAATCAGTTAATGATTTAATTGATGTTTTCAAGTTGATTAAATCAAATGTTTTTAACTAGAATTGTTTACTAAATTAATTTGTTTTCAATTAATTTAATAGAGATAGTTTTGACACATAGTTGTCTAAACTAGATAAGATTTTCTGAAAAATTAATTAATCTTTTAATTAACCATGTTTAAAGGTAATTAACGAGTTGTTTATTATTAATAGGGTCAGTTCTTGTTTTAATAACTTTTTAAAAGAGATTAATTATTTTAATGATAAATAAACTACTTTTACTTTAGTTAATGTTGAAGTTAATTATTAATAATTAAAGCGATTACTTTTTAATTTGAATTCATTTTAGAAAGTAATCAAGTTGGTTATAAAATTTGAATTAAATATTATAAATGGTTTTGTAAAGGGGTTCAGAATTAAATCCAAGTGTTACAATTTACATTTATAAGAGAGGTTTAAACTTAGTCAAATTTTAAATAAGTGTTACTTAATATCTGAATTAAGCCAATATGATTAAGATCAAAAGGAAGTTTTCAAAAAGGCAAAGAAAAATGTTTAATGAATTTGTGTAAATAGTTTGGTAAAGGGATTTTAGTAATAAAATCCAAATTATGTTATGTAATAAAATGTTTAGTGGTTTTTGGGTAAAGGATTTAAAATGGATTTTGGTAAACAGAGAGGTTTAAAGCAGAAATTTGTATGTTTTAGTAAGAATTTACATAATAAACAAATTAAGTAAAAATAATTATATTTGAAATGAAATTTTCTAAAATACAACAATGGTTTATAAACTATATTTAAATTGAATAGTAAATAGTACTTGTGATATTATAACTAATATCAGCTTTTGAGTTGCAAACTTTTATCTATCTTAAGATAAGAACGTTGTCGAGTCAAGGTCTAAAAGGTAAATAAAATACCCCAACTTGAACGACTCCACTATTATCAAGGGATGGTACTATTTTGTAATTGTAAAAGATGTTGGAAATAATTTTATTATTTCCATACGAATACTGCAATATACAATGTATCATGTGATACTGTTTTGGCCTAAATAGGATTTGGTGATTAAATTTATACCAATCGACTATATATATAGCGATAGTTTCAAAATAAAGAAAATAAGAAGGGGTTTGGTGAATATATAGTGATATTTCGCGGTAAAGGAAGTAAAGGGTTGTTTTGGTGAATTAGCTTATTCTAAAAATACAAGGGTTGGATAATGTTTTCAAAGTAACGAAAACAAAAGAAACTTGTTGAGATAATTATATGGAATCAATTTGTAAGAATTGATTAAATGTTTTTAATGAGTAGTTTTAAATTAAAGGGTCTGAACTATAGATATACTTATCTATACTGTTTGATTTGGTAGTTAAAGAACCGACTATTAAATAAACATCCATTTCGACTTTTGACGTGTTAGTTAGAAGAAATCGAGATGGGAAGTGGACCAAAAACCACTTTGAACCGACTTTGCATTCGAAACTAGCTTGAAGGAATGTAATTGCGATTTAAAGATAGGAATTTGAAGACTGTGGATCTTCATGAGCGGATGAACTACTTGTTGAATTTCTGTGATTAGCGCTCAAAGATATTTCGGTGGTAATTCTATCGTGATTGAAATCTTTGGATTTCAAGGACTACTCGCTACTGATCCATGGTGTGATTCCTATATTGGATGCGGTAGGAGAGTGCCTTTGGTTCATTCTGTTCCTGGACTTGTATGGATGAACGTCTGACTGGGTATTTCCTAAGAATCACATACTTTGATTTTTAAAAATACACTAAGTTTGGTAGCGGAGAAGGCAACTTCTTTTAGCTTAAGGCCTAGAGTATGTTGTGCAAATCATAGTGATTTGGCGGATCTGACAATGTGGCTTTCAAAGTAAATTATATTGTGATGTTCTGAAAGGTAATTGTGACCTCAAGCCTCATAAACCAGGAAATGATTGAAATCGGGCAGGCATCAGGGCTATGTGGGTCATACCCATTACGGTATATCATCGCCTGATCTAGAGAAATCAAATGTACCTTTTCAAGGTGAATGAGTAGCCGGTTCTGTGTGGCCGAGTTGCAAGATGTTCTTGTTGAATCCTAGTATTCCATTTCTAGAGGACACAGATCAGAAAATGGTTCCATACCGAGTCATGTAGGAAATCCAAACTCCAATATGAGTTGTACGTTTTTATTTGTATACCAACTATGTTGAACAGTGAGATACAAGCTTTACGGCCATATTCCTATTTTATTTGTGAATTGATAGACATTATTATAATATCACTGGGTATTCTGATAAAAGAAGTGATTCTGACTAGGTATTTCCTAAGAATCACATACTTTGATTTTTAAAAATACACTTGGTAGCGGAGAAGGCAACTTCTTTTAGCTTAAGACCTAGAGTATGTTTGTGCAAATCATAGTGATTTGGCGGATCTGACAATTTGGCTTTCAAAGTAAATTATAATGTGATGTTCTGAAAGGTAATCGTGACCTCAAGCCTCATAAACCAGGAAATGATTGAAATCGGGCAGGCATCAGGGCTATGTGTGTCATACCCATTACGGTATATCATCGCCTGATCTAGAGAAATCAAATGTACCTTTTCAAGGTGAATGAGTAGCCGGTTATGTGTGGCCGAGTTGCAAGATGTTCTTGTTGAATCCTAGTATTCCATTTCTAGAGGACACAGATCAGAAAATGGTTCCATACCGAGTCATGTAGGAAATCCAAACTCCAATATGAGCTGTACGTTTTTATTTGTATACCAACTATGTTGAACAGTGAGATACAAGCTTTACGGCCGTATTCCTATTTTATTTGTGAATTGATAGACATTATTATAATATCACTGGGTATTCTGATAAAAGAAGTGATTTGGTTATCGTAAGGTTGTGTCATGTTTATGCGTGGTTGTGTCTTATAAGAGTTCCATTCTTTTAAAGGATGTATCTAAAGTTAAGAAAGTTGTCTGTGATGTGAATTTATCACCGAAAGTATTCTAGACTGATCCAGGTTGATTTTGCTTGGCTTCAAAATGTGCTCAGGAGACCGAGTATATTTCCAAGTTAAGTTTTATTTGGAGTTTCAGGAAAGTAGCCGGAGTCAGCACATATTCCCGTATTTTCTGATATCAATTTATTTCCGTTGTGTGTTTTGTATTTATCAACTTTTATAATCTGATCTAGTTGGGTGCACGATTGTAAATCATATATATACAGTTTTCTCTCTGTATAAGGAGTTTTTATAAATTATATTTTGTTTGTTCCGCTGTGAGATTCTAGTCTACTCTAATTCTATAGCGTTAATGTTCTTCTTCTTTTATTCTAAGATGTCTTTCTTTCCCTTTCTCACCCTCTAATTTCTTTGTATTAACTATCTATGTAACGACCCGGGGAATTTGCGATCTTGGTAATCAACATAAACTCAATGTCGACTATTCAAGCATCCGAAATACCGGATAGTAAATGAAAGAAAATAGAGGGTGAGAATAGATAAGATAGAAATTAGAATAGAAGAAGAAGAAGAACATAACAACAGAATCAGAGTAACATGAATCTCACAGCGGAACGAATAAAATATATATACAACATAACTTTGAAATACAAATATGTCATTTGTATATACATATCATCAATTAGAGTATAACACTTACATCACAGCGGAAATAAACAATAGCTATAAAAATGTTGTTGAAGCCTCCTTCTCCAGATCCTTTTAGTGTATCTATAAATCCCGACTACTTGACAGCCCATACAAAATTGGGCACCCAAGAGTTTAGGGAAAACAAAACAAAATAAACTCTGGGTTAGTCATGTGACTGGTGTGAGTAAACTCCAAACACTTGGTTTTAACTTTTCCAAATCCTTTTCAGAAGCAATGATAATCGTAAGACCAATCCACACATAAATACGGATGGTTTTTACTTTATGATAACCCAAAATATTTCTTAAGATCAGTATTTTCTGATATTATAATAATGTCTAAATCAAGTAGATCGTAATCTAGTAGAACGCTTTCATCTCACGCTACATATATAATATACAATCAAAAACCATGGGCTCTTATTCGGTAATAGATCACCTTCCGATCAGTGTACTCTAGAAGTGATACACTGGAGTTCAACAAGAACATCTTGTGACTCGGCCACACATGACCGACCTTTAATTTGCTTGAATGTTCCGAATATATTGTTACCTTACGGTTGGTATACCAACATAACCATTCCCAAGAGATACAAAATAGAAAGAAGTAACAAATAAGAATATTCTCTAGATGGTGACAATATATCCTAATTAGGTGCGACCCACTTAGCCATGTTGCTTGCCCGATTTTTGTTATTTCCCGGTTGATGAGGCTTGAGGCCATAACGTATCTTTAACAGATCATAATTCATTTACTTTGAATGCCACATCGTCGTACCTGTCAAATCACAAATTGATTATCCAAAAAATACCACGGGTATAAGCTAAGAGATACGAATTCCTTCGCCACCAACGTAAATACGTTTGAAACGATCAACTTACGCGATCCACCAGATATACTCTGTCAGACACTCCTCCACTCAAGTTATCCTTGGACTGGACAATCCGAAGGAATTATTCTATAAATCCATCATAGGCAATTTCTACCTAGGATCGCCAGAATAAACCTTACATAAAGTCCATCTTCAATTGTCTTCGATATATTTGATTCGAAACAATAATGCCCATACAGAGTGGTTTTCAGATAATAAATCTGATCCCGGTCTCTATGTATTGACAACGGAAATGGTCAAAACTTTGATAGTCGGTTATTTAACTATCAAAGGAAAATATGTGTACAAACAACGGTCGTATTTTCAAATGGAAATCTTACCAATCAATCATCATTTCATTTCCCAATTTCCCATTTATCGTTTCCATATATTCATAAATTCCTTATTTTCTAAAATTAGAAAATATAAGTTATTAACTTTGGAAAACATTTCCATTTCTGATTCATGCATCAATATATTCCCACCTCAATCAGTCTCTAACTGTAAACTAGTAAGAGAACAACTCCCCAAGTATAAACCCCGAAGGTCGAAACCAACATCAGATCGATAACCAGAAAGCCATTCACTTAACTAATTTCCAGTCAGTTTCTAATTTCTGTAATTCCATTTAAATTCTTAATTCAAACCCTAAATTCCTTTATAATATTTTATTTGCAAAGTATTTACCTTAATCTAATTTTTCACATAGAATGTGAATAATATTTCTTTATATAATCAAAACAGTTTGATTTCGTTTTTAAAAACAATATCTCAAACCCAAATTTTATTTATATTTTTATTTGCAGAATTATTCATACAAATCTATTTCATTTCCAACATTTATAATCTCATTGCAAATTTCCTTTATAACTACTACGTTCACATTCCATTTCAATTGTCGGTGTTAAAACCGATTTTACTTCTTATATAAATTCAAATTTTATATATTCAATTTATCAAATGATAAATATTTCCTTAATTTATAACATCGTTTATAAATTATTCTCCTCAGTTTATCTGTTAAGACAAATTTCTATTAAATATTTACTTTAAATCAATATCATGTTGCACTCATGTGCGAAGCACGGGTCTAAACCTTCCTAATGTAGAATTCTCTTTTTATAAAATTCTATTCTTTTTCCAAATACTTCCTTTATAATTCTATTTACTTTCCAAATAAATTTTCCTTTTATAATTATATTTATTTTCCAAATAAATATTAATTTTATAATTATATTTATTTCCTATAAATATTTCATTTATAATAGCATATTTATTTTCTATAAATATTTCATTTTCAAAATACACTTTGAAAATTCCCTTTTTACATTCTAGTATTCCTTATGGTATTTAAAATACCAATCAAACAGACCAATGTCATCATAATAAATCATAGGTTTTATATCACAATATATGAAAACAAACAGTATCATAAATATTGAGGAATCTAGTTGGATCCCTCCAACCTATTTCCCTTCATCCACAGATGTTAAACAATATAAATAACATCGATTTCATTTCAATATGAAGTATTTTGATAAACAGAATCAATATTTGATTAACGATTTCTATATATATTGTTATCTATAATTTCAACAAATAAATCAGCAATTTAACCAAACAATCAACACACAACAATCAATAATCATTTATCAATACTAGATTATATTTATAAAAATATAAACTGTATAGAGTTGGTGAGATTTACTCACATTGGACGATCATCATTAAATAACGATATCTGTCGGTTGATTCAGACAGACAATTTATTTTTCTGTAAATTGTAACGAGCACCAATTCACTCCCAGTCAGTTCGTTGTGTAGTCGTCGTCCATACGATCCCAACGAATCTTATTTCGTCAGATTCGGATAACATATAAAAAGGATATGCATTTTATAAGTTTATACCTTATTTAATTTAAATAAAAACTAAAGTTCTAATTTATTACTGGGCCTACCCATTAAAATACGGCCCATCCACACTTCAAAAACCCCAGCCTGTAATGATTCTTCTTCCTGATCGAAGGAAACAGACTGCGCTCCTCCCTTTTACTCCTGTCATTGTCAATCTTCAACCCCACACCGCTTCTTCATCTTTTCATGAATTTCCAAACAACTCTCACCATTGCTTTCCTCCTTCGAAGCTCTATCACTCCATATCAAAATCAGAGAACTCACACCATCTCTGAAAAATGCTACTTCGACCAATAATGCTTCCCCCTTGAAATCGATCGAACACAAAAATCACGAGCACCTCCAAATTTCTACAAAAGGGTGCCATTCGACTCCATGAATACAACTACATATCCCAAAACGAATATCTCCGCCCCATTGCTCAGAAATTTTTTCCTTAGGCACGCTGGACATTTCTGCAACCCATGAGTGTTGATCGCACTTTACAAACCTTACCCCAAAATGAAGGGGTACATCCCTGGATCTCAAATTTATACACCATTGAATTTATAAGATTTTATTCTATTTTTTTATGAATTAAGAATTTGTAAATTTTTGTAAAGAGGATAGAACTGGCGGCGTGATTTTCATTTGACTGTTGAATGGAAAATTTTAGGGTTAGATAAGATAATGGGTTATTTATAGTAAAATTTTAATTTTTTTTTATTGATTTTTAAATTAATATTTATGTTATCGTTGTTTACGTTCATTTTTAAAAATCCCTATGATCACATACAATACGCAAATTCAACAAAAATGGACATGCAGTTACGGTTCGATATTACAGACCTAACGAAACTTGTTTCGTTGAACTCTGAGTCTTTTTGCTCACATAGCGTATTTTTAAAGTTAAATTATCGACTATTTTTCACATTAAAATTCAGTACGGCCACATAATGACTCCAAAAATCATGAAAATTGAAATCTAACAATAATTTAATATTCCGGATCCAACAGAATTAGTTTCGTCTAAAACAGAGGTCATTTGCAAAACTGGCTATTTTTAAAGCTCTAAATAAATCCATTTATATTAATATATTTAAAAATATTTAATTTAATATTAATAAATTAATATTATCATATATATTCATAATATAATATCATACAGCTTAAGAATATTCCTATCTCAATTTATAACTCGACATTTCAAATCTAGATTAAATCAGTATTCAATTTATATTGAAAAATCCATTTATAATATATATAAATCGTTATAAATTATAAAGGAATTCGATAGCGAATTTTCGAAAATTTGATTTGGACACAACACACAATCTACACGATGAAATCTCAATTTTTCTCTTCCATTAGAAATATACACTTCACCAGCTCCGAACGTTTCTTGTTTCACAGAAATCCGACTTAAAACATATTATATATACTCGTTTAAAGTTCGAATCGCCAAATTACGAACCGTCGCGCCATTTCGAGCTTTATTAGATTTATAATATAAGTTATATGTTCAACTGACATTTAAAAATAAATTCGTTAATATAACTTAATTCTAAACTGAATTATATCTTATTAATAATCCAATTCACACAATATTGTGAATTCAACTTAATTCCGATTATTCGAAATTAAATATATTATTATATTATTTATATTAATTAAATATTCAATATTATTTAATTAAACAACTATTTAAATCTATGAATCACTATTTAAATAATTAAATTAATTATTATGCCGTAAAAATACGGGACGTTACATACTTCCCCTCTTAAAATAATTTCGTGCTCGAAATTGCTAAGGTAGAAAACAAACCCTATTAACTAGGTTAAAAATTATTTGTTTACTTATTAACTTCAGTTTCAACTGAACCAATAAATTTTAATTAAATAATTAATTTATTCCTACTAACAAAAATTTACAAAAATTCCAAAAAAAAATTAACAACCTAAAATTTTGAAAAATTTCATTAGCACCTCCTTTGTACGGGTCAATCGGTACAACTACAACTCGCCTCTCTAGGCCTTATCCAATCCAAAAGAAAATCAAATAGCCAAGTGGCTAGTCAAATAGGCTCATAAATCACCAAACTCATATAAGAATAAACTTGTACCTTTTTGTTGGGCATATCATTATATCCTTTCCATCTTGTGACGATCAAGGATTTTCGCTCGGTCCGAACCAGTCGCTAAACCGACCCAGACCGTTCGAACCGCCCTATCGTTTGAGAACATGACAAAATAGAACGCATACAAAAGAACATTTCACTGTATATTACAACAATACATCAGATCACAAGAATAAACAGAGCATAAATGAATATTACACAGAAATATCAGAGATTTAAATTACATTTAAATACATCGCAGCGGAAAATAAATCAATACACAACTAGAAGGAGATATACGGATACAAAGCTTTCCGGATATCGTTCCAGCTGTAAACCAGGATCCTGTGAAAATAAATATGCAAAACCAAAACTACTAGCTGCCCGTGTCAAAATAGGGGCACCCAGAGTTTAGGTTAAAACAATAAACTCCAGGTTAGTCATGTGACTGGTGTGAGAACGAAAACAATTATTATCTTTATTTTCAAAGCTAGGTAAATCAAGGGACCACACCGTATAACACGGAACGGGTTCCTCCCAAGAATACCAGTGCATAAAACAACAGCGCAATGCTAAATAAAGAAAAATGAAGCTATTATAAGACCCAGGTCCTATCACACAATGCAACGCAAGCCGGGGGATAGGGTTTTTACCTTATAATAGCCAAGAATGCTTGATACGTTTAAAAGAAATCATTTGATACTATTATAAGTGTATAGTGTATAAAACAACTTCAAATCATAAGTATCAATCATAGGCGGCATGAATGCCCCATAACACTATGTCGCCATATATAGGTTATACAAATAAAACCGCAAAGTCACGTATTTGGAAATTGGATTTCCATCTATGAACCGAGGCAAAAGATAGTCCTCAACCGATTCGAGACGCTCTAGCCCGTGCCTCAGGACCCAGACACAGGTGGGCCCTTGGATCGTCAGGGCCGGTCCACCGATGTGGGTTAAAATGCCTGAACACTGCGTTTCCCCGCCCTTTGGGGCGTAAATGAGCCAACGAATGGCTCCATCGGACCCGGATCGTCCGATCAAACCGAGGCGCCTCGCAACAGCAACAACCACACAGGTGAAAAGTATATAAATGTCAGGGCTGGTAGGTCACTGACACCACCCTAGCTAGAAAGAAACGCATGCCCTCCCTGAGGTCCTCTCCCGTTTTTGGTTCACAACCGGGGTACGAAACTCGCGAAGTAAACGTTACACAAAGCTACGCCACAAAGGTCGTGCTCTGATCATCACCACAAGACTTTGCTTTTCAACAGAAGCCTCGATCAATTGCCCCTTAGGCATGCCACACAGGCAATTCACTCCATGCGTTTGATATCCATCAATATATAACCCCTGAGCTCGTACGTCTCAGAGAAGGGCGTTAAGCAAGAGAATAAAATCTCCGCCGCCAAATAGATATATATTTAATAGAGATCAATCACACGGACTAAAATCCAATGTCAGACACACAGTCCATTTGCAAGTCCGTCCTGGGTCTGAACGAAACCGGAGGCACCTAGTACCCCGCATATCCATCGATCTCCAAGTACATCTGGACGGTCACCAACTGTTTCCATCTTCTTGGGTGTACAGCCCAATCAAGAACATCAGTAATCACCCAAACGACGTGAAGACTTCCGGTCTTCGACCACCGTCTTCATCTTCGACTTATCGTCGTATCAGTTATTCAGAATGGGATAAACCCGGTCTTCCCGAATAACTCACGTATATTTTAAATAAGTGTTACAAAAACACAACATACGCCTCATTCCAATTCATCAGTCACTAACCGCAAATTAATCAAGAGAATAATTCCCCAAATATTAACCCCGAAGGCCGAAACCAACATCAGATCAATATCCAGGAAACCAATCTGCTTAGCTAACCGACAGTTAGTTTCTGAATTTCACATTCATAGGGAAAGGTTCCCATTAATTTTATCCAAGATAAATTTCTTGAATTTATTCTTTAATCTATTTTTGAATATCAATTCAAAAACTAGTCGGGATTAGCGAACCTTACCGAAGTAATCATTTGTTTTAATTTCCCAATCCCAACCTATTCATCCCATGAAGTAAAACTGGTAGTACTTCATATCTAACACCACGGTGTTATCGGTAAATTCAATTACCATTTCACGTTCAAATCTAATTAAAGATTTAACTATCGCCTGGAGAAAAACTGGTGATACTCCATTCTCGATCATTTCAATCTAATTAAAGATTCATTAAAACTCCACTTAGTTTTAATCGTTAACTGGGTTAAAGAATCCATGTCATTTAAAAACACGGTTCACGATAAACCCAAAGTCACATTCCATTAATTATCGGGTTAAAGAACAAGTGTTATTTAAAACACTGTCCACGATAAACCCAAAAATCAATATCAATTCAATTCCAATTAAATATTATTTAATTGGTACACTTCATTAAATCTAAATAAAAAGATTTAATCTTTTCTCAACTGGGTTCAAGAACAGTGTTAATGAAGACACCATTCACGACAAACCAAATCACATTTGATATTCAATACAAGGCTCTGAATAGAAAATATATCGGCTTATATTCAATATCAAATTCTACGATTAACAAATGTCATGCTGGAAATAACGATATAGATATATATCTTTCAAATTTCCATAACAACATCTGTATAATCACGAATTCCAACATCGAAATATTCCGAAGACAATTTCGATTCAAATCCACTCCAATGCAACCATTGGAAATTCTGGTTATTTTTAAAACCCTTTTCTAATTCCATTTGTTTATTTAAAAATAAATAGAATTATAATTCTAGTTCAAAACTAGTTTATTTCGATAAAAACTTATTTTTATCTTTTCAAATATGGAGTTTTTCATCCCAATTCTTTCTTAATCATTTCTTATGATTTTACACAAATTATTACTATTTTTAATAATTTTATCAAGGTCCGTACAGTCGATTTCCATCAGCGGCCATCGAACTGCACTTACAGCGACCTTTTCCAAATTTGATTTGGACATAATTCCAAATCCAACCGTTAGATTTCTAATTTCTAATATTCGTTAGAAAGCTCTTTTCGATACGAAACCAACGGTTCCGGTTTTAGGAGAATCCGACGGTCGGATCTCCCGTAATATCCGTTCGAAGTCAATGGTCGAAATTCGCGGACTGCCGCGGCGCGGCGCGTTCTATTCAGGCCATTATAATATATATATATATATATATATATATACATATAATACATAATATATACTTCGTCGATTTCTATTCAAAACGTGCTTTATAAATCGTTTTCAATTCATTTTCAAAACGGTTTCAACTTCATATTCAATTTCAAATCAAAATTGAATATTCCAATATAAATTCGTTTTAAATTCATTTCAAATCGATTTCAATTCAAATTGATTTCTAATTCAATTTCAGTTCGTTTTCAATTCAATTTCAATTCGAATTCTTTTATATTCAATTTCAATTCGAATTCGTTTATATTCAATTTCAATTCGAATTCGTTTATATTCAATTTCAATTCGAATTCGTTTATATTCAATTCTTTTCAAAATATCAGATTTTGAAATCACTTTCGATATTCATTATAAAATGAATAAAATCGATATGAACATCGTTCACGTCAAAATGGCGTCAATCTAATCAATACGACTACATATATTCCTATTTTCAAATATTCTATTTCAAATATTTCTATTTTAAAACTGGAATGAGGCCCAATCAATTACCATATAATGTTAATTATATGGGTTTTCTACAACACATGTATATATCAACAACGATGAATAATCAACCATCATCCAAAGTGCATTCTACACTGTATAAGCATCAAATATAAATATTCAACGCTTATAACAGCCTGTCAATCAATCGATCGACATACAACTAAACAATCGGGATTAGTGCACGTCAAATATCATCCCAATACCCGTGTGGGGTTTCAAGCAATCAAACACAGATTTTTATTTGTGCAGTTGGGCGATGTGTAAAATTTATCGTCCCAATCAATGTCCTTCAAATAGGTGTACATAAACAAACCGTCCGGTTTGTAAATGAATATCTATTTATTCAGACGCACGTTAAAAATTATATTTTTAACGATCAAATATTTTATTTTAACGCATGAATTTTTATTCAGTTCATTTACCAAATAAAAATGATATTTTTATTTTTCTAACTTATTTTAGAAAATTTTGGTGGCATAACGACACGATACTAGAAACGGGACGAGGCCTAGCCTTATCCCCGGTCTAGTGAAGGCCCACGCCATTCACACATCAATCAAATCAATTTCATTTCACCCAACAATTCAATTTAAACCAAATAATCTAACCAACTACACAACTAAACAATTTAACAAACAAGCCATCCATGGTCTGTGGATGACGGGTGTTGGGTGCTACTAAACACCGTCTGCATCCTAGTATATATATATAACTAGAAAATTAAATTGAAAGGTGAGAAGTTCTCACAGATAGCTATCCAATGCCACGACTCTTCTAATGCAGGAAATCTTCACTGTTCTCGTCTCTTATCACTTTCGTCGCCCGTAGCCACTACATATGTAAAAATCGAATTTCTACTTCGCTATTCAATATATAAAAATCAAATTTTTACTTCGATGTTCAATATATAAAAATCACATTTTTACTTCGATGTTCAATATATAAAAATTACATTTTTACTTCGATGTTCAATATATAAAAACCATATTTTTACTTCGATGTTCAATATATAAAAAAAAACACATTTCTTTATATCTTATACATAAATAAAGACCCTTCTTTATATGAAAATATTATAACTTTATATAAATTAAAATCCTTAGCATTATATAAATAAAAAATCTTATCTTTTAGAAATAAAAGAAAATCTAATCTTTTTATAAATAAAAATCATTTTCTTTCAAAGAAAATTCAGTTTCAAAATAAACTAAAATCAGTATTTTTTTTAACTAAACAAAAATAATTTTTCATCTAATCAGAAAGTAAATAAAATAAAAAAAATAACTTACTGTGAAACGAAGGGGGGAGGAAGCCGGGGTGTGAGGCTCGCAGGGGGGGTGCTGTCGACGCCGGGGTCTGGACGAGGCGACGGTGGGAGGATGGGTGGCTAGGGCTGAACGGAGGCGGAGGGGAAGGGGTTCGCGCGTTCGATTGAGAGGGAGGAGCGGTTTCAGAAGAGAGGAGGAGATAGGGGATGCGGAGGCGAGGGGGGTGGGTTTGGCGCCGGCGGCGACGCCACCTAGGGGGGCGCGATGGTGGGTTACGGGATTTGGGGATCGAGTTTTTTTTTTTTGGTCAAGGAAAAGTGAGAGGGAAAGGGATCGAAGAAAGAGTTTTATTATATTTTTATTTTAATTATTTAATTATTTAACTTTAAAAAGTTGACTTTTACATACGACCTCTAAACGAGGCCCACTGCCTGTCGTCCATAGCGTTTCACCCCCATTCCGAACACAATGGGATATGTACTGCAAGCCGATTCGACTGTTTCGATCAGTTTCCGTTAAAATCAACATATAACTCTCTATATTGAATTTGAATGTGCATTTCTATTTACCGGGGTCACACACTAACTGTATAAGTTGCAGAAAAATATTTTCTAGCTTCGTATTGACGATACGGTCCTAACAAAACTAGTTTCGTCGAATTCTGAGGCCGTTTGAAAAATGGCCAATTTCCAGTCGATTAAAATCAACTGAAACTGGTCAAACGCGTTTTCCTTTGTCACGCTCACATATTGATTCGAAAAATTATGAAATTTAAAATCTAGCAATAACTTTACATCACGGACCCAACAAAAGTGGTTTCGTCGAAATCTGAGGTCGTTTGCAAAATTCCCATTTTTAAGGGCCTGAATTCCATAGCGACTATTCAGAATTTTCAACTGGACATATCTTTTGATTCCCGCTATGAAATCTCGATTATTCAAATTCGTTGGAAAGATATTATCAATTAGATCCCATTATTTTTGGTTTCACTAAAATCCGGATTGTTTTGCACCCGATACATTCAATTGAAGTTTGAAATCGAATTATCGAACTACCGCGCCATTTTCAATTCTTTATATAATTATTTATATTCTAACGACAACGTATATAATATATACGTTCTAAATATATTCAAAATAAATTTCTCGTCGATATTATTTAAAATAATCTATTTTAAATAATCAAAATTCGCTAAAATTGCCAAAATAAAAATTTTAAACTGGCCCAGAATTTGCGGGTTGTTACAATCTCCCCCACTTAAAACTTTTCGTCCCCGAAAAGGAACAAAGTCGAAAGTGGTTTGATTAATCAACTCTTCGTTCGATCTGGCTTCCATTCTCCAACTTTTCAGTTCCTGAGAATTTTCAAAATTTCAAAAATTTGGCTAACACCCTAAATTTTCGAAAAATTTCGCCATAACCTCCCCTGCAATGGTAGCATCGGGAAATCTCAAATAGCTTCCCCGGTCCTTCAGATCTCAAAAAGAAAAAGAAAAGGCCAAGCGGCTAGCCAAAAGGCTCATAAAATCATCATCACCCAAACAAAATAGTATATTATATAGTAAACATTTACGTATTTGTCGGGCAAACAAATTTTATTCTTCGGCTCTAGCATCTTTGCTATGACCTGTTCAATGTAATTATAGGTATATGCAAGCAAATGCGACCAATTTTCAATACAATTCAATATTTGATGTTATTAGGCATAATGGTTCAAAATTAGCAAACAAATAGGCAAACAACACAAACATCAATCAATTAGTGAATTAGAGTTTCAAATTCATTATCTTTGATACATATACAAAAAATCATGTTTTTGATGCCAAATCACAACAATAGGCCCTATCTAATTTTGGTTCTCACACCAATCAATAGGAAATATATAGAAATCTCACTTTCGTCGCTCGAAAATAAATACTGGCGATGGTGCCCCGTCACCAGAATTATCCCCGGGCAACTAGAGTATGATCCTATAACTATCCAATACATTGAAACTTCGAATACACGTTTGCAAGACGTATATGCAAAATCTTTATATATCGGATTGTCCCGATCAATATAGAATAAATAATCAAATACGAATAGTTGATTTAAATTTTCAAAACAAAATTTGTTTTCATTTTAAAAATATACTCTTCACACTCGTTCTAGGATTCTACTGATCCCATCTCTAACGAGTCATTCCCATTGGATATTACTAACCCAATATCTGATGAATTCTTTCGTTCTGTTCTAATGTGCCTTGTTCTCTAAGCTTTGTAAACCAAAGCTCTGATACCACGTGTGACGATCAAGGATTTTCGCTTGGTCCGAACCAGTCGCTAAACCGACCCAGACCGTTCGAAACGCCCTATCGTTTGAGAACATGACAAAATAGAACGCATACAAAAGAACATTTCACTGTATATTACAACAATACATCAGATCACAAGAATATACAGAGTATAAATGAATATTACACAGAAATATCGAGATTTAAATTACATTTAAATACATCGCAGCGGAAAATAAAACAATACACTACTAGAAGGAGATATACGGATACAAAGCTTTCCGGATATCGTTCCAGCTGTAAACCAGGATCCTGTGAATATAAATCTGCAAAACCAAAACTACTAGCTGCCCGTGTCAAAATAGGGGCACCCAGAGTTTAGGTTAAAACAATAAACTCCAGGTCAGTCATGTGACTGGTGTGAGAACGAAAACAATTATTATCTTTATTTTCAAAGCTAGGTAAATCAAGGGACCACGCCGTATAACACGGAACGGGTTTCCTCCCAAGAATACCAGTGCATAAAACAACAGCGCAATGCTAAATAAAGAAAAATGAAGCTATTATAAGACCCAGGTCCTATCACACAATGCAACGCAAGCCGGGGGATAGGGTTTTTACCTTATAATAGCCAAGAATGCTTGATACGTTTAAAAGAAATCATTTGATACTATTATAAGTGTATAGTGTATAAAACAACTTCAAATCATAAGTATCAATCATAGGCGGCATGAATGCCCCATAACACTATGTCGCCATATATAGGTTATACAAATAAAACCGCAAAGTCACGTATTTGGAAATTGGATTTCCATCTATGAACCGAGGCAAAAGATAGTCCTCAACCGATTCGAGACGCTCTAGCCCGTGCCTCAGGACCCAGACACAGGTGGGCCCTTGGATCGTCAGGGCCGGTCCACCGATGTGGGTTAAAATGCCTGAACACTGCGTTTCCCCGCCCTTTGGGGCGTAAATGAGCCAACGAATGGCTCCATCGGACCCGGATCGTCCGATCAAACCGAGGCGCCTCGCAACAGCAACAACCACACAGGTGAAAAGTATATAAATGTCAGGGCTGGTAGGTCACTGACACCACCCTAGCTAGAAAGAAACGCATGCCCTCCCTGAGGTCCTCTCCCGTTTTTGGTTCACAACCGGGGTGCGAAACTCGCGAAGTAAACGTTACACAAAGCTTTGCCACAAAGGCCGTGCTCTGATCATCACCACAAGACTTTGCTTTTCAACAGAAGCCTCGATCAATTGCCACTTAGGCATGCCACACAGGCAATTCACTCCATGCATTTGATATCCATCAATATATAACCCCTGAGCTCGTACGTCTCAGAGAAGGGCGTTAAGCAAGAGAATAAATTCTCCGCCGCCAAACAGATATATATTTAATAGAGATCAATCACACGGACTAAAATCCAATGTCAGACACACAGTCCATTTGCAAGTCCGTCCTGGGTCTGAACGAAACCGGAGGCACCTAGTACCTCGCATATCCATCGATCTCCAAGTACGTCTGGACGGTCACCAACTGTTTCCTTCTTCTTGGGTGTACAGCCCAATCAAGATCATCAGTAATCACCCAAACGACGTGAAGACTTCCGGTCTTCGACCATCGTCTTCATCTTCGACTTATCGTCGTATCAGTTATTCAGAATGGGATAAACCCGGTCTTCCCGAATAACTCACGTATATTTTAAATAAGTGTTACACAAACACAACATACGCCTCATTCCAATTCATCAGTCACTAACCGCAAATTAATCAAGAGAATAATTCCCCAAATATTAACCTCGAAGGCCGAAACCAACATCTGATCAATATCCAGGAAACCATTCCGCTTAGCTAACCGACAGTTAGTTTCTGAATTTCACATTCATAGGGAAAGGTTCCCATTAATTTTATCCAAGATAAATTTCTTGAATTTATTCTTTAATCTATTTTTGAATATCAATTCAAAAACTAGTCGGGATTAGCGAACCTTACCGAAGTAATCATTTGTTTTAATTTCCCAATCCCAACCTATTCATCCCATGAAGTAAAACTGGTAGTACTTCATATCTAACACCACGGTGTTATCGGTAAATTCAATTACCATTTCACGTTCAAATATAATTAAAGATTTAACTATCGCCTGGAGCAAAACTGGTGATACTCCATTCTCGATCATTTCAATCTAATTAAAGATTCATTAAAACTCCACTTAGTTTTAATCGTTATCTGGGTTAAAGAATCCGTGTCATTTAAAAACACGGTTCACGATAAACCCAAAGTCACATTCCATTAATTATTGGGTTAAAGAACAAGTGTTATTTAAAACACTGTCCATGATAAACCCAAAAATCAATATCAATTCAATTCCAATTAAATATTATTTAATTGGTACACTTCATTAAATCTAAATAATAAGATTTAATCTTTTCTCAACTGGGTTCAAGAACAGTGTTAATGAAGACACCATTCACGACAAACCTAAATCACATTTGATATTCAATACAAGGCTCTGAATAGAAAATATATCGGCTTATATTCAATATCAAATTCTACGATTAACAAATGTCATGCTGGAAATAACGATATAGATATATATCTTTCAAATTTCCATAACAATATCTGTATAATCATGAATTCCAACATCGAAATATTTCGAAGACAATTTCAATTCAAATCCACTCCAATGCAACCATTGGAAATTCTGGTTATTTTTAAAACCCTTTTCTAATTCCATTTGTTTATTTAAAAATAAATAGAATTATAATTCTAGTTCAAAACTAGTTTATTTCGATAAAAACCTATTTTTATCTTTTCAAATATGGAGTTTTTCATCCCAATTCTTTCTAAATCATTTCTTATGATTTTACACAAATTATTACTATTTTTAATAATTTTATCAAGGTCCGTACAGTCGATTTCCATCAGCGGCCATCGAACTGCACTTACAGCGACCTTTTCCAAATTTGATTTGGACATAATTCCAAATCCAACCGTTAGATTTCTAATTTCTAATATTCGTTAGAAAGCTCTTTTTGATACGAACCCAACGGTTCCAGTTTTAGGAGAATCCGACGGTCGGATCTCCCGTAATATCCGTTCGAAGTCAATGGTTGAAATTCGCGGACTGCCGCGGCGCGGCGCGTTCTATTCAGGCCATTATATTATATATATAATATATACTTCGTCGATTTCAATTCAAAACGTGCTTTATAAATCGTTTTCAATTCATTTTCAAAACGGTTTCAACTTCATATTCAATTTCAAATCAAAATTGAATATTCCAATATAAATTCGTTTTAAATTCATTTCAAATCGATTTCAATTCAAATTGATTTCTAATTCAATTTCAGTTCGTTTTCAATTCAATTTCAATTCGAATTCTTTTATATTCAATTTCAATTCGAATTTGTTTATATTCAATTTCAATTCGAATTCGTTTATATTCAATTTCAATTCGAATTCGTTTATATTCAATTCTTTTCAAAATATCAGATTTTGAAATCACTTTCGATATTCATTATAAAATGAATAAAATCGATATGAACATCGTTCACGTCAAAATGGCGTCAATCTAATCAATACGGCTTCATATATTCCTATTTTCAAATATTCTATTTCAAATATTTCTATTTTAAAACTGGAATGAGGCCCAATCAATTACCATATAATGTTAATTATATGGGTTTTCTACAACACATGTATATATCAACAACGATGAATAATCAACCATCATCCAAAGTGCATTCTACACTGTATAAGCATCAAATATAAATATTCAACGCTTATAATAGCCTGTCAATCAATCGATCGACATACAACTAAACAATCGGGATTAATGCACGTCAAATATCATCCCAATACCCGTGTGGAGTTTCAAGCAATCAAACACAGATTTTTATTTGTGCAGTTGGGCGATGTGTAAAATTTATCGTCCCAATCAATATTCTTCAAATAGGTGTACATAAACAAACCGTCCGGTTTGTAAATGAATATTTATTTATTCACACTCACGTTAAAAATTATATTTTTAACGATCAAATATTTTATTTTAACACATGAATTTTTATTCAGTTCATTTACCAAATAAAAATGATATTTTTATTTTTCTAACTTATTTTAGAAAATTTCGGCGGCATAACGACACGATACTAGAAACGGGACGAGGCCTAGCCTTATCCCCGGTCTAGTGAAGGCCCACGCCATTCACACATCAATCAAATCAATTTCATTTCACCCAACAATTCAATTTAAACCAAATAATCTAACCAACTACACAACCAAATAATTTAACAAACAAGCCATCCATGGTCTGTGGATGACGGGTGTCGGGTGCTACTAAACACCGTCTGCATCCTAGTATATATATATATATAACTAGAAAATTAAATTGAAAGGTGAGAAGTTCTCACAGATAGCTATCCAACGCCACGACTCTTCTAATGCAGGAAATCTTCACTGTTCTCGTCTCTTATCACTTTCGTCGCCCGTAGCCACTACATATGTAAAAATCGAATTTTTACTTCGCTATTCAATATATAAAAATCGAATTTTTACTTCGATGTTCAATATATAAAAATCACATTTTTACTTCGATGTTCAATATATAAAAATCACATTTTTACTTCGATGTTCAATATATAAAAACCATATTTTTACTTCGATGTTCAATATATAAAAAAAACACATTTCTTTATATCTTATACATAAATAAAGACCCCTCTTTATATGAAAATATTATAACTTTATATAAATTAAAATCCTTAGCATTATATAAATAAAAAATCTTATCTTTTAGAAATAAAAGAAAATCTAATCTTTTTAGAAATAAAAATCATTTTCTTTCAAAGAAAATTCAGTTTCAAAATAAACTAAAATCAGTTTTTTTTTTAACTAAACAAAAATAATTTTTCATCTAATCAGAAAGTAAATAAAATAAAATAAATAACTTACTGTGAAACGAAGGGGGGAGGAAGCCGGGGTGTGAGGCTCGCAGGGGGGGTGCTGTCGACGCCGGGGTCTGGCGGTCTGAACGAGGCGGCGGTGGGAGGATGGGTGGCTAGGGCTGAACGGAGGCGGAGGGGAAGGGGTTCGCGCGTTCGATTGAGAGGGAGGAGCGGTTTCAGGAGAGAGGAGGAGATAGGGGATGCGGAGGCGAGGGGGGTGGGTTTGGTGCCGGCGGCGACGCCACCTGGGGGGGCGCGATGGTGGGTTACGGGATTTGGGGATCGAGTTTTTTTTTTTCTGGTCAATGAAAAGTGAGAGGGAAAGGGATCGAAGAAAGAGTTTTATTATATTTTTATTTTAATTATTTAATTATTTAACTTTAAAAAGTTTACTTTTACATACGACCTCTAAACGAGGCCCACCGCCTATCGTCCATAGCGTTTCACCCCCATTCCAAACACAATGGGATATGTACTGCAAGCCGATTCGACTGTTTCGATCAGTTTCTGTTAAAATCAACATATAACTCTCTATATTGAATTTGAACGCGCATTTCAATTTACCGGGGTCACACACTAACTGTATAAGTTGCAAAAAAATATTTTCTAGCTTCGTATTGACGATACGGTCCTAACAAAACTAGTTTCGTTGAATTCTGAGGCCGTTTGAAAAATGGCCAATTTCCAGTTGATTAAAATCAACTAAAACTGGTCAAACGCGTTTTCCTTTGCCACGCTCACATATTGATTCGAAAAATTATGAAATTTAAAATCTAGCAATAACTTTACATCACGGACCCAACAAAAGTGGTTTCGTCGAAATCTGAGGTCGTTTGCAAAATTCCCATTTTTAAGGGCCTGAATTCCATAGCGACTATTCAGAATTTTCAACTGGACATATCTTTTGATTCCCGCTATGAAATCTCGATTATTCGAATTCGTTGGAAATATATTATCAATTAGATCCCATTATTTTTGGTTTCACTAAAATCCGGATTGTTTTGCACCCGGTACATTCAATTGAAGTTTGAAATCGAATTATCGAACTACCGCGCCATTTTCAATTCTTTATATAATTATATATAATTATTTATATTCTAACGACAACGTATATAATATATACGTTCTAAATATATTCAAAATAAATTTCTCGTCGATATTATTTAAAATAATCTATTTTAAATAATCAAAATTCGCTAAAATTGCCAAAATAAAAATTTTAAACTGGCCCAGAATTTGCGGGTTGTTACTCATCTGCTATCAATCCAGCATAAACAAATGTCATTCCAATCAATCTTCAACCGATTCATCCTCAAACTCAATCATTTGCTTATATCCAAGTCGAATTCCATTTTCAATCTCATGTACCATTCTTGATTTTCAGATTCTTAGCTCACCAATCCAATATACTTAACCTCATTAAGTTATCATTCCACGTGTTTCATTAACTGGTTAATTTCTCTAATCAGTTATCTTTATCTCATAACTCAAATCTGATTTTTATTTCAAAAAAATCAATCCATTTCAATTCACACGAGTCCAATCATATTCAAGAATCCATTTTTTCTTAATATCACACTATTCCAATTCAATTTCCACTTAACTGATTTCAATTCAATTCCAGCTTGCTTTCACAAAATTCTATTTAAATTTGTTTTTAATTCAAACAATCTCTTCCTGGGAGTTTTAAACAGCTTTGCTTTATCTCTAAAATCAAACTTTCCATTTCAGGATTCAAAACAACTTGTTTTTCTCAAAACAGTTTGAAACAGTATCTTTGTTAGTAATCCATCACTTAAAACTCGAAAATGAACACTGATGATGTGGCCAGCATCATCAGAATTATTTCCCAGCTACTGAAGTGAGTTCAATACTATATCATTTTTCAAAATCATTTCTAAATACATCTATTTTGAAATTATTTCCAAATATCCTTCACAATGCTTGTAAAACAATTTAAAATTTCCCAATATTTTAAAATTCTCATATATTCAATCCAAATCCGTTTACAAACACTTTTCCAACTTTTAGGAATTTTAATTTTAGATTTAATCCTTCTGACTTCATATATTACACTTATATGAATCCTGGTTGGTTATATATATAACCATTCCAGTTATAATCTTATTCGATTATAACAACAACCAACACATCCAATATATTATAATAATTCCAATATTAAACATTCTTTTATATCAAACTATAATTTGGGGTAAAATTATTTCAATTACCCTCTTTTCAAAACATACTATGTTGGTTCATCGTATTCAAGTGTTTTAAAAACCCCTATTGATACAGTGGATCAAACCGATCGACTGGAACGCTTAAACAACTCAACTAATAAATCTACACAATAGAAAACAATTTTTATAAAATATACAAATATGTGCTCTCATATATATACACTCAACTCGATCTAGGGTATTACTAACCCCATCTCTACTGAGTTACGCCACAGAGCCAAGGTAATTACTTAACCTTCAGCTCTGATACCACTGTAACGACCCGGGGGATTTGCGATCTTGGTAATCGACATAAACTCAATGTCGCCTATTCAAGCGTCGGAAATACCGGATAGTTAATGAGAGAAAATAGAGGGTGAGAATAGATAAGTTAAAAAGTTAGAATAGAAGAAGAACATAACAACAGAATCAAAGTAACACGAATCTCATTGCAGGACGAATAAAATATAGTATACAACATAACTTTGGAATACAAATCTGTAATTTGTATATACATATCATCAATTGGAGTATAAAACTTACACCACAGTGGAAATAAACAATAGCTATAAAAATGCTGCTGAAGCCTCCTGGTCCAGCTCCTTCTAGTGTATCTGTAAATCCCGACTACATGACTGCCCGTACAAAATTAGGCACCCAAGTGTTTAGGGAAAACAAAACAAAATAAACTCTGGGTCAGTCATGTGACTGGTGTGCGTAAACTCCAAACACTTGGTTTTAACTTTTCCAAATCCTTTTCAAAAGCAATGATAATCGTAAGACTGATCCACACATAAATACGGATGGTTTTTACCTTACGATAACCCAAAATATTTCTTAAGATCAATACATTCTGAGATTATAATAATGTCTAAATCAAGTAGATAGAAATATAGTAGAACGCTTTCATCTCACGCTCTACATATATAATATACAATCAAAAACCGCGAGCTCTTATTGGGTAATGGATTCCAACTATGACAAGGTATGGAACCACCTTCCGATCAGTGTACTCTAGAAGCGATACATTGGAGTTCAGCAAGAACATCTTGTAACTCGGCCACACATGACCGACCATTCATTTCGCTTGAATGTTCCGAATATATTTTCACCCTACGGTTGGTATACTAACTTAACCATTCGCAGGAGATACAGAATTGAAAGAAGTAACAAATATGAATATTCTCTAGATGGTGACAATATATCCTAATTGGGTGCGACCCACTTAGCCATGCTGCCTGCTCGATTTTTGTCATTCCCTGGTTGATAAGGCTTGAGGCCATAACGTATCTTTAACAGATCATAATTCATTTACTTTGAATGCCACATCGTCATACCCATCAAATCACAAATTGATTTTCCCAAAATACCATGGGTATAAGCTAAGAGAAATGAATTCCTCCGCCACCAATGTAATTACGTTTGAAACGATCAACTTACGCGATCCACTAGATATACTCCATCAAACACTCGTCCACTCAAGTTGTCTTGGGACTGGACAATCCGAAGGAATTATTCTGTAAATCCATCTTAGGCAATTTCTGCCTAGGATCGCTAGAATAAACCTTGCATAAACTCCATCTTCAATTGTCTTCAATATATCCAATTCGAAATGATAATGCCCATACGGAGTGGCTTTCAGATAATGAATATGATCACGGTCTCTCTGTATTGACAACGGAAATTGTCAATACTTTGACAATCGTTTATTTAGCTATGAAAGGAAAACATGTGTATAAACAACGGTCGTATTCCCAAATGAAAATCTTACCAATCAATCATCATTTCATTTCCCATTTATCGTTTCCATATATTAATAAATTCCTTATTTTCTAAAATTAGAAAATATACATTATTAACTTTGAAAAACGTTTCCATTTCTGATTCACGCATCAATGTCTTCCCACCTCTATCAGTCTCTAACTGTAAACTAGTAAGAGAACAACTTCCCAAGTATAAACCCCGAAGGCCGAAACCAACATCAGATCGATACCCAGAAAGCCATTCAACTCAACTAATTTCTAGTCAGTTTCTAATTTCAATAATTCCATTTAAATTCCTAATTCAAACCCCAAATTCCTTTATAATAATTTATTTGCAAAATATTTACTTTAATCTAATTTTTCACATAGAATTGAATAATATTTCTATATGTAATCAAAACTGTTTGATTTCGTATTTAAAAACAATATCTTAAACCCAAATTCTATTTATATTTTTATTCATAGAATTATTCGTACAAATCTTATTTCATTTCCAACATTTATAATCTCATTGCAAATTTCCTTTATAACTACTACACTCACATTCCATTTCAATTGTCGGTGTTAAAACCAATTTAACTTCTCTATATAAATTCAAATTTTATATATTCAATTTATCAAATGATAAATATTTCATTAATTTATAACATTGTTTATAAATTACTCTCCTTAATTTATCAGTTAAAACAGATTTCTATTAAATATTTACTTTAAATCAATATCATGTTACACTCATGTGCGAAGCACGAGTCTAAACCTTCCTAATGTAAAATTCTCTTTTTATAAAATTCTATTCATTTTCCAAATATTTCCTTTTATAATTCTATTTACTTTCCAAATAAATATTCCTTTTATAATTATATTTATTTTTCAAATAAATATTCCTTTTATAATTATATTTATTTCCTATAAATATTTCATTTATAATAGCATATTTGTTTCCTATAAATATTTCATTTTCAAAATACACTTTGAAAATTCCCTTTTTACATTCCAGTATTTCTTATGGTATTTAAAATACCAATTAAACAGACCAGTGGCATCATAATCAATCACAGGTTTTATATCACATCATATATCACAATATATGAAAACAAACAGTATTATAAATATTGAGGAATCCAGTTGTATCCCTCCAACCTGTTTCCCTGCATCCACAGATGTTAAACAATATAAATAACATCTATTTCATTTAAATATGAATTATTCTGATAAACAGAATCAATATTTCATTAACGATTCATATATATATATATATATATATATATATCGTTATCTATAATTTCAACCAATAAATTGGCAATTCAACTAAACAATCAACACACAACAATCAATCATCATTTATAAATACTAGATTATATTTATAAAAATATAAACTATACAGATTTAGTGGGAATTACTCACATTGGGCGATCATCGTTAAATAACGATAACTGTTGGTTGATTCCGACAAACAATTTATTTCGCTATAAATTGTAACGTGCTCCAGTTCACTCCTAGTTAGTTCCATTGTGTAGTCGTCGTCCATACGATCCCAACGGATCTTATTTCGTTAGATTCAAATAACATATGACAAAGATACGCATTTTATAAGTTTATACCTTATTTAATTTAAACAAAAACTAAAGCTCAAATTTATTACTGGGCCTACCTATTAAAATACGGCCATCCGCCCTTCAAAAATCCTAACCCATAATGATCCTTCTTCCTGATCGAAGGAAACAGAACGCGCTCCTCCCTCTTACTCTTGCTATTGTCAATCTTCAACCCCACATCGCTCCTTTGTCTTTTCATGAATTTCCAAACAACTCTCACTATTGGTTTCCTCCTTCGAAGCTCTATCACTCCATATCAAAATCAGAGAACTCAGAAAAATGCGACTTCGACCAATACTGCTTCCCCCTTGAAATCGATCGAATACAAAATCCACGAGCACCTCCAAAATTCTACAACAATGTCCCATTTGACTTCATGATTCCAACTACATACCCTAAAATGAATATCTCTGCCCTATTGCTTAGAAAATTTGTGCACTAGGCACGCTGGTCATTTCCACAACCCACGACTGCTGATCACACTTTACAAACCTTATTCCAAAATGAAGAGGAACATCCCTGGATCTCAAATTTATACACCATTGAATTTATAATATTTTATTCTAATTGTTTATGAATTTAGAAGTTGCGAATTTTTGTAAAGAGGATAGAACTGGCGGCATGATTTTCATTTGACTATTGAATGGAAAATTTTAGGGTTAGATAAGATAATGGGTTATTTATAGTAAAATTTTAATATTTTTTTATTCAAGTTTTAAATTAATATTTTTGCTATCGTTGTTTACATTCGTGTTTAAAACTCTGTATGGTCACATACAATACCCAAATTCGACGAAAATGGATATGCAGTTACTGTTCGATATTACGAACCTACCGAAACTTGTTTTAACGAATTTCGAGTCCGTTTACTCACACAACGTATTTTTAAAGTCAAATTATTGATTGTTTTTCATATTAAAATTCTGTACGGCCAAATACTGACTCCAAAAATCACGAAAATTGAAATCTAATAATAATTTAATATTCCAAATCCAACAAAATTAGTTTCATCGAAAACAGAGGTCGTTTGCAAAACTGGCTATTTTTAAAGCTCTAAATAAAGCCTTTTAAATATTAATACATTTAAAAATATTTAAATTTAATATTATTAAATTAATATTATTGTATATATTCACAATAGAATATCATACAGTTCCAGAATATTCCTATCTGAATTTATAACTCAACATTTCAAATCCAGATTAAATCAGTATTCAATTTATATTGAAAAATCCATTTATAATATATATAAATCGTTATAAATTATAAAGGAATTCCATAGCGACTTTTCGAAAATTTGATTTGGACACAACTCACAATCTACACGACGAAATCTCGATTTTTCTCTTCCATTAGAAAAATATACTTCACCAGCTCCGAACGTTTCTTGTTTCACAGATATATGACTTAAATCGTAATTTTGGATACTCGTTTAAAGTTCGAATCGCCAAATTACGAACTGCCGTGCCATTTCGAGCTTGATCAGAATTATAATATAAAGTATACATTCAATTGACATTTAAAAAAATTCGTTAACATAACTTAATTCTAAACTGAATTATATCTTATAAATAATCCAATTCACACAGTATTGTGAATTCAACTTAATTCCGATTATTCGGAATTAAATATATTATAATATTATTTATATTAATTAAATATTCAATATTATTTAATTAAATAATCATTTAAATCTATGAATCACTATTTAAATAATTAAATAAATCAATTATTGTACTGTAAAAATATGGTACGTTACAATCTAGGTTTTTGGTATTTAAGTTTTGGCAAGTGAATATAGAATAATGTATCATTATCATAATTCGAGCATTGATTTCTTTCAGGTCGTTACATCGCTTCTTTTCTATGGGCTAGTGAGGGCTAACCTAGGGACGGATTGTATACACACACACACACACACTAAGGAACCACCGTTTAAGGGAAGTATTAAGTGACTAGGAGTTTACCCTAGCAACATCTTGATAGTAACAGGGGAGTTCGTCAGAAGGGTTCTTAAATAAAGCCATGTTCCTGACCTAATCTTGGTAGTAAGCAGCCATTACTATTTTTTTTTCCTATAAGGAGAGTTATTATTTATGATGTTAACCTTAGAATGAGGTCTTTAGTGGTTCAGAGTCTGCCATAGGGTATTAAATGACTGTAGGGTTGTCCACCACAAATAAATTAAGATACGGCTTTAAGTAACTAGGAAGTGCCCGTTTCGTTGGGTATTAAGTGACCTTAAGAGTGTCCATACATAAATTAATTTTTTGGGGTATTAAGTGACTTTCAGGACGTCCAGCTCATATGTTTGTGTTGTGTGTGTATGATACGTAGACGTAACCTAACAAATTTATAACTGCCAAATGCAAGAAATAGCCTTCTTAACTTTCATCTATTTCATTCACCAAAACTTTATGTTCTGACCTCCATCCTCTTAACATTAACTGGTTAGTAGGTGAGACTATTGATTAAGGATGAAGGACAATTGCTTGATGGCGGAGCCTCTCGAGGATTTAGTTATTTTGGCAGTTGCTTTATTACTGTTATTTTTATGTAATTGGGATGATATATGATGTACCTTTTATCTTTGAGACATGTTGTAATTGTCAATATGGTTTTTAATAATGGTACAGTTTATGCTCTTATATTTTTTCCCTTCTGCTATGTGAGATTCTGATTTTCGTTTTAGACTGCTTTGTATATCTGTTTTAGTTAATCCTTATAGAAACCAAAGATCCGTTTAGAGTGGCTTTAAGTTTCGAGGGGGATTTTCTAGGTCGGAATTTAGGCCCACTCCGAGTGGGTTGTTACATTTGGTATTAGAGCATAGGTTACCCGATTACATGGAATTATATGTATAAGAGGCGTATTTGTTATTTGAAAAGTTTTTAATATATACATATACATACATATATATATATATATATATATATAAGTATTATTCCCCAAAAACATATGCAATTATACTATGCAACCTTATCTTCCTTTTTGGGCCTTGATACTATGTAGAAGTCCATTGAAGGGTTTTTTCCTTTTCAAATAGTAGAAATGGCCGACAACTAGCCTGAAGTAGAATCCTATAAGGCCTCGTTACTTGCCGGAATGGTTCCAACAGTACCTTAGGACCGTGGAGCAAGCCTCTACTTCCAGTCCTTCACTAGTGGAAGCAGCTCAACCCACTGAAGGGGCCTCAACTTCCCTCGTCTTTTCAAAGATTTTGTTAGTTTAAAAGGAAAGTCATTTTTGGTAAATGATAACTTCATTGAAGCTAAAGCGTTGATCTTCGAATGTAAAGTATCTTTCAAGCTATCTAATGGAAAGATCAACTTAAGTGTTCGGTAGTTGCTTGTCATTTGAAAGGGGAGGCTCTTGAATGGTGGAACCTAATTTCACATGAGAACATGGGTAGAGTATTTACGTGGGCAGAGTTTAGGACCCATTTCGAGAACGAGTTCCTAACTAATGCAGAAAAGACCCTGCATCCAGAAAAGTTTATCCAGTTTAAACAAGGAGAGCTGGAGTTGAAAGGATATGTAGCAAAGTTCATCGAATTATCCAAGTTTGGAAGAGGGTTAGTGGACATTCCAATGGATAAAGCCCTCCAATTTGTTAAAGGATTGGATTCTCCATTGAAGGGGATTGTTTGACCAAAAAAGTGAAACAAACACCCATAGACTAGAATTTGTAGAGAAGAATGAAGAAATATCAAATGAAAATTATAAAATAGCAACAAACATGCAAAATTTATAGTGGTTCGGCGTTAACGAGCCTACGTTCACTTTACAATTCCTTGTTTCGATAAGAAATTACAATTACTTCAAGTATAATATCCAATCACTCATAATACAACATGATTTCTATACAAATTTGATGATAGTTACCTCAATATGGCTTGAATTAGCAATATGAATTGCTAACTTGCATGTGCATAAGGAGATGAATGTCAAAAGTCCTCAAAATGGCCTTGAAATCATTTATTTATATATGTAGCAATAGGTATTTTTGGATTTGAGGCAGGAACGGTTGGAGAAACGTGGCATTTGAACCACATTTATAGGAAGTGAGTGGTAACAATTATTATGCGGTTACGGGATCAAATCGTGGCTACGTGGGCATGTGCCATAGGCTTTGAGGCCTTAGGAATAAGTGGGAATGTGAGTTCGTGGCAAGTGGGATAACTGCTTTATTGGGATCGAACGTGATCCACATCGAACGTTTGATCCAGAGTTTGTTCGAATTGAAGGCTATTTATACTGATGTCCCTGATTTATTCAACCCAACAAGTATAATACGGTCCGGGTTTTCCCCATTCGATCCATTCTAGGATTGATTTTCCAATTTTGCATAATTCTTATGGCTCGAAGCTTGTGATTGCAATCATCTGAACCTTGGACGGCCTTGCTAAAAGGTAGACTAACATTTTGCTCTCTAAAGTACATCTTATATTAGATGAGATGTGATTTGAACCCGTTGAGCTATCCATTCCCAAATAAACAATGGTCAACAGTCTTGTTTCTTTATAAAGTCGTGACTCTTGATCCCTTGTGCTATATATAAATAGAAGATCATATTCATAATCGGCTTTGTTGTAATCAACAAATCTTTGTCTGGAGTGGTGATAGGAAAATTCCTTAAACCCTTATTGAATCAAAAGGATAGATTTACCTATTTTAGATCTTGCTAAATTGTTGGCTCTCATATGTGATCGTACACATACAAGTTGTTCCAAATAATTTTCTTTGATGAATGTTGAAATTAGGTCGAATAATATGAGTTCCATAAGTTGTCGAAATCTCAGAACGGTTGATAGGCATATCTCTTGTCTTGCTATCATTTCTTTTTGTTGGCTTTTAGATCGAAAAATATCATTTTTCTTTGAATCAAACTGAATCTGAAGCCACTCCATGCCCGTTGATTCGGAATAGAGACCAAGTCAAAACATCATGGAGATATGAATAGTCATTCCAACATATTATATAAAGCAGTTTGCCTCCTTCTTTTTACTTTTCACCGTCACTATCAGTAACTTTGAATCCAACCTAATTGTAATCCCTAATTCGATTTCATTCTCTTCAATCTTCGATTCTTGAATTAAAGGTGGGTTTTAATTTACTCAATCCATATTTTTCTCTGAAATCACATATGAATATAGCCCCGAATTCATGTTAATCCACCCTAATTCTCTACGGCATTGGTGCCTCGAGTTCTGGAGATGACCTCCACCGTTGATGGTGCCTGCAGTGTCTCTGGGTGGTCATCGATTTCCAAGGCATTATCTTGGTGGCTCTACACATATCCTCAAGGACTGGAGGTGAATGGAAGTGCGATGAGGAAATAGAAGCATGTGAGGAGAATTTGAGTGGTTTGACACTCTCAGATCGAATGGGATGTTCGATATGATGGAGGCCTTGGGTCGATTAAGATTTGGAAATGAACGGAATTGGTGAGATCGAAGTTGATGGAAGGAGGAGCTCAAAAGAAATAGATGGGCTTAGATCAAAAATGCTCGACTTGGAATGGTTTGATTTAGGGCTATTCGATATGAAGCTTTCTAACCGGATCACCATTTGATTTAACCCGGGAAACTTGAGATAGTTCTTTCCATCATTTCTATCTATGTACATGCATGACCGATGAAAAAAAGAATGAACCACATCTAACTGGGCAAACACTCATATGGAAAGTTAGGATAAAGCCTTCTGGGATTAGAATCAAAGTGGCATATCATATTATTTCAGACAGTCTGAACATAAAGATATTATTCTTCACGACACCGCGATGTATATCAAAGAACTACATGCATTCAATGCTTCCTTCCATTATTCATTTCAACACACTTGCACTACACGCTCTAGTATACACACAGAGGGGGCACATGTTACTTTACTTCTAGCTACCAATATTTCTTGGATAACACAACAAGCATGCCTAGAAGATACTTCATAATTTATTCTGAATCTCAGAAGGGCAAGGCTCCAAAGACAGAGACTGATCCAAAAATTACTTCTCCAAATTCTAACTCTGATGGTGATGATATGGAATTCGAAGTTGATGTTCATGGGGAAGTAGAATCCTCTGGAGAAGGAAATTCTATGGATGAAGAGGTTAGAGGTGTAGGAGATACTACGGCCCCCGACACATTTAAAAATGCAATTTTTAGGAAGAGCCTAAGTATTCTTGGGTATCCACCATAGGAAAATCAAGACTAAGACAACTGTGTTTAAAGCATGGGAATCCTTGGGATGACATTCAAGTAGCAAATGTCTTAGATAGACCTCACAATCTTCTAGAGGGTTATATGGAAATAAGCCGACAGTTGTGTTCAGTTGGAAGCATTCCTCCCTTTCACCTTTTCGTCGTCGATTTCCTCAGACCAATGAATATAGAACCCATGCAGCTTCATCCAATAGCTTATTCATACTTGTACACTTTTTTCATAGTTTACATGGAGCTTTTGGGTGTAGGTCTCACCTATGAAGATATAATTTTTTCTATAACTTCAAGCATCGCTAGCAAGTGACTCCATCATGTCTCTACTTCGAATATGTGCCTAAAAGTAAGATTATCACCGAGGGATAGAATGTAACGACCCGGAAAATCTGGACCAATTTAAAAATTTTAAATTGGCTAAAATAGTGGATTTTAAATATTTAAAATAAATATTTTAAATAATAGCAATGAAAAGTGAGTTTGGATCGACGTTTGAAAATAAATATAATTACTTTGAATTATAAACAAGGCCTGAAATGGCGCGGTAGTTTCAAAATTTGAATTCAAACTTTGACTGACTGTACCGGCTACAAAATAAAGCGAATTTGAGTGAAACAAAAGATATTTAATTCTGTTAGTGAATACCTTTCTAAAGAATCTGAAAAATCGAAGTTTCATAGTGGGAAGAAAAAGTTAGGGCCAAATGAATTTTCAGAAAGGTCGCTATGGAATTTATATAGCCCGTGAAATTGGCCATTTTGCAAACGACCTCGGAATTCGACGAAACCACTTTTGTTGGATCCGGAATGTTAAGTTATTGCTAGGTTTCAAATTTCATAATTTTTGAAGCTAGTATGTGAGCGTGGCAAAGGAAAATGTGTTTTGGTCAATTATAGTTAAATTGGATCGACCATAAATGGGCCATTTTTCAAACGATCTCAGAATTCGACGAAACTAGTTTTGTTGGGACCGTATTGTCAAAACATAGCCAGATTTATTTTTCTGGAATTTTTCGAATCAGTTTGTGGCCCTGGCAAATTGAAATGTACGTTCAAATCGAATATTGAATGTTTTATATTTTAATTTGAAGAAAAATTGACTGAAATATTCGAATGGGCCTTCGAAACTGTAATGACCCGGATTTCTTATGGGTTAATTTTAAATATTTAATATGGATTTAAATATTGGGTGGATAAATATAAAAGGAATTTTTATATTTAGTTATCGATTTAAAAATCAAAATATGATTTATTTCGAATTTATATAATTATCGAGAAGCTGAAATAATTGAATTCGAATTATAGTTTGAATCAGAATAGTTCAGATGGTCAGTGTCAGTGGTTGGGTTCAAAAAGGAATTCTGGATCAGGTTGGTACTTTAATTTAAGGACACGGGTCCTAAAACAAATTAAATTAAAACAAAAATATCGTAGACTTGTGGTCGGAAACAAAACAACAAGGAGAAACTAAAGCAAAACAAATGGCTCCTTTACATCGACAAACTAAAACAGTCCCATGGCCTCTCTGTCTCCACAAACTAAACCAAACACCTCAAATAAAAGGGGCCGATCCTCCCTTATTTCATTTGAAAACAAATCGAGCTTCAGCTATATAAAAAGGGCTGCTCCTTATCATTTTTTTTCAAAGCGATCGGAGAAGCAAAAATGGTGATCTAATGACTTGGATTCAAACTCCAAGAAGTCGAGGATGGTGCGATGCGAGTTCCAAAGCCGACTTCGAGTGGCAGTATAGACCTAGGGTTCATCGTTTTCTGGGGGTTTTCTGGAAGCTCGACTTAGCTGGAGATGCTCGTGACTCAGGGTAAGCGATGAGTTGTTGTTAGCATGATTGCAAAAGAGTATTGAAAGAAGCGATGCGATTTTGGATGAAGGGCACGCGCTGAGATCCGTAAAGAGGCAATGAAGCCGCTGTAACCAACGCTGGGGAGTTCGATGTTTTGGATTTTTGGGTTATTCGATTTATTGATTGTGCGATGGGGTTGCAGAGTTGTCTCGATCTATGTATTGCGTGAAGGTCAGAATCAGGAAATTGTTCTTAATGTCGAAGTCATTTTGTGGTACTCTTGTGATGGAAGTGGGATATGGTGAAGGGAAGGTCGTTTGGGAAGTTCCTAGCTACTGTTAAGTTGCAAATTGGACTGTTGAATTTAGAATGAGATTTCTGAGGAGGAGCATCCATGTGGGAAGGCAGTTGCAGTTTTGTTTGGGTAGATCTCATATTAAAGTGTTGACTAAGAAGGGAAAATGCACATGACAGCTCGCATTTTTATTCTTAAGGAAGGTGTTTTTAAAAAGGTAATTTCAATATAATTATTGAAATGAAAATTGATGTCATGTTACTATAATGAAGGTTACTATATTAAATGATAAAACCATTACATTAGATAATGAACAGATTTAACCTTAAGTGTTTGATGAAGGCAACTTAGTGATATCATTGACATAATGATATTTATATGAAATTAAGGTAATTTATTTGTTAATTAGGTAATTAGTGAGTTAGTGAATAATTAAGTAAAACTAAAGATTTTGATTATTTCAATTTCGTAAACATATACCATATCTCATTCATAAATGGTTAGAATTTAATTTAGAAAATGGTTAGAATTTAATTTAGAAAATGGTTAGAAATTTAATTTAGAAAATGGTTAGAAATTTAATTTAGAAAATGGTTAGAATTTAATTTAGAAAATGTTAGATTTTTAAATTTTGTCATTTGAAATTGTTGATTTAAGGACAATGTGTAATTTATTTATACAAGGTTCAAAAATATTGAAATCAAGACGATCAGTCCATGGTGGCGAGCTATTCGAGTTAGAAGTGGTTTGAAATTGTTCGAGCTAGCGAGAGTTTAAATTTAATCGAACGCAGTTCGATTTACTCGGAATGCAAATAAGATTCCGGTGAGTAAATCTCACCTTTTATTTAGAATTTATTTTTATATAGTTAAAAATAATTGTTATGCTTGTTTGAATGCTGTCTGATTGTTTTAAAATATATATAGTTATTTAGGATTGGTTGACTATTATATATATATTTATATTGGGTTGATGATTGGTTGGATTCCCGCAGTCTCATTAGCGGATGCCCGCAGTTTCATAGCGGATGATTACCCTATACGCCCCACGCTATGATTAGTGGATGACCTTCTATACCGCGATATCCTGCCTCGAAGCAGGATGGGTATTATCTATGTTGACTAACATCTGTGGATGCAGGAAAACAGGTTGGAGGAATCCAACTGGATTCCTCAAAAATATATTATCTGTTTGTTGTTTGTTTGATTTCGTATATATTCATATATGATGTGTTAGAAATCAAATGATTGAAAATTGATTGATTGAATTGTTTAAAATATCACTGGGGCTTGGGATATTGATTTATAAAATACCCTGAAAGGGTATTTGAGATTTAAAAAGGGAATTCTATTTTTATAAATATAATTTGAATTTTAAATAAAACTATAAAAAATATTAACTTGTTTTGAAGGTATATAAAACAAGTAATTGAATTTATTAACTTTGTTTATAAATGAAAAGGTGGTATTTGAATTGAATTTATAAACTTTGTTTATAAAGGAAAAGATGGGATTTGAATTGAATTTATAAACTTTGTTTATAAATGAAAAGGTGGGATTTGAATTGAATTTATAAACTTTGTTTATAAAGGAAAAGATGGGATTTGAATTGAATTTATAAACTTTGTTTATAAATGAAAAGGTGGGATTTGAATTGAATTTATAAACAAGATTTGAATTGAATTTATAAACTTTGTTTATAAAGGAAAAGATGGGATTTGAATTGAATTTATAAACTTTGTTTATAAATATATAAATGTGGGATTTTAAGTGAAGTTATAAACGTTGTTTAAATAAGGCATAGAATTCAAATGGGATTTATAATATAGAATTTGAATATAGAATTCAAATGGGATTTATATTATAGGATTTGAATAATAGAAGATAATAGATTTGGATAAATAGAAGTGGAATAGACTAAGAAGTTAATTAACAGATTTAATTAATAAATTGAGTTAAAATGATTGGTATAGTTAAAATAGATTGGGCAGGTATAGATATACAGGAGACAGGTTTGGAAAAAAGTGTTAGAAGGTATATAAATAGATTGCGCGACAAAAAGGTACGTATTTAATTCATATATGAGATTTTATGCGCCGTATCGGCTAGCCGCTTGTCTTTTCTTTTTCTTTTTGATTAGAAAGGGCATGTGTGGCAGTTTGGGGATTTTCCCGATGCTCCCGGTACAAAGGAGGTTATGGCGAATTTTTCCGGGAATTTAAGGAGATAGAATATTTTTAAGATAATTTGATAGTTAGAAATCAACGTATCAATATATATAGAAGTCGATAAGGAAACGAACTAAGAAATAGAATAGTATAATCAAAAAGGAAGACTAGGAATAAAATCTAGTAAGAATAGAAAGAGAAAGTATATATGTGTTTAAAAGTGAAGAAGTAGTTGTGTGGTATTGATTATTCGAGTAAGTAGTCATATCTGTTTTAACGTTATAAATGTTATTCAGTCAAGGTCTGAGAGGTAGCTATACCCGAACTTGATTGGTTTCATTATTAACAAATGAATAGTAAGATTTCAGGCTCGAAGATCAATATTGAATAAGAGTTAGTTGAATATAGTATTTGGGTTGTCGTAACGATGTTTTAGACAACATCCGTTTTAACCGAAATAAGTGTAAGCTAGGAAATAGATGTTAAATATTTCCTAAGTATAGAAATAAACGAGATCGGAAAAGAGATAAGTAATTGGAATATTTTCCAATTATAAATAGCATATATTTTCTAAAGTTAGAAAATAAACGAAAGGCCAATATGGTTATTGAAAATATTTGGTTAACAAATATTGATAAAGAAATAGAGAAGTGATTTAATTAATGGAATATTAATTAAAGGCTCAGTGATTGTTGGATGTTTGGATGAACACTTGTTTTCTTCGATAGTTAAATCATCGACTATCGAAACACTTGTTTTTATTCGATAGTTAAATCACAGACTATCGAAGTTTTGTCCATCGTTGTCAATATGGAGAGACCGGTTGGATTATTATCCGAAGAACCACTCCGTATTGGCAGTAGCGTGCGAATCAGATTATATAAAAATAATCGAAGATGGAGTAGAGTGCAAGGACTTTTTCTATTAATAGAAATAGTGCCTTCAGTTCATCCTATTCCTGGGTGACTTGTATGGATGAATGTCTGACAGAGTATTTCCAGAAAGGTCACGTACATTGATTTCTTCAACCGTACGAAGAGTGGAAGCGGAGAAGGAAACTTCTTTAGCTAACACGTAATGTACTATTGTAAATGTCAATCGGTGATTTGATGGATTTGACGATGTGGCATTCGAAGTGAATCTGGTGTGATGATAAAGCGTAGCCTCTGGCCTCAACATCCGGTAAATGACAGAAATCGGCCAGGCAACATGTCTATGTAGGTCGCACCTATTAGGGTATATAATCACCTGATCTAGAGTTTCATTTACTTCTAAATATCTATTGTCGATGTTGTCCCATTCGGGAAATGGTTGTTGATCCCAACCGTTGGTGATATACATTCGATACACTCAAGCGAAATGAGTGGTCGGTCATGTGTGGCTGAGTTGCAAGATGTTCTTGTTGAACTCGGTGTATTCTCCTCTAGAGATATACCAGCGGAAGGTGGTTCCATACCTTGTCATAGTTGGAAATCCATTACCCAATACGTGCTTGCGGTTTTGATTGTATATTATATACATGGAACGTGAGATGCAAACGTTCCACTAGATTGTTATTTACTTGATTTAGACACTATTATAATATCAAAAGAGTTTTGATATAAAGTTAAATCAAGTGTTTGGATTCTCATAAGGGAAAAACCCGTTCCGTGTTATACGGCGTGGTCTTATGAGATATCATTTAGTTTTCTGAAACTGTTTTAAACTGTTTACTCATAGCAGTCCCATGACTGACCCGGAGTTTATTTGTTTTGTTTTACCTAAACTCTTGGGTGCCTAAATTTGTACGGGCAGTCAAGTAGTTCAGGATTTTTAAGATATATCTAAAGGAGCTTGGAGCAGGAGGCTTCAACATTATCTAGTTATAGTTTTGTTCCGCTGTGTTGTAAGTACTGTACTCTAATAATGATATGTGTATACAGTACAAATTTTGTATTTCAAAGATATGATATATTATATTTTGTTCCGCTGCGATGTGAGATTCTGTGTTATTGTTTCTGTTCTTCTTCTATCTCTTTCTTCTAAAAAAAAATGTTTCGTATTTTCGTGATATTTGGGTTGGACGTATGATGTATATAGTCAACTCTGATGTTGCGGAAATCTGGGTCGTTACAGTTAGTATCAGAGCTTAGGTTGAGCGAATACCTAGGCTTGTTGGAATGTGCTCATTAGAGATAGGATCAGTAGTATCCTAAAATGAGTTGAGTGTATATATATACGAGAGAGCGTATTTGTTATTTGATATAAAAACTGTTTTATATTGTGTTGACTAGTCTGTTGAGTGGATTATGAATTTTGGTCGAATTGTGGGACGCCATGATTTCGATAGGAATTTATAAACACTTGAACAGGAGATTGGACACGATATTGTTTTTAAATAGTTAAGTTGATTGTTAGGATTATAATCAAATTAGATTATAAAAACTGAAATAGTTATATATATAACCAATGGAATTTGTATATGAAATCAAATATACAAATGAGATAAATTGAAATTGAATTCAAACCAGAATTAAGAATTTAAAATCCTGGGAGTTTGGAAAATATTTTTCTAAATGAATGTCAAGTAATATAGCACTGAACTCATTCAGTGGCTGGGAAATAATTCTGATGATGGTCGCAACATCATCAGTGTTCATTTTCGAGTTTCTAAGTGATGAATCGCTGCCTTAGAAAAGTTTTTGATGGAAATTTGTTTGAAAGGAAAACAAGTTGTTTGAAAATTCAAATGTTTTGAATTTGAGAAAGATATAAATATATGTATATATTTATATTACTTCAAAGGAATTTTGAAATGGGAATGGGAATATAGATTTCAAATAGAAGTGAAATGGGAATTGGAATATATAATTCAAATAGAAGTGAAATAGAATTTGAATTCAAAGGAATTCAAATGAGTTTGAATAAAGAAACTCAAATGGAATTTGAATATTGCAAATATAAGGGAATTCAAATATAGAATTTGAACATAGAAATTTAAATAAGATTTGAATAAAGATAATTCAAATAGAAATTGTATAAGAAAAATTAAAATGGAATTTGAATTCAAATGGATTTGAATAAAGAAAAATCAAATAGAGATTTGAATATTAGAATTCAAATGGAATTTTGTTAAATAGAATTTCAAAGAGAATACAAAGTGGAGGTTGAATATTAGAATTCAAAGAAAATATAAAGTTTGAAATAGAATTTGAATTCAAAGGAGTTAAAATAGAATTTAAATTCAAAGGATTTCAAATAAAAATTGAACAAAGGAATTTAAATAGAAATTGAATAAAGGATTTCAAATGGAATTTGAATAAGGGATTTGAAATGGGTTTTGAATAAAGGATTTCAAATAGGAATTGAAGATAAGGATTTCAAATAGGAATTGAGGATAAGGATTTCAAATAGATATTGAAGATAAGGATTTCAAATAGAAATTGAAGATAAGGATTTGAAATAGAATTTGAATAGAAGAAAATTCAAATAGAAATTGAATAGAAGGAAATAATATAGAGTTTGAATAAAGAAATTCAAATGGAATGCGAATACTGTAAATATATAGGATTTGAATATTAGAAGCGAAATAGATCGGGAATATTATGTGAAATGGATTGGATATATATTAAAAATATATCAGAATGGAGTTGAATTTGTTATAAACAAAGTTAAAACATTTATATTTATAAATATAATTAAAACAAGCTCGCTGTAACGTGGTAGTTCATAAATTGGCGATTCGAACTTCAATTTAGTATACAGAACTCAATTGAAGTCGGAATTCTTTGAAACAAGAATCGTCGGGACCGGTTGAACAATAGTTTTCTAATGAAAGAGAAAAATATGGATTTCGTCGTATAGATTTTGAGTTATATCAAAATCAAATTTTTAGAAAAGCAGCGCCAGAACCATTATAAAACCATAACGGTTTAATTAAATAAATAAAAGGATTTTTAGGAAATAAAATCTGAATTGGCATTAGAAAAATCCAGACTGGAGATATAAAATAAATATGAACTCCAGTGAAGTAAGTGAAATGAATTTTAAGACAAAAATCATATTTTAAATGGTTAAATAGAATTAACTAAATTGGAGAATAATTAGTTAAAGGAAATTTGAATCGAAATTGGGTTTTTGGATAAGTGAAAGAGATTGAGAATTTATATTCGAAATCGAATATATAACTCGAGTTGAAAATATAATTAGATTAGTTTATAATTAAGTTGACATATATTTGAACAAGTATATTCAAATAAAAAAGGGTGAAATAGGCAAAACGGTTAATTAGCAACTAGTTAATGGGAATTTGAATGATTGAAATTGAAATTAAATTTAACTTAAGTAAGTTAAATAGATCGAAATGAATAAATTGAGTAAAATCAATGTGAATGAAATATGAATTGGGTGTGAATAAAGGAGAAACCAAAAGAGTTAAAAAGAAAATATATTTATATAACAAATATAAAGGAAATATATTTGTAAAACAAATACAAAGGAAGTTATGTGCAAACAAATAGAAGGAGAAATATTTGTAAAAACATTTACAAATAGAATTTAAAAAGAAATATTTGTAAAACATTTACAAATAGATTCAATGGAAATATTTATTTATAGTAAATAAATAGAATGTTATAAATGAGATATTTATTTGTTAAATAAATAGAATTTAATCAAAGGAATATTTAGAAGATGAATAGAAAATTGAAATCTGTTTTTAAACAGATAAATAGAAAAGATTAATTTATAAATAACAGTTTGTAAATTAAATTAAATATTTATCATTCGATAAATGGGATACATAAGTCTGAACTTATATAGAGAAGAGATATTGGTTTTTAACACCGATAGTTTTAAATAGAAGGGGTACACAACACTTGTATAAGTGAAGTAACGTTATTAAAGAGAACATTTATAAAGTGAAGAACCGTTACTAAAAGTAAATCTTTATAAATGAATAAACGTTATCCAATAGGAGTTATTCGAATAGGAGAAGTCGATTAGTGTTAGAATAAATCGATTAGAGTAAGAATTAACCAGTTAGAGTTAATCAGTTAGGGTTAATCCGTAGAGTTAATTGAATATTTGTTATTCAATTAGAATTTATCGAATATTTGTTATTCAAAATAAGAGTTAACCTGATAGAGTTAATTGAACATAGTTAATCGAATTAGGATTTAATTGAATGTTAGTTATTCAATTAAAGTCGATCGAATATAGTATTGAGATAGAATTAGTCAAACATAGTTACTCAGGATAAGTTGCCATTTCGTACGACTGCTAGCGTAATTCGCTGGGCTGCAGATAGCCTAGGGCGGTCGGATGTTTCCTGGGGGAATCAGGCGTAACCATTGTGATCGATGCGATCTAGAGTCAAGCGAATGGAGTTAAATCAAATATAGTTTATTCGAATAGAATTAAAGGAGTTATCGAATATAGTTTATTCGAATAGAATTAAAGGAGTTATCGAATATAGTTTATTCGAAGAAAGGTTTTCGAATCTAGTTATTTGAAAGAGAGATTATCGAATATAGTTTATTCGAATAGAGTTAAAGAGAGTTACGTAAGGAAGTTTGAAATGTTGAGTATCAACATAAGTGTGTTTTTGAAAAGTTAATGGGTTCGTAGCACTTTTTCTACCTTAGCAATTTCGAGGACGAAATTATTTTAAGTGGGGAAGAATGTAATGACCCGGATTTCTTATGGGTTAATTTTAAATATTTAATATGGATTTAAATATTGGTTGGATAAATATAAAAGGAATTTTTATATTTAGTTATCGATTTAAAAATCGAAATATGATTTATTTCGAATTTATATAATTATCGAGAAACTAAAATAATTGAATTCGAATTATAGTTTGAATCAGAATAGTTCAGATGGTCAGTGTCAGTGGTTGGGTTCAAAAATGAATTCTGGATCAGGTTGTTACTTTAATTTAAGGACACGGGTCCTAAAACAAATTAAATTAAAACAAAAATATCATAGACTTGTGGTCGGAAACAAAACAACAAGGAGAAACTAAAGCAAAACCCATGGCTCCTTTACATCCACAAACTAAAACAGTCCCATGGCCTCTCTGTCTCTACAAACTAAACCAAACACCTCAAATAAAAGGGTCCGATCCTCCCTTATTTCATTTGAAAACAAATCGAGCTTCAGCTATATAAAAAGGGCCGCTCTTTATCATTTTTTTTCAAAGCGATCGGAGAAGCAAAAATGGAGATCGAATGACTTGGATTCAAACTCCAAGAAGTCGAGGATGGTGCGATGCGAGTTCCAAAGCCGACTTCGAGTGGCAGTATAGACCTAGGGTTCATCGTTTTCTGGGGGTTTTCTGGAAGCTCGACTTAGCTGGAGATGCTCGTAACTCAGGGTAAGCGATGAATTGTTGTTGGCATGATTGCAAAGGAGTATTGAAAGAAGCGATGCGATTTTGGATGAAGGGCACGCGCTGAGATCCGTAAAGAGGCAACGAAGCCGCTGTAACCAACGCTGGGGAGTTCGATGTTTTGGATTTTGGGGTTATTCGATTTATTGATTGTGCGATGGGGTTGCAGAGTTGTCTCGATCTATGTATTGCGTGAAGGTCAGAATCAGGAAATTGTTCTTGATGTCGAAGTCGTTTTGTGGTACTCTTGTGATGGAATTGGGATATGGTGAAGGGAAGGTCGTTTGGGAAGTTCCTAGCTGCTGTTAAGTTGCAAATTGGACTGTTGAATTTAGAATGAGATTTCTGAGGAGGAGCATCCATGTGGGAAGGCAGTTGCAGTTTTGTTTGGGTAGATCTCATATTAATGTGTTGACTAAGAAGGGAAAATGCACATGACAGCTCGCATTTTTATTCATGAGGAAGATGGTTTTTAAAAAGGTAATTTTAATATAATTATTGAAATAAAAATTGATGTCATGTTACTATAATGAAGGTTACTATATTAAATGATAAAACCATTACATTAGATAATGAACAGATTTAACCTTAAGTGTTTGATGAAGGCAACTTAGTGATATCATTGACATAATGATATTTATATGAAATTAAGGTAATTTATTTGTTAATTAGGTAATTAGTGAGTTAGTGAATAATTAAGTAAAACTAAAGATTTTGATTATTTCAATTTCGTATACATATACCATATCTCATTCATAAATGGTTAGAATTTAATTTAGAAAATGGTTAGAATTTAATTTAGAAAGTGGTTAGAAATTTAATTTAGAAAATGGTTAGAAATTTAATTTAGAAAATGGTTAGAATTTAATTTAGAAAATGTTAGATTTTTAAATTTTGTCATTTGAAATTGTTGATTTAAGGACAATGTGTAATTTATTTTTACAAGGTTCAAAAATATTGAAATCAAGACGATCAGTCCATGGTGGCGAGCTATTCGAGTTAGAAGTGGTTTGAAATTGTTCGAGCTAGCGAGAGTTTAAATTTAATCGAACACAGTTCGATTTACTCGGAATGCAAATAAGATTCCGGTGAGTAAATCTCACCTTTTATTTAGAATTTATTTTTATATAGTTAAAAATAATTGTTATGCTTGTTTGAATGCTGTCTGATTGTTTTAAAATATATATAGTTATTTAGGATTGGTTGACTATTATATATATATATATATATATATATTGGGTTGATGATTGGTTGGATTCCCTCAGTCTCATTAGCGGATGCCCGCAGTTTCATAGCGGATGATTACCCTATACGCCCCACGCTATGATTAGTGGATGACCTTCTATACCGCGATATCCTGCCTCGAAGCAGGATGGGTATAATCTATGTTGACTAACATCTATGGATGCAGGAAAACAGGTTGGAGGAATCCAACTGGATTCCTCAAAAATATATTATCTGTTTGTTGTTTGTTTGATTTCATATATATTCATATATGATGTGTTAGAAATCAAATGATTGAAAATTGATTGATTGAATTGTTTAAAATATCACTGGGGCTTGGGATATTGATTTATAAAATACCCTGAAAGGGTATTTGAGATTTAAAAAGGGAATTCTATTTTTATAAATAGAATTTGAATTTAAAATAAAACTATAAAAATTATTAACTTGTTTTGAAGGTATATAAAACAAGTAATTGAATTTATAAACTTTGTTTATAAATGAAAAGGTGGGATTTGAATTGAATTTATAAACTTTGTTTATAATGGAAAAGATGGGATTTGAATTGAATTTATAAACTTTGTTTATAAATGAAAAGGTGAGATTTGAATTGAATTTATAAACTTTGTTTATAAAGGAAAAGATGGGATTTGAATTGAAATTATAAACTTTGTTTATAAATATATAAATTTGGGATTTTAAGTGAAGTTATAAACTTTGTTTAAATAAGGCATAGAATTCAAATGGGATTTATAATATAGAATTTGAATATAGAATTCAAATGGGAATTATATTATAGGATTTGAATAATAGAAGATAATAGATTTGGATAAATAGATGTGGAATAGACTAAGAAGTTAATTAACAGATTTAATTAATAAATTGAGTTAAAATGATTGGTATAGTTAAAATAGATTGGGCAGGTATAGATATACAGGAGACAGGTTTGGAATAAAGTGTTAGAAGGTATATAAATAGAGTGCCCGACAAAAAGGTACGTATTTAATTCATATATGAGATTTTATGCGCCGTATCGGCTAGCCGCTTGGCTTTTCTTTTTCTTTTTGATTAGAAAGAGCCTGTGTGGCAGTTTGGGGATTTTCCCGATGCTCCCGGTACAAAGGAGGTTATGGCGAATTTTTCCGGGAATTTAAGGAGATAGAATATTTTAAGATAATTTGATAGTTAGAAATCAACGTATCAATATATATAGAAGTCGATAAGGAAACGAACTTAGAAATAGAATAGTATAATCAAAAAGGAAGACTTGGAATAAAATCTAGTAAGAATAGAAAGAGAAAGTATATATGTGTTTAAAAGTGAAGAAGTAGTTGTGTGGTATTGATTATTCGAGTAAGTAGTCATATCTGTTTTAACGTTATAAATGTTATTTAGTCAAGGTCTGAGAGGTAATTATACCCCAACTTGATTGGTTTCATTATTAACAAATGAATAGTAAGATTTCAGGCTCGAAGATCAATGTTGAATAAGAGTTAGTTGAATATAGTATTTGGGTTGTCGTAACGATGTTTTACACAACATCCGTTTTAACCCAAATAAGTGTAAGCTGGGAAATAGATGTTAAATATTTCCTAAGTATAGAAATAAACGAGATCGGAAAAGAGATAAGTAATTGGAATATTTTCCAATTATAAATAGCATATATTTACTAAAGTTAGAAAATAAAGGAAAGGCCAATATGGTTATTGAAAATATTTGGTTAACAAATATTGATAAAGAAATAGAGAAGTGATTTAATTAATGGAATATTAATTAAAGGCTCAGTGATTGTTGGATGTTTGGATGAACACTTGTTTTCTTCGATAGTTAAATCATCGACTATCGAAACACTTGTTTTTATTCGATAGTTAAATCACAGACTATCGAAGTTTTGTCCATCGTTGTCAATATGGAGAGACCAGTTGGATTATTATCCGAAGAACCACTCCGTATTAGCAGTAGCGTGCGAATCAGATTATATAAAGATAATCGAAGACGGAGTAGAGTGCAAGGACTTTTTCTATTAATAGAAATAGTGCCTTCAGTTCATCCTGTTCCTGGGTGACTTGTATGGATGAATGTCTGACAGAGTATTTCCAGAAAGGTCACGTACATTGATTTCTTCAACCGTACCAAGAGTGGAAGCGGAGAAGGAAACTTCTTTACCTAACACGTAATGTACTGTTGTAAACGTCAATCGGTGATTTGATGGATTTGACGATGTGGCATTCGAAGAGAATCTGGTGTGATGATAAAGCGTAGCCTCTGGCCTCAACATCCGGTAAATGACAGAAATCGGCCAGGCAACATGTCTATGTAGGTCGCACCTATTAGGGTGTATAATCACCTGATCTAGAGTTTCATTTACTTCTAAAAATCTATTGTCGATGCTGTCCCATTCGGGAAACGGTTGCTGATCCCAACCATTGGTGATATACATTCGATACACTCAAGCGAAATGAGTGGTCGATCATGTGTAGCTGAGTTGCAAGATGTTCTTGTTGAACTCGGTGTATTCTCCTCTAGAGATATACCAGCGGAAGGTGGTTCCATACCTTGTCATAGTTGGAAATCCATTACCCAATACGTGCTTGTGGTTTTGATTGTATATTATATATGTGGAACGTGAGATGCAAACGTTCCACTAGATTGTTATTTACTTGATTTAGACACTATTATAATATCAAAAGAGTTTTGATATAAAGTTAAATCAAGTGTTTGGATTCTCATAAGGGAAAAACCCGTTTCGTGTTATACGGCGTGGTCTTATGAGATATCATTTAGTTTTCTGAAACTGTTTTAAACTGTTTACTCATACCAGTCCCATGACTGACCCGGAGTTTATTTGTTTTGTTTTACCCAAACTCTTGGGTGCCTAAATTTGTACGGGCAGTCAAGTAGTTCAGGATTTTTCAGATATATCTAAAGGAGCTTGGAGCAGGAGGCTTCAGCGTTATCTAGTTATAGTTTTGTTCCGCTGTGTTGTAAGTGTTGTACTCTGATAATGATATGTGTATACAGTACAAATTTTGTATTACAAAGATATGATATATTATATTTTGTTCCGTGGCGATGTGAGATTCTATGTTATTGTTTTTGTTCTTCTTCTATCTCTTTCTTCTAAAAAAAATGTTTCGTATTTTCGTGATATTTGGGTTGGACGTATGATGTATATAGTCAACTCTGATGTTGCGGAAATCTGGGTCGTTACAGAAACATATCCCATTGTGTTCGGAATGGGGGTAAAACGCTAGGGACGACGGTCGTTGGGTTTGGATTGGTGTTCGTGTGTGTAAGAGGGTATTTTAGAGATTTTAAAATATATATAAAAAAAATCAATTGGGCCAACTCAGCACTCTCTCTCTCCGTCTTCTTCTCCGAAAACCCTCGAACCTACGGCGGCAACTCTTCATTCCTTCTCCCCTCGTTTTCTCCTCCTCCACGCAATAATAGCCACTGCTCAAGTTAAGTTTTTTGTAGAGTTTTCCTCCGTCTCCAAATCCATACCACTCTCAACCTCTATCCCTTCGTGAATCGCAAGTATCTAGGATGGGAAGTGCCGCCATTCGCGCCTGATTTACTCCCCCGATCTGAGCTCGAGCTGGCCGTGGTTGGCACACCCTGGTGCGCCGTTCGGAGCACTCCATCGTGGCGTAACATGATCGGCCATCCACTGAACGGATTGATCAAAAAATCCGAACCCTAGTTCGAACAAATTTTGAAAGGTACAGCTATGATAATTTTAAACTGATTTTGACATTTAAAAGCGTAGCAAACTTCTAAAAATCATATCTTTTTCATGTGTTGACGAAATTCAGTGAAACAAGAGATAGTGGACTCGTGTGGACGTCTTCTACCTTCTTGAAGAGACCGCATATTTTTCTGAGCCTTCTGCTATTTTTGGTGGAGTGGAACCCAATGTGAGATTTCTAATTTATAAACGATATGGAAAACGACGATGTATAAATTATATGATCGATGTATGAGTTATATAAGCGTTGTACACCTCTTGTATAAGCATTGTATAAGTTGTACGTTCGATGTATAAGTTATATATGCATTGTGAAAATTATATATGTGTTGAAATAGAAGTGGAATGCTATATATATACATATATATATATACGCCCCTCGTCCACAAACCATGGACGATATTTATTGGTTGTGATTGGTGTGAAAATTGATTGATAGCGAATGGTTGATTGGAATTGTTTGTGGTTGAAATTGATTGATTGTGGTTGAACAATACCCGTTTGTGGTTGAGAAATATTTGGTTGAAACCACATAGGATTAGTTTGTGGAAATGAAATAAATATACATGCCGCCTGCGTGCGAACTAGATGCATGATTCCCCATTGTCAAAAACCGCGAGGTTTTAAGGTAGAGCGAGGAGCCGTACTAGGGACGGTCCCGGTTTTAACTACCCTGCCGTTATGCTGCCGAAATTCTGAATAATATTCGTATGTTAGAATTATTTTCTTGTGTTGAAATTATATTCGTCTGTTGAATAGAAAACCTTCATGTGTTGAATAGAAATTCATTCGTTGAATCATATTCATGTGTTGAATGGTATTCGTGTTTTGAATAAATGTTTCAGCAATAAAAATCACATTTTTACCCTATTTATATAAACTATAGAAAACCTTCATGTGTTGAATCGATATTCATTCATTGAATTGAAATTCATGTGTTGAATGGTACTCGTGTTTTAAATATAAAAATCACCTTTTTTATCGATATTTACAAACTATAGAAAACCTTCATGTGTTGAATCGATATTCATTCGTTGAATTGAAATTCATGTGTTGAATGGTATTCGTGTTTTAAATATAAAAATCACCTTTTTATCGATATTTACAAACTATAGAAAACCTTCATGTGTTGAATCGATATTCATTCGTTGAATTGAAATTCATGTGTTGAATGGTATTCGTGTTTTAAATATAAAAATCACCTTTTTATCTATTTATATAAACTATAGAAAACCTTCATGTGTTGAATCGAAATTCATTCGTTGAATTGAAATTCATGTGTTGAATGGTATCCATATTTTGAAAGAACTTGTTTTATAATAAAAATCCAATTTTTATCATCGATATGAACTATATAAAATAATCTTGTTTTGAAAGAAATTGTTTTATAATAAAAATCCTATTTTTATCACCTATATTAACTATATAGAATAGTAGAGTTTTGAAATAAACTGTTTTACATTAAAAATCACATTTTTATTATATACATGAATTGGTAAAAATAGTGAAGTGTTGAAATAGAAGACAGTTAGATAAAAATATAATTTTTATCAAACGTATGAAAATAATATAGCTTTGAAATCGAAGAAGCAATATATATATAAATAGAATTAAAATATATCGAATAAAGAAGCTGCAGTTCATATTTTGAAATCGTGCTTTCAAACGATTAGTGCGGGAGATCCGACCATTGGATTTTCCCGAAACCGCAACCGTTGGGTTCGCTTTGGAAAAATCTTTCCAACGGCACCAACTTTGTAAAAATCCAACGGTTGGATTGTCTGGAATGTTTAATTCAAATCTGAAGAAAAACAGCGCCAGAATCGATTATATTTATATATATATATAAATATAATTATACTTAATCGAATAACGACGCTACAGTTCGTATTTTGAAATCGAAACTTCAAACGATTATACCGGGAGATCCGACCGTCGGATTTTCCCGAAACTGGAACCGTTGGATTCGTTTTGAAAAGATCTTTCTAATGATGTAAATTTTGTGAAGATCCAACGGTTAGATTTTCAGATATGTGTAAATCAAATCTGAAGAAAAACAGCGCCACGGCCGCATTATGGCCCGAAGCGTCGTTTTGAATAAATTGGCTATTTTAAAATAAATAAAAATAGCGATAAATCGTTATAAAATATTATAAATGATATGGATGTGAAATTTAGAAATTAACTGAAGGTTAGCTAAGTCGAATGGTTTCCTGGATTTTGATCTGATGTTGGTATCGGCCTTCAGGGTTAATATTTGGGAAATCGTTCTCTTACTGATTGACGATTAGTGACTAATGAATTGAAATGATGCGGAGCAGTGTTTGTGTAGCACTTGTTTATTATATACGCAGGTTTTTCAGAAAGACCGGGTTTATCCCATTCTGAATAACTGAATCAACGATATGAAATCGAAGATGAAGACGGTGGTCGAAGACCGGAGATCTTCACCTCGTTTGGATGGAAACCGAGGTCCTGATTGGGAGGCATCCCGAAATATGGATAATGAGTGGTGATCGTCCAGACGTACGTGGTGATCGATGGGTTTGCGAGGTATATAGTGCCTCCGGTTTCGTTCAGACCCAGAACGGACTTGCAAATGGACAGTGTGTCTGACATTGGAATTTATTCTGTGTGATTGATAGCCATCAGTTGCACGGTGTGAATTGCCTGTGTGGCATGCTAAGATGCAGTTATCAGGGTTTCTGTTGAAAATCAAAGTCTTGTGGTGATGATCAAAGCACCGCCTGTGTGGCGTAGCTTTGGGTATAACGTGAAATCGCGAGCCTCACACCCCGGTATGAACCAGAAACGGGAGAAAGGACCTCAGGGAGGGCCTGCGTTTCCTCCTAGCTAGAAGTGGCGTCAGTGGTTTTACACGCCCTGACGAGTTTGATTTATGTGGTTGTTGCTGTTGCGAGGCGCCTCGGTTATATCGGTCGATCCGGGACCGATGGAGTCATTTGTTGGCTCGCTTACGCCCCAAAGGGCAGGGAAACATAGTGTTCAGGCATTTTAATCCACTCCGTGTGGACCGACCCTGACGATCCAAGGGTCGATGCGTTCTGATCCTGAGACTCGGGCTAGGTAGTCTCGAATTCGGTAAGGACTATCTTCTGCCTTGGTTCATGAAGGAAATCCAATTTCCAAATACGTGACTATGCGATTTTGATTGTATACCTATATATGGAGACATAGTGATATGGGGCATTAATGCCGTCTATGATTGATAGTTATGATTTGAAATTGTTTTCAAAACATATAAACACTAGCAATAATATCAATGCCTTTGTTATATTCGTATCAAGCATATTTTGGCCGTTATAAGGTAAAAACTCTATCCTCCGGTTTGCGTTGCATTGTGTGATGGGAACTGAGTCTTATAATGGCTTCATTTTTATAAAAAGCATAGCGATGTTTAAAAGAATGATTTGTTTTAAAGCACTGGCAATCCAATGGAGTAAACCCGTTCCACGAAAGTGGCGTGGTCCTGTGATTAGCCATATTTTAAATGTGTTGAGTAGATTTCTCATACCAGTCCCATGACTGACTCGTAGTTCGTTTCACTTTCAAACTCGGGTGCCCTTTTTCTACACGGGCAGCCTTGTATTCAGGTTTTAGCTGGCTTTCTCTGGATAGCTGGAGCTGAAGATGGATTCTATTATTTATCTCTTTTTATGCTATTCAGCTCCTATTGTACATTATGTTTGTTTTCCGCTGTAGACATTTATGTATAGCTAAACTGTATTTTGTTCTAAGTATGATCCTATACTGTGTAACTCTGATGATTACGTTTATCCAGTATATTCTATTGTGCATTATCTGGTGTATTTATTTATTTCTGTTCTGTTGTTATCTGTTTATGTGTTATATTCCAAGGATTACCCTTGTCGCCGTCAGTAAGGGGTTTGGGGTCGTCTCATTTGGTATCAGAGCTTTGGTTAAGCTTAGTTCTGGAAAATAACATATGAACGAACTCGTCAGAAATAGAACCAGTAGTGTTCTAGGACGGGTAACTCTATACATATAGGATCAGTAATATCCTAGTATAAGTACAGCAGAAATACACCCCAGTAGATACATTTACATTGAAGTATTTGTCTCTATGTTTTGAAATATCTTTTCTGTTGACCTGACACTTTGTCTGCTAATTGCAGACGCACTAGAAAATAAGTGACAGGAACAGAAGAAATAATCGTATGGCTCGACCAGCTAATGAGCCAGTTGTGCTCCCATAGCCAGAATCAGATATAGAAGTTCTATTCAAGAGATTTCGAAATCTGGGTGGATCGCCATTCTTAGGCAAAGAGTCCATTATGGAAACACAAGCTTGGATTCGTTCTGCAGAGAAAATCTTTGAGGGTTTAAAGCTGAGAGACGATCAGAAAAGATTACTGACGTCTTGGGCACTCAAAGAAGAAGCTTTGTTTTGGTGGGATTCAGTTATTAAAGATAATCCAGAAGGTGATATCACCTGGGACAGATTCAAAGTGATTTTCCTAGAAAGATTTACTCCTCCCGAAGCAACCGAGCGATTATGTGATGAATTTTCTTATCTGATACAAGGTGATATGACCATCTCAGAATATCATAAGAAATTCAACGAACTTTCTCACTTTGCTCCTCATCTGATTCAAGATCCAAAGAGGAAGAATTTGAGATTTATTCATGGCCTGCAAAGAAAATATCAGAACAGTGTAATGAGGAATGTGAAGCTCCCCTTTTCTGAAATGATATACATGGCTTATCAGTATGAGGATCTCGACAAGAAAGGTATGTTGCCTTGTGAAGAAGAGGTCAGCTCTAGTAAGAAAAATGAGTCTGAGACTGATCGTCCGGAGGCCAGTACGATGTTTGAGGTCAGTAAGAAGCCTAGTGCCAAGAGGAAAAGGGCTAAGTCTGAGAAAGAACCCATAACGACGGCCACATGCTCTAACTGCAGGAAACCAGGGCATTTGACCAGGAATTGTAAAACCTCGAAGAAACGAAAGAAGGGGTTTAAACCCGATAACCAGTTTCGAGAGAATAGAAAATGATGCCAATGCCATCGGATTGGCCATCTTGAAAAGGATTGCGGGCAATTTAAGAAATCCAAAGCAGTACATATAAATGAAGTAGCAGAAACGTCTGAGCCCTCAGCTATTCAAGAAAGGCTAGATGTTTTAGAAGGCATGCTAACTGTCAAAGATATCCCAGTTAAAGTACTGTTTGACACCGGCGCGTCGCGAAGCTTTGTTGCAAAGAATGCAGCTAAGAAGCTGGATTTGAATTTGAAGAAGCTCAAGGAACCAATGACTGTCCAGAATCCGGTTGGGGGTTCCATTGATCTCAGTTGGGTTTGTGGGGGGCCGGTTTCTTTTTCTCGTTATCGGTTTCCTACCATCGCGGTCGTCATGAATTTTACGGAGTTTGATCTTATCTTGGGGTTAGACTGGCTGACCAAGTATGAAGCTGAGGTTAAATGCGCCGACAGAGTCGTTAAGGCGAAGATTAAATCAGGTGATTATATAACCATTCCCTGTGAAGGTCAGAATGCAAATAGAAAAGACTTCTGGGCAGCTCTGAATGTTTCTCCTGTTCAAATAGAAAATATCCCTGAAGTCACAGAGAATATTCCTGACCTCATCAAGGACATTCCTGTCGTCAAGAACTATGCGGATGTGTTCGAAGAAGTTGTTCGCTTACCCCCGCAGAGAGAAATTGATTTCAAAATTGCTTTATTTCCGAATACAAGGCCGGTAGTTCACGCTGTTCGAAGAATGTCCTTGAAGGAGAAAGAAGAACTTGACAATCAAACACGACAGCTAGTATGGAAGGGTCTGATCAGACCTAGTTTCTCTGATTGGAGAGCAGCAGTGGTGTTTGTCCCAAAATCAGACGGTACTCTACGTCTATGTGTGGATTATCGTGATTTTAACAAGCAGACGATAAAGAACAAATATCCATTGTCGCGGATCGATGATTTATTGGATCGTTTGAATGGAGCACAATTATTCTCAAGGATGGACCTAGCTACAGGCTTCCATCAACTTCGAATTGCCGAAGAGTGTGTTCCAATGACAGCATTCATAGGTCCCAACTTATTCTACGAGTGGTTAGTAATGTCGTTCAGCTTATGTAACGCTCCAGCTTACTTCGTCGATCTGATGAATAGAGTGTTCAGAGGAGTTTTGAATAAATTTGTTCTGGTTTTCATTGACGATATTCTAATCTTCTCTAAATCAAAGGCCGAACATGAAAAGCATTTGGAACAGGTTCTGGAAATCCTCAGAAGGAATGTATTAAAAGCTAAACTATCCAAATGTATATTCTGGCAACATGAAGTAAAATTTCTAGGCCATGTCGTATCAAAAGAAGGAATTGTTGTAGATCCATGTAAAATCACAGCTATTCAGAATTGGAAACAGCCCAGTACTCCTACAGAAATCCGCAGTTTTCTCGGATTGGCTAGTTATTACCGGAAGTTCGTTAAAAACTTTTCGAAGATATCTGGTCACTTAACGAAGCTTATAAAAAAGCACTCTAAATTCAAATGGACTCCAGAAAGTGAGGAGGCTTTTGAAGAGCTAAAGTTAAGATTAACTACAGCTCCAGTGTTAACCATCATCGATGGCAATCAGGATTTGAAAGTCTGGACTGATGCTTCTAGAGAAGGCCTTGGCGCAGTGTTAATGTAAAGGGGCCAAGTGATTGCTTATGCTAGCCGTCAACTGAAGTTGCACGAGAAAAACTATGTCACTCATGATCTTGAGTTATTGGCTATAGTATTCGCTTTGAAAATCTAGAGACACTATCTTCTGGGTGAGAGATTTGAACTGTTTACAGATCACCAGTCGCTAAAGTATCTGTTCACCCAGAAAGGCTTGAATCTGAGGCAGCAACGTTGGCTGGAGTTTCTTGCAGCATATGACTTTGAGATTATATACACTCCAGGGAAAGCCAATGTCGTGGCCGATGCGTTAAGCCGAAAGAATGAAATGATCGCCAATTTTATTATCACGACTTCATTGCTAGATAAAATATATGATCTTCGGAAGGATGATCACTTCATTCAGAAGATCAGAGAGATAATTCAACAAGGCGAACCCTCGAGTTTTCAAGTTGATAATGATGGGATTCTAAGGCTCAAAGGTCGAATCTGTGTCTCTAACATTCCTGAGCTTCGAAAGGAAGTATTGGATGAATGCCACAAGTCAAAACTTAGTATCCATTCGGGAGTAAGCAAAATGTATAATGACATCAAACGTACCTTCTGGTGGAAGTCGATGAAGAGGGACATTTCTTTATATGTTAACCGATGCCCTACTTGCCAGCTAGTCAAAAGCGACCAACGGAAGCTGGCTGGATTATTGCAACCGCTAGACGTTCCTGGTTGGAAGTGGGAACATATTTCCATGGACTTCATTGATGGTTTGCCCAGAACCAGAAAAGGGAATGACAGTATTTGGGTGATCGTAGATCGCTTCACGAAGACCGCCCATTTCATACCTGTCAGATCAAACAGAACTGCTCAGAGTCTGGCACAGATATATTTCAAGGAAATAGTTAGACTACATGGAGTGCCGCTCAGTATAGTCAGTGATAGAGATACAATATTCACTAGCAAATTCTGGGAGGCATTTCAAGTAGAACTGGGAACAAAACTAAACATGAGCACCGCTTATCATCCTCAGACAGATGGTCAAACTGAGAGGGTTAATCGTATACTGGAAGATCTATTGCGGGCTTGTGTTCTAGATTTCGGTGGATCATGGGAAGACCATCTGCATTTGGCTGAATTCTCATATAATAACAGCTACCAGGCGAGCCTGACAATGTCACCATTCGAAGCATTGTATGGTAGACCGTGCCAATCTCCTGCTTGTTGGGTCGAACCCGGAAATAGACTAGTGTTAGGGCCTAATATGATCCAAGAAGCTGCCGACAAAGTCGATTTCATTAAGAAACGATTACTCGCCGCTCAAAGCCGAAAAAAGAGCTATGCCGATAGGAGAAGAAGAGATATATCCTTTGCTGTTGGCGACTATGTATATTTGAAAGTATTGCCGATGAGAGGAGTTATCTGGTTCGGTAAAACTGGAAAGTTGGCGCCCAAATTCATTGGTATGTTTCCTATTCTTAAACGGATCGGAACACTTGCTTATAGGGTCAAACTGCCTGATTGGTTGCCTGGAGTGCATTATGTATTTCACATATCTCAACTTCGAAAGCACATTCATGATCCAGACTTGATCGTGGAAGAAGCATCTCAACAAGATATTGAAATTACTCCAGAATTGGCTGTGAGAAGAGATCCGCTCAAGATTATCGGCAAAGAAACCAAAGAGCTGAGGAACAAGAAGGTTCACTTAGTCAAAGTGCAATGGAGTGGAGATCGGCGAGATTGTACTTGGAAAACTGAGGAGAGCATTCAGAAAGCCTATCCTAGATGCCGAGTGGATATCTCTGATTGACTCCGGTGCAAGGTACATTTACCATACTTTGCATTACCAATTAGTTCTCTACTCTGTTGTTATTTTCTTTCCATGGATGTGCACTTTTAATTCTATAGTCTGAATGATTTTAAGAGAGTATAGAAATTGATTAGTGTATTTTTGAAAAGTAAAAAACAATTTGATTGTTGTTTGTGTTGTGTGATTGTAGATTTGATTAATTGAATTATTAAAACGATAGTTAATTTAATCAATAATAGAAAAATGGTAGAATTTACTCATTTATATTACACATTGAACTGATTAGAAAATAGATAGAAATATATACTTGTGCATTATATATGTTTGAACAGGTAATTGGATAGCTGTTGAGTAAAGATTTTATTTGCGTGCCCGACAAATAGGTAAACCTTAATGAGTTGGATGCGAAATATTATTATATCAACTCCTGTGAATGCCATTGGATGCGGAGTGCTGGTTATTCTGTGTGTAATAATAAACGTTGCTATAGGATAGTAACAATTAATTTTGAACTACATTACATGGCATACTTCTGGAAGATAGGCATACTTCATCATATACCACATAAGCATTTGGAGCTTGTGTGACGAGGTGGAAGATTTACCATACGAGCGAGAGGCTTGTATGGCGATGACTATATTTTACAGGTTGAACTGATAACTGATATGGACTATTTAAATTGTAACAATAAAATAGCCAGATTAATAAAAAAAACCACACGGGTATGGAGTTGACAATAATCACGTCTCTCTAGTTATTAGATACGGCACATGGACTATTTATTTCCCACACGGGACGAGGTGACGGGGATTTATCCTCTGGAGCAATTAAAATACACACTCCCTCAGGCTTTGACAGGGTGACGAGAATTTATTCTCTGGAGTTATTATCTATACACGCTCTCCTGTAAACACCAGATTATATCACTATAAATTTGTGTATGCTTTATAGGATTTATTGGGTACCTAATATGGCCCAATAAATTTCCAAACCTCTTCCCGTACAAAGGAGGTTATGGCGAAATTTTTCGAAAATTCCGGGTGTTAGCCAAATTTTTGAAGAATTTGAAAATTCTCAAAAACTGAAAAGTTGGAGAATGGAAGCCAGATTGAACGTAGGGTTGATTAATCAAACCACTTTCGACTTTGTTCCTTTTCGGGGATGAAAAGTTTTAAGTGGGGGAGATTGTAACGACCCAGAAAATTTGGACCAATTTAAAATTTTTAAATTGGCTAAAATAGTGGATTTTAAATATTTAAAATAAATATTTTAAATAGTAGCAATGAAAAGTGAGTTTGGATCGACGTTTGAAAATAAATATAATTACTTTGAATTATAAACAAGGCCTGAAATGGCGCGGTAGTTTCAAAATTTGAATTCAAACTTTGACTGACTGTACCGGGTGCAAAACAAAGCGGATTTGAGTGAAACTAAAGATATTTAAATCTGTTAGTGAATACCTTTCTAACGAATCTGAAAAATCGAAGTTTCATAGTGGGAAGCAAAAGTTAGGGCCAAATGAATTTTCAGAAAGGTCGCTATGGAATTTATATAGCCCGTGAAATTGGCCATTTTGCAAACGACCTCGGAATTCGACGAAACCTCTTTTGTTGTATCCGGAATGTGAAGTTATTGCTAGGTTTCAAATTTCATAATTTTTGAAGCTAGTATGTGAGCGTGGCAAAGGAAAATGTGTTTTGGTCAATTATAGTTAAATTGGATCGACCAGAAATGGGCCATTTTTCAAACGGTCTCAGAATTCGATGAAACTAGTTTTGTTGGGACCGTATTGTCAAAACATAGCCAGATTTATTTTTCTGGAATTTTTCGAATCAGTTTATGGCCCTGGCAAATTGAAATGTACGTTCAAATCGAATATTGAATGTTTTATATTTTAATTTGAAGAAAAACTGACTGAAACATTCGAATGGGCCTTCGAAACATATCCCATTTTGTTCGGAATGGGGGTAACACGCTAGGGACGATAGTCGTTGGGTTTGGATTGATGTTCGTGTGTGTAAGAGGGTATTTTAGAGATTTTAAAATATATATATATATATATAAAAATCAATTGGGCCAACTCAGCACTCTCTCCCCCCGTCTTCTTCTCCGAAACCCCTCGAACCTACGGCGGAAGCTCTTCATTCCTTCTCCCCTCGTTTTCTCCTCCTCCACGCAATAATAGCCACTGCTCCGGTTAAGTTTTTTGTAAAGTTTTCCTCCGTCTCCAAATCCATACCACTCTCAACCCCTATCCCTTCGTGAATCGCAAGTATCTAGGCTGGGAAGTGCCGCCGTTCGTGCCTGATTTACTCCCCCGATCTAAGCTCGAGCTGGCCGTGGTTGGCACCCCCTGGCGCGTCGTTCGGAGCACTCCATTGTGGCGTAACCTGATCGGCCAAACACTGAACGGATTGATCGAAAAATCCGAACCCTAGTTCGAACAAATTTTGAAAGGTACGGCTATGATAATTTTAAACCGATTTTGACATTTAAAAGCGTAGTAAACTTCTAAAAATCATATCTTTTTCATGTGTTGACGAAATTCAATGAAACAAGAGACAGTGGACTCGTGTGGACGTCTTCTACCTTCTAGAAGAGACCACATATTTTTCTGAGCCTTCTGCTATTTTTGGTGGAGTGGAACCCAATGTGAGATTTCTAATTTATAAACGATATGGAAAACGACGACGTATAAATTATATGATCGATGTATGAATTATATAAGCGTTGTACACCTCTTGTATAAGCGTTGTATAAGTTGTACGTTCGATGTATAAGTTATATATGCATTGTAAAAATTATATATGTGTTGAAATAGAAGTGTAATGTTGTATATAAATATATATATACGCCCCTCGTCCACAAACCATGGACGATATTTATTGGTTGTGATTGATAGCGAATGGTTGATTGGAATTGTTTGCGGTTGAAATTTATTGATTGTGGTTGAAAAATACCCGTTTGTGGTTGAGAAATATTTGGTTGAAACCACATAGGATTAGTTTGTGGAAATGAAATAAATATACATGCCGCCTGCGTGCGAACTAGATGCATGATTCCCCATTGTCAAAAACCGCAAGGTTTTAAGGTAGAGCGAGGAGCCGTACTAGGGACGGTCCCGGTTTTAACTACCCTGCCGTTATGCTGCCGAAATTTTGAATAATATTCATGTGTTAGAATTATTTTCCTGTGTTGAAATTATATTCGTCTGTTGAATAGAAAACCTTCATGTGTTGAATAGAAATTCATTCGTTGAATCATATTCATGTGTTGAATGGTATTCGTGTTTTGAATAAATGTTTCAGCAATAAAAATCACATTTTTACCCTATTTATATAAACTATAGAAAACCTTCATGTGTTGAATCGATATTCATTCGTTGAATTGAAATTCATGTGTTGAATGGTATTCGTGTTTTAAATATAAAAATCACCTTTTTATCGATATATACAAACTATATAAAACCTTCATGTGTTGAATCGATATTCATTCGTTAAATTGAAATTCATGTGTTAGATGGTATTCGTGTTTTAAATATAAAAATCACCTTTTTATCTATTTATATAAACTATAGAAAACCTTGATGTGTTGAATCGAAATTCATTCATTGAATTGAAATTCATGTGTTGAATGGTATCCATATTTTGAAAGAACTTGTTTTATAATAAAATTCCAATTTTTATCCTCGATATGAACTATATAAAATAATCTTGTTTTGAAAGAAATTGTTTTATAATAAAAATCCTATTTTTATCACCTATATTAACTATATAGAATAGTCGAGTTTTGAAATAAATTGTTTTACATTAAAAATCACATTTTTATTATATACATGAATTGGTAAAAATAGTGAAGTGTTGAAATAGAAGATAGTTAGGTAAAAATATAATTTTTATCAAATGTATGAAAAGAATATAGCTTTGAAATCGAAGAATCGATATATATACATAAATAGAATTAAAATATATCGAAAAACGAAGCTACAGTTCGTATTTTGAAACCGTGATTTTAAATTATTAGTGCGGGAGATCCGACCATCGGATTTTCCCGAAACCGCAACCGTTGGGTTCGCTTTGGAAAAATCTTTCCAACGGCACCAACTTTGTAAAAATCCAATGGTTGGATTGTCTGGAATGTTTAATTCAAATCTGAAGAAAAACAGTGCCAGAATCGATTATATTTATATATATATATAAATATAATTATATTTAATCGAATAACGACGCTGTAGTTCATATTTTGAAATCGAAACTTCAAACGATTATACCGGGAGATTCGACCGTCGGATTTTCCCGAAACTGGAACCGTTGGATTCGTTTTGAAAAGACCTTTCTAATGATGTAAATTTTGTTAAGATCCAACGGTTAGATTTTCAGATATGTGTAAATCAAATCTGAAGAAAAACAGCGCCACAGCCGCGTTATGGCCCGAAGCGTCATTTTTAATAAATTGGCCATTTTAAAATAAATAAAAATAGCGATAAATCGTTATAAAATATTATAAACGATATGGATGTGAAATTTAGAAATTAACTGAAGGTTAGCTAAGTCGAATGGTTTCCTGGATTTTGATCTGATGTTGGTTTCGGCCTTCGGGGTTAATATTTGGGTCGTTCTCTTACTGATTGACGGTTAGTGACTAATGAATTGAAATGATGCGTAGTAGTGTTTGTGTAGCACTTGTTTATTATATACGCGAGTTGCTCAGAAAGACCGGGTTTATCCCATTCTGAATAACTAAATCGACGATAAGAAATCAAAGATGAAGACGGTGGTCGAAGACCGGAGATCTTCACCTCGTTTGGATGGTAACCGAGGTCCAGAATGGGAGGCATCCCGAAATAGGGATAATGAGTGGTGATCGTCCAGACATACGTGGTGATCGATGGGTTTGCGAGGTATATAGTGCCTCCGGTTTTGTTCAGACCCAGAACGGACTTGCAAATGGACAGTGTGTCTGACATTGGAATTTATTCTGTGTGATTGATAGCCATCAGTTGCACGGTGTGAATTGCCTGTGTGGCATGCTAAGATGCAGTGATAAGGGATTCTGTTGAAAAGCAAAGTCTTGTGGTGATGATCAAAGCACCGCCTGTGTGGCGTAGCTTTGTGTATAACGTGAAATCGCGAGCCTCACACCCCGGTATGAACCAGAAACGGGAGAAAGGACCTCAAGGAGGGCCTGCGTTTCCTCCTAGCTAGAAGTGGCGTCAGTGGTTTTACACGCCCTGACGAGTTTGACTTATGTGGTTGTTGCTGTTGCGAGGCGTCTCGGTTATATCGGTCGATCCGGGACCGATGGAGTCATTTGTTGGCTTGCTTACGCCCCAAAGGGCGGGGAAACGTAGTGTTCAGGCATTTATTTCCACTCCGTGTGGACCGACCCTGACGATCCATGGGTCGACGCGTTCTGATCCTGAGACTCAGGCTAGGAAGTCTCGAATTCGGTAAGGACTATCTTTTGCCTTGGTTCATGACGGAAATCCAATTTCCAAATACGTGACTGTACGATTTTGATTGTATACCTATATATGGCGACATAGTGGTATGGGGCATTAATGTCGTCTATGATTGATAGTTATGATTTGAAATTGTTTTCAAAACATATAAACACTAGCAATAATATCAAACGCCTTTGTTTTATTCGTATCAAGCATATTTTGGTCGTTATAAGGTAAAAACTCTATCCTCCGGTTTGCGTTGCATTGTGTGATGGGAACTGAGTCTTATAATGGCTTCATTTTTATAAAAAGCATAGCGATGTTTAAAAGAATGATTTGTTTTAAAGCACTGGCAATCCAATAGAGTAAACCCGTTCCACGAAAGTGGCATGGTCCTGTGATTAGCCATATTTTAAATGTGTTGAGTAGATTTCTCATACCAGTCCCATAACTGACTCGTAGTTCGTTTCACTTTCAAACTCGGGTGCCCATTTTTCTACACGGGCAGCCTTGTATTCAGGTTTTAGCTGGCTTTCTCTGGATAGCTGGAGCTGAAGATGGATTCTATTATTTATCTCTTTTTATGCTGTTCAGCTCCTATTGTACATTATGTTTGTTTTCCGCTGTAGACATTTATGTATAGCTGAACTGTATTTTGTTCTAAGTATGATCCTATACTGTGTAACTCTGATGATTACGTTTATCCACTATATTCTATTGTGCATTATCTGGTGTATTTATTTATTTATGTTCTGCTGTTATCTGTTTATGTGTTATATTCCAAGGATTACCCTTGCCGCCATCAGTACGGGGTTTGGGGTCGTCTCATAGAACAATGTAGGCGACATAAGGTCCAATTGGTTATACATTCGACATCAAGTCGGGTGTGCTAGGTGTGGCTTCATTATAGTAAGCTCCAAGTTCTGGTTTCCTCTCTTTAACTTTAAGTGCGCGATTTCTAACATTTCTTTTAATTGTCAGTTCTGAATCCTAAAGAAGCCGCAAGGTTGATTATACCCAGATCACTTGACTGCTTTACTAAATGCTCCTCCAGCCTCGCTAAGTATCAAGAACTGCCTCATGGATGAGTCTCTTCATCGATATCATTTGCTTAGTCTACAACGGAGTATGGGAGTTGGTGGAGGTTGTGATCTTGTATATGTACCCCCAGCTCAGATTCCTCTGGCGTCAGCAGGGATAGAAGGCATGCCTCCAGTCGGGGGCAGGTAACAACATCATATGAAGTTGGGGAGGCCTTAAGAAGAAAAGACCTTACAAGTTCCAGTTATGAACCTCAACCGAGGGGATGGAGAAGTCCCCCGAGAAAGTAATTATTGAAAAGCTTATGAGTCCCTCTCCCATAAATATATTCATCGAGGAGCTCTTAGAAAAGACTATCAAGGAAGAGCCTAAGGACCTTTCTACGATAGATACATCCACTGCAGAGAAGCAACCCTCTCTTAAGACTCCACCTCCAGCTACATCTCCAATCCACGACTCCCTCAGAGAAATCATTGTCTCCATATTGAGGTTTAGGCATTCTTTCTTTGCGGGATATTATATACTCTTCTAGAGACCTTGGCTTTGGTTATTTCTTTCCTACTTCCGAAGAGGAAATCACACCCACCAAGATGGGAAAGACGACACTAACTAGCCTAAATCCGGGCTCTAGTTTGTTAGGGGATCACTTAGGAAACACACAACACAGACTCTGCACGTCACAACACCTGTGTGTTGCATTAGTTCCTGATTCTAATAATATCTTACTTTGATTTGTAGGATCTATGTCTCATTAAGGGTATGACCCCAAAAAGATCCGTAGTAGTCCCTCAAAGTCTTATCCAGATCTTGAGCTTGAATATAGAGATGACTGAAACTGAGAGGAGAGAAGCTACCAACAAAAGTAAGTATTATTCCTCCTCCCGCTCTCGTTCCCCAGTCCTCTCTGATGTCGACAAGCATAAAAGCTATCAGGGCTCTCATGAAGCAGAAAAACAAATTGCCAAAGCCCCACTTCCCCAAAAACAAACACATACTCAAGATAAACATTCCAAGAAGCAATCTGACCCCAAAGATAAACCGAAAGAAAAGGATGGCAAAACCATCATTCCATCCAAATGCAAATCCAATGATTTCTCCACATCGAACCCCATTGTGCTTAATGCCTCTACTGCCTAGAGGTTAAAAGTTTTAAAAGAGAAATTCCCTCAATATCACTTCTGGAACTTGCACTTTGTGCCTAATCTCCGTCCAATCCCTGAGAATTGGTCCCGTAGTGCCATCGAAAAGATGAACTTCGTTGACCAACAATACAAGGAAACATGCAAGTACGCTCGGAAGCTATCCGAGATCATACAGAATCTCCAGCTGTATTTGGATAATCAGAGGTATCCATGGGAATGCGACATGTGATGCATCAGGCTGTCGAGAAAGATGCAAAGAAGTTTAGGATCAACTCACACTTGTGGAACATGAAGCCGAAAAATACAAGAAAATGCACGTTGAGTTGCAACAACGTTTACATAATGAGCTTGTTGTTAATAGCAAAGAACAGACAGCCCTTGAAAAGAAGTGTCAGAGTGTTACAGCTGAAAATACTGATCTAAAATTTTCTTGCACTCCCCTTGAGCATGAGAAAACTAAACTAAAATAAATATCGATATGAGGGCCAACCTGGCTGAAGCTGAGAAGAGGGAAAAGAGGGCTGAGGAAAATGCTAAAACTGCTCTTTAATTCGCATCCAATTCTAATGCTCAGTTTGAGGTTGACAAGGCTGAGCTGGAGAAACATCTTACCAAAGCCAAACAAGATCTTCTTGGTATGGGACCTCTCATTCTCTCTATCTTTACACAAGTTCTCCGATATCGCGATATATCATAGGTGGAAGACTATCCTACTACTTTAGCCGATGCTTGGAGTGAACTTCTCAAAAATGAGAAGCGTAAGCTAAAGGTTGAAACTGTGGATGAGGAGGAATTGATGAGGATGCACTTCAGAGGCGATGAGCTTGAGCGCTTGGCAGAGGGAAGGAGACTACAACAAGAAGATGAGGATGCTGCGAAGTGTCAGGCTAAGGGAAAAGATTCCATTAGGGGTAGTTCTGGCTCTTCCTCTACAACATCTAAGGTTGGGAAGACAAAAGAGTGTGATCCTAAGAATCCAGGGCTTGTCACACACATGTCTCTCTCCCCAATCATCGAGGCTAAGACCCCTGCAACTCCTAAAGACCATTATGCTGAAGGTATTTCCACATTCTCTCCTCAATTTTCTAAAGCTATTATGGCATGTCATCATGCTATGGGGATTCCAACTGAAAGGCCCATTATTTCTTTGGAGCTAATGACCATTGCTCTCCCTGCTTTAGGTACAAAGCCTGCTGATGTTGCTGACGAGTAGGGGATAAAGCCAATTGATGAGCCTATAGTGCCTCTTGGTGACGATGCTTCAAAGGAAAGAGAGATGATAGCTGCATTGAAGGATCTTGACGGCATGGAAACTGATGTTGACATTACACCGAAGAGACCAAAAAAGCGAGGAACCGACGCTAGTAGAGATAAAGGCGAGAAATGAGGAAAACTTATGCAAGTCAAGTTTGAGCTTTTGCCCACTCCTTTTCCTGTTGATATTATCGGTATGGTTCTTCCGTCCAGCGATAAGTCTCCACTGATCTTCTTTCATTGCCTCTAAAGGATACAAGCTCCAAGCCTAATCCTGAACCTGAAGAATCTTCGATTGGTAAGATTAAAAAGAAAGAGCATCTACTTACGAGACTGGGTTGGAGGAGCAGAAGAAGCTCAGAGATTTCAAGAAGACCAAAACATCCAGGGTCGTAGATGCTTTCAAATTTGTTTCTTTAGTTTTCCACTTGCCTGTTGTGGTTATAGAGAGTGAGGCCCTCGCCTTTTGCTTTATCACTCGAATAAAAAAAGTAATTAGTAAAGTTGTTATCATTCTATATAAGCTTGTAATTAATGAAGTAGTCTATTTCTTTTATTCGCTTTGTGTTCAATGTACTTGCGATTTAATTTTTGACCCTTGTTTAATTCATAAGTTGTCCACTAAGATAGGGTCAACCTAGTCAAGTCATTACTAGTTCGGAGGTATAGTGCATATGGTCCCAATTAACCATGGACAATATGCCAATTCTATGGTATATTAGAGGTTAATTTATAAGTTCATGCTAATGCCCCCAACATCGGTAGGGATCTTGGGCTAGGTCTACGCTCATGCCTCCAAACCTTCCATGGGGTAGGAGCCAAATCCTTTGGATGTTCGATCCAAATATTTTTATACTCTCCTGTCGTGAATTCAGGGGTTATAACAGTCTTAAGTAGTGGTGCACCATTTCACATCTACCCTGATTTTGTACTCACTCTCGAGTCATGAGAGTTAGAGTTGATCGTGCGGAAGGTCATATTATTCGCTTTGGCATCAAGTCTGCTCTTTAAATCCTAAAGTGGGATTTTTCCAATTTGAGTGTCGATATCGAACTCGAGCTCGAATTTAGTCAACACTTCATTCCAAGCTATGTTGAATGTAGATAGTACGACAAGTGGTCGGGTCACACTTGTCCGGGCATCATCCTTTTGCTCCCATGTCAAGGGGAAAATGTTGCCATCGGGGATGGTCGAGTTCCACCCCTGTTATCTATACTCGTCCCATCGAAATAGGGAAGATTTTAATATGTGGTTTAAGTGTCTTTCCCTTATATTGGTCTATAACGTGGGGATCACTATTTCGGGCATCGATGTTAAGCCCAACTTCAGTTAGTCTAAGTCCGATTAGCCACGAGATTGAGTTAGCTCGTTGAAACATGAGCAAGTGAACATTGTTAGGGGTTAATCACTCCTTTCGTTCGTGTTTGGTACAGACACATCGAATTACAATACATAATCAAATCAACACAAACAGTCACAGAGCATGCAAAAGAGCCTTTATTTATAAACAATAACTTTGGGCAAATCAGACTTCATTACATAGTCCAGGAAAAGGAAAAATAAAAGCTTAAGTCAAATAGTGCCGCAGATTCTTGGCATTCCATGCTCTTAGAAGATTATTGCCATCAACGGTCATTAGCCTAAAAGCTCCATTATCAAGCTTTCGATGAATGGCATATGATCCTTCCCATTTCAAGCCAATGTAGACGGGGGCCGAGAAGACACACTTCAAAACGAGGTTGCCAGGCTCGAACGTCCTAGGTCATACTTTCCGATTATAATATCAAGCGAGCTGATGTCTATGCTCTGAAATACGCAAGTACACCTCCGCTCTCTTTTCATTAATCATACCGGGTGACTCTAACAGAAGAGACTTATTAGTCAAAGGATTGTAATATGTCATTTTATGAGAGGGGACTTCAAGCTCTACTGGGATGACAGCATCTGAGCTATAGGAGAGTACGAAAGGAGTATGGCCAGTCATTGACTTGTGAGTGGTTCGATACGCCCAAAGGGATAATGACAATTCGCCAACCCACTTGGTCTGTTCCTGCTCCAGTCTTTTCTTCATAATGGACTTGATGATCTTGTTTCTGCTTCTGCTTGTCCATTAGATTGCGGGTGCATAACTGTTGTGTATTTATTCCCCATATGACACTATCGGTGGAAATCTTTGAACTCCATCCTATCAAATTTGGTTCCAATATCAGTAATTATGGTCTTGGAGAGCCCAAATCGACGTATGATGTTTCCGACGATAAAGTTGATCACCCGCTTGATCCTGATGGTGGTTCATGGTTCCGCTTCAGCCCACTTACCATGATTGCATACTTCATTGCGCCCTTGGATATCTGGTGACTTCCAATGATGTCCACACCCCATATTGCAAATTGCCAAGGACTCACCATCTGGGTGAGTTGGTTAGGTAGAGCCCTAGGAATCTTAGCGAACCTCTGCCATTTGTCGCAGCACTGTGAGTAATCAGTTGCATCTCGATTTATGGTAGGCCAAAAGTAGTCACACTGTAGTATCTTCTTTGCTAAGGTTTTTGTGACACCACCATGTCTCTTAATGTCACCCATATGATGATGAATTAAGTTCTGTGAAGCAAAATAATACAAAGACTAATTTTAGCAAGACATGATATAAAATGCAGCAGAAAAACTTTTCAACTTTTATTTCAAATCAATTACAACATTACATTTTTCAAAACAAACCATCAATGTCATCATTATAAACATCTGTCAAAAAAATCAGAGTTCAAAATCATAAAATAATATTCGTCGTATGCCATCAAAATAAACATAGAAAAAGAGGCTAAAAGAGTACATATAAATAGGATTAACCTGAGTCCAAGAATAATACAATCACGTTCACTGCTACTGTCCACCGCCAATCTAAGATCCTGATGGTGAAAGGAAGAGAGGGAAGGAAAAAAATAGGTCATACATAAAGTCTAGCGATTTCCAGTGATTTTTAGCATAAGCATAAAATAGAAAGTATCAAGACAGATCAATAACATTGGATAAGAAAGTACAGCAAAATACACAAGCACGAGATAAATGGGATAACAAGATAAGAAGGCAAGGTAAAGATCATATGCGCTTCTCACTGCTATCCCAACAACAAGTTTCTGCAGCAACTACAAGAATAATAAGATTAGGTTTTACCCTATTTACTACCCATGCGATCGGCTCCCTATAGATACGAATAACCTATGCCAGCCAAGGCAGTAGGGGTTATCAGTCCCTAACCCATCAACTTTAAGACGCAGCCCTATTCACCGGTGTTACAACATCTTAATTTCCCCCATCGGAACCATGCACGCTCATGACTCCGCTGGAACGTGCCCATACCCATCTCCAAGATTTTGAACCTCTTGCAATCCAGATCAGTAAGCGTGCCCTGACCATTATCCAGTCTGAGGCTCCAATATGACACCAATAGCGATACTGACTGATATGGGTTCCAAACAGCAGATTGACACAAACTTGTGCCCTCAAGTGAACTAGGATTTTAAGAGTCCCAAAGCAGACGCGGAACCACTTAGCTTATTAATTAACAAGTTTAACTTAGCAAGTTTAAGTTCATTAATAAGCATGTTGTAAATAACATTTCCTATTAAATGTAATTTTACGTACAACCCTTTCCCAAAACATACAGACACCTGCTCGGATGTATATAACTTACAGTAACATGTTTTACTTAACTACATCTGATTCACATAACTTTTGATAGCATGTTCTACTTAATATCAAATTAAGTTTGACCTATTCAGATTAACATGTTTTGCATATTATCCAAATTATACAGTCATTGGGTTTCATGTTGCAATATGCCTAATTTTCCTTTTAACCGTTATTTTAAGTTTTTCCAGTTTAACCCAATTTACACAATTCTAACGGAAATGTCCTAGGCTCAACGTAAAATAAAAAGAAAAAGGTGAAAGATAGAACCAACTCTAAAATAGACAAATTGAATAAATAGGCATAAGACTATAAAAACAGAAAAAGGGATGATAAGGATGTACATATAACTGGTAACAGCTAAAAACTGAATGCATAATAGACAATAAAATAATAACATATGAACTTATAAACTATACAGTTTTAGATCCAAATTATTTATTATCAGAATACTTTTTAGATGGCAGATCTAAAAATGACTAGAACTCACATTGGTTTGAAATAGATCCAGAATATCCTTTTAAAACAGTTGTTGTAGTCCCTTCAATCTACGTTTAGGCAGCACCTCGGCATTTTCTTAATTTTTATTTAGAACATAACTTGGAGTAAGAAGATGAAGAAATTTTATGTGTAAGAAAATGGTTAGGCTACTAGCGTATTTATAGGTTAGCTAGGATAATTTTAAACCATTAGATTTTAGGTTTATAAATCAAACCGTACACCTCAAGATGAGTTATCGTATCTATAGAGCAAATAAAATAGTCCAGAATCAGGTGTAGGAATCTTCCTTGCATGAAGGTGGGTCGACCTACCTTAAGCATGGGTCGACCTATGTAAAGCTAAGTCGCCTAGTGACCATTGTTTTATGCGCTATTTAATTTTATATTATATTTTTAGTTCAATCTTCTATTATCCTTAACTTATTCGTACTTAATCTAATTTACAAAAACCAAAAGTCTGGACACAACAGTAAAGTCTATTTTGCCTAATTATTAATATTATTTTTATTATATAATTTATATATTTATGGTGTATTAAAATACTGGTGTTACATTCTCCCCTCTTTAAAGGATTTCGTACGAAAATTTGTAAGTTAAGAAGAATGTTACAAATAAAAACCTACACCCATCTACTCATCCATCAACCACTGGCATCAAATGTACTTAAAATTTCTAATGCTTTTTATGTATATATGCAAAGGTATTATGTATATGTCCTTAAACAAATACGAAAATCAGGCGGTCAGCTGATTCAGTTGACCTCCTTAATGTAATATATGTTTGTGCCACGTATCCAATATGTGTGCAAAAGAATCCTAATAGTACATATAATTTCTATATGTATGCACAATTATTCACCAAAATGAAACATCCATGTGATGATTCAACCATTTTCATCCATTGAAAATTAAAAATGCACACACATCCATATGCAATATGTAAATGCTTGGGCCGATCTAGTGATAAATATGTATGTATATGCATCCTCTTGTATCCACTAACAAACACTTGCAACCAACAAACATAACATGTCTCAGACATACGTTTTCAAGCATAGGTTTTTACCTACGAAATCGAGATTCAATCGATAGGGATAAACAAATTCGAACTCAAAAGCTTAGAAAAAGGAAATTAAGAAAGTACTCTCAAAACGGAAAGGGAAAGAAGTGTGAATCTTGTCTTCGGGTTAGCATGTCGCATCGTCACGATCTTCTCCCCATTGAACCTTCACTAACTTGATCTCCTTGTTGCGTAGCTTTTTAACTTCCGATCCAATAATACGGATGGGAACTTTCCTAGCTGATGCCTCCATCTCTATCTCTACATCATCGAGTGTACTTGGCTCAACCACCTCTACTGAATCATGTGGGCATTTCCTCAAGTGGGAAACATGGAACACGTCATGAACTCATGCCAGCCTTTCTGGTAGTCTTACCATGTAGGTCATCTGACGTATCCTCTCAACTATGGGGAATGGCTCTACAAATTTGGAGCTAACTTCCCTACCGAGCCAATTAGAACCAGGTTTCTCAAAGGTGACACCTTGATAAAGACCATATCTCCTACCTCAAACTCCATGTCAATCCTCTTTTGATCGGCATATGACTTCTTCCTATCTTGAGCTGCCTTCATCCATCTATGAATAAGATCTATCTTCTTACAAGATTCTCCAATAACCTCACGCCTAAGTAGAAATCTATCTGCAGACTCCCATCAACATGTCGACGGTCTACATGGTTATCCATAAAGTGCCTCGAAGGGTGCCATACCAATGCTCGACTGATAACTATTATTGTAGACAATCTCAACCAATGGGAGATGCTCCCCCCAAGTCCCTCCGAAGTATAGGATACACAATCTCAATAAATCCTCAAGAACCCTATTGACCCTTTCAGTCTGTCCATTGGTCTGAGGGATAAGCTGTGCTAAGTTGTAACTATCTACATAGGGCCTCTTGCAAGTTTTTCCAAAACTCGCTCGTAAGGATGGAGTCACAGTCACTTACTATATTGGAAGGCAGGCCATGAAGTCAGATGATCTCTCGAAGGTATACCTATGCTAGACAAGCTGTTGTCCTCTTGCTTTTAACTGGAATAAAGTGAACGCTCTTCGTTAATCTATCTACTATAACCCATATACTCATGCTTCCCTTCCTCGATCTGGACAGTCCATCCATAAAGTCCATAGAGACGCTCTCCCACTTTCACTGTGGAATATCCAAAGGATGGAGCATTCTGCCAGGTTTCTTTTTCTCAGCTTTCACTTGCTGACAAGTTAAACATTGGGCCACGAATTCTGCCACATCCTTCTTCATGCCAGTCCAATGAAAAACTCTCTTCGTATCTCGGTACATCTTGACACAATAGGATCATACGAGTATCTAGGTGCATACTATCTACCACAGAATTGGATATGAATGAATGAGAAGCACCAGAATAAAAGAGTATCCTAATAGGAGAGTCAAAAAGAGAAATCAATCCTTTGATGGTGACTTTCCTACCGCAAACCGGTCTACCAGCCTCAAAGCGCATGCACTTGCCCTCCAAATGATCCAGCCTTATGTCTTCCTTGTTAGGACACTGGTTGGTGAAAAGTCGAACTTGACCGCAACTCAAACAAGCATTCTTCATCTTCATACAATCCCTAAGAAAGTTCCCTAAATTTCCACAGCCGTGGCATTTACCCTTTGTCTTGATTTGTGCCTTATTGGGTTTTCCTCCTTTATTTGGTACCCCCTTTTTGGGCTACCATTTCTTTTCTGCAGCCTTAGGTTTTTCCTCTTTAGTTTTAACTTCTTTCTTCTCCTCTTTTCCGTCCTCATGCATCAAATCCATGTATGCAAGTCTCTCGAAAAGTTGCTCCCATTGGGATATGGGTCAATGCTAGTCCTTGCAACAGCTGGTTTAATCCTTTCATGAACCTTAAACCCTACTTATGGGGAGTGTTTACCAAATCCAAACCAAATCTTGCTAGTTGGTTAAAGCCGTTGACATATTCTTTCACCTTCATGCTCCCTTGTTTCAAATTTAAGAATTTCTCCATTTGCATTCCTTCCTCGGCTTGCGACAAGAATTTCATCTCAAGTCTATTCTTAAACTCATCCTAAGTGGCCACTGCCAGCCCCGCCTGAGTCGCCTCCCACTAATACAATGCATCGTCTTTCAGCAGCCAAGCGACCAACTGAATCTTTCTCCTATCATCTAGCACCAACAAGTTAAACACATTTTCCATTTTGTGACACCCCACGTCCATTAATGTCAGTCACTAAGGGAATGTATTAAGTTCCGTGAAGCGTTATAGGTAATCAGACACAGAATAATTACAAGATAGATATAAATAAGATAGCAGCGAAAATTTAAATTTTTATTTCAATCATAAATCATAATACCGTGGTCCACAATTTCATAAGTCACAAAAATCATTACAAGAAAATAACTTCTGTCTTACACCATCAGAGTACATAAGTAAATAAAAACATAATTCCCTAATTGAAAGAGTTAAGCCATAGTAAAGACAAGAACTTGAGTCATACTTCAGAAGTAGCTCCTAGCAAGGTGTTATTTGAATCTTGACTAAGCCTGGGTGTTTCCTCCCTGAGAACCTGGGGGGAAACGAAAGAAAGAAGGAGAAACAAAAAGGGTCAAACATAAAGTCTGGCGAGTCTAATTACTTTTAGCCGGTAGATAAATAAAAGTAACATGGTAGGCATATAAAGTGGATAAGGGAGATCACTTCATAAATGGCAGATGTGACAAGGTAAGCAAGATAAGGTGTACATGCCTCACTAATGATTACTCTACATTATCACTGGTATATCTAGAAAGAGAAGATCCCTTCAACTATAAGGAGGTAGACTTAGGTATACATCTAAATGTATCCTAACAACATCCCTGATCGATCAGCTCCCTAACCCTCTTAGATTCCTTGTGTTGGCCCCACGGTAGGAGGTATAACTTCCTAAAGGGCAACCCCTCGTCGTAATAATATGCACAACCGTATCTGCAGGTGTCACGGTCGTCTTATCCCCTTCTTCCCGGCTCATGCACGCACATGGCCCGATTGGTTTGCGCCGCCAACACCGTCCTCCATGTTTGGATCTCTTACAATCAGTCAGTAAGAGTGCCCCTTCTCTGTCTAGTACGGAGTACTTTGTTTGACACCTACTCCGGGTTACTGACTGAAACGGGTCCCACACAATATGATACATGCTCTCCCCTTTGTGTTGTATCCCCCACTAGGTTTTCACTGACTATGTACACCACTAGGTGTTTTTAATCACATAGCCTTATTTATTTCAACAGGTTATGCTTACCTACATGTGTCTTTAATACACAACCCCTAATCTTCCAACCAGTTATGTTTACCTATATGTGTCTTTAATTACATAACCCTATTACTTTTACAAGTTATGTTTACCCTAAAAGGTGTCTTTAGTTACATAACTTTCTTATTTCCACTGGTTATGTATACCACTAGGTGTCTTTAATTACATAACCTTAACGGGTTAAATTTGTTGGCTATTACCCATCCCCTCTTCAGATTTACTTAACCCACCCCTCAACCATGTTTACTTAACCCCCAACTTAAATTTAAGTTCATACAATCCCTATGGATTAACTAACGTTAAGTAGCTCAATTCTTTACCATGTCCATTTATGGTTTCATAATGGGCCAGACCTCCCACATTAGGCCTACAACATGTGGATGTGGGATATGCCGGTTGGTTCAGGGCAGACTTATTCCACAGTTGGGCCTATAGCCCGATTCATATTTACGTACTTAGACCTCCCACATTAGGTTCTACATTAGTGGTTGCTGGATATGCTGGTCGGGTCCGGGCAGACTTCCAACACTAATGCAACCTAGCCTCATGTCATAAGTAGAATTACAATTCCTAATTGTAATTACTAGACATTCCATTTTTAATTAATTAATCAATTAATTAATCCTTTCCTTTTATAGGTGTCAATACCTATTTTGCCTAATAATTTGAATTACATGTCCATAAATGTTCATATTCAAATTATGCAATTTTTAATTAATTTACCAGTTAATTAATCCTTTCCTTTTATAGGTCTCAATACCTATTTTGCCCCATAATTTGAATTACATGTCCATAAATGTTCATATTCAAATTATGCCATTTTTATCCCTTTTTCCCCTGTTCCTTAACTAGCGCCCTCACAAAATTGGCAACATGCCTAGGCTAGACAATAGCCTAGTCATAAACGATAATAGGGGAAATAATGGGAATATAACTAAAATGATCATCTTGGCCTAAACATAAACTTGTATGATAATAAGGTGAACATACATACTAGCATGGACATGAAATTGTCGTCATAACAAGGTGGACACAAAACTGATGAACTATGATGTCACAATATCTAAATTAGCAATTTAGATGTCCAATCGATTTAAATATAACATGATAACATAGGGTGACAATTTAGATCACATAAAATAGATTTAACTTGTTAACATCAGGCGACAGTTTAGATCAGATGAAATAGATCTAACATGTTAACATAAGGTGACATTTAGATCACTTAAAATAGATCTAACATGAATCATAAGGTGATAATTTAGATCACATAAAATAGATCTAACATGAATCATAAGGTGACAATTTTTGATCACATAGGATAAATCTAACATGAATCTTAAGGTGACAATTTTAGATCACATAGAATAGATCTAACATGATAATTTTAGATCACATAGAATAGATCTACATACATCTGCATCATAGCATATCATAAAAGTTACAACCCAAGATCCACAATGATAACATAGTAGAACAAATTGAACTGGATCCAAAGAAATAGATCTATCATGACATAACATAAGATATAACAATAACATAGATTCAAAGTCTACAATGTATCCAAATCACAGTCTTTCATAATTCACTATTATTTATCTAAACCTAAAAGCAACTAGAACTCACTGTGATTGGATTGCTAAGATGATAGAAAAGGTGCTGAGTCGATGTTTGAATCTCAGAATTTGATATGCTTTAAAAGAAGATGAGAGATCCTAATTCAATTCAGAATCCAGCAGAATCCGGCCACCATTGTTTCTTTGTGAAGAAAACAAAGGATATGAGATATATTTATAGCTGATGGGTTATAGAATTCAGATGCCACCTCGGCCCTAATGAAATTGGGTCATATCATGGGTCGTCATTCGTTCGAAAAAGGCCCGAATACTCAGAAACTATTCTGGGTGCACTTTATAGGTGCGCCAGTGCAAAATTGCCTTCGCGCACTTGGCAAGTGCGCCATTTATATCTGGTTCTGATTTTCAACTTTCTATCGTCCTTAGCTTCTTCATATGTTATCCGTTTTACGCAAACTAGGTGTCCATCCTGACCAGAATTTCGAGATGGTCGCAATGACGTAATCTGTAATAACCCGGAAAATACGGGCCAATTTAAAAATTTTAAATTGGTGATTTCAAAGGAATTTGAACAATTGAAATAGAATATTTCAATAAAATAGTGAATTAGAAATAGTGAGTCAGTTTGAAAATTTGAATTCAAACTTTGACTGACTGTGCAGGGTGGAAAATATAACGGATTTTAGCAAAACCAAAAATATTTAAATCTGTTTATCAATACCTTTCTAACGAATCTGAAAAATCGAAATTTCATAACGGGAATCAAAAGTTATGGCCGAATGAATTTCCAGAAAGGTTGCTATATAGAATATTTAGCCCTGGAAAATTGATATTTTGCAAACGACCTTGGAATTCGATGAAATCACTTTTGTTGTGTCCGGGATGTCAAACTATTGCTGGGTTTCAAATTTCATAATTTTTGAAGCTAACATGTGAGCGTGGCAAAAGAAAATGCGTTTGGTCAATTTTTATTAAATTGGATCGACCAGAAAATGGCCATTTTTCAAACGATCTCAGAATTCGACGAAACTAGTTTTGTTGGGACCGTAGCGTCAAAACATAGCTAGATTTATTTTTCTGGAATTTTTCGAATTAGTTTATGGCCCTGGCAAATTGAAATGCACGTTCAGAGTTAAAAATTAAATGTTTTATACTTTAATTTGAAAAATAACTGACTGTAACAGTCGAATTGGCCAATGAAACATATCCCATTGTGTCCGGGATGGGGGTATTTAGCTAGGGACGACAGTCGTTGGACTTGAAAAGGAGTTCGTTGGAGAAAACACTATTTAAAAATATATAAAACCCATGGGCCAATAGAATTCAGCCATTTATTATTTTTAAAATAAAAAAAAATCCAAAAACCCTCGTCGACAAACCATGGACGATATTTACTGTTGTGAATTGGTGTGAAATATTGGATGAAAAATACGGATGGTTGAATAATTGTTTGTGGTTGATTTTGTTTGGTTGTGGTTGAAAAATACCCATTGGTGATTGAAATGAATTGGAAATATTTATGGAAATAAAAATAAAACAGGCCGCCTGTGTGCGAATTAGATGCATGAAACCCATTGTCAAAAACCGCAAGGTTTTAAGGTAGAGCGAGGAGCCGTACTAGGGACGGTGCCGGTTTTAACTACCCTGCCGTTATGCTGCCGAAATTTTGAATAATCTTTATGTGTTAGAATTATTTTCATATATTAAAATTATTTTCATGCATTGAAATTAAAGTCATGTGTTGAAACTATATCCATGTGTGGAAATGTTCATGTGTTGAAAAGTGATGTGTGAAAATTAAATTCATTTGTGAATGAATGAAGTGTTTAAACAATAAAAATCACATTTTTATAATATATATGAAGTATGAAAAATATTCGCCTTATATATAAATAGTTTCAACAATAAAAATTCCATCTTTCTTATATGAACAACATAAATAAAATATCCATGTGTGGAAATGTTCATGTGTTGAATAAAAAGATCAAACATTAAAAATTACATTTTTATTGAAACTATGAAGTGTTGAATATATTCATTTGTTGAATAAATATTTTAAACGACAAAAATATCATTTTTATCATATATGTGATATGCTAAAGATATGCGGACGTTGAAATAAATATTGTGAATGAAATATTATTTTTAACATGCATAGGAACTAAATAAAAATAGTCATGTGTTGAAATATATTTAGTTCGCCAAAATTATCATCTTTGAAATGTGAAGTGTTAAAAATAGCCACTTGTTCAAAGAAATATGCATGATTCGAAATATACATTAATTAGCTAATGATATGATTTTAGCCTATGCATGCAACATTAGAATGAATGGTGTTTTTAAACCAAAATAAATCGAATATGAAGTTGAATGGAAAATGATAAGTGATAAAAATTGTATATATGTACATGCATATTTATTGAACAAATTATAGCAAAGGGGCTAGAGAAGAGGAATAAAATTTTGTGCCCGACAAATAGGTACACATTTATTGTTTTGTTTGGGTGATGATTTTATGAGCCTGTTGGCTAGCCGCTTGGCTTTTTCTTTTTCTTTTTGACATGAGACGCCCGTGTGGCTATTTGGGAATTTTCCCAGCCCCTCCCGTACAAAGGAGGTTATGGCGAAATTTTCCAAAATTTAAAGGCGTTAGTAAAATAATTGAAGTGAAAACGATATAGGAATTTTTGAATGAACTATATTTATATAAATATATAAATATAAATAAAATTAAAACGAAACGTGGCCGTGCAGTTCGTGTTTTGAAACCGTGATTTCAAACAACTAGTGCGGGAAATCCGACCATTGGATTTTCCCGAAACCGCAACCGTTGGGTTCGCCTTGGAAATATCTTTCCAACGGCACCAACTTTGTGAAGATCCGACGGTTGGATTGTATGGAATGTTTAATTCAAATCTGAAGAAAAATAGCGCCAGAAATGATTATATATATATATATATATAAATATAATTAAATAAAATCGAATAACGACGCTGCAGTTCGTAAATTGAAATCGTAACTTCAAATGGCTAGTGTGGAAGATCCGACCGTCGGATTTTCCCAAAACTGAAACCGTTGGATTCGTTTTGAAATGACCTTCCTAATGATATAAAATTTGTGAAGATCCAACGGTTAGATTTTCAGATATGGGTAAAACAAAATTAGCGAAAAACAGCGCCAGTGCATCGGCACGACCTGAAACGTCGTTTAATTAAATATGGTCGTTTTAAATTAAATAAAAATGGCGATATATCGTTATAAAATACTATAGACGATATAGAGTGGAAATAAACCAATTTCATTGTGTTTGCTTGATTTGTGATGGTTGAATGTATTTAACATGAGAATTATAACTAAAGAACTGAAATGTGAATGTCGAATAGTCCAACCATGTGATAAATTGATTTGAAAATCTAAATATACGTGGATTATTTGAAAAGGCCGAGTTCATCTCATTTCAAATAATCGATCGACGTTGAGAAGTCGAAGACGGTTGAAGTCCGATGATCTACACATTGGATGGATGGGCGCTACCGATGCTCGTGATTGGAGTAGCTACCATGAAGGAACTGAAGTAGTAGCCGTCCAAACATACTGTTGATCGTACGGATATGCGAGGAACTGGTGCCTCCGGTTTCGTTCAGACCCAGAATGGACTTGTAAATGGACTGTGTGTCTGACATTGGATTTTGTTCTGTGTTGATTGATCTCTGTTAAATATATATCTATTTGGCGGCGGAGAATTTATTCTCTTGCTTAATGCCCTTCTCTGAGACGTACGAGCTCAAAGGTTATGTATTGATAGAAATCAGTCGCATGGAGTGGATTGCCTGTGTGGCACGCCTAAGTGGCATATGATCAAGGCTTCTGTTGCAAAGCAAAGTCTTGTGGTTGATGATCAAAGCATGGTCTGTGTGACGTAGCTTTGTGTATAACGTGAATTTACGATCCTCACACCCCGGTATGAGTCAAAAACGGGAGACGGACCGCTGGGAGAGCACGACGTTTCTTTCTAGCTAAGGTGGTGTCAGTGACCTACCAGCCCTGACATTATATATACTTTTCACCTGTGTGGTTGTTGGAATGCGAGGCGCCTCGATTATAGGTCTGTAAGGACCGGGAAACGTGTGTTCAGGAATAACTAATCCTCAAAAGTAAGAGAGGACCGGCCCAGCCGATTCCAAGGATCGGAGTGGGGTCCTGGGACATTTGCTAGAGTGTCTCCAATCGGAGAGGAGCTTGCCCCTTGCCTCGACTCATGAAGGAACCCAATTTCCAATACGAAATATGCGGACGTGATTGTATTACTAGTATGGTGACAAAGTAGATGGTAGCTATGCCGCCTAGGATTGATATTTATGATTGAATTTGCTTTTAAAACATATATGCACTAGTAATAATATCAAACACTTTTGTTTTATACGTATGAAGCATTTTTGGCCATTATAAGGTAAAAACTGTATCCTCCGGCTTGCGTTGCATTGTGTGATGGGACCTGAGTCTTATAATGGCTTCATTTTATAAAAAGCATTGCGATGATTTAATCATTTACTTTATTTCATGCACTAGCACTCATTGGAGTAAACCCGTTCCGCGAAAGTGGCGTGGTCCTTTGATTTGCCTTATTATTGTTGTTAATAAGTTAAGTAGATTTCTCATACCAGTCCCATGACTGACTCGTAGTTTGTTTCACCTTGCAAACTCGGGTGCCCTCATTTTCACACGGGCAGCCTAGTTACAGGTTTCTGACGCACTTTTGACTCATGGCGAGGCTTGACTACACCGTGCTGAATTGGATTTTCTCTGCCATTATTGTATCTATATTATGATTCCGCCATTGGCGATGTAGACTGATATTTATTTTGTGTACTCTTTATGTATGATTCCGCCTCAGGCGATGGTGACTGATTATGTATCATTATGCACTAAGTTGTATCATGTACTATGCTCTCTGATGTGATGATATCTATATGATTCCGCTGTCATATGTGTGTAAATTATTCTATTTTCTGCTTATGTTATTATCTATGATCTGCTAATGATGATTAATGTGTTATATTCCAATGATTATCCTTAACACCGTGTCACGGGGTTTTGGGATCGTCACATAATCGTTTTCCCTTAATTCTTAATATTAAATTAATTATTCTTTAATTTATCCCCTTTAATGTTAACAAAATTTCAGGGTGTTAAATTCCCCCCTACTTAAAGGATTTCGTCCCCGAAATCTCCAAGTCGAGAAGAATGCATATCCAACCATCCATCATCCATCTACTCATCCATTAATCACTAGCATCCATTGTCCTTAAGGATTTCTAATGCTTTCATGAATATATGCAAAAGTATGTGTATATGTCCCAACACTAATGCGAAAATCAAGCGGTCTACTGATTCAGTTGACCTCCTTAATGCAATGTATGTTAGTGCCATGAATCCAATATGTATAGAAATATGCCTATTATACCATATAAGCTCTACATGTGTGTACACTCATTCGTCCAAATGCAACATCCATATGCTAGTTCATCCATTTCCATCCATAAAAGAAAAGAAAATGCACACACATCTATATGCAGTATAAAAGTGATTGAGCCGGTCTTAATGCCTAATGTGTGTGTATATGCATCCACAGGCAACCACTAGCAAACACTAGCATCCATCAAGCATAACATGTTTCAAACACATGTTTACATCCATAGGATTCCTATTTAAAGGTCGAAAGATACTACAGACATGATATACTCAAATGATAGAATCAAGCACTGATAAGACTTTGAAAAAGGAGTTAAGAACATACCCTCGGAAAGGAAAGGGTACGAAGCACGAATCTTGTCTTCGGTCTCCTAAGTCGCATCCTCTGGGTTATCTCCCCATTGAACCTTTAGCAACTTGATCTCCTTATTGCATAGCTTCTTAACCTTTGATTCCAGAATACAGGTAGGGACTTGCCTGACTGTCGCCTTCCATTTCACTTCTACCTCTTCCAATATACTCGGCTCAACAACTTCCGCGGTGTCATGCAAGCACTTCCGCAGATGAGAAACATGGAAAACATCATGAACATCAGATAGATTTTCAGGAAGCTTTACTTTATAGGCCAATCCTCTCTGTTATGGGAAATGGTCCCACAAACCTAGGTGCCAAATTCCTTACCGATCCGAAGCGAAGCACATTCCTCAGAGGTGACACTTTGATAGAAACCAAATCTCCTACTTCAAATTCGAGGTCAGTCCTTCTCTTATCTGCATAGGATTTCTGCCTATCTTGAGCTGTCTTCATCTGTCGTTGAATAAAGTCAATCTTTTCGGACGTTTCTCTAAACATATCTGGTCCAAGTAATAATCTTTCTGTAGATTCCCACAAACAAATTGGTGATCTACAGGGTCGTCCGTACAATGCTTTGAAGGGTGCCATGCCGATGCTGGCCTAATAGCTATTGTTATAGGCAAACTCTACTAAAGGAAGATGCTTGTCCTAAGTCCCTCCGAAGTCTAGGATACACAGCCTTAAAAGATCTTCTAGAATTATGTTCACCCTCTCTATTTTCCCGTCGGTTTGAGAATAATAAGCTCTGATCAAACACAACTGTGTACCTAATGCTTCTTGCAAGCTCCTCCAAAATTCGTTGGTAAAGATGGGTCACGATCGTCCATGATGCTCGAAGGAACTGCATGAAGACGAACTATCTATTGGATATAAATTGCTGCTGACTATGATGTCGTCCTCTTACTCTTAACTGGAATAAAGTTACTGCTCTTAGTGAGTCTATCTACCACAACCCAGATACTGGTGTTTCCTTTCTTCGATCTAGGCAAACCATCTATGTAATCCATAAAGATGCTCTCCCATTCCCATTGAGGAACCTCCAATGGATGAAGTAAACCACTGGCTTCTTTTACTCAGCTTTGACTTGTTGGCAAACTAAACATTGAGAAACAAATTCGACCACATCTTTCTTCATCCCAGCCCAAAAGAAAACACTCTTCATGTCCCTGTACATATTATCACCGCCCAGATGAATGGTTATCTTAGAATGGTGGGCTTCTTCTAGGATTGCCTTTATCAAGCTTCCAGTTTGAGGAACATAAAGCCTTTCATCTCGTCCCAACCACCCCTTTTCATCTATGGCATATCTGCTGAGGTGACTAGAAGGCTCACCTCTTCTGAGCTTATCCATGATGTCTAGAATCTATGGGTTACCTTGTTGTGAAGCTCCTATCCGGTCCATAAGAGTCAGTCGTATCTCCAAGGATGCAAACAAATCAGGCAAAATCTCGATGGAGGGTCTAAAATCAAAAAATGATATGAATTCCAAGTTCTTAGTTTCCACAAACAGAGGACTCAGGGCTACCCTCTGCCTACTTAGTGCATCTGCCAGCACATTACCCTTGTCAGGGGTATAAGAAATCTCAAAATCATAAGAAGCCAGAAACTCCATCCACAGCTATTGCCTTAAATTGAGATCCTTCTGCCAGAACAGATACTTGAGAGTTTTATGATTGGTATATAACTCGAACTTCTCTCCAGGTAGATAATAACGCCACGTCTTTAACGCAAACATTATGGCAACTAGCTCTAGATCATGGGTGGGGTAGTTCTTTTCATAAACTCTCAGCTGTCTACCTCCATAACACACTACTTTCCCTTCTCGTATTAGAACCGCACCAAGCCCTGTACCGCATGCATCAGTGTAAACGGTAAACACTTTATTCCCGTCAGGTAAGGTCAAGACTGGGGTTGTTGTCAAAGCCCTCTTCAGTAGTTGGAAAGCAATGTCACAGTCTATATCCCATGAGAATGCCAAGTTCTTCTTCGTCAGCCTGGTGAGTGGGGCTGATATCTTTGCGAAGTCTTTAATGAACTTCCTATAGTAGCCTGCTAACGCAAGAAAGCTTCTCACCTCAATTGCATTTTTAGGAACCTGCCAATCTTGCACTGCAACCACCTTTGCGGGATCTACAGTTATCCCTTTTTTGGAGACCACATGCCTTAAGAATCTCACCTCTTTTCTCTAAAAAGGACATTTGGAGAACTTTGCTTTAAGCTGATGGTCGCGGAGAGTTTTCAAAACTTCTCTCAAACGTTAGGCATGCTCTTCTTCATTCTTGGAGAAGATCAAGATATCATCAACAAAGACTACAACAAATTTGTTTAGGAACTCCCGAAACACCCTACTCAACAGATCGACAAAATAGGCGGGTGCATTCATCAGCCCAAAAGGCATAACTAGCCATTCAAAGAAACCGTCCGGAGTCCTAAATGCAGTCTTATTTATGCTGTCCTCAGCCATCCTCAACTGATGGAACCCCATGGCCAAGTCTAACTGATAAAATTCCGAGGCACCAACAAGCTGATCAAATAAATCATCAATCTCTCGGAAGTGGGTGCCTATTCTTCTTAGTGAGTTTATTCAACTCTGTATAACCTACACACAAACGAAGCGAACCATCCGCCTTAGTTGCGAATACTACTAGAGCACCCCCATTCAAATATGGTTTGTCTGATAAACCCTTTCTCAAGTAGCTCCCCTACTTGCTTACTCAGCTCCCTCCTTTCCCTTGGATCCATGTGGCGCACTGGTAATGAAACTGGCTTTGCATTGTCCACTAGATATATGCAAAAGTCGATCTCGCGCCTTGGAGGTAAACCCCGAACCTCATCAAAAACATTAGAAAAATCCCGGACTACTGGAACATATTGCAGATCATCGATAGATGCATCAAGAGACTCTAGGAAACTAAGCATAACTGACCCTTGTGGGTCACATGAAATCTTGAGGGTCCTTCTATGACAAGTCAGAAGCCTAACAACCCTCTCTTCACAATCCAGAATGGCACCGTAAGAGGTAAGCCAATCCATTCCTAGAATCAACCCATAGCCCATAAACCTGAGAACATACGCGTCGCATTCAAACTCTCCGCCTAACACAGATATTTTCAAACCCCGACAAATCATCAATAAATGAGCCGAACCACTAATGGGGTTTGAAACAACTACGGGATCTACTACCATATTAGTAATTAAGTGCAGAGATTCAACTATAGAATTTGATATAAATGAATGTGAGGCACCAGAATCAAAAAGCATTCTAACAGGATGGTTTGAAAGAGAAATTAAACCTTCCGCAGAAATTTTTCTACCTCTATCAGGAGCACTGGTCACGAGAGCATGCACCTGGCCTCTAGAATTTCCTGCCCTTTGACCTTGTCCCTGTGTTCCCCGTTTCTTCGGGCACTCTTTAGCAAAGTGTTCGGCCTTTCCACAGTGGAAGCAAAAATTCTTCCTTCGCTTATAGTCTTTAACCAGATGACCTTCCTTCCCATAATGGTGACACTTTCTCTTATTCTTTCCTTTATTATTTTCCCTCCTTTCTTCTGCTGTTTTTGCCCCTTCTTGGACCATACCTTCTTATTCTGCGTTGTCCCCTCAGCTTTTGTTTCCTTTTTTCTCCCTTGTCCTCCTCATGCATTAGGGCCATATCAACAGGCTTTTCAAAGTTGGCCCCCATTGGAATATGGGACATAGCTAAACCATGCAGAGGCTCATTCAGCCCTTTAGCAAACCGCAAAGCCTTTTTGTTCGGCGTATCCACCAACTCTAACCCGAACCTTGTTAGCTGGTTGAATTTGTTCACATATTCTTTCAACTTCAAGTTTCCTTGTTTGAGTGCTAAGAATCTCTCCATTTGCATGCTACTTTCAACTTAGGAAAGAAATTTCATTTCGAACCTCTGTCTAAAATTTTCCCAAGTTTCCATCGGACGTCCAGCTTGGGTGACTTCCCACCAAAATGAGGCTTCGTCCTTCAAAAGCCAAGCAGCTAACTGAATCTTTTTGCGGTCCTCCACTTCAAAGATTACGAATAATTCCTCAGTCTCCTGAAGCCAATTCCGACCTTCCATGATTGTCTTATTCCCATGGAATGGCTTCCCTCATATAGCACGGAAGCCCTTGCAGATCTTGGTGAAGTTATCTACCTTTGGAGGGGGATGAGGAGGAGGAATGACTGGTGCAACTGGAGGAGGAACGTCTCTTTGGCCTTCGGCAGGCGTTGTGGCCTCCAAATACCTATGGAACCATCTGGGTATAGTGACGCCCTCTGGGATATTAAAGATGTTTTGTTCCCCAGACATGCTGAAAAAGGAAAAAGGAAGAAATTTAGATAATGGACCGAAGGATACTACATATGGCTTTTTGGGGAATGTTTTTCAAAACAGACTTTTCTTTTTGAAAATGCTTTCTTTTAAAACCTTTTTGAAAATAATTTTCAAAAACTTTTATCTAATATGGTAATCTTCAGCTCTGACACCAATTATGACACTCCACATCGGTTAATGTCACTCATTAAGGGAATGCATTAAGTTCCGTGAAGCGTTACAGGTAATCAGACATAGAATAATTACAACATGAATATAAATAAGATAGAAGTGGAAATTTAAATTTTTATTTCAATCATAAATCATAATATAGTGGTCCACAATTTCATAAGTCACAAAAATCATTACAAGAAAATAACTTCTGTCTTGCACCATCAGAGTACATAAGTAAAAAAAATTCCCCAATTGAAAGAGTTAAGCCATAGTAGAGACAAGAACTTGAGCCATACTTCAGAAGTAGCTCATAGCAAGGTGATATCTGAATCTTGACTAAGCCTGGGTGTTTCCTCCCTGAGAACCTGGGGGTAACGGAAGAAAGGAGGAGAAACAAAAAGGGTCAGACATAAAGTCTGGCAAGTCTAGTTACTTTTAGTCAGTAGATAAATAAAAGTAACATGATAGGCATATAAAGTAGATAAGGGCGATCACTTCATAAATGGCAGGTGTGACAAGGTAAGCAAGATAAGGTGTACATGCTTCACTAATGATTACTCTGCACTATCACTAGTATATCCAGAAGGAGATGATCCCTTCAACTATATGGTGGTAGACTTAGGTATACGTCCAAATGTATCCTAACTACAATGCTGATCGATCGGCTCCCTAACCCTCGTATATACCTTGTGCCGGCCCCACAGTAAGAGGTATCACTTCCTAAAGTGGCAAACCCTCATCGTAATAATACGCACAACTGTATCTATAGTTGTTACAGTTGTCTTATCCCCTTCTGCCTGGCTCATGCGCGCACATGGCCCGGTCGATTTGCGACGCCCACATCATCCTCCACGTTTGGATCTCTTACAATCAGTCAGTAAGTGTGCCCCTTCTCCGCCTAGTACAGAGTACTTTGTTTGATACCTACTCTAGGTTACTGACTGAAATGGGTCCTACACAATATAATACAAGCTCCCCCCTTTGTCTTGCATCCCCCACTAGGTTTTCACTTACCGTGTATACCACTAGGTAATTACATAGCCTTATTTATTTCTACCGGTTATGCTTACCTACATATGTCTTTAATACCTAACCCCTAATCTTCCAACTGGTTATGTTTACCTATAGGTGCCTTTAATTACATAACCCTATTACTTCTACAAGTTATGTTTACCCTAGAAGGTGTCTTTAATTACATAACTTTATTATTTCCATGGGTTATGTATACCCTAGGTGTCTTTAATTACATAACCTTAACGGGTTAAGTTTGTGGGCTATTACCCATCCCCTCTTCAGATTTACTTAACCCACCCCTCAACCATGTTTACTTAACCCCCAACTTAAATTTAAGTTCATACAATCCATATAGATTAACTTAGGTTAAGTAGTCCAATTCTTTACCATGTCCATTTATGGTTTCATAATTGGCCAGACATCCCACATTAGGCCTACAACATGTGGATGCTGGATATGCCGGTCGGGTCCGGGCAGACTTATTCCATAGTTGGGCCTAATCTCGTGTCATAGCCGGATTCGTATTTACGTACTTAGATTTCCCACATTAGGTTCTCCATTAGTGGCTGCTGGATATGTCGATCAGGTCCGGGAACACTTCCACCACTAATGCAACCTAACCTCGTGTCATAAGTACAATTACAATTCCTAATTGTAATTACTAGACATTCCATTTTTAATTAATTAATCCTTTCCTTTTATAGGTGTCAATACCTATTTTGCCCAGTAATTTGAATTACATGTCCATAAATGTTCATATTCAAATTATGCCATTTTTAATTAATTTACCAATTAATTAGTCCTTTCCTTTTATAGGTGTCAATACCTATTTTGCCCAATAATTTGAATTACATGTCCATAACTGTTCATATTCAAATTATGCCATTTTTATCCCTTTTTCCCCCGTTCCTTAACTAGCGCCCTCACAAAATTAGCAATATGCCTATGCTAGACAACAGCGTAGTCATAAACGATAATAGGGAAAATAATGGGAATATAACTAAAATGATCATATTGGCATAAACATAAACTTGTATGATAATAAGGTGAACATACATACTAGCATGGGCATGAAATTGTCATCATAACAAGGTGAACATAAAACTGATGAACAATGATGTCATAATATCTAAATTAGCAATTTAGATGTCCAATAGATTTAAATCTGACATGATAACATAGGGTGACAATTTAGATCACATAAAATAGTTCTCACATGTTAACATAAGGTGACAATTTAGATCGCATAAAATAGATCTAACATGTTAACATAAGGTGACAATTTAGATCACATAAAATAGATCTAACATGAATCATAAGGTGACAATTTAGATCACATAAAATAGATCTAACATGAATCATAAGGTGACAACTTTAGATCATATAGGATAGATCTAACATGAATCATAAGGTGATAATTTTAGATCACATAGAATAGATCTAACATGAATCATAAGGTGACAATTTTAGATCACATAGAATAGATCTAACATGAATCATAAAGTGACAATTTTAGATTACATAAAATAGATCTAACCTGATAATTTTAGATCACATGGAATAGATCTATATACATCCACATCATAGCATATCATAAAAGTTACAACCCAAGATCCATAATGATAACATAGTAGAACAATTTGAATTGGGTCCAAAGAAATAGATCTATCATGACATAGCACAAGATCTAACAATAACATAGATTCAAAGTCTACAATATATCCAAATCACAGTCTTTCATAATTCACTATTATTTATCTAAACCTAAAAGCAACTAGAACTCACTGTGATTGGATTGCTAAGATGATAGAAAAGGTGCTGAGTCGATGTTTGAATCTCAGAATTTGATATGCTTTAGAAGAAGATGAGAGATCCTAATTCAGTTCAGAATCCAGCCGTGTCCAGCCACCATTGTTTCTTTGTGAAGAAAACAAATGATATGAGATATATTTATAGCTGTTGGGTTACAGAATTCGGATGCCACATCATCCCTAATGGAATTGGGTCAGGTCACGGGTCGTCATTCACTCGAAAAAGGCCCGAATACCCAGAAATTGTTCTAGGCTCAAATTGCCTTGGCGCACTTGGCAAGTGCGCCAGTTATATCTAGTTCTGATTTTCAACTTTATATCATCCGTAACTTCTTCAAATGTTATCCGTTTTATGCAAACTAGGTATTTATCTTAACCAGAATTTCGAGACGGTCGCAATGACGTAATCAGTTTCCCGTAATTCTTAGTATTAAATTAATTATTCTTTAATTTATACCCTTTAATATTAACAAAATTTCAGGATGTTACACGTTTCTCTAAGACAATTGCGCGCCACCACAAAACTGTCTATACCATGAAACGGCTTGCCTTCCATCACACAGAAGTCCTTACAAAGCTTAAAAAAGTTGACTATATGATTGGGTGGAATTACTGTGGCTGCAGCTGGAGGAGGGACATTTCCTTCACTTCAGCAAGTGTTGTAGCTTCTACGTATCTACGGAACCATGTCGAAATGGGAATGCCCTCGGGGTAATTAACAGCCCCAGACATGCTGAAAAGAGACAAAACAAGGATTTAGAAAGAGATCGAAGGAATATTGTAAATGACTTGAGGTGATATATTTTTCAAAAGTTGGTTTTATTTGAAAATATTTATTTTGAAAAATTCTTTTTCAAAAAGTTTTTCTTTGATCTTGTAACCTTAGCTCTGATTTCAAATGTGACAATCCACGTCCCTTAATGTCACCCATATAAGGATACATTAAGTTCTATTTAGCGCAACAACACAGAGACTAATTTTAACAAGACAGAATATAAAATGCAGCGGATAAACTTTTTAACTTTTTATTTCAAATCAATTATAACATTACATTTTTCAAAATAATCCATCAATGTCATAAGTATAAACATTTATCTCATAAAACGCCATAGTACAATACCACAAAATAATATCCCTCGTATGCCATGACAATAAACATAGAAAAAGAGAATAAAAGAGTACATATAAAGAGGAGTAATCCAAGTCCAAGCTAAATAGAATCACGGTCACTGCTACTGTCCACCACCACTCTGAGAACTTGAGGGGGGAAGGAAGAAAGGGAACGAAAAACAAAACAGATCAGACATAAAGTCTGGCGAGTTCCAATGATTTTAGCATAAGCATAAGATTGAAAGTATAAAGACAGATCAATAACACTGGATAAGAAAGTATAGTAAAATACACAAGTACGAGATAAACGTGATAACAAAATAACAAGGCAAGGTAAAGATCACATACGCTTCTCAATATTCATATCCCAACAACAAGTTTCTGCACCAATTACCAGAATAACATGATTAGGTTTTACCATAATTACTACCCATGTGATCGGCTCCATACAGACACGAATAATCCGTGCCAGCCACAGCAGTTGGGGACGTCAACTTTAAGACACAACCCTATTCGTCGTTGTTACAGCGTCTTAGCTTCCCACATCGGATCCATGCATGCTCATGACTCTGCCGGAACACGCCCGTACCCACCTCCAAGATTTTGAACCTCTTACAATCCAAATCAGTAAAATGTGCCTTGACCCCTACCTAGTGTGAGGCCCCAATACGATACCAACAGGGATACCGACTGATACGAGTTCCAAACAAATGATTGACACAAGCTACGCTCTAAGCTTGTGGCCCCAAGTAAACTAGGATCTTATGAGTCCCAAAACCAGATATAAACAGCGGATGTGGAACCTCTTAGCTTATTAATTAATAGGTTAAACTTAGCAGGTTCAAGTTTATTAATAAGCATGGTTGTAAATAACATTCCTATTAAATGTAACTCTACGTACAACCCTTTCCCAAAATATACAGGCACCTGCTCATATGTATATAACTTACTATAACATGATTTACTTAACTACATCTGATTCACATAACTTTTCATAACATGTTCTACCTAATACCAAATTAAGTTTAATCCATTCTGATTAACATATCTTGCATATTATCCCAATTGTACAGTCATTGAATTCATGATTCAATATGCCTAATACTCCTTTTTTTATTGTTATTTCAAGCCATTCCAATTTGACCTAATTTACACAATTCTAACGTAAATGGCCTAGGCTCTCGATGGCCTAGGAACAACTTAAAATAAAAAGGAAAAGGAGAAAGATAGAACAAACTCAGAAACATATAAACTGAATAAGTATGCATAAGACTATAAATAAACCAAAAACAGAATAAGGGATAATAAGGATGTACATATAACAGGCAATAGCTAAAAATTAAATAGATAATAGATAGTAAAATAATAACATATGAACTTATAAACACTGTATAGTTTCAAATCCAAATTATATACTGTTAGAATACTTTTTAGATGGCAGATCTATAAATAATTAGAACTCACAGTGGTTTGAATTAGATCCATAAAATCCTTTTAAAATAGTTGTTGTAAAATAAAAGCAAGAGTCGTCCCTTCAATTTACGTTTATGCAGCATCTCAGCATTTTCTTAAATTTTATTTATAACTTAGCTTGGAGGAAGAAGATGAAGAATGTTTGAGTGTAAGAAAATAGTGAGGCTGCTAGCCTATTTATAGATTAGTTAGGATAATTCTAAACCATTAGGCTTTAGGTTAATAAATCAAACCGTACACCTCAAGCTGAGTCAGCGTATGTATATAACAAATAAAACAGTCCATATCCAGGCGTAGGAATCTGTCCTGCATGAAGATAGGTCGAGCCACCTTAAGCATGGGATGAAACTATTGTCGACCCATGGGTCGACCCATGTTAAGATGGATTGCCTAATGATCGTTGTTTTCTACGTTGTTTAGTTTTACTTATATAATATTTTTAGTTCAATCTTCTAGTATCCATAACTTCTTCATACTTAATCCGATTTACGAAAACCAAGAGTCTATCTGGACCAAAATTTCGTAATGGCTACAATAGTGAAGTTTGTTTTACCTAGTTATGAATGTTTAATTAATTAATATTCATTTTAATATCTTCTTTATATATTTATGGTGTATTAAAATATGGGGTGTTACAATTTGTACTTCTCATTGCACGTGCTTGATGTCGTCATTTGCTATGCACCGGAGCGACGGAACTGAAAATCCTCGTCTGTAAAGTGCACCATTCTACATAATATATGTCGAAACTTTGCGGGCGGTGGCGTGCTTTTCTTTCTTCCTGTCCGGAAGTGTTCCACACTATAGAAAATTCTTTATAAGGGTCATCCACGACTCCCTTTTAGGCTCCACTTCCAATGTCTGGTCAACTTCCATCTGATCAAGGCATGACGTATTCAGAACTTTAATCAGAACCATTTTCCTTTCCTCTAGGCTATCGGAACTAGCCATCTTGGCTAACCTATATGCTTTCTGATTCTCCTTTCTTAGGATGTGAGAAATGCTATGGTACTCAAGGCCATCCAACAGTTCTTCCACCCGTTCAAAGTAAGCAGCGTGCCATGGTTCCTTCGTCTGATAATAATTCTGAACCTAAAATACAAAAATTTAAGAGTCATGGAAAATATCTAACACAACTACTCCTTATTCCTTCACAAGTTTCAGACCAGCAATCAGGGCTTCATACTCGTAATCATTGTTAGTAATGGGAAAATTTAGTCTCAAAGCATAACATATTGGTCGTCCCTCAGGAGTTACCAAGAAAACCTCGCCGCCGAAACATCGTTCATTACGAGTGTCGTTTTTATATAGCTTCCAAATGCTCGATTCAAGCTTAGTCTCAGAAGGGATGATATCATTATCCTGATTGTCGCAATCTGACCTAGGTTGATTTCAATCCCACGCGAACGGATGTTGAATTCCAAAAAAAAAAATCCCTAATGCAATGCCAAAAGGCGTTTCAAAGGGTTGAATTTCATCCTGTAATGTCGGAGGATATTGAACATTTCTGCTAATCCTTGGCAAGATTGGACAATTGATTCGACTTCACAAGCATGTCATCTGCATACACTTCCATCGATTTCCTGATTTGGTTATGGAATATATGATTAACCAAATGTTGGTATGTTCCACTAGCGTTCTTCAAACCGAAAGGCATCACCACGTAGTAATTCAACCCAAGGTCTGTGATAAAACTAGTATGATCCTGGTCTGGAATATGCATCGGAATTTGGTTGTATCCAGAGTATGCATCCATAAATGAGTGCAGTTCATGGCCTGCTGCCAAGTCTACTAGCTGATAAATTCACATGAGTGGAAAGTTGTCCTTCGGGCATGCCTTGTTCAGATCTGAGAAGTCAATGCACGTACGTTGTAACGGCCTAGATTTGTAACCGCTTAATTGAACATTTAAAATTTGTTTTAAATGTTGTTTAGAAATTTAAATACCCTGAATTCAATGGTTTTGAATATTTTATTAATGTAAAAAATATAATAATAATATAATTTTGAAATAGTCAGAATAAGCTGAATTTGTTGTATAGTATGAATTGGACAATATGGAAATATTTAATTGAGTTTAGATTGATTTATAATAACGTATTCGTCTATTAATTGATGTTTGAACGTATAATTTATAATTTAGTTATAACACAAGTTGTAGTGTCATGGTAGTTCGCAATATTATGTTTTGATATACAGGATCCAATATAAGTCAGATTTCTTTGAAATAAGAAACGTCTGAATCTGTTGGATTATAATTTTCTAATTAAAGAGAAAAATCGAGTTTACGTATTGTGTATTTTTACTTATGTCCAAATCATATTTTCAAAAGGTCGCTATGGAATTCATTTATGAACCATAACGATTTTATTAATAAAATAAAAGGTTTTTAATATATTGAATAATGATTTAACTTGGAATTCAACCTAGAGTAATTGATTATGAAACTATATGAAATTCTATTTGAATATGTTCGATAATAATAACAATTTATTGTTATTATAATGATGTAATAACCCGAATTTTGACAAACCATTTTTTTCAAAAATCCCAGTCTATCAAAGATCGAGTAAGCTTGTCTGGTATCCTGCAGAAAAGACAGAAATAATAAATATATCACAGCCCAAAAACCATCTCACAGCGGAATGGGTAGACTATAATATAATCAAATATAACCTTATCAAAGTAATAATACTGTCTAACTAGTATCCAAATTATCCTATCTCTTCCACAAACCTAACCTGCGAATGTGTTACGAGGAGGGGTCCGAACACAAAAGTTCTGGTGAATGGACAAATTATACATTCTGAAATAACCCTATATATACTGTTCAGTTACGTTTTCTTATTTATTAGGTTGTTTTGGATTAACAACACTCAGGGCTTTATACTCACGTCGTACCCATCTGCGTCCCAGTATATTAACATAACATAGTATATATGTAGCTACCCTCAACATATCAAGGTACTTCCCATAGTACCTTCCTCACATGGTCTCCACCGTCATGCCATGGAAACATATCCTACGCCAAATGACGTACAGAAATCCAAATCATAATGCCATATTACCACTCAGAACTATCATCGCTATGCCCCACAAGCGTATGAAATAATGCCCTAACGTCTACAATACACCACCCGGTGCGTGTATCTAGACCCTTACACATACGTACTGTTTACTGTAACCCGAGTCCCGTAATAGGGTTGCATCCAATGCACGGAACTCGGTCGGGAGCTTTTCATATCTGTGTAAGTCCGCTCAAAGGACCTATAGTACATATATCCAAGTATGGTCTACTTTTCACAGTGGCTATGGCCCCACCCAGGCCCCTTCCTCAACAAGTGAAAAACTACATCAAGAGCTAAGTGATGTGCCCTTAGCAACCAATCTATCATCCAATTTGGTGTGTCCCTCAACCTTGTCGCGATAGTGAATGATCAATGTTCTCTTGGTTTAGCTCTAGCCGTTCCGCATCTCACTTACTTCCGATGATAGGTACTCGATGATTACTATCCTTAATTTGGTTCTGACCAACCTCTTCTTAGGTCGATCGCCGAATAAGTCAATGCCATCCAACACAGCTCATTGACTGCCAACTCTACTGTTACAGTCAAGGTATACCCACTGGGTGGTATCGCACAGAACCCCACCTCTACGAGTACATCTTGAGCGTGTACCGCAACGAATAACCACCATGAAGTACCCTACCACATCCCTTGGAAGTCGCGTGCTTCCCTTCCGTCCTGCTGAGCAATCATGCAGAATAATCAGATGGACTGGTCATCTCGTGCCTCCATACACCGTGATGATCTTCCCCGTTGGGTTCTTCATCTTCGTTTGTCCGGACTAGTCCAAGCACATCACGCGAATGTGTTATTAAACCCCATGTCTAATCTTTTAATCAATCGCTCATCATATCTCACCATGTTGCTAATTAACTTGATTGTTCCATTTTTCATCGTTATCTCAAGATACTAGATCCATTGCCATACAAATTAATATTTATTTACTTTATTCAGTCCTACGCTGCTGGAGTAGACTTCCACTTAGTATTTATTTCAATTATTAGACTCCATGTTTTCAATTTATAAGTCTATTTATAATAAGCCTACTTCATTCTTTCTTATTTAATCCTGACTTCGTTATCATAACCTCTTGTTGTTATTACTTATTAACTTAGTTCCCTTAACTAAGGTTTATTAATTAGTTTCCTTTCATATATCATAATTTCCACTTGTCCCTAGGACAAGCCTACCTATTATATTATATGCTTATTCTCATAATTAATTATAATTAATTATATTCCCAGTTCATCACATTTTCCTTAGTTCTTTAACATTAACCAAACTTTTACTGTTGTAACATCTCTTTCTTTATCGTCTTTTATATTTTTCATATGTACCATTTATTTCTTTATTTATTGCATGTTGTATACATATATTTTAATACATCTCACGTTAAGCTGACCACTTGTGGATGCTGGATTTTCCGCATGGTTCCAGGCAAGCTTCTACCACAAGTTGAATTTAACCTCGTGTCTTAGTGCGGTTATCTACAAATTCCCAATCATTGTAAATTTTCCATAAAAATCAGGCATATCTCTTTTTTACCATTATTCCCAATTTCACTGTAATTTGATTTACAATATCTCCAATTTATCATTAACAACATTTTCAGTAACATATTCACTTTTATTGTAAATTCCACAATTTCAGTATTACAGTGATTTTAATCCAATTATCATATTCGTAGAATAGATCAATACAAAGTAATATTCTGAAAATAAATTATATCGCAATTACCACAAATTACAGTAATTTAACATGATAATAATAACAAGGAAGGTAAACGGTAAATATACCGTTATTCATAAGGTATAATTCTAAATCCACTCACCTGACAGCTTTCCAATCCTAGAATCTGATCCAGATTTTTTATTCCATGGCTTCTTAACTGAATCTGTTATTAAAAAAAACCACGAATTCATGAATCTAATACTAAAAGAAGAGGGAAAGAAAGAAACCTAAATAAATTAGATTCAAGAAATTACCTCACATTAATCAGAATTCTAAACACCTATGTTGTAGTTTTACATTCTTTATCTTCAAATCTTGAATCAGAAATTTCTAAAACTAATTTTCTAATTTCTGAAAGATTTGGAGAGGGAAAAAAATGTCAGAGCCTTGGCGTCATCTTAGAAAATATGATTTTAAAGCAAGGCCCTACTAGTTTATTTATGTGTACGAGAAAAACTTGTTCATCGGATTTAACCACAATAAAACTAAATCGTATGATTTAGAAAAACACGTCAGTTGGAAAACAAATCTGACCCCGATTGGGTCAACCCCTATGTCGACCCACCTTAGAGGTGGGTCGATACATGGGTCGACCCATCTAAGATAGGGGTCGACCCATGTAAGATAAGGGTCGACCTATGTAAGATAGGGGTCGACCCATCCTGGTTCCATATGAGTTTTCTGTTTTATATTGGTTTCCGGTTTTAACGTTAATATGACGTTAATTTCTTACTTAATATAATTATCTGTTTTTATAATATTCTAATTATAGCCTATCTTTAGGTTTGAATTTCGAATTTATTCGTGTATATAAACATAAAACCTTTCGATTCCTTGTCCGTTAATAGCTGCTTAATCAATGCAATTAATAACACTATCACTTAGTTGTTTTATTCCTTTTAATGAATTCTAATTTCAATGGCAGCTAATTTCTTGCATGTTAAGTTGCACTTTTTATCTCAACATTTGATTTTATTTTTCTGGCAAGGCCGACCGGTTTTTATCGTGTTCCGTAACACTCTTTTATTAAATAAAGAAAAGGTACATGTTAATTCAGGTGATACACAGAATATATATCAACTACACTTCCATGTAGGGAAGAAAAAACAAAATCACTTACTCTAGCTACTTAATCAGTTACATTTCCTCTAACACTTGTTTTTGACAATAATTTTGCAAAGTAATTAGACTGTCATTCAATCAGCCATTTTCTTGCATGTTCCTTAGCATTTCTTTCTGCTTACTTCGTGTAAGCGGAGTATGAGATCTAGCCTTTTCGTTTGAGCTAAAAGCCACTGGTTCTTTAACTAATCATGCAGTCTTTCCTTGTATGCTGGAGGAGCTGCTAAGTGCATGTATGGGTTCTTGCCTTTGGCAAGAGGAGTAGTTTTCCCTTTATTATTGACGCTAATAAGCATTTGTTTAACCAGGTCCGCAACTCCTTCTAGTCGCGTTGTATCCATCTTCTCTAGATCGTTCCTCATTTTGAATTCAGTGAAATCCTGTGTTGTCTTCTTCGTTGCATGATATTGCTTTGAGTTAAAAACTCTACCCTCAAGCTCAGCTTGTAGTTTGTCAGCGATAACACACAAGTCTTCAGCGATGGTTTGCCTCAGAACCGCAAAAGGCTCACTTGTGTCACAGTTCTGAACATTCATCACCGTATGATGACTTTGGATTCCTTCTCTGTTCACATCCACTTCTACTATATCTGTTGTTGCTTCCAATACTTTCTTCACTTTGAGTATGTTAGTTTCATGTTGTATTGTTCCCCCTTCCACTGTGCCTTTAGCTTCATTTATTGCATTTGTCTCTCTTGTCATATTTTCATTGTTTACATATTGAAAGATAACACATTCAACATTACTTTTATCACTAGAAAAAGTAGATGCATCTCCTCTTGCAACATTAGAGACTTTATCTCCATTCCCAGAAACAGCTTGGTCAAGATTTGTTTCACACATGACTTCACTAGAGTGTACCTACAGTCCGCAGTAACTTGTCGATGGTTCCCCAAAAGCTTTTTTCAGCATAGCGTCTACCATTTCAATTTCACCATTTTCAAGAGTGTCTTCTCTTACAGTGACTGACTCATCTGTCACGTCATCTCCCTCTTCTTCAATGTTTTCTAGTAAAAGAGTTCTTAGCATATATAACTTTTTCACTTCGCTTACCGGTTGAACAGCTCGGAATGTCAACCTTTCCATGAATGGGCTTCCTGAATGTGTTCATTTTACTCTTATTTGAATCCTTCCGTCACACTTCATTCCTCCTGATATGTATTACATTCCTGCTCTCTGTTTTATCAGCAAGGACTTCGCTATATCGGCCTACTTTACTATCCAGACTCAAATTGGTTGCATCCAGTTCAGCATTACTCTTTTTTTTCTGTTTGTCTATTTCCTGTCGTTCAACGTCTTTCTTTTTCTTGCACTTCTCGGTTACATGGCCAAAACATTTGCAATATACACAAGCAGTTGGTTGGCATAGATTATGAAAATAAATTGTTCTCTCTCCTCCATCAGGCAACGCAACCTGAAAATCATTGACTAATGGTTCATCTCAACATTTGAATTTATACATGTGTGTGTAAATATATACATATATGTATATACATGTGCAACCTTTTTTCTTATCAAAATTCAGACTATGTTATGCTGTCATTTATTTCTTACCTATTTTCACTGATTGCAGGTTTATATTGAATTTCTCTTTCATATATATATTTTTGCACACACATAAACATATATTTATATATGCATGTATATATAGATTTTTATACTCATCTTTATGTATAATTTTCCTTATATGTGCATTTATGCATATTTTCCTCCTAGAATATGCATTTCTTTAAATGTCCCCTTAAAATAAAAATATGGCGCCAACAGGACTCGAACTTGCACCACTCACTTGGAAGAGACATGCTCCTACCAACTGGTTTTTAACAATACTAAAAACAGTGGTGGTCATTATTCCTTTTAGTGTTCTTCTTACATCTTCTTTTCATGTTTGTTGTAATATTTTGTTTAAAGATATCTTTTTCATTTTAAATCCGTTTTCTGCAAAACATAGAACGGACGCAATGACGCTAATTCCGTAACCAAATTTTGAAAGTTTTTCAAAATTTATTTTATTATTTAATTAAAAATGCGGGGTGTTACAGTTGAGGTATTTTAAAACTAATTTATATAAATTTAATTTGAACCCTTAAAAAGGACTTTCTTCAAACAACATCTAATTTCAACGAAATGAATTTTGTTAAATTCATAATAGCTAATTATTGCTAGATTTCAAGTTTCATGCCAATCAAAGTTATTTTGTGAGTGTACCAAAATTAAATGTAAATAAATCGACCATTTAGGCTCGAACAAGCACTGTTTGAGCAATTGGATTTAGGTTTCAATGAAACAAGTTTCATCGGATCCGGAATGTCGAACTATAGCTATATGTCCATTCTTGTTGCAAATGGAATTCGTATGTGATCATACGTACCAACAAACATCGTTCGGAAATGGCGATAGGCATAAAATAAAAATCGTTAGTCACTTTCAATAAAATATCGTTAGTTACCTCAAATTAAAAAATTACAAAAGCAACCAATAAATAGCCCTAACACCAGAACCCTAATTCCTAAGTCAGCCTATTTTTACACTTTAGTCCTATTTTACAAAATAATTTATATCTCGTGATCCGTCAAGAATTGGCAAAAGTTGTCAACTGGGAAGTTGTCGGGGGTGGAGTGCTTGATGTTCAGGTGAAATTTGGTGGCGTTTCGTCGCTTGTGGTGGCCAAATCGGTCAAAACAACGACATAACATTGTTTCATTTTTCTACCGATTCAGGGCGGTGGAGTTGACTTCAGGCGATGGTGTGTGAAGGGAAGTTGAGAGGGAGGCCATCATTTTGGCATCGGTTGGGTGATCTCTGGTGATCGGTGGTGCTCGTGGTGGCTAGTTGAACGTAGATGGGTTATTTTGGATGCTCGATCGGTTAACAGCCAATTTCGAGGTGATGGAGTTGATATGGGGACAGGGCGTATGAAGAAGGATGGAGGGGGGAGGCAAACCTGTCGAGTCGCGGTGGTGGCAAGGTCGATGACGACCTATAGCGATCGCAGTTGTTAGTTGAAAGGGTTTTAATTTCTGAAGGTTTTTGGCGAGTTGAGGCATGGTGGCAGGTTGACGTCGTCGGCAAAGGCGCTGGTATGATTAGGGAAACTGACGGTGGGGTTTGGTTGAGGTCTGGGGCTCGGTCGACAGCGAGGTGGGTGATGGATGAAGACGTGCGGTTCGATTTTGGTAAAGTCGGGGTAATCGGGCTTTGCAGAAGATGGAGCCATCGGGGAAGATTGGGGACCAAAACAGTAAACCGTGGTCTGATGACTCATTAACATTTATAATAACTTGATTAGTAATAAATAATTAGAATTAGTTAATTTAATTATTTAATTCATATATAAACTTGTGATCGTGATAAGTTGACCATATGTTATCAGAATTCAGTGAAACTAGACATGTTGGAATCGCAGGGAAGAGTACTACGCTGCTGAGTAGGTTTGGAAGGAATCAGAGACAATCGGAATTTCGTCTAATTCTAAATGCTTGTTTAAAATTAAATGAAACAACGCTGAAATAATCAATCGAAATAGATGTGAGTTAACTGTCATGATTTCTGGAATTCTATGATGTGGTTAAATTCATATATTAAATTAAATCGTTGATAGTACAAATTGGATGCCTATTGTTGATTTAAATGGTTGGCGTTATCTATATTATCGTCGTTTAATAATATATGACTAAAACTCTAACTTATATGTTGTTATGAAATGATGTTATAAACTGTAATCTAGGGAAAAACAGGTTGGAGGGATCCAACCGAATTCCTCAAATATTGTGTATATTATTTGTTTTCATATTATTTATATATGAACTAATTTAACCCTCATGATATTAACATCTGTTTGGTTATTGAACATTGAATTGAAATTCAATGTTGTTGTGATTTGAATCAATAAATGATACTGATTGAATCGATGTTTATAAATTGGTTATAAACTGAAATTCAACATTGTTGTGGCCTAAAATCAACCTTTTTGTTAAAATGTTGATTTGTCATTAGGTGAATTGATGAAATTAAGTTATAAAATTTATTTTATAGCCGAAGTAAGATTTTTAATTATAATTTAGATGTTATAATAATGTTTTAAAAATGAATCGACATTTATAAATTGGTTTTATAAAAATATTATGAAATGATTACATAATAAGTATTTGACGTTTAGATAAATTTTATAAATGAAGTAAGTCGTAATTAACCTTTGAGTTAATATTTTGGAATAATTATTTTAAAGTAAAAAATTAAGCAGTACCATTGGATAGGAAGGGTTAATTGAAATCAGTTAACGAATTAATCGATGGTTCAAAGTTGACTAAGTCAACTATTTGATTAAAAGTGGTTATTGATGAATAGTTGTTTAAATTTAATAAGATTTTCTTAAATATAATTTATCTTTCAATAAAAGATGTTTAAAAACTTATTAATGTGATTAGTTACTGTTTAATAATTTTAATTTCGAAAATGATTAACTAGTCTATTTTAGTTATTACAGAAGTAAACTGCTCTTACTTCAGTAAATAACAAAGCTAGTTGTATTTGAAGTGATTTTTTCTTAAATGAAATTTATTTAAAAAGAGGATTGAGTATATAATAGGATTTAGTTAAATTGAGAAGGATTTATGAAGAGATTGAATAATATACTTTGAATGCCATAAATGAAGTTATTAAAGGCGATTGAGCAAATGCGAAAAGTTTAAATTAAATTTCTTATTTAAAACACGAATTGGGATAATAAAGGAAGATTTCAAGAGTACAAATGAAATCAATTATCTATTTGGATTAAGAAGATTGATAAACGAATTTTAGTTATGAAAATACAATAATTTATTTTTATAATATTATAAAAATGTTTTTGGTGAAGTATTTTGGAAATGAATTGTCACAATATAATCCAATTATAAATAGAATTGTGTAACGAAGCGAAAAGTTAATATTTAGTGGAAATGGTCATTATCGACCGATTTCAAAGGTAGGAATATGGTTTACAAAACCATATTCTAAAATAAAAATACAAGATTTGATAGATATTATAGAATTATTAGTTATTGAGTTTGGATCTTCTATCTATTCTAGGATAAGAACGTTGTCAATCAAGGCCTGAGTGGTAAAGAAAATACCACAACTTGAACGACTCCACTATTATCGAGGAATGGTATTATATAATTGATTTTCTAGATAAAGAAAATAGTTTGGGTTATAATACTCTTGCTAATAAGTAAATGGCGATGGTTTCCTCAAAGAATGGGAAAGGGCTATATTGGGTTGGAAACTGAATATTCGATATTTAAGTGTTCATCTTAATTTATAACTTCGGAGTTTGAAGTTTAATAAAGTCATCGAGCTTATGTAACAATAAATATGTCGGTTGACATTGTTTTAGCCTTATCTAAATTGGTAATCAGATTTATACCATCGAGTAAATAATATATATCAGTATTTCCAAAGTAAAGAGAAAATAAGAGAGATTTGAGAATATAAAGTGATATTTCGAAGATAAAGAAGATGAAAGAAGTTTTTATGAAAATGTGATGATGTTTTGAAGTAAAGAGAAATACATGGGAAATTGGTAAGTATGTATATTATGAAGGTTAAGAATAAAGTTGTATCGAGATAAGTAATTGAAATCGATGAAATGATTTCAAAGATTTTCAATGAATGATTTTGATAATAAAGACCTGAGCTGCCAATGTACTTGACTATACTGTTGTAATTGATAGTTGAAAACTCGACTATCAATGAAATGATTTTTGGACCTTTGACGTGTTGTTTCGAAGAGACAGGGATGGGAATTAGACCGAAAACCACTTCGAACCACATTGCGTTCGAAACAAATTTGCAGGAATACGTATAAAGATAGAGCATTGAAGACCATATATCTTCGTAAAATGGAAGAACTACTTAAAATATCTAGTTGATCCCTAGAGATATATTGTGGTTTTGTCGTGGTTGAAAGCTACGGATTGTAAGGACTACTTGCTACTGATATATACGGTGATTCCTAGGAAGCGGTAGGAGGGGGCCTTTGGTTCATCCTGTTCTTGGATGACTTTTATGGATGAATGTTTGACAAAGTATTTCTTGAAACTCACGTACGTTGATTTTTACAATACCAAGTTTGGTGATGGAGAAGTTCTCTTAGCTTAACACCTAGAGTATACTTGTGGACGTCAATTAGTGATTTGACGGATCTAATAATGTGGCATTCAAAGAAATATGAGATGTTCTCCAAAATGTAAACGTAACTTCAAGCCTCATCAACCAGGAAAATTACAGAAATCGGGCAAGCAGCATGGCTATGTGGTTCATTCCCATTAGGGTGTCTTGTCACCATCTAGAGAAATTTCATTTGTTCTTCTGTCAATTCTATATCTTGCGAGAATATGGTTTGGGTCACTACCAACTATGGTGATAATATATTCGACACACTCAACTTGAATGAGTGGTCAGTCATGTATGGTTGGATTGTATGATGGTCTTGTTGAGCTGTAACAAGCTGGAATTTTGAAAATAAATTAGTTATTTAATTAGAATATCAAAAATAGGATTTTTGCAAATGAAGTAATTTGACCACAAAAACTTTAACTGATGCGTTTGTCTCAGAATTCTGGTCAACTTTCATATTTGGAGTTTCATGAACAGAATCTGTATGAAAAAACTACGGACGAAATTCAAAAAATGGACAGGAATAAATAAACGTAATAAATATAATATATATTCCCATATATAACCAGCCCTCACTGGGCAAATCGGCCAGAAGGCGGTCGACCGTCCATAGGGGGTGTCGATCGCTTCGGGCCTGTAGTGCCCAGTGACGGCTAGGTGTTGAAGGGGATTTTCGTTATATTATATAATATAAAGAGACGGGTGCTTATTTAAATAAATCTAACGATTCATGGCTGATTCCACTCCTATAAACAAAGGGGTAAGACCTCACTTTTTTCCACACAAATTTATAGGTAGCAGCGAAGCTCTGTCATTTCCCTTTCTCTTTAAATCAATTTCTTAATCAAAATTATATTCATATACAATAAATCAAATATAAAACATGTATATTTGAACGGGATTGTCAGATCTAATTGGAAAAGAGTATGAATTGACACCTAAGCTGTTCTACATTAGATTCTCCCTTCTTTTCCTATTTTCTTGAAAATCTAAAGATCTGAAAGTATCCCCTTTTCAGATTAATTGTAGATTTGTAAGAATTTGGGAATTGTACGCTTAAAAGATTATTCAGATTTGGATGCTTTCAAGTGAGTGAGAAATTTATATACAAAGTTATAATAGACTATTTATTTCTTTTGCATTAGATCTCAAAATATATGCCTAATATCATCATTCGTTTATAATATTGTTGAAATTGAAATGACACCTATCAGATCTGCTTACAAATATTGTCAAACTTGAAAGTATTGAATTTTGGTTATGAATAATATTATTTGTAAGCTTATTTAATTGTTTGTATATATGTACAATTATGCTAGAAAATATCTTGTGGTTGTTGCAAAACACTGTAGATCTGGAAATCAGTTCCATTAAAAATTGTTTAGATGTAGTTATATTCCACATCCCTAGTTTCAGTGTTAAAATGATATGTTATGTGATTTTGCTTAAAAAGATACAATGGTGAATAATGTAATTTTTATTTAAAAGACATAAACCTGTTTGTATTCAATGTTGTTGGGGTTTTGGTTTAGTTATTGTAAATATGTCATTTTCTCCTCTTTGAACAAAATGGCATTATTTTCAATTCTCAATAGATATGACAAAAAGATTTAAAATGGGGAAAGTTGTGTAAATTAAAGTATAAATATAAATATAAATATTTGTACGTAACTTGCATCAACTATTCCAAAATATATATTTCTTGTGGTCTGAAACATGTCTATTCCAATAGTCAGGCATAATTTACAATAAGTACGGTTAACGGTCTTTTGTAAGATTTGGAACCTTATGGCAAGATTGAATGCAAAAAGGAATATTTGGATATTGGTTAAACCAAATTATTAAATTAACGATAACAATAATAAAAGAAGATAACTACGTTAACTGCACAAATATATATATATATATATATATATATATATATATATATATCATCCGTCTGAATCTATGTAAATGATGAAATATACTTTGTATTGAATGTTTGAAAAGTATTCATTTATGGAATAATACATGTAAATGTAATCCATATTATATTAATATATTTGTGGTGACCATCGTAGCAACTAATATGATTGGTTGTTATAAATAGGACTACAAATAAATAAATAAATAACAATTGTAACCAATGTGATTGGGGGAGAGTGAATTTAATTAGGTAATTAAGTCTAATGGTTACAATTTCTAAGATTTATTTGGAATAATGATGTAAGCCCCAATTAGGGAATTTAATTCACAATCGCATTAAGACACGAGGTTAGGCTCAACATGTGGTAGAAGTCTGCCCGGAACCGACCAACAAATCCAACATCCACAAGTGGTCAACTTAATGTGAGAGGTCTGGTACACAAATATATATGTATATGTATATATATATGTATATTACAGACAATAAATAAATAAAATTAACAATGTCTGTTAGGGTACAACAAATAGATATTTCGGGACTGATAAGATAAGGATATCCATTGATAATTAATGTCTTAGGAAAATTATGACCGTTAGGCTCATAAATGACATTAATTGTAATCAATGGTAATAAAACGGTAATTAATGATTAATTGTTGCCTTAGGAAAATATGACCGTTATGGTTATAAAGGGAAATAAACATATAATAGAAATAAATGAATTAAAAGGGGATTAATGGGTATTAGTTGTCATTTTGAACATCGAGTCCAATTAGGGAAATCAATCAAATAAACATCCTAGGTTAAGAAGGATAGAGCTTTCCTTATTTATACTAGTTAATATAGAACTTATAATTAAAAATTAGAATTAAACTTGGTAGGTTATTGATATGAAATATCATTAACCATAGGAACCCATGACGATAAGTAACCATGTGTGTACAGTATTCCCGTGAAGAGAAACTAAACGAGAATAACTTAATGACGTAGCCCGCTTTATCCCAATAGGGAAGAGCATTAATGGCCAATGGGGGTACAAACTTTATAATCTTGGCATATAGTCCGCTTCCTTGGGTCTTAAGTGGCTTGGGTCGAGGAGTCCACCTGGGAGTAGGTCTTTCAGTTTAGGGGTCTTAAATGGTGTATGGGGCCTACCCAAACCTGGAAATTTAAAAATGTCAGTTATGGCTACTTATCCTACGGGAAGTAGTAAGCGACTAAGGAGATTATCAAATAAGGTCAGCTAGATGGTAAAGCGAAACACCCTCTCTCACCTTACATGGGGTATGGGTATGCGTGAATGACGGAAGGCTTAACTAGTAGAGCCCCGTAGCCGGTGCCCTTTACTTTATATTAACATTGAATAAATCATCGAGGAGTATTAAGTGACTAATAGGCCCGTCTAGGGTCTTAAGTGATCGGGAGAATCCACCTTATCTATCATTAATAGTAAGTCATTAATGATGAAGGATGAATGAGTGAATATATATATATATATGTATGTATGTATAGAAACTCCATAATTAGGGGTCCACCCCCAATTAAATAACTAGCCATGTTCTAGTATAAAGGCTTCATAAATATATGTGTAAACGTTCTATCTCAGTATCATATTTTTGGGAATACTACCTTGGGAAAGATAGTTAGAGTCATGCATAATTGTTTACAAGGTTAGGCTTGAATCACTAACCTTGGTAGGCATACAACTTGGGTTGAACCAAAAGAGATACATCTGTGTATTATAATATGTGTTGTACATTTCCTATTCATCAAAATCTTGTTGTTCTGACCCCCTCCTCATTACAACCACCTAGGTTTTCTAGAGAAGGTCAGGTTCTCATAGGTGTTTAGATTTGGATTTCGGTTATCGTTCTCTCTTATTCTCGGTATTGGCAAAATAATTTACTTTAAAATCTAGTTACTTGAGTTAATACTAGTTATCCTATTTTGTTTCCACTATGAGTTTTCTTTTACCATACTCTGATTATGCTCATGCTCATTTGTTTGCAGGCACCAAATTTACACGCTCCATGCTTGAATGTGTTCAAATTTCTATTTTGATCGAAATTTGGGCTCAGAAAAGTGTGGGATGTTACATGAACCCTGGTGTATTATCTCTAAACATACACTATTCGAGAGGTGGTCCTATACCTTGTCATGTTGGAAATCCAATCTCTAATAATTGCCATGCGGTTTTTGATTATAAACTAAGTAGTGTGAGATGCAAATTCTACTAGATAGTTATTTATTTGTGGTTTGATAGACTCTATTATAATATCACCGGATTTGATATATAAAAGTATTTTGGGTTATCATAATGTAGAAACCATCCGTGTTTATGTGTGGACTAGTCTTATGATTATCCTTTTCTTTCAAAGGTTTTTCTAAATTTAAGCAAATTGTTGTGTTATGGATTTATCACTGAAAGTATTCCAAACTGATCCGGGTGAATTTTGCATTGCCTCAAATGTGCTTGGGTCAGACCGAGTATATTATCAGGTTATGTTTCGCTTGGAGCTACAAGAGAGAAGCTAGAGTTAAGATGTAATTTCTTATTTTTCTGGTAATATATTATTACTCCATTGTGTGTGTTATATTGAGATGAATGGGTACTCTGATGTTGTAATCATATATATATACACAGTTTTTTTTGTGTAAAGAATTTTGATATATTATATTTTATTCGTTCCGCTGTGAGATTCTAATCTTTATATTTTTCTATTCTAACATTTCTTTCTTTCTTTTCTTACCCTCTACCTTCTTTCTATTAACAATCTGGGTTTTCGATACTTGGGTTTTTGGCAAGTAATACGGGATTATGTAATATTGTCGAAAATTCGAGCATTGAATTTTTCGGGTCGTTACATATGCCGATTTCTGTTAGCCTTCTTCACAAGGACTGGATCTGATATCCACTTAGGTTATGTTGAATCTCAAATGAATCTATTACCTTTCTGCTTTTGTACCTCCTCCTTCAAGGGTGCTGACCTCTTTGGGCCAAGCATGCGCCATTTTTTCTTAACTAGAATATACTTTGGATCGATGCTCAATGAATGACTCATAATCGATGGAGAGATCCAACAAATATTAGCATGGGACCAAGCAAATACATCTAGGTTTGCCTTAAGAAAATCAATCACTCCAGAGGGAATTCAAATGGGATTCGATCAACAAGACCCTGGTTGGGTCATCATTATCGATCAGAAATTCTATCGTAGCTTCATTAGGTGCTGCCCTTCAACATCCCGACTCTTCATCTTCTCTAGGACAAATATCCTTGAACTGATGACTGGACGATCCTGGTTGGGATGTGTCCATTACTTGCTATGCTATTGCCTCCTTTGCATGAGGGGAGGCTTCTTCTAGTTCTTCACCTTATCCACTGCGGATTTCCTTCCATTCCTCCTAATAGTAGTCCTTCCCATCATCCGATCTACCTTAACCATTCCAACCCCAACTTTAGTTGGGAATTTCAGGAGCAAGCACCAAGGAGATATACACGCTCTAAATTCTGATAGGGCCGCCCAACCCAAAAAGGCATTGTAAGGAGAATTAAGATCCATGACAAGGAATGGGAGAATTCATACTCTCCGATGATCTCCCTCACCTAGTTTAACGACAATTCAACTAGACCAATTGGTTCAGTAGTTGAATCGTTGAAACCATGTATCCATTACATGGCTTCAAGTCTCTTGACTCCAACTTCACTTGATCAAAATATTTTTTGAACAAAATATTGACGGAACTTCTGCAATCAATCAGGACCTTCTGCATAGTTGCAGGGACTATAATGGCCGATATAACTAATGGGTCTATGCTTGGGGTTTCCACCCCGAACTCTCTCTACCATAGAAAACGATATCGTCCTTCATTGTTTTTTGTTGCTTGATCATAACATTATCTTCGGGGGTTCTGCATTCCCTAATTTCCATATGCTTTGTAGCATTTACATACCGCTCCATTGTTATGGCACTAAATCCCACTGGATGTGGTCCTCCGACAATGGTGTTGATGATGATTCCTTTTTCCTTTTGTCGAGCAGTGGCTCTAGAGGCCCCCTGATCTTGATTCGATGCTGGATCTTCTTGCCACCTTTCCCTTGGGGCCACATTATACTCATCAAGCTTTCCCTCTTGCAACAACTTCTCAATCACGTCCCTTAGTTGACAACATTCATTCATTGAATGGCCAAAAATTTCATGGAACAAACAGTACTTTCCATTCTCACATTCCTTCTCCGTCGAGTCTCGCGGAAGCAGCCTCTTGTACTGCATCACGTTGCACATATCGAGATATATATTCTCTAAAGTGTCATTTAACGACGTATAACTCTCAAATGATTGTAATCGGGGTCGCTTCTTAGCATCCTTTTTCTGATCCAATTTCCTTTATTATAGTTATTTCCCTGGCAGCCCTTCTTCTTATTTTGATTCTCGACGTTGATTTCCACTTTTCCAGAATTGTCGTCGGACTGTCTTATAGTAATTACTCTGAATTTCCTCCTTCACAACCTCGCTAGACCATCTTTTTTGATTCAGGATGTGTCTTGTAGTCGCAAGCGCACGTTCGCCTTTTCATAAAACAGTTCTATCGTCGTAGGTGGCTTTCCAACCAAATATCTATCGAATTTCGAATTCTTGTCCACACCATCGACCATTGCCATCATGATGGTCTTCGTGTTAGGGTTGCTCACTTTGGTGATAACCATACTAAAATGGTTGAGATGCCCCCTCAAAGTCTCTCTAGTAGCCTGCTTAATCATGCAAAGCTCTATCACATGCTCAGACATTGATGCATGCAATCAAAATCGAGTCAAGTACTTCTTGCTCAGGTCTTTGAAGTTGGGAACTAATCGGGGAGGAAGCTTAGTAAACCACATCATCGCCACTCTTTCAAGATATACCAGGAAGGCTTTATACATAATATCATCAAGGGTCGCTGTTGCATTCATATATCATGAATAGCACATTAAATGCTATCGTGGATCCATCTTTATCGAGTAATGACTTATAGTGGGAAAATTAAACCGTCTTGGGAACTGTGCCTTAAAATATCATCGGTAAAGGGAATTTGGCTTCGTTCTATTCCCCAATTCTCATTAGTATAGCTTCTACTATCATGTATTATATGTCTTATCATTGCTTCTACATCTGTGTTGGTCAACATATGTTGTTGTTCGACACTTTCGGCTCGTCGAACTATCTCTGTTCTCACTTCGGGCAACGTCCCCTAAGCTACCATTTGGGTAGTACCTCCCTTCCTTTTATGATCCTAGTACATCATAGGATGAGTAGGTGGAAGTACGGGAGCATGAGCAGTCCAGGAAGTTCCTTCACTACACCAAAACAGTGGATTCCCAACAAGTATAGGTGTTACAAATAATTTCTATAACACTTTTATGTGTCACTAACAACCTGTGAGGAATTTCCTGTAACACTAGTGTTACAAGCAGAGTAACTGCTAACACTTATAAGTGTTACAAGCATAGTAACTGCTAACACTTATAAGTGTTACAAGAAGACCAACTGCTAACACTTATAAGTGTTACAAACAGAGTAACTGCTAACACTTATCAGAGTTACAAACATATTTATTGCTAACACTTATAAATGTTGGAACTATAATATATGGTAACACTTATAAGAGTTACAGACATATTCATTGCTAACACTTATAAATGTTGGAACTATAAGAGATGGTAACTTATAAGAGTTACAAACATATTCATTGCTAACACTTATAAATGTTGGAACCATAAGATATGGTAACACTTATAAATGTCAGTATCATAATCCTACTAACTCTTATAAATGTTGGCATACATAAATTGCTAACACTTATATAACATGTTTTTATGATTTTCAATCACATATATAACTCAACATACCAATTCAAATAAAAGTAATTCGTACACTTCCATATTCCAAATTCCAATAATGTCACTTTTGCATAATGCTTTCAATTTCAAAATACCATAATATCAAGTTCAAATTACAAAAAACAATACAAAGTTTTACTAAAGATACATAGAATTTTAGACATTATGAAGGCGAAACAGGGACCATATCACAAAGCCTCCATCTGAAAATTCACAAAGCTTGTAGTGTCAGTTTTGAGGACCATCGTAAATTGGTGCTTCCAGATCTAAAACTTTTGTTATCCAAACAACTTTCTCAACATCTGGCACTATCTCTCTAAAATGACACATGGTTTGCGTACCAATATAAGCTTTTGCTACATTCTTCATATCTTGTGATAATAGTATTACAAATTGTTTTACTTTTGTTGATGATCCAACATCATTTGTCAGAATAACCGAATTAGCAATTCCAACGTTCGGTGTAGATTTATCCAAATTAGAAGCGGTTTCTGTCATAGGCGTCATAACACCGCCATTAACGTTATGTTGCAATCCCGGTACCATAGTAAGAAAGGATGAAGCAAATGATTTAAGAGCATCGTTGATTTGGATTGACACTTGACTCACCACTTGACTTGCAACTTGATTTTGTAATTCCATGGACCATTGACGAAAATCATCCTTTTTATTCTTGTCGGCAATTGCTTTTGATGCTTGCATTATCTTTACGTGCTTTACGGAAGAAGAGGAGCTAATTGCACGACAATAATTTTTCCTTTTATCAGAACCAAAAACTTTGGCGATAGGATCATTGTCAAAATCAAACATGTTTGCATGCTCGTTGCTATTACATTCCAACTCCTGTTTTTTCCCTCCTCCTCCACAAGTGCCTACAAAATATAAACGCACTCAGTTTTAAAGAAATAACAAATTGCAATTCAAGTTTCTGAAAATGACAATGCCAATTTATGAAAATAAACATCTAAAAATGATGTTACGAAACTTATATGGTACCATAGTTACGAAACTGAAGCTGAGCAATGCTCAGTTTCGAGTTCCGAGTACTCGAAACTGGGCAATGCTCAGTTTCAGTTTCGAGAACTTGAAACTGAAACAGAACATTGCTCAGTTTCAGTTTCGAGCTCGAAACTGAACCTGAACAGTTTCAGTTTCGAGCTTGAAACTGAAACTGTTCAGTTTCAGTTTCTCAGTTTCAGTTCTCGAAACTGAAACTGAACAGTTTCAGTTTCTAGTGGCATTGCTCAGTCTCGATAGTAAAACAATTATAAATGGTAACACAATATGTTTATGCATGTCTGAAGCTAAAGTGCAATCCAGTGAAGTGCTCTAGGTAATTAATGTCAATGCCAATTTCTGAAAATAAACATCCAAAAATGATGTTACGAAACTTATATGGTACCATAATTACGAAACTGAAGCTGAGCAATGCTCAGTTTCGAGTTCCGAGTACTCAAAACTGGGCAATGCTCAGTTTCAGTTTCGAGCTAGAAACTGAAACTGAACAGTTTCGGTTTCGAGCTCGAAACTGAAAGTGAACAGTTTCAGTTTCTGTTCTCGAAACTGAAACTGAACAGTTTCAGTTTCAGTTTCTAGTGGCATTGCTCAGTCTCGATAGTAAAACAATTATAAATGGTAACACAATATGTTTGTGCATGTCTGAAGCTAAAGTGCAATCCAGTGATACCATTCATTACCCAAGCAATAGTGCAATAAAACAAGTTAACCAAAATACCCAAGCAATTGTTAAATGTTAAATGTTATACATATAGCAGCAACAACTTAACCAAAATACCCAAGCAATTGTTAAATGTGAAATATTAAATGTTATACATATAGTAGCAACAAGTTAACCAAAATACCCAAGCAATTGTTAAATGTTAAACTCTATTGAAAATCCTAGTGATACCATTACCAAGGACGAATCCCAGTGTTTGATGAAATAGCTCTTGCATAGACGATGACTAAACTAGAAAATTCAACTAAAATCAATCTAATAAACTAGCTAAACGTTGTTAATCCCTGAGGGTTGCCCAGTTTCGAGTTCTCGAAACTGAAACTGAGCATTTCCCAGTTTCGAGTACTCGGAACTCGGAACTCGAAACTGAGCATTGCTCAGTTTTAGTTTCGCAGTTTCGAGAACTCGAAACTGAAACTGAACATTGCGCAGTTTCAGTTTCGAGTTCTCGAAACTGAACTGAACATTGCCCAGTTTCGAGTATGCATGCATAGGGACAACAGATGATGTCAACACCGACATGAGAACTTCAATACATAAACGGGACAGCTGACAAATGGTACCGAACAAACATTAACAGCTACAGTTTCGAGTACTCGGAACTCGAAACCGAGCATTGCTCGGCTTCAGTTTCGCAATTTCGAGAACTTGAAACTGAAACTGAGCATAAAACATAAAACATGACAGGTAAGAAAACTAACAATAACTTAAACCGATCTAATCTTTCCTCATTGTGCTTGATAAAACATAAAACATGACAATAAGACAACTTATGCATTAGAAGTTAAAAAAAATATATAAAAGAAACTAAGGTTTTAACTTGTTTGAATTACAATCATTGATCTGTTCATGTATTTTTTTTTTTCATTTTCTTGTAGTTTAAATTCCGTGGCTCTCGATAATACATTTCAAATGTAAGTGAAAAGAAAACTTTGGACATATAGAAGAGAGGTGCAAGTGCCAAGTTAAATGAGCCAGCAACAAGCAACGTATGCATGCATAGGGACAGCCGATGATGTCAACACCGACATGAGAACTTCAATACATAAATGGGACAGCTGACAAATGGTACCGAACAAACATTAATAGCTACAGTTTCGAGTACTCGGAACTCGAAACCGAGCATTGCTCAGTTTTAGTTTCGCAGTTTCGAGAACTTGAAACTGAAACTGAAACTGAGCATAAAACATAAAACATGACAGGTAAGAAAACTAACAATAACTTAAACCGATCTAACCTTTCCTCATTGTGCTTGATAAAACATAAAACATGACAATAAGACAACTTATGCATTAGAAGTTAAACAAAAATATAAAAGACACTAAGGTTTTAACTTGTTTGAATTACAATCATTGATCTGTTAATGTATTTTTTTTTCATTTGTTTGTAGTTTAAATTCCGTGCCTCTCGATAATACTTTTCAAATGTAAGTGAAAAGAGAACTTTGGACATATAGAAGAGAGGTGCAAGTGCCAAGTTAAATGAGCCAGCAACAAGCAACTTATGCTTGCATAGGGACAGCCGATGATGTCAACACCGACATGAGAACTTCAATACATAAATGGGACAGCTGACAAATGGTACCGAACAAACATTAACAGCTAAGTTCCAAAAGCATAGGTCATTGCTGTGCAAGTATGGAGTAATTCAGGGAAGCAAACAATAAGAAATAGCGAACCTTTCTTCGCAAATCATCTAAACTGAGTCGATTTAGAGGACGTAAATCATAGGTTTTGAAAAACTTGATAATCGTTTGACTTCAGGGTTAAGTTGCAAGGACAAGGATCATAGGACAACATTTATATACTTATACACACATACCGTCATACACTATATAAGAATAGAAATAGTTAAGTGCACTAGTATATGTCATGTCCAAATCTTCATCAGTTACACTTGGCTTTCGACCAACTATATATATGTGATGGTGCAATGTTGTGAAAGATGTCGACCCTAGCTGCTTTGTTGCTAAATGCATGTAACAGTAGTTAACAAACTGTTGAACATTGCTCAGTTTCGTAACTGCTTAGTTTTGAGTTCTCGAAACTGAACTGAACATTGCCCAGTTTCGAGTACTCGGAACTCGAAACTGAGCATTGCCCAGTTTCAGTTTCGAGTTCTTGAAACTGGAACTGAGCATTGCCCAGTTTCGAGTACTCGGAACTCAAAACTGAGCATTGCTCAGTTTCAGTTTCGCAGTTTCGAGAACTCGAAACTGAAACTGAACATTGCGCAGTTTCAGTTTCGAGTTCTCGAAACTGAAACTGAACATTGCTCAGTTTCGAGTTCTCGAAACTGAACTGAACATTGCCCAGTTTCGAGTACTCGTCAACATGCCATCATATTTTTTTTCGAAAATGAGAGAATTAAACTAAGCACAAAATTTTTTTTTCTCTTTTAAACATCTCGATCATAATAAGTACCCAATACAAAAGTTTTCACCTTGATAAAAAGTTGGATTGGTGTAAACTTACATAGGTTTTTGCTGCTGATGGAATAACTTGTCCAGTTTTCTTATTTTTATGTCCCTCCTTCCAAACCATTGTCCTCGTAACTTTCACCTCCGGATTTTTCTGAAACTGCAATAAGAAATATTTTTAAACTAATTAACTATTTATTAATAGTATTCACAAGAAATATTTTTACTATGATTGCTTACCATTTCATCATAAACTTTACGGTATGATTTTCTTCCTAGCGTGTGAGTGATAGTATTATTAGCTTTGGATTGGGCATTTCTCTTACATTGCTCTTTTTTCTTATCAGTGTATTCGTTGTCTACAAACTTCTCCCACCATACTTTGTCAATGTCCGAAGGACATTTAGTGATAGCGATATTCTTGGGTATGATGGTTCCTTTGACTCTAAGCAATCTGTTTCGCAAAGTAGACTTTACCGTATGAAAATATCGTGGAAACGTTTTTTTCTAAAATTGGCCGAGCTAGATCAGGATCGATGTCCATGTCAAATTCATTCTGTTTTAACAAAGAAATTTCAATACGAAGAATAAATTTTATGCAGAAAGTAAATAATTAAATAAGGTGAATTTGTGACATACCAATAGTTCTCGCCACAAAATATCTTTATAGTAACCATCAACATTTCTCCACACGCCATAGCCAATTGGTATATGACAACGAATTAGCGTTCCGCATCTGGTGCCCCATTTAGCTTCATCATTACCTTTAACACCATCGAAGTCAACTATTATTGAGTATTTTTTATCACTTGGTGGAGGACAGTTATTTGCCTCAAGCTCCTCATTTGTAACTTCATTTGCACTACCAATGCAATTGTTCGACATTCTGCATTAAAAAGAATTAATATGCATATTGAAACTAATATGCGTGCTTGATTTGATTTTACAAATGGATGATGAATATGAACAAAGCAAAATCCAAAAAGCAAAATCATTTAATGCATTATCTTTACGTGCTTTAAGGAAAATGTGAATAAATTTTTTTCAAAAAAACTGAATTTGTTCAAAGGAAAATGTGAATAAAATTTACGGAAGAAGAGGAGCTAATTGCACAACAATAATTGCACAACAATAATCTGAATTTGTTACCAAAAAAAACTGAATTTGTTCAAAACTTCACAAAAAAAACTGCATTTTAAAACAAATATGCATTTGTTAAAAAAAATACTGCATTTCTTCAAAACCTAATCCGCAAAACTGAGTAAACATTGCTCGACTGGGCAATGCTCAGTTTCGAGCAAAAGTATAAATATGGGCAATGCTCAGTTTTGAGGATATTTTGTTTACTTGTAGAAGAACATCTATTTTGTGTAAGATAATAACATCTATTTGTTTATAATGCTTCATTTACTTTATATTTTTTGACCAAAAGTATAAATGTGAATAAAATTTGTTAAGAACATATAGCAAGTTCCTATTGTATTTTCTTTGTAGTATGAAAGAATTATCAAAGTAACAAATAATACATATAAAAATTTTGTAGAGTAAAATTTGAATGTACCATAATGCTATTTATCAGCAATAAAAATAATAAAATAAAATACTAAATTTACAAAATTATTCCTTAAGAGATTTATAATTTTATAACTAAGCATGTTTTCTAGTATTTTCAGGATTGTTTGACATTATTTAATTTTAAAGCATTTTCAGAAAGAAAAATCTCTTGTATAAATGCATTTTAAATTACAAAAGATTATTAAAAAGTGTGACGATCTAATGATTAAAAATTCTCCTAGAACCTACATGATTTATTGAACAAAGATAACGGCAGCTACCAACACAATTTAGATTACATTTAATATGTGAAATAACAAAGGAAACAGAATAAACTAAAATATGAAATCAAACAAATAATAAATTTTGAGGAATCCAGTTGGATCCCTCTAACCTGTTTCCTGCATCCACATATGTTAGCCAACATTAATAATACCCATCCTGCTTCAAGGCAGGATATCGCGGTATAGAAGGTCATCCACTATCATATTGTGGGGCGCATAGGGTCATCCGCTAATGATACTGCGGGCATCCGCTAATGGTACTACGGGAAATATCCAACCACCAATATATATATATATATATATATATAATAGCCACAAGCCTAATAACTAATATATACGCATCTAAAACTGAAATATTCCATACACATATGCACCTGAAACTGAAATCCAATGAAGGAAGCAAACACAATATGACGAGGTGCAGAAGAAAATAAGCGAATGAGAACTGCAGGAACAATAAATGGTACATTAGATAATCTGGACTTGCATGAGAAAATAAGCGAATGATAAACTGTAAATAAGAAAATAAGCGAATGACGGCAGAATACATATAAGCAACGAAATGTACTACAACAACCTTAAAAGGAACCGGTATAGATACACGGAGCAAGTCCCATCATGTTCATAGGGCGTAAAAGTTGCAAAAGACGCATGTACAAATGACAGTTTCAGGCTGTCTAAAACACAAGGTATTAATAATGCAAATGTATCTATATCATCTTTATACATTAACTAATCATAGATTAACTGAAAAAGAAAAAAAAAATCCCATTTTCAGGTTCAGTTTAAGGCGTTTCAACGTGAAGCTTTAGATTCACAAATCTACCTATAAAGGATAATATATACACAGAAACCTTAAGTGGTCTAGCAACATATATGGCATCATGGACAGCAATGACAAATTAGAATATGACTTAAAGAATTTATAACCTTGAGAAAACAGAGTTGCAAAAATCAGCGAACAAGCACAGCATGGTCTCAGAACACACAAGCATAACCAAAAGGATTTCATGCCGGTATAACAAGGGATTTACATATGTACTTAGTCCAGGATTTATTAAAAAAAAATTGGCACAGACGTGAATGTTTCCTCATGGAAACAACTAGTATAAGAGAGTCCAAGCACACTCATGTATTAGTATTTTGTGGGTTTTCATTTTCATGAGATATGATTCACATAATTCACAACTTCATGGGTTTAATATGCAGCACAAGTACTAATGACATATCTCAATATGAGCAAGTTATTCAAGACTTCATGGGTTTATATGATTCAATAGTGCCAACGAAAAATGGTTAATAAGTCCTACAAAATATACACGTACATGTGCATGCACAGGTCGGTGTAACAATAAGAGTTCAGTAAAAAAAGATGACAGGGAATGATAATATGTGCATCAACGAATTCCAATAAGGCCTTCCCCCTACTTTAAAAGGTAGAGAACAGTATTATGTTGAAAATCTGGAAAAATACAATTTACAAACTAGTGATCTTTATTAAGGATAACAGTTTAAATCCTCTAAAGAAGCAACTCTAAAACCTTCCTATCCTTTTTATGTGCAAAAATGATCGCATTATTCTAAACAGGGTCATTGTCGTAGTCAGTTTGAAATTAACTGAACCATCCCCTAAAATTTGTAACCAACTACCACACAGTAAGCATTAGACATGTTTTGATTGTAAAAATAGGTAACAACTAATGCAATATGAGACATGTATTGATTATTAACATAACACACAACTAATCTCTTGAAAATGGCATTGGAGAAATACAAATCATGTATCCCAGTTCAATATAAACATCAAGTGGAGCGTAAGTTCTTACAAGTGTATGCAGTATACATGGATGTATATAGATTTATTTTATAGCCTGAACCATCATTCGATATGCTAAGCGAGAAGTAAGGGGGTTGTTCACAGAAAATTACTCACTGTCCTTAAGTTTTCATGTAGATGTCATACACTATTAAACTATACAATCAAAGGAAGCCTGCAGCATTCATTTGGAATTTCTAAATATGTGCTTATATTATTTTCATGTATGAAGAATGATACATAGTTTATAAGTCGATTCCTCTTTAAATTCGGTTTATGTATATTCAGTTTCCAAGAATACACCATACATGTGTATCAAACCCTACATGTAAGTAGCAGACAACAAATACATTAAAGGTGTATCATGTCAGTGTATCCCATTTCAAGCGTGAAGCATGGTTTTAGCACCCAGAAAAAAAATCACAGCAATAAAAGTCAATAATATCGAGTGGCAAGTGTAAGCAAGAACAGACAGGCATATTGTGCATGCCAACAGAAAAAATAATCCCAATTCTATAAAGAACAGAGAAGTTAAATTATATATTTCTTATCAGGAATTCTCAAAAAGTTACAGTAAATCAAGGGGGTATCTGTTCATCAAAAATTTATTTTATTTGATATAATATTTTTTCTTTCCTTTTCCTTTTTCTTCTTTTCCCTGTGGATATCTTTGAATGATCAAAACTAAGGTCTGACCACAAATCAAGTAAGATAGCAACACTGGCTCAAAGCACCAATTCACAGTATTCAAATTATCAACTCACGATCCAAGAATACACTAGCGTAATGTTTAAACCATGTTGTGCTTGTTCGCTAATCACATATCATAAACAATGAATAATACCCAAATCGTAGAAACCCAAATCGTAGAAGCCCCAATTGAATTTAAACCAACAATTGAATTTTCACATATATACATAACCAAATACCTGAAGCCCCAATTCGTAGAAGCCCCCAAACCCAAATCGTAGAAGCTCCAAATCGAAGTGATGGAGAGCGGAATTGAGAGGATCGAAGTAGTGGAGAGAGGATTAGCTATGTATGAAGCGGCCGTATGAATTTCCCATTTTTTATTTACGTATGAAGCGGCCATGAAAGCAATATGTGTTGAGGTAAGATTAGGGTTATTTGTGATAGTTTACCATTTTGCCCTTAGAAAAGAAAAGTTGACTAGACCTACCAACACATACAAGTGTTAGCACATTTTTAGTGACACATATTTGCTATGGCAACACATATTAGTGTCGCTGGTCTATAACACATATAAGTGTTGGCAGTTGAAAAAAATAAGAGTTGCCAAATGGCCATTATGGTGTAGTGCTTGTTCCCTTAGGGGAGCTCGAGATTTGGTCGGCATTAGAATAGGTTCAACCAGACTAGGATCATTAGGGCCGAGCCGAATGGCTGCATCTTCCTGGAAGGTAGTGTACCAAACTGGAGCTGGCGAAGGTTTTCTTGCTTTTCATAAGGTATCCTTTGACATGGTGGCCATCACCTTCTTCAAACGAGAATGAGTTTTTTGATATTTGACGAAGTGGTGGAGATGGTGTCCTTTGCCTTCGGAACTCTTACCATTGCTTGGCTATGGTATCCACATCATTTCTTAACGTTGTATTGTCTCGTCTTTGAGCATCCAGAAAAGCATTGGTCTCTTATAACTTGCTGAACAGATATCAAAAATCACCTCACATGATGAATGCTAAAGAAGGAGCTTGATCGGTAGTTGGAGTAACAGTCTCAGTTATGGGATCATATCGGATCGAGTTTTATCCAGGGTGGTTCAAACCAGGGTCATTTGATCCGGGGGCCTGCGTTGGCACAATTTGTGAACCTGGCTGTTGTGCATCGCTAGCTAACTCTCCATGGGAAGCTTGATGAGTTCTCTCTCTTTTAGAATCCATTATGACTGAAATTACCGAAAACAATGAAAATATGGACTACTCCTTCAGACCTAACGATCCAAATTGTAGATAAACAGTCCAAAACAGGTTAAGAATTCAAATTTCACAGTGAAAGCACCAAAATGTTTGACCAAAAAATGGCACAAACACCCACAGACTAGAATTTGTAGAGAAGAATAAAGAAATATCAAACGAAAACTTGAAAACAGCAACAAACACACACAATTTATAGTTCTTCAATGTTAATAAGCCCACGTTCACTTTATAATTTCTTGTTTCGATAAGAAATTACAATTACAACAAGCATAATCTCCACTCATTCACAACAAAACATGATTTCTCTACAAATTTGATGATAGAACCCTCGGTATGGATCAAATTACGATATGATTTGCTTACTTGCGCTTGCGTGAGAAGATAGAGTGTCAAAAGTTCTCAAAATGGCCTCTAAATCATGTATTTATAGATGTAGCAGGAGAGCGGTTCAGATTTGAGGGGGGAACGATTAGAGATACGTGGTAGTCGAACCACATTTACAGGAAGTGAGTGGCAGCAGTTGTTATGCGGTTATGGGATCATATCGTGGCTACTTAGGCATGTGGAAGAAGCTCTGAGGCCTGAGGAAAGAGTGGGAATCGTGACAAGTGGGATAACTACCTTATTGAGATCGAATGGGATCCGGATCGAACGTTCGATCCGGAATTCGTTCAAACCAAAGGCTACTTTATACTAATGTCCCTGATTTATTCGACCCGACGAGCATAATAGGTGCGGGCTCTTCCCCATTCGATCCGATTTGGGATTGGGTTTCCAGTTATGCACAATTCTTGTGGCTCGAAGCTTGTGATTGCAATCATATGAACCTTGGACGGCCTTGCTAAAAGGCAGACTAACAGGGATGATTTTGGATCAAGTTACGTTTGAAGCTAATTTGAAGCCCTTATTAAGGTGACTATTCTATATACAATTGAGAATGTTAAAAAATTTAAGACTAATAATATGGGAGAAGGTACTTCTAGTGATGGGAAGAATAAGGAGAAGAATTTCTTGCTTAAGAAGAAGAAGGAAGGCAAATTCAAGAAGGAGGCCAAGACATGTTCTAGACGCCAAAAGAAAGGCCATAAGGCGAAGGGTCGCAGAGTGAACCTAGCAAAGACATAATTCAGAGGAAAATGCTATAACTATCAAGAGGATGGGCACTTGGAAATAAATTGCCCCAAGCTGAAAGTAATGCAGAGAGGTTAAAACTATTCCTTGGAAGTAGCGTCGATTCGTAGTCAGTCATGTCAGCACCCTAGGGATCAAGGACATCCCACATTGGAAGGTGTAATAATTTCTATACTAGGAATTTCTTTGTGTATCCTACTTGACTCGGAACCACCCACTCCTTCATTGCTAGTAAGATAGTTGACTCTTCGAAACTTCCCTTATCCTTTGCTAGCCAACCAGTAAAGGTGTCTGTAACATCCCGCATTCTATGTATCGGAGGATCGTAGAATATATATTTTATTTTCATTCGAAGTCATATGGTCGTGTAACTTTAGGAAACGACTATTCGGATCATTTCCCACATTCACGATTTTTGCCGAATTTTAAATGACCATTTTTCCCCTATTGAATCTAGTTTCGCCTATAACTTTTGATTGGTAAGGAGTTTTGACCTAAAACTGCTTCCATTGAATCCGAATGATGGTTTACCTTTCCTCAGAGTGGTCACATAAATAAACGGAACTACCGTTTGGGAGATAAGGCTGAAATAAGATTTGAAAATGGAAAACAGCATAATTGGGCTTAATAGGGTAGTTAGCAGCTAGGTCCATTAACTTCTTGGAGAGATATTCGAGTAATTCACGAACATAAGTCTCTTAGATATCTGTTTTCTTAGCAAGATCTGAACCTTCGGCAGTAGAGATGGATGAAATATCTTACATCTTTTGATTTTTCCATTAAGCATACCCTTAGGATGGGTAACACCGTGGCCGACGCTTTGAGTCGAAAGCACTTCGTCCTTAGTGCGATCACCGAATGGTGGCAGTTAGAACTTCTCTCTAACTTCAATTTGCAACCACCATATTAGGAAACTTAAGGGTTTCTTTAATCAATGGAGATAAGACCATTTCTGATGGACAGGATCACGAGTGAGCAAGACCATAATGATAAATCGAGGGAGTTAAAGGAAAAAGTTTCTAGATGATAATATTTCCCTTGTTCTAGTAGATATTCTGTTGATGATAGTGGTAGGTTGAGGAGAGATAGTCGGATTTGTATCCCTAAGAGTGCGGATCTTAGGAAGGAAATGCCATGACAGTGGTAGGTCAAGGATGACCATTCACACCGGAGGTGATAAAATATTTAAGAACATGAGCCATAAAGATTATATATTTACGGATGGATCTTATAAACATTAAATCTAATAGGAGAGCCTATAAATAAAGGCCTAGACCCACTATCTTTTAATAATATTTTCTAGAGGCAGCGGTAAACCTCTTCAATTTTTACTTCTCCAATCTTTTCCTAATTTTCTGAAATAAAGTAGCTTCCAAATCAAACAATGAGAATTGAAGAGAATGAATCCAGAATTATAGGAAAATGTCAGTTCTTGTGTGCAAGGTAAGTTCTTAGGTTTTCATTATTTATTTTCTTCCCTATTCCAATTCTTTTCCAGATTTACAAATTTTAATTTTGTGTGTATCCCTTATTATACATATTACAGATCTTTAGGGTTCTGGGAATAAAAGTCTAAAAGTTGTTGTCCGAATCTGAGATTTACAGAAAGACTTCAGGTGAGTGGGAAATTTAAATATTATTTATAATATCATATTTTGTTTCGTTGGTGTAATTTAAATGCATTTGTCTGAATTTGATAATTGTAATTTGAAGGATTTCTTGAAAAATGTCTGGATCTTGCCTACAATTCTTTAGTACATTTTTGTTAATGTTTACACCTAAATTTGAAAATCAACCTCTAAATATTATTTAGATTTGTGTTGTTGTTTTGTTCTAGATTTATAAAAATGGGTGTAACTGTAAGATTCATGTAAATTGTGCTTTTTAGTTTAAATTTATCCATGTTTTGGGTTTTTAAAGGTTTTGCTAACTTCTTTGTGAAGTATCCATTTTGTCCATTTTACATAAAAAGAGTACGATTGAAATAATAAGTAATGCACAAAATAAACCAAAGGAAGTGATGTGTAAATCACATGTTTTATGCATAATTTACACTGTCTATTCCAAATAAAATATCACCTACTTCTCACAATTTTGAATATATCTATATTTCATCTTTTAAAACGTTTGGGCAAATTTCTAGAAATAATAACAAAGGACCTTTTAATGGGATGTTAAATCTCACCAAGTCAGAACATATAAAATTTGTTATATTTAATAGTTTGGACTAGAATTTGTTGGAGAATGGAGTTTTGATGACAGCAACCTTATTTCAATTATCGTTTTTATTTGATTATAAAATATATATATACGAACATCTCTATCTAGAATATATATGCATATATATGCAGGGTTTGTATACAGGACTTAAATACTGAAGACTGTACAGTTTTAGAGTTTCAAGAGATTCAGGTTCAGATTCAGAAGAGATTCAAGACACATGAGTTATCAAGTTATCAAGAGTTCAAGAAAAATATAGTAATAAAGTCTAGTTTATATGTAAGACTCTGAATAGCACTCCAGGTTCAAATTCTGATTTCAATTTATTTTCAAATTATTTTATCTCACTGATTTCAAACATACAGAGTTAAAATTTTAATATACATATAAGTTTATAGAGTTATATAGTTTTATAATTTTATAGTTTTAAACCTTATAACTTTACAAATATGTTTATATATTATATTATTATGATTTCATATGATTTTACACTTAGAATATTCATTTACATCACTAAGTTTTGATTCAAGAATTTACAGAATAATATATATGTTTAAACACTTAAAAATAGTTTTAAAAATAAATTTACTATACATATGTCGACATACAAAGAAACATATGTCGACATACAACTGTCAGAAATTCAATTTTCAAAGGAAGTGTCTTTTCACTATTTGTAACATTTTTGAAACATTACAACCATTCAAATGCTATAAATAGGGATTGATTTCGAAATTTTAAACAATTCTTTTTCTCCATCTTCACCCCTCTTCATACCACCATTAATATTTACCATTTTCTTGATTTCTATACTTATACTTTGCCGATTTCTACTCAAATTAAATAAAACTTCATATCTTCTCAATCTCTATCTACTACTATCAATTTAGAAGTGCTATTGAAGAGTTACAGGGATGTTGTAATCATTCGGGAATTGTTTGGGAAAGGGCGTGTTCCTTATAGCTCTAAAATCAAGGAAAGGGAGCGGTATTGACCTTGTAGCCACGAAATCAAGGGTGTATGGAGTGGTGTTAACCTTGTAGCCGTGAAATCAAGGGGTTGTACTTGGATACTAATAATAATAAAACTCTGTGCAATCCAGCTTTGCTTGGGACTAGGAGTAGGAGTAATCCAAACTAGTATAAAATCCGGTGTGTTCTTTCCTTTTGTGCATTTTATTTTTATCTATTTTTGTGTTTGTGTTTAAATCTGTGTCTGTGATCATTAATTTGTGTGTGATTCATATAGTAAATCATTTAAGTTTAATATTTTCATAAATTTCTTATAAACACTATTCACCACCATCTAGTGTTTGTTTTGCCTTGTGATCCGCATTCCGCAATCCCTAACAATTGGTATCAGAGCATAGGTTTTCAAAAAGTTCATAATTTGATTTTTGAAAATATTAAATCGCAACCAACACTGACAATAATAGTTATTTTATATAGGGTGGGTCCACTGTTAGACCACCACTGTTTAATGGCAGTAATTATTCATATTGGGAATATAGAATGAAAATATATTTTCAATCAGTAAGATTAGACACATGGAATAGTACACAGACTGAATATGTTGAACCCAAAACTAATTTTGCACAATGGACTAACGAACAAAAGGCTAGTGCACAAAGAAATTCTAAATCCATGGATATGTTATTATGTTCATTAGATAGAAAAGAATTTAATAGAGTGTTAGTTTGCATATCTACTTATGGAATATGGAGAACGTTACAAGTTACTCATGAAGGAACCAATAAAGTTAAATAGACAAAGATATCAATGCTAATTAATGAGTTTGAGTTATTTAAAATGAATGAGAATGAATCTATATCCGATATGTATTGCAAATTCCAGGAGTTTGTGCATTCATTAATAGCATTGGGAAAAACTTATTCAGAAGAAGACCAAGTCAGAAAAATACTTAGTTCATTGACTCCAGAATGGGATCAAAAAACATTGGCAATTGAAGAAGCCAATAATGTCAGTGAAATGAAGATTGAGGAGTTAATTGGAAATTTGATGTCATTTGTAGTTCAATTACAGAAAAGAAAGAAAAATAAGCTCACATAAAAGAAATCTATGGTATTCAAAGTGACAAAAATGGTTCTGATTCAAGCAGTGAAGACGATGAAGAAATTTCTTCAATGACAAGAAATTTCAGAAAAAATATGAGATATAAAAGGAGAAATAATTTTCAAAGAATGATCAAGGGAGTTCGGGAAGAAATGACTATCGATGTTATAACTGCAAAAAACCAGGCCATATAAAGAGAATGTGCCCATATCCAGATAAATCAACAAACAAACAATAGTAATTCGTCAAAGAAAAGAAAGAGGCCATACGCAACAACTGTAGATGATTTGGATTCATCATCAAGTAATGAAGAGCTAGAAACCAGAAATTCAAATATGTGTTTCACAGCGATTCAGAATTCAGAAAATATTGAAGAAATTGATCTCCAACCAGGTACACCTTAATTTTTTGGTTAAATGGATGTTTTTCTGTTTTGTTTGTTTGCCTTGTTTGAAATTGAAATTGAAATTTTTAAGTTCAAATTTAATCTTTAAAATTCAAATTTGAAAATTGAATTTTGAAATTCAAATAATAATAAAATAATAAACAACAAAAATTAATTTTAGAAGTTTGTTAGGGTTAATATTAATTTAGGAAATAATAAATCTGAAATATAAAACATTAATATAATAAAACCAAAAATCAAAACAACATGTCCTTTGAAAATTCAACATGTATGTCGACATACCTAAATAGACATGTCGACATATAGGCCTGTAAATGAAAGTCAAATTTTGAATTTCAAAAGTTTAAACTTTCAAACTTCCCTCCAACTTTTCACCAACTTCCAAGATCTGTAAAGGTGTCATTGATTCAAGAAAAGTTGTGCTCATTCATTCTCTATTTATTTATCTATTCAATCCTATTCTTTCTATCTCTCATTCAAATTTCAAACAAATTTCTTCATATCTATACTCCTCAAAAAACAACTTTTTAATGGCTTCCTCAAGCACACCCCAAACAATGCGATTATACAAAAACATCAAAGGATATTTCTACAATGATAATGAAGCAAAAAATGACTATATTGACTACCTAGCAAATGGAAAATTCAATACGGGAGCCTTTGCCATCTTTGAAGATTTTCCATCTTACAATGTTCAATCTCTTTTCAAAGAAAATGGAGTTTTGAGTCTAACAGATTCACGGGATAACATTGAAGTATGTTATCCTAATCTAGTCAAAATGTTCTATGTAAATCTAAATCGTGGCTTTTACAAAGGAAATGAAAATCAAGTATGGAGTAGCATAAAAGGAACTCAAATCGTTTTAGATTGTAAAATTTTGGGTAATATCTTGAATTGTTATAGTACGGGCTCGAATTTTTTGGAGTTCGAAATTGATGAAACAAATTTGGAAACCTTGCATCACATATTTGAAAGCGATGATCTTTCGTAATTCAAAAACCACTTTTTCCGCCCAAAAGCAAGAATCGTCAACCTCCTCCTTAAACATACCATCACTCCTCATTCCATAAATTTCAACAACCTCACCCTCAAAGTCCAAAAAGCACTCTTTGTTATTATTGGTGTTTATGACATCAGTTGGGTCGATATGATTTTAAAAGAATTTAAGCCCAAAGAAATGTCCACAAGAGAAAACACTCTTTATTATAGAGTTTACCGTACTCGAATTTTTTAATACCGGTTTCTTCCAAAAAAAATTATTCTATCATTTCTCCTTCTTCTCTAATCAATTCTTATTTAAAATATAAAATTATGGCAAATTCCATTCATAGTTTAAGTGAGAATCTTGAAGAAACTTTGAATTCATTCAAAAATATCTTATTTGTAATACTACGTAATCAACATCATCTCGAATTGAGACAAATAAAGATGGTAGAACATCAAGAGAAGCACTTTGATGTCATTCATTGGCCAATATATTCTCTTTTCATAGACGATGACAACAATCTCGCTAAAGCACCATCCACAAAAGAAGATGAATATTGGGAAGTCATCAAAAAGGATCCAATCTTTGGAGGAGACGGATGGGTAGAAGTTCCAAGAGACGTTTGATTTGAAGTATTTGGTATGATTTATTTGATTGGTATGATTTGAATTTGTTTGAACTTATTTGTAAATATTGCTTGATTTGGATTGCTTGGATTTGAAACTTGTATATATGGATTGAAACATATGTAAATATTAACTATAGTGTTTGGATTAATTTATTTATACTTTTAGAATAATATAGGCATGAATTTAGAGGGAGCCATGTATTTAGCATAGAATCAAGTATTATAATCTTGGAATATATAGATAAACATGGGATATAGATATTTATGGTATAAATTTAGGGGGAGTATATTTAGAACTTCTTTTTGTTGATGACAAAGGGGGAGAAATTATAAAATAAGGAATAGTTAGGCTTAGTTTAAGGGGGAGTATATAGGATTCATGGTGTAAGGGGGAGTAATCAAAGGATCAGTTCTAAAAGAATCAACAGGTATGAATATTTTATAAATCAAGGTTGTCAGCATAAAAAATAGGTAGATTATTGGAGAATGGAGTTTTGATAACAACAACCTTATTTTAATTATCATTATTATTTGATTATAAAATCTATACTAACATCTTTATCTAGAACATATATATATATATATATATATATATATGTGTGTGTGTGTGTGTGTGTGTGTGTGTGTGTGTGTGTGCAGGGTTTGTATGGAATACTTAAATATTGAAGACTGTACAGTTTTAGAGTTTCAAGAGATTCAGGTTCAAAAGAGATTCAAGACTCATGAGTTATCAAGAGTTCAAGAAAAATATAGTAATATAGTTTAGTTTATATGTAAGACTCTGAATAGCATTCCAGGTTCAAATTCTGATTTCAAATTTTTTTATCTTACTTATGACTTCAAACATACAAGTTTAAAGTTTTAATATATATATATATATATATATATATATAAGTTTATAGAGTTATATAGTTATATAGTTTTATAAATTTATAGTTTTAAACCTTATAACTTTATAAATATGTTTATATATTATATTATTATGATTTCCTATGATTTTACACTTTAGAATATTCATTTATATCACTAAGTTTTAATTCAAGAATTTCCAGAATAATATATTTTTTTAAACACTTAAAAAATAGTTTTAAAAATAAATTTACTATACATATATCGACATACAAAGAAGCATATGTCGACATACAACTATCAGAAATTCAATTTTCAACGGAAGTGTATTTTCACTATTTGTAACATTTCTGAAACGTTGTAACCATTCAAATGCTTTAAATAAGGGTTGATTTCGAAATATTAAACAATTCTTCTTCTCCATCTTCACCCCTCTTCATACCACCATTAATATTTATCATTTTCTTGATTTTTAAACTTTGCCGATTTCTACTCAAATTATATAAAACTTCATCTCTTCTCAATCTATATCTACCACTATCAATTTGTAAATGCTATTGAAGAGTTATAGGGATGTTGTAATCATTTGGGAATTGTTTGGGAGAAAGTGTGTTCCTTGTAGCCCTGAAATCAAGGAAAGGGAGCGGTGTTAACCTTGTAGTCGTGAAATCAAGGATGTTTGGAGCAGTGTTAACCTTTTAGCCGTGAAATCAAGGGGTTGTACTTGGATATTGATAATAATAAAACTCTGCGCAATCCAGCGTTGCGTGAGACTAGATGTAGGAGTAATCCGAACCAGTATAAAATCTGGTACGTTCTTTCTATTTCTGCGTTTTATATTTATCTGTTTCTGTGTTTGTGTTTGATTCTCTGTCTGTGATCTTCTCTGGTGTGTGTGATTCATATAATAAATTATTTAAGCTTAAGATTTTCATAAATTCTTTATAAACACTACTCACCGCCCTATAGTGTTTGTTTTTCCTTAATATCCGCGATCATAACAAAATTAATAAATTAATGATTCGTCTGCTAATAGAGGGTGTAGCTCCAGGTTAGATCTGGAGATTTTCTGTCGTTCTCTTTTAACCTAGTTTGCCTTCTAATCCTTCCCATTCTACTATACACTACGCGATCATGTTTCCACCCTCTTCCACCTAATATTCCTACATCTTGTCTCTCTGCATGGCTAATACTAGGAAAGTCTCCATGCAATCTACTAGAGATGCTAGTACCGCCAGATCTAGAAGATCTTGCTCCACGTCTATGTGATCAACTTCTTTGATTCAACCGAGGTCTAGGACGCTTCCAGTGGTGATAATCCCAACTTTGTTGTTGTTCATGATGTTGCAGTTGTCTTTGGTCTTGTTTTGTCTTCTGGTCCGTTAACTAAAAATATTGGTTCATTCCACTCTCCTGGCTTGGGTGCTGCAATTAACGAACAGGCAGGTACTACATTTGCATCTCAAAGTTATGTGTCCAATATTGATTCAGAAATTGGTAATTTGGATAAAGTTTCAAGGGTTTAAGAAATTGTGAGTGAACATGTGAGTGTTAGCCGAGATGATAGTGTGGTAGTGCCTTCCATTGTTGTCATTTCAGACATGATAAAATCAACCGACCAACACTCAAAACCTATTTGTTTTAATTCCTCTAAGAAACCTACACCAAAAAGAGTGTTCCTCTCTCTTTAATTTGTTGCCTCGCGCAGAATGCTTATACACTCCGCGTGATTTTCTGGATACCAATGACCCTCCACAGTCTGATGTTGTACATGAGGGTATTGATCATTAGGAGGATTTTTTAGTTGGTTTCTTCTTTGACTTCAAAGCATCTTACTTAGAAGTATGAGAGCACTATCGAAGCAAATGCAGCCTTCAAAGGGGGCTGCTTGTATCTTGTATTGATGGCTTATTCAGTTTTATATTTTCATTAATGGATGAGAGAAGATGTGTATTAGATTTGGACCCCTCCATCACCAGTAGCAACCGTTTATAATCATCTCCTGAAATAAGTCAATTGGTAGAGCTAAAGAAAGTATTTTATCTATCCCGATCTAGGCTAATCTCATTCACATTCCTACTGTCCTTCAGATCTTGGTTGGTTTAAATTGGTTGTCGAGTCATATTGGAAAACTCAGGTACTTTGACGCTTCCATAGTGAATGGATAATGTTATGTTATGCTCGTGCTTTGATCGAGGTAAGTCTGGACAAGCTGCTCCAAAATTAGATCACACTGCAAGAAAATTGATTTTTTGTAGCGCTCAAAAACCGCTACCAAGCATTTTTGATGGCATTACGATAATCTTTACGAGAAAACATGCCACTAAAGTTCATTGAGTATTAGTTGCACCTTTTATAAAGCCACTAAATATTTATTTTTAATAGCGTTTTTTAAACGATATGAATGTTATTTTTGTAGCGTCTATAAAACGTCATCGAAAAGGTTTCTTCACTACGATACTGTTTTAAGGCGGTCATTTATCTTTTTTGTAGCTTTCAGTGAACGTCACCGCAAAGTATCTTGATTACTTTAACCATTGATTTGTAGCGATTTTTAAAAGCTTGAAATAAAAATAATATTCCATGGAATTTTTCCCTAGCACAATTGTTCCCAATTTGTATCAAAATATCCTAAACCTACACATAATTTTGCCCCCAATTATATAACATTGTAATACACAAACACATACACTTTTGAACGTAATATATTAAACAACCACAAAATACGTACACATTCAAAGATCCACAAGATACATACACATTCAAACATCCACAACATACATACGTGTCCAAGTGTGCATAACCATACATTTTCATGGTTAGCATTTAAAATAAAATTTCTCATAATGAAGAATAAAAGAGAGTCCAAGTGTGCATGCCTGTTATCTATCCATTAGAGATTTCTATTTACCTAGAACAGACAGAGCAGAGATAATCATAGCTTCCTATTAAATAATCAGTATTAGTAAATGGAATGTTTGAAAATATTCATGGGGTATAACAAAAAATTACATCAGTTATCCAAATATGTACCATGAATAATGTTGCGCACATTTTATCATTAATTCATGAAATATTGCAAATGCACAAGTAAGAAGAATCCCATTTAGCTCTATAACTTTGTTACTCACAGCAGGTGCTTGAAATCAATTAGAATTTGAACTGTAAATGTGTGTGTATGTGTGTGTGTGTATATATATATAGAGAGAGAAAAGCCGATAAAGTAGTGCATACAAGTAAATAATAAGTAAAAAAAAGATCTTTATAAAAGATTGTCATAGTTGAAGATCAAAGAATCATAATAAATTAAAAAAAAGACCTGGATCCATGATCGTGTAAATGACTTCTTCCTAACGTTGATGCAAATGGAGCTCCATTCCATTTTTCATCCACACTAAGTGACTGCATGGTTTAGCGATTAGTTAAAACTATATAACTTAATGCATATCATAATCAAGTAGTATTGTTCTACCTGAACCCTAAACTGGTAATATTTGAACTGATTTGTTACTAGAAATTTAGAGATTTATTTGCAAGTCTCACAACAATAATTGCTGATAGAACATGCGATTCACTTGAATATGCATCCTTTCGTAGAAAATAAACATATCATGGAGAAATTATGTTAGAAACTAAACAATTATAAGCTACTCAATAAAAAAAGAGGATTATATGGCAGAAAACAATCAGGCCACATTGCAGTAGAGAAAATTACGTCAGTTCTAAAATTACGTCATCTTCTTATGAATTTCGCTTTGGAATTAAAAATTCTACTCGCATACCATGTATTATACAGATAGCTCATCAAAACTACCAACTTTTTATCACCGTGTACAAGAGTTATACTGGCATACCATGTATACATATCTGGGTTCATTTTGGAATTTCTGTCACGTTAAAAACTGCCAAGAACATGGGTATAACATTTGATTTCATAATATTCACAACTAAAAAATAAAGAGGTATAGCGCATGCTAAAAGAATAAAACTTACATCGCAAGGCTTCTAACTCTGTAAAGTTATTCTTGAAAACCAACATATAATTGATATAATAGTTTAGAATGCTGCATTTAAGATACAATGAAATATTTACACTTTGAATCAACAAGTACATCATAAAAAAATTCCAACTATGACATATGACTCTAACCATTAAAAGTGTCGTAACAAAGTTATAAAGAATTAGCAGTATCAGGTAACAGTGAACATATCGAAGAGTTTCTATTGACTGATGACAAATTATGGCATATGATATTTTTTATCGCTTCTATTCTAAAGGCTTTTAGCTCTACCCCGAGTTTATGGGAAGTAATCACTCCAACACAAAAACTAGTAGAACATAGATAAAAATGGAATAAACGTTCATAAGAACTCACCTGAGGTTACCAGCAATAAATCCAATTTTCTTTATCCCTTGAAAGCCTCTGACATTAAGTAAAACAAATCCCTTCTCCCCGGTATACTACTCATTGCAAATAAACAAAAGATGACATAAATCACCACAAAATGGTTAAATAAATCAAACTATGCCATAGCAAACAAAATTGTAAAGCTATCAAAATTGGTACCTATTACTGAATGCATAGAGTAACTTGCACGCACTAAATTCTTTCATGGACGAAGACAAACTTTTGTATCCTACCAGTCCCATTTAAGTTAAACAAATAGTAGATACTCCACAAAAACAATACATAAATTAATGTACAAATAATTAATCAACAATATGCAATTAGACAAAACTATATATACTTGAGTTTTACTAATTCCTTGTTTCAATACAAAGTTTTAGACATATATCATGTTCTATTTTTGGTTCAATTCAGAAATCTTGTGCATCTGTATTGATTTCTACTTCTCAACAGCCTATCATATATTTTAATTTATAGACAGAGAAACTGTATCTGAGCTGCAATGCCAACATGTACATAGGATTTGCTCGACTTATGCTCAATTTGTACTCAATTTATTACCATCACCTTCTAAGATAATAAATAAATAATCAACAATAACATTACCTTTAGAAATTGCAATAAGTATCAGCAATAATCTCAAACTCCCCTGGTACAGTATAATCATTTCGTCTATAACACCACCTTTCTCTCTAGATTAAATACAAACTAAACCACCTATAAAATACTTGGAAGAAGGTGGGTTTCTTTATTCAATTTCCCACATCAATTTGTGTTTCTCTAGCCTCATTAATGTCAATATCAATATCGAGATTGAAAATACGGTTCAGGTTCAACTTGATCATTGATTGCCTAACACAAATTATTACAATCTCGATTATTGATATTGATGGGGCAAGGGCCTAAAAAAAAAAATTTCTTCTTCCCCTTTGGGTGATCAGTTAAGAAGAAACTGCGTTGCCATATGTAACATAATGCTTCTCCTGAGCCTATAGAGAAATTTTGTATGATATGTATCAATTATACAATAATATAGTCATGAACATAACATGTGTTATACAATCCTTGTGTTGTTAACCAAGTATGAACATTTTATGATCAGTACGTCATTTTTATGATATGTAACATTCAGCACTATAGGAAAAAAGGCAGAGCCAAGATAAACTTTTGAAGATCCTGGCACTGTTAAGTAGTACTGACAGAAAGTATATTTCAGAACCATGTCGATGAGGTGTTCAGTAACTTTAAGATACTGCAACCAAATTCCATAAAGATGGAACACTCACATTTTATTAAGTACTAAATCACGAGTTATATGCGTATACCTGAAGATAAAAGAGGTACTGAACAAGCATTCTGTGGGCTGGTTGAGGAAACACTTCGAAATGATAAAGTCGATCATATGGACGAATATTTTTAACCTTTACTGTTTAACAATTTAGTCTGGTTAACAAACCAACTAACCTCGATTTATCTTGGGAGTTACTAAATTTATCCATTGAAACTTATTGATCTTTGGAACTTGAGTTACTAAATTACTTGAGTTATTGAATTTCGAAGTTCTTTAATGACTGAAAACTTTATTTTATAGTTTTCATCATTTTGAAGTGTTTCTTCAACCAGACCACAGAAAGCTAGGTCAATAACTCTTTTACCTCCACGTATACGCATTGAACTCGTGATTTGTTTCTTAATAACACGTGAATATTCCACTTTCATGGAAATAAGTCGTAGTATCCTAAAAATACTAAACACCTACCGAGATGGATCTGAAATATACCTCCTGACAACGGTACTATACACTAATAATGAACTTTGATAGGAGATCCTACCATGTTAGTGTTACGTTTCAAATTAATTGCCAATCCATTGAATGTAGTCACTTAATTTAGTAACTCCTAAGATAAACTGATCTTGAAATGATAGACCACTTGATATATACATTTATGAATAAATGCATACTTGATAAATACACCCCTCGTAGACATATGCGCTCATGCTTCACACATACAAAACATAGTATCACCTTCACTATGTATGTATGTATGTATGCGCATTTGCATATCCTAATGTCAAACACAAGGTATACAGGTATTAATCATTATAAAATGCCACTCTTTTAGCCTATCATTATTTAGCTATATTTAAAAGCAGTAATCTTTCATGTATATCACTACATATCGAGAGAGAGCCCAGATTTAAATGTTCAATCACAACATATATATGGCGTATTTCATTATCATGTATACTCCTATACATGCAAATCAGATGGAATAAAATAAAATAAATTAACATACATAAACAAATTATGATATAGTTGCATAATATCACATATTGCAAAATTCATATACTGCTTAATTCATATGTTGCACAATTTATATACTGTGTAACTCATATATATATTTCATGCAATCGCAAGGGTTATATATATATATATATATATATCAGTGTAATATGCTTGCTATAAGTACTCAATTAAGCAATTTAAATGAACATGTTAACATTTAAAATCAATGTCCAGATTAAATTCCAATCCATATAATTCAGGCACTCAACATATATATACAAAACATGTTCAAAACCAATTCAATTCAGATGCAAACAACATGGAAGATATTATAACAGGTATAAACACCATTTGCTTTCATACATACTATTATGAAACATTATATGTATATCTAGATCTAAATTTGAAGCATACAGGGGGTCATAAGCATATAAATTTAATCTGGTATACCGTCAAAACCCAGATTTCAAAAGTAACTTAAAAACCCATTTACAAACATTGCTTGTAGAAATCAATTGTTTGGTTTGTAGTTGCAGAGAGTTTTCAGAAATCAATACACAACGGATTTTAACAGTTCAAAACCCTAAACGATAGGATCCAAACAAAATTAAATAAAGCAAGTTTGATTTTATACCTTTCGAGCTTTTGCGATTTCATGAACTTGAATATGATTTGGAATTGAATCAAATCGCTTTGTAGCGTCGCTGAGATGCACCACCTTTACTAGTATCCATACGAACGTTGAATGAGATCTTCTTTACGAAATTGTATTGAATCAATAAATAATAAGCGGTAGATTAAAAGTGGTTAGAAGCTAGGTTTTTTAACGGAAAAAGCAAGAAAATGGAACGAGGGTTAAAAAAATAAGTATGAGGGGAGAGAATAGAGAATAAGTCGGTTACGTTTATTTTGGACATGCGGACTTATTTTTAAGAAAGCGGGAATGTGAAATACTTTTTTCATGTTTATATTGGTAGTGAAAATACTTTTTCTTGCATTTGAAAATAAACGCCACCATTTTTTACAGCAAAAAATCAATTTTCTTGTAATGTCAAGGCTAGATTTGATGGCCATGACAGCTACCCTGATTTCACTTATAACTAGAAGCCTGATATTTATATTACTTGTCATTGATTTGGTCACACCTCTGAAAGTTGGAAGCTTCCATGTAAGGCCCTTATTCAAGACAAGCTACCGCTTTCTCGACCTCCGCTTCTTGTTTGGGCTCCGAAAGTGTCATCGGTGGTCCCTGCCCATGACCTTAGTCATGTTAGTGCTACCTCAGTTCCCAATGTTGTCATGCATAGTTTGCCAATTATAATTTTCCCTCCACCTATTTCAGATGTTCCTGTTATTGTTTCGATGCCTGTGTCGCCTTCTATTGATACATTTTTGCTTGACCTGCCTCCATATGTTGTCCTATTAGTGCAATGGTCTTCACTAGAGAGTGTTTGGTTTCATGGGCCCTCTAGTATGAGATGCTTCCCTAAGCTAGATCAACTTTTTTGCTTTCGTGTCTGATGAGGTTGGTGACTGTAGGCATTTATACTACCATACTGATGGAGAAGGTCTTATCTTGGCTACTGAGGGTTTTAAAGGTGAAGAGAACATGGAGGAATTAGTTGACGATACTTAGGATAGGAAATTTATCTATGACGCAGATTCAATGGTCTTACCCTTAACCCGGTATTTATTTTTAAGGGCTACGTCCATGTATATCGTCCTGTTGAGGACAAGGGATGTTCACTACTCTCCGTTCAGGAGGTTTGATAGTTTCTACTATTAGCAACTAGAGCATTCTGCTTCACTCCTGTTATGTAGTGTCACAGTGTCCTGGCACTTCAATCCAATTCTGGTGGTTAGGCTTATAGTCCAACTCTTGTACTTTAATTTATTTAGTATTAATTATAATAAAAGTGGTTGCAGCCACTATAAAAACCGGTCGCCCTTTCCAAAAAATAATTTGGACTAGAATGTACATTTGTTGGAATTAATTTTTTATCAATAAATAAATATATAAATCATAAAATAAGTGTATATGTAATAAGTACTCTAATATATATATATATATATATGTATATGTATATGTATATATTAATACAATATTTGTCTAAAAACATGTGTAATTAACGCAGCTTATTATTATTATTAGGTAAACATTATAATAGGTTTAAACTCATATGTTCTCCATTAATAACATGTGTATGTCCCATTTCTGGTAATAAATGGAGAATAAATGGTTGTAATCATGGGATTCTTGGCGATGAAGGTAGAATTTGTTGTAGGATTTAAAAAGGTTACAATTAGTTTAAATATGAATTAAAGATCGTAACCATGCATTTCTATGGGAAATAAATGTGTTAATAATTAGAATTTGAAGAAGATTACAATTAATGTAATAAATAAGAATTAATTATTATAACTCCAATTTAGGGGCAATTAATATAGTAAACATGAATACATACATACATATATATACATAAATAACTATATATATATATATATATTCAAATAAGACTTAATATAACAAATAGTAATTAATGTAATCAATAGCGATTAATGTAATGAATAATAATTGATGAAAATAATGGGAGTTACATTAATAGGAAATATGGAAATAAAAGGGACTGGTATAAATGGTATGTACTTGGCTGTCTATGGCCTTAGGGAAAGTGTCCGTTGTGGTTATTAATGACATACAGCTATTATAATAAAAATAAATGAAGATTTGGATAGGAACTACCATAGTAAATATTAAGTGTAATAAATCATCTTAAAACTTATAATAATCTTATCTTATCTTATCTTATAGGAATATAAATCTTATCTTATCTCTAGTTTAATTATAGGAATAATCCTCTAATTAATATCAGAATTAAACCTAGTAGGTTAAGGATGCAAGGTTAGTTGAGTTATGTGATAGAAGTCTGCATTTTCCAGTAGTCGGATACATGTATAACCGATGTGAGAAATCATTAGCTATAGGAACCGGTGACAACAATTATTATCATAGCATGGAATGTTCCTAGTGGTTTAATCCAAGTGTTGAGATCTTAAATGGTTGCAGGGTCCTCCTCCCTTTTGAAAAAACCCATAAGCACAAATTAAGTTATAGCATACTTCAAAATTAAGGTCTTAAGTAGTTAGGATCTGCCTATTGGTGTATTAAGTGAGTAGAATCGCTAATTTCTTTTAAGAAGTAAAGGCAAAATTGTAGGGTCTGCTTTTGTTAGGTATTAAGTGATTAGATAACTCGCCTTTTTCCAATAATAAGTATTAGATGTCTAATTAGGTATGAGATCAGTAATCTATGAAAGAGACTGCTTCCTCCAGGAGTAAGTGACTGGGTTAGAGTGTACCTTGGTAGATGGTATTAAATGACCGCTACAGAGGTACCGTAGGTCTGTCTATCCTACGGAAAGTATCAAGTAGCTCAGGAATTATCCAATAAGGTCAGTTAGACAGTAATATAGGGGGTCCACCGAGGGAAGATCGTAAATGACCTATCATGTAGGTCATTAGTGTCCGCTTACTGCCTCTTTCTTTATACGGGGTTGGGATATATGCGAATGATGGAAGCCTTGAATTAGTGGTTAGGTGAATTAGTAGCTAGTGTTCTCTAATTTATAATAATTTGTTAGTAAACCAGCTAACAAGGTATTAAGGGATCAATTGATCTTCCTTAAGCCTAAAGTGATAATAGGAATCTGCCTTATATATTATATTTTAAGTGAGGTCATAAGTGGCTACAGACCCACCTCTTTTGGTTTAGTGGGATATTAAGTGGTTAGAAGGTTCTCCTCTTATTCATTGGTTTATAGGGTGGTTTAAAGGCTTCATATATACGTAAAAGTTCAATCTCAGTATATAATAATAACTTAACTTTCGGAAGTGCTACCTTGGATAGAGTAGCTAATCACTGTGCGTAACTTTGCAAGGATAGGTTAGCATTACTAACCTTATTAGACATATAATTTGGGTGAAACCAAACATGACATATCGGTGTATTGTAGATAGTATTTTACATTTTCACCTCACTAGGACTTGTTGTTCTGACCCTCTCCTCATAACAACTCATAGGTTACCTTAGGGAAGATAAGTATTTAGAAGTGTTCAAGTTTGGGTTTACGTTCTTGTTGTCTCATGTCCGGTACTGATCTGGTGATTTACTATTAAGATAGTTGTTTGGTCCATACTTGTTATCCTATTTTATTTCCATTGTGAGTTGGTTTTACAATACTTTGATTATGCTCATGCTCATGTTGATTTCTCGTATGTACTGGATTTATACGATCAGTACTTGGATAGGTTTAAGTCTTGATTTTTATCGAAATTCGGACTTAGAAAAGTACAGGTTGTTACAAGCCTAGATCATCATGCCTATGAGGGATCGGTATCGATCCCTATGTGGGTCGATACCGATCCCTTAGGGGTTGCATTCTATGGGTGCAACCCTCAAGGTCGGCCCCCCATTGTCCTGCCTTGCTTTTTATGCAATTGTTTTGGCGATTTGATCTTCTGTTCTAGAGTTATTAATGTAGTTCTGTCCAAGTTTCTAAATCCTAAAATCCCATATCTCGTTCTCATATAGCCAAATTTTAAGTTCCGATTCGGTTAATTTCAAAGTGTAATTCTGGTGAATGCAGCTGTTCGTAACTTCAAATAATCATCTATGCTCGATTTTCGAGGCAATTCAAACATCTGAATCCAAAGATGACGGCGTTGTAAAAAGGAAGGTTAACAATATGTGTAATTACTATGAATGCTATCATTTGTATTCATTTTTAAATTATTAAAGATGAATGAAGTACAATTCGATGGTTTTAAAATGAAGTTAATATTTAAGTGTTAATTTAAACTATTGATTAAATATTGTTAAATTGTTTAAATTAAATATGATTTAGTTGAATTGAGTAAAACCACAAGGAATTCAAATTAGGTTTACTGAATGAAGTCATGCGTAAAATACGAGCATTTTTATTTCAAATATGTTTAACACTTAATTTACGATGATATTTAGTAAAAGTACATTATTCCCTAAATCGACATCACTTAAATAATTATTTACTATAGATTACGAAACTTTAGTATAATTGTTGTTCACTACCATTAATATATTAATAAGTTACTTGCATACTCTCTAGTTGTTTAGTAAACTCAAACTAGGAATGTTATGTGTAGGATTATTAATATATTAACTAGACAAAATAAGATAATTGTATGTACTTATTGAGCAAACTCACGAAACAAATTTATTCTTAAGCTATCACAAATAGTAGGCATGAGTGAATAATAAATTTTGATTGGTCAAACAAGCTCATGGTTGAGATTGAGATTAGGACTAAGTCCACGAGTTCTGAATCATATATGATACAATTGATAAAGCATTACAGGTTGCGTGCATGCTTAAGATTCAATGAGCACTCAAAGTCAATATACCAGGTCAATCAAGTTAAAAAGCCAGTTAAAGAAATCAAAAATTTTCCTTTTTTATTAGGGTTTTATGAAAGATTAAAAATCTAGTGAGAATCTTAGTAAAAAAATAAAACTGTAAAACTTAATTTTCTATTGCTAGAATATCTTCTACATAAAGCTAACATAATTTACATAGATGAATGTGTAAAACTAATAAAATATTTTTGATCAGTCAAAATAAGAGAATGTACTAAATTAAAGAAATACAAGATATACTAACATTTAAACCTTTTGACATGTTGACACATCAGGACCCGTAAGAGCCAGTTTGTTCAACCATTAAAAATATGCCTTGGTCGCCTAATTTTAATTTTATATATGATGGTGTATTTTCTTGTATGAGTGTTAAAATCTAATGGCAACTCAAGTTTATGAATATTCGATTTATATTCAATCATAAATAAATTACCTATGTTGAAAGGTCACGGTTGTTCAGTTGGAAACTACAATGAAATCGGTTCATTAGGAATAAGAAAATAAATCATAATCTTATATTACACGTTCATTACGATTGATTACAATGAAGATGTCTTTTGAACATGTCACCATTTCAGAAAGACGAGCGCATATTCGAGAATTGGTGTAATTTAGGTAGTTGAGATAAAAAGAGTAAAGGATCAACTTTGATTTGTAAAAGGATATTGAAAATGTGAATTATATAAAGTATTAAAAGATGACATAGAATGAGAAATGTAGTTGCGATTCCTATTGTGTTATAATATGTTGATTTGCCTTTTTTAAAGGTTTTTTTTCAGTTAATTTAAGATATTTAATCGAAAAACATCAATAGTAAACTAATTAAAACATGAGAACAGATATCCCACCATTTGAATGAGGCTAGTGAAAGTGTACCCATAATGGATGCATCAAGATACAAAAATTATTTTCAAAAGTATACCTAATATTATTTATAAAATATTAACTATTTTCTTTAAGGGTTAAAGATATGTGTAGTTTTATTATTTATGAATAGTTCGAATACTCGTTATGAAATAAATCTACTAGAATAACAGTATTTGTTGCATTAGCTATATAATATGCAAGTTTATGAAATATTAACAATTAGTATTAGGAATGTCGACTCGGCCGTATCTTGGTAGAATAACTCTTTAAATCATGTGATTATGGATGATACGGTAGTTATAAATTGTATCTCAAATAATAAAGGAAAAAATCATTTGGTGGTAACAAAAAACTATTAGCGAACTTTTTGAATTGATACATAAAGATGTATGTTGTCAAAAGTATGAAGACACCAAAATGGGTGCAGAATTAGGAATTTGAACCAATATAAAATTCTTACTGTCTTCTTTACCTTTATTTTTACTACACTATCTTTCTATGTTAGGAAACAATGGCTCAGTCACGTACTTCGTCGCTTTCTTGAAGGCGATTCGGCGATCTGGTCAGAGGTGCAAACCAGTTCGTACTGTCCTCGCCGCCTCTAGGATAAAATAGCCTCTGAAAAACAATAATTGATTTGCTTGCACAACAAATCAGTGCAGATTTGCACTTTCGAAAATAAACACTGCTCGAAAATTTCTGGAAGAAGATTTTAATGGCGGAATCAAGAAGAGAATATGTAATTCGGTATTTATTCTCGTCTATAGCTGAAGACTATATATAAACGGGAATTAGTGTTTTCTGAGTAGTGGGAGAAAAAAATGGATCTGCTGAAATTACAGGACAAGAGTTTACCGTTGCACAAAAAATTATAGATGCAGAAATTTTTTCATAAAAATAACGGTTCAAAAAAATGCAATGTTTTCTGGTCCTAAAATATAAGTGTCTACACCACAAAGTCAAGGCCCAAGCCCAAACCGAACTGAACAGGACCGTGTCGGGCCGGGTCGAGTCGGTTGGTCGCGCGCGTATGTGCAGTGGTCATGATGCATGGTCTCTCTCCTCACAACAAAGCATGTATTGGGAGCCCCAAGGCCCCAACATGACTTCTTAGAAACAAGTATAAATACTTGCTTCTTCCATATAGTCCCATGATGTGGGACTATTCACATACAGGAGCCATTCGTACACTTATTCCAACATATTTAATAATTCACCTAATGTTTATAAAAACATTTTAAACAATCCCCCACTTGAATTTTTAAAAATATTTTCGAGCAATTTTTAAAAAACATAAGATTGTGCATAAACAAAGGTGTCATCTGACTTGAACATTTGCATAGTGAATAAGATTTAGTTTTAAATAGAGTGGCACGTAGTCTTGAACTCTATTCCAGACACCAAACCATACACAACTTTTTCTATAGTGCAATCAAATAAGCCCGTGCATTTATGGCTGTGACAACCCCAAAACCCCGTACGACGGTGTCAAGGGTAATCTTTGGAATATAACACATATACAGATAATAGCAGAAAAGAAATAAATAAATACACCAGATAATGCACAAATAATATACTGGATAAACATAATCATCAGAGTTACGCAGTATACAGGATAATACTTAGTACAAATACAGTTCAGCTATACATAAATGTCTACAGCGGAAAACAAACATAATATGTACAATAGGAGCTGAACAACATAAAAAGAGATGAATGGTAGAATCCATTTTCAGCTCCAGCTATCCAGAAAGAGCCTGCTAAAACCTGAATACAAGGCTGCCCGTGTAGAAAAAGGGGCACCCGAGTTTGCAAGTGAAACAAACTACGAGTCAGTCATGGGAGTGGTATGAGAAATCTACTTAACATATTTTATAATATGGCTATTCACAGGACCATGCCACTTTCACGGAACAGGTTTACTCCATTGGATTGCCAGTGCTTTAGAACAAGTAAATCTTTTAAACATCGCAATGCTTTTTATAAAAATGAAGCCATCATAAGACTCGGTTCCCATCACACAATGCAACGCAAACCGGAGGATAGAGTTTTTTCCTTATAATGGCCAAAATATGCTTGATACAAATAAAAAAAAAGTATTTCAAATGTAAATGTTATCGTTTAATTCTTAATCAAACTCCAACTGTAAATTAGCAAGAGGACGGTTCCCTAAGTATTAACCCCGAAGGCCGAAACCAACATCAGAACAATACCCAGGAAACCACCGATCTTAGCTCGTTTCTAGTTAGTTTCTAATTTTATATACAGTCATAAATATCAATCATAGATGGAATGGGTACCATATATCATGTCGCCATATATAGGTATACAATCAAAATCGCACATGTCGTATTTGGAAATTGGATTTCCGTCATGAACCAAGGAAAAAGATAATCCTTATCGACTTCGAGACGCTCTAGCCCATGTCTCGGGAACAACTGCAACTGCACCATGGATCATCAGGGCCGATCCACACAGAGTGGATTATAATGCCTGAACAATGCGTTTCCCTGCCCTATGGGGCGTAAATGAGCCAACGAATGACTCCTTTGGTCCCGGATCGACCGATAAAACCGAGGCGCCTCGCAACAGCAACAACCACACAAGTGAAAATAGTATAAATGTCAGCTAGTTTAAGCACTGACACCACCTCTAGCTAGAAAGAAACGCACGTCCCCCTTGAGGTCCTCTCCTATTTTTGGTGCATACCGGGGTGTGAGGCTCGCGAATTCACGTTGTACACAAAGCTATGCCACACAGGCCGTGCTCTGATCATCAACCACAAGACTTTGTTTTCAACAGAAGCCTTGATCTCTGCATCTGAGCATGCCACACAGGCGATTCACACCATGCAACTGATGGTTATCAATCACACAGAATGAATTCCAATGTCAGACACACAGTCCATTTACAAGTCCGTTCTGGGTCTGAACGAAACCAGAGGCACTATAAATCTCGCATACCCATCGATCTCTACGTACGTCTGGACGATCACCACTCATTATCCATATTTCGGGATGCCTCCCAATCAGGACATCAGTTATCATCCAATCGAGATGAAGATCTATGGTTTTCAATCACCGTCTTCATCATCGACTTCTTATCGTCAATTCAGTTATTCAGAATGGGATAAACCCGGTCTTTCTGAGCAACTCGCGTATATAATTAACAAGTGCTACACAAACACAACATACGCCTCATTCCAATTCATCATTCACTAACTGTAAATTAGTAAGAGAATGATTCCCCAAGTATTAACCCCGAAGGCCGAAACCAACATCAGATCAAAACCCAGGAAACCATCCGACTTAGCTAACCTCCAGTTAGTTTATAAATTTCACATTCAACCATCAAATATTCAATAAACCAGGTAAATTCGGTTTATTTCCATTCCATATCGTTTATAATATTTTATAACGATTTATCGCTATTTTTATTTATTTAAAATAGCCATTTCATTCAAACGACGCTTCGGGCCATAACGCGGCCGTGGCGCTGTTTTTCTTCAGATTTGATTTACACATATCTGAAAATCTAACCATTGGATCTTCACAAATTTTATATCATTAGAAAGATCTTTTCAAAACGAATCCAACGGTTTCATTTTGGGAAAATCCGACGGTCGGATCTCCCGGTACGCTCGTTTGAAGTTTCGGTTTCAAAATACGAACTGCAGCGTCGTTATTCGATTTAATTTAATTATATATATAAGTATAATCGATTCTAGCGCTGTTTTTCTTCGGATTTGAATTAGACATTCCAGACAATCCAACCGTTGGATCTTTACAAAGTTGGTGTCGTTGGAAAGATATTTCCAAAGCGAACCCAACGGTTTCGGTTTCGGGAAAATCCGATGGTCGGATCTCCCGTACTAATCGTTTGAAATCACGGTTTCAAAACATGAACTGCATCTTCGTTATTTGATTTATTTTGATTATATTAATATAAGTATATAAATATAATCTATTCTTTGATTTCAAAACCATATTATTTTCATACATTTGATTAAAATGATATTTTTATCCAACAAACATTTATTTCAACACTTCACTATTTATAACAATTCATGTATATGATAAAAATATGATTTTTATTGTAAAACAATTTATTTCAAAACAGACTATTTTATATAGTTCATATAGATGATAAAAATATGATTTTTATTATAAAACAGTTTATTTCAAAACATGACTATTTTATATAGTTCATATAGATGATAAAAATATGATTTTTATTATAAAACAATTTATTTCAAAACATGAATGTCGTTCAACACATGAATTTCTATTCAACATACGAATATAGTTTCAACACATGAAAATAATTCTAACATATGAATATTATTCAAAATTTCGGCAGCATAACGGTAGGGTAGTTAAAACCGGGACCGTCCCTAGTACGGCTCCTCGCTCTACCTTAAAGCCTCGCAGCTTTTGACAATGGGGATTTAATGCTTTTAGTTCGCACGCAGGCGGCATGTTTATTTTTTTCTTTTCCACAAACTAATCCTATGTGGTTTCAACCAAATAATTCTCAACCACAAACGAGTATTTTTCAACCACAATCAATCAATTTCAACCACAAACAATTCTAATCAACCATTCGCTATCAACCAATTTTCACACCAATCACAACCAATAAATATCATCCATGGTTTGTGGACGAGGGGCGTATATATATAAGTATATTTCACTTCTATTTCAACACATATATCATTTTTACAAGCATATATAACTTATACATCGAACGTACAACTTATACAACGCTTATACATGAGGTGTACAACGCTTATATAACTCATACATCGACTATATAATTCATACATCGTTGTTTTCCATATCGTTTATAATTTAGAAATCTCACATTGGGTTCCACTCCACCAAAAATAGCAGAAGGCTCAGAAAAATATCCGGTCTCTTCTAGAATGTAGAAGACGTCCACACGAGTCCACTGTCTCTTGTTTCAATGAATTTCATCAAGAAACGAAAAAGATATGATTTTTACAGTGAAATCAAAAACCATAGCGCTTTAAAGTGTTATAATATAGTTGAAATTATATCTGGTCGTACCTCAGCTGAAAGGTTCGAAACTAGGTTTCGATTTTACTCAAAATTCGTGAAGCTTGAAGAGGATCGGGCTATGCAGGGTCGAAGGGGGAGGAGTGGCGCTCAAGCACCGGGGGGAGTTGGTCAACTCGACGGTCGGTAGGGGTCTTAGTGGCGGTTGAAAGGCCGCGACTTTGGAGGCCTGGATATCGCGATTCACCTGACGAGAGGGGGTGCAACGACCATGGATTTGAAGCTTGAGGGGAGCTCTCAAAAAACCCCAACTGGGTCAAAGGCTATCGATGCGTGTAGGAGGAGAAAACGAGGAGGGAAGATATCGACTGGTTTCCACCGTGCTTCGACTTTGACTCAGGGAGAGAGAAAAACAACTGACCAATGATATTTTTTTATATTTATATATTTTTAAAAATTCGAAAATACCCCTCTCCACATACTAACTCCTATGCCAACCCAACGACTATCGTCCCTAGCCAAATACCCTCATTCCGAACACAATGGGATATGTTTCGTAGGCCCATTCGACTACTTCAGTCAGTTTTCCTTCAAATTAAAATATAAAACATTCAATTTTTAATTTGAACGTACATTTCAATTTTCCGGGGCCACATACTGATTTTAAAAATTCCAAAAAAATAAATCTAGCCATGTTTTGACGATATGGTCCCAACAAAACTAGTTTCATCGAATTCTGAGACCGTTTGAAAAATAGCCTTTTTCTGGTCGATCCAATTTAATAGAAATCGACCAAACACATTTTCCTTTGGCACGCTCACATACTAGCTTCAAAAATTATGAAATTTGAAACCTAGCAATAATTTGACATCCCGGATCCAACAAAAGTGTTTTCGTCGAATTCCGAGGTCGTTTGCAAAATGGCCATTTTCACGGGCTATATAAACCCTACAACGACCTTTCTGAAAATTCATTTAGCCATAACTTTTGCTTCCCGCTATGAAACTTCGATTTTTCTGATTCGTTACAAAGATATTCACTAACAGATTTAAATATTTTTGGTTTCACTAAAATCCGTTTTAATTTGCACCCAATACAGTCAGTCAAAGTTTGAATTGAAATTTCGAACCTACCGCGCCATTTCAGGCCTTGTTTATAATTAGAAATAAGTATATTCATTTTCAAATGTCGGTTCAAACTTACTTTTCATCGTTATTATTTAAAATATTTATTTTAAATATTTAAAATATTTATTTTAAATATTTAAAATATTTATTTTAAATATTTTAAATTCACTAAAATAGCCAAATTGAAATTTTCAAACTGGTTCTGATTTTCCGGGTTGTTACAATCTCCCCCACTTAAAACTTTTCGTCCCCGAAAAGGACCAAAGTCGAAAGTGGTTTGATTAATCACTCTACTTTCAATCTGGCTTCCATTCTCCAACTTTTCAGTTTTTGAGAATTTTCTAATTCTTCAAAAATTTGGCTAACACCTTAAATTTTCGAAAAATTTCGCCATAACCTCCTTTGTACAGGGAGGGGTGGAAATTTATTGGGCCATATTAGGTACCCAATAAATCCTAATAAGCATGCACATATTTATAGTGATATATTCCGGTGACCACAGGGGAGTGTGTATAGATCATAACTCCAGAGAATAAATTCTCGTCACCCTATAAATGGTTTTTGTGCCTTAATGACCAGAGAGACGTGTTTATTGTCATCTCCAGACCCGTGTGGGGTTTTTACTATTCTTGCAATTTACCATTACATTTTATATGGTCCATATCAGTCATCAGTTCAACCTGTAATATATAGTCATCGCCATACAAGCCTCTCGCTCGTATGGTAAATCTTCAACCTCGTCACACAATCCCCAAATGCTTATGTGGTATATGATGAAGTATGCCTATCTTCAAGGAGTATGCCATATAGTGTAGTTCAAAATTAATTGTTACTATCCTATGGCGACGTTTATTATTACACGCAGAACAACCAGCACTCCGCATCCAATGGCATTCACAGGAGTCGATATAGTAATATTTCGCATCCAACTCATTAAGGTTTACCTATTTGTCGGGCACGCAAATAATTTCTTTACTCAACAGCTAATCCATTTACCTGTTGAAACATATATAATGCACATGTATATATTCTATCTATTTTTAAATCAGTTCAATGTGTGATTTAATCGAATAAATTCTACCATTCATTCTCTTATTGATTAAATTAACTATCGTTCTAATAATTTAATTAATCAAATCCACAATCACACAACACATGCAGTAATCAATTTGTTTTTAACCTTTAGAAAATATACTAATTGATTCTTATACTCTTTTACTTTTCAAATATATATCTTTTATATATTCAAAAATCATATTTCTAAAACCAGACTATATATATAATCACAAACACGTTATTTATAAACATATAACTCTCAATTCGTTCTGGGGCATTTCTGACCCCATCTCTAACGAGTTATTCTGATTCTACTATACTCATACTAGGATATTACTAATCCTATCTGTCATGAGTTATTCATCCTAGAACACTACTGGTTCTATTTCTGACGAATTCGTTAATATGGTATATTCCAAAACTAAGCTTAACCAAAACTCTGATACCACGTTGTGACAACCCCAAAACCCCGTACGACGGTGTCAAGGGTAATCTTTGGAATATAACACATAAACAGATAATAGCAGAAAAGAAATAAATAAATACACCAGATAATGCACAAATAATACACTGGATAAACATAATCATCAGAGTTACGCAGTATATATGATCATACTTAGTACAAATACAGTTCTGCTATACATAAATGTCTACATCGGAAAACAAACATAATATGTACAATAGGAGCTGAACAACATAAAAAGAGATAAATGATAGAATCCATCTTCAGCTCCAGCTATCCAGAAAGAGCCTGCTAAAACCTGAAACAAGGCTACCCATGTAGAAAAAGGGGCACCCGAGTATGCAAGTGAAACAAACTACGAGTCAGTCATGGGACTGGTATGAGAAATCTACTTAACATATTTTATAATATGGCTAATCACAGGACCACGCCACTTTCGCGGAACGGGTTTACTCCATTGGATTTCCAGTGCTTTAAAACAAGTAAATCTTTTAAACATCGCAATGCTTTTTATAAAAATGAAGCCATTATAACACTTAGTTCCCATCACACAATGCAACGCAAACAGGAGGATAGAGTTTTTTCCTTATAATGGCCAAAGTATGCTTGATACGAATAAAACAAAAGTATTTTAAATGTAAATGTTATCGTTTAATTCTTAATCAGACTCCAACTGTAAATTAGCAAGAGGATGGTTCCCTAAGTATTAACCCCGAAGGCCGAAAACAACATCAAACCAATACCCAGGAAACCACCCATCTTAGCTCGTTTCCAGTTAGTTTCTAATTTTATATACAATCATAAATATCAATCATAGATGGCATGGGTACCATATATCATGTCGCCATATATAGGTATACAATCAAAACCGCACATGTCGTATTTGGAAATTGGATTTCGTCATGAACCAAGGCAAAAGATAGTCCTTACCGACTTCGAGATGCTCTAGCCCGTGTCTCAGGAACAACCGCAACTGCACCTTGGATCGTCAGGGCCGGTCCACACGGAGTGGATTATAATGCCTGAACAATGCGTTTCCCCAACCTATGGGGCGTAAATGAGCCAACGAATGACTCCATCGGTCCCGGATCGACCGATATAACTGAGGCGCCTCGCAACAGCAACAACCACACAGGTGAAAATAGTATAAATGTCAGCCAGTTTAAGCACTGACACCACCTCTAGCTAGAAAGAAATGCACGTCCCCCCTGAGGTCCTCTCCTGTTTCTGGTTCATACCGGGGTGTGAGGCTCGCGAATTCACGTTGTACACAAAGCTATGCCACACAGGCCATGCTCCTATCATCAACCACAAGACTTTGCTTTTCAACAGAATTCTTGATCTCTGCATCTGAGCATGCCACACAGGCGATTCACACCATGCAACTGATGGTTATTAATTACACAGAATGAATTCCAATGTCAGACACACAGTCCATTTACAAGTTCGTTCTGGGTCTGAACGAAACCGGAGGCACTATATACCTCGCATACCCATCGATCTCTACGTACGTTTGGACGATCACCACTCATTATCCATATTTCAGGATGCCTCCCAATCAGGACATCAGTTGTCATCCAACTGAGGTGAAGATCTACGGTCTTCAATCACCGTCTTCATCATCGACTTCTTATCGTCGATTCAGTTATTCGGAATGGGATAAACCCGGTCTTTCTGAGCAACTCGCGTATATAATTAACAAGTGCTACACAAACACAACATACGCCTCATTCCAATTCATCATTCCCTAACCGTAAATTAGTAAGAGAACGATTCCCCAAGTATTAACCCCGAAGGCCGAAACCAATATCAGATCAAAACCCAGGAAACCATCTGACTTAGCTAACCTACAGTTAGATTATAAATTTCACATTCAACCACCAAATATTCAATAAACTGGGTAAATTCAGTTTATTTCAATTCCATATCGTTTATAATATTTTATAACAATTTATCGCTATTTTTATTTAAAAATAGCCATTTCATTCAAACGACGCTTTGGGCCATAACGCGGCCGGGGCGCTGTTTTTCTTCAGATTTGATTTACATATATCTGAAAATCTACCGTTGGATCTTCACAAATTTTATATCATTAGAAAGATCTTTTCAAAATGAATCCAACGATTTCAGTTTTTGGAAAATCCGACGGTCGGATCTCCCGGTACACTCGTTTGAAATTTTGATTTCAAAATACGAACTGTAGTGTCGTTATTCGATTTAATTTAATTATATATATATATATATATATAATCGATTCTGACGCTGTTTTTCTTCAGATTTTAATTAAACATTCTAGACAATCTAACCGTTGGATCTTTACAAAGTTGGTGTCGTTGGAAAGATATTTCCAAAGCGAACCCAACGGTTTCGGTTTCGGGAAAATCCGATGGTCGGATCTCCCGTACTAATCGTTTGAAATCGCGGTTTCAAAACACAAACTGCATCTTCGTTATTCGATTTATTTTGATTATATTTATATATATATATATAATCTATTCTTTGATTTCAAAACCATATTATTTTCATACACTTGATAAAAATGATATTTTTATCCAACAAACATTTATTTCAACAATTCACTATTTATAACAATTCATGTATATGATAAAAATATGATTTTTATTGTAAAACAGATTATTTCAAAACACGACTATTTTATATAGTTCATATAGATGATAAAAATATCATTTTTATTAAAAAACAATTTATTTCAAAACACGACTATTTTATATAGTTCATATAGATGATAAAAATATGATTTTTATTATAAAACAATTTATTTCAAAACATGAATGTCGTTCAACACATGAATTTCTATTCAACACATGAATTTCTATTCAACACACGAATATAGTTTCAACACATGAAAATAATTCTAACATATGAATATTATTCAAAATTTTGGCAGCATAACGGCAGGGTAGTTAAAACCGGGACCGTCCCTAGTACGGCTCCTCGCTCTACCTTAAAGCCTCGCAACTTTTGACAATGGGGATTTCATACATTTAGTTCGCACGCAGGCGACATGTTTATTTTTTTCTTTTCCACAAAATAATCCTATGTGGTTTCAACCAAATAATTCTCAACCACAAACGAGTATTTTTCAACCACAATCAATCAATTTCAACCACAAACAATTCTAATCAACCATTCGCTATCAACCAATTTTTACACCAATCACAACCAATAAATATCGTCCATGGTTTGTGGACGAGGGGAGTATATATATATATAAGTATATTTCACTTCTATTTCAACACATATATCATTTTTACAAGCATATATAACTTATACATCGAACGTACAACTTATACAATGCTTATACATGAGGTGTACAACGCTTATATAACTCATACATCGACTATATAACTCATACATCGTCGTTTTCCATATCGTTTATAATTTAGAAATCTCACATTGGCTTCCACTCCACCAAAAATAGCAGAAGGCTCAGAAAAATATCCGGTCTCTTCTAGAATGTAAAGACGTCCACACGAGTCCACTGCCTCTTGTTTCACTAAATTTCGTCAAGAAACGAAAAAGATATGATTTTTACAGTGAAATCAAAAACCGTAGCACTTTAAAGTGCTATAATATAGTTGAAATTATATTTGGCCGTACCTCAGTTGAAAGGTTCGAAACTAGGTTTCGATTTTACTCGAAATCCGTGAATCTTGAAGAGGATCGGGCTATGCAAGGTCGAAGGGGGAGGAGTGGCGCTCAGGCGCCGGGGGGAGTTGGTCAACTCGACGGTCGGTAGGGGTCTCGGCGGCGATTGAAAGGCCACGACTTTGGAGGCCTAGATCTTGCGATTCACCTGACGAGAGGGGGTACAACGACCATGGATTTGAAGCTTGAGGGGAGCTCTTCAAAAACCCCAACTGGGTCGAAGGCTATCGATGCGTGTAGGAGGAGAAAACGAGGAGGGAAGATATCGACTGGTTTTCGCCGTGCGCCGACTTTGATTACGGGGAGAGAGAAAAACAACTGACTAATGATATTTTTTATATTTTTATATTTTTAAAAATTCGAAAAAACCCCTCTCCACATACTAACTCCTATCCAAACCCAACGACCATCGTCCCTAGCCAAATACCCCCATTCCGAACATAATGGGATATGTTTCGTAGGCCCATTCAACTGTTTCAATTAGTTTTCCTTCAAATTAAAATATAAAACATTCAGTATTTAATTTGAACGTACATTTCAATTTGCCGGGGACACATACTGATTCTAAAAATTCTAGAAAAATAAATCTAGCTATGTTTTGATGATACTGTCCCATCAAAACTAGTTTCATCGAATTCTGAGACCGTTTGAAAATGGTCATTTTCTGGTCGATCCAATTAATAGAAATCGACTAAACACATTTTCCTTTGCCACACTCACGTACTAGCTTCAAAAATAATGAAATTTGAAACCTAGCAATAATTTGACATCCCGGATCCAACAAAAGTGGTTTCGTCGAATTCCGAGGTCGTTTGCAAAATGGCCATTTTCACGGGCTATATAAACCCTATAGCTACCTTCCTGAAAATTCATTTAGCCATAACTTTTGCTTCCCGCTATGAAACTTCGATTTTTCAAATTCTTTAGAAAAATATTCACTAACAGATTTAAATATTTTTGGTTTTACTAAAACCCGTTTTAATTTTCACTCGGTACAGTCAGTCAAAGTTTGAATTGAAATTTCGAAACTACCGCGCCATTTCAGGCCTTGTTTATAATTATAAATAATTATATTCATTTTCAAACGTCGATTCAAACTTACTTTTCATCGTTATAATTTAAAATATTTATTTTAAATATTTTAAATTCACTAAAATAGCCAAATTGAAATTTTCAAACTTCTTCAGATTTTCCGGGTTGTTACAATCTCCCCCACTTAAAACTTTTCGTCCCCGAAAAGGAACAAAGTCGAAAGTGGTTTGATTAATCACTCTACTTTCAATCTGGCTTACATTCTCCAACTTTTCAGTTTCTGAGAATTTTCTAATTCTTAAGAAATTTGGCTAACACCTTAAATTTTCGAAAAATTTCGCCATAACCTCCTTTGTACGGGGAGGGGTTTGGAAATTTATTGGGCCATATTAGGTACACAATAAATCCTAATTAGCATGCACATATTTATAGTGATATATTCCGATGTCCAGAGGGGAGTGTGTATAGATCTTAACTCCAGGGAATAAATTCTCGTCACCTTATAAATGGTTTTTGTGCCTTAATGACCAGAGAGACGTGTTTATTGTCATCACCAGACCCGTATGGGGTTTTTATTATTATTGCAATTTACCGTTACATTTTATATGGTCCATATCAGTCATCAGTTCAAACTGTAATATATAGTCATCGCCATACAAGCCTCTCGCTTGTATGGTAAATCTTCAACCTCGTCACACAAGCCCCAAATGCTTATGTGGTATATGATGAAGTATGCCTATCTTCAAGAAGTATGCCATCTAGTGTAGTTCAAAATTAATTGTTACTATCCTATGGCGACGTTTATTATTACACGCAAAACAACCAGCACTCTGCATCCAATGGCATTCGCAGGAGTAGATATAATAATATTTCGCATCCAACTCATTAAGGTTTACCTATTTGTCGGGCACGCAAATAATATCTTTACTCAACAGCTAATCCATTTACCTGTTGAAACATATATAATGCACATGTATATATTTCTATCTATTTTTAAATCAGTTCAATGTGTGATTTAATCGAATAAGGTCTACCATTCATTCTCTTATTGATTAAATTAACTATCGTTCTAATAATATAATTAATCAAATCCACAATCACACAACACAAGCAGCAATCAATTTGTTTTTAACCTTTCAAAAATATACTAATTGATCCGTATACTCTTTTACTTTTCAAATATATATCTTTTATATACTCAAAAATCATATTTCTAAAACCAGACTATATATATAATCACAAGTACGTTATTTATAAACATATCTCTCAACTCGTTCTGGGGCATTTCTGACCCCATCTCTAACGAGTTATTCTGATTCTGCTATACTCATACTAGGATACTACTAATCCTATCTGTCATGAGTTATTCGTCCTAGAACACTACTGGTTCTATTTCTGACGAATTCGTTAATATGTTATATTCCAGAACTAAGCTTAACCAAAGCTCTGATACCACGTTGTGACAACCCCAAAACCCCGTACGATGGTGTCGAGTGTAATCTTTGGAATATAACACATAAACAGATAATAGCAAAAAACAAATAAATAAATACAGCAGATAATGCACAAATAATACACTGGATAAACATAATCATCAGAGTTACGCAGTATACAGGATCATACTTAGTACAAATACAGTTCAGCTATACATAAATGTCTACAGCGGAAAACAAACATAATATGTACAATAGGAGCTGAACAGCATAAAAAGAGATAAATGATAGAATCCATCTTCAGCTCCAGCTATCCAGAAAGAGCCTGCCAAAACCTGAATACAAGGTTGCCCGTGTAGAAAAAAAGGCACCCGAGTTTGCAAGTGAAACAAACTACGAGTCAGTCATGGGATTGGTATGAGAAATCTACTTAACATATTTTATAATATGGCTAATCACAGGACCACACCACTTTCGCGGAACGGGTTTACTCCATTGGATTGCCAGTGCTTTTAAACATCGCAATGCTTTTTATAAAAATGAAGCCATTATAAGACTCAGTTCCCATCACACAATGCAACGCAAATCGGAGGATAGAGTTTTTTCCTTATAATGGCCAAAATATGCTTGATACGAATAAAACAAAAGTATTTTAAATTTAAATGTTATCATTTAATTCTTAATCAGACTCCAACTGTAAATTAGCAAGAGGACGGTTCCTTAAGTATTAACCCCGAAGGCCGAAACCAACATCAGACCAATACCCAGGAAACCACCTATCTTAGCTCATTTCCAGTTAGTTTCTAATTTTATATACAATCATAAATATCAATCGTAGACGGCATGGGTACCATATATCATGTCGCCATATATAGGTATACAATCAAAATCGCACATGTCGAATTTGGAAATTGGATTTCCGTCATGAACCAAGGCAAAAGATAGTCCTTACTGACTTCGAGACGCTCTAGCCCATTTCTCAGGAATAGCCGCAATTGAACCTTAGATCGTCAGGGCCGGTCCATACGGAGTGGATTATAATGCCTGAACAATGCGTTTCCCCGCCCTATGGGCCGTAAATGAGCCAACGAATGACTCCATCGGCCCTGGATCGACCGATATAACCAGGGCGCCTCGCAACAACAACAACCACACAGGTGAAAATAGTATAAATGTCAGCCAGTTTAAGCACTGACACCACCTCTAGCTAGAAAGAAACGCACGTCCCCTTCTGATGTCCTCTCCTGTTTCTGGTTCATACCGGGGTGTGAGGCTCGCGAATTCACGTTGTACACAAAGCTATGCCACACAAGCCGTGCTCCTATCATCAACCACAAGACTTTGCTTTTCAACAGAAGCCTTGATCTCTGCATTTGAGCATGCCACACAGGCGATTCACACCATGCAACTGATGGTTATCAATCACACATAATGAATTCCAATGTCAGACACACAGTCCATTTACAAGTCCGTTCTGGGTCTGAACGAAACCGGAGGCACTATATACCTCGCATACCCATCGATCTCTACGTATGTCTGGACGATCACCACTCATTATCCATATTTCGGGATGCCTCCCAATCAGGACATCAGTTATCATCCAACTGAGGTGAAGATCTCCGGTCTTCAATCACCGTCTTCATCATCGACTTCTTATCGTCGATTCAGTTATTCAGAATGGGATAAACCCGGTCTTTTTGAGCAACTCACGTATATAATTAACAAGTGCTATACAAACTCAACATATGCCTCATTCTAATTCATCGTTCACTAACCGTAAATTAGTAAGAGAATGATTCCCCAGGTATTAACCCCGAAGGCCGAAACCAACATCAGATCAAAACCCAGGAAACCATCCGACTTAGCTAACCTCCAGTCAGTTTATAAATTTCACATTCAACCATCAAATATTCAATAAACCGGGTAAATTCGGTTTATTTCCAATCCATATCGTTTATAATATTTTATAACGATTTATCACTATTTTTATTTATTTAGAAATAGCCATTTCATTCAAACAGCGCTTCGGGCCATAACGCGGCCTTGGTGCTGTCTTTCTTCAGAATTTATTTACACATATCTGAAAATCTAACCGTTGGATCTTCACAAATTTTACATCATTAGAAAGATCTTTTCAAAACGAATCCAACGGTTTCAGTTTTGGGAAAATCCGATGGTCGGATCTCCCATTACACTCGTTTGAAGTTTCGATTTCAAAATACGAACTACAGCGTCGTTATTCGATTTAATTTAATTATATATATATATATATATATATATAAAATCGATTCTGGCGCTGTTTTTCTTCAGATTTGAATTAAACATTCCATACAATCAAACCGTTGGATCTTTACAAAGTTGGTGTCGTTGGAAAGATATTTCTAAAGCGAACCCAACGGTTTCGGTTCCGGGAAAATCCGGTGGTCGGATCTCCCGTACTAATCGTTTGACATCACGGTTTCAAAACATGAACTGCATCTTCGTTATTCGATTTATTTTGATTATATATATATATAATCTATTCTTCGATTTCAAAACCATATTCTTTTCATACATTTGATAAAAATGATATTTTTATCCAACAAACATTTATTACAACACTTCACTATTTTTAACAATTCATGTATATGATAAAAATATGATTTTTATTGTAAAACAATTTATTTCAAAACACGGCTATTTTATATAGTTCATATAGATGATAAAAATATGATTTTTATCATAAAACAATTTATTTCAAAACACGACTATTTTATATAGTTGATATAGATGATAAAAATATGATTTTTATTATAAAACAATTTATTTCAAAACATGAATGTCGTTCAACACATGAATTTCAATTCAACACAAGAATTTCTATTCAACACATGAATATAGTTTCAACACATGAAAATAATTCTAACATATGAATATTATTCAAAATTTCGACAGCATAACGGCAGGGTAGTTAAAACCGGGACCGTCCCTAGTACGGCTCCTCGCTCTACCTTAAAGCCTCGCAGCTTTTGACAATGGGGATTTCATGCATCTAGTTCGCACGCAGGCGACATGTTTATTTTTTTCTTTTCCACAAACTAATCCTATGTGGTTTCAACCAAATAATTCTCAACCACAAATGAGTATTTTTCAACCACAATCAATCAATTTCAACCACAAATAATTCTAATCAACCATTCGCTATCAACCAATTTTCACACCAATCACAACCAATAAATATTGTCCATGGTTTGTGGACGAGGGGCTTATATAAGTATATTTCACTTCTATTTCAACACATATATCATTTTTACAACGCGTATATAACTTATACATCGAACGTACAACTTATACAACGCTTATACATGAGGTGTACAACGCTTATATAACTCATACATCGACTATATAATTTATACATCGTCGTTTTCCATATCGTTTATAATTTAGAAATCTCACATTGGGTTCCACTCCACCAAAAATAGCAGAAGGCTGAAAAAAATATCCGGACTCTTCTAGAATGTAGAATACGTCCACACGAGTCCTCTGTCTCTTGTTTCACTGAATTTCATCAAGAAACGAAAAAGATATGATTTTTACAGTGAAATCAAAAACTGTAGCGCTTTAAAGTGCTATAATATAGTTGAAATTATATTTGGTCGTACCACAGCTGAAAGGTTCGAAACTAGGTTTCAATTTTACTCGAAATCCGTGAAGCTTGAAGAGGATCGGGCTATGCAGGGTCGAAGGAAGAGGAGTGGCGCTCAGACGCCGGGGGGAGTTGGTCAACTCGACGGTCGGTAGGGGTCTCGGCGGCGGTTGAAAGGCCGCGACTTTGGAGGCCTGGATCTCGCGATTCACCTGATGAGAGGGGGTGCAACGACCATGGATTTGAAGCTTGAGTGGAGCTCTTCAAAAACCCCAACTGGGTCAAAGGCTATCGATGCATGTAGGAGGAGAAAACGAGGAGGGAAGATATCGACTGGTTTCCGCCGTGCGTCGACTTTGATTACGGGGAGAGAGAAAAACAACTGACCAATGATATTTTTTTATATTTATATATTTTTAAAAATTCGAAAATACCCCTCTCCACATACTAACTCCAATCCAAACCCAACGACTGTCGTCCCTGGCCAAATACCCCCATTCCGAACACAATGGGATATGTTTCGTAGGCCCATTTGACTGTTTCAGTCAGTTTTCCTTCAAATTAAAATATAAAACATTCAATATTTAATTTGAACGTACACTTCAATTTGCCGGGGCCACATACTAATTCTAAAAATTCCAGAAAAATAAATCTAGCTATGTTTTGACGATACGGTCCCAACAAAACTAGTTTCATCGAATTTTGAGACCGTTTGAAAAATGACCCTTTTCTAGTCGATCCAATTTAATAGAAATCGACCAAACACATTTTCCTTTGCCACGCTCACATACTAGCTTCAAAAATTATGAAATTTGAAATCTAGCAATAATTTGACATCCCGGATCCAACAAAAGTAGTTTCTTTGAATTCCGAGGTCGTTTGCAAAATGGCCATTTTCACGGGCAATATAAACCCTATAGCGACCTTTCTGAAAATTCATTTAGCCATAACTTTTGCTTCCCGCTATGAAACTTCGATTTTTAAGATTCGTTAGAAAGATATTCACTAACAGATTTAAATATTTTTGGTTTCACTAAAATCCGTTTTAATTTGCACCCGGTACAGTCAGTCAAAGTTTGAATTGAAATTTCGAAACTACCGCGCCATTTCAGGCCTTGTTCGTAATTAGAAATAATTATATTCATTTTCAAACGTCGATTCAAACTTACTTTTCATCGTTATTATTTAAAATATTTATTTTAAATATTTTAAATTCACTAAAATAGCCAAATTGAAATTTTCAAACTGGTTCAGATTTTCCGAGTTGTTACAATGGCTATGCACGTCTATCCTAGTTTAGTGAACTCTCTTGAAGTTTTGTACAAAACTCCATAGGAAACGGCCACATTTCCACATTTGCGAAGGTGGGTCTATTAAGAGCACTCCTGAAGGTAAGTACTCCACTCCAAATAGAGTATAGATCTCAATAAAGTTTCTTTTGACTCATCCTCTAATCACTTTAGGAATACATGCTTCTTGGTTCATTAAATAGCATGCTCAACTCCTATCACTACACAATCCTTTCATCAAAGGATCTGCCAAATTTTCATCAATACATATGTAATCCACTCTAACTGTACCTGTAGAAAATAGTTCTCTAACAGTGTTGTGCTTACAACGTATTTTTCGTCTCTTACCGTTATAATAACAGTTTTGAACTTTTGCAATAGCTGCGGTACTATCGCAATGTATGAACACAGCTGGTATCGGTTTTTCCCATAAGAGAATCTAAGCTAGCAGATTTCTCAAATACTCTGCTTCTTCATGAGCTGTGGCTAGTGCTATAATCTCAGACTCCATTGTAGACTGAGCCAAAATAGTCTATTTCCTGGATTTCCAAGAAACAACTCCTCCAGCAATGCTAAATATGTAGCTACTGGTCGCTTTAGAATCATCAGATAAGGTATTCCAGTCTGAATATCCTTCAAGTACAGCTGGAAACCTTTCATAATGTAATCCAAGGTTCATAGTTCGTTTAAGGTATCTCATAACCCTTTCAATAGAATGTCAGTGCTCTATACTAGGTCTACTGGTAAACCTGGACAATAATCCCACGACATAGGCAATGACGGGTCTAGTACAATCAATGGCATATCGAAGGCTGCCCATGATGCTTGCATAATCTGACTGTCTAACACCTTCACCAGTGTTCTTAAATAACTTTACACTTGGATCATATGGTGTACATGCAGGTTTACAGTCAAAGTAATTATATTTCTTTAGTATCTTCTCAATGTAATGAGAATGATCCAAAAAAATTCCCTTTTCTGACATAGTAATTTTAATACCAAAGATTACACTCGTCTCACCTAGATCTTTCATATCAAAATTGGCACTTAATAAGGATTTGAATGAGTTTATGGCATGAATGTTTGATCCAAAGATGAGAAGGTCATCTACATAAAGGCATATAATAGTGCAAATGTCATTCTCAGATTTGTAACAAATGCATTTGTCACTTTCATTAACTTTAAAACCATGTGAAATGATTAAGTTATCAAATTTTTCATGCCATTGTTTAGATGCATGTTTTAAACCATATAATGATTTTTCTAATTAGCATACTTTATGTTCTTGACCATGTACTACAAATCCTTCAGGCTGGTCCATATAAATTTCTTCGTCTAATTCACCGTTTAAAAAGGCAGTTTTAACATCCATTTGGTGTATAAGCAAATTATGAATGGAAGCAAGTGAGATTAATACCCGAATGGATGTTATTCTAGTTACAGGTGAAAAAGTGTCGAAGAAATCTATATTTTCTTTTTGTTTAAAACCTTTAGCTACAAGTCGTGCTTTATATTTATCAATAGTGCCATCAGATTTTAATTTCTTTTTAAGCACCCATTTGCAACCTATAGAATTACAATCAGGCGGTAAATCTACCAAATGCCATGTCTTATTGAATTCCAGAGAATCCATCTCATCATTTATAGCCTCTTGCCAAAAATTGGCATCTAAAGAAGATAAGGCCTCTTGGAGGTTTAAGGGATCCTCCTCTATAGTAAAAGCACAAAAATCCAAACCAAAATCTTTTACGGTTCTTGCTCTTTTACTTCTTCTAAGTTCAGCTTCAGAATTTTCATTAAGTTCTGTTCTAATAGGCATACTTAAAGTGCCCTCACTATTCCTTAATTTAAAAGGAATTCAAAACATCGGCATCATTTGATTCAATTATATTATGTGCATTTAGGTCATAAAATTTGTATGCTTTGCGATTAATAGCATAGCCTATAAATGCACATTCATTTGCTCTACTTGCCAATTTTATTCTCTTAGGGTTTGGAATGCGAACATATGCTAAACAACCCTAAGTTCTAAAGTATGAGGTATTGGGTTTACGATTCTTTAAAATTTCATAAGGTGAAATTTTATTCTTAGATTTGGGGATTCTATTCAGAACATAGCATACAGTCTATAAAATTTCCCCCACCAATGTTTTGCTACACCATAATTTAGTAGAATGGCAACTACTAATTTGGTAAAAGTCCTATTTTTCCTTTTAGTTTTACCGTTCATTTCAGGAGAATAGGGTGCAGTTTTCTCATGTACTATACCATCACTATGTAGTTTATAGAAATCCAGAATTGAAGTAGATTCATATTATGTTCCTCTATCACCACGAAATCTTTTAATTTGCTTGATTCTCAATTTCAGTTTTGAATGTTTTAAACATGTCAAATGCATCACTTTTATTTTTCATAAGAAATATATAGGTGAAATCAGAGCAGTCATCAATAAAAGTGATAAAATAACGATGCCCATGTTTAGTCAAAGTGCCACAAGCTCATATATATCAGTATGAATCAAGTCTAAAGGTTCAGAAACTCTATCAGCAGATTTATAAGGTTTCTTTGTGATTTTAGCTTGTGTGCGGAATTCACATTTATCAGGTTCAGATTCTGTCATTTTAGAATCATATCTAGGGTTCTCATGTTATGAATTATTCGTTTATCAACATGACGTAATCTAGAGTGCCAAATATTAAAATCACACAACATATAAGCAGAAGTAGTCACTTTATTAGTTTCAACATTCAATTCAAACATACCCTCACAAGCATAACCCTTTTCCACAAAAGTTCCCTTATAAATTAAGGTATACAAATCAGCCCCAATAACTTGAGTAAAGCCAACCTTATTATGGAGAAAGCAAGAAACCAGATTCTTCCTTATCTCTGAAGTATGCATAAGATCTTTCAGAATTACAGTCGTTCCAGAGGTAAAATTGATTTCCACATTGCCAATCTCTGCAACTTTAGTGGTGTGAGAATCTCCCAACAACACTTTCTTATTATCAGCAACTGTGTATGTAGTGAACATGTCACGATCATCGCGGACATGGCGAGAAGCACCAGTGTCTACCCACTAACCCTCTGATCCACCAATAAGGTGAATCTCAGTAATCATAGCCGTAAGAGGCTCCTCCGTCAGGTTAGCCTGCGGTGTAGAGCTTGGCATGTTCCGACACTTTCGTGTCATATGACCTGCTTTTCAATAGTTGTAACATAGAAACAACTGTCCAGAATCATTCATTTAAGCTGGTTTCTGCTGTCCTTTTGGGTTTCCTTGCGGATTCCCATTCTGTTTGTTGCGCCTGTTCTGGTTCTTAAATGATTTCTGGTTCGGTTTCAGAATAGCGGGTTTGGTCTTTTTAGTGTTGTTGTTATTGACAATCAGCACCTCTTCTTTTTTGTCTTGCTTGCGTGCCTCCTCCTCAATACGGAGGCGCGTGATCAAGCTCTCTAAGGAAAATTACTTAGTCTTATGTCGTAAGACATTCTTAAAATCTTTCCAACTTGGGGGCAATTTGTCAATAAAAACAGAAACTTGAAACTGTTCGTCCAATGTCATACCTTCAGAGACGATCTCATGAGCTATTTTCTGAAGCTCATGAGACTGCATCTCTAATGACCTGTCATCTGTCATCTGGTACTTGAGATGGCGGCTCACAGCATATTTCTTTGCCCCTGCCTCCTCTGTATCATACTTCTTCTTCGGTGCTTCCCAGATCTCCTTTGCTGTCTTTTCATCTGAGTTATAGTAGTCATATAGGTCATTGCTCAGTCTATTCAGAATAAAAATCTTGCATAGGTAATTCTGTCAAGTCCAGGTCTGCAGCTGCTTTGATTGTTCAGTCTAGGATGCCATCTGTGCTGATCGTAAGGTCTGTCAGATAGTTGCGATTTGTCAGTGGTCAACGCAGCCACCACCTTTCTCATCGTCAGGTAGAACACCATTTTCTGATGCCATCGCTTGAAATGCAAGCCTTCAAATCTGAATGGAGCAGCAGTCACGAGAGGGATCTGGAAGGCAGAGGGTGGAGCAACATGGTCTAGGGCTGAGGGCGAAGTCATTGTTTCAGATCGTCTTCAAATTGTTGGGACATAATGGCTGAGTCACATACTTAGTCGCTTTCTTAAAGATGATTCGGCGATCTGGTCAGAGGTGTAAACCAGTTCGTACTGTCGCCGCTGCCTCTAGGATAAAACAGCCTCTGAAAAACAATAACTGATTTTCTTGCACAACAAATCAGTGCAGATTAGCACTATCGAAAATAAATACTGCTCAAAAATTTCTAGAAGAAGATTTTAATGACGGAGGCAAGAAGAGAATATGTAATTCAGTATCTATTCTCGCCTATAGCTGAAGACTGTATATAGACGGGAATTAGATTTTTACTAGGTAGTGGTAGAAAAATCGGATCTGTTGAAAATACGAGACAAGAGTCCACTGTCGCACAAAAAATTATCGGCGCAGAAAATTTTTTCATAAAAAAAGGGTTCGAAAAAATGCAATGTTTTCTTGTATAAAAATGTAAGTGCCCACCACAAAGTCAAGGCCCAAGCCCAAACCGAGCCGAGTTGGTTGGTCGCGCGTGTTGTGGTCATGATGCATAATATCCCTCCTCACAACAAAGCATGTATTGGAATCCCTAAGGCCCCAACATGACTTTCTAGAAACAAGTATAAATACTTGCTTCTTCCATATAGTCCCATGATGTGGAACTATTCACATATAGGAGCCATTTATACACTTATTCCAACATTTTTAATAATTCACCTAATGTTTATAAAAACATTTTCAACATTCTAATATCATGTTGTTCTGTCATTACATTAATGCATGTGTTTTAATTTTCCATGATAATCATTGAAATTTTCAAGTATAATGATAAAAAAATTAAAAACATTATTCATTCGCTTTAGTTTAAAATAGCCTTAAGAATCGATCCGATATAGTATACATTATGTTATCGCACCTAGCAACACCATCCACTTTAGGTATTAAAGGACATAGTTTTCAGAAACTCATAATCTGATTTATACAACATCGAGTTGCATAACTCGATGGCGAGATTTCAACGACAATGACACATGATTCAATATACTAATGATTCTGCCATGGCAAATTGCAGCTGAGATGGTTAGATGGCTATAATTTGAGAGAGTGGAGGATTATAATCCAAATGAATGAATCGTTGGAGGAAAGATACAAGACAAACTATGACGTGGAGCTAGGTAGGTGCAGGCCATGAGGCTACATTCTCAAGTATTGTCATATTAGTTTTATTACTTATTTTTCATTGTGTAGCACTATGAGGACTACTAATGTCATTATCTATTTAGAGACAATTACTTATTTGAGTTTATTATCAGTTGCATAAAATACATTACTTATATTATATAACAATATAAATCTACACATCACGATTTTTTTGGTTCATTTCAGTTATTATAACCTTGCTTGTTTTACATTCATGATGACTATTATATTTTATTCGAACACAATATTAGATATATATGACAAATTTTGTGATGTTTCACTTTACTTTCCTATGATAATTGATAATTTCCCTACATCGACCAGACACCATTACAATGCAATATATAGATATATTCAGTGTTGGTGGTTTATGACGGCCGTCACATTGACAATCGAATGAGAAATCATATTTAGCTGTGAATTGAGCTTGATTGTTATGGTTGTAAAATCTTGTGCTTTTCTTCTTTCGACTTGCATTACACTTTTCTCCATGGTTCACATCTTCTTGCCATGGTCTTTTAGCCATGTTATTGTTATGACCCTTTCAATTATGGATTGCCTTGCCATTTCTAATCCTGGTAGCTAGCGTCTTTTTGTATTCATTTGTCTATGGGTGAAAATTGTGAAATAAAATTATAGTGAAAAATATTCACTAGCCCAAGATCAAACCAATGATGAGTGGAAAAAAAGTGAAGAAGCTTCAGAGAATAGAAAAATTGGATATGCAGACCAAAAAATATGGAGAGTATATAGCAGCCAATATTCATTACTTCTTAAGTTCATACAAAGGGGAATTTATACACCTGATAGAATAATCTAGACTATACTTAATGCTGATAATTCATGATTACAGTCATTGAGTGAAACTAGAAAGGTGAGAGAAAATATGCTGCTGCATTTATTAGAACCTTAGTGCTTCAAAAAAGCTGCTTTAACTCCAACACTCCCCCTTAAAGAGATTTTTTGAAGATCATACTAAGTTTAGCTCTCAATTTCTCAAAAGGACCTTTTGAAAGAGATTTTGTGAAAATGTCAACAACATTATCAGTACTTCAAACTTCAAGTGCAGCGATAATTCCAATGAGAACTTTCTCACGATTAAAGTGATGCTCGAGTTCAGTGTGTTTTGTTCTTGCGTGACAAATCGGATTTGATGCAAGCTTTATAGCACTCTGATTATGTCAATAAACAGAAGTAGGTTTGATAATCTGAATATGAGCATCGCTTAAGAGTCTCCGCAACCATATACATTCTTGAGTAGCAAGAGAAGATGCCTTATATTCCACTTCCGTGGTCGACAGTGAAACTGAATCTTGCTTCTTACTGCACCAAGAGATACAAGTAGGGCCGCAAAAGAAAACATAGCCTGATGTGGATCTTCGATCATTCAAATCTCCTCCTAAATCAGCATCCGTAAAGCCAAATAATGACAAGTCTGTGCCTTTCTGATAAAACAGCCCAAGATCTGGAGTTGTATTGATATATTTCAGAATTCTCTTAGCGGCTTGAATGTGTGGTTTCCTCGGTGATTGCATAAATCTACTTACAAGACCCACGGCAAAGGAAATGTCTGGTCTTGTGATGGTTAAATAGATAAGACTTCCAACTAAGGCGCGATATGGATGAGGATCTTCTAAGACGGAACCATCTCCTCTTCGCAACTTTATGTTCGCATCAAGTGGAGTTGAACATTTCTTGGTACAATCTGAAGAAACCTGCCAATCATCTTCTTCGCATAACTTTCTTGATTTACAAAAATTCCATCCTTCAAGCTTTTTATCTCCAATCCAAGAAAATGATTTAGTTCCCCCAAGATTTTCATATCAAAACGTGTTTGCAATTGCTCTCGCAATTTTACGATCTCTTGCTCATCATTTCCTGTTATGATCATGTCATCCACGTATAAAATGGCGACAATATGTAAGTCTCCCTTTCTTTTGACAAATAAACTAGGATCATACATCGAGGCAAGATATCCACAAAACTCCAAATATTCGGAAATTTTGCCATACCAAGCTCGTGGAGCTTGTTTCAAACCGTAGAGCGATTTATGAAGATTGCAAACTTAGCTAGGATGTGAAGAAGAAACGTACCCGGGGGGCTGCTCCATAAATATATTCTTATCGAGCTCCTCGTACAAGAAAGCATTTTTAGCATCGAGTTGCCATAGTTTCCATCCAAAGCTTGCTGCCAACGCTATTACCATTCTAGCCGAAGTCATTTTAGCCACGGGGTTGAATGTTTCTTCGTAATCTTCACCATATTTTTTCGAGAATCCTTGAGCAACCAGCCTTGCCTTAAAACGTTCTACGGATCCATCAGCCTTACTTTTTATTTTATAGACCCACTTACATGAAATGGGCTGCACTCCTTCAGGTATAGGAACAAGGCTCCAGGTTTGATTTTTCTTCAAGGCTGCAATTTCCTCATCCATTGCTAGCTCCCATTCTTCGATACCTTGTGCTCCGCTGAAGCAAGTTAGCTCTTCATCGTCAAATGGACCTGCAAAATAACAAGAATATGTGCTGACAAAATTCTCATCTCGAAACCGGGCTGGTTTGATTATGTTTCTGCGTGGTCTTTGATGGTGCAGCTCCTCCAAAGAATCTTCTTCTTGCTCTTCTCCATCTTCATTATGGTTAAAACTCCCCCTTTCATCTTGCTCTCTGGACAAACTTGGAATGTCCTCAATAGGTGATGAAGTATCATGTACTACATTATGCTCCAAGCTTGCTGGATTTGGAGGGACAAATTCAGACCCATCATGCTCGTAGAGAGTAGATACCTCATCAAATACGACATCCCTCGAGACAACGAACTTTCCGGAGGCAGGATCCATGCATTTCCAGCCCTTTTTCCTTTCATCGTATCCAACAAAAATGCACTTTCTTGCTTTTGCGTCTAGCTTAGTCCATTGAGACTCCGGCACATGAACATAGCAGATTGATCCAAAAACTTTGATATGCTTCACATCAGGTTTCTTGTCAAAGAGTAATTCAAAAGGTGATTTCATATTTGTTAGGCTAAGAGGTACTCGATTTATGACATACGCAGCGCACTTCATTGCTTCAACCCATAAAGCTCTCAGCAAATTTTTTGCATGCAACCAACTTTTGCAGGTTTCTACCAGGTGTCGAATCTTCCGCTCCGCGACTCCGTTTTGTTGTGGAGTTTTGACACAAGAAAGCTCTCTCTTAATGCCATGTTTTCGACAAAAAGAGAAGAATTCGGCTGATGTAAATTCTCCTCCGTTGTCTGACCGCAGCCGCTTAATTGATGCACCTAATTCTCCTTCAACAGTTTCTTTAAATTCAATAAATCTGGAAAATACTTCATATTTATTTCTAACAAAATAAACCCACGTGAATCTCGTATAATCATCGACAAATAGCAACATATAAATGAAGCCAGAATAAGAGGGAGTTTGGGTTGGACCCATCAAATCAGTGTGAATAAGTTCCAAGGGAGATTTGCACCTGGAAATAGGCCTTTCAAAAGGAAGACGATGAGCTTTCCCGTATTGACAGCCTTCACAAACGTGTTCATCGCCAAAATCGCTTAAATTTGGTAACCCATGAACAAGGTTGTTTCGCACCATTACTTTCAACTTTGTAAGATTTAGATGCCCAAGTCTAGCATGCCATAGATATGCATTTTCATTCCTGTTCGTTTTATTTATGTATGAAGAAGAAGCTGAGAGAACAAACAAATCATTAATTCTCTTACCAGTGTGAAGCACATCAGCCTTAAGCTCTTCAATATTGCGAAGAAACTTGACATTTTATGGTCCGAATAAGACGTAATTCCCAGAATCCACCACATTTGCCACTGATAAGAGATTCTTCTTCACACCAGGAACATGAAACACACTGTTTAGTGTGATGGAGTTCTGGTCGCTCCCATTAATGACGACAACTCCTTCATTCTTCACGGGGTGCACGGTGTTATCAGCTGTAACTATGGCTTCATTACCATTGTATTGATGAGAATTGGTAAATTTGTTGCCATCTCCTATCACGTGATGACCACACGCCGAATCCACAATCCAATCATCGGAGAAATTTATTGAAGCCAAAGCATTGAAAGTCATCTTTTCAGCAACAAGGCATCTACTCCAGTCTTCTTCATTATCATGTTGCTTATTCTTGTTTCCATTTTCAGCTAAGATGCTTTGGTTCAACTTTGTGCGACAAAATTTTTTTGTGTGCCCGAGTTTCCCGCAACGATAACATTTAAAGGCCTTTTTTTGGCCTCCGGCTGACGTTCCTTCTTTATTCTGGAATTGATGATGCTCGTTTTTCTTTTCTTTTGGCGAGGAATTCTTCTTGTTATGAGCGAACAAGGCTGTTGCTCCATCTTCTTCCTTTACATTGATACCAGCCATTTGTTTTGCCAATGTTTCCTGCGAAGACAAAAGATTTTCGAATTCCTCCAAAGACGGTTGTTGATTCCATCCTTGAATTGATGTTATATATGGGATGTATTTTGGGCACAATCCTCGAATTATGTAGCGTCTTTGCCTTGCTTCAGATATCGCCTCTTCCAGATTAAGAAGCGATATTTCCGAGCATAACTTCTTATCAGAAAATATTCCGATATTGAGATATTACCTTTAGTGGTTTTTGCAAGCTCATTCTCCAAAATTTGTAGCCGAGCTTCATCCTTCTTATTGAACAACTTGTTGATCGTGTTCCATATTTCATTCGCCGATTTACAGCTTATTATATGATCGAATAAGCCCGGAGAAATCAGTCTTTTTAGAACGAACTCAGCCTTGGCGTTTACTTGCCTCCATTTCTTTGCCGCTTCAGCATTTTCTGGAGTATTTGCTGGAGCATTTGTGTTGTTTCCATCAACAACATCCCACGGATCTTCTCCGACGAGATACGGCTCCATACATGTCCTCCACACCTTGTAGTTGGGCTGATTAAGTATCTCTAGCCCGAGTCCGCCGATGCTTCCACCTATTTCCATTCTTGAAGTACTCCATGAATTCTTCACTTTAGGATCTTGAAACCCAGAGCCCTTATAGCTCTGATACCATGTGAAATAAAATGATAGTGAAAAATATTCATTAGCCCAAGATCAAACCAATGACGAGGGAAAAAAAGTGAAGAAGCTTCAAAGAATAGAAAAATTGGATATGCAGACCAAAAAATATAGAGAATATATAGCAGCCAATATTCACTACTTCTTAAGTTCATATAAAGGAGAATTTATACACCTGATAGAATAATCTAGACTATACTTAATGCAGATAATTCATGATTACAGTCATTGAGTGAAACTAGAAAGGTGAGAGAAAATATGCTGCTGCATTTATTAGAACCTTAGTGCTTCAAAAATGCTGCTTTAATCTTAGTGCCCACAATAACTATTAAAATCTCAATATATTGAAACTTGTTTTAATAGTTTATCATACAGTATTTATATGATATGTTGATGATAATTAGCCTTCGATGTAATTGTAAGAAGATAAAAGAATTTTACATTGGTAATTTTTATTCTAATCCACAATTTTAGTAAGTTAATCCACCTTATTTTATAGGATCGTTGACTTTCATTAAAATTTCATTTTTAATCAGTGTATCCACCTAAATAAAAATATGTTTTTTTCTTCTCTGTTTTGCATCTACTCTTGTTTTTAAAATCCTACCATCCATCTAAATCCAAGTTTAAGTGGAGTAATTCAACGTAATAACAGAAAGTAGTTTGTTTATTTTTTGTTAGAAGTGATTGATTGTCTAGTAGAATGAGACGTTTTTCATTGTCATGCAAACTTGCAACATATATATCACAACTGATAATGCATTTGTATGAGTGTTCCTGGGTGCAGCAGTTATGTTCTTTTTTGGGAAAAAAATGTAGCCAACAAAACAAATGTTTGGAATAATGGCCTCCTCCCCAAACCAAAAAAAAAAAAAAGTTTTAGAATAATCCAAGTGGTAGCAATCATATTAGCTTGTTAATTTAAATACAAATTGCGCCAAAACTGTTTACTACATCACACTAATTATTTTCTTGGTATCTAGTTTTCAGTAAATCTAAGTTTTCACTAGAGATATATGAAATTTCAATAAATTTGAGTTTTCATTGTACTATAGATATTGCCAAAGATGAAAGAAAGCGATCGAAATGTATTAAATTCGAATATTCTTTCTTACTTCAGTTTTAAATATTTCACCTTCTACTACAATTTTTGATGGATGCAATTTTTTTGTCTTAACAGCTAAAACCAAGGAGGTTATATTACGAATTTTACTACAATTTAAAAGGTAGCACCTGCTCTTATTAAGCCGGGAAATAGTACTCGCAGGATGAACAAAAATATTTTTGTTAAATTATTTGGATTCAATTCAAAATGATGGTATTAATTCTTTAAGGCTATGTAAAACGACTGCTGTATTCCTTGTGTTTGGACAAACTATCTTATGGTAAATCCAACACAGTATAAAAAATGCTACTCATTTTGGTCTACTGGAAGGACGGGAGCTTGGTAATGCAACTTTGTGTACATATCCAGGCTGCTGGTGAATTATTTCAGATCATTCATTGATTTCTATTTGATTTGCAATTTCTGGTTTCCTTCTTTTGTATATGTTTGCTGCAATCCATTGTCCAATAATTGAGGCGTTTTGTAATGTAATGGTAAAACAAGAAGCACAAAAATCGATTAAGCTACATGATAGGGTGAAATCTTTAAGTTAATCCACTCGTGGATTAACTTACAAAATAGTCGTGGATTAACTTATTAAAGTAAAATGGTGGATTAACTTATTAAAACCGTGGATTAGAATAAAAATTACCTTTTACATTATCGAAAAACCATACTGTTTAAAAAAAAAAAAAAAATGTTACCAAAAATGATAGAGCTTAAAAACAAACACGTTTGGATGGACAAATGGAAAGACGTTGGAAAAACCAACAAGAGTACGCCAGTTTCATTATCCTTTCGCTATAAAATATTATGCCTTTTCACCAATATATTATCTATCTATGGTAAATTAAAACCTAGACTTGAGTTTTGTTACATTAATCAAAACTCAAACTCAGGCGCCCCGACTGGAAATCGATCTTAACATCTGAGCCTGACAATGTTTTAAAGGAAAAAAACAATAAGACCACATTTTGAATGTCATTTTTGAAAAAATTATACACAAACAATGTTAAAATTCAGACTGAGTAGTTAAGAAGACAAATTAACAATAAAAGTATGTGAAAACATGTATGTGAAGGACAAGCAAAACGTTAAACAGATAACATTTATTAACAAATGAGGCTCAGTTCTAATCAGTCTGTGCAATTAGAACACAGGTATCTGTAGGAGCTGGGTAGGTTTGATCTAAAACTCGCACCAAACTCGTATTGTAGACTATTGTTTCATTGATATTTGAAATACACTCGTTTGTTTGGTATAATTTTTAATTAACAAATGAAAAGTTTCTAAAATAAATGAAAAGTGGCGATTTGTTTGGATAAAACAGGTGCATTGCATCCAGTTTTGTCAAGTCTTGACATGAGTTCTGCGGATGTATTTAATAACTTATATTATCTAGAAACATATGAAAATGCAAATGCATAAATTCGTTTGAAAGGCATGAAGGGGACTGACCATGCAATGAACCAACCCACATTTGTTCTCTTTTAAGGAGACGTGTTAAATTTGAATGATTTAAATTTATGCTAGCCAAATTTATTATGGAAAAGATTTTAACTGATTTTCGTAATTAATTAATTATGGATAACAAATTGAAAAGATATAAAAAGAAATATTATTTGATTTGATAAACAATCAAATATGGATATATGTGACAACAAATTTGGAAGATATGAGAAATGACATTATTTGATCTGAGGAACCAATTAAATATAGATATACTTGGAAACAAATACAAATATGCAAGATTTGTATTGAAATCAAATCATGAAAATTCGAAAAAAAATTCATTTTTATCTTCATGGAAGTCTACATGCTTGCTCATATAAATAGGGATACATTTATTCATCTTTCTCATCACAAGTCAATATTGCTTTATTCAATATATCCAAATCACTGTTTCTGTATCAATTATAAGGTGAGAAATTTATACTTATTGTTTGGATTTTTCTCATATTATAGGGGAGAAATTTAAATTGATTGTTTGTATTCTTCTCATATTATACTCCTTTTTGAGCTGAAGAAAAATAATAAAAAAGTTATTCAATCACCATGGACGTAGAATATTGGTATTCAAATCACGTTAAATCTTCTTGGTATCTTCCTGCATCTATTGTTTCTGTGAACTAGTAAAGAAGGAAATAAACCGAATTCATTCACTTCCCTGTAAAAATTACAAAACAATCTATGTGAACCATTCCCTCAGATCCACTCCTTTTCTGCATAAATTTTAAAATAAACCAGATACATACATAATGTACAGGAAGATGATGAAAACGATGCGCTGGTGGATGTCGTGCATATTCCCATGCGGTCGATTGGATGTCGTCCACATCTTTCATGCAAGCGGCCACGTGGAGGAGCTCTCGGGCCCCACCATTGCAGGCGACGTCATGAAAGCACGTCCCCACCACATACTTAAGACGCAGCCTGCTCCTGGAAGCAGTGGATGCGCAAAGGTTCTGCCTCCTGACGCAGTGCTGCAGAGAGGCAAAGTATACTTCCTTGTCCCTGTCCGAGTTAGTTCCACTGCCTGTGGTAAAGAGGAGAGGAACGGTAGAAGGGTTGAGAAATTGGTGAATGGAAAAGGTGATAGCAGACGTGCTACAGAGATTGTTGTGGAGAAGGAGGAAGAGGAAATAAGGGAGAGCAGTAGGAGAAGCCGAGTTGGATATTGGAGACCAAAGCTTAACAGGATTGAAGAAGTTCATGAATGATTTTCTTTTCTTTCCACCTTAAACTAGTTATAGTTTGACCTCTAAGCTGTAAAAAAATTGTTCATATGTACATACATATCAAAAGAGAATCAAAACAGAAAAATGGTGTACACACATATCAAGTTAACAATCATGTACATACATGCAATAAAATAACATGATGGTGTACATACATGAAATAATAATCATGTTATTTGATGATTGATCCTCATTCTACATAAAACCCAGATAACACCAATAAAATAATAATCTATAACTAATATTTGATAGATAATAAATTAAAAAAGTAGAATGATCCTCATTTCAAGGGTAACACTACTTATTTATTTAAATAAAATTATACATCAAAATAGTGTTGACTAAAAGCGGTGTTGTTGTTGTTTTTTCTTTTTTTCTTTTTTTTAGAGAAAATTCATTCGAAATTTCATTGACATCAACTTAGATGTCAAATTGTAAGGGTTGATCAGTCCCTTTCAGCGGAAAAACCTCAATAGGATCAGCAATGATGTGATAGACCAAACAGCTTGAAATGAATATAAATCTCAGATCACAGAAAAAAATAAAAGCAACAAAGAACACGCAAATTTATATTGGTTCCACTATCGCGAGATAGTATACGTCCACTTCAAAGGGGAAGAGATTTTATTAATATATTCAAGAGATTACAAAGTTTTTTAATGTAGAGCAAAAGAAATGAAGAATACAATGATCTCTCATCACATAGCATCCTCTATGTTTCTCTTTTTAAATAGAGAAAAAAGGTTACTTGGGGAAGAAACAATTGATTTATGTAAAATAAATCAATCTATGGAAAACTAATATCTCATTAATTGTTATATGATTGATTGATAATTTCCCTTTTCTCCATCAATCAATCCCATTAATTAATTGTCATATGATTGATTGATAATTTCTCTTTTCTCCATCAATCAATCCCATTAATTAATTGTCATATGATTGATTGACAATTTTCCTTTTCTCCATCAATCAATCCCTTTTGCAATTTTAGTCTCTTTCCGTTTCTTTTCTTCACGAAACATGACAACTAATTAAATGACAAACATTTCCAATATCTCCTATTCATTAATATTCCTTCCATTTCTTTCCATTCATTCCTTGCACAAAACAGGTAACGAAATTACCATGCATATCTCCATAATTAATTAGATATGGAAATATTGTATCATTAAATTCCAATAATCTCCACCTTCATACAATATCTCATGCAACCTAGAGACTCCAATGTGAATGCTTCCCAATGAGTTCCTGCTAAAGCCACCCCTTATTGCACTTTGTCAGTGAACTCCGGCAAGGCCACCGCCCACCAACAAAGTGTTGGAAGCACTCAAAAAACAAGGTAGACATTGTGCAACCAACTCCTATCTATTCATACAAGAAGAACACCACATCTTCTCTTGACTTCAACCAAGTCACTCTCTTCCCCATTGTGCCACCATGTGGCACCTAGCACTTCATCAAGTGAATCAAGTTCGAGCAATGCTCGAACTTAGTAGCAGGTAATGCCTTCGTAAACATGTCTGCTGCATTTTCATTTGTGTGAATCTTCTGAAGACGAACTAACTTCTCCTCATTCATAGAGATAAGGAAAGATTATCTTACCTCTATATGCTTTGTTCTATAACTGAAAGCCAGATTTTCAGCTAAATGAATTGCGCTTTGACTGTCACAATTCACCTAACAAGCATCTTGCATGAAGCCCAAATCACACAATAACTTCTTCAAATAAAGTGCCTTTTTAGCTGCCTCAACTGCAGCTATCAGCTCTGCCTCTGTAGTAGACAAAGCAACTATAGTCTGCAACCTCGCTCTCCAACTAATCGTTGTTCCTCCAAGTGTGAACACATAGCCTGAGGTTGACTTCCTTCTATCTCTATCTCCGGCATAGTCTGAATCACAGAATCCAACTAAGTTGAAATCCTTATTTCTGCCGCAAAAAACAAGCCCATAATCTAATGTTCCTCTAAGATATCTAAAAATGTACTTCACTGCCTCCCAATGCGATTTTCCTGGATTTGCCGTGTATCTACTAACTAATCCAACAGCTTGAGCAATGTCAAGTCTAGTGCACACCATAGCATACCTCAAGCTACCTACTGCACTGGCATAAGGCACCTTCTTCATATAGGCCTTGTCCTTTTCTGAGATCGGAGAGCCCTGATTAGAAAACTGTATATGCAAAGGCATGGGTGTACTGATAGCCTTTGCACCATCCATGCTAAACCGAGCAAGCACCTTTTGAATATATTCCTTTTGAGTAAGTCTCAAAAGTCCAAGCTTTCTATCTCTTTGGATTTCCATCCCCAAAATTTTCTTTGCTTCTCCAAGGTCTTTCATATCGAATTCCGCTTTTAATTTCAATTTCAATGCATCAATTTCAGCTTTATCCTTGGAAGCAATCAACTTATCATCCACATACAAAAGTAAATACACCCAATTATTATTCTTTAAATGCTTAAAATAAACACATGCATCTTTAGTACTACGATTAAAACCATGTGAAAGCATAAAAGAATCAAACCTTTTGTACCATTGTCTAGGTGACTGTTTTAGACCATAAAGAGATTTCTTCAACTTGCATACCCAATCTGACTTTCCATCTACAATAAATTCTTCTGGCTGCTTCATGTAAATGGTTTCCTCCAAGTCACCATGCAAGAAAGGGGTCTTCACATCAAGTTGTTCTAACTCCAAATCTTAAGCGGCAACTATTGCAAGTAGGATTCGAATTGAAGTTTGTCTAACAACTGGAGCAAATATTTCATCATACTCTAGCCCCTTTCTTTGTGAAAACCCTTTGGCTACTAATCTTTCCTTGTATCTACCATCACCTTTTACCTTGAACACCCACTTGCAACCTATGGCTCGACTTCCTTGAGTTAGTGGTACCAAATCTCAAGTCTTGTTCTTTTGCAAAGACTGTATCTCCTCTTCCATAGCGCAATTCCACTTCGAGTTGTCACTCGACTTCATGGCTTCTTCAAGGCTCAATGGTTCATCATGAATTACATGTAAAGCATACTCAAATTGATCATCAAGGCTCAAATTTGCATACTGCCAATCTCCATATCTAATTGGAGCTCTCTTTGGTCTCTGACTAGCCCGAATGACTATATCGCCCGACTCTCCTTCAGCTCCACTTTGAACTCCACCTTGAGCTCCACCTTGAGTTGAATCATCTCTAGCTTCATGACCATCACCATCACTACTAGAGGAAATATGTGGACTATCATGTGATGTATCTTCAACTGCTCCGTCACTATTATCAATAGTGATAGCTCTACTTTGGGTTTGAAAACTGGGAATCTCGGTCTTTTCAGGCTTCTCTTCAACTGAGTCTGAACCCTCTGATAAACCTTCCAAAGTTTTGAACATTGCTGACTCATCAAAAGTCACATGTATGGAATGTTAACTTTCTTCGTAATTGGATTCCAAATTCTATATCCTTTTATGCCATCTGTATAACCAAGAAAAACACATTTGGAGACCCTAGGCTCCAACTTGTCATGTCCTATATTGTGAACATAAACTGGACATCCAAATATACGAAAATAACTTAATAAAGTGTTTTTACCTCTCCATACTTCCTCTGGAATCTTCCTATCAATGGCTGAGTATGGAATCCGATTAATAATATGTGCTGCAGTCGAAATAGCTTCAGTCCAAAAACCCTTAGACATGCCCGCAGTCAATATCAAGCAACGGGCCTTTTCAAGTAGAGTCCTATTCATTCTCTCAGCAACCCCATTGGATTGCGGATCACCAAGTGTAGTAAAATGTCTTCTAATACCACGCTGTCTGCAGTAGTCGAGGAACTCTTTAGAGACATATTCGCCACCATTGTCGGATCTAAGAATCTTCAATTTCCTTCCTGTTTGGTTTTCAACAAGAGCTAACCAAACCTTAAACTTCTCAAATACTTCCGACTTAGCTTTCATTACATACACCCAAACCTTGGCGAGTAGTCATCAATGAAGGAAACAAAATAATATGCTCCACCAATAGAAGCTGTAGAGTATGGCCCCCAAACATCTGAATGCACATAATTAAGTACCCTCTTAGAAGTATGCATGCCATCGCCAAAAGAAACTCTGGTTTGCTATGCCAATACACACTCCTTGCAAAAGTCCAACTTGTTGAAGATTTCTCCTTTGATCTTTTTCTTCTTAATTACGAAGCAACTCTAAGTTCTTCTCCGAAGTATGACCTAATCTCATATGCCAAAGCTTGGTAGCATCCAAACTTTTAGAACTATCGACTCCAACACATGATTCTCCGTGGACAGTGGTACCCATTAGCAAATACGGATTTTGCACCATAACACCCTTCATCAATACAAGTGCCTCTCTAGAAACTCTCAAACCATCTTTGACAATGGTTATTTTGCATCCCAATGATGCCAATCGGCCTAATGATATCAATGACTTCCGAAGACCTAGGACATAGCGAACATTTGAAAGTGTGCGAACAATCCCATCTTACATGCGAATGCGATCTGAACCAACTCCCATAGACTTGCATGTAGCATCGTTCCCCATAAGGATAGAACTTCCTTCTTTGGCATCGAAGGAAGAAAAATAATCCTTATTAGGAGTCATGTGAAATGATGCTCCAGAATCTAGAATCCAGTGATCTGCAACATCTGATACAACCGCTGTCAATAAGTCGCTACCGCCTTTCTCCATTGCAATAGATGAAGAACCATCAGTCTTCTTCTCCAACTCTGTACAGTCTCTTCTCCAATGGCCTGGTTTCTTACAATTATAGCACTTTCCATATTTAGACTTACTCCGCGAATTAGGCTTCCTAGAATTGGAACGCCCTATATGATTCTTCTCTTTCTTCTCTGCTCTTCCTCTCTCTGCAAATAAGCCTGAACTACTACTTCCTCCACTACTATCACCAATACCAAAGTCTTTCATCTGATCTCTCAACTCTTCACTGAGCAAACCTGTCTTCACATCATCTAATTACAATGTGTCTCTACCATAGATAAGGCTGTTAGAGAAACCAATGTATCGCTCTGGAAGCGAACACAACAGAACCATTGCTTTTTATTCTTCATCAAACTTCAACTCAACAGACTTCATCTTCATCAACAGGTCATAAAACACACTTAGGTGTGTCTTAATTGAAGAACCTTCCTTAATTTTATAAGTGAAGAAAGTTTTCAATAGGATCAGGCGGTTGGTTAGGGATTTCTTCATGTAGAGGTCCTCCAACTTCTTCCAAATGCCTCTAGCTATTGTCTCCTGACTAATTTCAGAAATTACATTTTTTCCCATAGCAAGCTGAAGAGTAGTAAAGGCCCATTCTTCCATCTCTTCTAATTCCACTGATGAAATATCAGCAGGCAATGTCTCTGTATCAAATACCACTCGATGAACGCGGTTTCTTCTCAAAACTGCTTTCATCGTCCACTGCCATTTTTCAAAATCTCCTTCACCATTCCACTTCTCTATCGTCAACTGTGATCTTGACGCCACATAGGAGCCTCTGACATATGGAGCAACTACTGGCACTGTCGTATTATTTTTATTGTTTTCATCTCCTCCTTCCATTCTACCAAACACCTTCTTTGCGAATGTTGCTCTGATACCAGTTGTAAGGGTTGATCAGTCCCTTTCAGCGGAAAAACCTCAATAGGATCAGCAATGATGTGATAGAACAAACAGCTTGAAATGAATATAAATCTCAGGTCACAGAAAAAATAAAAGCAACAGAGAACACGCAAATTTATAGTGGTTCCACTATCGCGAGATAGTGTACGTCCACTTCAAAGGGGAAGAGATTTTATTAATATATTCAAGAGATTACAGAGTTTTTTAATGTAGAGCAAAAGAAATGAAGAATACAATGATCTCTCATCACATAGCATCCTCTATGTTTCTCTTTTTAAATAGAGAAAAAAGGTTACTTGGGGAAGAAACAATTGATTTATGTAAAATAAATCAATCTATGGAAAACTAATATCTCATTAATTGTCACATGATTGATTGATAATTTCCCTTTTCTCCATCAATCAATCCCATTAATTAATTGTCATATGATTGATTGATAATTTCCCTTTTCTCCATCAATCAATCCCATTAATTAATTGTCATATGATTGATTGACAATTTTCCTTTTCTCCATCAATCAATCCCTTTTGCAATTTTAGTCTCTTTCCGTTTCTTTTCTTCATGAAACATTGCAACTAATTAAATGACAAACATTTCCAATATCCCCTATTCATTGTATTCTTCATTTCTTTTGCTCTACATAAAAAACTCTGTAATCTCTTGAATATATTAATAAAATCTCTTCTCCATTGAAGTGGACGTACACTATCTTGCGATAGTGGAACCACTATAAATTTGCGTGTTCTCTGTTGCTTTTATTTTTCTGTGATCTGAGATTTATATTCATTTCAAGCTGTTTGTTCTATCACATCATTGCTGATCCTATTGAGGTTTTTCCGCTGAAAGGGACTGATCAACCCTTACAACTGGTATCAGAGCATCAACTTAGATGTCAAACTTAGATGTCAAACAACATAGATGTAGGTTAACCAAATCTTTCATTGACATCAACTTAGATGTCAAACAACATAACCTAAAATTAAATCCAATCTATTTCAATGTAGGTTGGCATATGTTTTCATTTTATACCTTCCTTTTTGCTTATATGGTGTTACATTAACCAAATCTTTCAGAACATCCATTTCTGGACCTGAATTGGCCATTAGAAGAAGGGGTCAATGATGAGAAAAGTAACAAGAAGACTGTAATCAATTGATGATAATGAAGGTCATTTCATAGGATAGGGACTCGAGTCCAAACCCATTTAATCCCTTCTCACATCTAATGTTGTGGTTGCGTCACACGCTTGAAACATAAAAATAAGCATTCATTACATTTATAAACCAAAAATAGCAACTTTTAAACATTTAAAGTTGTGCTCTCGATCCTTTTTAGCATAAAAGTCGTCAATAATAGATATGTTGCTTATAAAAGTAGCAATTTCTCTTTCTATGTAAATTGATAAGCAATCACCAAGAAAATCATCATCCATCCTGTTACGTAGTCTTGTTTTGACAATTTTCATTGCTGAAAATGCCCGTTCTGTTGTTGCTGTAGACACCGGAAGCGTTAAAATGAGACGTTTCAACCTATAAACCAAATAATATATCTGTGACTTTTTTTATTGAAAGGCATGTGAAATTTTTTGTTCACAACTTCAAGAGTTACAATCAAAGTGATCCTAAGCTAAAACATACTCTTGACAATTTCTAGCCTCAAAGTTCACAACAAAATACAAAAGATTTAAAGTGCAGATCATCAAATAATACAACAAAATAAAAGTTCAACCACCATCATTGCAATGCAAACACCATCTTAAGTGTTGCGTATCTTCACCAAGCTACAATGCGTTAGCATTACACAGGCAACCAAGTCAGTAGCACCAAACTAGACCAGAATAAAACAGCAAGAGCATAACTGACTGCATGCATGCAAGTGACCAACTACACCAAGTGACCAATGAACAACGACAAAGAGTAATAATAAGCATTCACCAAAATCCTAGAAGTGCCAAGATTATATAGCAACTACGGATGAAAGCACAACAGCAGCATATCCAGTGAGAGAAGGATCATACGTTGGATTTTTTCGCGTATGCCATCGAGAAGTTTTCAGTTTATTACCAAGAGGAAACACATCCTCTAGGCCGTAGTCATTCCCTTCATCAAGATCATCATCTACCCAAAAATTTCCTTTTGGTTTTTTTCTTTCTTATATTGAGATGATGTAAGAGAGCTTGTTGGCTCCGCAGTGGATAGAAGAGCTGTGTTAACAACAGAGAAAGTCAGACCTGATCCTGCTACATTTGGTGGTGATAGTTGAAGGTATGAGGGAGATTTCAAGTTATGTAAGGGGGAAATTTTGAGGGTGTAAAAGATAGAGCTGCTGAAGCGCTAGATTTTGTGGCAATAGGAGTTGTACTAGAAGTGGATGTATTAACAACATTGATAATAGATTGGAAAGCATTAGCATTCAAACTCGTTGAACCTGGTGATGCAACAGGGATGCTTGTACCATTAATTGTCATTATAGATTGATCTGCAGTAGTAATATTTTCATCAAAGAGATTACCCACCAATGTTTCTTCATCTACAACTTGTGTATCAATATTACCCACTATGTTTTGAAATGCAGCCTCATTAACATTATGCACTTGCAATTCTAGACCAATAGTAGCAACTGAATTACTGCTATTTAACTCTTTTCTATTAACATGCACATTGGAATTTAAATTGTTCTCTGCATTATCATCATCTATATAACCATTTTCATCATTCTCTGTTGCTAGAAAATCAAACGGATTATCATTAATCTTAGGTAAATCATTTTCCACATTTTGAGTGGCCTTGTTATTAATCCCTCCCTTCTTTCTCCAAAATTTCTTAGCTTTTGTATTAACTGAAGTCCAATTACTTTGATTGACATTTGAGTTAGACTTCCTAGAATCATTTCCAGCTTGATCTCTAAATCTTGCACGATGGTTAGTGTCCAAATCCTCTACATGATTCCCATTTTCCCTATCCACCTTAGCATTAAATTCACAATCACTAGATGTATGGCCAAAGACTTTACAAATGGTGCAAATTTTGGGTCTCCAATCGTAAGCTAACCTAACTGATGGGCAATCCTTACCAAGACCGGCTACCACTATTTTATTAGAGAGATCAAAGTATGAAGAAATCTCAATTAAGGCTTTTGCATATCTAAATCGTTGCAACTTTTCAGTGCTACTATCAATACATATTAGTCTCCCCACATGGCAAGCAAGCCAGTTTATATCCATTAACGTCTAAAGAATAATAGGGATTCGATAGAAATGTACCCAAATAGGAACTTTTTTAATCTGGGCTTGTATATTTTCTATAGACGGATCCCATCTAGTTATAATGAACATATGTCCTCTTATAAAAATTGGATCAGATTCTAAAATATTTTCTCTGTCAGCTTCATTTGAAAACTTGAAATAGTAATGCAATCCATTTGATCTTATATTAACATCACCATCTAATTTCCAAAACCGATTCAAAAAAATTACCACTGAAGGATATGATGAGGTGCCATCAAGAAACAATCCTACCAAGAAATCGCTCCAGAACTTCATACTTTCAGATCTGACAATGTCTGGGATTTTCTTCGGCACACCATCCCTAGGGATTTTGAAATGTTGAGGCTGATATACACCAGCATTCCGAGGTAAAGAATTAAATAAGGATGCATAATTCTTTTTTGTGAATGATAGAAAAGAAGCGTTAGACGAGAACTGACTTGCATTTAAGGAGGGGGAGTTCAACAAATTGAAATTTGATTCGTTAGTTACAAGAGGGTTTGCATCGGAATGGTGGATCTAACAGAAGCAATATGTGGATCTGGAAGATTAGTTCCATGATTTTCATTGGAGGGTTTGGCAGTAGAGAGATTGTCGGTAGGAGGGGGAGGATCAGGAGGAATAGGCTGTGAATTGCATGAGGGAAGAGGAGGGAAGGATGAATTGAAGGCTTGTAATAAGGAGGTGAAAGAAGAATACGAGGTCGCCATTTCCAGATCTAAATTTGCGTCATCAGAGGTGAAAAAAGATCAACGATTCTTCAAATGCGGATGATGAGGTACATCTTCTTGATAAAGTTTTAATTGAAATGTTAAAATCTCTCTTTCTTGCTCCGTGAAATCTTGAGGATAAAATTCATCAACAAGATTGCAAATCTCATCAATTTTGAATGATTTATATCCATCTTTAGGCTCCAAAGCAGAACTAAGAATGAGAAGCTTCATAGCATTTTCGTTGAATCTCTCATTCAAAGCGCTTAGTTGAGTATCTAATGTAACATTGAAATTAGCAAACCAAGAAGAAAGTAAATATAATGAATCCAAGATAAAATATCAACGTCCATATAAAAAAACAAAGGCAAACACAACAAATCATTTGGTTTATTTTTACTTCTGAACGGAATTAGCAAACGTAGCAAATCAACAATTCTTATACCCTTCAAAATTCAAAATTAGGGCACAAATGCACAAACAAAGTTAGCAAACGCAACAAATCAAGATTAGGGCACAATTGCAATTTGTACAAGCACACACAACAAATCAATTCTTAGACCGGAATTACACATTAAAATGTAAAAAGGAAAAATAAGAAGAAAAAAGTATATCGATGGTTGTCCGCAGTCGGCAGGGCCCGAAAAGAAGAAAGAAAGGAGGCTGAGCCACTGGAGGAAGATCTCAATTCGTAGAGAGGGAAGATTGGAGGCTGCAATTGTTTCTGTTCAAGCGCTAGACTGGAAGTGCGAGATCTGTAATTAGAAAGGAAGAAAAAGAACGTGGTTTGGTTTTGTTACCCAGAATTGTGTTTAATTTTTTGTTTATAAAAAAAATCTTGGGGGGGCCACGGCCCCCACTGGTCCCCATAATGTTACGCCCATGTATACTTGGCCTTTCATTTCCTTCCAAACTAACACAATGCACAGCCGTGTACGCCACCAACTCCACAGCCTCTGCCTCATTCGACCTGGCACGCCCACTCTCCCATCCAGAACCCAAAACAGCTCTCCTTACAATATACTGGGTATAGCAAAATCCACCATTGACTGGACTTCCTTCCCCTTCCAAAGCCCCACTCTTAAAGATCGCCCGTTTACCTGTTAATACTTCCAGTATCACCACGCCGAAGCCAAACACATCATTCTTAACCGTTAACCGATGAAACCCGTATTACTCCGGGTCCATGCACCCGACTATACCCGTTGTTTTCAACAACGTATGCCCATCCTTATTAGTAGGCTCTAACAAGGAGAGTCCGAAATCCAACACCCTAGCCACCCAATTTGAATCCAGCAGTATATTAGAAGACTTGGTGTCCCAGTGAATTATAGGAGGCACGATATAGTTGTGCAAAAACACGATAGCCGATACCTCTTGAAGGATCAAGCAAAACTTTTATCCTCATCTCCAACGATCGACAAATTAATAGGAGAGTCCACTTGCTTCTTCGAAAGCAAGTGATCATACAAAGAACCGTTCTTCATGAAATCGTATACTAACAACCTTTCCTCATTTTCATCGTAGTACCCAACCAACCCAACCAAATGCTTATGATGAACTCTAGAAAGAAACAAGAGCTTGGACTGCAAAGCACTTTCCTTTTCTTGCACTTTTCTTGTTTTATACAATTGTTCAACACGTATGGTGTAAATATATGTATGGTGTAAATATATGTTTAAGATCAACATGTCATTATTACTTCACATACATGCAGCAAGTATACCACATGCAAGTTATTTCTTCCCTTACATAAATATATTATTATATACATGTTTAGATATGTATTCATGAATGAGAGACGAAACTAGCAACTCTCATACTACACCAAAAGTTTGCATAGCCAAACTAAATCAAATATTCTCTCTCTTATCAAAAACATTTTTTATATATACATAATATAAAACGCATATGCCAGGAGCAAAACAAACAAGGAAAAAAAAACTTTGTTTTTCTTCTTTTCAAAAGTTTCAACACGCATAGCGTAATTGAATAATATACAAACCAATGTTTCTTTCACCTACTACATATATTATTATAATTATATCTATATGAAGGGATTTTGAGTAGGGGTGAGCGTTTAGTTGGTTTGTTTTATATCCGATTATGAAAATTGTCAAATCAAACAAAAACCGATAAAAATAAAAACCAAACCAAACCGACCAAATTAAGATTGGTTGGTTCAGTTGGTTATCCAATTTAACCGAACTAAAAATATTTTATATTTTATGTTCATAATATTAACTATAGTTTAAAATAAATTAATTCTTATGCTTCCCAAAAGTAATTATGATACATATGTGATAATTAAAATGCACTTAGATAACTAAATTAGCCTAAAATATTTACTATAATATAGATAATTTCGAAAATATAATAAAAGTTCGTTTAATTTGGTTAAACCGATAGCCGAACTAAATATTTTTCTGAACAGATTACAAACCAATCTAATTTCAAAAGCAAACCGAACCGACCAAACTAAATTGGTTCGGTAGGTTTATTTGGTTAAACCAAATAATACTCACCCCTAATTTTGAATGCTGCATAGAACATATGAGCAAGACAAAAAAAAACAAGCGAAAAACATGGCAGATGATGATTCAGTCAAGATAGTAGACGACAATAAACACTAGCAGGTGCATGGTAAGTACAAAAGGGAAGCAACTACCACACACATGGCAAAAGGAACCTCAACCATTAACAGAAAAATAATTTTATTCTCACAAATCAAGATACCCAAACTTTTAACAATTTATTTACGTGAATTTGAAATGGGTGAGAAAGTCTCACCTTGAAGGCACATGAATAAAGATGCTCGTAGGAGGCTTCGAGATGCGGAGCTTCCAGGCGACGACGATAGAACATGGTTCGATCTGAGAGCGGTTGCTCGCGCTGAACGAAGACCGAGGCTTTGGTTTTGGCTCACGAGCGAAAGGGGGTTCGCGGTGGATACAGGAAGCGACGAGAGTACTGGTGGAAGAACGCTGGTGATGGAGGCCGTTACGGCAAGTTTGGAAAAAATCGAATTTGATGGGTAGTGGCAATTGTTTTTTATATAGATAGGCAACGAAACTTGCTTTAGATCTAAACAAATATAGAGAGTGGAGAGAGAAGCAATGAAACAGTGGAATGGGTAAGGACGAACTAATTGGTTATCTGTGAATGACTGTTTCTATGAATCATTAAAACAAAATTCTCGTTTTCTGAATCCACCTTTAATTTCTTTTATACGGATGAACATTGCTCTTTATGGACGTGTATTCCTTCCGTTAAAGAAGGAATTTCCTTTAAATGGTTTGAACATGCCTTTTACGTTTGATTTATATTTATATAAGATGTTCCACTTATGTTGCGTGCCCCAATAATGCATGCATGTCTTTTTAATTAGTTTGTTTCCAAATATTACACTTAAAAAAAAAATCAACGCATGCACATGCATTAAACTATGGGATGAAAATAATGCATGCATGAAAGAATATAAGGAAATAAAATAATAAAATGAAGGAAAATAAATTAATAGATAAAGGAATGAAATGAATGTGTAGTTAATGGAGAAATAGAGTGGAGATAAAAGAGATAGTGAATTTGAGGAGAGTAGGAAAAAAAGGGGGAAAGAAGATAAACATGCATGAAATGTGAATGTGTAGAGTAATTATGTGTATTATTTATTTTATTATCAATGTCAACATTAATTTTCGTTAGTCATGCTAGTTATAACGTGCATTGTATACCATTGACACTCCGTTTACAATTTGAAATGGAAACACTAATTAATTTATTCTCAATTAGAGTAAAACTCTTATATTTAAGTTAAAAAAACAATGATTTAACTACTAATTTCTTTTATTATTAATAGTTTGAAGTTAATTATTACAAATATACATAGAGTTAGATAATAATTTCAATTGTTATAAATCACCATATATCTAATTATAAATTGTTGTTTAATAGAAATAAATTTTAAATCATTCATAAATAACATCATAAAATTTATTTTAAAAGCACTTTAAATTCAATAATTTAATTTAATTTAATAACTTAAATGATCAAAATATAAAGGATGTTACAATAGACATGATTCTTTTAGACACGACTCTTCACGAACAGACATGACTCTTAACGAACGGATATGACTCTTGACGAACGAACATGACTCTTGAGCATATCATTTAATTTTGGTTTACACCAACAATCTGCGAGAAACCTATGAAAATAAAAATGCATAAATTCATCCAAAAAGCAAGAAAAACTCAGATTCGCTTGAATTGATGGAAAGGGACCGACCATACAATGAACCAACTCACGTTTGTTCTCTTTAAGGAGAAGTGTTAAATTTGGATGATTTGAATTTATACCAAATTTATTATGGAGAAAATTTTAACTGATTCCCGTAATAAAATAATTATTGACAACAAATTTGAAAGATACGATATGAAATATTATTTGATTTGATAATCAACCAAATACATATATATACATACATACACACACACACACACACATATATATATTTATGTAGCAACTAATTTAGAACATATGAAAAATGATCTTGTTCGATTTGAGTAACCAACTAAATATAGATATATTTGGAAACAAACACAAATATGTAAGATACATGTTGAAACCAAATCAAGAAAATCCGAAAACTTTTCATTTTATCTTCATGGAAGCCTTCATCCTTGCTCATATAAATAGGGCTATACATTTACTCATCTTTATCATCACAAGTCAATATTGCTCTCTTCAATATATCCTCCATAAATTCTCTATTTCTGTACAATTATAAGATGAGAAATTTATATTGATTGTTTTTATTCTTCTCATATTATACTCTATTTTGAGTTGAAGAAGAATTATAAGAAAATTGTTGGGCCTTTGTAGACGTATAATATTAATATCTGAACTATGTTAAATTTTCCGTGTCTCTTGCTGAAGCTATTGTTTCTGTAAGATTGCGTAATTGACTTTTTATTAAGTTTTATTGGTATTTAAATAGATAATACTAGATACTGATCAAGTAATGTCGTTTTGTTCAAATTAATATAGATTTCACTGCAATATCATTTGTCACTGGCTACTTTTAACAATAGTATCAGCAGAGTAAGGATATTAAAAGAGAAATGATGTTCAACTAGCAAAGAAGGAAATAAACGGAATTCATTTACTTCCCCGTAGATCTCAATTACAAAACAATATCAGTGAACCATTCCCTCATATCCACTTCTTTTCTGCGCAAATTTTAAAATAAACCAGATACATACATAATGTACAGGGAGATGGTGAAAACGATGCACTGGTGGATGTCGTGCATATTCCCATGTGGCTCATTGGATGTCGTCCACATCCTTCATGCAGGCGGCCATGTGGAGGAGCTCTCGGGCCCCACCATTGCAGGCGACGTCATGAAAGCACGTCCCCACCACGTACTTAAGATGCAACAAAGCATTGGGCGCGCGTTGGTTTTGCCTCCTGACGCACTACTGCAGAGAGGCAAAGTATACTTCCTTGTCCCTATCCGAGTTGGTTCCACTGCTTGTGGTAAAGAGGAGAGGATTCGTAGAAGGATTGAGAAATTGGTGAATGGAAAAGGTGATAGCAGACTTGCTGCAGAGATTGCTGTGGAGGAGGAGGAAGAGGAAACAAGGGAGAGCAGTAGGAGAAGCCGAGTTGGATATTAAAGACCAAAGCTTCACAGGATTGAAGAAGTTTATGATTGATTTTCTTTCCTTTCCCACTTAAACTAGTTATAGTTTGACCTCTAACCTGTGAAAAAATTGTTCATATGCACATACATATCAAAACAGAATCAAAACAGAAAAATGGTGTACATACATATCAAGTTAACAATCATGTACATACATGCAATAAAATAACATGATGGTGTACATACATGCAATAATAATCATGTTATTTGATGATTGATCCTCATTCTGCATAAAACCCAGATAACACCAATAAAATAATAATCTATAACTAATATTTGATAAATAATAAATTATAAAAATAGAATGATCCTCATTTCATGGGTAACACTATTCATTTATTTAAATAAAATTATACATCAAAATAGTGTTTGTTGTAATATATATATATATATATATTTTTAAGGGTGAATACGCTTAATGCAAGGGACACTATTGTAATTGATGAGACATGTAAAGCCTATAAATAGAGAGCTTGTGTATGTTGTAAAGTGGTCTGAATGAATAAAAATGTCTGCTCTCTCATTTCTTTTGTTCTTCTTTTAGTTTGTAACACGTTATCAGCACGAACCTTTATTATTTATATTTTGTTACTTCATATTTTGTGTTTTACGTATGAATTTGATTTTTTTGCTGTTGATTAGCATACTACTTATTTGTTTTATTGGATGTTCCACTTTATTTAAAGGCAAGGTATTTTAATATATATACAACGTCAGTTTGCAGCTATTCTTCCGTATGATATTTCTTTTCCCTGCTTTTACTCAGTCCACCTACTTTTACTCATTCCCATACGAAAGTCGGTTTATAAACTACGGTATATATATACTTTTATTTTCACGATTCATCTTATCTTCCCAACAGCTAGTACTCCCATCATCATTTATCCACACAGATAAGCTACCACTTCTTTCCAACAACAAATATTTTCACTACAACAAAAACACCATATGACAACTTTAATTTTACAACTGTGCGAAAAGAACAGTTTTAATAAATGCTTTTTTACAACTGTGCAAAACGCACTGTTGTAATAAATGTTTTTACAACTGTGAAAAAATCACTGTTGTAATAAACATATATATCACAACTTTTCTTTTTTGTCTGTTGTAATAACTAATATATACTAATTAATTTCTGATAATTAATAGTTAAATTAGAAAGTTGTTTAAACTTATTTTTGGTAGCTCTTTTTTCTATTTCTTGTATTAGAGACCTATTAAATATTAATAACAAATCATATTTAATAATTAGTAATATTAACATTTGAGAATAATTCATATTCAATAATAAATTTACAAACTAATACCAATTACTATTAATTACTATTAGATTAGATAAAAACCGCTTAATTGATGATTAATAAATAATAGTTACTTTTTAAAAATTACTATTAAATTAGTATATAATCAATAACATTTACATAATAATTAACTTTTAATAGTTGGAATTCAATTATAACTTTGAAGAAATAGGTAGTAATTAATAATAACTATTATTAAACAGTAATATTTAATGTTTTAGTAAAAATCAATTCTCAAGAAATTCATATTATATTTATATTTGATATAAAAATTTACTTATTAATTCTAAATTATAATTTTTAATTCTCTAAGTTTGGTGAAATTTTAATTGTAACCGATGGAAAACTGACGGTCATGTTAAATGAAAAACAATGAAACTCTTTTTTTGTCAGTTAATATTCAATTATAACTCAGAAGAAGTAATAATTAATAAAAGTTAAATATTCTAATGAAAAGTAATTTTTTTAGAAGTTTATATCATTTTTTGTATAAGTTTTCACTTATTATTTCTAATTTGTAACATGTATAAAGTTTCAGTACATGGTCAATAAAAAATTGGCAGCATGCCATATGTGAGAGGATGAAATTTAGGCGGGATCGGTGAAAATTGAGCTCCAAAGTAATTCACGTGGCATAAGCAGCCGGCCTTTCATTTCCGTCTCTCAAATAGAACTGATCTCCTTCTCCCCTCAAACCCTCCTCAACATACTTGAGCCACCAACCATTTATTATACGCTCCACCTCCCTCCTCAAATAGAATCGATCTCCTTCTCCCCTCAAACCCTCCAAAGTAATTCACGTTCCTTGCTTAATAATTCCTTCCTCTCTGTAAGCATCGAATCCTTTTCTCAAGCACCATACGCTCCACCTCCCTTCGTGCTGAGTGAGGTTCCTCTCTTAGATCTAAACGATATTCCAGGTACCATAGTCTCTCTTCTTTTCAGATTTCTCCCTTTTTTAGCTCGTATTATCCTTGAGTGCGATCTGGATATGGATCGATTTTTGACATGCTAGGGTTACGGCTGGTTATTTTGGTTTCATAGTTCGTTTTTGGGGATTGAACGGCGTTTTGAGTGCATCATCTTGTGTCGAGATGGGGACGCATTTTGTTTCATGGTTTGATTGTATGTGGGTTTGGGCTTTTGATATTTTATCATGCTGTTAAGATAAATGAACAATGAACTGGTATTTCCATACATTTTGGGGTCTTGGAAGGGAAAGAATACATTGGTATTTGTTGATCAGACTAGAAAGGTTTGTGAAATGTTTATGGTTATCCATTTAAGCATATTGGATTTCAGTAAATATAAGCGATTGGTGTACAGGTAACTTGTAATGTGACTTTATTGTTATTATTTTACTTTTGAATGTTATAGTTTTTAAGAAAATTTATTATATATTTAAGTTTTGTTTACGCAGCGAAATAGTAAAGTCTTGGGACCATGAATTGAAAGATTTTGAAATTAAACCCCCATACACTGTAGATAGTACCCATCCAAAAAAAGGAACAATTTTTGTTACATATAAATTTATGCTGAGCTTAGGTATCCTCTTCATTCTATTGCTTTCGACTTGACATGTATTTTTGATTCTTTGAGTTGAAGTAGCTATTGTAAGGTAGTAAAATAGTGATGTATGACTCAACCTATCTATTGATCAATAAAGAAGACTATTTCAATTGCTTAAAACTGTCTTCATGGATTTCGGTGGCAATTGCTTTCCAACTTATTAGCATTTATTTCTTTGTAGCTGGTTTCTTTCAAGGACATAAGTGGACTTGAGAGCTACACTAAGCCAATGTGTGAAAAGTGGACTTGAGAGCTCTTATGTTTGGTGTGCCAATCCCAAAGAACAATATTGGTGTATTTCTTGAAGGGGTTCTTGCAGCATATAATGATAAGCAAAGGTTACGTGCCTTGGAGTTAAATTCCTGTCAATTACGACTATTGCAAGCACATTTAGTACTTTTTCTACTGTAGTTTGACACATATCAGTTCATATTTATTTATAGAAATATTAACATGGAATGCTGCATAACTTCTATTACGTTTTATAGCATATGTTACTTCATACTTTAACATACTTCATTCTTATTGCTTAATATATTACTTCATATAGTTTAATTCAAAAGCACTTTCAGCATTGCCAGAAAATCTCAAATTCATTGGAAGTCAACTCAAGAATGAGGACCGTTGCAAGACTAGCAACATTGCGAGCAAATCTCAATTTCGTTATGTTTGTATTACTCGTAGTGATGTATATTTATGAAAGACAATGTCAAGTCATTTGGATTTTGGAGTCTTGGATAATGGACTTTGTAGTTGCTTTATGTACTTGGGATACTTGTATGATTTATAAAAAAATGATAATAGTTTGAAAATTCTAATATATTGTTTTGGTTCATGTTTTAAGTTTGTTTGATATCTTCAGTTGTAGGTAATATGTAATGAAATGAATTCTTTTATTTGTAATATGTATATAATTTGTTCATATATTACAACTTTAAATAATAATTGTAATAAAATATACCACAACGGTTATAAACAGTTGTAAAAACTATAATAGCAACTATGCATAAAAGTTGTAATAAAATTTATTACAACAGTGGAAAAAAGTTGTAAAATAGACATATCACAACGGTGTCGCAACGGTGCAAAAAAGTTGTAAAAGATTTTAGTCTTTTACAACTTCTTAATAGACGACGGTTACCCCACCGTTGTAATAGGGTCAATTTGTTGTAGTGTTTCTAGAATCCACTTCTTTCGTCATACTTCTGTTTTCACGAGGTAATGGCAATATATATATTTGCTTTTCGGTTGTACATATTATTATCTATTTCTTGTCATTCGTTGTATATATTTGCGCACATTAAATTCCATGATCTGTGGCGCACTATTTCCGTTTTATATAGTGTTTCTATTTGATCTATGAAATACTTTATATACTGTTGTTGTCTGATGTAGTATGATGTATCCAATTATGTAAATCTTCTCTATTTTTGTAAAGCAAGGTGCCTGCTCTTATTCATGAATACATCATATCATGAATTGTAGACATGCTTGTCCAGTAATGTCAAGTTTTATTAAATATAATTAACCAACATATGTTGTTATAGCATACTTGTTACAAATCCGTACTTTTACCTTTACTCTATTCTCATACCTATGTCAACATGACGTACATGCCATTCAGGCTATGATGCTTACAGTGCTCATTCATGTGATATTGTTGATATTATGCTGCTACTACGCTTACAGCTTGCATTGTATCCAACTTTTCAACATGGCTACAGCCATGCGATGTAATGCTGCACGTTAATGTCATCCATGATATTATATGCGGTTATTTTGCACTTTAGAACATGTATGTTCGTTTGTGAATATATGTTGATCTGTGTATATGGAAGAATTATCTCTTTTATGTTGGTTGATTATATTTGTACATTAGGAAGGAAGTGTTAAAAATGCGAATTGTTTTATTTTATTTATTTTTTGTTTCTTCTGAATTTTGTTTAATTGAGTATCTGCAATTTGTTTATGTGTAGTCAACAAAATGTCAAACATTACTAAGCTTGAATTCAAAGCATTGGACATTTCTGGAGACAATTATTTGTCATGGATCCTGGACGCAGATATCCATTTGCAATCTCAGTGCTTAGAAAATGCCATTAAAAATGGTAATAATATGTCCCAACAGGACAAAACAAAGGCTCTGATATTTTTAAGACGCACATCCACGATGATTTAAAATCAAAATATTTAACTGAAAAAGACCCTCTCCGCCTATGGAACTCCCTGAATAAGCGATATGACCACCATAAGACGGTCATACTTCCAAATACGAGACAAGAGTGGTTAAACATGAGGTTTCAAGACTTTAAAACTGTAAGGGAATATAATTCCGCCATGTTTAGAATTACTTCTAAACTAAAATTATGTGGAGAAAAGGTAGATGATGCGCAAATGTTGGAAAAGACTTTCTCAACATTTCGTACCTCGAATGTGCTCCTGCACCAACAATACCGAGAGCGTTATTTTACAAAATATTCTAAACTTATTGAATGTCTATTGATTGCTGAACAAAACAATGAACTGCTTCTTAAAAACCACTCCTTAAGACCAACTGGTTCAGCTGCATTACCTGAAGTTAATGCTAACTTTGCCCACTCCGCAAGAGGTCGTGGCAGAGGAAGAGGTAGAGGACATGGTCGTAGACGTGGATACAACCCCAGCAGAGGTGGTTACAGCGGTTTTTGGGGCAACAAAACTACTGATTTCAAGAAGCAGCAAAAGAAAAATGAGCTTGAAAACAGTAATAATTCAGCTGTTGAAAATAAAAAACATCATGAGGAAATTTGCTACAGATGCGGGCGCATTGGTCACTGGTCACGCACTTGTAGATCATCAAAAAAAAACAATCGAAGAATATCATAAATCGAAGAATATCGAGACAAATAATAATGAGGGATTTTCCAATAATACTGACCTGAAGTTATATGATTTCTTTGAAGACTATGATGGGAATTTGTTCAGCAATGAAAATTTGAATGCAATATTCGAAGAGATGACCAAAACAACCAATAAGTAGCCCGAAGCTTATTATGTGATTTTCAGTTTGTTTCTTTTCAGCATGTATTAGTTTGGAACTTTTGTTTATTTATTTTTCTTTTAGTCTTTTCTTATGGAAATGCAGAAATAATGTGTAATGTTGGACATAATAATTAGTTTATTCTCGTGGACATTTATTTATATAAGTTTTTTTTTCCAGTTATTGACTAGCTGTATTGTTTTTAATTCTTAAGGTATGGATCGATTGTGTTTAAACGATGATATATGTCTGGTTGATAGTGGAACTACTCATACGATATTGAAAAACCCGAAGTTTTTCTCTGAATTATCTGAAAATATTTCATATAAAGTTTCAACTATAGTTGGTCCAGTCAAAATAATTGAAGGGTCCGGAAGAGCCCATATAGTGTTACCAAATGGTACACATATATTCATTCAGAATGAAATATATTCAAGCAATTCTAAAAGAAATCTGCTTAGCTTCAAAAATATAAGAATGAATGGATATCATATTGAAACTATAAACGAATCTTTGTGTTATTTCTAAAATTGAAAGCTAGAAGCTTATTTTAGAAAAATTTGGTACAATTTCAACTGGATTATACTTTACCAAAATTGGCATAGTTGAATCTCATTTTATAAACATGAGCCAGAAGCTCACAAATACAAAGAAATTGATTCTTTGGCATGATCGTTTAGGTCATCCTGGTTCAACTATGATGCGTAAAATTGCCAAGAACTCAAATGGGCATGATTTACCAAATCAGTTGAATTTACCAAATGATTACATGTGTACATCATGTGAACAAGGAAAATTAATTACTCGACCTTCATACAGTAAGATCACCTCTGAATCTCCAGCATTTTTGCAAAGAATTCAAGGTGATATATGTGGTCCGATTCATCCCGCTTGCGGGCCATTTAGATACTTTATGGTGTTAATTGATGCATCAACTCGTTGGTCACATGTATGTTTGTTATCTACTAGAAACATGGCATTTCCCAAATTACTTGCTCAAATAATTAAATTAAGAGCACATTTCCCTGATCATCAAATCAATAAGACTAGATAATGCAGGAGAATTCACTTCTCAAGTATTTGATGATTATTGTTTATCACTGGGAATTGAAGTTGAACATCCAGTAGCTCAAGTTCATAATCAAAATGGTCTGGTAGAATCATTAATTAAGCGTTTGCAACTTATTGCAAGACCTTTACTTATGCAAACAAAGTTGCCTGTTACAGCTTGGGGACATGCAATTTTGCATGCATCCAAATTGATTAAAATTAGACCAACGGCTTATCATCAGTTTTCACCATCACAACTTTTAACTGGATCCCAACCAAATATTTCACATCTACGAATATTTGGTCGCGCTGTGCATGTACCCATTAGTCCCCCACTTCGTACTAAAATGGGTCTTCAAAGAAGGTTGGGAATTTACGTGGGATTTGACTCACCTTCGATAATTCGTTATCTTGAACCTCTTACGAGTGATGTATTTACTGCAAGATTTGCAGAATGTAAATTTGATGAGTCAAATTTCTCGCCGTTAGGGGGAGAAAAGACCGTTCCAGTAGAACGGCGTGAAATTTCATGGAATAATCTCTCTATTTTTCATTTGGATCCACGTACCAAACAATGTCAATACGAGGTACAAAGAATTTTGCATATTCAAAATATTGCAAATCAAATGCCAGATGCATTTAATGATGATGCAAAAATAACTAAATCTCACATTCCAACAGCAAATACACCAGCTAGAATTGAATTCCCCGAAGGACCAATAGCAGCAAATGAATCTAAAGCTAGACAAAAACGTGGAAGACCGATAGGTTCAAAAGACTTAGCGCCTAGAAAAAGAAAGTCTAATGAAAAATCATCAATTAGCAAACCTCTCGAAGAGGTTATAAATGATCCAAAGGATAAATCAAAAGAAAATCTCAATTCTCCTAAAATCAGTGAATGAACTATTATCCTAGAAGAAATAATAGAAGCTTCTGAAAATAAAATGGTACCTAGTAATAATGAGATCTCAATGTTTTATGCGAATTATGGAGAAATATAGGATCGAAGTAAAATAACAATTGATGATGTATTCTCATTCGCAGTAGCTACTGAAATAACAAAAAGTCATGACTATAATGAGGATAATGATAATGAACCAACTAGCATAAATGAATGTCGAAAAAGACATGATTGGCCAAAATGGAAAGATGCTATTCAAGTTGAACTAGATTCACTCCAAAAATATGGTGTATTTGGACCAATAGAGAAAACACCATAAGGTGTTAAACCAGTTGGTTACAAATGGGTATTCATTAGAAAACGAAATGATAAAAATGACGTTGTGAGATACAAAGCAAGGCTTGTTGCACAAGGTTTCCTGCAGAGACCAGGTTTTGACTTCAAAGAAACATACTCTCCTGTTATGGATGTCATAACATTTCGATATTTAATAAGTCTTGTAGTTTCTGAGAAGCTTGATATAAGATTGACTGATGTTGTGACAACTTACCTATACGGTGAATTGGATACCGATATTTACATGAAAATCCCAGACGGATATAAATTGCCTGAAGCAAAATCAAAGTCAATGTATTCATTAAAATTGAGACGATCACTATACGGTTTGAAACAATCTGGAAGAATGTGGTATAACCTTCTTAGTGAATATTTAGTAAAAGCTAGGTACAAAAACAATCTCATTTGTCCATGTGTCTTTATAAAAAAACCGGTAAAGGGATTTGCTATCTTAGCGGTATATGTTGATGATATAAATTTGATTGGAAACCAGAAGAGATCAATGAAATAATAGATTACCTAAAACAGGAATTTGAAATGAAAGATCTTGGCAAAACCAAATACTTTCTTGGTCTACAGACTGAGCACAGTAAAAATGGCATATTAATCCATCAATCAAATTACATTGAGAAAATCCTGAAGCGTTTTCAAATGGATAAAGCATATCCACTTAGTACACCTATGGTTGTCAGATCACTAGATATTAAAAAGGACCCTTACCGACCAAAAGAAGAAGATGAAAATGTACTTGGTCCAGAAGTACCATATCTCAGTGCAATTGGTGCATTATTATATTTAGCACAATGCACGAGACCAGATATTGCATTTTCAGTCAATCTTCTAGCAATATATAGTTCTGCACCAACTAAAAGACACTGGAATGGTATAAAACATATCATGAGATATCTGCGAGGAACCACTGATTTAGGCTTATTTTATTCTAACATAGGCAATAATCTGATTCTAGTTGGTTATGCTGATGCAGGTTATCTTTCTGATCCACATAAAGCAAGATCACAAACAGGATATGTGTTTACTAACAACAATGCAGCTATTTCATGGCGGTCTACAAAGCAAACATTGGTAGCAACATCATCCAATCATTCTGAAATACTAGCACTACATGAAGCAAGTCGAGAATGTATTTGGTTGAGATCATTAATCGAACACATTCGAAACACATGTCAGCTTCCCTCAACAACAGAAAGATCAACCACCGTTGATGAAGACAATGCCGCATGCGTAACTCAGATTCAAGCAGGATATATCATGGGTGATAGGACGAAGCACATTTCTCCCAAATTCTTCTTCATACATGAACTTCAAAAGGGAAATAAGATAGAAGTGAAGCAAATTCAGTCTCAAGAAAATCCAGCAGATTTATTCACTGAAGCACTTCCAAAGTCAACATTTCAGAAGATGGTTTATAAAATTGGTATGCGTTGTTTGCATCACAAAACTATTTGAATAATGTGTTACGAATCACGGGGAGCATATATAATGCTATAATGTACTCTTTTCCTTCACTAATATTTTTCCCACTGTGTTTTCGTTAGTAAGGTTTTTAACGAGGCATTATTTTGATCCAGAAGTGTCAACCCTCATTGGAACATTGTCAATATGTTACCTAGAGATGAAAATTGTACTCTTTTCCTTGTTTATGATTTTTCCCACAGGGTTTTTCATAAAAAGGTTTTTAATGAGGCAATCAATTTTATCATCTTTGCATACGCATACTCAAGGGGGAGTGTTGTAATATATATATATATATGTATGTATATATATATATATATATATATTTAAGGGTGAATACGCTTAATGCAAGGGACACTATTGTAATTGATGAGACATGTAAAGCCTATAAATAGAGAGCTTGTGTATGTTGTAAAGTTATTTGAATGAATAAAATGTCTGCACTCTCACATTTCTTTTGTTCTTCTTTTAGTTTGTAACAGTGTTGAGCTAGGTGTTGTTGTTTTTTTTTTCTAGAAAAAATTCATTCGAAATTTCATTGACATCAACTTAGATGTCGAACAACATAACCTAAAATCAAATCCAATCAATTTTAATGTAGATTGGCATATGTATTCATTTTATACCTTCCTTTTTGCTTATATGGTGTTACATTAACCAAATCTTTCAGAACATCAAATTCTGGACTTGAATTGGCCACTAGAAGAAGGGGTTAATGATGAGAAAAGTAACAGGAAGACTGTAATCAATTGGTGATAATGGAAGTTCATTTCATAGGATAAGGACTCGTGTCCAAACGCATTTAACCCCTACGGACCTTGGCAGGGGTTGACCCCTTCTCACATCTAATGCTATGGTTGCATCACGCGCTTGAAACAGGAAGCCGCTCCATGTCATTTTTGGTTGAAACTTTGCATATATAATTCAGTGCCAATTTTGAACATGGAAGAAAAACTGTAGAAACTTTTACCTGAAAAATCATGCACACGAATCTATACAACAAAAATTATCCCAAAAAATAATATCCTCCAGCAAAAAAATGGTCATAACATATGAACCAAATCAAATATCGGTCATACTTGCATGGGCTTAGCCGGGAATTATATGGTGGGGGTGCCAATTTTTTTTTAACAAACTGATAAATAAATATTTGCTTAACAAAACCAAAAACTTCATATATCAAACATAAAAATAATCATTCATTACATTTATAAACCAAAAATAGCAACTTTTAAAAATTTAAAGTTGTGCTCTACGATCCTTTTTAGCATAAAAGTCGTCAATAATAGATATGTTGCTTATAGACGTAGCAATTTCTTTTTCTATGTAAATTGACAAGCAATCACCAAGAAAATCATCATCCATCTTGTTATGTAGTTGTGTTTTGACAATTTCCATTGCTGATAATGCTTGTTCTGTTGTTGCTGTTGTTGCGGAAAAAAAAGAAAAAAAAAACGAATAGGAACAGATTGATGGTGAGGCAAAACAAACAACAGATAGTCATCAGTAAAGCAATCACAGATCTAGCAATAAAAGAAATAACACAAGAGGTTTATAGTGGTTCCACTAACGTCTTGTTAGTGTACATCCACTTGGGAGAGGAGATTTTATTACTTTTCTCAATAAGAAAAATTACAAGACTAATAGTAGGGAAGAAGAAGAACTTTTAGAGATGCCACATCACATTTTGAAATGATAATACATTCACCTAATCCCTATCCTTATATAAGGATTAATGCTTGGGGTTGAAGTAATTGATTTATGATATAAATCAATGCCTAATTAATTCTCCTGATAGGTTACATTGTTTAACCAACCAATTAGGGAATTAATTCCTTACTTCACTATCCCAAAAAGAAACCTTCTTCAAATCCTTCCACTTATGTAGGTAATTTATTGTCTATCCCTTTTACAAATAAAAGAGCAATAAATTTCTGGTATCTTCCAAATCTTCTGAAAATTGAAAATATTATATTCCCAAATTAACAATATTTCCCAAATCTTCTCTAATTGGAAATATTCTAGCACCATAATCAATAATATCTTCCAATCTTCAGCAAATGAAAATATTGTATCATAAATTCTAACAGCCGTAGACACTGGAAGCGTTAAAATGAGACGTATCAACCTATCGACCAAATAATATATCTGTGATTTTTATTTTATTTGAAAGGCATGCGTAATTTTTATTCATAACTTCAAGAGTTACAATCAAAGTGGTCCTAAGCTAAAACATACTCTTGACAATTTCTAGCCTCAGAGTTCACAACAGAATACAAAAGATTTAAAGTGTAGATCATCAAATAACACAACAAAATAAAAGTTCAACCACCACCATTGCATTGCAAACACCATCTTAAGTGTTTTGTATCTTCACCAAGCTACAATGCGTTAGCATTACACTAGCAACCAAGTCAGTAGCACCAAACTAGACCAGAATAGAACAACAAGAGCATAACTGGCTGCATGCAAGTGACCAATTACACCAAGTGACCAATGAACAACGACAAAGAGTAATAATAAGCATTCACCAAAATCCTAGTAGTGCCAAGATTATACAACAACTACGGATGAAAGTACAACAAAAGCATATCAAGTGAGAGAAGGATCATACGTTGGATTTTTCCGCGTATGTCGTCGAGAAGTTTTCAGCTTATTACCAAGAGGAAACACATCCTCTGGGCCATGGTCATTCCCTTCATCAAGATCATCATCTACCCAATACTTTCCTTTCGGTTTTTTATCCTTATATTGAGATGATGTAAGCGAGCTTGTGGGCTCCGCAGTGGATAGAAGAGCAGTGTTAACAACAGGGAAAGTCACACCTGATCCTACTACATTTGGTGGTGGTAGTTGAAGGTATGAGGGAGGTTTCAAGTTATGTAAGCGGAAGATTTTGAGGGTGTAGAAGATAGAATTGCTGAAGCGCTGGATTTAGTGGCAATAGGAGTTGTACTAGAAGTGGATGTATTAACAACATTGATAATAGATTGGAAAGCATTAGCATTCAAACCCGTTGAACCTGGTGATGCAACAGGGATGCTTGTACCACTAATTGTCATTATTGATCGATTTGCAGTAGTAATATTTTCATCAAAGAGATTACCCACCAATGTTTCTTCATCTACAATCTGTGTATCACTATTACCCACTATGTTTTGAATTGCAGTCTCATTAACATTATGCACTTGCAATTCTAGACCAACAGTAGCAACTGAATTACTGATAGTTAACTCTTTTCCATTAACATGCACATTGGAATTTAAATTGTTCTCTGCATTATCCTCATCTGTATAACCATTTCCATCATTCTCTGTTGCTAGAACATCAAACAGATTATCATTAATCTTAGGTAAATCATTTTCCACATTTTCAGTGGCCTTGTTATTAATCCCTCCCTTCTTTCTCCAAAATTTCTTAGCTTTTGTATTAACTGAAGTCCAATTACTTTGATTGACATTTGAGTTAGACTTCCTAGAACCATTTCCATCTTGATCTCTAAATCTTACATGATGGTTAGTGTCCAAATCCTCTACATGATTCCCATTTTCCCCATCCTCCTTAGCATTAAATTCACAATCACTGGATGTATGGCCAAAGACTTTACAAATGGTGTAAATTTTGGGTCTCCAATCCTAAGCTAACCTAACTGATGGGAAATCCTTACCAAGACCGTCTACCACTATTTTATTAGGGAGATCAAAGTATGAATAAATCTCAATTAAGGCTTTTGCATATCTAAATCGTTGCAACTTTTCAGTGCTACTGTCAAAACATATTAATCTCCCCACATGGTAAGCAAGCCAGTTTATACCCATTAACGTCCAAAGAATAGTAGGGATTCGATAGAAATGTACCCAAATAGGAACTATTTTAATCTAGGCTTGTGTATTTCCTACAGATGGATTCATCTAGTTATAATAAACTTACGTCCTCTTATAAAAATTGGATCAGATTCTAAAATATTTTCTCTGTCAGCTTCATTTGAAAACTTGAAATAGTAATGCAATCCATCTGATCTTATATTAACATCACCGTCTAATTTCCAAAACGGATTCAAAAAATTTACCACTGAAGGATATGATGAGGTGCCATCAAGAAAGAATCCTACCAAGAAATCGCTCTAGAACTTCATACCTTCAGATCTGACAGTGTCTGGAATCTTCTTCGGCACACCATCCCAAGGGATTTCAAAATATTGAGGCTGATATACACCAGCATTCCAAGGCAAAGTATTAAATAGGGATGCATAATCCTTTTTCGTGAACGATGGAAAAGAAGCGTTAGATGAGAACTGATTTGCATTTAAGGATGGGGATTTCAACAAATTGAAATTTGAGCCGTTAGTTACAAGAGGGTTTGCATCGGGAATGGTAGATCTAACAAAAGCAATATGTGGATCTGGAAGATTAGTTCCATGATTTTAATTGGAGGGTTTGGCAGGAGAGGGATTGTCGGTAGGAGGGGAGGATCAGGGGGAATAGGCTGTGAATTGCGTGAGGGAAGAGGAGGAAAGGATGAATTGAAGGCTTGCCATAAGGAGGTGAAAGAAGAAGACGAGGTCGCCATTTCCATATCTAAATTTGCATCATCAGAGGTGAAAAAAGGATCAACGATTCTTCAAATGCGGATGATGAGGTACATCTTCTTGATAAAATTTTAATTGAAATGTTAAAATCTCACTTTCTTGCTCCGTGAAATCTTGAGGATAAAATTCATCAACAAGATTGCAAATCTCATTAATTTTAAATGATTTATATCCATCTTTAGGCTCCAAAACAGAACTAAGAATGAGAAGCTTCATAGCATTTTCATTGAATCTCTCATTCGAAGTGCTTATTTGAGTATCTAATGTAACATTGAATTTAGCAAACCAACAAGAAACTAAATATAATGAATCCCAGATAAAATAGCAACGTCATGTTCAGAGTGACCATATAAAAAACAAAGGCAAACACAACAAATCATTTGGTTTATTTTAACTTTTGAATGGAATTAGCAAATGCTACAAATCAATACTTCTTATACCCTTCAAAATTAACAATTAGGGCACAATTGCACAAACAAAGTTAGCAAACGCAGCAAACCAAGATTAGGGTACAATTGCAATATGTACAAGCACACACAACAAATTAATTCTTAGACCGGAATTACACATTAAAGTGTAAAAAGGAAAAATAAGAAGAAGAAAGCATACTGATGGTTGTCCGCAGTCAGCAGCGCCCGAAAAAGAGAAAGAAAGGAGGCTGAGCCGATGTAGGAAGATCTCAATTCGTAGAGAGGGAAGATTGGAGGCTGCAATTGTTTTCATTCAAGCGCTGGACTGGAAGAGCAAGATCTGCAATTAGAAAGGAATAAAAAGAACGTGATTCGGTTTTGTTACCCAAAATTGTGTTTAAATTTTTGTTTTAAAAAAAAAATCTTGGGAGGTCCATGGCCCCCACTGGTCCCCATATTGTTACTGTAACAACCCGTATTTTCAATAACCTGTTTTAACATAAATCGAGGCAGAATTTAATTCAAAAATCTGAATCAATGGAAACGGGCTATGCCATTGCGTTCGTCTCGGAAAAATACGCGAAATAGAGTCCGAGTTTTCGAAAATCGGAGTCCGTATGACCCAGTTAAGGCCCATTGAAGTTTTCAGAAATTTCCATGTCAAAAACAGATTTGAATTTCAAGTTCAAAGTTGGGAATTAGGGCAAACTGGCGCAGGCGGGAAAACTCCCGCCAGGACCCCCATGTTGACAGGCATGTCGACAGGGTCCCCAGGGTGTCGACAGCCCTCTCGACACAGGGTGGCCGGGCAGTTTTGCCTGGCGCACCATTTTGGGTCTTGGTCTGGTCTTGTGGCTTGGTTCTAGAGAATTCCGAAATCTGACGGACCTAAACTAACCTAGGGTTAATCCTAGGGCTAAAAACACTCTAATCTTCTATAAATAAGACCCTAATCCTACCCTAAAACCCCATTATTCATTCTAGCAACCAAACTATGCCAAATTGATTTCTCAAATGGCCTCCACTTAAAAACCCTAGCCTCTACCCTCTTCATAAATCATTCCTATGAAGATTATGATGTTCATACAAGCATTTCTAAGTTGTATGAATGATCATTAGCGTGCATACATCATCAAGTTGCAAGTTTTATTTGCTAAGCTAGAGTTTTTGGGATCTTTGTTAAGGGTGTTTCTTATTGGAGCTTTGTTAGTAGATTTGTGTCTTCATAATATTTGTAAGCCCTCTTACCTTCATTTTAGAAACTCTAAAGTTAATATGTGATGCAAGTTGGGATTTTTGCAAGTTTATTGAGTTATGCATGTTTATGCAAGTTCACTAAGCCATGATTTGCAAGTTCATTGAGTTATGCATGTTTATGCAAGTTCACTAAGCCATGATTTGCAAGTTCATTGAGTTATGCATGTTTATGCAAGTTCACTAAGCCATGATTTGCAAGTTCATTGAGTTATGCATGTTTATGCAAGTTCACTAAGCCATGATTTGCAAGTTCATTGAGTTATGCATGTTTATGCAAGTTCACCATGCCATGATTTGCAAGTTTATTGAGTTATGCATGTTTATGCAAGTTCACTATGACATGATTTGCAAGATTTATTGAGTTATGCATGTTTATGCAAGTTCACTATGCCATGTTATGCATGTTTAATAAGTTATGCATGCTTATGCAAGTTCACAATGACATGTTATGCATGTTTGACAAGTTATGCATGTTTATGCAAGTTCCATATGCTATGTTAGGCAAGTTTAACATGTTATGCATGTTTATGGTAATATGCAAGTTCACTATGCTAAGTTATGCAAGTCTAACATGTTATGCATGTTTGTTGTGATATGCAAGCTCATCATGTATGTTATGCCAAGTTCCCTCTTCCTATCCTTTATGCGTTATTACGAATATGTAAGCGATAGAATGACGTTCGGGGGTTTGGGTAAACTTAAAACACATGAAAATATAAGATTGGGAATTTACCTATTAAGTTAGGTCAACCCCTTGGGAATTTACCTATTAAGTTAGGTCTACCCAAGTATTTGTTGACTTGTAATTATGTTTTGAAATAAAGTGGACATGACACTTAGAAAACATAAGTGTGGCCAACTCGAGGTTGGGTTGAGTTTGTAGCGTAATTCTACCCGGAACCTACCGGCTTAACTAGTGGCTACAAACAATAGGACCCAATGTGAGAAGTTGGTCATGTGGTGCCAAGACCCGAGGTTAGACCAAGTTGTGGTGTAAATCTACCCGGAACCCACCGGCTTAACTAGGTAACCACAACGAAGTCTAATGTGAGAGGTTAAGGTGCATTAAACTAATTAATGCCTCATGATTAGGGTTAAGTCAGGGTCCACTAATACTTAACCAATTTGGGGATTCGAGGGATTGAAATGGGGTTAAGTTGTGAACTGTCGGTTACACTTAACCAATTTAATCCATTTGGGGGTTTGAGGGATTGAAATGGGGTTAAGTTGTGGACTGTCGGTTACACTTAACCAATTTAATCCATGATTAGTGAAGGGTTAAATCGCACTTAACCCTCTTAGGAAACCTGTAACAACCCGTAAAATGCGAGCCAGTTTGAAAATTTTATTTTGGCAATTTTAGCGAATTTTGATTATTTAAAATGAATTATTTTAAATATAATCGACGAGAAATTTATTTTGAATATAATTCGACGCATATATTATACGCGTCGTCATTAGAATATAAAATATTCATATATAATTATAAATAGAATTGAAAATGGCGCGGTAGTTCGATAATTCGATTTCAAACTTCAAGTGAATGTACCGGGTGCAAAACAATCCGGATTTTAGTGAAACCAAAAATAATGGAGTCTAATAGTGAATATCTTTGTAACGAAGTTAACAAACTGAGATTTCATCTTAGAAATGATAAGATATGTCCAGTTGAAAATTCTGAATAGTCGCTATGGAATTCAGGCCCTTAAAAATGGACATTTTGCAAACGACCTCGGATTTCGACGAAACCAGTTTTGTTGGGTCCGTGGTGTCAAGTTATTGCTAGATTCCAAATTTCATAATTTTTCGAATCAATATGTGAGAGTAGCAAAGGAAAACGCGTTTGACCAGTTTCAGTTGATTTTAGTCGACTGGAAATTGGCCATTTTTCTAACGGTCTCAGAATTCGACGAAACTAGTTTTGTTAGGACCGTATCGTCAATACGAAGCTAGAAAATATTTTTCTGGAATTTTTCTAGTTAGTATGTGACCCCGGTAATTTGAAATGTGCGTTTAAAATTCAATATAATGATTTAAAAGAAAATTCAACGGAAACTGATTGTAACGGTCAAATCAGCTTGCGATACATATCTCATTGTGTTCAGAATGGGGGTAAAACGCTATGGGCGGCAGGCGGTGGACCTCGTTTCGAGGTCGGATATAAAAGTCAACCCTTATGCAAAATTTAATAATTAAATAATAAAAAAAAAAATAAAAAAAAAATAAAAAAAAATAGAATCCCCCTTTTCTCTTCTGTTTGGCCCCCCCGATTCAGTTATTCATAAAACAAAAAAAAAAAAAAAAAAAAACCTAAGAACTAAATTGCGCCGCCCCCTGACCTGGAAGCCACCGCCGACGGTCGAGCTGAAGCCACCCACCCCCATCGCACCTCCCTCTCCTCCTCCCCCTCCTCGATTCCCCCTTGACGTGAAGAACCGCGACCCCCCCTCCACCAGAAAAGCCACCGCGTCGCCCCTATCCCCTCCGACCTGCCACCTCTCCGACGGCAGCGCCTCCTCCCTCACGAACCCGCGATCGGTGAGGAACCCCCCCCCCCCCCCCAAGCCTGCTGCGATAGAGAAAACCCCCCTGTGAGTTTTCTGCTTATTTATTTTATCTGATTTTTTTTTTGTTTTTTTATATAATGTTTAACTGTTTTTTTATATATAATGTTTAACTGTTTTTTTATATATAATGTTTAACTGTTTTTTTTATATAATGTTTAACTGTTTTTTATATATAATGTTTAACTGTTTTTATATATAATGTTTAACTGTTTTTTTTATATATAATGTTAAAACTGAAATTTATAAATGATTTTAAAAACTGATTTAAAATGAAAATAAAAATCATACTTTTAAAAGGAGAAAAGACGGGATTTTTATTATGTAAAAGGAGCCAGACATGTTTTTATATTTTTTAAAGTAATAAAAATATGATTTTTATATTTTTAAAGTATTAAAAATATAATCTTTCATATAGTAGAAGAGTAAAAATGTGATTTTTATGGGTATAGAGAGTTAAAAATATAATTTTTACATGATCGGGATATTAAAAATGTCATCTTTATATATGTAGAAAAATAAAAATGAGATTTTTATAAAGATGAAATCTTTAAATTTGAAAAAAGCAAAGTCCACGTTTTTATAAAGGCGAAATCTTTTTATATTGAATAGCGAACTAAAAATTCGATTTTTATATATTGAAAAGCAAAGTAAAAATGTGATTTTTATATAGTGAACATCGAAGAAAAATTTAATTTTTATATATAGAACTTCGTAGGAAAATTTGATTTTTATATATTGAACTTCGCATGGAAAATAGAGTTTTTATATATTGAATAACGAAGTAAAAAAAAAATTCGATTTTTATATATTGAACTTTGAACTAAAAATTCGATTTTTATATATTGAACTTTGAACTAAAAATATGATTTTTATATATTGAATAGCGAAGTAAAAACTCGATTTTTACATATGTAGTGAAAGCGGACAACGAAGGTGACAAAAAGGCGAAACGACGAAGACTTCTGCAAAGGAAGAGCCGTGGAGCTAGGATAGCTATATGTGAGAACTTCTCACCCTTCAATTTATTTTCTAGTTATATATATATACTAGGATGCAGACGGTGTTTAGTAGCACCCGACACAATCGTCCACAGACCATGGACTTGTTTGTTTGGCTGTTTGGTGATTGATTGCGATATTGGTTTGAATGTGGTTTGTGGTATGAAAAATCGAATCGATAAATTGGTTAGGATTAGACGTGCGCCGTTATAAGGCGTAGGAGTAAGGCTAGGTTAGACCCTTACTCCAAATTTTGTGGTTTGCAAAATGAAATTGATTTGATTGATGAGTGAATGGCGTGGGCCTTCACTAGACCGGGGATAAGGCTAGGCCTTGTCCCGTTTCTAGTATCGTGCCGTTATGCCGCCGAAATTTTCTAAAATAAGTTAGAAAAATAAAAATAGCATTTTATTTAACGAATGAACTGAATAGAAATTCATATGTTAAAATAAAATGTGTTATCGTTAAAAATATAATTTTTAACGTGAATGTGAATAAATAAATATTCATTTACAAACCAGACGGTTTGTTTATGTACACCTATTTGAATGACGTTGATTGGGTCGATAAATTTTACGCATCGCCTAACTGCACAAATAAAATATGTGTTTGATTGTTTGAAACCCCACACGGGTGTTAGGATGAAATTTGAAGTTCACTCATCCTGATTGATTAAATATGTCGATCGATTGATTGACAAGCTGCTATAAGCGTTAAATGTCTATATTTGATGCTTATACAGTGTAGTGCACTTTGGTTGATGGTTGATTATTCATCGTTGTTGATATATACATGTGTTGTAGAAAATCCATATAATTAACATTATATGGTAATTGATTGGGCCTCATTCCAGTTTCGAAAAAAATAGAAATATTTGAAATAGAAATATTTGAAATAGAATATTTGAAAATAGAAATATGTGAAGCCGTGAGGATTAGATTGACGCCATTTTGACGTGAACGATATTTATATCGATTTTATTCATTTTAAAATGAATATTGAAAAGTGATTTCGAAATCGAATATTTTGAAATGAATAGAATTGAAAACGATTTCGAAATGAATTGAATTAAAAACGATTTCGAAATGAATTGAATTAAAAACGATTTCGAAATGAATTGAATTAAAAACGATTTCGAAATGAATTGAATTGAATACGATTTCGAAATGAATAGAATTGAAAACGATTTCGAAATGAATTGAATTGAATACGATTTCGAAATGAATAGAATTGAAAACGATTTCGAAATGAATTGAATTGAAAACGATTTCGAAATGAATTGAATTGAAAACGATTTCGAAATGAATTGAATTGAAAACGATTTCGAAATGAATTGAACTGAAAACGAATTCGAATTGAATTGAAAGCGAAGTGAAATAAATTCAAATTGAATTGAAATTTGAATTGAATAGAAATGGATTTTAAAACGAATTTATAAAGAAGAATGCAATTTTGATTTGAATTGAAATGGAAGTTGAAAATGTTTTTGAAACGAATTCAAAACTATTTATATAATTCGTTTTAAATAGAAATCGACGATATATATATTATATATATATTATATATAATATAATGGCCTGAATAGAACGCGCCGCGCCGCGGCAGTTCGCGAATTTCGACCATTTATTTCAAACGGGCATTACGGGAGATCCGACCGTCGGATTCTCCTAAAACCGGAACCGTTGGGTTCGTATCGAAAAGAGCTTTCTAACGAATATTAGAAATTTGAAATCTAACGGTTGGATTTGGAATTATGTCCAAATCAAATTCGAAAAAGGTCGCTGTAAGTGCAGTTCGATGGCCGTTGATGGAAATCGACTGAACGGGCCTTGATAAAATTATTAAAAATAGTAATAATTTGTGTAAAATCATAAGAAATGATTTGTGAAGATTTGGGATGAAAAACTCCATATTTGAAAAGATAAAAATAGATTTTTATCGAAATGAACTAGTTTTGAACTAGAATTATAATTCTATTTATTTTTAAATAAATAAATTGAATTCGAAAAGGGTTTTTAAAATAACCAAAATTTCCAATGATTGCATTGGAGTGGATTTGGATCGAAATTGTCTTCGGAATATTTCGATGTTGGAATTCGTGATTATACAGGTGTTGTTATGGAAATTTGAAAGATATATATATTTATATCGTTATTTCCAATACGACATTTGTTAGTCGTAGAATTTGATATTGAATATAAGCCGATATATTTTCTATTCAGAGCCTTGTATTGAATATCGAATGTGATTTGGGTTTGTCGTGAATGGTGTCTTTACTAACACTGTTCTTGAACCCAGTTGAGAAAAGATTAAATCTTTTTATTTAGATTTAATGAAGTGTACCAATTAAATAATATTTAATTGGAATTGAATTGATATTGATTTTTGGGTTTATCGTGAACAGTGTTTTAAATAACACTTGTTCTTTAACCCGATAATTAATGAATGTGATTTGGGTTTGTCGTGAATGGTGTCTTCACTAACACTGTTCTTGAACCCAGCTGAGAAAAGATTAAATCTTTTGATTTAGATTTAATGAAGTGTACCAATTAAATAATATTTAATTGGAATTGAATGGATATTGATTTTTGGGTTTATCGTGAACAGTGTTTTAAATAACACTTGTTCTTTAACCCGATAATTAATGGGATGTGACTTTGGGTTTATCGTGAACCGTGTTTTAAATGACACTGATTCTTTAACCCAGTCACCGATTAAAACTAAGTGGAGTTTTAATGAATCTTTAATTAGATTGAAAAGATCGAGAATGGAGTATCACCAGTTTTGCTCCAGGCGATAGTTAAATCTTTAATTAGATTTGAATGTGAAATTTAGAAACTAACTGGCGGTTAGCCAAGCAGAATGGTTTTCTGGATATTGATCTGATGTTGGTTTCGGCCTTCGGGGTTAATATTTGGGGAATTATTCTCTTGATTAATTTACGGTTAGTGACTAATGAATTGGAATGAGGCGTATGTTGTGTTTGTGTAACACTTATTTAAATATACGCGAGTTATTCGGAAAGACCGGGTTTATCCCATTCTGGATAACTGATACGACGATAAGTCGAAGATGAAGACGATGGTCGAAGACCGGAGGTCTTCACGTCGTTTGGGTGATAACTGATGATCTTGATTGGGCTGTACACCCAAGAAGATGGAAACAGTTAGTGATCGTCCAGACGTACTTGGAGATCGATGGATATGCGGGGTACTAGGTGCCTCCGGCTTCGTTCAGACCCAGAACGGACTTGTAAATGGACTGTGTGTCTGACATCGGATTTCATTCTGTGTGACTGATATCGGTTGCATAGGATGGTTTGCCTGTGTGGCATGCTAAGATGCAAATGATCAAGGCTTCTGTTGAAAAGCAAAGTCTTGTGGTGATGATCAAAGCACGGCCTTTGTGGCGTAGCTTTGTGTAACGTTTACCTCGCGTGTTTCACACCAGGTATGAACCAAAAACGGGAGACGGACCTCAGGGAGGACTTGCGTTTCTTTCTAGCTAGAAGTGGCGTCAGTGGTTTTACACGCCCTGACGAGTTTGACTTATGTGGTTGTTGCTGTTGCGAGGCGCCTCGGTTATATCGGTTTCGGCCGAATGCATTCTGGTCGGCTGACGGACCAGACTTACACCCCATAGGGTGGGGAGACGTATTGTTCAGGCATAATAATCCACTCCGTGTGGACCGGCCCTGACGATCCAAGGGGCAGTTGCGGCTGTTCCTGAGGCTCGGGCTAGACAGTCTCGAATCGGTTGAGGACGATCCCTGGCCTCGGTTCATAGATGGAAAACCAATTTCCAAATACGTGACACTTGCGGTTTTATTTGTAAACCTATATATGGCGACATAGTGGCATGGGACGCTCATGTCGCCTATGATTGATACTTATGATTTGAAGTTGTTTTATACACTATGCACTTATTATAGTATCAAATGATTTGTTTTAAACGTATCAAGCATTCTTTGGCTGTTATAAGGGAAAACCCTATCCCCCGGCTTGCGTTGCATTGTGTGATAGGACCTGGGTCTTATAACAGCTTCATCTTTCTTTATTTAGCATTGCGCTGTTTGTTTTATGCACTGGTATTCTTGGGAGGAAACCCGTTCCGTGTTATACGGCGTGGTCCCTTGATTTACCTTTTAAAATAAAGATTAATAACTGTTTTAGTTCTCACACCAGTCCCATGACTGACCTGGAGTTTATTGTTTTGACCTAAACTCTGGGTGCCCCTATTTTGACACGGGCAGCTAGTAGTTTTGGTTTTGCAGATTTATATTCACAGGATCCTGGTTTACAGCTGGAACGATATCCGGAAAGCTTTGTATCCGTATATCTTCTTCTAGTTGTGTAATGTATTATTTTCCGCTGCTATGTATTTAAATGTAATTTAAATCTCTGATATTTCTGTGTAATATTCAATTATACTCTGTATGTTCTTGTAATCTGATGCATTGTTGTAAAATATATAATGAAATGTTCTTCTGTATGTGTTCTGTTGTGGTTTGTTCTCGAACTATCCGTCGCTTTCCTTTACGGGGAAGTTGCGGGTCTTTACACGTGGTATCAGAGCTTTGGTTTACAAAGCTAGAGAACAAGACACATTAGAACCATACGAAAGAATTCGTCAGATAAGGGATTAGTAAAATCCAATGGGAATGACTCGTTAGAGATGGGATCAGTAGTATCCTAGAACGAGTGTGAAGAGTAAATTTTTAAAGTGAAAACAAATTTTTGTTTTGAAAATTTAAATCAATTCTTCGTATTTGATTATCTATTTATATTGAGTTGGACAGTCCAGTATATAAAGATTTTGCATATACGCCTTGCAAACGTGTATTTGAAATTTTAATATACTGGATAGATATAGAATCACATTCTAGACACCCGGAGATGGTTCTGATGATTGATCGATCATCATCAGAATCTATGTTCGTGTTTTGAAGATGTGATATTTATATATTTCCTATTGATTGGTGTGAGAACCAAAATTAGATAGGGCTTATTGTTGTGATTTGGCATCAAAAATCTGATTTTTGTATATGTATCAAAATTATGAATTTGAAGCTTTAATTCACTAATCGATTGATGTTTGTGTTGTTTGTTCATTTGTTTGCTAATTTTGAACCATTATGCCTAATTGAATCAAATATGGGATTGTATTGAAAATTTGTCGCATTTGTTTGCATATACATATATATCATTGAACAGGTCATAGCAAGAAGGCTAGAGCCAGAGAATAAAATTTGTTTGCCCGACAAATAGGTACATGTTTACTACATAATTTCCTGTTTTGTTTGGGTGATGATGATTTTGTGAGCCTATTGGCTAGCCGCTTGGCTTTTTCTTTTTCTTTTTGAGATCTGAAGGACCGGGGAAGCTATTTGAAATTCCCCGATGCTCCCGGTGCAGGGGAGGTTATGGCGAAATTTTTCAAAAATTTAGGGTGTTAGCCAAATTTTTGAGATTTTGAAAATTCTCAGAAACTAAAGAGTTGGAGAATGGAAGCCAGATCGAGCGTAGAGTTGAATAATCAAACCACTTTCGACTTTGTTCCTTTTCGGGGACGAAAAGTTTTAAGTGGGGGAGATTGTAACAACCCGTAAAATGCGAGCCAGTTTGAAAATTTTATTTTGGCAATTTTAGCGAATTTTGATTATTTAAAATGAATTATTTTAAATATAATCGACGAGAAATTTATTTTGAATATAATTCGACGCATATATTATACGCGTCGTCATTAGAATATAAAATATTCATATATAATTATAAATAGAATTGAAAATGGCGCGGTAGTTCGATAATTCGATTTCAAACTTCAAGTGAATGTACCGGGTGCAAAACAATCCGGATTTTAGTGAAACCAAAAATAATGGAGTCTAATAGTGAATATCTTTGTAACGAAGTTAACAAACTGAGATTTCATCTTAGAAATGATAAGATATGTCCAGTTGAAAATTCTGAATAGTCGCTATGGAATTCAGGCCCTTAAAAATGGACATTTTGCAAACGACCTCGGATTTCGACGAAACCAGTTTTGTTGGGTCCGTGGTGTCAAGTTATTGCTAGATTCCAAATTTCATAATTTTTCGAATCAATATGTGAGAGTAGCAAAGGAAAACGCGTTTGACCAGTTTCAGTTGATTTTAGTCGACTGGAAATTGGCCATTTTTCTAACGGTCTCAGAATTCGACGAAACTAGTTTTGTTAGGACCGTATCGTCAATACGAAGCTAGAAAATATTTTTCTGGAATTTTTCTAGTTAGTATGTGACCCCGGTAATTTGAAATGTGCGTTTAAAATTCAATATAATGATTTAAAAGAAAATTCAACGGAAACTGATTGTAACGGTCAAATCAGCTTGCGATACATATCTCATTGTGTTCAGAATGGGGGTAAAACGCTATGGGCGGCAGGCGGTGGACCTCGTTTCGAGGTCGGATATAAAAGTCAACCCTTATGCAAAATTTAATAATTAAATAATAAAAAAAAAAAAAATAGAATCCCCCTTTTCTCTTCTGTTTGGCCCCCCCCGATTCAGTTATTCATAAAACAAAAAAAAAAAAAAAAAACCTAAGAACTAAATTGCGCCGCCCCCTGACCTGGAAGCCACCGCCGACGGTCGAGCTGAAGCCACCCACCCCCATCGCACCTCCCTCTCCTCCTCCCCCTCCTCGATTCCCCCTTGACGTGAAGAACCGCGACCCCCCCCTCCACCAGAAAAGCCACCGCGTCGCCCCTATCCCCTCCGACCTGCCACCTCTCCGACGGCAGCGCCTCCTCCCTCACGAACCCGCGATCGGTGAGGAACCCCCCCCCCCCAAGCCTGCTGCGATAGAGAAAACCCCCCTGTGAGTTTTCTGCTTATTTATTTTATCTGATTTTTTTTTTGTTTTTTTATATAATGTTTAACTGTTTTTTTATATATAATGTTTAACTGTTTTTTTATATATAATGTTTAACTGTTTTTTTATATAATGTTTAACTGTTTTTTTATATATAATGTTTAACTGTTTTTATATATAATGTTTAACTGTTTTTTTTATATATAATGTTAAAACTGAAATTTATAAATGATTTTAAAAACTGATTTAAAATGAAAATAAAAATCATACTTTTAAAAGGAGAAAAGACGGGATTTTTATTATGTAAAAGGAGCCAGACATGTTTTTATATTTTTAAAGTAATAAAAATATGATTTTTATATTTTTAAAGTATTAAAAATATAATCTTTCATATAGTAGAAGAGTAAAAATGTGATTTTTATGGGTATAGAGAGTTAAAAATATAATTTTTACATGATCGGGATATTAAAAATGTCATCTTTATATATGTAGAAAAATAAAAATGAGATTTTTATAAAGATGAAATCTTTAAATTTGAAAAAAGCAAAGTCCACGTTTTTATAAAGGCGAAATCTTTTTATATTGAATAGCGAACTAAAAATTCGATTTTTATATATTGAAAAGCAAAGTAAAAATGTGATTTTTATATAGTGAACATCGAAGAAAAATTTAATTTTTATATATAGAACTTCGTAGGAAAATTTGATTTTTATATATTGAACTTCGCATGGAAAATAGAGTTTTTATATATTGAATAACGAAGTAAAAAAAAAAAAATTCGATTTTTATATATTGAACTTTGAACTAAAAATTCGATTTTTATATATTGAACTTTGAACTAAAAATATGATTTTTATATATTGAATAGCGAAGTAAAAACTCGATTTTTACATATGTAGTGAAAGCGGACAACGAAGGTGACAAAAAGGCGAAACGACGAAGACTTCTGCAAAGGAAGAGCCGTGGAGCTAGGATAGCTATATGTGAGAACTTCTCACCCTTCAATTTATTTTCTAGTTATATATATATACTAGGATGCAGACGGTGTTTAGTAGCACCCGACACAATCGTCCACAGACCATGGACTTGTTTGTTTGGCTGTTTGGTGATTGATTGCGATATTGGTTTGAATGTGGTTTGTGGTATGAAAAATCGAATCGATAAATTGGTTAGGATTAGACGTGCGCCGTTATAAGGCGTAGGAGTAAGGCTAGGTTAGACCCTTACTCCAAATTTTGTGGTTTGCAAAATGAAATTGATTTGATTGATGAGTGAATGGCGTGGGCCTTCACTAGACCGGGGATAAGGCTAGGCCTTGTCCCGTTTCTAGTATCGTGCCGTTATGCCGCCGAAATTTTCTAAAATAAGTTAGAAAAATAAAAATAGCATTTTATTTAACGAATGAGCTGAATAGAAATTCATATGTTAAAATAAAATGTGTTATCGTTAAAAATATAATTTTTAACGTGAATGTGAATAAATAAATATTCATTTACAAACCAGACGGTTTGTTTATGTACACCTATTTGAATGACGTTGATTGGGTCGATAAATTTTACACATCGCCTAACTGCACAAATAAAATATGTGTTTGATTGTTTGAAACCCCACACGGGTGTTAGGATGAAATTTGAAGTTCACTCATCCTGATTGATTAAATATGTCGATCGATTGATTGACAAGCTGCTATAAGCGTTAAATGTCTATATTTGATGCTTATACAGTGTAGTGCACTTTGGTTGATGGTTGATTATTCATCGTTGTTGATATATACATGTGTTGTAGAAAATCCATATAATTAACATTATATGGTAATTGATTGGGCCTCATTCCAGTTTCGAAAAAAAAAGAAATATTTGAAATAGAAATATTTGAAATAGAAATATTTGAAATAGAATATTTGAAAATAGAAATATGTGAAGCCGTGAGGATTAGATTGACGCCATTTTGACGTGAACGATATTTATATCGATTTTATTCATTTTAAAATGAATATTGAAAAGTGATTTCGAAATCGAATATTTTGAAATGAATAGAATTGAAAACGATTTCGAAATGAATTGAATTAAAAACGATTTCGAAATGAATTGAATTAAAAACGATTTCGAAATGAATTGAATTAAAAACGATTTCGAAATGAATTGAATTGAATACGATTTCGAAATGAATAGAATTGAAAACGATTTCGAAATGAATTGAATTGAATACGATTTCGAAATGAATAGAATTGAAAACGATTTCGAAATGAATTGAATTGAAAACGATTTCGAAATGAATTGAATTGAAAACGATTTCGAAATGAATTGAATTGAAAACGATTTCGAAATGAATTGAACTGAAAACGAATTCGAATTGAATTGAAAGCGAAGTGAAATAAATTCAAATTGAATTGAAATTTGAATTGAATAGAAATGGATTTTAAAACGAATTTATAAAGAAGAATGCAATTTTGATTTGAATTGAAATGGAAGTTGAAAATGTTTTTGAAACGAATTCAAAACTATTTATATAATTCGTTTTAAATAGAAATCGACGATATATATATTATATATATATTATATATAATATAATGGCCTGAATAGAACGCGCCGCGCCGCGGCAGTTCGCGAATTTCGACCATTTATTTCAAACGGGCATTACGGGAGATCCGACCGTCGGATTCTCCTAAAACCGGAACCGTTGGGTTCGTATCGAAAAGAGCTTTCTAACGAATATTAGAAATTTGAAATCTAACGGTTGGATTTGGAATTATGTCCAAATCAAATTCGAAAAAGGTCGCTGTAAGTGCAGTTCGATGGCCGTTGATGGAAATCGACTGAACGGGCCTTGATAAAATTATTAAAAATAGTAATAATTTGTGTAAAATCATAAGAAATGATTTGTGAAGATTTGGGATGAAAAACTCCATATTTGAAAAGATAAAAATAGATTTTTATCGAAATGAACTAGTTTTGAACTAGAATTATAATTCTATTTATTTTTAAATAAATAAATTGAATTCGAAAAGGGTTTTTAAAATAACCAAAATTTCCAATGATTGCATTGGAGTGGATTTGAATCGAAATTGTCTTCGGAATATTTCGATGTTGGAATTCGTGATTATACAGGTGTTGTTATGGAAATTTGAAAGATATATATATTTATATCGTTATTTCCAATACGACATTTGTTAGTCGTAGAATTTGATATTGAATATAAGCCGATATATTTTCTATTCAGAGCCTTGTATTGAATATCGAATGTGATTTGGGTTTGTCGTGAATGGTGTCTTTACTAACACTGTTCTTGAACCCAGTTGAGAAAAGATTAAATCTTTTTATTTAGATTTAATGAAGTGTACCAATTAAATAATATTTAATTGGAATTGAATTGATATTGATTTTTGGGTTTATCGTGAACAGTGTTTTAAATAACACTTGTTCTTTAACCCGATAATTAATGAATGTGATTTGGGTTTGTCGTGAATGGTGTCTTCACTAACACTGTTCTTGAACCCAGCTGAGAAAAGATTAAATCTTTTGATTTAGATTTAATGAAGTGTACCAATTAAATAATATTTAATTGGAATTGAATGGATATTGATTTTTGGGTTTATCGTGAACAGTGTTTTAAATAACACTTGTTCTTTAACCCGATAATTAATGGGATGTGACTTTGGGTTTATCGTGAACCGTGTTTTAAATGACACTGATTCTTTAACCCAGTCACCGATTAAAACTAAGTGGAGTTTTAATGAATCTTTAATTAGATTGAAAAGATCGAGAATGGAGTATCACCAGTTTTGCTCCAGGCGATAGTTAAATCTTTAATTAGATTTGAATGTGAAATTTAGAAACTAACTGGCGGTTAGCCAAGCAGAATGGTTTTCTGGATATTGATCTGATGTTGGTTTCGGCCTTCGGGGTTAATATTTGGGGAATTATTCTCTTGATTAATTTACGGTTAGTGACTAATGAATTGGAATGAGGCGTATGTTGTGTTTGTGTAACACTTATTTAAATATACGCGAGTTATTCGGAAAGACCGGGTTTATCCCATTCTGGATAACTGATACGACGATAAGTCGAAGATGAAGACGATGGTCGAAGACCGGAGGTCTTCACGTCGTTTGGGTGATAACTGATGATCTTGATTGGGCTGTACACCCAAGAAGATGGAAACAGTTAGTGATCGTCCAGACGTACTTGGAGATCGATGGATATGCGGGGTACTAGGTGCCTCCGGCTTCGTTCAGACCCAGAACGGACTTGTAAATGGACTGTGTGTCTGACATCGGATTTCATTCTGTGTGACTGATATCGGTTGCATAGGATGGTTTGCCTGTGTGGCATGCTAAGATGCAAATGATCAAGGCTTCTGTTGAAAAGCAAAGTCTTGTGGTGATGATCAAAGCACGGCCTTTGTGGCGTAGCTTTGTGTAACGTTTACCTCGCGTGTTTCACACCAGGTATGAACCAAAAACGGGAGACGGACCTCAGGGAGGACTTGCGTTTCTTTCTAGCTAGAAGTGGCGTCAGTGGTTTTACACGCCCTGACGAGTTTGACTTATGTGGTTGTTGCTGTTGCGAGGCGCCTCGGTTATATCGGTTTCGGCCGAATGCATTCTGGTCGGCTGACGGACCAGACTTACACCCCATAGGGTGGGGAGACGTATTGTTCAGGCATAATAATCCACTCCGTGTGGACCGGCCCTGACGATCCAAGGGGCAGTTGCGGATGTTCCTGAGGCTCGGGCTAGACAGTCTCGAATCGGTTGAGGACGATCCCTGGCCTCGGTTCATAGATGGAAAACCAATTTCCAAATACGTGACACTTGCGGTTTTATTTGTAAACCTATATATGGCGACATAGTGGCATGGGACGCTCATGTCGCCTATGATTGATACTTATGATTTGAAGTTGTTTTATACACTATGCACTTATTATAGTATCAAATGATTTGTTTTAAACGTATCAAGCATTCTTTGGCTGTTATAAGGGAAAACCCTATCCCCCGGCTTGCGTTGCATTGTGTGATAGGACCTGGGTCTTATAACAGCTTCATCTTTCTTTATTTAGCATTGCGCTGTTTGTTTTATGCACTGGTATTCTTGGGAGGAAACCCGTTCCGTGTTATACGGCGTGGTCCCTTGATTTACCTTTTAAAATAAAGATTAATAACTGTTTTAGTTCTCACACCAGTCCCATGACTGACCTGGAGTTTATTGTTTTGACCTAAACTCTGGGTGCCCCTATTTTGACACGGGCAGCTAGTAGTTTTGGTTTTGCAGATTTATATTCACAGGATCCTGGTTTACAGCTGGAACGATATCCGGAAAGCTTTGTATCCGTATATCTTCTTCTAGTTGTGTAATGTATTATTTTCCGCTGCTATGTATTTAAATGTAATTTAAATCTCTGATATTTCTGTGTAATATTCAATTATACTCTGTATGTTCTTGTAATCTGATGCATTGTTGTAAAATATATAATGAAATGTTCTTCTGTATGTGTTCTGTTGTGGTTTGTTCTCGAACTATCCGTCGCTTTCCTTTACGGGGAAGTTGCGGGTCTTTACACAACCCTAGCAACGTGGTCTGTTCCAGCAGTAATCCCAGTTTGGTATCATCACAACCCTAGAGGCTGGGCTAGGGCGGGGCACGATTACTGGACTGATGTAAGCGACCAAAGCGACGGCTGAGTGGTACAGCGGTGCGGGTCCAGGCGGGCTACGGACGTGCACGTAATCCGGTATTGGACAAACTCGAGGCACGGGTACCAGTAGGTTTAGACTGTGCATTATTGCTTCAGTGTCTGGGGTTGACACCCGAAGGCCTGATACACCCGAAGGTGGACCCTGCACAGTCTGACTACATCCATATGTGGGCCGTATGGACACCAACACTTGACGTGTTAGGCTTATAGGGAGCCGATCGACTAGACCGTTTGGTTGGACCTTATATTAAGGTCACTTCATGTTATTGGGTCAAAGCTTGGGCCAAGGGATCAATACCTGTTATGTTGGTTTGCTAGTACACCGTGGTGCAGAACTTAACCTTGTTTATGCGATGACACCTCTATCTATCTTGTAGTTAATTTATCATGCCAGTATGTTGTTATCTATGATCATCTCAGTTTCCATCATACTGTTAACTTTATTAGTTTATAGACTGATCGTAGCAGGGCTTACTCAGTCTTTTTGACTGACCTGTTTTCTTTCGCCTCTTTTCTTCCATTTCCCCCCCCCCCCCCCCCCCAGGTTCTCAGGGAGGGAATACAGGAGCCTAGCTTGGATCTTAGCTGCTTTCTTGGATAGCTCATGTATGCTTTGGACTTGAGCTCGCTATGGTTTTTCCACTTTGGGGATAGCTACTTTTATGTTTTCCTTTTCAGTTTCAGATGATGTTATTTTATGTACTAGACTTGTTTATTTGGGAAATTGACATTATGATGTAGCAGACTTGTTTTTGAAATGGTTTAAAATTCTTCCGCTGTTTTATCTATCTACTTACTCTGTTTATTTACATATATATATATATATGTCATGTCCTGCCTTGTTATATCATTATGCATGTTTACCTTGTTTTAAAACGCCCCACCAAAATCAGAGTTGCTTGCAAGAGCCACCCTGGCGGAGGTGGGGTGTTACATTTGGTATCAGAGCATATGGTTTACGAGAAGGGATAAAAAGGTTTTTAAAACTTTTGAAAAACTATTTTCAAAACCAAGTATAAAGTATTTTCCAAAGAAAAGTCTAGTTATTTTTAAAGGCTATTCCCCAAAAGCCATTAGCACTATCCTTTGACCCCTCGTTTGAACTCTTTTCTTTTCGTTTCCAGCATGTCTGATAATCTCATCTTGCCCGAAGGAGTAACAATACCCGATTGGTTTTGTCGGTACTTGGAAGTTACGGCACCGGTCCCGGGTGTCTCTAATGTTGTCTTTCCAGTCAAGGCCGCTGTTCCTCCTCCTCCTTCCGTAGCTGATGTTCCTCTTCTCCCTCAGCCTCCACAAGCGGATTTTGCGGAAACTTGTAAGAACTTTAAGATGATGGGTGGCAAGAATTTTAGTGGAACAGAGACTTTTGTAGAGGCAAGGAATTGGTTGAAAGAGACCGAAGATCTTTTAGCCACCTTTGATATAGGCGACCGCAGGAAGGTTTTATTAACAGTATGGTTGCTAAAGGAAGAAGCTGCACGTTGGTGGGTAGTCACCACCGCTACTAGGCCAATTGAGACTTGGGATGATTTTAGAGGAAGGTTTGGACTGAGGTTCTTATCACTGAAGCAAGGGGACATGACTATTAGGGAATACATAGATAAGTTCAATCAACTGGCTCGGGTCGATTTAGACTCGGTTAATACAGCTCAGAAGAAGGCCCTACACTTTGCTCTAGGATTAAACGAGCCATTACATGGTTTGGCCATGTCTCATATACCTTTGGGGGCGACTTTCGAGAATTTGGTGAGTACGGCCCTACTTCAAGAAGAAGATAACAGTGACAAGAAAGAGGTCAAGGCGAATGAGTCTCAAGGCAAGAGGGTAAATTCCGGGAAACGAGGCAAGAATAACAACAACCGCAAGGACAAGCCAAGAGAGAATAGGAAATGCAACTTCTGTGGTAAAGTTGGACATATATCCAGGGAATGTAGGAAGAAGAAGAGAAAGCGGGGCGAATGCTTTCATTGTGGTGAGTTTGGACATCTCAGCAAGGATTGCCCGAAGAAAACAAGGGCAAGGTCAGACTCAGTGTACGGGACTATCTGGAGGGCGAGTTCATCCCCTCAACACCGTTCTTCCAGCTCATGATAGAGGTAGTGTTTCTGTTGAAAGACTTGTTTACATTTTCTGATTTTCCCTGTTCGTACTTTGTTTGATTCTGGCACATCGCATAGTTTTATTTCATCTGATCTTGTTGAAAGTTTGCACCTAAGTACTAGCCTAGTTGATGATCCCGTATGTGTTTCAAATCCAATTGGGGGTTCCGCTCAATTGTCTGTGGTCTGGGTGGATTTGAAAATTTCTATCTTGAGTATAGAATTTTCGTGGGATGTTTATATTCTCGATTTCAGGGGATATGGGTTGGTTTTGGGCATGGAATGGTTGTCCTGTTTTGGAGCCATTCTTGGTTTTTGTGCATAGGGTTGTGAGGCTCATGATCCGCCTCGGTAATACCCTAGAAATTTCTAGTAACCCTATGGATCCCGTCATGTTATGTTATCTTGAAATCCCTCGACTCGTCTATCGATAGTTTGCAATCTGTGAGGGTGGTCCGAGAATATCCTGATATCTTGGGGGAAGTAAAGGGGTTACCCTTAGACGTGGGATAGATTTCCGCATTATCTGGTTGGTAATACCAAGCCAGTTTCGTGGCCGGTTAGGCTTATGACCTCGCGAGATGAGAGTTGAGAAAGCAAGTCAAGGAGTTGCTTGAGAAGAACTTCCTGAGACGAAGTATTTTCGAGTAGGGTGCTCCAGTAGCATTCGTTACTAATGTGGACAGTCTGCTTCGCTTGTGTGTTGATTATCGTGAGAAGAATAGACAACCGTTACCAAGGATCGATGATTTGTTTGATCAGCTTGTAGGAGCATCTGTTTTCTTTTGATCTAGCTACCGGATTCCATCAGCTTAGGATGGCTGAGGATGGAATTGACAAGACTGCGTTTAGGACTCTAGATGGATTTTTAGAATGGCTAGTCATGCTACTTGGTTTGACTAATGCACCCGCATATTACGTGAACATGATGGGTAGGGTGTTTAGGGAGTCCTTGAACAAGTTTGTCGTGGTCGTCGTAGACGATATTTTGATCTCCTTAAAAGAATGTGGAAGAGCATGCTAGACATCTCAAGGAGGTGATGGATACGCTTAGAGCCACCAGTTGAAGGTCAAGTTCTCCAAATGTCACTTTGGAGGAAAGAAGTTGGATTTCTTGGGCACATAGTTCCTAAGTAAGGCTTAGCGGTGGATTCCGCTAAAGTGGTTGCAGTTTAAGATCGGAAAACCCTGAGGAGGGCAATTGAAGTAAGAAGCTTTCTCCGTTTGGATAGTTAGTTAGCATTCCCTGAGCTTAGACTTACTCTTCTGGATCAAGAAGGGGGTTTCACAGGAAGAAGACCCGCAGTTAGTCAAGAACATGGACCAGTTGATTCGAGGCGAGATGTTAAGTCACCTCGCTAGATATATTATAGATGACAAGGGATGACTAAGGCGCGATGAGAGATTATGCGTTCCTCGAGTGGAAGACTTGGTAAAGAAGGTTCTTGAAGATGCGCATCACTCGAGGAGGTGGCCGAGTTGGTCTCAGGATGCATGTTGTGCCACCAGGTTAAGGCCAAGTCATAGAAGCCCGGCGGGCCATTACCTCCATTGGAGGTTCCGCAAGGGAAGTGTGAAAACATCTCGATAGATTATGTGGATAGATTACCTAGATCAAAGAAAGGGAATACGGGTAGGTGGGTCATAATAGGTAGACTCACGAAGAGTGCTCATTTCAGTCCGGTGAAGAGCGAGAGGACTGCATCATGGTTAGCAACGGTTTACCCTCAAGAAGTTGGCCAGTTTTGAAATAGCCTACAGGAAGCCATGGGTAGGCAACTGAATCTAGGTAGGGCCTATCACTCATAGGCGGATGGTTCATTTCGATTAAGCATGAGTTATAGAAAATCACGTTTGTAAGGGCAATTGGCAACGTGGATTGGTATTTTCAAGAAAAGTTCTGCTGCGTGGAATACTTTATAGTAAGTAGACGAGATCCAGGATTCACTAGTGAATTTTGGAGAGCTTGCATGAAATCATGAGGTTACAGTTATGTTTAAGCCAAGTATACAGAAAGAAGAATAAGAGGAAAAGGAAGACGAGAGGCGATAATGAAATGAGTTCCAACTCGAATTTGGGAAATAGGAGTTAGGAAGCCAAGAAATCATGAAGTAAAAGACGGTCAAAGCACAGTGGAGTTAAGCTCAAGGAAACGTGACTAAGAAGAGTGAAGACTAGATACACGCATCATATCTCTTTGTAAGAGTGCATCCTTGATCCTTGTTTTCCTGTGGAGCTTGCTTGCAAGTTATCTTTTGTATATATATCCTCTCGGTCCCATTCTCGATCTTATTTCTGTTGTAAACTCCATAAGGGGGATATGACTCATTGGTTAGTACTATATGTCAGAGTTTGAATGGATTTCTTGTAATCCAAAAAGGAGTTTATCTTGCTTATCTTCTAAGATCTCTTTTTAGCATATCTCTCTGTCCATGTTTATCTAGTTTATCGTGTTTATCTTGTCATGAGAACCTTAGGTAGAAACCCTTTGGATGAAACATGTATTTGAAAAATGTTATGCTTGATGTTTGCAAGTGGTTGCAAGTGTTTGCAAGTGGTTACTCGTGGATGCATTATACACATTAGGCACTAGATCGGCTCACACACTCTTCATGTTGCATATGCATGAGTGCTTACACTTATTCATGGTTGAAACTTGTTGTGCTACCACATGGATGTTGCATATGGATGAATGTTATGTGCACTCATATAGATACTATGAATTATGTTAGGAATTTGCATACATATGGATTCATTTCACTGACATACATATGCATTAAGGAGGTTTACTGTATCAGTAACCGCCTGATCTTTGCATTAGATAAGTACATATACACACACTTTTGCATATGTTTATACCACATTTAGAATCTTGTAAGGACAATGATTGCTCGTGGATGATGCTTTGAGTAGATGGATGATTGGATGGTAGGATACGTTCTTCCTAACTTGAAGATTTCGGGGACGAAATCCTTTAAGGAGGGGAGAATGTAACAACCCGTATTTTCAATAACCTGTTTTAACATAAATCGAGGTAGAATTTAATTCAAAAATCTGAATCAAGGGAAACGGGCTATGCCATTGCGTTCGTCTCGGAAAAATACGCGAAATAGAGTCCGAGTTTTTGAAAATCGGAGTCCGTATGACCCAGTTAAGGCCCATTGAAGTTTTCAGAAATTTCCATGTCAAAAACAGATTTGAATTTCAAGTTCAAAGTTGGGAATTAGGGCAAACTGGCGCAGGCGGGAAAACTCCCGCCAGGACCCCCATGTCGACAGGCATGTCGACAGGGTCCCCAGGGTGTCGACAGCCCTGTCGACACAGGGTGGCCGGGCAGTTTTGCCTGGCGCACCATTTTGGGTCTTGGTCTGGTCTTGTGGCTTGGTTCTAGAGAATTCCGAAATCTGACGGACCTAAACTAAACTAGGGTTAATCCTAGGGCTAAAAACACTCTAATCTTCTATAAATAAGACCCTAATCCTACCCTAAAACCCCATTATTCATTCTAGCAACCAAACTATGCCAAATTGATTTCTCAAATGGCCTCCACTTAAAAACCCTAGCCTCTACCCTCTTCATAAATCATTCCTATGAAGATTATGATGTTCATACAAGCATTTCTAAGTTGTATGAATGATCATTAGCGTGCATACATCATCAAGTTGCAAGTTTTATTTGCTAAGCTAGAGTTTTTGGGATCTTTGTTAAGGGTGTTTCTTATTGGAGCTTTGTTAGTAGATTTGTGTCTTCATAATATTTGTAAGCCCTCTTACCTTCATTTTAGAAACTCTAAAGTTAATATGTGATGCAAGTTGGGATTTTTGCAAGTTTATTGAGTTATGCATGTTTATGCAAGTTCACTAAGCCATGATTTGCAAGTTCATTGAGTTATGCATGTTTATGCAAGTTCACTAAGCCATGATTTGCAAGTTCATTGAGTTATGCATGTTTATGCAAGTTCACTAAGCCATGATTTGCAAGTTCATTGAGTTATGCATGTTTATGCAAGTTCACTAAGCCATGATTTGCAAGTTCATTGAGTTATGCATGTTTATGCAAGTTCACTATGCCATGATTTGCAAGTTTATTGAGTTATGCATGTTTATGCAAGTTCACTATGCCATGATTTGCAAGATTTATTGAGTTATGCATGTTTATGCAAGTTCACTATACCATGTTATGCATGTTTAATAAGTTATGCATGCTTATGCAACTTCACAATGACATGTTATGCATGTTTGACAAGTTATGCATGTTTATGCAAGTTCCATATGCTATGTTAGGCAAGTTTAACATGTTATGCATGTTTATGGTAATATGCAAGTTCACTATGCTAAGTTATGCAAGTCTAACATGTTATGCATGTTTGTTGTGATATGCAAGCTCATCATGTATGTTATGCCAAGTTCCCTCTTCCTATCCTTTATGCGTTATTACGAATATGTAAGCGATAGAATAATGTTGGGGGGTTTGGGTAAACTTAAAACACATGAAAATATAAGATTGGGAATTTACCTATTAAGTTAGGTCTACCCCTTGGGAATTTACCTATTAAGTTAGGTCTACCCAAGTATTTGTTGACTTGTAATTATGTTTTGAAATAAAGTGGACATGACACTTAGAAAACATAAGTGTGGCCAACTCGAGGTTGGGTTGAGTTTGTAGCGTAATTCTACCCGGAACCTATCGGCTTAACTAGTGGCTACAAACAATAGGACCCAATGTGAGAAGTTGGTCATGTGGTGCCAAGACCTGAGGTTAGACCAAGTTGTGGTGTAAATCTACCCGGAACCCACCGGCTTAACTAGGTAACCACAACGAAGTCTAATGTGAGAGGTTAAGGTGCATTAAACTAATTAATGCCTCATGATTAGGGTTAAGTCAGGGTCCACTAATACTTAACCAATTTGGGGATTCGAGGGATTGAAATGGGGTTAAGTTGTGAACTGTCGGTTACACTTAACCAATTTAATCCATTTGGGGGTTTGAGGGATTGAAATGGGGTTAAGTTGTGGACTGTCGGTTACACTTAACCAATTTAATCCAAGATTAGTGAAGGGTTAAATCGCACTTAACCCTCTTAGGAAACCCTAGCAATGTGTTCTGTTCCAGCAGTAATCCCAGTTTGGTATCATCACAAACCTAGAGGCTGGGCTAGGACGGGGCACGATTACTGGACTGATGTAAGCGACCAAAGCGACGGCTGAGTGGTACAGCGGTGCGGGTCCAGGCGGGCTACGGACGTGCACGTAATCCGGTATTGGACAAACTCGAGGCACGGGTACCAGTAGGTTTAGACTGTGCATTATTGCTTCAGTGTCTGGGGTTGACACCCGAGGGCCTGATACACCCGAAGGTGGACCCAGCACAGTCTGACTACATCCATATGTGGGCCGTATGGACACCAACACTTGACGTGTTAGGCTTATAGGGAGCCGATCGACTAGACCGTTTGGTTGGACCTTATATTAAGGTCACTTCATGTTATTGGGTCAAAGCTTGGGCCAAGGGATCAATACCTGTTATGTTGGTTTGCTAGTACACCGTGGTGCAGAACTTAACCTTGTTTATGCGATGACACCTCTATCTATCTTGCAGTTAATTTATCATGTCAGTATGTTGTTATCTATGATCATCTCAGTTTCCATCATACTGTTAACTTTATTAGTTTATAGACTGATCGTAGCAGGGCTTACTCAGTCTTTTTGACTGACCTGTTTTCTTTCGCCTCTTTTCTTCCGTTTCCCCCCCCCCCCCCCCCCAAGGTTCTCAGGGAGGGAATACAGGAGCCTAGCTTGGATCTTAGCTGCTTTCTTGGATAGCTCATGTATGCTTTGGACTTGAGCTCGCTATGGTTTTTCCACTTTGGGGATAGCTACTTTTATGTTTTCCTTTTCAGTTTCAGATGATGTTATTTTATGTACTAGACTTGTTTATTTGGGAAATTGACATTATGATGTAGCAGACTTGTTTTTGAAATGGTTTAAAATTCTTCCGCTGTTTTATCTATCTACTTACTCTGTTTATTTACATATATATATATATGTCATGTCATGCCTTGTTATATCATTATGCATGTTTACCTTGTTTTAAAACGCCCCACCAAAATCAGAGTTGCTTGCAAGAGCCACCCTGGCGGAGGTGGGGTGTTACAGTTACGCCCCTGCATACTTGCCCTTCCATTTCCTTCCAAACTAACACAATGCACAGCCGTGTACGCCACCAACTCCACAGCCTCCGCCTCACTCGACCTGGCACGCCCATTCTCCCATCCAGAACCCAAAACAGTTATCCTTACAATATACTGGGTATAGCAAAATCAACCACTGACTGGACTTCCTCCCTCTTCCAAAGCCTCACTCTTAAGGATCGCCCGTTTACCCATTAACACGTCAAGTGTCAACATGCTGAAGCCATACAAATCGGTCTTAACCATTAACCGATGCAACCCGCAATACTCCGGGTCCATGTAACCGCTGTTTTCAACGATGTATGCTCATCCTTGTTAGTAGGCTCTAACAAGGAGAGTCCGAAATCCAAAACCCTAGCTACCCAATTTGAATCCAGCAATATATTAGAAGACTTGGTGCCCCTGAATTATAGGAGGCACGACATAGTTGTGCAAAAACCCGATAGCCGATACCTCTTGAAGCATCAAGCAAAACTTTTATCCTCATCTCCTATGATCGACAAATTAATAGGAGAATCCACTTGCTTCTTCGAAAGCAAGTGATCATACAAAGAACCGTTCTTCATGAAATCGTATACTAACAACCTTTCCCCATTTTCATTGCAGTACCCAACCAACCCAACCAAATGCTTATGATGAACTCTGGAAAGAAACAAGAGCTCGGACTGCAAAGCACTTTCCTTTTCTTGCACTTTTCTTGTTTTATACGATTGTTCAACATGTAGGGTGTAAATATATGTTTAAGATCAACATTTCACTGTTACTTCCCATACATGCAGCAAGTATACCACATGCAAGCTATTTCTTCCCTTACATAAATATATTATTATATGCATGTTTAGACAAGTATTCACGCATGAGAGAAAAATCTAGCAACTTTCATACTACACCAAAAGTTTGCACAGCCAAACTAAATCAAATATCCTCTCTCTTATCAAAAACATTTTTTTATATACATAATATAAAACGCATATGCCAAGAGCAAAACAAACAAGGAAAAAAAACTTTGTTTCCCTTCTTTTCAAAAGTTTCAACACGCATAGCACAATTGAAAAATATACAAACCAATGTTTCTTTCACCTACTACATATATTTTTATAATTATATCTATACGAAGGGATTTTGACCATGAGTACTGCATAGAACATATGAGCAAGGCAAAAAAAAAAAAAAAAAAAAAAAAAAAAAAAAAAAAAAACAACAACAAACATGGCAGATGATGATGGTCAAGATAGTAGACCGGCAATAAACACTAGCAGGTGCATGGTGAATACAAAAGGGAAGCAACTACTACACGCATTGCAAAAGGAACCTCAACCATCAACAGAAAAATAATTTAATTCTCACAAATCATGATATATACCCAAACTTTTAACAATTAATTTACTTGAATTTAGAATGGGTGAGAAGGTCTCACCTTGAAGGCGCATGAATAAAGAGACTCGTAGGAGGCTTCAAGCACTACAAGAAAATACTGATTTTGCAACGGACGAATCCGTCGCTAATCCGCCGCTAAACATGTATTAGTGACGGAATTGTGACGGATAGCACTGGTCGGTAAATTTCACGTCGGTATTTTAGTGACCATTTTGCGATGGAATTTAACGTCAATTCACCGACACTTTACCGTTGTTTGTCCATATATTTAAATTTAATTTTAAAAAAATTTTACCGACATTTTACCGACGGATATATATTTCTTTAATATATATTTTTTTAAAAAATCCGTCGGAGATCCCTTGCTAAACAGCAAGGGATTAGAAACGGATAATTTCAACTTTCGCTTCACCTTAGATATCCGTCGGTAATTCATCACAAATGCTAGCATTTTAGCAAGGTTATTAGTGACGATTGTTTTAATTTTCGTCGGGAATCACACGCAGATTTGAAAAACCCACTCGTATTCTCTTTCTATTCCGTCGGTAAATGTTACTATAATAAAATACTAATTTACAATTGACGGACACCAATGTTAATTAAGATACTTAGTTGATATGAACTCAAAAAATAACACCATTCATAATCAAATAACAACATAGAATATCAATTAACATAAACACAATACATAATTAAATCGCTAAAATCAATACATAATCAATACTTTCATAACAATTATGGAATAACAAAAGATATGTATTTCATACAACACTACCCCCAAATGTATTAAGATAAGTATTTCATACAAGTTACTGGTTCCTCACAATTGTTGCCATAAGCAGCTCTTTCAGCATATTTGGTCAACCGATCAGGTAAACTTACCCGAAGACTGGGACAGTGCAATAGTTGAACAAATATTGATGCAATTAGCATCATCTTCAGCTTGCAATAAACTCATCACTTCTTAGCGTTGCTGGCTGTCAGCATTTGTATACTATCTTAAATCTTACTTTTTAGTTTGCTATTACCACTGCATATATTGAAAGGGTCAGCTTAATTTTAACAGAATTGGAATACTATGGAAATATATTGAAGTATACAACTAGCACTAACAACCAAACAAAAGAAACAATTCGTGAATCTTTACGGCTACATAGAATATTTGGATTGAGTGAAATAATAGAATCTTCAAGGAAGTTAGAATGCCTTACCAGATTCGCCTTATGCTAATTCGTCAAGGCATGAATGATCTACTGAAGACCTTGGAACCGACGACCATAGATTTTTGATGTAGATCCAAATGGCAACGTTTCCCACAAAAATCAGGGAAGAGATTGAATCTTAGGTCAATCCTATCAGCCATTAATTTAAACTAGATTAACCTGTTTGAGATCGGGAAAGAGCAGCTTAAGAGTTTTGTGGAGCTCGCATGTTTGAATCACCAAGGAAGGAGCTGCATTAAACTACAGTGGGGTAATGATTCTGAAATAAATTGTCATTGACATAAACATGAATTCATTCAAATGCACAATAGTGAATAAAGCTGCATGAAAATACAGATAGCAAATTACACAGTACATACAATTTTGTTGCAAGTTCAAAAGACACGGTTATTATAATAAATTGATCCATAGGAAACTTCAAATCAAAGATGCTGACTTTTGCTTGACGTCCAAACGGCACTCCCAACGCAAAGTGTCCATTTAAGTAAATCACGCTTCAGTTTTTCTAAACGGGACATGGTCCTTCAATATGCATAAAACTCATGAATGGTCTTTTTACATACATTGAACAAAAAGCTATTTCTGCATTTGTTAAAAAAAACTCTTCAAAAATTAATTGAAGTCAAGAACACAGGTAAGAGGAGGTTCTCTTACCATTGTATAGTTCTAGTCGTATATAAATTAAAGGATAACTGCATTACTTTTTGAAATAAATAAAAAATGTTTAAACATAAAGCAATGAATACATTTTTTGTTCATACCATGCGACAAAAGCACCATTTTTTATTGAACACGTAAGAGAATATGATATGGCATCGAAGTGTGAAGCGTTGGCCACAGATGTTTGTGTTCCCTTATCAAAACTTGCAGAATGTATAACAAGAACAAAACAAGAGCTTGATGCATAAGCGTTTTTGTGGAACTTGCACAAGAGAGCACAGTGTTGGTGCCGGAAAAATGAAGTATCTGGAACAAGAATTAGGCACAAAAGCGATGAAGACTATGAAATGAAATAAAGAATACTCTTGATCCTAACAATATCATGAACCCAGGAAAGATAATTCCTTCCCATATCTGTGTTTATCTCAGTTGTTATCATGCAATTCCTACTTAAAATTTGTTAATAAAGAAGGTTGATTAGCCAAAAAAAAGGCCAGTATATGCCTCAAGCATCACCAATAGGCAAAGTATCATAATAACCGTACCCAACACAAAAAAATGGTACTATAAAATAGCAAATATAGCACCATTTCATATTTACATCAGTTGAAAATACCGAACTCTGAACATATGAATAGAAAACATGATCCACAAACTACAACCTATAAACATACAAAACTAGAACTGATTATATTATTTTGAAACATAAACAGATTTTGATTCAAAAACATAGATAGCTTGTTTGAATTTCTATTAAATTACATGTAAACAAAAGTACAAATTTACATAAAAATACTGTTAAGAGATAAGAACATAAGTCCAACTCCACTTCTCCAGGATATGCACTTCTTAAGCAAACATATGAACACAGTGTGTGAACAAAAAAGAACATGAACAACAACACATACACCAACAATAACTTTTCCAAAAAAATTGAAACTACAGTGAAGAATGGTCGTCTACTTTGGTACATAAACACTTATTAATATCAAAAGCATTTAAAGTGAATATACACATACCCAGAAAATCAAATTCATAACTAACGTGTATTCGTAAGTAGCATATCAGTTAATTGGCATACCTGGAGTCAATACTACTGTTTTTGCTAGCACACATGTAATCCTGCTGATAGCAATTCAATAAAAAATGTTAGAACCCTTTATTATGCAAATACAGGAGATAAATTACTCAAATAAATTAGTGAGGTGCAAGACAAACACAGGAAATAAGTTAGCACAAAATTTCATTGAAATAACCATAGCTTACAGATATAGATAAGGTAAGAAGTAGGGTTGAAGGCTAAAAATGAGGAATTAATGGGCAACGCCACAACTTGATTAGAAAAAGCGGATATCCTAGAAATTGAAGAGAAGGCAGATAATGCTAAAGTAACCCTAATTTTTTCCATGATTCCAAGCCGAGATAAGTAAATTAGATTGTTAAAGATTAGATACAGAATCAATTGTAAAGGGGAACTCAAGCGCCAGAGATGGAAGCAATTACGTGATGAAGTAAATGTTTGGGGAGTCCATCTTGCATGTTTTAATCTTTTTGGTTAATAAGCCAACTATGTCTTGAAACAATTCATCGGGAAACACTACTTTACAACATCAAAAACGACAATCCACCCTCTTTTGAACCAGCAGTGTTATAATATCCAGCAAAAAATCCACCAGTAAATGTACCGTGGAATCTTCTACGACCTTCCACATCTGTTACCTGAACTGTAAGTAATTACATATTTCAACGATTTAAGACACAAATAGAAATGTCTAAAAGTTAATTGAATGAAATTTGAAAAGAACAGAAGAAACCTCCTGTTTCCAAACGGGAAGAGAACGAAGCTGACCAGCATCGCTAATGTGAAAAAAGAGGCAGCAGTGGATCTTGCAAGGGAAAAAATAGGAAAAAGAGCGTACATGAGAGAAGTCGAGTGGAGGAAGAATTGGGGATCGACTTTAATTTTGGGAAGAAAAGGAAAGATCGGCCGATATTAGCAGTAGAAACACAGCACGTGAGATATTTCGGAGCCAAAATTTCACGTCTCCCGCCTGAATTTTATCTTGTGCATTAACTACTGAGTCGGTTTTTTAAAAAGCACAACCAATCTTTTATTTGTCATAATCAAAATTTCATCCAAATTTATAAAATCAGATATTGTAAGTCAAAATGAATTGATAAAAAGATATAAAATATAATATGAATTTCTTAAGAATTATTTTTTATTTAAATATTAAATATGACTTGTAAATAGCTATTATTAATTAGTACTTATTTCTTCTTAGTTATAACTGAATATTAATTATTTAAAGTTAATTATTATGTATATGTTACTAGTTATTAACAATTAAATATTTAACAGTAATTATTATTAACAATTAAATATTTAACAATAATTATTAAAAAATAATAGTTGTTAAAAATAAACATTTGTTACAACTGACAAAATAAAAGAACTTTTTCAAATTAAACATTTATTACAACTGACGTTTTGTGACATTTGTAATATAGTATTTTCGTTGTAGTGATACAATTTAAATTAAACTATTAAATGAACTTTTTCAATATTTTAAAGTTTAGACATTTTGGTTATTTCGTGTCAAACAATAATTGGTTTTATAAATTTTATGATTTATTTCAAATTTATTCAAAATGATTTCAAATTTTAAAATTTTTCAAAATGTAAAATATAATTATCAATTATAATTATAAATTATAAGTATCAACTATAATTATCAACTTTAATTATTAAATACAATTATTTAAAATTAATTGTTGAATACTAGGTATCATTTCATAAGTATTAAATATTAATTATTAAATGATTATTATAGTAAACTGATAGTTTCATTATTTAGGGGAATAGTTATAAATGAACAATTAAAAAAAGTAAATTGGTTTTTACCATAAAATATACTGGCATACTAACTGAAAATTGTGATGAAAGCAGAGGAGTTAATTAAGAATTTAGCAATTACATTGGTTATGAGCAAAGATTATTTTTCTAATTCTAAATAAGCAGTGATTATAAGTTATTTATTATAGAACGTAAATTATTATTTATTATTACTTATAAATCATTAATTAGAACAAGTTAATTATTAATTATTGAACATGTTAATAATTATTAAAAATTAACATTAAAGATATCTTAGAAAAATAATATAAACATCTCTTGCAAATCTGCTGGAATTCTGCTGTAAAATAGCTTCGATAAATATTCGTCGGTATTTTGCCTGAATTTGCAGCGGAAAATAGCGGCAGAAATTTTCTGTCGGTAATTTGACGCAATTTGCGATGGATTATTGAGGGATGACAGAAGACGACGGTAATAAATAAAAGAAAAAAGTTGAAAAAACAAAAAACTATCCCTTGCAGATCACATGAAAATCCGTCGCAAATTAGCGACGGAAATTTCCGCTTCTAAATATCTGACGCTAAATCAGTGTTTTCTTGTAGTGAAGATGCGGAGCTTACAGGCGACGACAGTAGAACAGGGTTCGATCTAAGAGCGGTTGCTAGCCTTAAACGAAGACCGAGGCTTCGGTTTTGGCTCACGAGCGAAAGGGGGTTCGCGGTGGATACAGGAAGCGGCGACGAGTGGTGGAAGAACGCTGGTGATGGAGGCCGTTACGCTGAGTTTGGAAAAAAATGGATTTGAAGGGCAGTGGCATTTTTTTTTATATAGATAGGCAACGAAACTTGCTTCAGATCTAAACAAATAAATAGACCAAGAGAGTGGAGAGAGAAGCACTGAAATAGTGGAATGGGTAGGGACGCACTAATTGATTATCCATGAATGACTGTTTCTATGAATCATTAAAACAAAATCCACGTTTTTCGAATCCACCTTTAATTTCTTTTATACGGATGAACATTGCTCTTTCTTGACGTGTATTCCCTTCCGTTAAAGAAGGAATTTCCTTTAAATGGTTTGAACATGTCTTTTATGTTTGATTTATATTTATATAAGACGTTCCAATTATGTTGCCTGCCCCAATAATGCATGCGTATCTTTTTAATTAGTTTGTTTCCAAATATTACGCTTAAAAAAAATCAACACATGCACATGCATGAAATAACGGGATGAAAGTAATGCATGCATGAAAGAATATAGGGAAATAAATTAATAGATAAAGGAAGAATGAAATGAATGTGTAATTAATGGAGAAATAGAGTGGAGATAGAGGATGTAGCAAATTTGTGGAAAGTAGAAAAAAAAGGAAAGAGGATAAACATGCGTGAAATGTGAATGTGCAGAGTAATTATGTGTATTATTTATTTTATTATTAATGTCAACATTAATTTTCGTTAGTCATGCTAGTTAAAACGTGCATTGTATACCATTGACACTCTATTTACAGTTTAAACTCGAAACATTAATTAATTTATTCTCAATTAGGGTAAAACTCTTATATTCAAGTATTTTTTTTAAAAAACAATAATTTAACTACTAATTTCTTTTATTATCAATAATTTGAAGTTAATTATTACAAATATACATACAATTAGATAATAATTTCAATTGTTATAATTCACCATTTATCTAATTATAAATTGTTGTTTAATAGAAATAAATTTGAAATCAGTCATAAATAACATCGTAAAATATATTTTAAAACCACTTTAAATTCAATAATTTAATTTAATTTAATAGCTTAAATGATTAAAATATACGGGATGTTACAATAAACATGATTCTTTTAGACACGACTCTTTACGAACAAACATGACTCTTGATGAACGGATATGACTCTTGACGAACGGATATGACTCTTGAACATATCATTTAATTTTGGTTTACACCAACAATCTACGAGAAACCTACGAAAATGCAAATGTCTAAATTCATCAGAAAAGCAAGAAAAACTCAGATTCGCTTGAAAGGATGGAAAGGGACCGACCATACAATGAACTAACTCACATTTGTTCTCTTTAAGGAGATGTGTTAAATTTGGATGATTTGAATTTATGACAAATTTATTATGGAGAAAATTTTAACTTATTCCCATAATCATATAATTATGGACAACAAATTTAAAAGATAAGATAAGAAGTATTATTTGATTTGATAATCAATCATGTATATATATATATATATATATATATATATATATATATATATATAGCAACTAATTTGGAAGATATGAAAAATGATATTATTTGATTTGAGTAACCAACTAAATATAGATATATTTGGAAACAAACACAAATATGTAATATTTGTGTTGAAATCAAATCAAGAAAATCCGAGAACTTTCCATTTTATCTTCATGCAGGTCTTTATCCTTGCTCATATAAATAGGGTTATAGATTTACTCATCTTTATCATCACAAGTCAATATTGCTCTCTTCAATATATCCTCCATAAATTCTCTATTTCTGTACCACCAATTATAAGGTGAGAAATTTATATTGATTGTTTGTATTCTTTTCATATTATACTCTATTTTGAGTTGAAGAAGAATTATAAGAAAATTGTTGGGTCTTTGTGAACGTAGAATATTGATATTCGAACCATGTTAAATTTTGCTGTGTCTCTTGTGGAAGCTATTGTTTATGTAAGATTGCATAATTGACTTTTTATTAAGTTTTATTGGTATTTAAATAGACAATACTAGATACTGGTCAAGTAATAACGTTTCGTTCAAATTAACATAGATTTCACTGCAATTTCATTTACCAAATAATGTCACTGGCTACTTTTAACAATAGTCTCAGTAGAGTTAGGAAATTAAGAGAGAAATGACGTTCAACTAGCAAAGAAGGAAATAAACCGAGTTCATTCACTTCCCCATAGATCTCAATTACAAAACACGCTCAGTGAACCATTCCCTCATATCCACTTCTTTTCTGCGTAAATTTTAAAATAAACCAGATACACAACATAATGTACAGGGAGATGATGAAAACGATGCGCTGGTGGATGTCGTGCATATTCCCATGCGGTCGATTGGATGTCGTCCACATCATTCATGCAAGCGGCCACGTGGAGGAGCTCCCGGGCCCCACCATTGCAGGCGACGTCATGAAAGCCCGTCCCCACCACATACTTAAGATGCAACGAAGCAGTGGGCGCGCGCTGGTTCTGCCTCCTGACGCAGTGCTGCGGAGAGGCAAAATATACTTCCTCGTCCCTGTCCCAGTTGGTTCCACTGCTTGTGGTAAAAAGGAGAGGAACGGTAGGAGGGTTGAGGGAATGGTGAATGGAAAAGGTGGTAGCAGACATGCTGCAGAGATTGCTACGAAGGAGGAGGAACGGGAAATAAGGGAGAGCAGTAGGAGAAGCCGAGCTGGATACTGGAGACCAAAGCTTGACAGGATCGCAGAAGTTCATTAATGATTTTTTCTTTCCTCCTTAAACTAGCTAGTTATAGTTTGACCTATAACCTGTACATACATATCAAAACAGACAAATGGTGTACATACATATCAAGTTAACAATCATGTGCGTACATGCAATAAAATAACATGATGCACATACATATTGCAGTAATAATCATGCATGTTATTTGATGATTCATTCTCATTCTGCATAAAAACCAGATAACACCAATAAAATAATAATCTATAACTAATATTTGATAAATAATAATTTATAAAAATAGAATGACCCTCATTTCAAGGGTAACACTATTTATTTCTTTAAATAAAGTTATACATCAAAGTGGTGTTGACTAAAAGCGGTGTCGTTGTTGCAAGTGAAGATTTCCTAGTTTTTCACTTCAAATATACGGCAAGTAAGTATAGTTAGGGGTCATGGTTCACTACAGTATGCGACAGGTACTTTAGCGTGAAGAAGCACAAAGCGAGGTTGTTGTTTTATTTTGGATATTCATGCAATGTTAAGAATGAAAGCACGCTGGGGCTTTTCTTTAACTAGTAAAAATGGCATAGAATTTTACAACAGCTAATCACTTGTATCCAAATTGTATCTTCTCTGTAATCAGAATTTACTAGTTCATGTGCGGTTTGGATCAGTTCAAACCGTTTTCGAACTGTATCAAACTGTTGATAAAAAGTACAAACCACAGCACTAAGCCACTAACCATTCAAATTGTTTGGTTTATCGATTACAATAACGAGACGTTTGTTGCCAGTGAACTGAAAATCATCAAAGTTAAAAATAAGAAAACGATAGCATTTGCTTGTTCCTTTTGATATTCATATGCTTCTTTTATGCTGTGATAAAAGCCAGCATGTTTGATTACTTTATCAAAGCGCTTATTCCAAGTTCTTGAAACTTGTTTAAATCTGTACATAGATTTTAAGTAACTTTCAAGCCTTGCTCTCAATCCTACTAACCAAAACTCTAGGATTCTAAGCCAGCCATAATGGTGTTGATTCTAGGCAAATTACAAACCCCGCGAATTTGTACTAATGTAAACTATGAAATGCATAGCAGTAATTCATTTTGGTGCTTGAAATGATTATCACCAAAAGCAATAACACAAACACAGACGTTACAATATACAAAATGGCCAACAATGAACAGACTCCAAGTACAAGTATTTTTATTCCGAAAAAGCTATTCCAACCAAAAACATTTACGTCAATTTCTGCGGCAAAGAACTAAACTTGCGGAGGGATCCATAGAAAACCATATCGAATAATTATAATTTGCAGGGAAGAAATGTCTTTGTAAATTTCAGTAGAAAGAATTACAAAATGTAATTATGTTCAATGGATACATTACATAACAGTAGCTAGTTATATATATAGGTGACGGAATTACAATACAAAAAGTAAAATGAAATGTAATGGGTCTAGCCCAGCCCACTACGAAAGGATAAGTATCCTATCTGCGATGAACCGATGTTTCATTACCCACCCTCAAATACAACTAGGGTTTTCCATTCTCCTCTTTCACTCCGCCGCCATTGACAACACCTAATTCTTCTCTCAATCTCTGGAATTTTTTGGCGGAGAGGGCTTTTGTCAATACATCAGCTCTTTGATAGTAAGTTGGTACATGATTTACTTCCAATTTTCCAGCTAGCGTTTGTTTACGCACGAAGTAAAGATCGATCTCGATATGCTTCGTGCGTGCGTGTTGAACGGGATTTGCTGAGAGAGACACGGTGCTCATATTATCGTACCAAATCGTGGGCTTTTTGCTGGATTGGAACCCTAGTTCTCTGGTCAACGAGTTAATCCATATGATTTCAGCTGCCGTGCTTGCCACAGATCGATATTCAGCCTCGGTGCTAGAGCGTGAAATTGTCGCTTGCCTCTTTGAACACCAGGAGATCGGATTCGAGCCCATGTAGATGCAATATCCTGACGTTGATCGTCGATCATCTGGATCTGAGGCCCAGTCAGCATCACTGTAAGCTTGTAGGTTAATTTCCTTGCTTTTTGTCAATCTTAAACCATAATCTAGTGTGCCTTTTAAGTAACGTAAAATTCTTTTGACTGCACACCAATGTTCATTTAAAGGATTGTGCATAAATTGTGAAACCTTATTTACGCTGTAGCAAATTTCTGGCCTTGTGACAGTAACATATTGCAATGCCCCGACTATGCTTCTGTAGAATTTTGCATCATTAATTGCCTCGCCTCTGTGTTTAGATAATCTTAAGTTTGTAGTCATAGGGGTAGGTAAAGGATTTGCTTTATCCATTTTAGCACGAGTCAGAATCTCTAAGATGTATTTCTTTTGGGATAGAAAAATTTCTTCCTTGGACTTTTGTAGAATTTGAATACCCAGAAAATAGTTTATATTCCCCATATCCTTTATGGAGAATGTATCACTGATGTGCTTTATGATGTTGTTGATCTCTTCATCATTATTTCCAGTTATAAGAATATCATCAACGTACACCAGTATGAATATCATATTATCACCCTTTTTTTTTGATGTGCAATGAACTGTCTGACTTGGCTGTAATGAATCCTAGACTTGCAAATGTGTCTTTGAGTTCCTCGTACCATACTCTGGATGCTTATTTAAGACCATAGATAGCCTTATGTAGTCTGCATACAAATTTTTCTTTACCCTCAATCTCGTATCCTTCAGGTTGCATCATGAACACTTCTTCATGTAGGTTTGCATTTAAGAATGCATTATGCACATCCAGCTGTTTTATGTTCCATTGTTTATGTAATGCAATGGTTAGCATAATTCTGATGGTAGTGGGCTTAACCACTGAAGAGAAAGTCTCTGTAAAGTCAAATCCAAACTCTTGTGAATATCCTTTCGTAACGAGTCTGGCTTTGTATTTTCCGATGCTTCCATCAGGCTTTCTTTTCAGTTTATAGGTCCATTTGCATCCAATGATGTTCTTGTGCTTGGGTCTTTCAACTAGACTCCAAGTCTTGTTCCTCAATAGTGCATTATATTCCTCTTTCATAGCCATTTTCCAGTTTTCATTGCTGACTGCTTCTTTGAAATTGATTGGTTCTCTCTCATTCAACCCAACATTGTATAACTTTGGTTTAAATATCCCACATTTGGCTCTAGTTAGCATGTGATGTCTGTTCACCCCTGTTTGCTGTGCATGATCTTCTGGATTGTTAGTGGCTGTATTGCTTGAATTTTCTGTGTTTGCACTATTTGTACTATTTGATCTTTCATTATTGTCATTTCTTGTCTGCCTGCCACTAGACACAGTTCCACCTTCACTTTGACACTCACCAGTATCTGCATTTCCTCCAATAGCAATATTATCTTGAGACATACTGTTTAGTGAATCAGATGAGCTGAAGCTTGTTCTAGTACTAGGTACAGTGCAATCATCATCTGTACTCTCCTTTGCTTCTTGATCAGGTTCACTAGCTTTACACTCAGTCAACTCTGGTGGTGAAATATTCATTTTCTCTGCCCCAGTTATTTTTTTGACTGTTTTGATGTTGTTGTCTGCAAAAGGAAAAACAGCTTCACTAAACTTCACATGCCTAGAAACATAAATCCTGCCTTTACTGTCTAAGCATTTAAAACCTTTTTGATCACCAGCATAGCCTAGAAAAGTGCATGCCGTGGATCTTAGGCTTAATTTATGCTTATTGTAGGGTCTGAGATGTGGAAAGCATAGGCATCCAAAGGTTTTTAACTCTAGATAATTTGGTTTAGTTTTGTGTAGCATTTCGTAGGGACATTTTCCATTAAGTATGATAGTGGGTAACCTGTTTATTAAGTACACTAATGTTGCGAATGCTTCTGTCCAGAATTTTATTGGCAGAGATGCTTGCGACATCAATGTCAACCCTGTCTCTACGATATGCCTATGTTTTCGCTCGACTAAACCATTTTGCTCAGAAGTGTATGGGCATGTGGTCCTGTGTTGAATGCCTTTACTTTCTAAATAATTTTTTAAGGGCTTATACTCAGACCCCCATCAGTTTGAAACACTTTAACCATGCAATCAGTTTGTTTTTCTATGTATGTAATAAATTGCATGGTTATTTACAAGTTTCTGATTTGTTTTTGAGAAAGAAGATCCAAGTGAAACTTTTTGCTGGATTGGAACCCTAGTTCTCTGGTCAACGAGTTAATCCATATGATTTCAGCTGCCGTGCTTGCCACAGATCGATATTCAGCCTCGGTGCTAGAGCGTGAAATTGTCGCTTGCCTCTTTGAACACCAGGAGATCGGATTCGAGCCCATGTAGATGCAATATCCTGACGTTGATCGTCGATCATCTGGATCTGAGGCCCAGTCAGCATCACTGTAAGCTTGTAGGTTAATTTCCTTGCTTTTTGTCAATCTTAAACCATAATCTAGTGTGCCTTTTAAGTAACGTAAAATTCTTTTGACTGCACACCAATGTTCATTTAAAGGATTGTGCATAAATTGTGAAACCTTATTTACGCTGTAGCAAATTTCTGGCCTTGTGACAGTAACATATTGCAATGCCCCGACTATGCTTCTGTAGAATTTTGCATCAGTAATTGCCTCGCCTCTGTGTTTAGATAATCTTAAGTTTGTAGTCATAGGGGTAGGTAAAGGATTTGCTTTATCCATTTTAGCACGAGTCAGAATCTCTAAGATGTATTTCTTTTGGGATAGAAAAATTTCTTCCTTGGACTTTTGTAGAATTTGAATACCCAGAAAATAGTTTATATTCCCCATATCCTTTATGGAGAATGTATCACTGATGTGCTTTATGATGTTGTTGATCTCTTCATCATTATTTCCAGTTATAAGAATATCATCAACGTACACCAGTATGAATATCATATTATCACCCTTTTTTTTTGATGTGCAATGAACTGTCTGACTTGGCTGTAATGAATCCTAGACTTGCAAATGTGTCTTTGAGTTCCTCGTACCATACTCTGGATGCTTATTTAAGACCATAGATAGCCTTATGTAGTCTGCATACAAATTTTTCTTTACCCTCAATCTCGTATCCTTCAGGTTGCATCATGAACACTTCTTCATGTAGGTTTGCATTTAAGAATGCATTATGCACATCCAGCTGTTTTATGTTCCATTGTTTATGTAATGCAATGGTTAGCATAATTCTGATGGTAGTGGGCTTAACCACTGAAGAGAAAGTCTCTGTAAAGTCAAATCCAAACTCTTGTGAATATCCTTTCGTAACGAGTCTGGCTTTGTATTTTCCGATGCTTCCATCAGGCTTTCTTTTCAGTTTATAGGTCCATTTGCATCCAATGATGTTCTTGTGCTTGGGTCTTTCAACTAGACTCCAAGTCTTGTTCCTCAATAGTGCATTATATTCCTCTTTCATAGCCATTTTCCAGTTTTCATTGCTGACTGCTTCTTTGAAATTGATTGGTTCTCTCTCATTCAACCCAACATTGTATAACTTTGGTTTAAATATCCCACATTTGGCTCTAGTTAGCATGTGATGTCTGTTCACCCCTGTTTGCTGTGCATGATCTTCTGGATTGTTAGTGGCTGTATTGCTTGAATTTTCTGTGTTTGCACTATTTGTACTATTTGATCTTTCATTATTGTCATTTCTTGTCTGCCTGCCACTAGACACAGTTCCACCTTCACTTTGACACTCACCAGTATCTGCATTTCCTCCAATAGCAATATTATCTTGAGACATACTGTTTAGTGAATCAGATGAGCTGAAGCTTGTTCTAGTACTAGGTACAGTGCAATCATCATCTGTACTCTCCTTTGCTTCTTGATCAGGTTCACTAGCTTTACACTCAGTCAACTCTGGTGGTGAAATATTCATTTTCTCTGCCCCAGTTATTTTTTTGACTGTTTTGATGTTGTTGTCTGCAAAAGGAAAAACAGCTTCACTAAACTTCACATGCCTAGAAACATAAATCCTGCCTTTACTGTCTAAGCATTTAAAACCTTTTTGATCACCAGCATAGCCTAGAAAAGTGCATGCCGTGGATCTTAGGCTTAATTTATGCTTATTGTAGGGTCTGAGATGTGGAAAGCATAGGCATCCAAAGGTTTTTAACTCTAGATAATTTGGTTTAGTTTTGTGTAGCATTTCGTAGGGACATTTTCCATTAAGTATGATAGTGGGTAACCTGTTTATTAAGTACACTAATGTTGCGAATGCTTCTGTCCAGAATTTTATTGGCAGAGATGCTTGCGACATCAATGTCAACCCTGTCTCTACGATATGCCTATGTTTTCGCTCGACTAAACCATTTTGCTCAGAAGTGTATGGGCATGTGGTCCTGTGTTGAATGCCTTTACTTTCTAAATAATTTTTTAAGGGCTTATACTCAGACCCCCATCAGTTTGAAACACTTTAACCATGCAATCAGTTTGTTTTTCTATGTATGTAATAAATTGCATGGTTATTTACAAGTTTCTGATTTGTTTTTGAGAAAGAAGATCCAAGTGAAACACCCCACCTCCGTTAGGGTCACTCTCAAAGGGAATGCCCTAATTTTGGTGGAGGTTTATAAGTATAAGTCACAGATATACAAGACAGATATAAGAACACATATTTGTAAACAGCAGAAAAACAACAACTTTTATTTCATAAAAGCAAATACATGTTACAACAACATTACCATGATTGTCTTATATCCTTTCCAAAAACATAACATAACACTTTCATAATCTGTCTTGATTACATTATTTAAAGAAGCATAAAAAAAACATAAATAAACTGCAAAAGCCCCATAGTGGTTGTCCAAAGCCATAGTTCAAAACGGAAAGGTCCAAGCAATACATTCTTTCTCTTCAAGCTGGATATGAAGGCTGGTCAAGCTGCAGTATTCCCTCCCTGTGGACCTGGGGGGGGGGGGGAAACGGAAGAAAAGAAGACGAAAGAAAAGTAGAGTCAGACATAAAGCCTGAGTAAGTCTAGGACTATTCTGTCTATGAATAAAGAACTGGGTATAATAAGTATAATCAAGAAGTGGGAAAGTACTATAAACTTAGTTAAGTTGTCTAGGGTCGAATATACTATCGTACCCCATATTAATCTCTGAACCCATATAAACTAGTTCCCAACTGGCACCCCATAATCAGGGTGAAGTGATCCATTCTATGATGATCGGCTCCTACTCGCATAGTTACATGTGTCTTACGGCCCCCGATGTTGTAGTTACCTATGCTGGTCCCACCATGGGGTGTATCAAGTCCCATGGCGGCGGCCCGACACAACCCTAGAATGCACAGGTATGCTACTGGTGCCCAGTGCCTTATTTTTCTGCGCCGGAGTGTGTGCACGCCCGCACCCCGTTAGAACCTACACTGCTACACCACCGCCGTCGATTTGACCTCTTACAATCAGCCCAGTAATCGTGCCGCACCCTGCCTAGTTTCAGGGTATCATGATACACCTTATAGGGTTACTGCTGAAAAGGGTCCCCTGCTACTAGGTTTTCTATTTCTAGCCAACATGCTAAGTTGGTTAAGTGTTTTATAACCTAACCCCCAATCAGTCTGTTTAGTTTAGCATGTTCCATTTTGATTAAGTCTTTAGTCCACTTAATCCTAACAATCCTGACTCAGCTTTAATTGTCTTATTAAAGCCTTGACCTCTCACATTAGACAGGTATTGTTGTGGCTGCCTGTTGCCGGTTGGTTCCGGGCAGTCTTACGCCACAACTCAGTCTAACCTCGGGTCCTTATTGGGCTCCATGTTTAACCACCCACATTGGATAGGTATTGTTGTGAATACTGGACAGCCCGGCGGTTCCGGGCAGGTTTACATCACAACTCAATCCAACCTCGGGTTAAACACATCGTATTTTCTACATTTACATATTTTGTCTTTCTTCTTTATTTTTCTTATATGTAAATATTTGCGGCCCATTAAAAATCAATGGTGTAAAGGTTACACCAATCATGGGCCCAACCCATACTTGAATTTGGGCCCCTTTTCTTTATATTTTCATTTATTAATAAATTTACCCCAACGTTATTTTCCCTCGTTTAATACGTCCGTTTATTATATATATATATATGTTGGGCTTAGCCTTTTTAAGCCCAACCTAGCCATGCGAAAAGGGGAGGCTTAAAGCGTGATTACATACACAAAAAAGGGGAATGTGAACGCATGAACTTGCAACGTGACGTTTGAACTACAAAATAGAAACTGGTGTACTTGCATAGTAGTAACATATACTTTGGTCATAAAGCATAAGTGTCATGAATCAAACCATGTAAACTTGTAGTTAAGTTAAGAATATCACTATTGACACATAGGCTTAACTGCAACATAAACCTATATTTTATTTAGGCATAATGTCAAACATAAGCAAATCATGTTTATAAGATTACTACATGTTTACAAAGGTGCTTACTTTTGTGACTAATACAAAAGTATAATTCAACTAGAATTAATCCAACTTAATCATGATTCTAAATCTATTCACATAACCATGGCACACATATACTTATGGCATAAATATTTCTAACATGAAATCATGATTTTTACTTTGGTCATGCAAACTTGCAAATGGGATTTTGAATCTAACCTAGCTATGTACCACATATGTCATCATATAATTCTTGTTAACAATATAGACCTAACATGGTTTTCAATTATGCAAAATATCAATCATAGCCTAGTCATATTCGTAAGTTCACAAAGAGGTTTTCTAGTACAAAAGTATGGCTTAATACGTAGATCATGATGCCAAATTTTCAACATAATTTCATATGGATTATAATAACCCAAATTTGCTCCAATTACTCCCAAAATGATTTTTGTATAAAAATACACATTATGATGGCATAGTAGCAAAACCCCAAACTTGCATGAATTTCAATTAAAAAACTACATACATGTAGCTTCAACATGGATTACATAATTTGCGAATATTCCAAACGTATACTTGCATAAAATTACCGCAAACATGTAGTTTTTATAATGAATAACATGCTTTGCGAATATCCAAACGTATACTTGCACAAAACTACCGCAAACATGTAGTTTTTATAATGAATAACATAATTTGAGAATATCCAAACGTATACAATATTCCAAATCGATAAGAATCATAGTAACGCACAAATATGGATTACTTTATCACCACAAATCAAGTATACAAACCAACACAGTTATTTGTTCATACCAAAATAATACTCTACTTACAATCGTGTGGCGAATTCTCCAATTTAGGAATTTGGAGATGCGTCTCCTTTTGACGTAGGCGTTGATTTGATTTGTCTAAGTTGCTTTATGCTTTAGAATTTGCCTCCTAATCTTCTCTCCAATTTGGTGGCTACTCCTAGTCGTTCCTCAGCAGCATGATGGCTTTGTTCTTATTTTTGAATGAATAGGTTAGGTAGAGTCTAGGGTCATTTTTATAGAGTTTATGAACTGATTAGGACCATCGATGTTGCTTGGATTGATCGTAGCCATTCATTCGAAAGAGAGACCAATTAGAGCCTGCCACCTAGCCCTAATGACAAAGCAAGCTTCTGAAAATCGACCAAACACAGACCTGGCCAGCCAGGACTGGACCAGACCTGGCTAGCAGGTCATTTTTGACCTGGGCGCACTTGGCAGGTGCGCCAGGTCAAAAATGTACTGGCGCACTTCCCAAGTGCGCCAGTGCATTTTTGTTCTGGCGCACTTCCCAAGTGCGCCAGTGCATTCTGACCTGTTTTCCGGTTTTTCGCCCAACTTCGTTCGTCCATAACTTCTTCATACGATATCTGTTTTACGCAAACTCAAACTCTATCTCAAGCAGAATTCCGAGACGAACGCAATGGCGTATCCCGTTTCCCTTAATTCTTTGATTTAAAATTATTTATTGTTTAATTTATGAATTTCACAGTTATAAAATACATGGGGTGTTACACAAGTGTACCTTGTAAAGGCATCTACAAAAGATAGGTAATACCTGTGACCATGATCTGAATTCATGGGTGCTGGACCCCAAAGATCTGCTGCAATTAATTCAAGAGGTGCAGTATATATAGTATTGGAGTCATTAAAAGGCAATTTGTGACTTTTGCCAATTTCACAATGTGTACAAATATATGATTCAGGTATGCATTCAGAACTAATATTATTTTCATTCAGCACTTGCTTTACAATTTTCAAATTTGGGTGACCCAATCTATTATGCCAATATTCAAATTTAGCATCACTGTCAACATAATAAATTTCAACATTATTACAGTAGTTTTCAGAACTAGTCCTGTAACCAGATTTCACATTGCTGAACTTGTATAACCCCTTGTCCAGTTTACCCTGTAATAAGATGTCTTTGTTTAGAATGTCTCTAATAAGGCAGTATTTTGGGTGAAACTCAAAGTATACTTTGTTGTCATTAGCAAATTGTGATACACTAATTTAATTTTTAGTAATACTGGGTACTCTTAGTAAATGATTGAGATAGAGTTGCCTCTTACCTCTGATGTACCCACAGCCAACATGAGATATACTTGTTTTCTCACCATTTCCCATACAAACAGTATGCATACCTATGTAGCTTTTATTGCTAAGATTCAGGTTTTGTAGATTATTGGTCACATGATTTGTAGCACCACTATCTGGGTACCAATCGTCCAAACTTGTGTCGTCAATTCTACTATTGTCATCAATACTTGATCCTTGAGTTCTTGAAACTTCAGAGTTGTTCCTGCCTTGATTAACTTGAGCCATATTCACATTAGGACCCCTCTGACTGTTTTGACTTTGTTGGCTAACATTGAACTCAGTGTTGAACCTAAAATAGCATTTATTCGCCGTGTGTCCAAATTTTTCACAAATCTGACATTTAGGCCTGTTATTGTTGTTCAACCCTCTACCTCTTCCTCTCTGATTAGTAGTTCCTCTTTGTGGTTGAATGTCCTTTTGATTAGAATTTGCCTTTTGTTGTGTCTTGTTTCTTGAAGTAGAGGCATAGTTAACTGAAAATTCTGGTTGAGTCGCTCTCCTCTGTTCAATCCTACCTTCGTGTGCCAATAATGTTGAGTGAACATACTCTAGATCTGGAACAGCCTTTTGTGATGCAATGAATGTGACTATAGATACATATTCCTCATCTAGACCTCCAGTAATGTACAATACATGCTCACTTTCTGATATCTTGTGTCCGGTAGCTGCCAGTCGATCACACAATGTCTTGATCTTGGTAAGATACTCGCTCATAGTCATATTTTCCTTGCGCATACTATGCAATTGACTTCTGTAGTGCATAACTCTCGATGCCGATTGCGAATTGAAAATTTGTTCTATTGCATTCCATATTTCATAAGAGGTTGTCTTACCAATAATTTGTGATAGGAGATTTGCACTTATAGAGGAGATTAACCAAGATGCCAATAGGCTGTCTTGTTTTTGGTGCATGATATAATCTTGGTTGCTTACAAGATTTCCATCTTTGTCTTTGATTGTTGCAGGTGGGACTAACTTGGTTCCCTGTACGTATTCTTGCAACCTATATCCTCTTATCGCAGTTTCCACTTGATATCTCCATAACATATAGTTATCTTCATCGAGGAGAATACTAATAACATGACTTTTTGGTTTTACGAGATTAAAGGGTGGTGTTGATGAAGAAGTTTCAGATGACACTCTGCCAGCGGTGGCTGAGTTGATGCTCTCATTATCTCCTGCCATGATAGGAGAAAACTGATCGGTAAACGATTCTTGATTAACTCTAGTTCAGAAATCGTGTTTCTTGGATGGAAAATTTACTGTTGCCGATGAGTTTTACAACCAGAATTCCACTGCGGTGATTCTTGGATGGCAATCTTATTGGTTACAGTGATTCTGCAACCAGAAACTGGTCCCAGATGATGATCTATAATGATCAGATGGGTGAACTGCAGCCACTGGTGATAAATGATGAAGATTCTCTGATATCGCCGGTTGGCGAGGCAGTTACAAGCAAAGAATAACTGATATCAACGGATCCACACTCAAGAATGGTATCTGCTCCAATGATGAAGTAAAAAAACTGAGGGGAGACAGCTATGCTAACCCCTCTAACGTGTGCAGTTGTTTTTAGTTCTTGATTGCAAGAATTCTTTGATGTAGTGATGGTTGATCTTGTTGATGCCGTTAGGCTTGACGCTCTGATACCAAATTAGAATTTGCAGGGAAGAACTGTCTTTGTAAATTTCAGTAGAAAGAATTACAAAATGTAATTATGTTCAATGGATACATTACATAACAGTAGCTAGTTATATATATAGCGAACGGAATTACAATACAAAAAGTAAAATGAAATGTAATGGGCCTAGCCCAGCCCACTACGAAAGGATAAGTATCATATCTGTGATGAACCGATGTTTCATTACGAATTACAAGTATACCCCTTGAATTATGTGATTTTTGCCCTGTCGCATTTTCTGACCGAATAAAGTTGCGGTCTGTGTAGCAGCGTTCATTTTATTCATTTCAAGTACACATAACAGTGAATATTATGTAAAAGTTTACTTAAGAAACAAGGGATTTCAAGAAGTGAATACGTGCATCATCCCCCTCTTATAAATGCCATATATTGTATAGGTCTGTGGTTGTGCTGAAGATGACGATATCTGATTCATTCTATGTCATTGTCCATAATATATACACCATGCAAGTGATCTCAACTTTGAAATGCTAGCAATAATATTGAGTTCAATATCATCAAACGATTTGAAACCGTAATTATCCATGCAGTATGGGAGGCAGTGCAAAGAGAAAGAAAAGAAAGAAAAAAATGAGTTGAAGTGATTTGCTGAATGGTTGGTAAGAGCTCATGGGAAAGCTGTTGGCCTTCCAATGGAAGATGACATGGGTAATAGTAAATTCGGTCAGAACGCATTAGGTGTAGGGCGTATCTTTGCTCAATGTGCAAAGTTAGTGGATCTTGCCCTTTCTTCTGGAAAGTTGTATGATGGAGAAGGTTTAGAAGAAAAATAGGAGAAGAAAAAACCAAGAGAAGAGGAGGTTGAAGAACCTGAAGTAGAAGAGAAGGAAGAAGAACTAAAGAAAGAGATGGTTAAAGAAAATGATGAAGCAGGAACGTTTGCATTAAGGGAGAGAAGAGTCCATGTAAATCAAGAAGATTTTGGGATGGCCGTGGGCAAAGTAATGAAGAAGGATAGTGATAAGAACATGTCTCTCAGAAAGCTATGGAAGTGATCCTTTTACACATCACAAAAACCTGTTTATGATTTTCGTTTTATTATACATGGTTCAAGAGACCACTATGACTTTCCTTCTAATCCAAACTTTATTTATTCGTCTGATATTTCCTAAAACTGTGTTGATATTTTTAGTTGCTAAAATTAAAAAAAAAATTAAAAAATAGAAAAGAAAAGTGGTAAGAGTTAACAAAGAAGAAGAAGAAGATGGAATAGCAAATATCCCTCTGAATCTGCAGAAAAGAAACCGCAGAAAATACTGATTAAGCAAAAAAAGAAAGGAACTAAAGCCAACAAGGCCGTACAGACGTATGTCAAAATTAAGTTGTTGAACTAAAAGCTTGCAGTAAAGTGCTGCTGTGAAAATGATGTGAATATGAAGATGAAGACGACAAAGAGATGTACGTCACTTATGTGGTTGGATATTTGTGAATGCTCGAGAGAATTGTTTGAAGAAATACCTATTAGAAAATAGGTGTTTGCTTACAAGTGAAGTAGGTGTGAGTGAAGCATACTTGGTTTTATCCAACAAGCAAAAGAAAATGAGCCGCAACTCTAGCTTGTTTAGAGAATGACAGATACAAAAGTATCCATAGACGACTCGAGTGGAGAGGTCGATGAAGAAACCAAGAGTATTTGTTGATGGTCAGAAGAACCAATCAACTGAAACAGTTGAGCATGCCAAAACAGGCACAGATGAAAGTTGTAAGCAAGTTTGTCTATGGTAGACGATGAAAAAAAGAAGAAGAAAAACACAACAGTTCGAACAAGCTAAATATAGTTGTGAGCACAGAAGGAAGCTGAGCTCAGAGAGAAGAAAAATAATGAGTTGATGAGACGTGCGTCAATAATTGAAGGCGATGAGAAGTGCATCACAAATCGAAGAGAAGTGCTTCGTTTATTATCTCAACAACTTTGAAGCAAGATAATAAATTATAAGAGAAGACCCCTGGAACCAGTAGTAAATCCTTTAAACAAAAGGCTGAGACAGGTACTCAATCCAAAAGAGTTAGAAAGAAAATTTCAAATTAAGGGGGAGTGTTGAAAATATAATTTGAAATTTATTAGTTCATGAATTCTAAATGTCAGTTTGTAAGAGATGTGTCTTTTATGTTTCAAGAGTAATATGCACTACAAGAAAAATACCTTATTGCAACTAGCTATTTGCAACAGGCAACAAATGACAGTTGCAGTAAATGACATTTAGCAACAGACCTATTATAGCAGTTGCAATAGATAAGATTTAGCAACAAGCCTTTTCTTTCTGTTGCGAAAAACATATTTTTAGCAACTGCGCTTCTCTTCCTGTTGCAAATACGTACTTTTAGCAACTGTGCTTTCATAACAGTTGCAACAAACATATTATTTGCAACGGCGCTTCCAAGCTAGTTGCGAATAAATATCTTTAGCAAATGTTTTCGCCAGTTGCAATAACTGTATTTTCTACAACTAGTAAGGGCAGTTGTGAAAAAACATACTAAAATAAGTATAAGCTTTTAATGATTAACTTTTAATAATTAATTTTAAATAGTTATTGTTTAATGATTAACTACTAGTAATTATGCAACAATTAAGATTAATATTTAATAATTATTAATTAATAATAAAATTTAAGTATTGTAAAGTGATATTTATAACTGATAATTAAATAATAATAATAATCAATAATTAACAAATAATAATAAATAACATCTAAAAAATAATAAAATAAATAAATAATTATTAAATAATAATAAATTAATTGTAAAAAACTAATGGATAATAATTAATAATTAATTTGAAATATGAATATGTTTAAATTTTAAATAAGTAATAGATAATTAAATAATTAATAAATTTAATCGTGCATAATGTATAGATTATAAAAATATGAATATTTTATTTGTTGTATTGGCACATGTTACATGATTTTTGTTGTATTTCGAAAGAAGTCGCTTTAATCTAGGAAATAGAGAGAATAACTGCCATGTTTTGAGCGCCCTTTTAGTTTGAACAAAATAATAATTGATGTTAGGGTGCAGAGAACAAACTTGGTACGGTTCCTTTAGTTCTAAAACCCAAAATCAGCTAAGCCTATTCATATTACAAATTGGCCTTAGCTACATAAATTAAGAGGAAGCGCGCACGTATTAAAAATGTGAATATAGCAATTAACTTTCCTTTACCGATGTACAAGAAATTAAAACGTATTACAGTTTATACACATTAGATACCAAGAATACATACTTTTGTTTATACCAAGAATACATACTGATAAAGCAGGCGAGGAAGTTAAAATTTTGGCGCCAGCTAATTAAAATTAGGCGGCATTAATTTAAATTTTGGCTCGATTGCCAAAATAATCAGCATTAATCCAAATATCTTACTCGTCGCTATTCTTCCCAAATCGGAAAACAAAGTTTCTCCCTTCAGATCCAAATCCGTATGCCGGTTCTACTTCTTCCCAAATCCAAAAATTTACCTTCTTAGTCTCAGATCTAAATACATACGCTCTTCTTCTATTTGGAGAAGACGGTCGTCAATGGATCTGATGAGAACAAGGAACTCCATGAATCGCTCCGATTCTGTTTTCTTCCCAATGTATCGCTCCGATTCCACAAGCTGATCCACGAAATCGTCGTCGATAGATTGGAGGTGTTGAAAAGAGTACCTGAAGACGCAAAAAAGTCAAAATCGAGTGTGGAAATGAACTCCATGAATCTGTCAGGGAAAGCGTCCTTGTTTTTTAGCTCAAGCACCGCAAAGAACTCTTCTGTAAGTTCCGTATGTTGGGAAAAGTCAAAATCGAGTGTGGAAATGTACTCTTTCTTGTTGTTATGTACTTTCAATTTACTTCTATGCTTCTATCACTTGAGTCCTTATATTCTCTCATCCCTCACTTCATTTTCTTCCACAACCTAAAATCTAGGATGAGGCCGACCATATCCCGGATAAGAAAGAGTAAATATAAGTGGAGACTAAGGAGAATGCTTAAGGATATTCAAGCTACATCAAATCTCAAGTTAATCATTTATTTTCAGGTGAGTAATACCCCTTTTATCTTGATTAATCTGGATTATGGATAATACATGAATTGTAGATAGTTGATTGTCTAAATCATGGATGTTTAATTATTATTTGGGCAAAATAGCGATTTAATGGATTTGTTTTGACTTTTTTGAATAGGTTCTGGATATAAACTATAACTCTTTTCCCAAACAACTTGAAATTTGCATATGTTATGCCTGATACTAATTGAAGATAAGTTTTACTTTTGCAATTTTCCATGTTATCATGAATATTAGGTGAACTTCCTAAGTTGGAAATTGCGAGAAATTTTGGCTTTAATTATTAAAGACAGTTAAATAAAAAACCTAGTCCTGAAATTTTTATATAAGGCAATATGTGTACAAAGAGAACTATTGTGAATATTTCGATTTTTACAATGTTTCTATAAATTGAAATTAATTTTCTAAGCTACAAAAGCTTACATTACTCATATTAGTAATGCTTGTTTAAAAGGTAAGAAACAACTATATTTACATAACCTATTAAGAGTGCCAAAGATTAAAAAAAACTAATCACTGTATCACAGTTTGCCTAAGACAATGAAGTATTTTTCGAATTTTGCCCTAAATACTACTTAGTTAGAGACATTTTAACTATGGACATTATTTTACAGGGTAATATAGTGAGAGACCTGTACAAGTTTAACTCTGTTAAGTGCAACAGTGATAGTCATGAAGATAAATGTTGTAACATGAATGAGATGGACAAAGCTAATAGCAGCAACATATTTTTAATCTCTGACACTGTAAACTTGGTCATCCAAGTACTAAAATTGTGGTGAAGGTTTGCCTGATAATAAAATAATGCATGATCCTATTGCTTTGCCTTATATATATATATATATATATATATATATATATATATATATGTGATTTTGGTTAAATGGGAAAAAGTCACAAACATCCTTTTACTGATTCTAATACTGAATACGCCAAACCATTTCAACTGATTGCAACAGATCTATGGGGTCATGAACCCATTAGCTCAGATTTTAGTTATAAATACTACTCCTTTTATTGATGCATGCACAAGATTTACTTGGATTTATTTTTTAAAATCAAAATGTGAGACGCATAATGGTGTGCTCAATTTTATTGTCATGATTGAGAAATAAATCAATGCTCATGTTAAACTTTGTAGTCCGATGTTGGCAGTGAATTCAAATGCCTAAATAATTATTTTCTAAAGAAAGACATTATTCATAGAACAACTTGTTCCTACACATCTCAACAGAATGGTTTGATTAAGAGAAAACATGGACATTTAGTAGAAACGAGGTTAACATTGTTAGCTCTAGTTAAGCTACCTCTAAAATTTTGGCCAGAGGACTTTAATACTTCAGTTTACTTGATTAATAGACAACCAACTAAAGTACTAAGGGATTTCACACCATTTGAAAAATTATACAATGTTAAAACCAGATTATCATAGCGTTAATACTTTTGGATGTCTGTGTTTTCCTTGTTTAAGGCTATATAATTCTTACAAGTTGAATTTCAGGTAGACATGCACTTTCATAGGCTATACTACTAATCAAAAAGAGTACAAGTGTCTTGATAATACAAGAAAAATATACATGCAGTGTAACATCCCGGAAATTTCGTGCATTCAAGTCATTGAATAAATTTAATTATTGAATTTAAAGTGGTTTTAAGATAAATTTTATGATGTTATTTATGAATGATTTCAAATTAATTTCTAATAAACAACAATTTGTAATTAGATAAATGGTGATTTATAACAATTCAGATTATTATCAAACTGTACGTATATTTTAATAATTAACTATGAACTATTGATAATAAAATAAAATAGTAGTTGAATCATTGTTTTGTTTAAAATCATTAATATAGAAGTTATATGATAATTGATAACAAATTGATTCATGTTTCCACTTTAAACTATATAGGAGAAATTGTAACGAAATGAGTTTTTACCACTTAAGTTTTAACTAGCATAGCTGACGAAATTTAGTGTTGACATTAATAATCAAATAAATCATATACGCAATTTTTTTGCTCATTCACATTTCATGCAAGTTTATTTTCTTTCCTTTTCTTTCTCTACTTTCCCCAAATTCACTACCTCCTTTCTCTCCATTCTATTTCTCCATTAATTAACATTCATTTATTCATTTTTAATGCATACGATACACATCCATTCATTTTAAAATTACTCTTTATAACTTTTGCATGCATTCATTTATTATTTGTTAATGCATATGTTACCCATCCATTCCTTTTAAAAGTTTCCTTTTATAACTTTTGCATGCAATCATTTATTCCTTATTAATGCTTAAGTTACCCATCCATTCATTTTTTTTCTTTCTAACTTCTGCATGCATTCATTTATTCTTTGTTAATGCATACGTTACCTATCCTTTCATTTCAAAATTCCTCTTTATAACTTTTGCATGCATTCATTTATTCTTTATCAATGCATGCGTTACCCATCCATTCATATTAAAATTCCCTTTTATAACTTTTGCATGTAGTCATTTATTCTTTATTAATGTGTGTTACCAGTCCATTCATTTTAAATTTTCCTTTTATAACTTCTGCATGCATTCATTTGTTTCATGTTTAATGCATACATTACCCATTTCTATTTCAATTCATTACTTATGCTAATTAATTTTCAAGACTGTTCATTTCTTATCGTTGCTTCTATTAATTCGCCAGACCTTTCTCTCTTTCCTTCACATTCCTTTTCTTCATTTCCCTTTTCTTCTTTAAAATTTGTAGCCTCACGTATATATAAACAAAAGAAAATCAAAAGGTAAATCAACTTTCTATTTTTGGAATTCACATTATTCCTTCCTTCATGCATGGATTAGGCATCATATTTTTCCAATTTCTCCTTGCAAAATGAGGCTAATGCATGACATGAAAAGGAAAAAAAAAAACTTCATAATGAAGCCCACACAGTTGCTCTGACCGCAACTACCAGCCATTTTCCCCTCTTTTTCCGCTGCCTACAAGTATGTTCACCTCACTATTTCTTAATTCAAGTAACCAACTTTATGATTTGTATGCACTTTTTAGCTACGTTCTTGGTTGTTTCATTTTCATGCTGAACAAAATACTTGACCTGTTTTTTTCTTAAACGGATAAGAATCTATGATACACTTGACATTGCTCACTACCTTGCTAATTGTTGCTAGAATGAGTGAATGACTATGATATTTTTGACACCTTTTTGGATTGAATTTTTGTGCTGTGCAATCTTACCAATGATATTGGGGTCAATAACATCTGGTGTCTGTCTGAAAGAAGTTGGTTGTTCCAAGTTATGGGTTACCATTTTTCCTTGATTAGTGTATGCGTCTTGCTTGATGAAGAGTTGAAGAGAAGAATACTTTTCCATTCATGAATCACAAATATATGAAGTTACAAGATACATGCAATCATACGAACTGCAACAATTATGGAATAATATCATTAATGATATTTATTCTATTTCTCATATTATGGCATACCATTTATAAATAATGCTCCAGTTATGAAATAATATCATTAATGATATTTGTTAATATCATTAATGATATTCATTCTATTTCCTCATATTATGGCATACCATATATGCATAAATTGACTTAGATTATGTTAATCCTTATCACGCCCCCTCAAAACGGACAACCAGGATGAAATACCGATTTTGCTAACCAATGTTGTGAAGGAGGTACGTGGTAGTGGCTTGGTGAGGGCATCCGCAAGCTGGTCGTTAGTGGAGATGTAAGAGACCCTCAAATTTCCACTTTGCACATTTTCTCTAACAAATGGTAATCTAATCCCAGATGCTTCATTTTAGAATGAAAAACTGGATTAGTACTCACATATGTAGCTCTAGCATTATCACAATAGATGTCTGGCGCGAGAGTGAGGTTATGACCAAGCTCCTTGAATAAATTTCCTACTCAAAGAATTTCGGCAGTAGCATTTTCCACAGCCCTGTACTCGGCCTCGGTAGATGATCTAGCTCTTGTACGCTGCTTCTTTGATGACCAGGAGATAGAATTCCTGCCCAAATAGACTATATATGATGTTGTAAAAATGTAGCCAATTCATATCAGAATAAGCATGGAGTGTGAGAGATGAATCTTTGTATATAATTAAACCTATATTAGATGTACCACTTATATACTAAAGAAGACGATGTAGAGATTGCATGTGTTCCTCAGTTGGATGCTGCATGTATTGAGCTAATTTATTCACTGCGTATGCCACATCAGGCCTTGTAAGACTTAAATATTGTAAACTTCCTATCAAAGTACAATACTCAGTAGGATCGTTAAGAAGATTTCCATGTATAGTAAACGGAGGATGAGTTGCTAATGGTGTTGCAACAGGTTTTGCATCGTCTATATTAGCTTTGCACAAAATATCAGCAATATACCTCTTTTGACTCAAGAAAATACCTTTTAGATGAGGCATTACTTCCACTCCCAGGAAGTAAGACAATTCTCCAAGGTCATTGAGTGAGAAACGTGTCGCCAATTTTTTATAAAAGCTTCTAGTGCATGGGTTGCATTACTTGTAACAATAAGATCATCCACATAAGCCAATAGATAAATGATGTCACCATTTTTGTGCAATGTGAACAAGGATGAATCAGAGACCGTATGCTTGAAGCCCAACTCAATTAAATATTGTCATAATTCTTTATACCAAGCTCTTGGAGCTTGTTTTAACCCATACAGTGCCTTGTTTAATTTACATACATGTGTTGGATGTATAGGATCTGTGTAGCCAGGAGGTTGTACGGTGTATACATCTTCAGTGAGGGTGCCCTATAGAAAAGCATTGTTTATGTCAAGTTGGGTAATGACCAACCTTGACTAACCGCAAGCGAGGGCACAAGCCAAACCGTGGCGGGTTTAACTATGGGGCTAAAAGTCTCACCGTAGTCAACGCCAGCTCTCTGATTAAATTCTGTTCACTGATTGGTTTCCTAATGCCATGTTGAAGTCTTGTGGTCATTTGAGGAGAATGTACAGGATTGTTGGGTGTTGAATTTGTAGATGTGGATATATCAAGGTTTGATTGAGTTGAAGTAGAGGAAAGCTTAGTAGTGGTATTAGGAGGTTGTGATGAGTTTGTTGTGGACATAGGAGATGAAAGGGGTGCAGTGGGAATGAGGTAGGAGGTGCGCTGGAAGGTGAGTTAGTTTGCAATGAATGAGAGGAAAAAGGTTAAGTACTTGATAGTATAAATAATGTGAGAGGTGCCCATTGTTCCACTAGGTCAGACAAGGAGGCAGTTGAATTTTTAAGTTTAGAAAAAGGAAAAATGTTCTCTTTGAAGTGAACATGACGAGAAACATAAAAACGACTAGTATTTAATTCGAGACAATAATATACACTTTGAGTAGGTGAATAACCAACAAAATTACATGGTTGAGATTTGAGTTCAAGTTTGTTAGAATTGTAGGGTTTAAGCCATTAGTAGCAAAGACATCCAAAACTTCGAAGCTTGGAATAATTAGGATGTTGGCCGAATAATTTAAAGTAGGGTGAGGCATTATTTAGAGTTGGCTTGGGAAGTCGGTTAATCAAGTAAACAACTGTTGAGCAAGCATTTATCCAATATTCAAGGGGCATTTTAGCATGAGTTAAGAGAGATAGAAATGTCTCAACAATGTATCGATGTCATCGCTTCGAATAGCCATTGTGTTGAGGGGTGTGGGGTGGAGTTGTGAGATGCGAAATTCCATCAATGGACAGGTAGTTATGTAGGCTTTTATACTCACCACCGTTGTCCAAGTAGGGAGTTTTGAGAGGCAGTTGAAAGTATTTTTCAACTAGAGCTTTATAGCGAATGAATATATGTTTTGCATCTGATTTTCGTCTCAAATTATACAACCAAATGTATTTAGAAAGATGATCATCATGAGAGTAAATTGGTGATGTCCAAGATCAGAATAAACATACTCAAGTGGGGTAGTAGACACAATAGAGGAAGTAGAAAAAGGAAGTTTATGACTTTTATTGCAAACACATGAATTACAATCTAAAGTGAAGATACTAGGAACATGATGTTTATTTTTGAAAACAATTTGCCTAAAAACATTATGAGACGGATGCCCTAAATGATGATGCCAATCAAGTGAACTGTTGTGCTTCATAGACTGTAGGGGTTGTGGATTTAAGCTGACAAATGCCTGTTGCAACCAACCCCTGGAATAGGGATTCCCCCGTTTGAAATCCTTCATATGAAAAGAGGTGAAAGAAAAGACAATTAAGATTATCATGACAAAGTTGAGAAACAGAAATTTTATTTTTAGACATGGTAGGAACAACTAAGACATTATTTAGTTTGAGTGATGATAAAGAACAAGAACCGACATGAGAGATTTTAAGGCCTTTGCCATCACCGACGATCAACTCTTCAGTTCCATAATAAGGAGCATGGATGGATAGATTGTTCAGATCTGTCGTGACATGGTGGGAAGCAACACTATCGAGAAGCCATGTTGAAGAGGATGAAGAGGCAGAGGGATTTACGATGTTTGCATGAGGTTTTGGGGTGAATAGGTTTGACGGAGGTTGAGAATTTGAAGAAGGAGGAATGGCATTAGGAAACTTTTGCTCAAATAAAGGACAATGAGCAATCACATGTCCTTGTTCTCGGCACCATAGACATTTGCCTAGAAAAGCGTAGGGCTTTGTGGGATCACTGCCATTAAGAATCTGATAGGATGAAGTTTAGTTAATGAGAGCCATTGAAGAAGAGGAAGTTGAATTATTTTGGATCAAGGCTCTAATACGATGACGAAGAGTTGAAGAGAAGGATACTTTTCCATTCATGAATCACAAATATATAAAGTTACAAGATACATGCATTCATACGCACTGCAATAAATATGGAATAATATCATTAATGGTATTTATTCTATTTCACATATTATGGCATACCATTTATACATAATGCTCCAGTTATGGAATAATATCATTAATGATATTTAATAATATCATTAATGATATTCATTAATATATTTATTCTATTTCCTCATTTTATGGCATACCATATATGCATATATTGACTTAGATTATGTCAATCCTTATCACTGCTGACCTTTTTCTATTCCCTTTGTCTAGCAATTCATGAGTACCTGCCTCTTATTTAGTATGTACTAGGTACTTTGTGCTTTACATGTATTCCATCTTTAAGCTGAAATAGATTCATATGTCAGTCAGGGTCGGTCCTAGAAGTTTTAGTGCCTAAAGCCAATTGTAAAACTAATGCCTTTATGCAAAATTAATACTAATATCATTAATTACATTGCTTATATAAAAGCGAAAAGAGGAACATACAATACACACATAGTAAAAATGCGAAAAAATTGGTTTTCACGTTAGTTTGAAATATGCCATTTAGAAATTGTCAGTTTTCAAATTAAAACTGGCACCTAATCATAGTAACATACTATATACATTGCTTCTTAACATGTGCTAGTTTCAACCTACGACATGCAAACAATGCACATCTTTTGTGAAAAACTGTTCCCTGAATAAAACATTATGTATACATAGTTTCAGTTGGTATTTAGTGGGGAAGACGGGATACTGCAAAACACAAACTCATTTTTCCCTCTATAGAAATTTTGTTCTAAATGAATCAATAATTAAATAACTTAAAATAGTAACTTCTAGTCCTATTTCTTATTGTCATCTTCTTTGTCCCTTATTGGAGTATCTGAGATTTGAAGTGTTGTACCTCGATGTACTACATCTGTCAGTCTGTGTATCTCTTGCTGTCGTTAGTATGTTCTTGTTCATCGATGTCAGTGAGTTGCTGTTTTCAGGAGTCGTTATTTGTGAGATCCATTGTGGTTTTCTCATTTTGGCTTATTGTGAATTGGGATAATTTTCCCTTGTTTGTTTTCCCCAACAAAGAAACTTTTTTTTCCTTTTTTCCTCAAACTTCGTGTTTGATAAAGAAGCACAAAATGATGCCCTATAGACTGCGCGATCCAAAGCAGCTGCTTTACCAGCTTTACCAAAGGGATGGCTGTGATGTCAGTTGCCTTGAAATGAAATGTTTATATTTGCCAATATCCCTATTGCAATCTTCATCTATACATCATTTTCATGTTGCTGCCAGTTTTTAATTTGCACTGCATGTGTCCAGTGTGTTGGGTTTGATAAAAAGAAAATTTTATGTTGCAGGTATATTAATAAGTTTATAAACATTAAGGACGCTTTTACCTTGTAATTGATAATTGACCCACTGTTTGGATTTGTTTGATGCATGTAAATAAAAAACCAAAATGTTCGATTTACATTATCAACACTCGGAGAAGATAGTGATGAGTGGAATAAAATTTGTGTTTTAGTTGAGTATTGAGCTCAATAAAATGCAAAGAAATGGATATGATATATATATATATATATATATATATATATATATATATAGTTATAGTTAATTATAAACCTATTCATTTTGTGTGAAGGATTGGTTATTAATGTATTGTGTATACTGTGAAAGTATCATTTGCCTACAAAAAAAATAGTGTTAACTAGATATTCAAATATGACAATTAGGATTTGAATGCATGCTTGAAAGTTTAATTATAGTTGATTTACTTGAATACAACCTGACCAGAGTTTTTGTTTGCTCGGGTCGGGGTCAGACCTGAGTAATTACAGCTTAGATTTGAAGCTGGCGACGATGAGGATTTGTGAAGGCACGTGAAGGTGCGCTCGCTTTTGGTCCAATTAAAATTTGAATTTTTTTTGGTAAATAAATTAATGTATATTTTTCTTCCGCTGTGTATATGAATTTTGCCAACTCTGATATTTGTATAAAATGCTTCCGTTATGAGATATTGTTTTTATTTTATTCTGTGATTCTATGTATGATTTTACTTAAACCCCGTAGGCTAAATAACAATCTGCTGTTTCGAGCGGTTAAAGTTGGTTTAATTACGGACTTGAAGCGGTCGAAATGGTAGGGCGTTATAGTTGGTTTCAGAGCTTTGGTTTATACAAAGCTTAACTTATGGGTTTAATAAAAATTGTCACCAGAATCTCTAGGGACAACGTATTTTGAAAATTTATGTATTTTTTTAGTATAAATTAATTTGAAATATTTTGGAATTGAAATTATAAAATACTTTTGAAGTGTATACTAATTTGAAAATATAATGTATTTAGAAGTATAAATTGATTTGGCAATAAAGTATGCTCAGAGGTATAAATTGACTTGAACATAAATTATTTTGGAATATAAGTTAATTTGAAATACGAAATATTTGAAAATTTGAAACTTATGATGAGAAATAATTTGAAATAAATTTGAGTATATAAAAGGAAAAAAAATGAAACCGAATAAACTTTTGGACGTAAATGAGACTTAATGAATTTGTAGATCAAATGAAATACCATTGGAATTGAATGAGAATCTAAATAAGCCTTCATAAGTAAGGATAAATTATTTAGAAATATAAGTATAAATGCATTAAAAAATTGGTTTCCTTATTTTTCAAGTATTTGAAGACCTCTATTTTTGGGTAAATGGTTTTGTAAAGGAGTTGTTAAAATTTCAAAGATAAAATATTTCGGAACTCACGACAAATGAGATTTATTGGAAATATTCATCTTATGAATGTATAAAGAACAATGATTTAAAAATAATAATGAGAAGCTATAGAATTTTCAAAGAATATATTTGAAGCATTAAATTGGTTCTCGTCTTCACTTATACTTGGGAATCCTGATGAAATGTTATCGAATAAATGGATTAATAATTGGGATTTCAAAGAGGAATTACGATGTATTAAATATAATCTAATTTATCCAAGGCAAAACAAACTAATAAAGACTCCGAGTTATGGTAGGAATTTTGATAAGTCGTCCTTTTATTTGAAATGGTAAGAACTGAAGCGCAAAAAACAACACGTCGACAATGAAGAGAAATTTCCCACAGAGAGGTAGAAGACGCATCTATGGAAATTGAAAGGAAAATTAAGGAAAGACAAGGACCTGGTCCCTATGCTAATGTCGTATGTTATCAATGTCATGATAAGAAACATTATGCCACTATGTGCCGAAAGATGAGAAAGAAAAAGGATGTAAAGAATCTGTATGCTCTTTTTGAGATTATTTGTTTTAAGTGTCAAAAGGAAGGACATTTCCTTAACCGCTGCCCTGAGGTAAAAAAGAAGAAGTGCACACTTAATTTACCAGTTGATCGATTGACAGTCTGTTACCACTGCCATCAGACTGGGCACATAGCTCAAAACTGTGCCGAGGAACAACGTGGATAGCAAGCCGTGTTTTGCATAGCTAGAGAAAGAAGTGTAAAGAAAGTAAATAATGATGGGAGCATCACATACTTTTGTTGGAATTGTAGGAATTGGGGACACATTGATGTGGAATGCACTAATCCTTCCATAGTGAAACCTGGAGTAGTGCAACCTAAAATAGTGGTTACCGAGGAGAAAATTTGAAGAAGATGCGAATTACCAGACAAGATGCGGATAGTCCTCAATGATTCTGAATCCTAATCAATCAATCTTGTTTTGTAACACTATCTTTTGTAACCCAAATAGAAAGTGTAGTTTTAATAATGAATTGATTATCAATATGAACTAGATTTGAAATGATATTGAATATTCAAATCAATTGTGTAATCAAAACTAAATCGATATTGAAATGAAAATTTTGAAGATTTATCGACTTATTAATATTGTGATTTGAAATACCCGACATTCCTAGCTCAGTTGGTCAGAGGTGGGCGAATTGGGATGAGACATAGGTCTCAGGTTCGAGGGCCACCTCTGCCAAATTCTAGGGGTGACTACCTAGGTAGTGTGAAGGCGTTGAAAAATCGGGGTATATCACTACCCGTGGGGTTTACTAAGATCGACAAGCAATGACTTGAGTGAAGTCTTAGGTTCCACACGTAAATCAAATATTGTGATTTGAAATGTTTGAAACTTATATGACTTATATAATTATGAGATTAATTCGAAAACCACTGATTAGGATAATAATTATTTGAAATAATAGTCTTATATAATGGAATTTATATGAGAATGATATGTTGGAAAAACATGATTTGAAAAGAAAATCTTATGTAAATTGATAATTATGTAAGTGAGATATATGCGAAACGTGAAACGAAGTACTATATATTTAGTATGTATGTTTTCCAAATGAAGATATGGGAAGTGCCTTCCATTGAAAATTGAAAATCGTAGCTATGTTGATGTTCGTTGATTGGAGTATCCATTGATATTGGAATCTTACTCCGTAGGATCACATTGATTATTATTACTTATCTGTTCTAGCGTAATTCGAGGGGCATGAAGCCTTCAGTTACGAGCGGTTCCATTGAGATAGTGGTCGTAATCGTTGTGTAACTGCGATTTAGACGCTATAGCGAAATTCGAGGGGTGCGATGCCTACAGTACGAGCGGTTCCACTGAGAAATTGGTCGTAACCACCGTGTAACTGCGATACATGGAAACAACCATGGTGAAATTCAAGGGGTGTGATACCTATGGTAACAAGCAATTCTACGGGGATAGTAGCATAACCGCCGAGTAACGCGTTCCATAGGGGAATGTATTTTCCATATCTATTTTAAAAGTTTTAAGTATTTTCACTAGGAGTTGAAACAAGTATATTTAGTACTTAGAGATTTTAGTCATGCGCCTGGCCAGCGTAAGTCTAACGTCTATAAGAACGACAGTAAACTTGTTAAACTTTGAGTTATCAAGTACTTTCAAACATTAAATAACAAATCAATGACTTGCAATTAAATTTATATAACTTCAATGTAATAAACTAAGAAAGAAAAGTTTCAAATGTTTTGATAAATACAACTTTGGATTTTTAATAAAACACTTATTTCTGATTTCAAAGGTTGTTTTCAAACACGAGAATCATATTTTCAAATTCTAAGTTTTGTTTTAAATATTTTAAGTTGTGATATAAGAAAATTTGCACTTTAATAAAAAGTGTCTGAAATAAAGATTTTAAATTTAATAAATAGAATTATAACAAATGAATTTAATTAGTAATGTAAGGACGAATTTTCGAATTTAAAATCATATAATTTATTTTGTTCCAAACTTTATAAAATTTGTATAAGTAAAAATATTCTGTTGTGTACATAAACATATTTTTAACTTCCTATCCTTTTCGAGGACGAAAAGTTCTGAGTGGGGGATGTTGTAACATCCCGTAACTTTCGAGCATTTAAGTCATTGAATAAATTTAATTATTGAATTTAAAGTGGTTTTAAGATAAATTTTATAATGTTATTTATGAATGATTTAAAATTAATTTCTAATAAACAACATATTGCAATTAAATAAATGGTGATTTATAACAATTGAGAATATTAACAAATTGTACATATATTTTAATAATTAACTATGAACTATTGATAATAAAATAAAATAGTAGTTGAATCATTATTTTGTTTAAAAACATTAATATAGAAGTTTTATGATAATTGATAACAAATTGATTAATGTTTCCAGTTTAAATTGTATAGGAGAAATTGTAACAAAATGAGGTGGCAACGATATACAACATAAGTTTAACCTAGCATAGTTGACAAAATTTAATGTTGACTTTAATAATCATATAAATCATACATGTAATTTCTTTACTCATTCACATTTCATACAAGTTTATTTTCTTTCCTCTTCTTTCTCTACTTTCCCCAAATTCACTAACTCCTTTCTCTCCGCTCTATTTCTCTATTAGTTAGCATTCATTTGTTCTTTTTTAATGCATACGTGTAACACCCCGTATTTTCTGATAATATTAAAATAACAAACTAAAGAATAATTTATTTGAAAAAGAGGAATGAGAAAAGAATGATGTTTAGCATTGTTCTAAGGTTTGTAAGCAAAAGACTTAGTAGCTCATTTGGTTAGAACATGTGACTTGCATACAAGAGGTATAGAGTTCGATCCTCGCCAGCGCCATATTTTTGTTTTAGGGGAATGGCTAAAAAGTGGCTTAGTGTGAACGCAGTTCAAAAAGTGGTTTAGTGTGAAAATGGTTAATTATGAAGAAGTTATTAAACCATGAAGTTTGTTTGCATATGAGAGAAATATATATATATATATATAATAAATAAATAGATATTCAAAAAAGTTCAAAACAGCGAATTGGGATGGGGAATAGCCGAACCGAACCATTTTTGGAGTCGACCCAAGCCCCGCTAGGTCGACTAGAGGTCAATCTAGGGTGTTTGGCTGCCAATCCGTGGCCCGATTCGCCCTAAGGGCTGATACGGCATCTGAGTGGTCCAGATCAGTTCTAGGGTTAATTCTAAGGCCTAAATAACTTCCTACACCTCTATATACACCCTAAGACCTAACCCTAGTTCATAAATATTATCTATGAAACCATTATGTTGTCAAAATCGCCGCCGTCTCTAAATCAAATCTCAAGTATTCAACTTCTGCTCAAATTAAAGATTAGAGCTTCTACAACAATTCAAGAAGATAAATCAGCAACACCGCAACATTTCTATACCAATTTCAGTGCATAATTCTATTCTTTAACCACCAAAGGTGAGTACGGTGATTTTCACAATATAATAGGATTAAAAGTAACATGATGAAGTTGTAAAGAGGATTCATATGCATGTATGTAATTTAAATCTCATCCAAGTCTTCACCTTTTTGATTCATGTCATCATATGCTTATGTTTCTATGTAAAGTTCATACCTTTTATCAGTTTATTCATGTTGAATCTGTCATTATGCCTCTATACCAGTTTACATGCCCCTTTATTTCATGATGTTGTGTTAATTCCAATTTTCTGTGATTTGATTCTCTCTTCTTATCCCTATTCCTTTTATTTTTGGATCTAGGCTACCTTCGAGCCTATGTTAAAAATACGCGCGAATGCGAATACGTGGGAACGATGGGAATATGTGAAACATGGAAAATTGGATATTATTGGATATTTTGGATAATTGGATAATATGTGAAATTGGCATATTTGGTTATGAATTACATGGAATTGATGAAATTGCCTATAATTGTAAATTTGTAATTGAGGCTAATTAATATGTAATTAGTGACAATTTGGAATAGGCAATATTATAAACATGATTACATGTTTAATTGGATATACATGACATGAAAATTGGGTATGGGTGGAATATGATTATTAATAAACCTTTGACACGAGGTTAGGCGCAATTGTGGCGTAAGACTGCCCGGAACCACCTGGCAAATCCAGCTGCCACAATTGGACGTCTAATGTGAGAGGTCAAAGGAATGAATTGTAGGCGTAACGGTTAATGACATGAGGTTAGACCCGGTTTGTGGCGTAAGACTGCCCGGAACCGCCCGGCAAATCCAGCGGCCACAAAGTGTTCGGTCTAATGTGGGAGGTTATGCACCGTTCGTCATAAGGAATGAATTAAGGAATACTAACCATAATAAGACATGGGTATGGTTAGAGGTTAAGTGGGGTGACATGTAAATATGGACTTAACCGGAATAAGATAAGACATGTAAATTATGACATGTAAGTATGGACTTAACCGTAGCATGTGTAAGACATGGACATTTAAATTAAAATGGTTAAGTGGGAGAAAAACCAAGTGGGGACCAAGCATAGGTGGGAGTCTTGTGTCGGATGGGAACCCGTTTCAACCAGTAACCCGTTTGAGTATCTAATTGGGCCCGGTACTAGGTCGGGTTTGGGGCACGCTTATTGGACTTGAATGTAAGAGGTCAAAACGTGAATAGCGGTGGCAACGCAAGTACAACGGGTTCATGTGCGTGCATGGGTCCGATCTGGTAGGTAAGACGTTGTTGCATCGTGTAGACATGGCCATGCATTTTATGTTGGTATCGGGGTTTCCACTTTGGGGAGTGATACACCCCACTGTGGGGCCAGCACGAGTGCCTACGAAGTTTAGGGAGCCGATTGAATGGGTAGGGTAAGGGTACCTTAGCGGTGGTAGGAGCAAGCCGGCACCTACGATAGCAGCTAGGTACAAGTAACTACCAAGTTTGTCATGTGGGTACAGTTAGTGGGAAGGGATCAACCTTTAGTAAATAGAGACTAGTAGATGTGCGGTGTAATTAAGTCATATGGTGTAACTTAGCAAAAGTGCGGTGTAATGAAATACATGTTGGTTGAGTTGGATAGTCCTTTGGGTGCTAGTCTGATGTTGACTTCAGTCTTCGGGGTTAGTACTTGGAGGGTTGTTCGCTTTGCCAAGGTGTAGGATTGTCTTAGTACTTAGGAATGGAATCATCTTGTCCAACTTTTTTATCTACCTTATCTATGCTACAGCCATATCATGATACCTATTTATGTCTTGATCATTTACCTTACCTATTATTTGTTAAAATTACTGGACTCGCCAGACTTTATGTCTGACCCGTTTTGTTTCCACCTCTTTTCTTTCCTTTCCCCCCCTCAGGGTTGCAAGGAGGGAATACTACAGCTTAGTGAGGATTTCATTCAGTTGCTTGAAGAGAGTAGATGTATCGCTTTGGACTCTCTCATCTTTATGGCTTTTCTTATGCTCAGTGGGGATTTATGCATTTTTGTTATTTATGTATTTGCTACTTTATGTACTTTGAAGTTTTTGGAAAAGACTATTGATCCTGTTGTAATGGTTTTGGAGACTACTTATGTAATCTTGTTTTGAGTTATGATGCTATGAAATAATTTTTATCTTCCACTGTGTTGTTTTGTTTATTTATTCTTGTAATTTATATGTTCTATACTACAATAAGCTTCATGGACATTGATGAATTCCCTTTATGAGTGACATTAATGGACATGGGGTGTTACACGTGGTATCAGAGCTATGGTTACAAGAACAGATAAAAAGTTTTGAAAAGTGTTTTCAAAAGTATTATTTTCTTAGAAAGTATTTTCAAAAACTTGTTTTAAAGAATCTATTTTCAAGGAAAGTTTACTTTAAGGAGCATAATCCCCGCAAGCCTACATCTCTCTTTTGCTTCCCTTTTCTTTTCAACATGTCTGGAGCATCTAAGATACCAGAGGGTGTTCATGTACCCGGTTGGTTTCGTCAATATCTCGAGGCTAGGGCAGATGCCGCGGGTCCGGCCAACGTTCCTCCTCCTCCTCCCCCAGCTCCAGTCATTCCTCTACGTGGAGATGCTTTCTCCAAGATATGTAAAGACTTTCGTTCGGTGGGTGGAAAACCTTTTAGTGGGTCTGAAACGTTCGTTGGAGCTAGAAATTGGTTGAAAGAAGTGGAGGATTCGTTTGGCATTTTCAATTTGGACGATTTTAAGAAGGTCCAATTGGCTGCTTGGTTGATGAAGGACAAAGCTTCGTTTTGGTGGGTGGTTACTAATGGAGAGTGTGCTGTAGAGATGTGGGTAGATTTTTGGGGAAGGTTTGAGTTGAAATTCCTTTCTCAAGTTGAGGAGAGTATGTACATGGAGAGGTTCTTGACATTATAGCAGAAAAACTTGACCGTGAAGGAGTATGTGACCGAATTTAATAAGTTGGCGAGATTTGGGCTAGAGTTGGTGAATACGCCTCACAAGAAGGACTTGAGGTTTGCAAAGGGCCTAAATGAACCACTTCACAGTTTGGCTATGTCTCACATTCCAATGGGAGCTACGTATGAAAAGCTTGTTGATATGGCATACATGCATGAAGAAGAGAAGGGTGTAAGTACTTTTAGGCCGCAAGATAAGAAGGAGGATCCAAATAAAGCCCAACAACAGAAGAAAGGTGGTAAAGAAAAGAGGAAGTGTCACAACTGTGGGATACCCGACCATTTGAAAAAAGACTGTAGGAAGAAGAAGAAGTTCGCTTGTTATAATTGTGGTGATCCAGGTCATGCTATCAAGGACTGTCGTAATAAGCAAGGGCAGAGGGCAGGTTCTACTTCGGGAGGGCAGGTTCATGCTCTCATGGCTCCGGGGCAGGAAGAAGGTAGAATTTTTTTTGTCGAAAGTTTGATTTTCTTGTTTGATCATCATGTCCGTACTTTATTCGATTCTGGCGCATCACATTCGTTTATCTCTACATCATTGGTTGAAACACTGCACTTAAATACTAGTCTCGTTGTGGATCCCATTATAGTCTCAAATTCTATTGGTGGATCGGCTCATTTATCCATGGTTTGAAGGGATTTGAGATTGTCTATCTTAGGTGTTGGTTTTGAATGTAATGCTTTTGTGCTTGGTTTCATGGGCTATGGGTTGATTCTAGGGATGGATTGGCTAGCCAGACATGGTGCCATCCTAGATTGTGAACGAAGGGTAGTAAAATTGTTGACTCGTAGTGGAAAGACCCTTAATATTTCTTGTGACCCTAGAGGATCGGTGATTCTTAGTTATCTTGAGTCACTTGACGCATCCAATGATGATTTACATTCTGTTCGTATAGTCCGTGAATATGTTGATGTCTTCGATGAGGTGAGGGGTCTACCCCCAAAACGTGAGATAGACTTTCGTATTTATCTTGTAGACAATGCAAAACCCGTATCTCTGCCAGTACGCCACATGGCTCCTTGTGAGAGAGGGAACTCAATAAGCAAGTAGGGGAGTTGCTTGAGAAGTGGTTCATAAGACGTAGTATATCGGAGTGGGGTGCTCCAGTAGTATTTGCCACGAATGCGGATGTGTCCCTTAGACTTTGTGTGGACTATAGAGAACTTAATAAGCTTACTAAGAAGAATAGGCACCCACTGCCGAGGATTGACGATCTCTTCGATCAGTTAGTTGGCGCCTTAGTGTTTTCGCAGTTGGACTTAGCCACTGGTTTCCATCAGTTGAGAGTGGCTGAGGATAGCATAGACAAGAATGCCTTTAAGACTCCGGGCGGTTTCTATGAGTGGCTTGTGATGCCCTTCGGTTTGACAAACGCCCTCGCATACTTTGTTGACTTGTTGAGCAGGGTGTTTAGGGAGTACCTTAATAAATTCATGGTGGTCTTGGTGGATGACATCTTGATCTTTTCTAAGAACGAGGAAGAGCATGCCCTACATCTTAGGGAAGTTTGGAGATCCTTCGAGCGCATAACCTTAAAGCTAAATTTTCTAAATGTCACTTTTGGAGGAAGGAAGTGCGATTCTTAGGGCATGTGGTTTCCAAAGAAGGGATAGCTGTGGATCCCGCGAAGGTGGTGGCCATTCAAGATTGGATGGTCCCTAAAAATGCTACCAAGGTGAGGAGTTTCTCGGGGTTGGCTGGCTACTATAGGAAGTTTATCAAGGACTTCGCAAAGATATCAGCCCCATTGACATGCTTGACGAAGAAGAACCTAGTTTTCACATGGGACGTAGATTGTGATGATGCGTTCCAACGTTTAAAAAGAGCTTTGACCAGGCTTAGTGTTGCCAGATGGGAATAAGCCATTTACCGTTTATACCGATGCTTGTGGGACAGGACTAGGCGCAGTCTTAATGCAAGTGGAGAGGGTAATAGCCTATGGAGGAAGGCAGTTAAGAGTGCATGAGAAAAATTACCCTACACATGACCTAGAGTTGGCCGCTATTGTTTTCGCGCTTAAGTCTTGGCGCCATTATCTTCTTGGCGAGAAATTGGAATTGTTTACAGACCACAAATCGCTAAAATACTTGTTCTCTCAGAAGAACTTGAACTTAAGGCAGCAATGGTGGATGGAATTCTTAGCGTCCTACGATTTCGAGATAGCATATACCCCTGGCAAGGGTAACGTGGTGGCAGACGCCTTAAGTAGGAAAAGGTTGTCCTTGAGTCCGTTGTTTGTTGAGCGGCGAAGCTTAGAGTTTATCTCTATGTTTGACTTTAGAACTTCCATTGACTTTGTACCCGGTTTGCTAGCATCCTTAGAGGTCAGACCTACGCTTTTGGTACGGATTGGTGAGGCACTGCGAGATGACCCACAGTTGGTTGAGTTAGTAGAGAAACTCATAAGAGGGAAGTCATCGAGCCATCTCAGTAGGTATACCCTAGATGATAAGGGTTGGTTACTTAGGGACGGTAGACTTTGTGTACCACGAGACGAGAACTTGAGGAAGATCATTCTTGATGATGCACATCGTTCGAAGATGACCATTCATCCCGACGGGGAAAAGATGTAATGGACATGAGACGGGTTTACTTTTGGGCCGGTATGAAGAGGGTTGTGGCCGAGTTTGTCGCTAGATGCTTGCTGTGCCAACAATTGAAAGCAGAGCAAAAGAAGCCCGGTGGGTTGCTTCACCCATTGGAGGTCCCACAATGGAAGTGGGAGAGTGTCTCGATGGACTTTGTTGATGGGTTACCAAGATCAAGGAAAGGTAATACGGGGATTTGGGTGGTGGTAGACAGACTTACTAAGAGCGCCCATTTCATTCCCGTGAAGAGTAAGAGGACTGCTCCATGGTCAGCCTCCGTATACATTCAAGAAATAGTTCGTTTGCACGGTGTTCCTTCTAGCATAGTGAGCGATCGCGATCCTATCTTTACTAGCGAGTTTTGGAAGAGCTTGCTTGGAAAGGTGGAAATAGAGCGTGATGCGACGATTCGACGAGCTCATACATCCATTCTTGGGTCGGAGATTAAGAAGTTGAGGAATCGAGAGGTCAAGCTAGTCAAAGTGCAATGGGGAGATGATGAGAGCGACGCTACTTGGGAAATGGAAGAGAAGATGCATTCATTGTACACTTTTCTTTTTGAGGGTATGTCTTTTAATTTCTCCTTTATCGCTTAGCTTATACTTGTTCTATCTTTAGTATGTCCTCTCACTAGTATCTTTGACCTTTAGATATGGTAGTCCTATGGTTGAAACATGTGTTTGAGACATGTTATGTATGGTGGATGCCTGTGGATGCAAATGTTTGCTAGTGGTTGCTCGTGGATGCATATACACACACTTTAGGCACTAGATCGGCTCAGTGACTTTCATATTGCATATTGCATATAAATGGATGTATTTAGTAAAATGAATGTACGTTGAATGTGCGTATCATACGGATGTTGTAGTTAAATCAATGGTTGTGCACACATGTAGTAATGATATGTATAGGGTTCTTTGCATACATGATGGATACATGGCACTATCATTATTTGCATTAAGGAGGTTGACTGAATCAGTGGACCGACTGATTTTGCATTAGTATACGGACATATACACACACTATGCATATTACATGAAAAGCATTAGAAATCTTTTAAGGATTATGGTTGCTAGTGGTTGATGGTTGAGTAGATGGATGATTGGATGGTAGGATACGTTCTTCTTGACTTAGAGATTTCGTGGACGAAATCCTTTAAGTAGGGGAGAATGTAACATCCCGTATTTTCTGAGAATATTAAAATAACAAATTAAAGAATAATTTATTTGAAATAGAGGAATGAGAAAAGAATGATGTTTAACATTGTTCTAAGGTTTGTAAGCAAAAGACTTAGTAGCTCATTTGGTTAGAATATGTGACTTGCATACAAGAGGTACAGAGTTCGATCCCCGCCAGCGCCATATTTTTGTTTTAGGGGAATGGCTAAAAAGTGGCTTAGTGTGAACACAGTTCAAAAAGTGGTTTAGTGTGAAAATGGTTAATTATAAAGAAGTTATTAAGCTATGAAGTTTGTATGCATATGAGAGAAATATATATATATATATATAGATATATATTAAAATTAAACAAATAAAATATTCAAAAAAAGTTCAAAACAGCGAATTGGGAGGGGGAATAGCCGAACCGTACCATTTTTGGAGTCGACCCGAGCCTTGCTGGGTCGACTAGAGGTCAATCTAGGGTGTTTGGATGCCAACCCGTGGCCCGATTCGCCCTAAGGGCTGATATGGCATCTGAGTGGTCCAGATCAGTTCTACGGTTAATCCTAAGGCCTAAATAACTTTCTACACCTATATATACACCCTAAGACCTAACCCTAATTCATAAATGTTATCTATGACACCATTATGCTATCAAACTCTCTCTTAAACCCTAGCCGCTGCCTCTAAATAAAATCCCAAGTATTCAACTTCAACTCAAATTAAAGATTAGAGCTTCTACAACAATTCAAGAAGATAAATCAGCAACACCGCAACGTTTCTACACCAATTTCGGTGCATAATTCTATTCTTTAACTACGAAAGATGAGTACAGTGATTATTACAATATAATAGGATTAAAAGTAACATGATGAAGTTGTAAAGAGGATTTCATATGTAAGTATGTAATTTAAATCTCATCCAAGTCTTCACCTTTTTGATTCATGTCATCATATGCCTATGTTTCTGTGTAAAGTTCATATCTTTTATCAGTTTATTCATGTAGAATCTGTCATTATGCCTCTAAGCCAGTCTACATGCCCCTTTATTTCATGATGTTGTGTTAATTCCAATTTTCTGTGATTTGATTCTCTCTTCTTATCCCTATTCTTTTTATTTTTGGATCTAGGCTACCTTCGAACCTATGTTAAAAATACGCGCGAATGCGAATACGTGGGAACGATGGGAATATGTGAAGTATGGAAAATTGGATATTATTGGATATTTTGGACAATTGGATAATATGTGAAATTGGCATATTTGGGTATGAATTACATGGAATTGATGAAATTGCCTATAATTGTAAATTTGTAATTGAGGCTAATTAGTAAGTAATTAGTGACAATTTGGAATAGGCAATATTATAAACATGATTACATGTTTAATTGGATATACATGACATGAAAATTGGGTATGGGTGAAATACGATTATTAATAAACCTTTGGTATGAGATTAGGCGCAACTGTGGCGTAAGACTGCCCAGAACCGCCTGGAAAATCCAGCTGCTACAATTGGACGTCTAATGTGAGAGGTCAAAGGAATGAATTGTAGGCGTAACAGTTAATGACACGAGGTTAGACCCGGTTTGTGGCGTAAGACTGCCCGGAAACGCCCGACAAATCCAGCAGCCACAAAGTGTTCGATCTAATGTGGGAGGTCATGCACCGTTCGTCAAAAGGAATGAATTAAGGAATACTAACCATAATAAGACATAGGTATGGTTAAAGGGTTAAGTGGGGTGACATGTAAATTATGACATGTAAATATGGACTTAACTGGAATAAGATAAGACATGTAAATTATGACATGTAAGTATGGACTTAACCATAGCATGTGTAAGACATGGACATTTAAATTAAAATGGTTAAGTGGGAGAAAAACCTAGTGGGGACCAAGCATAGGTGGGAGGCTTGTGTCGGATGGGGACCCGTTTCAACCAGTAACCCATCTGAGTATCTAATTGGGCCCGGTACTAGGCCGGGGTTGGGGCACGCTTAATGGACTTGAATGTAAGAGGTCAAAACGTGAATAGCGGTGGCAACGCAAGTCCAACGGGTTCATGTGCGTGCATGGGTCCGGGATGGTAGGTAAGACGTTGTTGCATCGTGTAGGTATGGTCGTGCATTTTATGTTGGTATCGGGGTTGCCACTTTGGGGAGTGATACACCCCACTGTGGGGCCAGCATGGGTGCCTACGGGGTTTAGGGAGCTGATCGAATGGGTAGGGTAAGGTAACCTTAGCGGTGGTAGGAGCAAGCCGGCACCTACGATAGCAGCTAGGTACAAGTAACTACCAGGTTTTTCATGTGGGTACAGTTAGTGGGAAATGATCAACCTTTAGTAAATAGAGACTAGTAGATGTGCGGTGCAATTAAGTAATATGGTGTAACTTAGCAAAAGTGCAGTGTAAAAAACTACATGTTGGTTGAGTTGGATAGTCCTTTGGGTGCTAGTTTGATGTTGACTTCGGTCTTCGGGGTTTGTACTTGGAGGGTTGTTCGCTTAGCCAAAGTGTAGGATTGTCTTAGTACTTAGGAATGGAATCATCTTGTCCATCATTTTTATCTACCTTATCTATGCTACAGCCATATCATGATACCTATTTATGTCTTGATCATTTACCTTACCTATTATTTGTTAAAATTACTGGACTCGGCAGACTTTATGTCTGACCCGTTTTGTTTCCTCCCCCCCCCTCTGGGTTGCAAGGAGGGAATACTACAGCTTAGTGCCGATTTCTTTCAGTTGCTTGAAGAGAGTAGATGTATCGCTTTGGACTCTCTCATCTTTATGGCTTTGCTTATGCTCAGTTGGGATTTATGCATTTATGTTTTTTAAGTATTTGCTTCTATATGTACCTTGAAGTTTTTGGAAAAGACTATTGATCCTGTTGTAATGGTTTTGGAGACTACTTATGTAAGCTTGTTTTGAGTTATGATGCTATGAAATAAATTTTGTCTTCCGTTATGTTGTTTTATTTATTTGTTCTTGTAATTTATCTGTTCTATACAACAATAACGCTTCATGGACATTGATGCATTCCCTTTGTGAGTGACATTAATGGACATGGTGTGTTACAATACGATACCTATCCATTCATTTTAAAATTCCTCTTTATAACTTTTGCATGCATTCGTTTATTCTTTGTTAATGCATATGTTATCCATCCATTCCTTTTAAAAATTCCCTTTTATAACTTTTGCATGAAATCATTTATTCCTTATTAATGCATAAGTTACCCATCCATTCATTTTAAAAAAAACTCCTTTCTAAGTTCTACATGCATTCATTAATTCTTTGTTAATGCATACGTTACCTATCCATTCATTTCAAAATTCCTCTTTATAGCTTTTTCATGCATTCATTTATTCTTTGTTAATGCATACGTTACCCATCCATTCATTTTAACATTCCCTTTCATAACTTTTGCATGCAATCATTTATTCTTTGTTAATGCATACTTTACCCATCCATTCATTTTAAAATTTCTTTTTATAACTTCTGCATGCATTAATTTGTTTCATATTTAATGCATACGTTACCCATTTCTATTTCAATTCAATACTTGTGCTAATTCATTTTCAAGGCTATTCATTTCTTGTCGTTGCTTATAATAATTTGCCCGACCTTTCTCTCTTTTCCTCACTTTCCTTTTCTTCATTTCCCTTTTCTTCTTTAAATCCTGTAGACTCACATAAATATAAACAAAAGAAAATTAAAAGGTAAATCAACTTTCAATTTCTGGAATTCACGTTATTCCTTCCTTCACGCATGGATTAGGCATCATATTTTTGCAATTTATCCTTGCAAAAGGAGGCTAACCCATGGCATGAAAAGGAAAAAAAAACTTCACAATGAATCCCATCACTCTTGCTCTGACCGCGACTGCGAGTCGTTTTCCCCTCTTTTTCCACTGCCTATAAGTGAGTTCATCTCACTATTTATTAATTTAAGCATTCTACTTTATGATTTGTGTGCACTTTTTAGCTATGTTCTAGTTGTTTCATTTTCATGCTGAATAAAATACTTGACCTGTTGTTTTCTTAAACGGATAAGAATCTATGATACACTTGATATTTGCTTACTACCTTGCTAATTGTTGCTAGAATGAGTGAATGACTGTGATATTTCTAACACCTTTTTGGATTGAATTTTTGTGTTGTGCAATCTTACCAATGATACTGGGGTCAATAGCATCTGGTGTCTGTCTGAAAGAAGTTGGTTGTTTCAAGTTGTGGGTTACCATTTTTTCCTGATTAGTGTATACGTCTTGCTGACCTTTTTCTATTCCCTTTGCCTAGTAGATCATGAGTACCTGCCTCTTAATTAATATTTACTAGGTACTTTGTGCTTTACATGCATTCCATGCAGTTCATGTGGTACCTCGATGTACTACGTCTGTCAGTCTGTGTGTCACTTGCTGTCATTAGTCTGTGTAACGACCCATATCTTTGACCGTTCAAATCAACAATAAACCACACATGTCGACCCAAACAAATCACAAATACAGGCGGTTATTGGGAAAAGAAGAAAGAAGAGAAAAACAAATTTCAGAAGCTCACAGCGGAAGGACAACATATAATAACTAATAACAGTTGGAAAATATATACATTTGACTATAACGTACAAATGATAATTCAGAGTTACACATAAGCAGAGATACATAACATGGCAGCGGAAATAAAATGCAGTGGAAATAATTATATATAGTATATGTGTATACCAACTTCGTCTTCGTGCTCTAAAGGAAGAAATCTTCGTTAACTGCAACATCTGCTGACCCAAGCGTATTACATAAAAGAAACACAATAAACACTCGGATCAGCACTAAATCATTCTCATATTAGTCAAATCAAAATACGAAATAACATCAGTATCATGGGCGCAGTAACTCAAGAGATGTTACGGGATTTTCCATCTCTCAAGGATCCGTTAAACTAATACATAGATAGTATAATACGCTATTATAATAGTGTCTACTCAGTAAAGTATAAATACTGAAAATAGCGTAAGCGGGATTACATTTTTACCCTTACACCGTTTATAATACCGTAGTCTATACAGTACCGTAAATCCACCATAAACGATGGCATCAGAGGGCACTCCATAGGTACGATACAAATCAAAATCGTACGGGGCTCGATAAGGATAGTATGACAAGGCACTCGAGGAATTGCCCAGGGTAGGATTCTACCAATTGCACTCCCGGACCGGTGGTAACGCATAGCAGCCACTACCGCCCACCTCGGAACACACTCCGAAAGTCATAAATGGGCCCAAATCATCATCATCATCATAGTCATAGAAATAGTATCGAAGAAGTGTGTTCGATCAAAGGTGCTACCTCAATTAGTCACGGTATAGCTCCTGTTTTAGTCATTTCAATTCTGACCTGAAGGTCAGGGCTATTTCGATATCGTTCATCTTCTTCGATTCAATAATCGCCTCCATGTCATCATACTCATTCTGGATACGTCATAACGTTCACAGTTGTCAAAGTGGTATCGACACTGACAGAGAGTATGCCTTATGTCGACTCCAGTCTCTTTGACAACCAACGCTTACATCTTTCACATCGATTGGTTCTTTTATATTTCACAAAGGTTCGATTCATCTCAAAATATCATATTCTGTTTCGAACCAAGTATATATTCAAATAGAATATAATTTCATATAAAAAATATCCCAATCATTCCCAAACCGATTATATTCGAACTAGAATACATTTCCATGTCATTATATTATACTCGTATAATATTTCGAATCGCTCTATATTCACATAGAATATACTTCATCCTAAAGATTCAGTTATTTCAAGTCGATTTACATTTGAAATCCCTTCATATTCAAATAGAATATATATATATTTCCAAATCTATTCATTCCAATCTTTGGAAATCCCATTTATATTCAAGTAGAATAAAATCTACTTTTGCATATTAAAAATCGGTTTAAAATCAATTCATATTCAAATAGAATATAACTTATCTCAACTCCATTTGACCCAACGGTTTAAATCCAAACGCTTTCCATTCGGAAGAAGAATTACAATTCATAAAATAATTTTTTTGAAAATAAATACTTATAAATAGAACCTTATAAAAATTTACTTATATAGAATCATTAGAGTGTACTAAGGTAATTTAAATCACTATATATATATACATAAAATAAGCTTACTAGATAATTCTTTTTTAAATAAAAATATATATATGAAAACTTCACTTATATCAAAGTAGATATATAGTTTATAAATAAAATAAAAATAGAATAAAATAAAAACAGAACAAAATAAAAATAGAATTTTTAAACCTTAAGTTGTTTCTCCTTCCAAATTTCAACACTTGAATCTAAATTCCGGTCTCAAATGGAGTTACACCATTTCAATATCTTATTCCAACCCATTCAACCCTTTTCCATTTCGAGGATTCAAAACCATCTTCGTGTTTAGTTTAAAAAAACTCCAAATATCCTCGGTTACTTTTATTCAAAAATTTAAATTCGAAAGAATTTATTAAATTTGACTCCACCAATTATTGGAATAAATCCCAAATCACATTTAAATCCAAATTACAAACTTCCGAATTAGTTTGGGAAATTTCTTAACCATTCCAAATAACATCGAGAATTCATATCATAAAGGAAAAATAAAAATTTATCGAAAATCGATATATTTCCTTGAAATGAAATTTTCCACCTATTAGAATTCATATAATTTAAAATCATTTAACCAACCGATGTCCATATATCATTTGCCATCCTATGGCCAAGTGATTTAAATTTAATTTCTCGATATTCAGGGATGGATCTATCATTTCAATCCAAATCAGGGTCACAGAGGTTTATCATTTCACTCTGTGTTCTTAATTTATTTTATCGATAAAACCCTGGTTTATTAGATGCCCGTAACATCAAGGGTAAATGGGATTTATCGTCACAATCACATGGAATACAATATACTGAATATGAAGCTTTAACAATGTCAATATCAAATTCGGTAACATAATCCAACCAAGCATCCATCACACCATTCTATTCAACTGATCCGCATTAGACTATTTCAGGATTAGCAAGGCTTCAAATTTCCAACTAGAAATTTAAATTTAATTAAATAACTAATTATCGATCTAATTTGCATGTTAACACATTGGTATATCAAAATTTAAGCAACCAAATTCAACAGCTAATCACAACCATGCAACCAAACTATTTCATAATTTAATTCGATAAATATGGGAATAATTCAGTATTTCGTGAGTGAAGAATCACTCACCTTTGGTCTTAATTGGATCGAACGTCCAAAAGAAGCCCAAAATTTCACAGTCTCTAAATGCAGCGAAACTAGTGCCAAAACATCCGCAATTTCGCCACGATCCAAATGCAACAAACCGCACGTCAATCCGAGGTCGCATGAAAAAGTTATGCTTGTTTTACCGTTTGAATTCAAAATATATAAAAATTAATAACATAAATCTTTCACCCAATCCGGAGGTGCCACGTCATCAGTAGGAATCCTTCTTCCCGCTCCTCTTCTTACCTGGTACAGTAACGAACGTGAAACAACCCAAACCCGCTCCATCTTTGACCAATTACTGCGCCTTGCACCGTCTACCTGAGGACCTCCAACCACCTCCATGTCGAAGCTCCTTCTGCGCCGCACTCACCTGCACCGGACCCACCTTCTCCGATGGTCCCCTTCGCCGCCGCCAGTCCAAGAACCGAAGCCAATTCCGCACCCTAAAACGGAATTTCCCGCCTCCTCCGATCACGATAAGACTTGCCACCACCACCTTTGAACTCGTATCGACATCCTCTTCAATACCCACAAACCCAATTTCGCGATTAACCTTTAAATCGAAAACCCCCAATTTGCATGTATGGGTATCGTGATTTCAGCCCTTTGACCGCGATTTCCGGCAAACTGAAGCGCTGCATGTCGAAACAAACTACACCCGTAGGTTCGTATCGTCAAGATCTTCGATTCGGTATATCATAAGCTAGGGTTTGAAGAGATTTTATTTTGAAATTGAAATTTTTATTTCTAGGGTTTTGAAAAATCTGTTTTCAGCCATTAGAGACTATGGAGGTGGAAATGAACGTACAATGGTTAATGGGCTGATAGGGTAAAGGTGGATTTTATTTATATATAATTATAAGGCCCAAATATGAGAAATACCCAATTATCCATTTACATTGATCTCGTTCACATTTTCTCCAGTACGATCAAATGGTAAGTCGGATCGTAACGCAAATTGAAATCCTATCATAATTCACCGTTCTGGTTCCGATGACGCCAGTTTCGTCGAATTCCGAGACACTTGCCAAAATAGTTAATTTTCACAGTTTATAAATTAATAAAAACATCCAATAATTCATTTAACTATTTTAATTCAATTTAAATATTTATTAAATTTCATTTTAAATCTAATTGTAACTTAAATAAATTTTATAAATTTATTCACATATTTTAAGTTCCCAAATTAAATTATTTATACATTTGAATTCATATTTCAATCATTCCTTAAACAACTCAGCATTTAATTAAATATATAAATGTTATATCCCAAAATTCCAATTCTTTATCATAATAACAAAATAAAATTTCCTTTAGGTTAACACAATTTACATCTTTACTATATTTATTAAAAATCAACTTAAAACCCACTTTATACATAGATTTCAATATTTTAATTTCCAAATTTTATTACTAACAATTGTGATGCCCAAAACTAAATAAATCACATCTCATTTGGTTATCTTACAAATAAAATTCAAAATCCAACATTTACCCACATAAGCTACATAAAAAAAAGTCTTATATATATGCTCAATCCATATAATGATTATCATATAAATGATCAAACTTTACTTTTTTACCATTATTATCTCATTTCTCTATATCAAATGTAAATTTAAATATCTGGAAAATTTTGGGTTGTTACATTCTCCCCCACTTAAAATCTTTTCGTCCTCCAAAAGAGAATGAAACGATATTAAGCACATATCTATTTCAAATCCATACATAAAATAGTATTTACAAAATAAGTATATAGTGGTAAAACTCATAAATTTTTCTAACTCCCGAAATCACGGAAAATTTCGGCAGCATCTCCTTTGTACGAAGAGCCCTGGGAAAATCCCATCATAGATATAACTCAATTATTCATCTTATCACGAGATGCGGTGTCCCAAACAATGGGGAAACCAAATATATATATATACCCACAAACAAAATAACACAAATACGTACCTTTCTTTAGCGTTTATTTGCCTTATTATTTATCTTAGCATTTAGCATTTAGCGCAAGCGAGCTCTGAAGCATAGTGAGACTTCCTTACACCTGCTACATACTCGCATACACATGAGAATCAAGCATATATACACTAAATAGCAAATGCATATAACTCACACAACATATCATCGACATTTCAACAACAAAACCAACATGTTAACAACATGCCATCAAACAAATCAATGATTATCACCCCATAAATGATGAAATTTGACTAAAACACACTGAGAAAAAGTTGTAGCATTTGTTTCAGGCTTTCCGAATTGTCTAGATTCGTCGAATTCGGATAATTCGTTCAAAAGTTCTAACCATTTTAGTGAAGGCGAACACCTCAGCCCCTACACTGAAAAATGCAGATCTGAGTTGTTCACCCAGTTTTTAACCCATTAAACAGCAAAATTTAAATCAGCACATTAAGGAAAAGTTTTAGTTCAGATCCTGGGCTTTCCGAATTGTACTCGCACATTAAAATCCGACGCTCCGTTAGGAAATTATGACCAAAACAACATTGGTATTCAGTTCAGATTTTTTTTTTCTGCGTATACGACTATGACTAATTCTCAGACTTCAACCTAATAAACATGAAAATTAGACAAGGCCCTATTAGCAAAAGTTTTAGTTCAGTTTCCGAGGTTTCCAAAAAGTCCGGAATCGTTAAATTTCGATCATCCATTCAAAAGTTATGACTGTTTTACTTCAGCCTATTGAAAATTTCAGATTTTCATATCACATCGGTTTATTTATTTATAGTTTCAATCCTTTTGGATTCCAAAATTTAAGCAACGCTTAACCATCTAAAAGGGGTTATCGCTCCATTAAGCACACAATGTGATTCACGCTTTATTGCCTAAATATATTCATGTTCATTTCACTTATCTCAAACGAATTTCATTTACTTATGTTCCATTTCCGTCCATCTTACTTAAGTTCAATTTCAATTCACCCATTTATATTGAATGGATTTCCGACCAAAAAACATTTTCAATAAAAAAAATTTACTTACTTCATTATCCGAGTAATGAATTTATATTCAATTGCTTATTTCATTCCAATATATTCCTATTCGTTTCTCGTTCATTTTCAAGCATTACATTCCGAATAAACTTGAACTCATTGGACGTTTCCAACAACTATATTATATTAAATCTTTAATTTATCTTCAAGCATCAATTTGCCAAAATTTATAACTTATTTTTTTTCTAAGTATTAAATTCTCAATTAACCTTTATGTGGTCTTCTAAATTAACTCTTATCGAGTCAATTCACTTGGCTCGACTAAATTTTTGCTTCCTTTCATTTCTCAAAAGCTTGTTCATTCCATAAATATTAAATCATTAATCATTTGGCCCTCTATATTCATTTAAATCTAGTTCTAAATTGGCCAATTTAAATTTCACGAGTCTAGTTCTTTTATACTAGTTCGTTCGACTTAATTGAATCCATTCAGTTTCAATTTTTCGATCTTTAATTCGTTTTTCTTTTCATTTTAAATAAAACTTATCCCATTAACACAAATTCATTGGTTGACCTACCAATCATGAATTGAATTATGACTATTTACTACTCAAGTTTATTCTTAGTTCTCAATCGTCATTATCTGAGCAATAGATTTGTTTAATGATTATTTTAATCCAAATGAACCAAATTTTATACTTGCATCACATTTCCTTTGTTTGGCACTTCCATTCTTACCTTTTACCTTTTTTCTTATTTCCGTTTTCCAATTTTAAATTGAACCTTATTGAAAATTCACATTTTATCAACGACATAATTTCCTTTTGACTCTTTTCGACTAACTTAACATACTTATTAATTAACTAAGTCGTGGGCTATCACTCTTATTTTACAACCACATCATAAATTTCATTTTGGTCGACTTTAATTGGTTTTTATTCCATAGTTAATTTAATTTTCTATAACCCCTTTTTCGGCCAAACCTAGGATTCCTAAAGTTAACCATCGTTCACGCTTAGGGTTTATGTAACACCCCGTATTTTCTGTGAACTTAAGAATTACAAATCTGAGTATAATTAAAATATAAAATCAGAATCAAGGGAAACGGGCTGTGCCATTGCGTTCGTCTAGGAAAAATACGCGAAATAGAGTCCGAAATTTCGTAAATCGGAGTCCATATGACCAAGTTATGGCCTTCCAAAGTTCAGAAAAAAATTAAACAGCACAGACCAGGTCGACTGGGGAGTCGACCCTAGAGTCGACCTGCCCCCAGGGGGTCGACCCTAGAGTCGACCTGCCCCCAGGGGGTCGACCCTAGAGTCGACCCTAGTGTCGACCTGGGGGTCGACCTGCCTCCGAATCTGCTTTTCTGCCTGGGTGCGTTCTGATGTATCTGGTCTCGTTTTCTGTCTAGATTCGTCTGCCTAAACCTATTTAAACAGCCCCAAACCCAGCTTTCTCTGCACACAATTCTATTCTGCTTCTACTCTGCCTCTGTTCTAAATTAAAAATAAAAATGGCGTTGCTACTCTGCTGGAATCAAAACTAGAAGACCATCAACATCAACCTAAATTCAATTAGAGATTAGAGCTTCTGCAACGATTCTACAACAACTAGAGTTCTTTCTTTAATCCAATTAAGGCAAGTGCAGTTACTTTCCGATATAAACGTTAATTTTGATTGTGACATGAACTCTAAATCTGAATCTGAGGTTATATCTGTTCTGTTCTGATCTGATCTGTTTTATTCTGTACCTCTTTCCTCTTTCTGTTCTATAGCCAGGCTACCACGAGCCTGAGCCAATCTCATAAGAGATCAACATACGTTAAAATGTTTGGGACAATCAAATGAATGTGCATAAATTGGGCATGACCGATATGTGATTGATTTGAGGAAAGAACATAGGTTGGACTTGGAACTTAGAACATAAATCTAAGGCATAATTGGACTGATCTGTGACTGATTTGAGTATATAAACTAGATCTAGATCTGTGCATATATGACTGTTTGGGATTATCATATGATAATACATAACTTGCAAATCTGGAATATTAAGATCTGAACTAAAACACATATCATATGTTAGATCTAGATCCTTGGGCATATTTTATAACGGATTATAACTTAGGTGTGAAGATCCATATTAAGATTTGATAACTATCAAGTGTGAATAACACCTAAGTAGGAGATTTTTGAATATATGACATGCATTGAAATAGATGGCTATAGTTGGTATAATTTATATGGGAATCTTTTGTACTAGGCAAGTGGAACTAAATTGGGACATGTAAATTATGACCATAATCTGTGACATGCAAATTCAATGCAAACGTAGGGTATATGATCCTAGTGTGAATCATGACCACTATTTAGGCATGCAAATTTAGGCCAAATTTATAATTAGGCAAGATATGTGAAACTTTAAGGAATGATGAAAATCAGTTATAATTGCCTAATTTGCTAGTTCTGCTATATTTGCCTAATCTGTTAGTTTTATTATATCGCCTAATCTGCTAGTTCTGTTATATTGCTTAATCTGCTAGTTCTGCTCTACTGCCTAGTTTACTAGACCTATTCATCTGCTAGATCTGTCATCCGCTAAGTCTGTTGAAAGTCCCTAAATCTGTTAAATTTATTTGTTTAAATGCCTAACCTGTTATATGCCAAAATCTGCTAAGTTGCTAAATCTGTTAAATCCGTTAAGTCATATAATATGGAAAATCTGTTATCTGCTAAAATATGTTATATGCTGTGTTGATATAATCATCCTGTTATTGATATAATCTGAATTGGCATATATATTGGGCGTGCGCATAAAACGGTAAATTATTAATTAATTGGCCGCAAAGATAAACGTGACTAACTCGAGGTTAGAATGAGTTTGCGGTGTAATTCTGCCCGGAACCGCCCGGCACATCCAGTGGACGCAAACAATAGGTTCTAATGTGAGAAGTTAGTCATAACCTGCTTAAGACACGAGGTTAGGTCTGGCTTGTGGCAGAAGTCTGCCCGGAAACGCCCGGCCCATCCAGCGGCCACAAGCTAGCGACCTAATGTGAGAGGTCTGGGCATTAATAATTAATTAATGCAAATCTAAGATAAGAATGACGTCTAAAATGTATTGGGGGAAATAGGGTTAAACCAACTGGATTAATAGGTGTAGTAAACCCGTCCATGAATCTGTAGGCCCAATACAAAGTTAGACAAATCTGAAAAATCTGTACATCTGATCTGTTAGTATGAAAACTTGTTAACTTAATCTGTGAACTAGTAAATCTGAATTCTGTATGTCTGAACTTGTAAACAAGTTTATCTGAGATCTGTTAGTCTGGGGACACAAGGTTAGGAGGGGAATTACTTGTGTCATCTGTTGTTTGGGACCCATATTAGTCAGTAACCCTTTCTGGTATCAAAACTTTGACCCAACAGTAGATAGGGTCCGGGCACGCTTACTGAACTAATTATAAGTGGTTCATTCTGATAATGGCGAGGGGAGTTGATGGTGCGTTCCAACCGGGTCATGTGCGTGCATGGATCCCGATCTGCCTCTGAGGATGTAAGACGTCGTGACATCTGTAAATAGGTCTGTGCCAATTGGTTGTCACTTTAGGGAGTGATACACCCTACTGTGGGGCCGACACAGGATATTTATGTATTAGGGAGCCGATCGCTTGGGGTAGGGTTTTAGGGTACACTTAGTTCTGTCTGTTTCTGTTGGTACCGTCTGTTTATGTTGGGTGGTAACACCCGTCTGTTTCTGTGTGGTACTGTCTGTTCGGGTGGTAAAGGCCCATTACTAGTGTACACCTAATTCTACATTCTGTTTCCGTTGGGATTAATCTGTTTCTGCTTCTGTCTGTTTCTGATCGGGTAGTAAAGGCCCATTATTAGCATTCTGTTTCTGTTAAATTATTCTGTACCCGTTCCTGCTTCAGTGTAGACATTAGGGTGACACCTAATTCTGTTATATTAGTATTAGTGCAGAGAAGTGTAAAGCAATAGTTTATGTCATTCTGTTCTTCTGTTATATCTGCTACACCTGTTACAGTTATCCCTCATCCAGTTTTATGTTCATGTCATATTATTATTATTATCTGTTCATATGCTGAAAGTCACTGGATTTGCCAGACTTTTTGTCTGACCCTTGTTGTTTCGCCTCCTTTCTTCCGTTTCCCCCCAGGTTATCCAAGGAGGGAATACTTTAGCTTGATCCGGATTTCTCTTTGCTTGAAGTGCTTAAAGTATGGCTTGGCTCTGTATAGCTTCCGTTCCATGGGGATTATGATTTTAAACCATGCATTTTGAAGGCTTTTGTACAAGACTGATATTTTGTACTTGAATTCTGAGATTTGAAAGGATGTAACCATATTGATTTCTGTTTCCGCTGTAATAAAGTTAAAAAATTTCAAGTACTGTTTTATTTGTCTTGTAAGTTTCTGTTCTGTTTACTAAAATGCTCCACCAAAGTTAAGGCATTCCCTTTGTGAGTGACCTTAACGGAGGTGTGGTGTTACACTTGGTATCAGAGTTGAAGGTTACCAGATTTTATAAAAAGTTTTGAAAACTATTTTCAAAAAGGTTTTGAAAGGAAGTATTTTCAAAAATAAAGCTTATTTTGAAAAACATAATCCCCAAGAGCAATATATCTTTCTTTCAGTCCTTTTTGTATTGAACCTTTCCTTTTTCGTTTCAGCATGTCTGAAGCATCTGAGATACCAGAGGGTGTTCGTGTACCCGGTTGGTTTCGTCAATATCTTGAGGCTAGGACTGCCGTTGCAGGTCCAACAAATGATCCCCCACCCCCTCCTCGTGCAATTGCTTTCTCAAAGATCTGTAGAGATTTTAGGGCCATGGGTGGGAAGGATTTCAAAGGAACTGAATCATTCGTAGAAGCGAGGAATTGGCTCAAAGAAACTGAGGATCTATTCGTTATCTTCGAGGTGGACAATAGGCAGAAGGTACAGTTGGTAGTATGGCTGCTCAAAGACGAAGCTTCCTACTAGTGGGAAGTCACTAACGCCGAGAGGCTGGTTGAGACATGGATGGATTTCAGAACAAGGTTTGAGACAAAATTTCTCTCGCAAGCTGAACGGAGTTTACAACTGGAAAAGTTCTTATCTCTTAAGCAAGAAAGTATGACGGTCAAGGAATACGTCAACCAGTTCAACCAACTAGCTAGGTTCGAATTGGATTTAGTCAACACTCAGCATAAAAAGGCTCTCCGCTTTGTTAAAGGATTGAACGAGCCACTGCACAGCCTAGCCATGACCCATGTACCCATGGGAGCAACTTACGAGAAATTGGTGGATATGGCACTACTGCACGAGGAAGACAAGGGCCCGAAAGAGACAAAGAAGGAGGAACCACAGAATAAGAAAGTAGGGCCCAAAAAGGAAACACAAAGGAAGGATGAGAAGTCTGAAGATAAGAAGGGGAAAAAGTGCTTTACTTGTGGAAGCTCGACTCATCTGAACAAGGATTGCAGAAAAAGGAAGGGCGCTTGCTTCAACTGTGTAGAGATGGGACACTTCACTAGGGACTGCCCGAAGAAACGAGGACAAGGAAGGCAGGCGAACACTCTTGAGGCTAGTGGCTAGGATAGAAATAGGAAAATTTCTATAGTAGGTTTAATTTCTTTATCTGATTATGGAGTTAAGACTTTTTCTGATTCTGGTATTTTGATTTTGTAATCGATACTCTGCACTTTAATACTAGTATTATTTCTGAATTCCGCTGTAGACTCAGACCCATAAGGGTTATGGCTCATCTGTTTGAGATTGGGGTTTGAGGGATATCTATGTTAGGCGTCAAGTATGACGCATACATTCTGAGTTTTCGTGGGGTATGATTTTATCATGCTTAACTTCCTAAGAGTCATTAGGGAACCTGATCTGTACCAGTAGCCTGTAAATATCTGAATACTTCTGATAAGATTTCCAGTTTTGACATTGTCTAAAGAAGGTAATCCTCTGGGTGTCAATTTGATGTCGGTTTCGGTCTTTGGGGCCGATACTTAGGACCCATGTCTAATGGGAACCAAGTTTTTGTTCTATCTGTACTCACCTCCATCATTCGACTGTATCCTATCGATCGAATCTTCGAACTTTAGGTAGAAACTAATGGGTGTAAACATGTGTTTGAGATATGTTATGTTTGATGGTTGCAAGTGGATGCAAGTGGTTGCTAGTGGTTGCTCGTGGACGCATATACACACACTAGGCACTAGATCGGCTCGAAAACACTCTCATACTGCATATGGATGTGTGAGCATTTTAAATTTTTATGGATGCAAAATGGTTGAATCAGCACATGGATGTTGCATATGAGTGGATGGTTGTGCACTCATATAGAAATGATATGTATCAAATAGGAAAATTGCATACATATTGGACTCATGGCACTGACATAATTCGCATTAAGGAGGTCAACTGAATCAGTAGACCGCCTGATCTTTGCATTAGATAAGGAACATATACACACACTTTTGCAAATGTTCATACAGCACTAAAAATTTCTAAGGACAATGGATGGTTGTGGATGATGACTGAGTAGATGAGTGATTGGATGGTAGCACACATTCTTCTTAACATGAAGATTTCGGGGACGAAATCCTTTAAGGAGGGGAGAATGTAACACCCCGTATTTTCTGTGAACTTAAGAATTACAAATCTGAGTATAATTGAAATATAAAATCAGAATCAAGGGAAATGGGCTGTGCCATTGCGTTCGTCTCGGAAAAATATGCGAAATAGAGTCCGAAATTTCGTAAATCGGAGTCCATATGACCAAGTTATGGCCTTCCAAAGTTCAGAAAAAAATTAAACAGCACAGACCAGGTCGACCCTAGAGTCGACCTGCCCCCAGGGGGTCGACCCTAGAGTCGATCTGCCCCCTGGGGGTCGACGCTAGAGTCGACCCTAGAGTCGACCTGCCCCCAGGGGGTCGACCCTAGAGTCGACCCTAGTGTCGACCTGGGGTCGACCTGCCTCCGAACCTGCTTTTCTGCCTGGGTGCGTTCTGATGTATCTGGTCTCGTTTTCTGTCTAGATTCGTCTGCCTAAACCTATTTAAACAGCCCCAAACCCAGCCTTCTCTGCACACAATTCTATTCTGCTTCTACTCTGCCTCTGTTCTAAATTAAAAATAAAAATGGCGTTGCTACTCTGTTGGAATCAAAACTAGAAGACCATCAACATCAACCTAAATTCAATTAGAGATTAGAGCTTCTGCAACGGTTCTACAACAACTAGAGTTCTTTCTTTAATCCAATTAAGGCATGTGCAGTTACTTTCCGATATAAACGTTAATTTTGATTATGACATGAACTCTAAATCTGAATCTGAGGTTATATCTGTTCTGTTCTGATCTGATCTGTTTTATTCTGTACCTCTTTCCTCTTTCTGTTCTATAGCCAGGCTACCACGAGCCTGAGCCAATCTCATAAGAGATCAACATACGTTAAAATGTTTGGGACAATCAAATGAATGTGCATAATTTGGGCATGACCGATATGTGATTGATTTGAAGAAAGAACATAGGTTGGACTTGGAACTTAGAACATAAATCTAAGGCATAATTGGACTGATCTGTGACTGATTTGAGTATATAAACTAGATCTAGATCTGTGCATATATGACTGTTTGGGATTATCATATGATAATACATAACTTGCAAATCTGGAATATTAAGATCTGAACTAAAACACATATCATATGTTAGATCTAGATCCTTGGGCATATTTTATAACGGATTATAACTTAGGTGTGAAGATCCATATTAAGATTTGATAACTATCAAGTGTGAATAACACCTAAGTAGGAGATTTTTGAATATATGACATGCATTGAAATAGATGGCTATAGTTGGTATAATTTATATGGGAATCTTTTGTACTAGGCAAGTGGAACTAAATTGGGACATGTAAATTATGACCATAATCTGTGACATGCAAATTCAATGCAAACGTAGGGTATATGATCCTAGTGTGAATCATGACCACTATTTAGGCATGCAAATTTAGGCCAAATTTATAATTAGGCAAGATATGTGAAACTTTAAGGAATGATGAAAATCAGTTATAATTGCCTAATTTGCTAGTTCTGCTATATTTGCCTAATCTGTTAGTTTTATTATATCGCCTAATCTGCTAGTTCTATTATATTGCTTAATCTGCTAGTTCTGCTCTACTGCCTAGTTTACTAGACCTATTCATCTGCTAGATCTGTCATCTGCTAAGTCTGTTGAAAGTGCCTAAATCTGTTAAATTTATTTGTTTAAATGCCTAACCTGTTATATGCCAAAATCTGCAAAGTTGCTAAATCTGTTAAATCCGTTAAGTCATATAATCTGGAAAATCTGTTATCTGCTAAAATCTGTTATCTGCTGTGTTGATATAATCATCCTGTTATTGATATAATCTGAATTGGCATATATATTGGGCGTGCGCATAAAACGGTAAATTATTAATTAATTGGCCGCAAAGATAAACGTGACTAACTCGAGGTTAGAATGAGTTTGCGGCGTAATTCTGCCCGGAACCGCCCGGCACATCCAGTGGCCGCAAACAATAGGTTCTAATGTGAGAAGTTAGTCATAACCTGCTTAAGACATGAGGTTAGGTCTGGCTTGTGGCAGAAATCTGCCCGGAACCGCCCGGCCCATCCAGCGGCCACAAGCTAGCGACCTAATGTGAGAGGTCTGGGCATTAATAATTAATTAATGCAAATCTAAGATAAGAATGACGTTTAAAACGTATTGGGGTAAATAGGGTTAAACCAACTGGATTAATAGGTGTAGTAAACCCGTCCATGAATCTGTAGGCCCAATACAAAGTTAGACAAATCTGAAAAATCTGTACATCTGATCTGTTAGTCTGAAAACTTGTTAACTTAATCTGTGAACTAGTAAATCTGAATTCTGTATGTCTGAACTTGTAAACAAGTTAATCTGAGATCTGTTAGTCTGGGGACACAAGGTTAGGAGGGGAATTACTTGTGTCATCTGTTGTTTGGGACCCATATTAGTCAGTAACCCTTTCTTGTATCAAAACTTTGACCCAACAGTAGGTAGGGTCCGGGCACGCTTACTGAACTAATTATAAGTGGTTCATTCTGATAATGGCGAGAGGTGTTGATGGTGCGTTCCAACCGGGTCATGTGCGTGCATGGATCCCGGTATACCTCTGAGGATGTAAGACGCCGTGACATCTGTAAATAGGTCTGTGCCAATTGGTTGTCACTTTAGGGAATGATACACCCTACTGTGGGGCCGACACAGGATATTTATGTATTAGGGAGCCGATCGCTTGGGGTAGGGTTTTAGGGTACACTTAGTTCTGTCTGTTTCTGTTGGTACTGTCTGTTTCTGTTCGGTGGTAACACCCGTCTGTTTCTGTGTGGTACCGTCTGTTCGGGTGGTAAAGGCCCATTACTAGTGTACACCTAATTTTACATTCTGTTTCCGTAGGGATTAATCTGCTTCTGTCTGTTTCTGATCGGGTAGTAAAGGCCCATTATTAGCATTCTGTTTCTGTTAAGTTATTCTGTACCCGTTCCTGCTTCAGTGTAGACATTAGGGTGACACCTAATTCTGTTATACTAGTATTAGTGCAGAGAAGTATAAAGCAATAGTTTATGTCATTCTGTTCTTCTGTTATATCTGCTACACCTGTTACAGTTATCCCTCATCCAGTTTTATGTTCATGTCATATTATTATTATTATTATCTGTTCATATGCTGAAAGTCACTGGACTTGCCAGACTTTTTGTCTGACCCTTGTTTCGCCTCCTTTCTTCCATTTCCCCCCCAGGTTATCCAAGGAGGGAATACTTTAGCTTGATTCGGATTTCTCTTTGCTTGAAGTGCTTAAAGTATGGCTTGGCTCTGTATAGCTTCCGTTCCATGGGGATTATGATTTTAAACCATGCATTTTGAAGGCTTTTGTACAAGACTGATATTTTGTACTTGAATTCTGAGATTTGAAAGGATGTAACCATATTGATTTCTGTTTCCGCTGTAATAAAGTTAAAAATTTCAAGTACTGTTTTATCTGTCTTGTAAGTTTCTGTTCTGTTTACTAAAATGCTCCACCAAAGTTAAGACATTCCCTTTGTGAGTGACCTTAACGGAGGTGGGGTGTTACAGTTCAAATAACCATTTCTCTTCTCTTAGTACTCAAGTTCATTTTCTGGTTTCAGAACTAAGAATTCTAATGAATCGAGTTGTCTAAGATCCCAAATCAATATTATTAGTTAAAATGAGCATGAACGCCTTGATTCCGGGCTATAACTAAGTTTTAAATAATATGCGAGTTTATACTATTTAGGAATACCATATCCTATAAAATTCTAAATCCAAACTTTTAATTAACAAAAGCGAAGAAATTCAAATCTTGGTTTAATCTTAAACTCCCCTTTACATACCCTTGGAATTTATATCCAAAATTCTCTTCAAACAAATTATGAAGGTACGGAGTGGTCTCCCCAACTTAGACACTTCATAATAAACGTCGATAATGTGTGCACTCATTACCGAAGTCATTTCCGATGTCTGAGAAGGGATTACACACTTATTTCGTTTGAAAACCATTTGAAAACCACTTCCAAACTATTTCTTATCATACGATATTATTTCAAACATTAGCAAACTATCTTCAAAAACACCCCAGGATCAAGTTTCAAGTTCATTTCTATTTTAATCACAAACATTTCTCACCTAATGATACTTAAAGGTATCATCCCATTTTCAAATATTTTTATAAAACCAGCAGCTTTCCTTATTGAATTTATTATCGAATCACCCGTAATAGGTAATAACCTAATATTATTACCTACTAATGACCCATGCTTATACACCTAAAACCACTAATAGTATATACATAATATATAAAATAAAATCAAAACCATATTATGTCAATTCATTCCATTCGATTATTTAGGAATTCTTATCGATTCTATGGCATCCCATATATCGACCAGAACCCATAAATATTCAACAGAACTATCAACACAATATAAAACCATTTTATATCAAAAATACAAGTATGCTCTCTCGTATATACACTCAAACTCATTGTAGGGCATTTCTAACCCTATCTCTAATGAGTTATTTCCTAAACAGAGCCAAGGTTATCGCTAACCATTGCTCTAATACAAAATGTAACGACCCATATCTTTGACCGTTCAAATCGACAATAAACCACACATGTCGACCCAAACAAATCACAAATACAGGCGGTTATTGGGAAAAGAAGAAAGAAGAGAAAAACAAATTTCAGAATCTCACAGTGGAAGGACAACATATAATAACAAAAAATAGTTGGAAAATATATACATTTGACTATAATGTATAAATGATAAATCAGAGTTACACATAAGCAAATATACATAACATGGCAGCGGAAATAAAATGCAGCGGAAATAATTATATATAGTATATGTGTATACCAACTTCGTCTTCGTGCTCCAAAGGAATAAATCTTCATTAACTGCAACATCTGCTGACCCGAGCGTATTACATAAAAGAAAACACAACAAACACTCGGATCAGCACTAAATCATTCTCATATTAGTCAAATCAAAATACGAAATAACATCAGTATCATGGGTGCAGTAACTCAAGAGATGTTACGGGATTTTCCATCTCTCAAGGATCCATTAAACTAATACATAGATAGTATAATACGCTATTATAATAGTGTCTACTCAGTAAAGTATAAATACCGAAAATAGCGTAAGCGGGATTACATTTTTACCCTTACACCGTTTATAATACCGTAGTCAATACAGTACCGTAAACCCACCGTAAACGATGGCATCAAAGGGCACTCCATAGGTACGATACAAATCAAAATCATATGGGGCTCGATAAGGATAGTATGACAAGGCACTCGAGGAAATGCCCAGGGCAGGATTCTACCAATTGCACTCCCGGACCTATGGTAACGCATAGCAGCCACTACCGCCCACCTCGGAACACACTCCGAAAGTCATAAATAGGCCCAAATCATCATCATCATCATCATAGTCATAGAAATAGTATCGAAGAAGTGTGTCCGATCAAAGGTGCTACCTCAATTAGTCACGGTATAGCTCATGTTTTAGTCATTTCAATTCTGACCCGAAGGTCAGGGCTATTTCGATATCGTTCATCTTCTTCGATTCAATAATCGCCTCCATGTCATCATACTCATTCTGGATACATCATAACGTTCACAGTTGTCAAAGTGGTATCGACACTGACAGAGAGTATGCCTTATGTCGACTCCGGTCTCTTTGACAACCAACGCTTACATCTTTCACATCGATTGGTTCTTTTATATTTCACAAAGGTTCGATTAATCTCAAAATATCATATTCTGTTTCGAACCAAGTATATATTCAAATAGAATAAAATTTCACATCAAAAATATCCCAATCATTCGCAAACCGATTATATCCCAACTAGAATATATTTCCATGTCATTATAATATACTCGTATAATATTTCGAATCGCTCTATATTCACATAGAATATACTTCATCTTAAAGATTCAGTTATTTCAAGTCGATTTACATTTGAAATCCCTTCATATTCAAATAGAATATGTATATTATTCCATATCTATTCATTCCAATCTTTGGAAATCCCATTTATATTCAAGTAGAATAAAATCTACTTTTGCATATTAAAAATCGGTTTAAAATCAATTCATATTCAAATAGAATATAACTTATCTCAACTCCATTTGACCCAACGGTTTAAATCCAAACGCTTTCCATTCGGAAGAAGAATTACAATTCATAAAATAATTTTTTTGAAAATAAATACTTACAAATAGAACCTTATAAAAATTTACTTATATAGAATCATTAGAGTGTACTAAGGTAATTTAAATCACTATATATATACATAAAACAAGCTTACTAGATAAATTTTTTTTAAATAAAAATATATATATGAAAACTTCACTTATGTCAAAGTAGATATATAGTTTATAAATAAAATAAAAATAGAATAAAATAAAATAAAAACAGAACAAAATAAAAATAGAATTTTTAAACCTTAAATTGTTTCTCCTTCCAAATTTCAACACTTGAATCTAAATTCGGTCTCAAATGGAGTTACACCATTTCAATATCTTATTCCAACCCATTCTACCCATTTCCATTTCGAGGATTCAAAACCATCTTCGTATTTAGTTTAAAACAACTCCAAATATCCTCGGTTACTTTTATTCAAAAATTTAAATTCGAAAGAATTTATTAAATTTGAGTCCACCAGTTATTGGAATAAATCCCAAATCATATTTAAATCCAAATTACAAACTTCCAAATTAGTTTGGGAAATTTTTAACCATTCCAAATAACATCGAGAATTCATATCTTAAAGGAAAAATAAAAATTTATTGAAAATCGATATATTTCCTTTAAATGAAATTTTCCACCCAATAGAATTCAAATAATTTAAAATCATTTAACCAACCGATGTCCATATATAATTTGTTATCCTATGGCCAAGTGATTTAAATTTAATTTCTCGATATTCAGGGATAGATCTATCATCTCAATCCAAATCAGGGTCACAGAGGTTTATCATTTCACTCTGTGTTCTTAATTTATTTTATTGATAAACCCCGGGTTTATTAGATGCCTGTAACATCAAGGGTAAATGGGATTTATCGTCACAATCACATGCAATACAATATACAGAATATGAAGCATTAACAATGTCAATATCAAATTCGGTAACAAAACCCAACCAAGCATCCATCACACCATTCTATTCAACTGATCCGCATTAAACTATTTCAGGATTAGCAAGGCTTCAAATTTCCAACTAGAAATTTAAATTTAATTAAATAACTAATTATCGATCTAATTTGCATGTTAACACATTGGTATATCAAAATTTAAGCAACCAAATTCAACAGCCAATCACAACCATGCAACCAAACTATTTCATAATTTAATTCGATAAATACGGGAATAATTCAGTATTTCGTGAGCGAAGAATCACTCACCTTTGGTCTTAATTGGATCGGGCGTCCAAAAGAAGCCCAAAATTTCACAGTCTCTAAATGCAGCGAAACCAGTGCCAAAACGTCCGCAATTTCACCATGATCCAACGCAACAAACCGCGCGTCAATCCGAGGTCGCATGAAGAAGTTATGCTTGTTTTACCGTTTGAATTCAAAATATATAAAAATTAATAACATAAATCTTTCACCCAATCCGGAGGCGCCACGTCATCAGTGGGAATCCTTCTTCCCGCTCCTCTTCTTACCTGCTACAGTAACGAATGTGAAAACAGCCCAAACCCGCTCCATCTTTGACCAATCACTGCGCCTTGCACCGTCTACCTGAGGACCTCCAACCACCTCCATGTCGAAGCTCCTTCTGCGCCGCACTCACCAGCACCGAACCTAGGGTTGTCAATTTCCTACACGACCCGTGACCCGACCCGAAACCCTCACGGAAATTAGCAGGTTAACCTAACCCGTTTAGTTAGCGGGTCATTTTTGGGTCAACCCGAATTTGACCCATTTATAAACGGGTGGGTTTAGGGTTGACCCGCTAACCCAATTTTGATCTGCCAAACCCGATTATATATTTCATCTCTTCCATACCGTTAGTCTTTTATGTATACTGTTCGTGTTAATCTTTATGTATACAGTAATCAGTATGCTCATATATGCAAGCTGTTATATTTTACTAATTTATTCTTCTATGTTGTTAGTCATATTTTACTTATAACAACTGTATCACTTCCATATTTGTAACTCCCCGTATTTCTGTTAACACTAAAGTTACTAATTTAAGAATAACCAATGCTTAATATAATAAATGTGTAAAGGGGAGATGTATCTAATGTGCATACAAATTTAATAATAAATGTATAAAGGGGAGATGTATCTAATGTGCATACAAATTTAATAATAAATGTGTAAAGGGGAGATGTATCTAATGTGCATACAAATTTAATAATAAATGTGTAAAGGGGAGATGTATCTAATGTGCATACAAATTTAATAATAAATGTTAATAATGTACATTAAGAAAGTAATTATGAACATAATTGGCTTCTCTTTAGAACGGATGGCTTTGATTAACCTTGGCATCATCGACGGCTCAAATTAACTTGCAATCCTATATAAACAGCCCCCTAGTCTCCTTCTCTTTGCACCATTCTTCTCTAACCTTATGCTGCACAAATTCTTGATGGACATGGCTTCTTCTTCTTCCTCTAAATCGAAATAAATAGATTAAAATAAAATATAAATCAAGACGAGGATATGCTGCTCAAGTCTTTCAAGAGAAGATTCAAAACAAGTTAGGATTCAAGTAAAGATTCAACGGCTTCAAGCAACGCTATCTTTCTATTCTTTTCTAGATCCAATCAATGTAAGTCGGTTACTTTTTAGATTTGAAAGCCTTTTCTATTTGTGACATGAAATTAAAAGAATATAATAAATATGCCTTATCATTTCATTGAATCTGTGCTTGCTTATGACTTTGGATTTGATTCTTGATTATGGCCTAGAACACATTGTGACTAAATTGCCAATGCTTAAGATTATGACTATGGAACTGTGGCCTTTGAAACCATAAGCCTTTGACTATGAACATAAGCCTTTGACTATGAACATAAGCCTTTGACTAGGAGCATAAACCAATGCCTATGACTATGAAAAGGACAATAGTGGATAATTACTTATGATTCATGAACATGATATTATTGCCTAGGATTATGACTACGAGATTGGATATAAACTTGATTATCTATTCAGTTTATTCTTAATTATCGTTGGATCTTGATTATGGGAATTTATCTATTAAGTTAGATCTACCCATATACTTGAACCTATGTTATTTGTTCAACCCTTTTTATGTCATAATATTATCAGATCTATAGGCCTTCGATGCTTTAATCAATTTATTCAGTGTAATTTGTTAGATCTGTGATTAGTGAATTATCATCTTCTACCAGTCATTATGTCTATCTTTTCATGGCATTTTGGTTCATTCCCTTTTTATCCATGAATCTAGATTTATCTATAATCTAGGATGAAATCACGATTACACGAACGATGGGAATACGATTTGGGCAAATCATAAATTTGACTTAAACATGGTTGTAAACTTGGAAATTGGCATAATGTGGAACATGAACATAATTATGATTGACATAATTTAGAACATGTATTATGGCATGTTTATTAGAATGCAAATTTGAAAATTTGACATAAATTATGGAATATGTAATTTGACATATTAAATTTAGTATTGGCAAGTAAGCTAAGTTTTAGGCGTAAACGGTAAACTAGAATAATAATTCTAGTCTTGCCATAAACTGTAAATTAGGATGTTAAATCAGAATTGGATCAATTAAAGTTAATTTGGCATAATAAGTATATTAGCACAAATTTTGAATTTAGTCATAATTGTGAGTAATTGTCATGTTTAGAATAATCATGGTTAGTGACACTTAATTTGATATAATTTACATACCAAAAACTATAAATATGATATATAGGGAAAATGGGCCGTAATAATAAATGTTGACAATTTACATTAAAAGAGTAATAATGGAATAAGTAAATTAGGGAAAATTTACTTATAGAATTTATCCTAAATGAGAAAAGTAAATTTAGGCAATACGAACATGCTTAACCCGAGGTTGGATTGAGTTGTGATGTAAACCTGCCCGGACCCGCCCGGCTGTCCAGTGATCACAACAATACCTATCCAATGTGGGAGGTTAAAGCATTGAGCTCGATAAAGGCCCGAGGTTAGACTGAGTAGTGGCATAAGATTGCCCGGAACCAATCGGCATACCGGCAGCCACAACAATACCTATCTAATGTGAGTGGCTGGTGCTTTAATAAGACAATTAAAGTTAAGCTAGAATGGGAGGGTTAAGTCAATAAGAACACTTAACCAACTTAATACACTTAAGTTAGAACGATAGGGTTAAGTTAACTAGAACACTTAACCAATTTAACATGGTAACAAGACAAGATTTGTAGGGGTTAAGTAACTAAGAAAAACACTTAGCCAATTTAATATGTTAACCAGACTAGAAATTGGGGGTTAAGTAAATTTAATACACTTAGCCAATTTAATATGTTAGCTGGACTAGACCGTAGGGTTAAGTAAGCTTGAACACTTAACCATCAGAGTGTGATAAATGAATAAGGTTAAGTTAAAACATGAAGGGACAATACTTAACCATTAGAACTTGTTAGTCAAACCAATGTTAGGGTTAAGTTAACTAAGGGAACACTTAACTGTATTAACATGTTAGTTAAAATAGATAGGCAAGGTTAAGTTAAAAAGGAACACTTAACCAATACAAGATTAATGGGTAGGGTTAAGTAAATACTTAACCAATATAACTTGATGCTGGTAGGGTTAAGTCAACGTGAATTACTGGTAACACTTAACCAGTTTAACATGACAAATGAATAGGTTAAGTTAACTTGTATCGACTAATGACACTTAACCAATCCAACTTGACGAGAAAGAGAACTAAGTAGTAAACCTTAGTTAAAAGGATTAAGTGGTAAACCTTAGTTAAGAAAATGACGATTTAGGAAACCAAGTGGTAAACCTTAGTTAGGAAAACTAAGTGGTAATCCTTAGTATAACACGAGGAGGAGCGAACGATCTTAAAGAAGGCTCCAACGAATTGGGTTACGAAGCCCGAGACATCGAGGGGACGTGAGGGTACTCTTGGTATCCCTCTATGAGGTGGCAGATGATCCTCCTGGCCTCACAGAGGTTAAGGTCTGCGTTAGGAGAACCAAGGGTATGCCTTGGTTGCAATATATGGCAACCTAAAGACTCGGATGGACCAGCGTTATTCGGCGGGACAAATGGCCCTGTGATAGCGACCCGTCGTCTACCTACCATCTTGAGTCAATCGAGATACGGAAAGGCGGAGAACTCCAAAAGACCATATACTTGCTATCTAGTTATGGTTGCGGATGGCCATAGGTTAGTGGGGCATAGGGGGGCCTGCGTATAGTTCTCATTTTTCAAGGTGTGCCTTTCAATAGTTGAGGGAGGGGTCAAGTGGGACCATAGCCACTGGAAAAAACAGACCTTAACATCTGCATCGGCAGATAACTTAAAGCTCCCTACCGAGTTCCGTGTTTCTTGATTTGCCCTGCCACAGGACTCGGGTCGCACATATAGAGGACATGTGCATCTAGACAACGATAACGATTCACGACACATACGTGGGGAAAGTCTAGGAACATATACCGCTCTAGGTAGTGTGTCCTAGACTAGGGGCATCGTTCGACAGGTAGCGTAATCCCTAGTTGGACCTAGGTGGCATAAACCCTGAATCTGTGAAGCATTAGATAAGCCGCGTAAACCCGAGAGGAATCTAGGAAGTACTTTGATATAAAACCCTAGATTAGATCTAGGTAATAAATAATAAATGTACGCCTAAAGGCAACCACAATTACTGGGATTGGGATCGCGTTATCATTTTAGACATATTACTAGTTAGGACACTAGATAGGTGGTGCAGAGACATAGAAACCATAATAACAGGTTAATAGCGAAGCGGAGAAAGTATTAAAGCATATCCAGTTTATCTTGTCTTAGCATATCTTGTGTTAATCTTATCCTATCTTGTTGGCCCTATCATCATGGTATTGTCTTGTATTCAGTTAATTCATGTCATTTTGTTTTTCCTTGTTCACATGCTAGAAGTAACTGAACTTACCAGACTTTATGTCTGACCCAGTTTTCTTTCGTCTTCTTTTCTTCTGTTTCCCCCCCAGGTAGTTAAGGAGGGAATAGTATTGCTCATGTTAGATTGGACCGTCACTCTTCCCAAGCTCGAAGATTCTTCGACAAAGTGCTTTGGACTCTCTTTTTCTGCTGCTATGGCTGGCTTATGCTACATTGGGGAATATAAATGTTATTTTATGCTTCTTTATTTTGTAAGACAAATGATACTCTGATATTGGAAAATAATTGTTGTACAAACTATTTTATCAATAAAGTAAAGTTTTATTTTCCGCTGTTTTAATTTTGTCTGTCTTGTAATTTATCTGCATCTTTTACCCTAAATGCTCCACAGAACTTAGTGCATTCGCTTTGTGAGTGACACTAAAGGATGTGGGGTGTTACACTTGGTATCAGAGCTGAAGGTTACCGGATCAGATAAAAGATTTGAAAAAAAAATATTATTTTCAAACAGTTTTAAAAGAAGCATTTTCAAAAGAAAAGTTTTGTTTTAAAGGCATATTCCCCAAAAGCCATACGCACTATCTTCTGATTCTCTGTTTGAATTCTTGTCCCCTTCTTTCTTGAGTCTCTGGGGCTCCTGGCTTTCTGGGAGGTAACCTCATCGAAGGGCGAAGTAGTGCCCGACTTCCATCTATAACCGTAGTAGTTTCACCTGCGGCTAGTTTTCTTTCGAGCTTAGTAGGGTTTTCTGTACGATGGAGGCAGCTTTCGAGAGATTTGTCAACATGATTACACACGAAAGAGGATGAGGAGTTTGGCTAAGGAGCACAACCCAAGGATGAGGAATTCATGGATGTAGACTTGGCTCACGAAGGAGGAAGGGATTATAAAACCTAAAACAAGAGGAAGTATCTTTGCTATGGCAGAATAGGGCATATAATTAAGAACAAAGGACAAGATTTTCATAAGGGCAAGTACATGCTTTCACCATGTAACAACCCGGAAAATCTGGGCCAGTTTAAAATTTTTATTTTGGCAATTATAGCGAGTTTTGATTATTTAAAATGAATTATTTTAAATGATATCGACGTGAAATTTATTTTGAATATAATTCGAACGTATATATTATACGCGTCGTCGTTAGAATATAAGTATTTATATATAATTATAAATAGAATTGAAAATGGCGCGGTAGTTCGATAATTCGATTTCAAACTTCAATTGAATGTACCGGGTGCAAAACAATCCGGATTTTAGTGAAACCAAAAATAATGGAATCTAATAGTGAATATCTTTCCAACGAATCCGAAAAATCAAAAGTTCGTAGCGGGAATCAAAAGATATGTCCAGTTGAAAATTCTGAATAGTCGCTATGGAATTCAGGCCCTTAAAAATGGACATTTTGCAAACGACCTCGGATTTCAATGAAACCACTTTTGTTGGGTCCGTGATGTTGAATTATTGCTAGATTCCAAATTTCATAATTTTTCGAATCAATATGTGAGCGTGGCAAAAGAAAACGCGTTTGACCAGTTTCTGTTGATTTTAATCGAATGGAAATTGGCCATTTTTCAAACGGTCTCAGAATTCGACGAAACTAGTTTTGTTAGGACCGTATCGTCAATACGAAGCTAGAAAATATTTTTCTGGAATTTTTCTAGTTAGTATGTGGCCCCGGTAATTTGAAATGTACGTTTAAAATTCAATATAGTGATTTAAATGAAAATTCAAAAGGAAACTGATTGTAACAATCGAATCAGCTTGCGATACATACCCCATTGTGTTCGGAATGGGGGTAAAACGCTATGGACGGCAGGCGGTGGGCCTCGTTTCGAGGTCGTAGGTAAAAGTCAACTTTTAAAATAATAAAATAATAATAATAAAAAAAAAATCATCCCCTCCCCTTTATCTTCCCTCCTGGCCCCCCCCGTTCAATCATATTTCAAAAGAAAAAAAAAAAAAAAAACCCTAAAGGCATCGACAGACCCCCCCCCCCCCCCTGAAGCGAACGCCGCCGCCGCCCTCTCCTTTCAGCGCCGTCGATCCCCCTCCGACCTTCCCCCTCGCTCGCGCCGTCTCCGCCAACGCCCCCCATTCAAGCCATCGCCGACGCGACCCAAACCCCCCCCCCCCTTCGCCTGCTCCGCCGCCACCCTGCAACCACTGCCGACCACCAGTAGCCTCCCTTCGGCTCCGCTGCAGCAGAAGCCCCCCTTTGCTGTAAGTTCTAGTTTTTTTTTTTTTTTTTTTTTTTAGTTAATTTAGTTTAGTGTAATTTTGAGATCTAGTATGGTTAAATTTGAAAACTGAAATTTTGTTTAAATTTGAAAACTGATTTTTTATAATAAGTAAAAACTGAATTTTGTAAATGAGTGAAAACTAATTTAAAAGGAAAAAGTAGGATTTTTAAAAATAGAAAAGACTTTATTTTTTTTTATATAAAAGCGAAAACTATATTTTTTATAAAGGCGAAAACCTTATTGTTAAAAATCGAATTTTTTATATATTGAACTTCGCATGAAAAATAGAATTTTTATATATTGAACTTCGCATGAAAAATAGAATTTTTTATATATTGAACTTCGCATGAAAAATAGAATTTTTATATATTGAACTTCGCATGAAAAATAGAATTTTTATATATTGAACTTCGATAGAAAAATATGATTTTTATATATAGAACATCGAAGAAAAATTTAATTTTTATATATAGAACTTCGTATGAAAATTCGATTTTTATTTATTGAACTTCGAACTAAAAATTCGATTTTTATATATTGAACTTTGAAATAAAAATTCGATTTTTATATATTGAACTTTGAAATAAAAATTCGATTTTTATATATTGAACTTTGAAATAAAAATTCGATTTTTATATATTGAACTTTGAAATAAAAATTCGATTTTTATATATTGAATAGCGAAGTAAAAATGGGATTTTTACATATGTAGTGAAAGCGGACAACGAAGGTGACAATAAGGCGAAACGACGAAGACTTCTGCAAATGAAGAGCCGTGGAGCTAGGATAGCTATAGGTGAGAATTTCTCACCTTTCAATTTACTTTTCTAGTTATATATATATACTAGGATGCAGACGGTGTTTAGTAGCACCCGACACAATCGTCCACAGACCATGGACTTGTTTGTTTGGCTGTTTGGTTATTGATTGTGATATTGGTTTGAATGTGGTTTGTGGTGTGAAAAATCGAATCGATAAATTGGTTAGGATTAGACGTGCGCCGTTATAAGGCGAAGGAGTAAGACTAGGTTAGACTCTTACTCCAAATTTTGTGGTTTGCATAACGAAAGTGATTTGATTGATGGGTGAATGGCGTGGGCCTTCACTAGACCGGGGACAAGGCTAGGCCTTGTCCCGTTTCTAGTATCGTGCCGTTATGCCGCCGAAATTTTCTAAAATAAGTTAGAAAAATAAAAATAGCATTTTATTTAACGAATGAACTGAATAGAAATTCATATGTTAAAATAAAATGTGTTATCGTTAAAAATATAATTTTTAACGTGAATGTGAATAAATAAATATTCATTTACAAACCAGACGGTTTGTTTATGTACACCTATTTGAATGACGTTGATTGGGTCGATAAATTTTACACATCGCCTAACTGCACAAATAAAATATGTGTTTGATTGTTTGAAACCCCACACGGGTGTTAGGATGAAATTTGAAGTTCACTCATCCTGATTGATTAAATATGTCGATCGATTGATTGACAGGCTGTTATAAGCGTTAGATATCTATATTTGATGCTTATACAGTGTAGTGCACTTTGGTTGATGGTTGATTATTTTTCAATGCTATTATACATGTGTTATATGAAAATCCATATAATTAATTTTATATGGTAATTGTTTGGGCCTCATTCCAGTTTTAAAATAGAAATATTTGAAATAGAAATATTCGAAATGGAATATTTGAAAATATCAATATATGAAGCCGTGTTGATTAGATTGACGCCATTTTGACGTGAACGATATTTATATCGATTTTATTCATTTTAAAATGAATATTGAAAAGTGATTTCGAAATCGAATATTTTGAAATGAATTGAATTGAAAACGATTTTGAAATGAATTGAAAACGATTTCGAAATGAATTGAATTGAAAACGATTTCGAAATGAATTGAAAACGATTTCGAAATGAATTGAATTGAAAACGATTTCGAAATGAATTGAATTGAAAACGATTTTGAAATGAATTGAAAACGATTTCGAAATGAATTGAAAACGAATTCGAATTGAATTGAAAGTGAATTGAAATGAATTCAAATTGAATTGAAATTTGAATTGAATAGAAATGAATTTTAAAACGAATTTATAAAGAAGAATTCAATTTTGATTTGAATTGAAATGGTAGTTGAAAATGTTTTTGAAACGAATTCAAAACTATTTATATAAAATTCGTTTTAAATAGAAATCGACGAAGTATATATTATATATATTATATATATAATATAATGGCCTGAATAGAACGCGCCGCGCCGCGGCAGTTCGCGAATTTCGACCATTTATTTCAAACGGACATTGCGGGAGATCCGACCGTCGGATTCTCCTAAAACCGGAACCGTTGGGTTCGTATCGAAAAGAGCTTTCTAATGAATGTTAGAAATTTGAAATCTAACGGTTGGATTTGGAGATACGTCCAAATCAAATTCGAAAAAGGTCGCTGTAAGTGCAGTTCGATGACCGTTGATGGAAATCGACTGTACGAGCCTTGATAAAATTATTAAAAATAGTAATAATTTGTGTAAAATCATAAGAAATGATTTGTGAAGATTTGGGATGAAAAACTCCATATTTGAAAAGATAAAAATAGATTTTTATCGAAATGAACTAGTTTTGAACTAGAATTATAATTCTATTTATTTTTAAATAAATAAATTGAATTTGAAAAGGGTTTTGAAAATAACCAAAATTTCCAATGATTACATTGGAGTGGATTTGAATCGAAATTGTCTTCGGAATATTTCGATGATGGAATTCGTGATTATACAGGTGTTGTTATGGAAATTTGAAAGATATATATGTATATCGTTATTTCCAATACGACATTTGTTAGTCGTAGAATTCGATATTGAATATAAGCCGATATATTTTCTATTCAGAGCCTTGTATTGAATATCGAATGTGATTTGGGTTTGTCGTGAATGGTGTCTTCACTAACACTGTTCTTGAACCCAGTTGAGAAAAGATTAAATCTTTTTATTTAGATTTAATGAAGTGTACCAATTAAATGATATTTAATTGGAATTGAATTGATATTGATTTTTGGGTTTATCGTGAACAGTGTTTTAAATAACACTTGTTCTTTAACCCGATAATTAATGAATGTGATTTGGGTTTGTCGTGAATGGTGTCTTCACTAACACTGTTCTTGAACCCAGTTGAGAAAAGATTAAATCTTTTTATTTAGATTTAATGAAGTGTACCAATTAAATAATATTTAATTGGAATTGAATTGATATTGATTTTTGGGTTTATCGTGAACAGTGTTTTAAATAACACTTGTTCTTCAACCCGATAATTAATGGGATGTGACTTTGGGTTTATCGTGAACCGTGTTTTAAATGACACTGATTCTTTAACCCAGTCACAGATTAAAACTAAGTGGAGTTTTAATGAATCTTTAATTAGATTGAAAAGATCGAGAATGGAGTATCACCAGTTTTGCTCCAGGCGATAGTTAAATCTTTAATTAGATTTGAACGTGAAATTTAGAAACTAACTGTCGGTTAGCCAAGCAGAAGGGTTTTCTGGATATTGATCTGATGTTGGTTTCGGCCTTCGGGGTTAATGTTTGGGGAATTATTCTCTTGATTAATTTACGGTTAGTGACTAATGAATTGGAATGAGGCGTATGTTGTGTTTGTGTAACACTTTTATAAAATATACGCGAGTTATTCGGGAAGTCCGGGTTTATCCCATTCTGAATAATCGATACGACGATAAGTCGAAGATGAAGACGATGGTCGAAGACCGGAGGTCTTCACGTCGTTTGGGTGATAACTGATGATCTTGATTGGGCTGTACACCCAAGAAGATGGAAACAGTTAGTGATCGTCCAGACGTACTTGGAGATCGATGGATATGCGGGGTACGAGGTGCCTCCGGTTTCGTTCAGGCCCAGAACGGACTTGTAAATGGACTGTGTGTCTGACATTGGATTTCACTCTGTGTGACTGATTTCGGTTGCATAGAGTGGTTTGCCTGTGTGGCATGCTAAGATGCAAATGATCAAGGCTTCTGTTGAAAAGCAAAGTCTTGTGGTGATGATCAAAGCACGGCCTTTGTGGCGTAGCTTTGTGTAACGTTTACTTCGCGAGTTTCACACCCGGTATGAACTAAAAACGGGAGGGACATCAGGGAGGACTTGCGTTTCTTTCTAGCTAGAAGTGGCGTCAGTGGTTTTACACGCCCTGACGAGTTTGACTTATGTGGTTGTTGCTGTTGCGAGGCGCCTCGGTTATATCGGTTTCGGCCGAATGCATTCTGGTCGGCTGACGGACCAGACTTACACCCCATAGGGTGGGGAGACGTATTGTTCAGGCATAATAATCCACTCCGTGTGGACCGGCCCTGACGATCTAAAGGCTTGCCTGCGCGCTTGCCTGAGACACGGGCTAGAGCGTCTCGAATCGGTTGAGGACTATCTTTTGCCTCGGTTCATAGAAGGAAATCCAATTTCCAAATACGTGACATTTGCGGTTTTATTTGTAAACCTATATATGGCGACATGATATATGGTACCCATGCCGCCTATGATTGATACTTATGATTTGAAGTTGTTTTATACACTATGCACTTATAATAGTATCAAATGATTTGTTTTAAGCGTATCAAGCATTCTTTGGCTGTTATAAGGGAAAACCCTATCCCCCGGCTTGCGATTGCATTGTGTGATAGGACCTGGGTCTTATAACAGCTTCATTTTTCTTTATTTAGCATTGCGCTGTTTGTTTTATGCACTGGTATTCTTGGGAGGAAACCCGTTCCGTGTTATACGGCGTGGTCCCTTGATTTACCTAATGATTTAAAATAAAGATCAAAAACTGTTTTAGTTCTCACACCAGTCACATGACTGACCTGGAGTTTATTGTTTTAACCTAAACTCTGGGTGCCCCTATTTTGACACGGGCAGCTAGTAGTTTTGGTTTTGCAGATTTATATTCACAGGATCCTGGTTTACAGCTGGAACGATATCCGGAAAGCTTTGTATCCGTATATCTCATTCTAGTTGTGTATTGTATTATTTTTCCGCTGCTATGTATTTAAATGTAATTTAAAGCTCTGATATTTCTGTGTAACATTCATTTATACTCTGTATATTCTTGTAATCTGATGCATTGTTGTAATATACAATGAAATGTTCTTCTGTATGCGTTCTGTTGTGGCTTGTTCTCGAACTATCCGACGCTTTCCTTTACGGGGAGGTCGCGGGTCTTCACACGTGGTATCAGAGCTTTGGTTTACAAAGCTCGAGAACAAGACACATTAGAACCATACGAAAGAATTCATCAGATGATTGGATTATTAATATCCAAGGAGGATGACTCGTTAGAGATGGGATCAGTAGTATCCTAGAACGAGTGTGAAGAGTATATTTTTAAAAATAAAAGCCAATTTTGTTTTGAAAATATAAATCAATTATTCGTAGTTAATTATTTATTTAATTGATTTGGACAATCCGATATATAAAGATTTTGCATATGCGTCTTGCAAACGTGTATTCGAAGTTTTAATATACTGGATGGTTATAGGATCATACTCTAGTTGCCCGGGGGTAATTCTGGTGATGGGGCACTGTCGCCAGTATTTATTTTCGAGTGACGAAAGTGAGATTTCTATATATTTCCATTAGGCTGGTGTGAGAACCCAAAACTTATATATATAGCTAGAATTCATTGTTGTGATTTGGCATCAAAAATCTGATTTTTGACTATATATCAAAGTTATTAATTTGAAACTCTAATTCACTAATTGATTGATGTTTGTGTTGTTTGTTTAATTGTTTGATAATTTTGAACCATTATGCCTAACTGAATCAAATATTGACTTGTATTGAAATTGGTCGCATTTGCTTGCATATACATGTGCTTACATTGAACAGGTCATAGCAAGGAGGCTAGAGCAGAGAATAAAATTTGTTTGCCCGACAAATAGGTACATGTTTACTACATAATTTCCTGTTTTGTTTGGGTGATGATGATTTTGTGAGCCTATTGGCTAGCCGCTTGGCTTTTTCTTTTTCTTTTTGAGATCTGAAGGACCGGGGAAGCTATTTGAAATTCCCCGATGCTCCCGGTGCAGGGGAGGTTATGGCGAAATTTTTCGAAAATTTAGGGTGTTAGCCAAATTTTTTGAAATTTAGAAAATTCTCAGAAACTGAAAAGTTGGAGAATGGACGCCTGATCGACCGTAGAGCTGAATAATCAAACCACTTTCGACTTTGTTCCTTTTCGGGGACGAAAAGTTTTAAGTGGGGGAGATTGTAACAACCCGGAAAATCTGGGCCAGTTTAAAATTTTTATTTTGGCAATTATAGCGAGTTTTGATTATTTAAAATGAATTATTTTAAATGATATCGACGTGAAATTTATTTTGAATATAATTCGAACGTATATATTATACGCGTCGTCGTTAGAATATAAGTATTTATATATAATTATAAATAGAATTGAAAATGGCGCGGTAGTTCGATAATTCGATTTCAAACTTCAATTGAATGTACCGGGTGCAAAACAATCCGGATTTTAGTGAAACCAAAAATAATGGAATCTAATAGTGAATATCTTTCCAACGAATCCGAAAAATCAAAAGTTCGTAGCGGGAATCAAAAGATATGTCCAGTTGAAAATTCTGAATAGTCGCTATGGAATTCAGGCCCTTAAAAATGGACATTTTGCAAACGACCTCGGATTTCAATGAAACCACTTTTGTTGGGTCCGTGATGTTGAATTATTGCTAGATTCCAAATTTCATAATTTTTCGAATCAATATGTGAGCGTGGCAAAAGAAAACGCGTTTGACCAGTTTCTGTTGATTTTAATCGAATGGAAATTGGCCATTTTTCAAACGGTCTCAGAATTCGACGAAACTAGTTTTGTTAGGACCGTATCGTCAATACGAAGCTAGAAAATATTTTTCTGGAATTTTTCTAGTTAGTATGTGGCCCCGGTAATTTGAAATGTACGTTTAAAATTCAATATAGTGATTTAAATGAAAATTCAAAAGGAAACTGATTGTAACAATCGAATCAGCTTGCGATACATACCCCATTGTGTTCGGAATGGGGGTAAAACGCTATGGACGGCAGGCGGTGGGCCTCGTTTCGAGGTCGTAGGTAAAAGTCAACTTTTAAAATAATAAAATAATAATAATAAAAAAAAAATCATCCCCTCCCCTTTATCTTCCCTCCTGGCCCCCCCCGTTCAATCATATTTCAAAAGAAAAAAAAAAAAAAAAACCCTAAAGGCATCGACAGACCCCCCCCCCCCCTGAAGCGAACGCCGCCGCCGCCCTCTCCTTTCAGCGCCGTCGATCCCCCTCCGACCTTCCCCCTCGCTCGCGCCGTCTCCGCCAACGCCCCCCATTCAAGCCATCGCCGACGCGACCCAAACCCCCCCCCCCCCTTCGCCTGCTCCGCCGCCACCCTGCAACCACTGCCGACCACCAGTAGCCTCCCTTCGGCTCCGCTGCAGCAGAAGCCCCCCTTTGCTGTAAGTTCTAGTTTTTTTTTTTTTTTTTTTTTTTAGTTAATTTAGTTTAGTGTAATTTTGAGATCTAGTATGGTTAAATTTGAAAACTGAAATTTTGTTTAAATTTGAAAACTGATTTTTTATAATAAGTAAAAACTGAATTTTGTAAATGAGTAAAAACTAATTTAAAAGGAAAAAGTAGGATTTTTAAAAATAGAAAAGACTTTATTTTTTTTTATATAAAAGCGAAAACTATATTTTTTATAAAGGCGAAAACCTTATTGTTAAAAATCGAATTTTTTATATATTGAACTTCGCATGAAAAATAGAATTTTTATATATTGAACTTCGCATGAAAAATAGAATTTTTTATATATTGAACTTCGCATGAAAAATAGAATTTTTATATATTGAACTTCGCATGAAAAATAGAATTTTTATATATTGAACTTCGATAGAAAAATATGATTTTTATATATAGAACATCGAAGAAAAATTTAATTTTTATATATAGAACTTCGTATGAAAATTCGATTTTTATTTATTGAACTTCGAACTAAAAATTCGATTTTTATATATTGAACTTTGAAATAAAAATTCGATTTTTATATATTGAACTTTGAAATAAAAATTCGATTTTTATATATTGAACTTTGAAATAAAAATTCGATTTTTATATATTGAACTTTGAAATAAAAATTCGATTTTTATATATTGAATAGCGAAGTAAAAATGGGATTTTTACATATGTAGTGAAAGCGGACAACGAAGGTGACAATAAGGCGAAACGACGAAGACTTCTGCAAATGAAGAGCCGTGGAGCTAGGATAGCTATAGGTGAGAATTTCTCACCTTTCAATTTACTTTTCTAGTTATATATATATACTAGGATGCAGACGGTGTTTAGTAGCACCCGACACAATCGTCCACAGACCATGGACTTGTTTGTTTGGCTGTTTGGTTATTGATTGTGATATTGGTTTGAATGTGGTTTGTGGTGTGAAAAATCGAATCGATAAATTGGTTAGGATTAGACGTGCGCCGTTATAAGGCGAAGGAGTAAGACTAGGTTAGACTCTTACTCCAAATTTTGTGGTTTGCATAACGAAAGTGATTTGATTGATGGGTGAATGGCGTGGGCCTTCACTAGACCGGGGACAAGGCTAGGCCTTGTCCCGTTTCTAGTATCGTGCCGTTATGCCGCCGAAATTTTCTAAAATAAGTTAGAAAAATAAAAATAGCATTTTATTTAACGAATGAACTGAATAGAAATTCATATGTTAAAATAAAATGTGTTATCGTTAAAAATATAATTTTTAACGTGAATGTGAATAAATAAATATTCATTTACAAACCAGACGGTTTGTTTATGTACACCTATTTGAATGACGTTGATTGGGTCGATAAATTTTACACATCGCCTAACTGCACAAATAAAATATGTGTTTGATTGTTTGAAACCCCACACGGGTGTTAGGATGAAATTTGAAGTTCACTCATCCTGATTGATTAAATATGTCGATCGATTGATTGACAGGCTGTTATAAGCGTTAGATATCTATATTTGATGCTTATACAGTGTAGTGCACTTTGGTTGATGGTTGATTATTTTTCAATGCTATTATACATGTGTTATATGAAAATCCATATAATTAATTTTATATGGTAATTGTTTGGGCCTCATTCCAGTTTTAAAATAGAAATATTTGAAATAGAAATATTCGAAATGGAATATTTGAAAATATCAATATATGAAGCCGTGTTGATTAGATTGACGCCATTTTGACGTGAACGATATTTATATCGATTTTATTCATTTTAAAATGAATATTGAAAAGTGATTTCGAAATCGAATATTTTGAAATGAATTGAATTGAAAACGATTTTGAAATGAATTGAAAACGATTTCGAAATGAATTGAATTGAAAACGATTTCGAAATGAATTGAAAACGATTTCGAAATGAATTGAATTGAAAACGATTTCGAAATGAATTGAATTGAAAACGATTTTGAAATGAATTGAAAACGATTTCGAAATGAATTGAAAACGAATTCGAATTGAATTGAAAGTGAATTGAAATGAATTCAAATTGAATTGAAATTTGAATTGAATAGAAATGAATTTTAAAACGAATTTATAAAGAAGAATTCAATTTTGATTTGAATTGAAATGGTAGTTGAAAATGTTTTTGAAACGAATTCAAAACTATTTATATAAAATTCGTTTTAAATAGAAATCGACGAAGTATATATTATATATATTATATATATAATATAATGGCCTGAATAGAACGCGCCGCGCCGCGGCAGTTCGCGAATTTCGACCATTTATTTCAAACGGACATTGCGGGAGATCCGACCGTCGGATTCTCCTAAAACCGGAACCGTTGGGTTCGTATCGAAAAGAGCTTTCTAATGAATGTTAGAAATTTGAAATCTAACGGTTGGATTTGGAGATACGTCCAAATCAAATTCGAAAAAGGTCGCTGTAAGTGCAGTTCGATGACCGTTGATGGAAATCGACTGTACGAGCCTTGATAAAATTATTAAAAATAGTAATAATTTGTGTAAAATCATAAGAAATGATTTGTGAAGATTTGGGATGAAAAACTCCATATTTGAAAAGATAAAAATAGATTTTTATCGAAATGAACTAGTTTTGAACTAGAATTATAATTCTATTTATTTTTAAATAAATAAATTGAATTTGAAAAGGGTTTTGAAAATAACCAAAATTTCCAATGATTACATTGGAGTGGATTTGAATCGAAATTGTCTTCGGAATATTTCGATGATGGAATTCGTGATTATACAGGTGTTGTTATGGAAATTTGAAAGATATATATGTATATCGTTATTTCCAATACGACATTTGTTAGTCGTAGAATTCGATATTGAATATAAGCCGATATATTTTCTATTCAGAGCCTTGTATTGAATATCGAATGTGATTTGGGTTTGTCGTGAATGGTGTCTTCACTAACACTGTTCTTGAACCCAGTTGAGAAAAGATTAAATCTTTTTATTTAGATTTAATGAAGTGTACCAATTAAATGATATTTAATTGGAATTGAATTGATATTGATTTTTGGGTTTATCGTGAACAGTGTTTTAAATAACACTTGTTCTTTAACCCGATAATTAATGAATGTGATTTGGGTTTGTCGTGAATGGTGTCTTCACTAACACTGTTCTTGAACCCAGTTGAGAAAAGATTAAATCTTTTTATTTAGATTTAATGAAGTGTACCAATTAAATAATATTTAATTGGAATTGAATTGATATTGATTTTTGGGTTTATCGTGAACAGTGTTTTAAATAACACTTGTTCTTCAACCCGATAATTAATGGGATGTGACTTTGGGTTTATCGTGAACCGTGTTTTAAATGACACTGATTCTTTAACCCAGTCACAGATTAAAACTAAGTGGAGTTTTAATGAATCTTTAATTAGATTGAAAAGATCGAGAATGGAGTATCACCAGTTTTGCTCCAGGCGATAGTTAAATCTTTAATTAGATTTGAACGTGAAATTTAGAAACTAACTGTCGGTTAGCCAAGCAGAAGGGTTTTCTGGATATTGATCTGATGTTGGTTTCGGCCTTCGGGGTTAATGTTTGGGGAATTATTCTCTTGATTAATTTACGGTTAGTGACTAATGAATTGGAATGAGGCGTATGTTGTGTTTGTGTAACACTTTTATAAAATATACGCGAGTTATTCGGGAAGTCCGGGTTTATCCCATTCTGAATAATCGATACGACGATAAGTCGAAGATGAAGACGATGGTCGAAGACCGGAGGTCTTCACGTCGTTTGGGTGATAACTGATGATCTTGATTGGGCTGTACACCCAAGAAGATGGAAACAGTTAGTGATCGTCCAGACGTACTTGGAGATCGATGGATATGCGGGGTACGAGGTGCCTCCGGTTTCGTTCAGGCCCAGAACGGACTTGTAAATGGACTGTGTGTCTGACATTGGATTTCACTCTGTGTGACTGATTTCGGTTGCATAGAGTGGTTTGCCTGTGTGGCATGCTAAGATGCAAATGATCAAGGCTTCTGTTGAAAAGCAAAGTCTTGTGGTGATGATCAAAGCACGGCCTTTGTGGCGTAGCTTTGTGTAACGTTTACTTCGCGAGTTTCACACCCGGTATGAACTAAAAACGGGAGGGACATCAGGGAGGACTTGCGTTTCTTTCTAGCTAGAAGTGGCGTCAGTGGTTTTACACGCCCTGACGAGTTTGACTTATGTGGTTGTTGCTGTTGCGAGGCGCCTCGGTTATATCGGTTTCGGCCGAATGCATTCTGGTCGGCTGACGGACCAGACTTACACCCCATAGGGTGGGGAGACGTATTGTTCAGGCATAATAATCCACTCCGTGTGGACCGGCCCTGACGATCTAAAGGCTTGCCTGCGCGCTTGCCTGAGACACGGGCTAGAGCGTCTCGAATCGGTTGAGGACTATCTTTTGCCTCGGTTCATAGAAGGAAATCCAATTTCCAAATACGTGACATTTGCGGTTTTATTTGTAAACCTATATATGGCGACATGATATATGGTACCCATGCCGCCTATGATTGATACTTATGATTTGAAGTTGTTTTATACACTATGCACTTATAATAGTATCAAATGATTTGTTTTAAGCGTATCAAGCATTCTTTGGCTGTTATAAGGGAAAACCCTATCCCCCGGCTTGCGATTGCATTGTGTGATAGGACCTGGGTCTTATAACAGCTTCATTTTTCTTTATTTAGCATTGCGCTGTTTGTTTTATGCACTGGTATTCTTGGGAGGAAACCCGTTCCGTGTTATACGGCGTGGTCCCTTGATTTACCTAATGATTTAAAATAAAGATCAAAAACTGTTTTAGTTCTCACACCAGTCACATGACTGACCTGGAGTTTATTGTTTTAACCTAAACTCTGGGTGCCCCTATTTTGACACGGGCAGCTAGTAGTTTTGGTTTTGCAGATTTATATTCACAGGATCCTGGTTTACAGCTGGAACGATATCCGGAAAGCTTTGTATCCGTATATCTCATTCTAGTTGTGTATTGTATTATTTTTCCGCTGCTATGTATTTAAATGTAATTTAAAGCTCTGATATTTCTGTGTAACATTCATTTATACTCTGTATATTCTTGTAATCTGATGCATTGTTGTAATATACAATGAAATGTTCTTCTGTATGCGTTCTGTTGTGGCTTGTTCTCGAACTATCCGACGCTTTCCTTTACGGGGAGGTCGCGGGTCTTCACACACCACTAAGCGTACCTAGGAGAAAGGTAGTAAAGATCTGTTGGAAGAGTCTAGCTTTTCTGTTTGTACTCTTTCTTTTGGTTTTAGCACTTCGCATTTGTTCATATTTTCTTCCATAGTTGAGTCTCTGCACCTTAGTACTTGTATAGTAAATGATCCCAACTAGTGCTCAAGTGTTTGGTTGTTTTTGCTTAGATCATCTCACGTAGATCGTCCAAATTCGGAGGTGACATTCCTCAAGTGCTTGTCTGATATTGGTTTAGGCCTTTGGGGCTTGTACTTGAGGGATATCGAGTTCGACTAGGATGGTTTGCTTGAGAGATGAATAGTTGTGGAAGGCACTCTATATAGAGAAGGAATAACCTTAAGAGAGGTAAAAAGTACGTAGTGACCTTTTGACCCTCATAGTTATGGCATGATGGATAAGCTAGGAGGAGAGACCTCTGATCATCCTAGTATATACACTCAGTATCATGGTTGACATTTGTTTATTTTGGAAATGGAGGTCAAGAAACTTTGCAATCGTGAAGTTGAATCTGTTAAGGTACAGTTGAGTAAAGCTCAAGAAGACGTGATACGGGAGATTGAAGATAAGGCATACGTGCCTCATACCCTTTTTCCTTAAGGGTACATCCTTGATTCCTTTTTTTAGGAATTATATGCATACTAATTTCTAGCTTTTAAGGTATATCCTCTAGGACGTATCATCGATCCTTAGGTAGAAACCCTTTTGGATGTAAACATGTATTTGAAACATGTTATGGTTGATGGTTGCGAATGGTTGCTAGTGGTTGCTCGTGAATGCATATACACACGTATTAGGCACTAGATCAGCTCAGACGCCTTCATATTTCATTTACATATATGTATTTGTTTATGAATTGAACTTGATGTGTTATCATATGGATGTCGCATTTGAGTGAATGATTGTGCACTCATATAGAAATAATATGTATCATTAGGATTTGCAAACATATTGGACGCATGGCACTGACATGATTTGCATTAAGGAGGTCAACTGAATCAGTAGACCGCCTGATTTTGCATTAGATAAAGACATGTACACACACAATGCATACGAACATACAAGCATTAGAAGTCTTTAAGGACAATGGATGGGTGTGTTTGATGGTTGAGTAGATGGATGATTGGATGGTAGGATTTACATTCTTCTTGACTTGAAGATTTCGGGGTCGAAATCCTTTAAGGAGGGGAGAATGTAACACCCCGTATTTTTGTTAACACTAAAGTTACTAATTTAAGAATAACCAATGCTTAATATAATAAATGTGTAAAGGGGAGATGTATCTAATGTGCATACAAATTTAGTAATAAATGTGTAAAGGGGAGATGTATCTAATATGCATACAAATTTAATAATAAATGTGTAAAGGGGAGATGTATCTAATGTGCATACAAATTTAATAATAAATGTGTAAAGGGGAGATGTATCTAATGTGCATACAAATTTAATAATAAAAGTTAATAATGTACATTAAGAAAGTAATTGTGAACATAATTGGCTTCTCTTTAGAACAGATGGCTTTGATTAACCTTGGCTTCATCGACGGCTCAAATTAACTTGCAATCCTATATAAACAGCCCCCTAGTCTCCTTCTCTTTGCACCATTCTTCTCTAACCTTATGCTGCACAAATTATTGATGGACATGGCTTCTTCTTCTTCCTCTAAATCTAAATAAATAGATTAAAATAAAATATAAATCAAGACGAGGATATGCTGCTCAAGTTTTTCAAGAGAAGATTCAAAACAAGTTAGGATTCAAGTAAAGATTCAATGGCTTCAAGCAACGCTATCTTTCTATTCTTTTCTAGATCCAATCAATGTAAGTCGGTTACTTTTTAGATTTGAACGCCTTTTCTATTTGTGACATGAAATTAAAAGAATATAAGAAATATGCCTTATCATTTCATTGAATCTGTGCTTGTTTATGACTTTGGATCTGATTCTTGATTATGGCCTAGAACACATTGTGACTGAATTGCCAATGCTTAAGATTATGACTATGGAACTGTGTCCTTTGAAACCATAAGCCTTTGACTATGAACATAAGCCTTTGACTAGGAGCATAAACCAATGCCTATGACTACGACAAGGACAATAGTGGATAATTACCTATGATTCATGAACATGATATTATTGCCTAGGATTATGACTGTGAGATTGGATCTAAACTTGATTATCTATTCAGTTTATTCTTAATTATCCTTGGATCTTGATTATTGGAATTTATCTATTAAGTTCGATCTACCCATATACTTGAACCTATGTTATTTGTTCAACCCTTTTTATGTCATAATATTACCAGATCTATAGGCCTTCGATGCTTTAATCAATTTATTCAGTGTAATTTGTTAGATCTGTGATTAGTGAATTATCATCTTCTGCCAGTCATTATGTCTATCTTTTCATGGCATTTTGGTTCATTCTCTTTTTATCCACGAATCTAGATTTATCTATAATCTAGGATGAAATCACGATTACACGAACGATGGGAATACGATTTGGGCAAATCATAAATTTGACTTAAACATGGTTGTAAACTTGGAAATTGGCATAATGTGGAACATGAACATAATTATGATTGACATAATTTAGAACATGTATTATGGCATGTTTATTAGAACACAAATTTGAAAATTTGACATGAATTATGGAATATGTAATTTGACATATTAAATTTAGTATTGGCAAGTAAGCTAAGTTTTAGGCGTAAACGGTAAACTAGAATAATAATTCTAGTCTTGCCATAAACTGTAAATTAGGATGTTAAATCACAATTGTGTCAATTAAAGTTAATTTGGCATAGTAAGTATATTAGCACAAATTTTGAATTTAGTCATAATTGTGATTAATTGTCATGTTTAGAATAATCATGGTTAGTGACACTTAATTTGGTATAATTTACATACCAAAAACTATAAATATGATATATAGGGAAAATGGGCCATAATAATAAATGTTGACAATTTACATTAAAAGAGTAATAATGGAATAAGTAAATTAGGGAAAATTTACTTATAGAATTTATCCTAAATGAGAAAAGTAAATTTAGACAATACGAACATGCTTAACCCGAGGTTGGAATGAGTTGTGATGTAAACCTTCCCGGACCCGCCCAGCTGTCCATTGATCACAACAACACCTATCCAATGTGGGAGGTTAAAGCATTGAGCCCGATAAAGGCCCGAGGTTAGACTGAGTTGTGGCGTAAGACTGCCCGGAACCAACCGACATACCGGCAGCCACAACAATACCTGTCTAATGTGAGTGGCTGGTGCTTTAATAAGACAATTAAAGTTAAGCTAGAATGGGAGGGTTAAGTCCATAAGAACACACAACCAACTTAACACATTTAACTTAGAACAATAGGATTAAGTTAACTAGAATACTTAACCAATTTAACATGGTAACAAGACAAGATTTGTAGGGGTTAAGTAACTAAGAAAAACACTTAGCCAATTTAATATGTTAACCAGACTAGAAAGTGGGGGTTAAGTAAATTTAATACACTTAGCCAATTTAATATGTTAGCTGGACTAGACCGTAGGGTTAAGTAAGCTTGAACACTTAACCATCAGAGTGTGATAAATGAATAAGGTTAAGTTAAAACATGAAGGGACAATACTTAACCATTAGAACATGTTAATCAAATCAATGTTAGGGTTAAGTTAACTAAGGGAACACTTAATTGTTATAACATGTTAGTTAAAACAGATAGGCAACGTTAAGTTAAAAAGGAACACTTAACCAATACAAGATGAATGGGTAGGGTTAAGTAAATACTTAACCAATATAACTTGATGCTGGTAGGGTTAAGTCAACGTGAATTACTGGTAACACTTAACCAGATTAACATGACAAATGAATAGGTTAAGTTAACTTGTATCGACTAATGACACTTAACCAATCCAACTTGACGAGAAAGAGAACTAAGTAGTAAACCTTAATTAAAAGGACTAAGTGGTAAACCTTAGTTAAGAAAACGACGATTCAGGAAACCAAGTGGTAAACCTTAGTTAGGAAAACTAAGTAGTAATCCTTAGTATAACACGAGGAGGAGCGAACGATCTTAAAGAAGGCTCCAACGAATTGGGTTACGAAGCCCAAGGCTTCGAGGGGACGTGAGGGTACTCTTTGTATCCCTCTGTGAGGTGGCAGATGATCCTCCTGGGCTCACAGAGGTTAAGGTCTGCGTTAGGAGAACCAAGGGTATGCCTTGGTTGCAATATAAGGCAACCTAAAGACTAGGATGAACCAGCGTGATTCGGCGGGATAAATGGCCCTGTAATAGCGACCCGTCGTCTACCTACCATCTTGAGTCAATCGAGATACGGAAAGGCGGAGAACTCCAAAAGACCATATACTTGCTATCTAGTTATGTTTGCGGATGGCCATAAGTTAGTGGGGGCACAGGGGGGCCTGCGTATAGTTCTCATTTTTCAAGGTGTGCCTTTCAATAGTTGAGGGAGGGGTCAAGTGGGACCATAGCCACTGGAAAAAAACAAACCTTAGCATCTGCATCGGCAGATACCTTAAAGCTCCCGACCGAGTTCCGTGTTTCTTGATTTGCCCTGCAACGGGACTCAGGTCGTACATATAGAGGACATGTGCATCTAGACAGCGATAACGATTCACGACGCATACGTGGGGAAAGTCTAGGAACATATACCGCTCTAGGTAGTGTGTCCTAGACTAGGGGCATCGTTCGACAGGTAGCGTAATCCCTAGTTGGACCTAGGTGGCATAAACCCTGAATCTGTGAAGCATTAGATAAGCATCGTAAACCCGAGTGGAATCAAGGAAGTACTTTGATATAAAACCCTAGATTAGATCTAGGTAATAAATAATAAATGTACGCCTAAAGGCAACCACAATTACTGGGATTGGGATCGCGTTATCATTTTAGACAGATTACTAGTTGGGACACTAGATAGGTGGTGTAGAGACATAGAAACCATAATAACAGGTTAATAGCGAAGCGGAGAAAGTATTAAAGCATATCCAGTTTATCTTGTCTTAGCATGTCTTGTGTTAATCTTATCCTATCTTGTTAGCCCTATCATCATGGTATTGTCTTGTATTCAGTTAATTCATGTCGTTTTGTTTTTCCTTGTTCACATGCTAGAAGTAACTGAACTTACCAGACTTTATGTCTGACCCAGTTTTCTTTCGTCTTCTTTTCTTCCGTTCCCCCCCCGGTAGTTAAGGAGGGAATAGTATAGCTCAGGTTAGATTGGACCGTCACTCTTCCCAAGCTCGAAGAATCTTCGACAAAGTGCTTTGGACTCTCTTTTTCTGCTGCTATGACTGGCTTATGCTACATTGGGGAATATAAATGTTATTTTATGCTTCTTTATTTTGTAAGACAGATGATACTCTGATATTGGAAAACAATTGCTGTACAAACTATTTTATCAATAAAGTAAAGTTTTGTTTTCCGCTGTTTTAATTTTGTCTGTCTTGTAATTTATCTGCATCTTTTACCCTAAATGCTCCACAAAACTTAGTGCTTTCCCTTTGTGAGTGACACTAAAGGATGTGGGGTGTTGCAATATTGGTAGTCTTTAATTTATGTAGTATGAGAATATATACTTATGTATAGAAAATGATTTTTGGATATGGTGATTTTATGCTTTATATATGTGTTTTCTGTTGGTGACTTTGCAACTTGTTGCATGTTGGTGATTATATAACAGTGTGCATGTTGGTGATTTGGCTTTATTGTTGCTTATATTAGTAGGCAATATATATCGATGGGTCAAACCGGTAAACCCGACTCAACACGACCCGACACGACCAATTTAGTTAAATGGGTTACGCGGGTTGGGTCGGGTCAACCCGTTTATAAAAGAGTCGGGTTAGGGTTGGGAAAATATGACCCGTTTAATAAACGGGTTGACCCAACCCGTTTATAAAACAACCCGAACCCGACTTGACCCGACCCGAACCCGACCCGACACGACCCATTGACAGCCCTAACCGGACCCACCTTCTCCGGTGGTCCCCTTCGCCGCCGCCAGTCCAAGAACCGAAGCCAATTCTGCACCCTAAAACGGAAATTCCCGCCTCCTCCGATCACGATAAGACTTGCCACCACCACCTTTGAACTCGTATCGACATCCTCTTCAATACCCACAAATCCAATTTCGCGATTAACCTTTAAATCGAAAACCCCCAATTTGCTTGTATGGGTTCCATGATTTCAGCCCTTTGACCACGATTTCCGGCAAACTGAAGCGCTGCATGTCGAAACAAACTACACCCGTAGGTTCATATCGTCAAGATCTTCGATTCGGTATATCATAAGCTAGGGTTTGAAGAGATTTTATTTTGAAGTTGAAATTTTTATTTCTAGGGTTTTGAAAAATCTGTTTTCAGCCATTAGAGAAACTATGGAGGTGGAAATGAACATATAATAGTTAATGGGCTGATAGGGTAAAGGTGGATTTTATTTATATATAATTATAAGGCCCAAATATGAGAAATACCCAATTATCCATTTACATTGATCTCGTTCACATTTTCTCCAGTACGATCAAACGGTAAGTCGGATTGTAATGCAAATTGAAATCCTATCATAATTCACCGTTCTGGTTCCGATGACGCCAGTTTCGTCGAATTCCGAGACACTTGCCAAAATAGTTAATTTTCATAGTTTATAAATAAATAAAAACATCCAATAAATCATTTAACTATTTTAATTCAATTTAAATATTTATTAAATTTCATTTTAAATCTAATTGTAACTTAAATAAATTTTATAAATTTATTCACATATTTTAAGTTCCCAAATTAAATTATTTATACATTTGAATTCATATTTCAATCATTCCTTAAACAACTCAACATTTAATTAAATATATAAATGTTATATCCCAAAATTCGAATTCTTTATCATAATAACAAAATAAAATTTCCTTTAGGTTAACACAATTTACATCTTTACTATATTTATTAAAAATCAACTTAAAACCCACTTTATACATAGATTTCAATATTTTAATTTCCAAATTTTATTGCTAACAATTGTGATGCTCAAAACTAAATAAATCACATCTCATTTGGTTATCTTACAAATAAAATTCAAAATCCAACATTTACCAACATGAGCTACATAAAAAAAGTCTTATATATATATGCTCAATCCATATAATGATTATCATATAAATGATTAAACTTTACGTTTTTACCATTATTATCTCATTTCTCTATATCAATTGTAAATTTAAATATCTGGAAAATTTTGGGTTGTTACAGTCTGTTCTTGTGTATCGATGTCAGTGAGTTGCTGTTTTCAGGAGTTGTTATCTTTGAGATCCATTGTGGTTTTCTCTTTTTGGCTTATTGTGAATTGGGGTAATTTCCCCTTGTTTGTTTTCCCCAACAGGGAAACGTTTTTTTCCCTTTTTTCTCAAGCTCCGTGTTTGATAAAGAAGCACAAAATGATGCCCCATAGACTGCGCGACCTAAAGCAGCTGCTTTACTAGCTTTACCAAAGGGTCGGTTGTGATGTCAGTTGCCTTAAAATGAAATGTTTATATTTGCTAATAGCCCTACTGCAATTTGCATATTTACATCGTTTTCATGTTGCTGCCAGTTTTTAATTTGTAGTGCATGTTTCCAGTGTGTTGTGTTTGATAAAAAGAAAATTTTATGCTGCATGTATATTAATAAGTTTATAAACATTAAAGACGCATTTACCTTGTAATTGATAATTCACCCACTATTTGGATTTGTTTGATGCATGTAAATAGAAAACCAAAATGTTTGATTTACATTATCAAGACTCGGAGAAGGTAGTGATGAGTGGAATAAAATTTGTGTTTTAGTTGAGAATTGAAATCAATAAAATAAGAAGAAACAAATATGACATGTACATATATATATATAGTTATAGTTAATTATAAACCTGTTCATTTTGTGTGAAGGATTGCTTATTAATGTATCATGTATACTGTGAAAGCATCATTTGCGTACAAGAAAAAATAGTGGTAACTAGATATTCAAATATGTCATTTTGTATGATAACACAAGCAAGATCTGTCCTAAAACTCACGGCGCAAGGATAAAAAATAATAGAATATATACAATAGGTAATATTAGTGAAGCAGAAAAACACTAAACTTACACAACAGTTAGAAAGTAATATCCATATAATTGGATTAGAATAATAGTGTTCATACAAATTGCCTCACTACAACACTCAGAAAATAACAAACAGTGGAAATCCAAATAATATGTAGTAGGTAAAATAATACGCAAGCCTCCTGCTTGCCTCCGAACTGCAACATCGTCCTCACTAAGCTATCACCTACCACCTAGTCTGCCGATCCAAAAACCGGATGAACAACCCAAGGTAAAAAGAGGGAAACATAAAACCTTGAGTCAGACAACAATCTTAGTGAGCGATAAAACAACTAACTAACATCATCAATAAAGTATATGAGAATAGATAAATAAACGAACTAATCTACCCACAACACCAAAGAAGAACTTAACTCCCGTCTTCCCCACATCGGACAGTGATAGCCTTTACATCAAACATTTTAACCATTCACCCATGGAAACAACAACCATTTATTCATGGCAATCATAAACAACCAACAATAGCACTCATATCATCCAGATTATACATCTCACGTAAACCATCCTAATCGAATTCAACATCCCTTAAATACAAGCCCCAAAAGCCTAAACCAATATCAGACAAGCACCCAAGGAACATCTCCTTTGACGTTGGATAATCTAGGTGAGACGGTACAAGCAAACATCTAGCATGCATGACAGACTCTGGCTATCACCGCCAATCCTGCTTCGAAACCAACGTTGATCGTATGATTGGCTGAACACTTTGCCATCAATTGTCAAGGGCCAATGGTAAACCCCGGTCTAGCTAAAACCCCACACACCATACGACGAAATGTGTCTAGGCCATACACGATGCCCAGGGTACTCGACCATACGACGAAATCGTGTAACCCCTGATTTGATCCCGCTAGAACCTATGATAATGATAATTCCTCGGCCTTTGGTATCTCTAGTCGTCATCGACGGCGACCATCAAATCATTTTCGACAAGCTCAAAACACTTTTGAGTTGTCATCACACCCATTGCACTACGAATAGCAATGAATACTTCACATCACTTTGACATTCCCCATTGGATTCACTTCGAAGTCACAACATCACTCTTGAACCATAGAAAAATATCAGCATAAGGTTCAACATCAATCCACAACGTTTAGGACGCACTGCGCTGCTCTACATGCCGCTCGGCTACCCTTGTTTTGCATGACCGATCCTCCTCACCAAGACTGACTGACTACTTGCACGCACGATCGACCACTTGCACGCATGACCGACCTTTCAATGCATATGGTGACCATCCCAACATGACCGACCGACCACCCCATGCTCGACTCCTCCTTGCACGACCGACCAAGATGCTCGACCGACCATGATGCTCGACCACCCTCTGCTCGTTTGACCAATCCAGACCCTGGAGTACGACCGACCTCATCTTTTGTACCACACTGTACTACACGCTCAACCCATGGCCTATACAACCTCAATCCAAGTCCAATTTCGGCCAAAACTTCACCAATCGACAAGATCGACGAAATCTACTCATCCATTTCATCAAATACAACCATAAGCATGTCATGAAATCACTAACAACATGAATATGACGATTTTCACCAAAATTATGCAAATTTCACCAAAATCATGACAAATGAACATATGAACTAAATTATGCATCTAACTTCCATAAACATATGAAATAACATAAAAATTACTGGTTTTAAGCTGCTAAATTAGATCCTATGGCGATTCATATGAAAATAAGCTTACCATGGTGTACGAAAATAAGCTTACCATGGTGTAGATATAGGAGAAATCGATTTAAAATGATGAAAATATGTGCACACAACTCATATACTTGCTTGAATCCGTGTGAGAGATGCATATCACTCACTAATTCTCCAAAACAATCCAAAACACTTAGATCTAGATCTGGATAGCGAAGAATTTGATCCAAACTCTTCAATTCGATGAACTCTACTTTGGAATGGTGTAGATCTAGCTTCAAACGATGTAGATCTTCAATTCTCTAAGCTTTAATGGTGGAAAGGTGGAGAGAATGGAGAAATGGAGGAGCTCTAACTCTTTCAAAGAATAGTAAAAGTAAATTATTCTCCATGCCTCCGACCCCCTATTTATAGCCTCCACCAGCCCACTAATGGGCCTCTCCAAATCAGCCCATTATGGGTTACCAAACGTGAACAACCAACCATGAAACCTTAAAACAGCGATTCCTCCCACACCGCTGAGCCAAATCTTTAATGTGACCACTCTACGGAAAGGGAATCATCATTTACTTTCCAATGGCACAGGTCTCAACATCTGATTCGATTCAAGTCAAAAGTTATGCCCTGTACATGACTGACAAGGGAAAAATGGTCACAAACAAAATTGGTAAAAATTATGGACATGTCTCACATCCCCATAAGTAACATATTAATATACGAGAATGATCCAACCCTCAGGGCAAAAATAAAAATATTTTACGATCTTCCATTACGTAAAATACGGGTTGTTACGCAATCTGTCGTTTCGAGCGGTTTAAGTTGGTTTAATTACCGACTTGAAGTGGTCGAAAAGGCAGGGCATTACATGCAACATGTAGTATTTAGTGAAATGATCTTTCCTTTCAACAATAAAGAAATAAAGCCACAACCAAAGTCAGCAATGCCAAAGCATAAATACCTGGAATACTGGCATTGTAACGACACAGATTTCGCCCGGACCTAATCGATCGCTAAACCGACCAAGACCGTTCGAATCCCGCATACTCTAACTTTGGGTATACAACACATCAGAACAAATAACAGAAGACTTCAATAAACATCATAATAATGTTACATCAGAGTACATAATATCAGAGTATATCGTAAATAATACACAGCGGAAGATAAATTTACATAAATGCAATACAATGCACAGCGGAAATATAAACTACACAGCGGAAGAGTGTAAATGCCTGGACACATCTTAAAGCTTCAATCCAGAATCCTGCTCAATACATCTGCAAAATAAAACTACTTGGCTGCCCGTGTGGAAAATAGGGGCGCCCGAGTTCGCAAGGGAAAAGCAAACTACAGGTCAGTCATGGGACTGGTGTGAGAAACTCTAACAGTTATAGTTAACTTATTTAATAATATGCATCAGTCAACATGCAATATCTCAATTACCCACTTAGATTAATCACTACACTTAGATTTCTAAATCCAATTCATTTTACGGAAATTATTCCTTTGGATTTTATTCCCGATTTCTTATTTCAAATCATTTGAAATACCTATCTAACTTTCTATATCAAAGTAGATTTCACTTCGGGATCTCAAATCAAATCGTTTGGAAATATGAATTCCAAAACATAACAATGCATACAAACAAATATGCAACCAAATATCGTGCTCCCCATCGACAAGGCAAAGGGTACGCACCTCGCAACTCGATATATAAATGTGCACCTACCCCACATAGGAGTAGGCTACACCGACGATGCACCTCCCACACATGGAGAGCATACACCGCCCTCTCACCCATACTTTTAGTCTCAGGGTTACCCGAATCTTTAGCCACATACTAAATCATTTCATATCCCGAAGTAGGGAAAATCATTTCACAACATAATAATCACAAGTACTTTCAAAATATAGTACTTCACATCAGTAATTCACACATATGATCAATCACTATTAATCACATAACCTTTGAGCTCGTACGTCTCAAAAAAGGGTGTTAAGCAAGAGAATAAATTCTCCGCCACCAAACAGATACATCATCAATAGCAACTAATCGAATATGCGATGAACCACAATGTAACATATAATACATTTCTAAATCACTTTAGAAATCATCGGGTTTTGGGCCTCGAAATCCTTTCTGTTTTATAAAACATTTTTATAAAACATTCCCTGTCCAAAATCGGGAATACATTTGTTTTCACTTAAGAAAAATATCATTTCACAATCATTCATTAAATTTGAAATGAATTTAACATCTCTAAACACCTTATCGTCAAATTGTGAAGTGTTTCACAAGGCGTTAGCACACAGATATTTTCAACCCAACCCAATGCTAAATGTAAAAGCATATTTTGCTCATAAACTGGTCGAGCACAATCCAAACAATCAATCAATCAAATTTGACATTAAATATAAGGTTTTGAATAGAGATAGTATCGACTTATATTCAACATCAAATCCTGAAACCAACAGATATCATATCGGGAATAACGATATCGAAATCTTCCAAATTCCCATCATAATATCTGTATAATCACGGAATCCAATATCGAAAATATCCAAAGATAATTTCAATTCAATTACAATCCAGTTTATTTATTTATAACCATTTGATTATTTTTCTAGTTAATAACTAGTTCATTTCGATAAAAATATATTTTCATCTTTTCAAATATGGAGTTTTTCATCCCAATTCTTCACAAATCATTTATTATGATTTTAGACAAATTATTGATATTTTTAATGATTTTATCAAGGCCCGTACAGTCGATTTCCACCAATGGCCATCGAACTGCACTTATAACGACCTTTTCCAAATTTGATTTGGACATAATTCCAAATCCAACCGTTAGATTTCAAATTTCTCATATTCATTAGAAAGCTATTTTCGATATGAACCCAACGGTTCTGATTTCAGCAGAATCCGACGGTCGGATCTCCCGTAATGTCCATTCGAAGTCAATGGTCGAAATTCGCGAACTGCCGCAGCGCGGCGCGTTCTATTCAGGCCATTATATTATATATATAATATATATTTCGTCGATTTCCATTAAAACGTATTTTACAAATTGTTTTAAATTCGTTTTCAAAACGATTTCAACTTCATATTCAATTTCAAATCCAAATTGAATTTTTCCTTATAAATTCGTTTTAAATTCATTTCAATTCAATTCAAATTTCAAATTCAATTCAATTTGAATTCATTTTCTATTCGGTTCAATTCGAATTCATTTTCTATTCAGTTCAATTCGAATTCATTTTCTATTCAGTTCAATTTGAATTCATTTTCTATTCAGTTCAATTCGAATTCATTTTCTATTCAGTTCAATTCGAATTCATTTTCTATTCAGTTCAATTCGAATTCATTTTCTATTCAGTTCAATTCGAATTCATTTTCTATTTAATTCAATTCAATTCGAATTCATTTTCTATTTAATTCAATTCAAATTCGTTTCCTATTCAATTCAATTCGAATTCGTTTTCTATTCAATTCAATTCGAATTCGTTTTCAATTGAATTCAATTCAAATTCAATTCGAATTCATTTTCTATTTTATATCAAAATCGAATATTTCATATACATGACAATTTTATACAGTGTATATATATATATGTTAAAAATTATATTTTTAACAATCCGATCATTTTCACGTTTCATATATATATATATACACATCGTTTTCACATTTCATATATATATCGTTTTCACTTTTCATATGTACAATATTTTCACTTTTCATATATACGATATTTTCACTTTCAGTATATGCGATATTTTCACTTTCACTATATATAATATTTCCACTTTCACTATATATAATATTTTCACTTTAACTATATATAATATTTTCACTTTTCATATATACGATCAATTTTCACACAGAATACAATCAAACAAGTCGTCCATGGTCTGTGGACGACGGGGAATAGTTTATATACGCAGTTATGAAATAAATAACTGTACAGAAAATTTAAAGTGAGAGAATTCTCAACTTTGGTTTCCACACCGCCAGTTTTATTTTTGAATGGTTTGGATTTTGATTTGTTTCGGTACGTTGTGTTCTTCACTTTGATTCCAACGCAATCTGTTTTCACGTGATTTATATTAAAAATAACAATTTTATTTTGACAACGCTATATAGATAAAAATCACATTTTTAACTGTTCTATATATTTTTAAAAACCATCCTTTTATATTTTTTTTTAAAACCATGCTTTTATATTTTTTAAAACCATTTCTATTTATGCTATCTTCATATAAAAATCCTATTTTTGTTTCAAACATTATTATATTTTTAAAACTGATTTTTTTTAATCACTGTATTTATTTTTCAAAACTGATTTCAAACTCCGCATATATATTTTCAAAACTGATAAAAAAAACATTGTTATAAAAATAAAATAAGAAATGCTCACTGTTTATATTTCCTCAGGAAGATGAACCCGTCGTTCAAGAGAAGGGCTCCGGATAGCGCGAGATTCGAGACGCCAGATGACGATCGAGACCTGCCCCTCCGTGCGCCTCGACGATGCCTGCCACCACCCGGAAGCGCGTTGAACTCGGCCCCCTCATCTTGTCTAGAATCGCATGCAAGGCAGTGAACTTCGTGGTAGAAAATCACCCAAAACATTGAACGAAGGACGGTCTCGACCATACCCATTTGAAGATCCAACCTTGTGCTGCGATTTTGGTTTAGAGATTGAAATCCAATTCGAGAGGTTCGATGATCGATTTTGGGAAGAAAAGGGAAAAAATATCCGTCGTTCTTTTTATCTGGGGGCGGGTTTGAATTTTGACTGGTTTGACTAGGGTTTGCCAACTAATAAGGGTTTATATAATATTTATTTTTAATTTAATTTTAATTCGAAAACAGTGATTTCACATTCGAACTCCAAACAAGACCCAACGACTATCGCCCCTAGCTAATTACCCCCATTCCGAACGCAATGGGATATGTTTCGTAAGCTGATTCGACTGTTTGAGTCAGTTTATCTTCAAATTAAAATATAAAACATTCAATATTTAATTTGAATGTACATTTCAATTTGCCGGGACCATATAATTATTCTAAAAATTCCCAAAAAAAAATCCAGCTATGTTTTGACGATACGGTCCCAACAAAACTATTTTCGTTGAATTCTGAGACCGTTTGAAAAATGGCCCATTTCTGGTCGATCCAATTTAACTATAATTGACCAAAACACGTTTTCCTTTGCCGCGCTCACATATTAACTTCAAAAATTATGAAATTTGAAACCTAGCAATAACTTCACATCCCGGATCCAACAAAAGTGGTTTCGTCGAATTCTGAGGTCGTTTGCAAAATGGCCATTTTCACGGGCTATATAAATTCCATAGCGACCTTTCTGAAAATTCATTTGGCCATAACTTTTGCTTTCCGCTATGAAACTTCGATTTTTCAGATTCGTTAGAAAGATATTCACTAACAGATTTAAATATTTTTGGTTTCACTCAAATCCGTTTTGTTTTGCACCCGGTACAGTCAGTCAAATTTGAATTCAAAATTTGAAACTACCGCGCCATTTTAGGCCTTGTTTATAATTTTAAATAATTATTTATATTCTAACGACGACGTATATAAATATATTCATTCTAATTCTATTCAAATTAAATTTCTCGTCGATATTATTTAAAATAATTCATTTTAAATAATTAAAATTCGTCAAAATTGCTAAAATAAAATTTTCAAACTGGCCCAGATTTTCGGGTTGTTACAATCTCCCCCACTTAAAACTTTTCGTCCCCGAAAAGGAACGAAGCCGAAAGTTGTTTTACAAACCAACTCAACTTTCATTGTTTTGATTACGGCTTAAGTTCTTTAACTTTTCAGTTTCTAAGAACTTTTCAAATTTTTCAAAAATTTGGCTAACACCCTAAATTTTCGAAAAATTTCGTCATAACCTCCCCTGCACCGGGAGCCACGGGAAAATCCCAAAATTGCCATATAGGCCTTCTGATCTCAAAAAGAAAAAGAAAAGCCAAGCGGCTAGCCAATCGGCTCATAAAATCATCATCACCCAAACAAAACAGTAAATTATGTAGTAAACATGTACCTATTTGTCGGGCAAACAAATTTTATTCTCTACTCTAGCCACCTTGCTATGACCTGTTCAATGTAAGTACATGTATATGCAAGAAAATGCGACCAATTTTCAATACAATTCAATATTTGATTCTATTAGGCATAGTGGTTCAATATTACCAAACAAATAAACAAACAACACAAACATCAATCAATTAATTGATTATATTTTCAAATATATAATTTTATATATTTAAAATCATATTTTCCAAAACCAGATTATATATATAATCACAAATACGTTATTTATAAACAAATAACTCTCGACTCATTCTGGGGCATTTCTAACCCCATCTCTAACGAGTCACTCATTCTAGAATGCTACTGATTCTATCTCTAATGAGGATTCTTCTATAGGATATTACTAATCCTACCTCTGATGAGTCTTTTGTTCAGTTCTAACGAGTTGTACCCCAAAGATTTGAGTTAACCAAAGCTCTGATACCATATGTTTCCCGGTCCTTACAGACCTAATATCGGGGCGCCTCATTCCAACAACCACAAAGGTGAAAAGTATATAAATGTCAGGGTTGGTAAGTCACTGACACCACCAAATCTAGAAAGAAACGTCGTGTTCTCCCAGCGGTCCGTATCCCGTTTTTAACTCATACCGAGGTGTGAGGCTCGCGAATTCACGTTATACACAAAGCTGCCACGTAGGCCGTGCTTTGATCATCAACCACAAGACTTTGGTTTTCAACAGAAGCCTTGATCCATGCAACTCAGCGTGCCACACAGGCAATTATGCCATGCGATTGATATCTATCGATATATAACCTCTAAGCTCGTACGTCTCAGAGAAGGGCGTTAAGCAAGAGAATAAATTCTCCGCCGCCAAACAGATATATATTTAACAGAAATCAATCAACACAGAATAAAATCCAATGTCAGACACACAATCCATTTACAAGTTCGCTCTGGGTCTGAACGAAACCGGAGGCACTTTCCTCGCATATCCATCCATCTCCAGGTACACGTCTGGACGACCACCAACTGATTCCCTCATCTTAGGTGTACAGCCCAATCAAGATCATCAGTAATCACCCAAACGATGTGAAGACTTCCGGTCTTCAACCACTGTCTTCATCTTCGACTTATCGTCGAATCGGTTATTCAGAATGGGTATAAACCCGGCCTTTCCGAACAACCCGCGTATATTAAAAACAAATGTTACACAAACACAACATACGCCTCATTCCAATTCATTAGTCACTAACCGTAAATCAGTAAGAGAGCAATTCCCCAAATATTAACCCCGAAGGCCGAAACCAACATCAGATCAATACCAAGGAAACCATTCTTCTTAACTAACCTACAGCTAGTTTCTAAATACCAATTCTTAGGGAAAGGTTCCCATTAATTTTATCCAATATAAATTCTTTAAAATTTATCCTTTAATCTTCCTTTGGATGTCATTTCAAACCAAATTATGGTTTTCCAAACTAGTCGAGATTAGCGAATCACATCGGAGTAATTATTTATTTTATTTCCCAATCCCAACCTATTCATCCCATGAAGTAAAACTGGTAATACTCCATATCTAACACCACAGTGTTGTCGGTAAAATTAATTACCATTTCACGTTCAAATCTAATTAAAGATTTAACTACCGCTATGGAGCAAAACTGGTGATACTCCATTTTCGCTCATTTTCTATATTTGATAATTTAGATTATCAATTCACATTTCAATCAAATTGAAGATTCGTTAAAACTCCCTTTTTCTGGGTTAAAGAACTAATGTCTTTTTAAAACACAGTTCACGACAAACCCAAATCACTTTCTATTTATTATCGGGTTAAAGAACTAGTGTTATTTAAAACACCGTTCACGATAAACCCAAATAAATTCTATTTAAAACCCATTTCAAATCCAATTTATTTATTTAAAAATAAACGGATTTAATTTTAGTTCAAAACTAGTTTCGTCGAATTCCGAGACCGTTTGAAAAATGGCCCATTTCTGGTCGATCCAATTTAACTATAATTGACCAAAACACGTTTTCCTTTGCCACGCTCACATATTAACTTCAAAAATTATGAAATTTGAAACCTAGCAATAACTTCACATCCCGGATCCAACAAAAGTGGTTTCGTCGAATTCCGAGGTCGTTTGCAAAATGGCCATTTTCACGGGCTATATAAATTCCATAGCGGCCTTTCTGAAAATTCATTTGGCCATAACTTTTGCTTTCCACTATGAAACTTCGATTTTTCAGATTCGTTAGAAAGATATTCACTAACAGATTTAAATATTTTTGGTTTCACTCAAATCCGTTTTGTTTTGCACCCGGTACAGTCAGTCAAAGTTTGAATTCAAAATTTGAAACTACCCGCCATTTCAGGCCTTGTTTATAATTATAAATAATTATTTATATTCTAACGACGACGTATATAAATATATTCATCCTAATTCTATTTAAATTAAATTTCTCGTCGATATTATTTAAAATAATTCATTTTAAATAATTAAAATTCGTCAAAATTGCTAAAATAAAAATTCCAAACTGGCCCAGATTTTCGGGTTGTTACAGGCATACTTTGGAATATGGCACCAAATGAGTAGTGATAGGGCTGTTGATACTGGGCAATCGCTATGTTCAAGTCATGAGCACTCTCAGCCACCCAGTGATGCCTCTTAAACACCTTCACATTTAGAAGATTAAAATTCAAATAGCAGCTCTAACAGTCAGTCAGCAAGATCAAAATATACATCTAAATCAGAAAACAATGACATTTCACCATTAAATGAGCCTTAGACACATCCTGTCATCCAATGAATACAAAATAAAAAGGTGGTATTTTCAAACCAAAAGTGTTTTCTGCTCAATCCAGCCGTGCAGAACCTAATTCCTTTGAACATGCTATAAACAATGAAACTGGAAAGCATCCGTGGATGATGATTATAATGCTGTCTTTAAAAATAAAACATGGGATCTTGTATGTCCATCTGTCAACAAAAACATAGTTGGTTGTAGATGGACATATAGGTTAAAAAGGCACCCAGATGGGTCAATAAACAAATACAAGGCTAGACTTGTAGCAAAAGGTTTTACATATGAATTTGGTTTTGATTTTAATCAAACATGTCACCTATTGTTAAACCAACTACTATAAGACTAATCCATTACTATTGCTTTATGCAATAAGTAGCATATTGAACATCTTGATATTAATAATACTTTTTTGAATGGTCTTCTAGAAGTAGAAATATACATGAGGCAACCTTAAGGCTACAACCGGAATAATAGCTATGCATGTAAGCTTAATAAAGCTATTTATGGTTGAAACAAGCATCACGAGTCCGGTTAGATCTGAAAAGCACTTTACTAAATTTAGGCTACTAGTCTATCAAATCTGATAATTCATTATTTGTTAAAACAAGTAGCTCATCTACAATCTACGTATTAATTAATTTATGTAGATTACTTAATAGTTGTAACACCCCGCATTTTTAACTTAAGATAATAAAATAAGAATAACTTAATTAAATATTCAAAACTAAGTAACACAGATTGTACCGTTACGTTCATCTCAGAATTTTGGATCAGATAGACTCCGAGTAAGCATAAAACGGACATCATACGAAGAAGTTATGGTCTACAGAAGCTGTCAGAGAAAACAGGAAACAACCCAGAACAATTTTCGGCCTTTGGACCTATGGGGGTCGACCCCATCAAGGGGGGTCAGCCCACATGCCACATGAAGGTGGGCCGACCCACATAAAGGGGGTCGACCCCTTCAAGGGGGGTCGACCCGCCTACGGCATATTTTGACAGATTAGGTTTTTCTGGAATTTGGACGTTTCTGATGGTTTTTAATCAAAGCTGGGGGTCTTGGTTGCTCTAATACACCTATAAATAAGACCTTAGACCTAACCCTAAACCACATAATTCAAAGGCTACACTGAAGCTCTGCCATTACTCTCTCTCTTCAAATATATTCAGAAAATTTAGATTATTAATAAGAAGATTTTAAAATTCAAGACCTGGAAGAGAGAATCGATATTAATAAAAAGATTGTTCAGAATCATGAAAAGCAATGCAAAAATTCTAGATCCAATCCATTCAAATTATTACCCTTTCTTTCCCTTCTCTTTTAATGAAAATAAGCAATCCACAGTTATTAGGTTTCAAATCAAATTAAAGGGGAAAAACCATGGACGCTAAAACTGGATCAGATCTAGAATTGGGGAAAGCATAAAAGGTGAGTGGATTTAAGCTATACAGTTTAGATAAGAATATGTTATCTTTTACCATTCCCCTGTATGTATAACTGAAATGCAATACATTCAGAAATGTAACATATGTTAATAATTCCTAAAGTGATGGGTATGATGTAGGAATAATTAATATGCTAAATATTAATTTGCTAGGATATGAACTTCTCAAATCTTGTATAGTAATTACCATTACTTAAATTTCATGTCAATTTGTGTAAATTGTGTACCCAGGCCATTAACTAGAAGAATTGAGTAAGGTACATATTGGTTTATGTGATTTAAACAATTATCTGATTAATTGATTACATGTTAAGAAGGAACTGATTATATGTAAAGAATTATAATAGGCATGAGATAATTACATGTGAATTATAAATTATAATGGATAATTGGAAGAAATAAACATTCCTAGATTGTAGAAGGTTTACGATAAATAAGAAATTTAACCGCTCTTAGACACGAGGTTAGACTTCACTTATGGTAGAAGTCTACTGAGAACCGCCCAACATATCCAGCATTCACAAGTGGTAAATCTAATGTGAGGGGTCTAAGTGCAAAAAAATAAAAACATGTAATTGTGCTAAGACATGAGGTTAAGTCAACTTGTGGTAGAAGTCTGCCCGGACCCGCTCGACAAATCCAACGTCCACGAGTATAGGCTTAATGTGAGAGGTTTAGTGGTTATATATATATATATATATATATGTACATAACAAGACATGAATAAATGGAAATAATGGTAATTAAATGTCTAACTCAGAAACTAAGAAAGGAAGCAATGTAATGAGCTGAGTTAGTGTGATACAAAGGAAAAGTGAAGTATTTCACTTAATGACCTATTTCTGAGAACGTTGTTGCAAGTAAGCCACAGTAAATAAAGTAAGAAAAGTAAAGAACTTACTTGCTACCACGGAATTAGTCAGGAATACGTTATGAAAATAAATCACTGATTCCTTCTATCAAACTGATAAGGTGCATGAAGTGTTTTCCTTAATATAATAAGGAATATATATTACACTGAATAAAGAATAATGGTTTACAACTGTAAATGGTTTAAAAGGGGAATGATAATCACCTATTATAAATAAATAACATTAATGAAAATATTGTATAATAGGTAGACTTGTCCTAGGGACAAGTGAAGATTATAAGTTAGGTTATAATAAACTAATAAGGAAATTGGATAATTGGTGAAATGAGATAAGGGACACTTAATTGTAAATAGAGTAATCAGTAAATGCGGAAAACCGGAAACCAGTTGAGAAGATGGGGTAAATATATGAAATATAAGAAGTTGTACTTAATTATAAATTAAGTAAACAGTAAACTTAGAAATCAGAAACCCATTGATAAGAATAACATGTTTAGGCTTGTCCTAGGGACAAGCAGAAATTATAACATAGGTTATAATAAACGGGTAGAGAAACTTATTAATGGGCCTTAGTTAATAGAACTAAGTTAATAAGTAAACAACGATAAGTTGTAGTAATGGTGCAAAATGGAATTATGATTAAATGAGAAAGAATGAGGAAAACTTATGGAATAAGTTATATTTAATCGTAGATAATGACTGACATGTTAAACAGAAAACATGTGAATTTAGATATACTTAATTACATATTAAGTAAACATGGTATTCTAATGGTGAAATCAAACAAGAATATAAAGGAGATTGTGGATTACAGACCTTGGGCCACAATCTAGAGAATAACATGTTGTGGGCTTATTAATAAACTTAAATGGGTTAAGTTATATGACTGAAATTAATAAGCAAGAGAAACTTGGTAATTTGAATAAGAATTCAATGTAAATGGGAATAACCAAGTTAAATGGAAACCTGGTGAGGTAAGGCAAGCGCGTAAAACAATGTTTAGACATAGGGTCTAACAACATATTAAAGTGAGGCGCTTGGACCAGTCCGCACATTAGAGGGTGAAAAACCCAACGGGGTAGATCATCATGGTGTTATAAGGCATGAGCGGAGCGCACATTCACCTGATTATTCTGTCGGCGCCGAAGGACTGGAAAGGGAAGCACGCGGCTTCCTGAGATACGTAAGGTGCTCCTAGTAGTCCTCTGTGTGGTGGCAGATGTTTTAGGCTGTGCTCGCAGAGGTTGGGTCTGCGCGTAACTACCAGGTAGGTGGGCCTTGACTGTAGAAGTAGCTATGCAGTCAGAATGTTGTGACGCAATGACACTAGGGTGATTAGGCGGTTGCCTCAACGGGGAGGCGAAGGGTCACGACCAACAAGGATAGTAGATCGTTGGATACCCGTCATCGACAGCCAGTGGAATGCGAAAAGACTAGAGCTAAAACCAATAGACCATTCACCTTTCACTATCGGGGTATGACGGTTGAGGGAAGACGCCAAACAGATGTTTAGATTGTTTTCTTTAGGGGCAGTTGTTTAGCTCTTGTAGTCTTTACTAGTTGAGGGAGGGGTCGAGGTGGGGCAATAGCCATCGTGAAAATAGACCCTAGGAATATTTGTATATAGAGGCTCTTAAAGACCGGACTGTACATATATGGAAAAGCTCCCTCTGTGTTTCTTGTATCGCCTTGCCATGGAACTCGGTGCTTATTAGAGGACGTGCGATTGAGGCATCGAGCTACAATTGAAGAGACATGTGTTGGACAGTCTAGATACATGCATGTCGGCTCTGGGTGGTGTATCGTAGACTTGACGGCATTACTCTAGTATGGAATCTGACTCGATCAAAGGTGGCAGTCCACACGCTTACGTAGCATAGTAATGATAGATATATGCAGAAAGTTACATTGTTAAAAAGAGATCCGTACTTCACTAAGGCATAGGATGAGGGACTGCGTATATTTCGATGATGTTACGGTGGAGACCATGCTAGTGGGGTACCATGGGGTGTACCTTAATATTGGGGGTAGCTACATATATACTGTATTAGGTTAATAAACTAGGAAGCAAATATGTGCGACGTGTGTGTAAGCCTTGAGTGCTGATAAACCAAGCAAACTAATAAATAAGAAAACATGATTGAACGATATATGTAGCATTATCCAAAGTGTGTAATTTAATTCTAGTCACCAAAACTTGTGTTCTGACCCATTCCTCATAACATACTTGCAGGTTAGATTTATGGTAGAGACATTATAGCTTTGGATGCTGGTTAGGCAGTATTATTAATACGGTAAGGCTATATTTTGATTATATTATATTTTATCCATTCCGCGGTGAGATATTTTCTGAGCTCTGACATGTTTTATGTCTTTGTCTTTTCTACAGGATACCAGAGCACAACAACTTGAGTTTTAATACATTGGAATTTTGAAAAAATTCGGTCTGTCGGAATTCGAGTTGTTATGTATGGTATCAGAGCTTAGATTTAGGATTCCTATATAAATAGTGAGTGAACGTATTTTTATTTTTAAAAATATAAATATATTATATATATACCTAGATCCATAGAGGAACCCACTAAATAGGAAGAGTATAATTTGGTAAGAAATAGGATGTTTGTTTTGTACACTAAAGAAAGGGATATGGAAATTTGAGACCCTTAAGTAATTTGGGTGGAAAGTGTACAATGTATTTTGTATGGAAGGAAGGTGAATCTTATATGAGTAGTACTTTGGGTTAGTGGGCTTGAAAACCTTATAGATGGGAAAAGGTTAAAAAGAGAAAAATTGATTAGGAATATATATAGTTGAGAGAATTGACCTTGAGGAGTGTCTAGGAAAGCCTAGAAAAATTGGAAAGCCGCTTTGAGTCTAATCCCAATGTTAAATTTTAAGAACTTGAAATTGTAAAAGTATAGAGAAAATGGTTTGTGATGTTTTCAAGTTTTAATCTTAAAATTTATAGAAGTAAAATTCTCTCAGTAAAAGGTGCATACTATAGAGCAAGTGTAGCTCGCTAGTTTTCTTGCTATATTTCATACAAAAAAATTTAATAAAGAAAGTTTGGAAGTCTCTATTCTTATGATAATCCTTTTTATAAGATAATTTTTGTTGGGTGGACAAAATAAATTGTAGAAATTAAGAATAGAGAGGATGTTTGCACCTTGTATTAAGAGACTAAACCGACCTTATAGGTAAAGTCATCGACCCGATTGAGAAAATAGTTGTCCGTATCTACTGCAGTTTTGTGATTTGAAAAAAAAATGATTTACATTTTTTTAAGATGACATGTTTTATGGTTTGGCAAGAGAAAGTTTTCATGAGAAAAATAAAGTTTGGACACTTTTAATTTTTTGGAAGAAAGTTTAAACGAAAAGGCCAAACCATGTTTTAAAAGGATGGAGTAGGAAAGGATTAGAGCCTAGGGAAGACGGGAAAAGTTTTGAGGCTATAAAGTAAATAGCGAAAATTATCTTGGAAAAATGGTAAGTTCCCGTAGAATACGTAAGCATTGAAAAGCCTAAGGTGTTGCTTAAACTAATTGTTGGTACACAGCTAGAGTTAGTAGTGACTACTAGATAGTAAAAGGGCAAGTAAGCGTTTATATCATGTTGCTAATTTTCATGTTAGGCGTAAAGCCCGTTACTACGTTTCTGTTGGGATCATTTCATTATTTTGTTCTTGTTGGGTAGTTAGGGTAACACCTAAACCTGTCGTGATCCCATAGTTTGGACTTTTCTGTCTGAGGGGGCATAGTCTCGAGATTCTTAATCCTTAGTAGTAGCTGTGTAGGGTGTCTATTCTCCTGTTTTAGTTGAAAGACTATAAGGCTTATTTAAATTTAAACTAAAATCAGATGATTAAATAAGCTAAGGAAAGAGAAGTGTTACAACTGAAAAGGAAATAGAAAATTTAGTAAAGCAACAAAAATGGAAAATTATGAAAAAAGATGGATAAGAATAAAAAATAAAAATTTCCAAGATAAAACAAAAGAAAGTCAGTGACAAAGAAAAAAAAATTCTTATGTAGCTGTGCTTGGATAGGAAAATAGGGAATCTTTATAAATAGTTACATAAAATCCAAGTATGGTTGGGAAAAGGTACATAAAAAGAAAAACGGAAGATGTGAAATTTTTTGTTTTCTACCTTTTTGTAACATAAGAAATCGAATTTAGAAAATTAGTTTTTTTCTGAAATTCGAAAAATAAAGTTGGTCGGTAGGATTTTGGATGTAACAATTGGATGAACTACGCTATTACTCAGTAAGAGTGTGGGAAAATTTGGATAAAAAAGTATTTTTATTTTCAAAATATTGCCTTACATTCATGTAGAATTGCCAGTATATTGAGGATGTGAGCATCATATTTTAAAAGGATTTTTGAAAAATTTGCATATACATAGGAGGTACCGCTTTGGCATACATGCATTATTATGTTGTATTTCACTTTGCACAAGTGCACGATGTTTGCAAAAATTGGATGCACACATGATGGATGTATATTATGTGAGGGGTTAATTGATTTTACCTTTATCAAATTCCGAGGACGAAATTTCCTAATGGTGGGAGAATGTAACACCCCGCATTTTTAACTTAAGATAGTAAAATAATAATAACTTGATTAAATATTCAGAATTAAGTAAAATGGATTGTACCACTGTGTTTGTCTCGGAATTCTGGTTCAAATAGACTCCTAGTTTGCGTACAACGTACATCGTATGAAGAAGTTATAGGCTGCAGAATTTGTCAGAGAAAACAAGAAACGGCTCAAACCAATTTTCGGCCTCCGGACCCACAGGGGTCGACCCCTTCAAGGGGGGTCGACCCACAAGAAGGTGGGTCGATCCACATGAAGGAGGGGTCAAACCTGGGGTCGACCCCTTCAAGAGGGGTCACCCCCCTGCGGCAGATTTTGACAAATTAGTTTTTTTTGGAATTTGGACGTTTCTGATGGTTTTTAATCAAATCTGAGGTTCCTAGTTGCTCTAACAAACCTATAAATAAGAACTTAGACCTAATCCTAAACCTCATAATTTGGAGGCTTCTGAAGGTATGCCATTATTCTCTCTCTCCCTTCAAATATATTTAGAAAATTTAGGTCATTAATAAGACGATTTTAAAATTCAAGATGTGGAAGAGAGAATCGACATTAATAAAAAGATTGTTCAGAATCATGAAAAGCAAGGTAAAAATTCTAGATCTAATCCATTCAAATTCTTACTCTTTCTTTCCCTGCGCTTTTAATGAAAATATGCAATCCACGGTTATTAGGTTTCAAATCAAATTAAAGGGGAAAAACCATGGATGCTAAGATTGGATCAGATCCAGAATTAGGGAAAGCATAAAAGGTGAGTGGATTTAAGCTATACAGTTTAGATAAGAATATGTTATCGTTTACCATTCCCTTATATGTATAATTGAAATGCAATATGTTGAGAAATGTAACATATGTTAACAATGCCTCAAGTGATGGGTACGAAGTAGGAATAATTAATATGCGAAATATTAATTTGTTAGGATATGAACTTGTCAAATCTTGTATAGTAATTACCGTTACATAAATTTCATGTCAATTTGTGTAAATTGTGTACCCAGGCCATTAACTGTAAGAATTGAGAAAGGTACATATTGGTTTATGTGATTTAAACAATTATATGATTAATTGATTACATGTTAAGAAGGAACTGATTATATGTAAAGAATTATAATAGGCATGAGACAAATACATGTGAATTATTAATTATAATGGATAATTGGAAGAAATAAAATGCCTAGACTGTAGAAGGTTTACGATAAATAAGAAATTTAACGGCTCTTAGACACGAGGTTAGATTTCGCTTGTGATAGAAGTCTGCCCAGAACCGCCCGACATATCCAGCATTCACAAGTGGAAATCTAATATGAGGGGTCTAAGTGCAAAAAATAAAAAACATTTAATGGTGCTAAGACATGAGGTTAAGTCAACTTGTGGTAGAAGTCTGCCCGGACCCGCTCGACAAATCCAACGTCCACGAGGGTAGGCTTAATGTGAGAGGTCTAGTGCTTATATATATATATATATATATATATATATATATATATATATATATATATGTACATAACAAGACATGAATAAATGGCAATAATGGTAATTAAATGTCTAACTCATAAACTAAGAAAGGAAGCGATGTAATGAACTAAGTTAGTGTGATGCAAAGGAAAAGTGATGTATTTCCCTAAATGACCTGTTTCTGAGAATGTTGTTGCAAGTAAGCCACAGTAAATAAAGTAAGAAAAGTAAAGAAATTACTTGCTACGATGTAATTAGATGGGAATACGTTATGAAAATAAATCACTGATTTCTTCAATCAAAATAATAAGTTGCATGAAGTATTTTCCTTAATATAATAAGGAATGTGTATTACAGTGAATGACGAATAATGGTTTACAACAGTAAATGGTTTTAAAGGAGAATGATAATCATTTATTATAGATAAATAACATTAATGAAAATTTTGTATAATAGGTAGACTTGTACTCGGGACAAGTGAAGATTATAACTTAGGTTATAATAAACTAATAAGGAAATTGGATAACTGGTGAAATGAGATAAGGGACACTTAATTGTAAATTAAGTAATCAGTAAATGGGGAAAACAGGAAACCAGTTGAGAAGAGGGGGAAAATATATGAAATATAAGAAGTTGTACTTAATTATAAATTAAGTAAACTGTAAACTTGGAAGTCTAAAACCCGTGGATAAGAATAACATGTTTAGGCTTGTCCTAGGGACAAGAGGAAATTATAACATAGGCTAAAATAAATGGGTAGAGAAACTTATTAACGGGCCTTAGTTAATAGAACTAAGTTAATAAGTAAACAACGATGTGTTGTAGTAAAGGTATAAAATGGAATTATGATTAAATGAGAAAAAATAAGGAAAACTTATGAAATAAGCTATATTTAATCACAAATAATGACTGACATGTTAAACAGAAAACATGTGAATTGAGTTATACTTAATTACATATTAAGTAAAACATGTTATTGTGATGATGAAATCAAACAAGAATATAAAAGAGATTGTGGATTACAGACCTTGGGCCACAATCTAGAGAATAACATGTTGTGGGCTTATTAATAAACTCAAATGAGTTAAGTTATATGACTGAAATTAATAAGAAAGAGAAACTTGGTAATTTGAATAAGAATTCAATGTAAATGGGAATAACCAATTAAAATGGAAACCTAGTGAAGTAAGGCAAGCGCGTAAAATAATGTTTAGACATAGGGTCTAACAACATATTAAAGTGAGACGCTTGGACCAGTCTGTACGTTTGAGGGTGAAAACCCCAACGGGGTAGATCATCATGGTGTTAAAAGGCACGAGGGGAGCGCATATTCATCAGATTATTCTATCAGCTCCAAAGGACTGGAAGGGGAAGCACGCGGCTTCCTGAGATACTAAGGTGCTCCTAGTAGTCCTCTGTGCGGTGGAAGATGTTTTAGGCTGTGCTCGCAGAGGTTGGGTCCGCGCGTAACTACTAGGTGGGTGGGCCTTGACTGCAGAAGTAGATATGCAGTCAGAATGCTGTGACACAGTGACACCAGGGTGCTTCAACGTTTGCCTCAACGGGGAGGCGAAGGGTCACAACCAACAAGGATAGTAGATCGTCGGATACCTATTATTGGCAGCCAGTGGGATACGAAAAGACTAGAGCTAAAACCAATAGACCATTCACATTTTACTCTCGGGGTACGGTGGTTGAGGGAAGACGCCAAATGCATGTTTAGATTGTTTACTTTAGGGGCAGTCATTTAGCTCTTGTAGTCTTTACTAGTTGAGGGAGGGGTCGAGGTGGGGCCATAGCCACCGTGAAAACAGACCCTAGGAATATCTGTATATAGAGGCTCTTAAAGACGGGCCTGTACAGGTATGGAAAAGCTCCCAACCGAGTTTCATGTTTCTTGTATCACCCTACCATGGAACTCGGTGCACATTAGAGGACGTACGATTGAGGCATCGAGCTACAATTGAAGACACGTATGGTGGACAGTCTAGATGCATGCAAGTCGGCACTGGATGGTGTATCGTAGACTTGAGGGCATTACTCTAGTATGGAATCTGATTCGATCGAAGGTGGTAGTCCACACACTTATGTAGCATAGTAATGATAGATATATGTTGAACGTAACATTGTTATATACAGATATGTACGTCACTACGGTGTAAGATGAGGGACTGTGTATATTTCGATGATGTTACTTTGGAGACCGTGCGAGTGGGGTACCATGGGATGTACCTTAATATTGGGGATAGCTACATAAGAAAATGGGTGCGACATGTGTGCAAGCCTTAAGTGCTGATAACCCAAGTAACCTAATAAATAAGAAAACATGATTGAACGGTATATGTAGGACATCCATATTGTATAATTTAAATCCAGTCACCAGAACTTGTGTTCTGACCCCCTCCTCATAACAAACTCGCAGGTAGATTTCTGGCAGAGACATCATAGCTTTGGATACTGGTTAGGCAGTATTATTAATACGGTAAGGCTATATTTTGATTATATTATATTTTATCCATTCAGCTGTGAGATATTTTCTGAGCTCTGACATGTTTTATGACTCTGTCTTTTCTATAGGATATCAGAGCACAACAACTTGAGTTTCGATAGATTCGAATTTTGAAAAAATTATGTCTTTTGGGATTCGGGTTGTTACAATAGTTACTGGTAGTAATATCATTGAGATTGACAAGTTAACTTATTACCTTAATCAACAATTCTCAATTAAAGATTTGGGAAAATTGAGTTACTTTCTAGGCATAGAAGTAAATAGATCAGATACCAAAATAACTTTATGTCAAAAAAAAGTATATAATTGAGTTACTTGTGAAAACAAAAATGATAAATGCTAATCCCCTGCCAACTCCAATGATTAGTAACCAACATTACTCTAAATACAAGGGAGAAGTAATATCAAATATCACAGAATATAAAAGTTTTATAGGAGCATTAAAGCATGCCACTATAACATGACCAGGCATTGCTTTTATTGTTAATAAAGTTTCTCAGTTTATGCAGAAACCCCTGGGCTTACATTAGAAAGCTATAAAGAGAATTCTATGTTATTTCAAGGGGACTGTTAACTATAGATAAACACTGAATACCGACCAACAACTAAATATAACAGGATACGCAAATGTTGATTGAGCTTCTGATCTTGATGACAAAAGATCAACGTCTGGGTACGGTATATATTTTGGACACAGTTTAGCCTACCATCTCAAGATCTAGTACTGAGGTCGAGTACCGAAGTATAACTAACACTAAATATGAGATTAAATGGATAAGTCTTTACTGGGGGAGCTTAAACTTAAATCAAATGTAAAACCCACACTGTGTGTGATAACAGAAGTGCAGTTTATATGACAGAGAACCCAATCCAACTAGCCAGAACTAACATAGTGAGATGGATCTAAATTTTGTCAGTGAGTTAGTTCAAAGAGGTTAGATTCAAGTAAACCATATACCCAGAGTGTTCTAAAAATCAAATACACTGGGAAAAGCAATTTCAGTTAAGAAACTTACCAAGTTCATAATAGTCTCAATGTTATCAAGAACAAAGAGCAAAGAGTTGAAAATCCCAAAGCCTCTAGTATAGCTATTGAAGAACAAAACAAGGGAGGATCTCAACCTCTCAGAAACCCTAGAGCCAGTGCCTTTATCATCACAAAGAAGCTCTCAGATTTTGGGTTTTCGAACAAGCAATGTCACACATCTGACAACAATATCACAAATCTGACAACAATATCACCAAATGAACCTGCTGCAACAATTTTCATGATAGATATGTTGGTTCATTTCCCTTATATTTAGGTTGATGTACATGGGTTAGGCTAAGCCACCGTAACAGCTGTTTGGAAAAAATCGAACAATTCAGAGACGTAATATCTTGTCTTTGCATTTGTTGGAGCTTCTCTTTGGGAACATAGTTTACTGCAGAATGTGGTTTCTACTTCAGCGCAAAGAAGAACAGAGCAAGGGTATAGTTTTATTTAAGGTTTTCATGCAATATGAAGGATGAAAATATAGAATATATTTTCGTTACTGAATAGCTATGACATGATACATTGATAGAAGTTGCATGGTATAATGCAATAAAGATTATTTAGTTTTTTAGAATAAAGAAACTGCAATTAGCCATGTAGGGTAAGAGGTGGTTAATGCAAAAGGTCAATCCAGTTTATTAGTATGAGAAGTAATCAGTGGAACAAGTCGAATGAATTATTTATATTTATGACCAATTTACTATTTTTATGATCTAAAAACAGTTGTACATCATCAAATTACACTCGTAACAAATTTCAAATATAGATGTATGCAAATACAGGTGAATAATTGAATTCAAACACAACCTCAAGGTGAAATTCAAAACACCAATATTTACATGTACATACATATCATTTTGACAAACACACATTAATCAAACCATATCAAATCACATAATATACGCATTTCAGTAACACACACACGCACACACATATTCAAAACACAAGGAAACTAAGAGCTATTGCATAAGAAATGGTTGCATACATATCCTTTTTGATAATAAAACCTATGTTTATCTATTTCATGCTCTTCCCCTGCATCCAAATATTTGCTAGTAAGTAACAACCATAACATTCATGTAACTATAAAAAACAATTCAACCAATACAAATAGTAGGAGTATAAAAGGTATTCATATTCAGCTACGATAACAAGTCATCATATGAAATTGCAATTAGCAATAACCATAGTATACTTAGTCATATATCATCAGGAACACACAATTTCATCTCTACCATCATCAATAAGAACATAACAACAATATAAATATAATCTTATATATACTAATTATTCGTTTTGTACATTTCACTAGTGTAAGCATGCATTATCATGTATTAATTTAATAAACATTAGTGGCACAACATCAATCATCAAATAACTATGATTAAATATCCATCATTTACTAGCATTAAGGATAAAATATCTTGCATGCATCAAATGTGATATCGTCATCACACATCAAATATGTGTGATAATTACAATCAACAATTGACTGCACATTCGAAAATCTCTAAGTAATATATCTACATCAATTATTCTTTAAACAATAAAATTGATTTATTATTGTTTATTATATTGTCATATTTATTTATTCAACCTAAAAAAATAATAAGTTTTCAAAATAATAATATACTCTAGATACTCCTTTAATACTTCTATTTCTTTAAATATTTATCAACGTCACATTTCAACTAAAAATAGTAAACATAATCAAACTGATTTTCAAAAAATTACAATCACTATTTTGCATAAAAAATTTATACACACACACACATATACACACACACACACACACGCACACACACACACATATATATATATATATACATGTTGACCAGCTTTTTGGCAAATGCCTTCACAACCCGATCAGGAACTCGCTACAAAACATCGGTCCAGTTCTATGCATCTAGGGTCGACTTTCATCATAGATCGACCAATCATAACTCGACTTGAATCGGCTCCGCAGCAAGAAAAGACTATCTCCTTCAAAGTTGGGATTTTTCCGAAGCCAAAACCAAACCGATCGATCGGGTTGTTCCTGAAGAATCGGATCAAGTCTAGAAAATCAGATCAGGAATGCCAAATAAAAATTATTTGCTACAAGGCGAAGTCCTACTCCCAAGGCTACGGAACCAGTCATCTTTAACCAAGCACAACTTTTTATACATCAAGAATCAAGCTCCATGTAGGCCACGATTTCTGTGAAGAATCGTTCATCAGCAGTAGACGGATCCCGCCGCCTATAACTACTTTACCGGATCAGATTACACATGTCCAAGCCCGAAAAAGATATGTGCCACACTGCATACAAATTCGGCCCAGTTGCTTGCCTATAAATACAACTCTTTCCAAAAATAGAAGGACATCTTGAAATTCGCTACTCAAAATCTAGTATTAGACATCCCAAAATAGCATGTCATGCATTCTAAGTACAACACAAGGATTTTGTGTAAAGATCTCTCATTTCTTCCACTGAAAATCAACTGTAACATGTAATTGACAGTATAAACAAAGATTATAAAGCGTACGTAGGCTTGGTTTAAGCCGAACCACTATAAAATGTTGTGTCTTCTGTGTTTATTTACTCTTTTTCTCGCTTTTTGTGAATATCATCATGTGTGGTTAACGCGCGTTGGGCGTTGATCGTCATTAGACCAACTTTTGACGTCAACAATACATATATATATATTGCACATATATATATATATATTTAAAAATGCTTTGATACTATCCACTATGTTACTACTTATTCTAAAAATACAACATTTTACTTTAAATCATTGAAACTCCTTTCTATTTCCGTTTAACACAAAACAATGACTTTTTATCCATAAAAGTTGTTGGAAAATATGTCTTTTATATCATCACCGTTGTCATTGTTGTTTTTATCTATAAAATACCATGTTTATTTTATAATCAAATAACGGTAATATATCTTTCCACAAGTACCTAAAATCAAACATTTCGTTATTTACAGAAATCAATATTATTTTCATAGAAATTCACAACAATATTATTTTAAATCTCACTATAATACACGCACACATCCAAATATGAAATCAATATATAATTTCAATTATTATTGAAGAATTTCCCCTAAAATTAATAAATAATAACCTTATTAAATTATTCTTTAATTTCAGTGAATTTTGATACTGGAGAAATTGTCAATTGCTACGTTGATTTGTGACGCCCTAGCGACTCGATTTCGACATGACCGCTAAATTTAAGTTAATTAGTAAGATGTCAGAAGGAAATTGCTAATTATCTTCTTCATCAATATTATGACTTTTTAAATTTGGTATCACGAACGCATTGGAAATTACCGGCACATTTGCGATGCCAAGGAAATTTAATGATGACATAGTTACGCCATTTATATTTTAATTCTAAATTTTTGCAGCATCAATAAGACGTAAGGATTTATCTACACGTTTCTAGCAGTTTAGATATTAAAAATCAAACATTCAAAATTTATTGATCCACACCTTACTTTATTTGTTCAAATCTTACGTTCCCCTTTTACTATCCCATTGTGCCAACCATTGATTTTTTTTATCGTCCATCATTCACATGATACGTTTGGTCGCATTTATTCCTTACTTTGTAGTAATAAATGGTTGTACTCTCTTGTGACACATATGAGCATGTAAGAAGGGGACATATTGATTGGTCTTCTACTTTATTTTCTCGTTGACTTCTCTTTCTTCACTGTATTCATGATTTTTATTCTTCCTAAATAAATAAAAAACAAAAACAAAATAAAGGTGCAATTGCTAGTAACGATAATAGGGTATTTAAGCACGTCATTTAAACAGGGTACTTAAATGAAGTTGAAAGTGAAACATGACATGCTTCTGCGACTTCAGGTGGTCACTTAAGCAAAGTAATTTAATTTGTGACCTTTGGGTTAATAGTTTTACAATTGGTTAAATATTTATTATGTTGTATAATAAAGTGTTTTATTGAAATAAAATAACAGCATATAAATTGAAACACATATATATTAATTAAAGCATGTTAACGAATATAGTGATAAAATATAGATATACTATAACAGAAATATGGTTAAAGTTACAATCCTATTTGTTTCCACTACCACACTGGTTAGAAAAGATTTGAAGCTTTTAGAAGTACATTCAAAATTTATCCTACATGACAACCATTCCTTTGTGTCATCACCACTAAGGGTATTGAACAAATTTGTGTTATGTGTAACAATGTATAATCTTTAGTAAAAGTAAAATTTTCTCCTTTTGTAAGACGTTTAACGCGAGCAACACTATCTGCATAGCTTACGGAATTTCCTGTTAAACTTACATTGTTTATGTTCAAACTGTCTGAAGTCGGACAAGACTTTTTTCATTTGTCGGTCATAGATGACATCAATATTTCAGTTTCTTAGTTAGTTTCATTACGACATCATCTTGATTTTCTACATGCACTAGAAGATGAACCGATATTGCGAGTTTATTGGATTGGAGTTTACTGCGATATATATTAACACAATAGAGGATTGATTAGTAAATTCAAATTAGGAACATGTTTCCCTTACCTTTGTAGCAGATTTTGAAGTCCCTCAAAAACTTAAGGACTATTGAATAGTGGTGGGGAAAAGGAAGAATTGTTCTTGGTTTTGAGCAAGCGTGTATGACATTTACCCAATTGCATTCGTTACTTGGAACAATTGTTATTATAGAACCAAATTATCAAGTGGTGCACTCCTATGTTTCATGATTTTGTATCCAAATTTCTTTAAGTAAAAAATAAATATTAATAAATGACTTCAAACATAAGGAATTTGTAGTTATGGAAAGTACATTTGCACGATCAGTCCACTAGTCATCACTACCTGAAACAATTTTCATATTGGTATTCCATCTAACACCAGTTTTGTTATTCAAGCTTTCACATTTGACCTACTTTCTTTTAAGGATTTTGTAGTTATGTCGAACTATGATATCATCTACTAATTCTTAGAAATAGTTGTCTTTGCATATTTAATTTCTTTACTGCTCCGTTAAAATTTTCCACAATAGCTTTGTGCGTGCCCTTCTAGTTGGTACCAATTTGGCATACACGGAGATAGAAGTCGAGCACATTTCAGGAACCAATGTTGCTTTTGTAGATTTGATATTCTAGAGCGAAATAATGAACAAAAATATTTAATAATAGTTGTAATATGTTTAATGTCATACTTTTTTGGTGCTAACATGAACTACCAAAAATGCCCCTAATATTGTATCTTAATATCGCTAAAAAATAGGATATATTAATTAGCCTTTATTTTATAGATATTTTAAAATCTTAGTATTAATAAAAATTAGGATCTAACAAATGAAGTTTCTTTTATAAATTCAAAACTTTTATTTATAAATGCTATCAAATATTATACCGACTTAAAATATGATCTATCATATAAATGATTAATTAATAAAATAAGTAAAATTCAAGCTTAAATAAAAAAGATATTGCAAACATCAGAATAAAGTTTAAACTAATAGTATGATCAATAAATAATATTAAATCTTATACATCTGTATTAATAGTTATAAAATATCTGCAAACATAAAACATCAATTTATAAATGTTAACAAGTTTAAATATCGCTTTAAAATTAAGATACAACAAAAAAAACTTTATTTACAAATTCATTCTTCATTAAATAATAATAGAAATATGGATTCAAACTTAAAAAGGTAAGATATTGCAGATTAAAATTAAAAATAAAAATTGGAGCATATGATTTCAAGAAAAAAAATATTTGCAAATCATATAATTGTAAATGTATAAGATTTGAAAAAGAAAGTAACTCACACGCGAAGCACGTGCAATAATGCTCGTAGTTCTAATACGTTTGGTGATACACTTTTTTGGTATTAACGTGAACTACGGAAAATACCCCTTTGTAGATATTATCGAATCTATTTAAAAATACGATCTAACTCGTATATATCATCGGTTTGATTTAAAATATATCTAACTAATTAATGCTATTTAAAAATTCAAAAATCCTCTCTACATATAATTTCAACACTTAATATCCTTAAAATAGAATCTAATATCGAATCCAAGAATTAATATCCCTTTAATATAGGATATAAAAAATTATTTTTCTTTACAAATTCAACATGTATCTATATAGTAATAATATCTTAAAATTATGAACTAACAATTGAACTTTCTCTACAAATTAAAAACGATCATCTAAAAATATTATCAAATCTTATTACTTAAAAATAAATCAAACAAATCCTTATTATTAGTTGTAATACATTTGGTGCCACATATTTTTGGTATCAGCTTGAACTATCGAAAATACCCCTTGTAGAAATTATTGAATCTTCTTAAAAAAAGCTGCTAGTCTATTATTAATAGCTATAGTACGTTTTGTGCCACACTTTTTTAGTATCATCATGAACTATCAAAAGGAAACGTTTTAAATATTACCAAATCAGTTTAAAAATAGGAATCTATAGATATTATCAAATTTCATTTAAATAATGATCTGATTAATAAACTTTATTTCCAAATTCAAAACTGCTCTGTATGTATAATTTCAAATCTTAATAACCCTAACCCTTAAAAATAGGACCTAATATCGAATCTAAAAATTAATATCCTCTAAATATAGGATACGAAAGATTATATTTCTTTACAATTCAACACGTATCTATATAATAATAATATCTTTAAATATTGCATAACAAGGAACTTTCTTTACAAATTAAAAATGTTCATTTTAAAATATTATCAAATTTTGTTACTTAAAATTAGATCTAACAAATAATCTTTCTTTGCAAAATTAATATTAATGGAATTTAAGATAAAAATCTTTGTTACTATTTGAAATAACGTAAACTATCAAAAATACCCATTTGTTGATCCAAAGATCAGGAAAATAGCGTGAAGTGAACAAAAATTTAGCCAAAAGGACAAGAGACAAAAAAATTAGCCATAATGACAAATTTTAGTGTAAAGTATGAAATTATAGTGGCCCCATGAATTCCTCCCTTTACACTAAAAATTGTCCATGAGGCTAAAATTTTAGCCTCTTGTCCTTGTGCCTAAAATTTTTGTTGACTTCGTAGATATTGCTGAATCTCTTTAAAAATAGGATCTAATGTATAAATTTTATCAAATTTTTGTTTAAAATATAGGATCTAATTAATAAATTTTATTTAGAAATTCAAAACTCATCTCTATATATAATTTCAAATTTTAATTTCCCTTAAAAAATATCTAATATTGAATCCAACAATTAATAACCCCTAAATATAGAACATGAAAGTTTATTTTTCCTTACAAATTCAACACTATCTATATAATAATGATATCTTAAAAATATGATCTAACAATTGAACTTTCTTTTTAAATTAAAAACGTTTATCAAAAAATATTATCAAACCTTATTATTGAAACATAAATCTAACAAATAATCATTTTTTTTTTGCAAAATTACTTCTAATGTGATTTTAACGTAGAAATATGGTTAAATATTTGTGTGAATCATTTTCTCTTGACTATGTTAAGCATATATAATTTGTAAAAAAACTAATTTCTATATAAAGATGGCATATCACATGTAAAGCACGTATATAATTTAAAAAAATGTTTTGTAATATAAACAAACCAAAATTTCTATCCCAACAGAAGCTTAAATTTCATCGTAGCCCTCATAAACACAATTCCTTGTTTGAAGCCTACTAGACAATGGCTAGTCAGAAATCGTCATACCGCCAACTTTGCAACTAACACCAACTTTATCATCTCTAATTAACCATAACCTGAATCAACAACAACCCAACTCCTCTATTTAAGTGCACCTTCGACAAAACCCTAAACCAATACGTACTCGTAGATTTTAGCTCTATATTAATTTTCTTTCTTAGAAAAATATCACATTGCGAAGTGAAAATCTTACATTAAAGAAAAAAATGTGATCACCTAAGGAAAATAACATTGTTAGAAATTGCGATTAGATGAGTATGATTTGAAATCGAAGAATGTTGATACTAGATATAAGACTTGGTTTATGGATAAGCTATCAATACCATAAAAGAAATAAAGAGTCTATGGCATAGAATATGAAATTGTAGCAGAAAATTATAAAGAAATATAAAGAATCTATGCCATATACAAAGTTGAATATGGTCAAGTAGTGAAAGAAAAAGCAAGTAAGAATTAGAAGTTTGAACCAACTAGGGAAAAGTGAACAAATTAAAGATAGGAAATTAAGAACAGGAATTGAAATTATAGAAAGAGCAGAAAATTGAACTCGAATTTAAACGAAAGAATTATCAGAACTTGAATTATAAAACAATGAATTAATAGATCTAGAATTGAAAATGGAACTCAAAAATGAAATAAATAAGAAGAACTGAAACTAAATTGAGATTGTATCTAACAATTGATTAAACTAAGTAGCAGCGAACCAAGTCTTATTAAACCTATACTCATATTTTCTCATTTTTCATGCTATTCACCAGCACATGCTTATTGTATCTTACTTGTACCATTGTGTCTTGCACTATTAGAATTCTGCCTGTTAGGATAGGATTTTGATCGCATGGATGGTTGTATGCTAGATTGTACTGTAGATTGGTTACTCGTGGGTGGTAGGCTGATGGGATGTTGTGTTTGCTCGTATTTTCTTGGAATTTCGAGGGCAGAATTCCTAAAGGAGGGAGGGGAGAATGTAATGACCCGTATTTTACATATCGATCGATCATAAAATAATTATATTTTATTCCGTAGTGGTCGAATCGTTCACAGATTTTAATATGTCATTCATGGGGATGCGAGATATGTCCTGATTTTTACCGAATACAATTATGACCATTTTTCCTTTGAGTTTACTGTACGGGCCCTAACTTTTAATAAGAATCGAATCAGCTATTTATATCGCTTCATTAGATTGGAATGGTGGTTTACAATTTCGTAGAGTGGTCACATGAAGGCTTTGGATTGGCAGTTTGGGAGGAATCGCTGTTTTAAGTTTCAGATACAGTTGGCAGACTAGTCTACACCTAATGGGCTGGATAGCAAAACCCATTAGACCTAGGACCAGCACATATAAATTGGGGGACTTGAGGATAGAACTGAGGTTACTCTCTTCATTCAGAACTTTATGTTGGGCATCTGTGTTTTTCCGGTTCAACCTAAAGCCCTATTTCTCCATTCTTTTCATACAAATTCATCGCAGATTGCATCAAGAAGTTAGATCATCATCCGAGAAGAGTGGATCATCATCAAAGAGGATTAGATCACATCATATTGCATCAAATTTAAGGGATTTCAATGTTATCTAGATCCAATTACATCAAATCAAAGATTAGGTGAGTGATATATATCTCTCGTATGGAAACTACGGATTATATAGGTAAATTTGGATCATATTCATATGTTATATACTAAAGTCACATTAGATATGATCATATATGTTTAATTCAAATTTAGAAACCTTAGAAAAACCTAATTTGATTATATTAACTGGATAACTGTTAGATTAATCATGTTTATACATATGTTTAGATCCAAATCTTGCTAGATCTCATAATTGTGATATGTTTATACTATAAAAGTGATTTGTTCAGGTTTGTATGATCATGTATTGCTGAATTAATGTTTGTTTCGATTGAATTGATTGTTTTGTTTGGGTTGTATGTTAGAATTAGTTGTCTTAGATCTTATGGTTGAAGAATAGAGCAAATCAGAGGTTCTAATGATCGGATTCAAATGAAAATTGGCAGAGGCACTGAGGAAGATGAGAGATTGGAGCATGAAAATTTTCATGCAAAGATATGCTAAGTGCATGGGTCGCCACCAATCCATGATGGGTCGGCACCAACCCACACGGTTGATCAGGTGGCGTTGATTCTTAGTGGCACTGCTTTGCATTGATGCAATGGGGCTTCTTGAAAGATTTCGAGTCATTTGGGGTTTTTTGTGATGGTTCGAAGGTTAATTACTTGAGATATGGATAGATCGGTAGAAGATCTTATAGAAACATCAAAATGCTTGTAATTTAGACCAGAGGGGTATACTCGAGACAAGGACCGAAGGTGGCCAACTACTTAACAAAAATTTACTAAGTAGTTGGGTCGGCACCGACCCATGATGGGTAGTCACCAACCCATAATGGAAGTCCGAACGGATGCGAAATTTTGGGAGTGTGGTTGTGATGGCTTCCTGAGGTTGCTGGTGAAGTTTGGATTGAAATGGACTTCAGATAATTGATGTGCAACTCAAAGATGGTTGGTGCTTCGATTGTAAACTCACGATGGAGTGGTCGAAGCTAGATTGATGTGAAATTGGTTGTGATTAGATATAGTATGAAGATGGATTGGCAGAATGGGAGTTAATCATGGAGATACTAGAACGGTTCGAGAAATGGATTGAGTCGCTGAAGTGAAAGGCTTGACAGATTTGATGTGCCAAGGGATCATTGGTTATCAAAGTGTTTTAGCAGACTCAAAGGAGTGTTATGGGGACGCCCACTAGGATCACTTTTGAGATATCACGTACCATGGGAAGTCTTGATAAGCCTAGTTGTCGAGAATGGAAAAGACATACATATGAGTCACGATGGCATATGGCGGTTTGGCTAGAACCAGTGTTCTCCATTACTGCATTTGATCGTTGAAAACCAAATTCGAAAATCAATGGATTTAAGGTTGTAAATGGTGATAGCTAGGATATTGGATGTTATGGGTACTACGATTGATTGTGTGCTTTCTTCTCTCTATTCTTGGGGTAGGATATCACCAAAGGTTGGTGAGGAGAAGCGAGATCAGGGTTGTCCTTTCCTATTTCTGATGTGACATGTTATGCATAGTTTTCATGTGTTAACTTAATGGTTGCTAGGAAGATCAGACGGTTGATCCACATATTCTTATATTATCCTACATAACTGTTGTTAATTATTCTATTTCTCACTAAGACTGTTGTCTGACTAAATGTTTTATGTTTCCCTCTTATTACCTTGGGTTGTTCACCAAATTTATCGTGGGCAGACTGAGTAGAAGGTAGCAGGTTTGGTGCCGGTGTTGTTGTGCAGTGACGAGTAGGAGGCTGGCGCACTATTACTACTTACTATTTAGCCATTTATTTTCTATTTCCGATGTATGTTTGTGTTATTGAGACTCTGAGGGATGTAATGAGGCATATTATATTCAGAGATAATTGTATCGAGAAGTATTGTACCGAAGATTCTATGTTGTATGGAAATTTGATTCTCTGTTCAGTTGTGCTTCATTACTATATCTTGTTGTATACTTTATTATTATATATTATCCATGTGTTGTGAGTTATACGACAGATTCTGTTTTCGAATTATTCTTCCTTGATGATTGTCCTATATCGGCCTGGCATGTCATACAATGCACTTCTCCTTAGTTTTGTGCAAGAGGAATGAGGCGGTCGTCACATTTGGTATCAGAGCTTTGTTTATTCGATTTTACCCAAAGTTCGTGAGCGTAAATGCGTATAAAAGTCGTGTTTTTTATTTTTAATGGATGATTACTATATTATATACGTATATGGTATATTATAGTAGGTTAGTTAGCACTTGAACACCAATGTGGCTTTCTCTAATGTGAATTGACTCTCATTTAAAAGTAAGGATGAGTCGACGAACTTCGAGACATGCTGCTAGGAATAGCCTGCGACTGGTGGGGTAGGCAACGATAGCCAGTCGGGAGCTGCAGCTGCTATGCCCAGTTATCCTACTATGTTCAAGGCTATGATGGTCGCGATCATGAGGAGGACGCCCACTCCAAGAGTGATAGTAAAGCAAGGTGTTTCTGTGCAGGCGCCTAGGGTTGTTATTTTCTGAAGCTCTATAAGGACAATATTTCTCTGGGTGGCAAGCCGTTTGTTGGCACGAAACCTATAGTTGAGATTCAGAATTGGTTAGATACTTGTGTTTGGATTTTTGGAGACTTGGGAATTGACGATGCAACTAAGAGGAATCTTGCATCGAGGCATCTACAAGGACGAGCGCTGGATTGGTGGAATTCTATTACTTTGGAGACTCTAGAGGACCAGATCACTTAGAATCAGTTTAGAGATAAGTTTGAGGAGAAGTTCATTTCTACGTTCCAAAGGTGGATATTTTTTAAGCGGTTTGTTGAGTGGAAGCAAGGCATAAGGCCAATCATTGAATATCTGACTGAATTCAAAGCTTCATCGAAGTATTCTTGTTCATATATTGAAACTGCTTGTCAAAAGAACAAGAAATTTATCTTGGTATTATATGAGAATATTGGAAAGCAATTGATCGACTATATTGATGACTCTTTTGAGAAATTAGTTGAGAAGGCTTTAAGGAAGGAAAGCCTGTTTCCACCGAAGGACGAGGCTGTAGTTGAGAATAGAAAGGAGAATTTGAAAGCACAACAAGGTTGTGATAATAAGGAGAAGTGGAATGGTAAACAAAAATATCAACAGCAAGGAAAGAATGGCTTGAAGAAGCCGAAAGTCAAGATTACTTGTTATAATTTTCAACAGAAAGGCCATCTTTCCAAGGATTGTAAGAATGCTAAGGTGGAAAAGAAATGATTTAACTATGACAAGCCGGGGCATATGAAGGAGAATTGTCCGGAACCACCGAAGGGTAAACAAATTGTAAGGGCGTATGCTTTAGATGATGTGTCGACTTCCTCGAGGGGTCCGGCCGCGAAGGAGAAGGGGAAGAGTTTTGTTGTGCAAATTACGGTTTATGTTCAAGGTGTTTCAGTTTAAGTTTTGTTTGATATTGGAGCATCACATTCTTTGATTTGTAATGATATTTTTTTTGCAAGTTAGGTTTAGAACTTGAAATTGTTGATAGACTGTTAGTCGTGACTAAACCAGTAGAGGGTTCGTCCAGCCTTTGTATGCTTTGTCGTGGTCTAGTTTTATCGAGTGATGGTTTCTCTTTTATGTGTGATTGTTTTGTTTTAAATTTCGCTGGGTTTGGGATTATTATAGGTATGGACTGGCTCAAGAAGTATGGGCTATCGTTGATTGCGAGAGGCTCGAGGTGACACTCGGAAATGTGGAAGGGCAAACGATTGTGATACGTTGTCTACCAGAGGATGGAGTTCTGGTTAGCTTTGTACATTCGCTTGTGATTCCATGGGATGGGTTGTCATCTGTGCCAATCGTACTAGAGTTTTCTGATGTGTTTAACGAGGTCATAGGGTTACCGCCGCAGTGAGAGATTGAGTTTTGAATTGATTTAATAGATGGAGCTAGACCTACTGTTATGCCTCTTAGGCGGATGGCGCCTAAGGAACAACGAGAGTTAGAGGTGTAGTTGAATGATCTTTTAAGTAAGGGATTCATTCAAAGAAGCGTATCCGAATGTGGTGCACCAGTTGTACTTGCGACTAGGGCTGATAGATCATTGTGATTATGCGTGGATTATCGTAAGTTGAATAGGATGACTAAGAAGAACAAGTACCCTTTGCCGAGAATAGATGACTTGTTTGATCAGCTTCATGAAGCCAAGGTGTTTTCTCAAATGAATTTGGAGATGGGATTTCAGCAATTGAGAGTGGCTAGTGATAGTCTGCCGAAGACTACTTTTAGGAGATCATCCAGATTTTATGGGTGCTAGGTGATGTCGTTTGGATTGACTAACACGCCAACATATTCTGTGGTTCTTATGAAATGGGGTTTCAGAGACCAGTTGAACAAGTTTGTGCTTGTGTTCGTGAATGATATTTTGGTTTACTCAAGGGATGAGGAAAAACACAAGATGTACTTGAGAATTGTTTTGGAAATATTGCGAAAACATTAGCTGATTGCTAAGTTTTTGAAGTGTCACTTTTGGAAGGAAGACGGTAGATTCTTGGGTCACGTCGTGTTAGGACATGGAATACTGGTGGATCCCGCTAAGGTGGAAGAAATATAGGATTGGGATCGACCCAGGAATGCGACGGATGTTAGGATTTTTCTTGGTTTAGCTGGATATTATCGACGATTTATCAAGGATTTCTCTAAGATAGTTGCACTGTTAACTGGTCTAACAAAAAAGAATCAAGTCTTCACATGGAATACTGTGAATTGTGAGAAAGCTTCTGGGATTTTCAAAGAGAGATTGACGAGTGATCCTGTGTTGACTATTCTGAAAGGGAATGAAGAAATGGCAGTATATTCCGATGCATGTGGCACTGGACTTGGAGTGATGTTAATGCAAAAAGATAGGGTTGTGGCTTATCCGAGTCGATAACTGAAGCCGCACGAAAGGAATTACTTGACTCATGATTTAGAGTTAGCGACAATAGTGTTTCCTGAATATTTTGAGACATTATTTGTTGAGAGTTAGGTTCGAATTGTTTACCGATCATGACTCGTCGAAGTATCTTTTATCCTAGAAGGATTTGAATCTTCAGCAACAACGACTGTTAGAGTTTTTGGCATAATACGATTTTGGAATAGCCTATACTCCAGGAAAGGATAAAGCAATAGCCTATGCGTTAAGTCGAAGACATGCGAGATTGGGAGCCATGCTCACAGAATGGAAACATCTCGAGTATTTGGCCGGATTTGATTTCAGACCTCATTGTGAGTTAGAACCCGAGATGATAACTAGCTTATCGAATAGACCGACTCTCATCGAAAGGATTGGCGAAATCCAGAAGCGATACGATAAGCTTGTGGAAATCATTCAAAGGATAAATATGAGAGTAGAACCAAAGGAGATTAAGGATTTCAAAGTCGATCGAGATGGTTGGTTTCGTAAGAATGGACGATTTGCTGTTCCTGACATAGATGGATTGAGAGATGAGGTTCTAAGAAAACATCACCACTCTAGGTTGATGATACATCCAGAAGGTAATAAGATGTATCGAGATATGAAGCAAGTTCACTATTGGGAAGGTATGAAACGGAATGTCCGGAAATTTATTTCGAAGTGTATGAACTGTTAATTAGTTAAAACTGAGCAGAAGAAGCCAAATGGGTTGTTACAACCATTGGAAGTTCCTACGTGGAAATGGGAGAAAGTGTCGATGGATTTCATTGATGGATTACCTAGGACAAGGGTAGGGAATGATAGTATTTGGGTTATCATGGACTGCTTGATCAAAAGTGCAAGGTTTATTCCTGTTAAATCGACTAGGACTGCGTCAAATTAAAGTTGGTTGAATTATATCTTAAGTGGATATTCCGATTCCTTGGGATTCCAAGGAGTATTGTTATCAATCGAGATGCATTATTTACCAGTGAATTCTAGAAAAGCTTGCAAGAGACGTTAGGAACCGAGCTATGTATGAGTAGCTTTTCATCCCCGGACAGATGGTCAGACTGATAGGGTTAATCGAGTAGTAGAAGATCTTCTTAGATCTTGTGTATTGGATTTTGGAGGGTCATGGGAAGATCATCTACATTTAGTCGAGTTTGCTTACAATAACAGTAATCGGTCGAGTATTGGACATCGTATGAAGCATTGTACGGTAGACCGTGCATTTCTCCATCTTACTGGTTAGAAATTGGCGAAAAGTTGGTACTTGGGCCTGAGATGATAGGAGAAACTACAAATAATATTGAAGTCATTCGGAAATGATAAGATCGTCAGAAAAATTATGCCAATAGTTGACGTAAGTATTTTGAATTCTCAATTTGAGTTTTAGTATTCGTTAAGATTTCACCGCTACAGAATGTGATTTTCTTTGGAAAGAAAGGAAAATTAGCAATAAGGTTTATTGGGCCGTTTTCGATAGTCGAGCGTATTGGGAAGTTTGCTTATAGATTGGACTTACCTACGAAGATGGCGAGTGTGCATAATGTTTTTCATGTATCATTTCTACGGAAGTTTGTGCATGACTTGAACGTTGTAGTATCTCCTAATCGGTTTGAAGATTTAGAGATCGAACCTAAAGTTTCTAGGCCTCGTAAGCCGCTGCGTGTCGTAGGGAGTACGAAACAGCTTAGGAAGAAGGTTGTTAAGCTAGCCAAGGTACAATGGAACGAGAATGATGACAATTGCACGTAGGAGACGGAAGAGAGTATGAAGTCATCCCATCCAGAACTCTTTGAGTGGTATGTCCCATATATCGTATCTTACTTATACCATTGTTTCTTGCACTATTGGAATTCCACATGCTAGGACAGGATTTTGATCGTGTGGATAGTCGTATGATAGATTGGATGGTATATTGGTTACTCGTGGATGGTAGGCATGCGGGATGTTGTGTTTGCTTGGAATATTAGGGGAGAAATTCCTAAAGGAGGGAGAATGTAACGACCCATATTTTATGTATCGATCGATCGTAAAATAATTATATTTTATTCCATAATCGTCGGATCGTTCTCATATTTTAATATGTCATTTATGGAGATGTGATGAGTTTATGATGTTTACCGAGTTCAATTATTACAATTTTACCTTTGAATTTACTATTTGGGCCATAACTTTTGATAAGAATCAAATTAGGTATTGAGATCTCTTCCGATGGAATGGAATGCTGGTTTACAATTCTGTAGAGTGGTCACATAAAGGATTTGGTTCAGCGGTTTGGGAGGAATCGTTGTTTTAAGTTTCAGCTGCTGATTAAGTAGACTGGTCAGCAGCTAATGGGCTGGTTATCCTAACCCATTAGACCTTGGACCCACTCGATATAAATAGGGGGACTTAGGTAGAGAAATAGAGTTGCTTTGTTCATTCTAAACTTTAGTTTGGACGTCTATGATTCTCCGGTTCAACCTACAACCCTATTTCTCCATTTATTTTATACAAATTAATCATTAATTGCATCTAGAAGATAGATCATCATCAGGGAAGTTTAAATCATCATCAAAGAGGATCAGATCACATCATATTGCATCAAATTCAAGGGTTTTCAGTGCTGTCCAGATCCGATCTCGTTGAATTTACATAAAATCAAAGATTAGGTGAGTGATAGATATCTCTCACACGCAAACTACGGATTGTATAGGTAAATTAGGATCATATTCATATGTTATATGCTAAAATCACCATAGATATGATCGAATATGTTTAATTCAAGATTAGAAACCCTAGAAAAACATAATTTGGTTATATTAACCAGATAATTGTTGGATTAGTCATGTCTATACATATGTTTAGATCCAAATCATGCTAGATCTCATAATTGTGATATATTTATGCTATAATAGTGATTTTTCATGTTTCTATAATCGTGTATTGCTGAATTACTGTTTGATATGATTGAATTGATTGCGTTGTTTGAGTTGTATGTTAGAATTGGTTGTTGTAGATCTTACGGTTGAAGAATAGAGCAAATCAAAGGTCCAGATGATCGAATTCAGATGAAACTTGGTAAAGGCGCTCTGGAAGACGAGAGATTGGAGCATGAAAATTTTCATGCAAAGATATGCTAAATGCACGGGTCGGTAACGACCTGTAATCGGTTAGCACCGACCCATGTGAGTTGACTGGATGGTGTTGATTCTTGGTGGTGTGGATTTGCATTGATGCAACGGGGATTCCTACAAGATTTTGAGTCATTCGAGGTTGATTTGTGATGGGTCGAAGGTTAATTACTCAAGATATGAATATACGATAGAAGTTCTTATAGATACGTCGAAATTCTTACAAGTTAGACAAGAGAGGTATACTCGAGACAAGGATCGAAGGTGGCCAACTACTTAGCAAAATTTTGCTAGGTAGATGGGTCGGCACGACCCATGATGGGTCGGCACCGACCCATAAGGAAAGATTGGACGGATGTGAATTTTTGAGAGCATGGTTGTGATGGCTTCCTGAGGTTGATGGTGAAGTTTGGATTGAAATGGACTTTAGATGATTGATGTGCAACTTAAATATGGATGGTGCTTCGATTTTGAACTTACAATGGATTGACAGAATGGGAGTCAATCATGGATGATAATGGAACGGTTCCAGAAATGGATTGAGTCACCAAAGTGAAAGGCTTGACAGATTCGATGTGCCAAGGGATCATTGGTTATCAAAGTGTTCTAGCAAACACAAAGCAGGGGTATCATTGGGATGCCCATTAAGATCAGATCTAAAAGATCGCGTACCCTGGGCAGTCATGATGAACCTAGTTGTCGAGAATGGAAAAGTCAAACATATGGGTCACGATGACATATAGTAGGTTGGCTAGAACCGGGGTTCTCCATTATCCCTTTTGATCGTTGAAAAGCAAATTCAATAATAAATGGATTTAAGGCTGTAGACAGTAATAGCTAGGTTATTGGATGATATGGTTGATTGTGTGCTTTCTTCTCTCTTTTCTTAGGGTAGGCTGCCATCGTAGGTTGACAAAGAGAAGTGGGATTGGGGTTGTTCTTTCCTATTTCTGCTGTGACATGTGATGGATAGTCTTCACATGTTAACTTAATGGTTGTTGGGCAGATCTGGCAATTGATCCGCCTATACTCATATTATCCTGTGTAACTATTGTTTTCTATTTTATCGCTCACTAAGACTATTGTTTGACACAAGTTTTATGTTTCCCTCTTATTACCTTGGGCTGTTCACCAATTTTATGGTGGATAGACTAAGTAGAAGGTAGTAGGTTTGGTGCCAGTATTATTGTGCGGTGATGAGTAGGAGGCTGGCACACTATTGCTACTTACTATTTAGCTATTTCTATTCTATTTCCATTGTATGTTGATGTTATTGAGACTCTGAGGGATGTAGTGAGGCATGTTGTATTTAGAGATTCTTTTATTGAGAAGTATTGTACCCAAGATTCTATGATTTATGGAAATTTGATTGCATGTTTAGTTGTGTTTCATTACTATATCATGTTGTACATTTTATTATTATATTATCCATGTGCTGTGAGTTATACGACAGGTTCTATATTCGAATTATTCTTCCTTGATGATCGTCCCATATCGGCCTGGCACGTCATACAACGCACTTCTCTTTAGTTTTATGCAAGAGGTATGAGGTGGTCGTCACATGAAAATATGTAAACGGTGGATATACTAAAGGTAAGGATGGTGCTACTATAGGGGGTAAGGGTGGCTGGTTCTTATTTTGCTACTGCTCGTAGGAGGATTAGGTAGCAATTCTGTTGCCTGATTGATGGCGTTCTAGTGGAGAAATTACTTGGTTCCCTGCTTTCTTAATCACTGATGGTTGTTTGTATGGAAGATTTATTGGCATAAGATATATAGGGTATGGGTTTGGAAGATATTGATCATGATGGTTCGTAGGTGCTGAAAAAGGATGGAGGGGCTGGTTTATATATCTCCCTTCTTGCCAGCTTCAAGCCTCATCATGTTCTTGAATTTTATACTATTTGAGATGTGTAATTGTGTGGATCCTATTGGTTTTCAATGGTTACCCCAGTCATTGGCTTCGAAGCTACTTTATATGACTCAGTTTATGGACAAACCTTTAGTGCTATGGTAAAAATGAAGAGTTTTTGGCGAAGAAGATGAAATTGCAGCAACTTAATGCATATAAAGTAGAAGTGAGTGGCGATAGGAACATAAAATTAAACACAAAGTTAGAGTCACAAATTCTTGGTCATTAGATTTGGGTTTTTTTTGGTGAAAAGTGCAATTCATGAGAAAGTCTAGTAGTTGTGATTTACTAAATCCAATCTCGTGTCATAATTCTGTGTTCAAGTAGAATTTCCCAAAGTAGAATATGGTCAAGAGGTCAAAGAAAAGGAAATTACGAATTAGAAGTTTGAACCAACAATGGGAAAAGTGAATAAATTTAAGAAATGGAATCAGGAACGTTTGTATTTGGTGGGTTGAACGATTTCCTGAAAGAATCTATTCCATAGATCCTTAAAGTCTGACATACAACAATATCTTCATCCTTGTTTTCTCGAACAACCAAATCCGCAACAATCTACATTATCATGGCAACCAAATTTTGGTTATTACGCAACAAGTTTACATATCAAGATTTAGCTGAATTTGATGAACTTGAGTTTGAAACTATGATGAAGGGATGCTGGTGCTGAGTTAGGGTCTAAAATTCGATGAAGACTTCAAATCTAGAATCCTAGCACTAAAATTCTTAGTTAACATTATAGGTAGTCGGGTTATTGCTTTCTTTAACTAAATGAAAATAGAAGGAAAATTAAGGTTGCACCTCTATTTCTATTAGTCTTGTATAATATATGCAATCTAGTTGCAAGGTTAATCGTTATTGATGCTAAGTTGTTAATTTTGAACATTCTTATTTCTCCTTAAAAATCCCATATTTTTTGGTTTGAAGTTGTAGCCTAATCGATACATTTAAGCATGATGTTTTTGTTATTGTATATTAATTTTTTGATTAGCTTGGGCATCTTAAAGAAATAGAGTCTTTATATTTGATCAATATGTGTTTTTTATATCCGACAAATTTATGTAGGATTAAGGTAATCCTCCAAAAATAATTTTTTTGTCATAATCAGACGATGAGCCCAGAAGAGACAATTTTCACACATATCGAATTTTTTCCCCTTAAAACGTCAAGTCTCAAAATATAACGGTCCTTGTACATTTTCTTCATATAACGAGCAATCATAACTCAAAGAAAGTGGCTTTGAGTCTTGATTCGGTCGTATGTGGAAAGTCATATTTTGGAATCATAAATAATTGAAGATTAATATTTGAATAAAATACTTAAGTGGGATGTTACATTATATTTTCAATATTTTTAAACTTATTTGAAATTTTAATTTTATCTTTTGTTGTATATATAAGATATTTTCGTGATAATTAACCTTCCATGCAAGTACTAAAAAATAAGTATTTTACACTATAAAAAATTATTACCCGACCTTTTGGATGAGTTACCAGAAGCAGTCCAGACTTACACAACTTGGCTCATCACATGGTTAAAAGGCCCAGAATTGTTGCTAAAACATCCAGGAATCAGTATCAGATGGAGTCGTCTGAGAATGGTCGTCCCAGCCCGTCGAAACTGCTCAAAAATATCTAAGTGTTTAGGGAGCGGTACGTATCTCCACATTCCAGAACGACTCTCCAAATTTACCCAATACCTTTTGGATCATTATTCACGATTTCGTATCCCAGGATTAGCATACTTATTTCATATTCTGGGATCGCCATTCATATTTCATATCCCAGAGGTGTCTGATCATCACATATCATAGCCTTCACATTTCTTATCCCCACAACCATGCCTTCTCGGATCTGTATTTCTGCCTTCGACTTCTAGGATCAGTGCAAACACAATCAACCGCTAGGATCAACATTTCCAGTGAAAAATCCACTAAGGAACATTGGATCGGCATTCTCCTGGATATGAAGTCAAGCACTTGGAGATAGAATTAGAGGCTTTCAAGAGGCACAAAAAAACAACCAAGTCTTCCAGCACGGGTACAATCCAAGAAGACGAATTAGGTAGGCCACGTGCCCACGGCCTCCTTCCTTACCTGCTTCTATCTACTCCACTCACCTATAAATACCCATCCAGAAATAAGGTAGGGATTGGATTTTTGCTGATTTGACACTCTTGAAATAAGATATTGTTGGTCTCCATAGCCCATCTTGGCCCTTCGGAAAGAAGAAATCTACCTCCTTCTTGGACACTTGGACTTTTTGGGATACCTTAGCATTTCGGGAAGAGGAAATTGAGTTCCATCTTGGATTTAGTTGAACATACTTTCCACCATTGTCATTGTACTCACCTAGAACTATTGTTTCCACCATTGTACTTTGACTAAGAAGTGAATAAAAGAGCAAAACCTACAAATGGGACATTGGTTCATAAGAATCAAACCACTATACACACTGTGTGATCTACTTTACCACTTTTACACGAAACGGTTGTTTTCATTAATGGAAACCTTTGGATGTTGTGCCAACTTTTGTACATCGACATTATGGCGTCTTTCACTGAGAATTAAACTCAAGAGGTCACCTTTTTCATACTATCTTCCATCTAAAACTTTGAATGCTACTTATGTCTCCTTAGACTATCATACTAAGTTTACTCGCAATGGTTAAGAAAGGAAAAGCAATCATGGTTGGACTTTCAATGTTGAACCGGAAAACTCTACTCAACCTCAACCCTCCGAAGCTCCAACCGCTATTGTAACACCCCACACCCGCTATGGTCACTCACTAAGGGAATGCCTTAGTTTTGGTGGAGCATTTTTAGTGAGTATAGAACAGAAAAATTACAACAAGACAGATATAAGTAATACTTGAAAATTTAAAACATCCTTTCATTTTCAGCGGAAAGTAAAACATGTTTGGTTACATCACAAAACCATAACAAGAGTCAAGTACATGATATCCATCCTGATAAAATAGAAGTACATAATCCCACTACATAGACAATAGCCATACTAGGAAAGATAAACCGAGCTTTACTTCTACGATCCAAGCCCAAAAGATAGATATAGCGGTCTGATCCAACCCACTAGTGCTAGGCCCACTCTGAGAACCTGAGGGTTGGGAAAAAGATAAAAACAACGGGGTCAGACATAAGTCTGAGTGAGTCCTATAACCCTAACAATACAACCATTAAAGTAATTAGGGTATGACATAAATAAGGTACGGTACCTCTGGGGATAATGACCACACTAAGTAGCCAACTAAACACAGGATAAATTAAGACGACCGGAAAGACGCATTTATCCACCCAAGGATAATTACTAGATTGCACCACCCCAGATTTACCCACCCAAGAGTAATTCCTACACTGCACCACACCAGTTCTACCCACCAAGAGTAATTCCTACTTAAAGGTTGATCCCACTAAGTGTACTTAGTAATTTTTACCCGGTAGTTTCTTGTACCCCTACACAGGTGCCGTCTGCCCCTATTTTTTTTTTACTAGGTGTACCCACTACCCCCAAGCGATCGGCTCCCTACCGTAGATACCCGTGCTGGTCCCAAAAAAGGGGGTGTATCATTCCCCAAAGTGGCTACCATATAATATCACTGTGCACGGCTTTATATCTACACGATGCAACAACGACTTACCAACCAGCCCGGGTCCACACACGCATATGAAACCCGTTGATCCCGCGTTGCCACCGCTAACCCGTTTTGGCCGCTTATAGTCAAGTCCAATATGCGTGTCCCGTCACCCGACCAGAGTCGAGCCCACAAAGATACGTTTGGGATATTGGTTGAAATGGGCCCCCACAAGCTACTATTTAAGCTTGCTACTTTTATCTAGTGCATCCCACTTAACCCTTTAACCATGTCCCCTTACATATTATAAATCTTGGTTAAATCCTTTAATCATATTTCAATTGCCACTTAGGGCACCCACTAGATTTCCACATGCCACCCGTGGCACTTACTTAACCCCTTAATCATGTTTAATTACATGTTCCACCTTGGTTAAGTATTCTAATCGTATTCTCACATGCCACCCATGGCACTTACTTAACCCTTTTATCATGTTTAATTACATGTTCCACCTTGGTTAAGTATTCTAATCGTATTTTTCTATTGCCACCCAAGGCAACCCACTAGTTTCCTCATGCCACCCGAGGCACCCCCACTAGTTACTACATGCCACCCAAGGCACCCACTTAACCCCTCATGTCCCACTACATGCTAATATGGTTAAGTGTTTCTTAATTAATTAAGACCGTGATCTCCCATAAAGACCTCCCACATTAGACTGGCTGTTATGACCGCCTGGTTAAGCCGGTAGAGTCCGGGCAGTCTTACGTCATAACAGAGTCTAACCTCGTGTCTTTACCTTAATCACGTATTTAATTTATGGCTAAGACCTCTCACATTGGGCTGACATTTGTAGCAACTGGTTAAGCCGGTCGGGTCCGGGCAGTTTTACACTACAAATGAGTCCAACCTCGTGTCTTAGTCGATTAATTACACCTAATTAATCACCCCCATATTAATTATCCCTAATTAATATCAAGTTTTCCATAACATGGGTAGACCTAACTCAATAGGTAAATTCCCATGGGGTAGACCTAACTCAATAGGTAAATTCCCACTTATGGTAATTTATTTTTATGGTATGCTTAATCATACCCAATCTTACATTTATTAACATATTTACCAACCCCATCGTTCCCCACGTAAATCGTCCTCATTTCATGACATAATAAAGGGGAAGATCCATCACAATTATCATGGGTTTAGCATACAACTTTGTCATGGGTTAAGAGGATGTCAACTTGCATATATGAACATATATTAACCCAACTTCATATAACCCAAACTTGCATATTATCATACACATGATTTGCATAACATATGACATATGAGTTTGCATATTATCATACACATATCTTGCATAACATGTTGAACTTGCATATAAGCATTCTCATAACTTGCATAACATGTTAAACATGCATTTAAGCATACACATAACTCGCATAAGCATTCATATACTTGCATAGGCATTCACATACTTGCATGCATAACTTGCATATCACATTAAACTTGCATTTAAGCATATACATAACTTGCATAGCATCATGCACATAACTTGCATAATCTTATACACCATTCACATAACTCGCATATGAACTTGCATCTTAAAGGAGGATAAACATGCATAACATATAAGGGTATCATCTTGCATATGTATGCATCATATTTCAAAGGATAAACTTGCATGTTATGATTTATGCATAATACCAACCACTTAGCATGCATAAAACCACTTACTTATCATGCATGAAATCAAATACTTATTATGCATAAACCCACCACTTAACTTGCATAAACCCCAAACACTTATCATGCATAACCTCAAATACTTAACATGCATAACACCAACTACTTAGCATGCATAAAATCACATGCGTAACTTGCATATCATGTTACATATAACTTGCATATATTCTCACATATAGTTTGCATAACATGTCACATATGCATAAATGTTTAACATGGTGTTTTGCATCATAAAACATGGCCTTAACTTGCATTTAACATAAAACTTGCAAATCACATATCATACAAACTTGCATAAATACATTTATCCACAACATAGCCATGTCTTATCACATCCTACCATAATCAATTTAACAATTGATTATTAAAGCCATAGAAACTCACCAAAACCAAGATTAGCAACCTTATGAAGTAGAATTAGTTGCAAACTATGAAGATAATGATGATTAGAGATTGATTAGAGAGGGATTAGCTTGCAACTTTCTTTATGAACTAGTGGAGGCCATGCTCAAATTTCATTTTGCCATAGTTTAGTTACAAGACTTAATTATGAATGAATTAGGGTAGGGTTGGGGTCTTATTTATAGGATTAGGCGAGTGTTTTAGGCCCTTAGATTAACCCTAGATTAGATTATGACCCTTAGATTTAGGAAATCTCTAGAACCAGCCCACTAGGCCAGCACAAGGACCCAAACTGGTGCACCCAGTTTTACTGGGCGTCGCACCCCTGTCGACAGGCAAGTCAACAGGCAAGTCGACACCCCTGTCGACAGGCCTGTCGACAGCCCTGTCGACATGGGTAGGGCGGGATTTTTCCCGCCTGACCCCACCTGTCCAATTTAAAATCTGAATTTTAAATTCTTAATTCTGTTTTAAGTTTTGAATTTTCTGCAAACTTCATCGGGCCATAACTGGGCCATACGGACTCCGATTTTCGAAAACTCGGACTCTATTTCGCGTATTTTTCCGAGACGAACGCAATAACGCAGCCCGTTTCCCCTAATTATCACATCTGAGATTATTTATTCTGTAATTAGTGAATTTTAGTATTAACCCAAAATACGGGGTGTTACATTCTCCCCTCCTTAAAGGATTTCGTCCCCGAAATCTCTAAGCTAAGGAGAATGCATATCCTACCATCCAAACAACCATCTACTCAAACCATCATCCACGGGCATCCATTGTCCTTAAAACAATTTCTAATGATGTATGAGCATATGCAAAAAGTGTGTGTATATGTTCCCTATCTAACGTATGAACATATGCAAACCATGATAGTGCCATGCATCCATTATGTATGCGAGAGAACCCTATCGACACATACAATATCTACATGAGTGCACAATCATTCACCAAAATGCATCATCCATGTGATAACACAACCATTATACATCCATAAATATATTTTCCTACACACAAATTTATGCAATATGCAATATGAAGTGACTGAGCCGATCTAGTGCCTAGAGTGTGTGTATATGCATCCACGAGCAACCACTAGCAAACACTTGCATCCACTTGCATCCATCAACCATAACATGTCTTAAACACATGTTTCAACCATAGGTTTACCCTATTTAAAGGTCAAAGGTACTAACGAGAGGACATACTAAAGATAAGATAAGCACAAGATATGCGATGAAGGAGAAGCAAAAGGACATACCCTCCGAAAGAAAAGGGTACCTCGAACGCATCTTCGCTTCCGTCTCCCAGGTAGCGTCACTCTCTTCATCTCCCCTTTGTACTTTGATTAGTTGAACCTCTCTGTTTCTCAACTTCCAAATCTCTGACCCAAGGATGCAAGTAGGAGCTCGTCGAATCGTAGCATCACGCTCTACTTCCACTTCTCTAAGCAGGCTCGGCTCTACCGCCTCTGCGGTCTCATGTAGGAACTTCCTCAAATGTAACACATGGAATATATCATGTACACCACTAAGCCTATCGGGCAACTCTACTCTATATGACATTTGTCCAATCCTTTCCTTGATAGGGAACGGTCCAACAAACCTTGGTACTCACTTCCCAACAGATCCAAAGTGAACCACATTCCGTAACGGAGATATCTTAATAAAAAGCATGTCCTAATATCAAACTCAAGCTCTGTTCTCCTCTTGTCCGCATAAGATTTCTGTTTATCTTGCGTCGCTTTCATCCTTCTTTGAATCAAATCAATCTTTTCCCTTCTTACTTTCTAACCTTATCGGCCCAAGCAAGATCTCATCCGTAGATTCCTACCAATGTGTAGGTGATCGACAAGGCCTTCCATAAAGAGCTTCGAAAGGTGCCATACCAATACTGGACTGAAAGCTGTTATTATATGCGAACTCCACCAATGGAAGATGCTCTTCCCATGTACCTCCAAAATCTAAGATACAAAGCCTCAAAAGGTCTTCTAGGACATGATTCACCCTCTCGGTCTGGCCGTCCGTCTGAGGATGATATGCGGTATTCAAACCCAACTGAGTCCCTACCGCCTCTTGCAAACTCTTCCAGCACTCGCTAGTGAAGATAGGATCTCGATCACTTACTATGCTAGAGGGTACCCCATGTAATCGAACTATCTCTCGAAGATATACTGAAGCTATCCATGGAGCAGTCCTCTTGCTCTTCACAGGTATGAAATGGGTGCTCTCAGTAAGTCTATCTACCACCACCCAAATTCCTGTATTACCCTTCCTCGACCTGGGTAACCCGTCAATAAAATCCATCGAGACGCTATCTCACTTCCATTGCGGAACCTCCAATGGGTGAAGCAACCCACCTGGTTTCCTTTGCTCCGCCTTCACTTGCTGGCACACCTAACATCGAGCGACATACTCGGCCACATCTATCTTCATACCGGCCCTGAAGAAAACCCTCTTCATGTCTTGGTACATCTTATCCCTACCGGGATGAATGGTCATCCTAGAACGGTGTGCGTCATCAAGAATAGCCTTCCTCAAACCCTCGTCTTGCGGTACACAAAGTCTACCGTCTCTACGCAAGCACCCCTTATTGTCTAGGGTGTTCCTACTCAAATGGCTGGACGACTTTCCCCTTTATGAGCTTCTCTACCAACTCAACCAACTGTGGATCGTCCCTCTGTGCTCTTCCAATCCGCCCCAAAAGAGTAGGTCTAACCTCCAAGGAGGCTAGCAAACCGGGTACAAAGTCAACGGAAGGTCTAAAGTCAAACTTAGAAATAAACTTTAAGCTCCGTCGTTCAACGAACAATGAACTCAAGGACAACCTTTTTCTACTTAAGGTGTCTGCTACCATGTTACCCTTACTCATAGGATGCTAAGGATCCCATCCACTTTTGCTGTCCTAAGACTATGCGCTCGAAGAGTCTCCAACACTTCCCTAAGATGTAGGGCATGCTCTTCTCCACTAGGATATCATCCAAAATTATCACAACTGTCTCCCACGCAGACCACACTAGTCGAACTCGGCATCCCCCAAATGCAAGCCCCAAAGGCCTAAACCAATATCAGACAAACACCCAAGGGATACCTCCTTCAAATTCAGACGACCTACGTGAGATGATACAAATAAAAATGGCTAAATAATTAAGCCCTTGACCAATTCTGGATGTTCTTGCCAGTCTCGCTCCAAAACCGTCGTTTATCCTATACTGGCTCTGCTCAGCCTATTGAGCACATACGAAAACTTATTTCGCTCCTAGAAAAGACCCCGATGTCATCTACAAAGACCCTCACGAACTTATTTAGGTACTCCCTGAACACCCTTCTCATCAAAGTATGCGGGGGCGTTCGTCAAACCCAATGGCATCCCCAGCCACTCATAAAAGAAATCATCCGGAGTCCTAAAGGCAGTCTTCTCTATACTATTCTCAGCCACTCTCAACTTATGAAATCCCGTGGCTAAGTCCTACTACAAAAATACTGAGGCGCCAGCCAACTGATCAAAGAGATCATTAATCCTCGGCAATGGGTATCTATTCTTCTTTGTGAGTTTCTTTAGTTCTCTTTAGCCTACACAAAGTCTGAGGGACCCATCCGCCTTCATAACAAAAACTACTGGAGCGCCCCACTCCGATATACTTCGTCTTATGAACCCCTTCTCAAGCAAATCACCTACTTACTTATGGAGTTCCCTCCTCTCACTAGGAGCCATGTGGCACACTGGCCAAGATACTGGTTTAGCATTATCCACCAGATATATTCAGAAGTCAATCTCCCGCTTCGGAGGTAAGCCCTTCACCTCCTCACACACATCCGGGTGCTCCCGGACCGCTCTAACAGATCGCAAACTCTAGACCGACGTGTCAAGCGATTCTAGATAACTTAGCATAACAGATTCTATGGGATTACAAGAGATCTCGAGAGTGTTTCCCAGGCGGCCCATAAGCCTAACAACTCTCCCTTCAAAATGAAGAACGGCACCCCTACTGGATAACCAGTCCATGCCCAAAACTAGCCCATAGCCCGTGAAGCCCAAAAGCATCACATCTTAAACTCAACGCTAAGTATAGGAACTTTCAAACCCAAACACATCATGGAGCCCAATTGGGTTTGAAACAACTAAGGGATCATCTACCAAACTGGTGTCTAGGTGCAGTGACTCAACTAACAATGATGAGATAAACGAACTCGATGCGTCAGAATCAAATAAAGTTCGAATTGGATGATAAAGAAATCCAACCTCCAATCTAGACGGTCTTATCCCCATCTGGTACCCTAGTCGTGAGGGAATACAACTACCCTCCAGAAGATTCCATACCTTGCCCTTGCTTCTTTGGACAATCCTAATAAGGTGTCCTATTCCTCTCAAAAGGATAACCACTTGCCTTCTTCTTCCCTATTCTCCACTCGTAACTTCCCACCAATGAGGTTTCATCCTTCATTAACCAAACAACTATTTGAGCCTTCCTCCCATCGTCTATCCAATAGATACCTACCAGTCCTCCTCCTTCTTGAACCAACTTCTAATCCGACTAACGTCTAAGTCCCTTGAAGTGGTTTTCCATCCTTATCTATCTTAGAAAGATCATCTATACGTGGAGGGGAAACTCAAAACGAGAGAAAGGAAGGGATTCAAAATGGAGAATTCGAAAGATATAGATATGGCTATTGGGGATTATGCTTTTCTTTCAAAAACTTTTCTCTTAAAAGACATGTTTTTGAAAATACTCCATTCCAAAAATATTCTTAGAAAATAGTTTTTCTAAAAATTTTATCTGTTCCGGTAACCTTAAGCTCTGATACCACGTGTAACACCCCACACCCGCTAAGGTCACTCACTAAGGGAATGCCTTAGTTTTGGTGGAGCATTTTTAGTGAGTATAGAACAGAAAAATTACAACAAGACAGATATAAGTAATACTTGAAAATTTAAAACATCCTTTCATTTTCAGCGGAAAGTAAAACATGTTTGGTTACATCACAAAACCATAACAAGAGTCAAGTACATAATATCCATCCTGATAAAATAGAAGTACATAATCCCACTACATAGACAATAGCCATACTAGGAAAGATAAACCGAGCTTTACTTCTACGATCCAAGCCCAAAAGATAGATATAGCGGTCTGATCCAAGCCCACTAGTGCTAGGCCCACTCTGATAACCTGAGGGTTGGGAAAAAGATAAAAACAACGGGGTCAGACATAAGTCTGAGTGAGTCCTATAACCCTAACAATACAACCATTAAAGTAATTAGGGTATGACATAAATAAGGTACGGTACCTCTGGGGATAATGACCACACTAAGTAGCCAAATAAACACAGGATAAATTAAGACGACCGGAAAGACGCATTTATCCACCCAAGGATAATTACTAGATTGCACCACCCCAGATTTACCCACCCAAGAGTAATTCCTACACTGCACCACACCAGTTCTACCCACCAAGAGTAATTCCTACTTAAAGGTTGATCCCACTAAGTGTACTTAGTAATTTTTACCCGGTAGTTTCTTGTACCCCTACACAGGTGCCGTCTGCCCCTATTTTTTTTTACTAGGTGTACCCACTACCCCCAAGCGATCGGCTCCCTACCGTAGATACCCGTGCTGGTCCCAAAAAAGGGGGTGTATCATTCCCCAAAGTGGCTACCATATAATATCACTGTGCACGGCTTTATATCTACACGATGCAACAACGACTTACCAACCAGCCCGGGTCCACACACGCATATGAAACCCGTTGATCCCGCGTTGCCACCGCTAACCCGTTTTGGCCGCTTATAGTCAAGTCCAATATGCGTGTCCCGTCACCCGACCAGAGTCGAGCCCACAAAGATACGTTTGGGATATTGGTTGAAATGGGCCCCCACAAGCTACTACTTAAGCTTGCTACTTTTATCTAGTGCATCCCACTTAACCCTTTAACCATGTCCCCTTACATATTATAAATCTTGGTTAAGTCCTTTAATCATATTTCAATTGCCACTTAGGGCACCCACTAGATTTCCACATGCCACCCATGGCACTTACTTAACCCCTTAATCATGTTTAATTACATGTTCCACCTTGGTTAAGTATTCTAATCGTATTCTCACATGCCACCCATGGCACTTACTTAACCCTTTTATCATGTTTAATTACATGTTCCACCTTGGTTAAGTATTCTAATCGTATTTTTCTATTGCCACCCAAGGCAACCCACTAGTTTCCTCATGCCACCCGAGGCACCCCCACTAGTTACTACATGCCACCCAAGGCACCCACTTAACCCCTCATGTCCCACTACATGCTAATATGGTTAAGTGTTTCTTAATTAATTAAGACCGTGATCTCCCATAAAGACCTCCCACATTAGACTGGCTGTTATGACCGCCTGGTTAAGCCGGTAGAGTCCGGGCAGTCTTACGTCATAACAGAGTCTAACCTCGTGTCTTTACCTTAATCACGTATTTAATTTATGGCTAAGACCTCTCACATTGGGCTGACATTTGTAGCAACTGGTTAAGCCGGTCGGGTCCGGGCAGTTTTACACTACAAATGAGTCCAACCTCGTGTCTTAGTCGATTAATTACACCTAATTAATCACCCCCATATTAATTATCCCTAATTAATATCAAGTTTTCCATAACATGGGTAGACCTAACTCAATAGGTAAATTCCCATGGGGTAGACCTAACTCAATAGGTAAATTCCCACTTATGGTAATTTATTTTTATGGTATGCTTAATCATACCCAATCTTACATTTATTAACATATTTACCAACCCCATCGTTCCCCACGTAAATCGTCCTCATTTCATGACATAATAAAGGGGAAGATCCATCACAATTATCATGGGTTTAGCATACAACTTTGTCATGGGTTAAGAGGATGTCAACTTGCATATATGAACATATATTAACCCAACTTCATATAACCCAAACTTGCATATTATCATACACATGATTTGCATAACATATGACATACGAGTTTGCATATTATCATACACATATCTTGCATAACATGTTGAACTTGCATATAAGCATTCTCATAACTTGCATAACATGTTAAACATGCATTTAAGCATACACATAACTCGCATAAGCATTCATATACTTGCATAGGCATTCACATACTTGCATGCATAACTTGCATATCACATTAAACTTGCATTTAAGCATATACATAACTTGCATAGCATCATGCACATAACTTGCATAATCTTATACACCATTCACATAACTCGCATATGAACTTGCATCTTAAAGGAGGATAAACATGCATAACATATAAGGGTATCATCTTGCATATGTATGCATCATATTTCAAAGGATAAACTTGCATGTTATGATTTATGCATAATACCAACCACTTAGCATGCATAAAACCACTTACTTATCATGCATGAAATCAAATACTTATTATGCATAAACCCACCACTTAACTTGCATAAACCCCAAACACTTATCATGCATAACCTCAAATACTTAACATGCATAACACCAACTACTTAGCATGCATAAAATCACATGCGTAACTTGCATATCATATTACATATAACTTGCATATATTCTCACATATAGTTTGCATAACATGTCACATATGCATAAATGTTTAACATGGTGTTTTGCATCATAAAACATGGCCTTAACTTGCATTTAACATAAAACTTGCAAATCACATATCATACAAACTTGCATAAATACATTTATCCACAACATAGCCATGTCTTATCACATCCTACCATAATCAATTTAACAATTGATTATTAAAGCCATAGAAACTCACCAAAACCAAGATTAGCAACCTTATGAAGTAGAATTAGTTGCAAACTATGAAGATAATGATGATTAGAGATTGATTAGAGAGGGATTAGCTTGCAACTTTCTTTATGAACTAGTGGAGGCCATGCTCAAATTTCATTTTGCCATAGTTTAGTTACAAGACTTAATTATGAATGAATTAGGGTAGGGTTGGGGTCTTATTTATAGGATTAGGTGAGTGTTTTAGGCCCTTAGATTAACCCTAGATTAGATTATGACCCTTAGATTTAGGAAATCTCTAGAACCAGCCCACTAGGCCAGCACAAGGACCCAAACTGGTGCACCCAGTTTTACTGGGCGTCGCACCCCTGTCGATAGGCAAGTCGACAGGCAAGTCGACACCCCTGTCGACAGGCCTGTCGACAGCCCTGTCGACATGGGTAGGGCGGGATTTTTCCCGCCTGACCCCACCTGTCCAATTTAAAATCTGAATTTTAAATTCTTAATTCTGTTTTAAGTTTTGAATTTTCTGCAAACTTCATCGGGCCATAACTGGGCCATACGGACTCCGATTTTCGAAAACTCGGACTCTATTTCGCGTATTTTTCCGAGACGAACGCAATAACGCAGCCCGTTTCCCCTAATTCCCACATCTGAGATTATTTATTCTGTAATTAGTGAATTTTAGTATTAACCCAAAATACGGGGTGTTACATTCTCCCCTCCTTAAAGGATTTCGTCCCCGAAATCTCTAAGCTAAGGAGAATGCATATCCTACCATCCAAACAACCATCTACTCAAACCATCATCCACGGGCATCCATTGTCCTTAAAACAATTTCTAATGATGTATGAGCATATGCAAAAAGTGTGTGTATATGTTCCCTATCTAACGTATGAACATATGCAAACCATGATAGTGCCATGCATCCATTATGTATGCGAGAGAACCCTATCGACACATACAATATCTACATGAGTGCACAATCATTCACCAAAATGCATCATCCATGTGATAACACAACCATTATACATCCATAAATATATTTTCCTACACACAAATTTATGCAATATGCAATATGAAGTGACTGAGCCGATCTAGTGCCTAGAGTGTGTGTATATGCATCCACGAGCAACCACTAGCAAACACTTGCATCCACTTGCATCCATCAACCATAACATGTCTCAAACACATGTTTCAACCATAGGTTTACCCTATTTAAAGGTCAAAGGTACTAACAAGAGGACATACTAAAGATAAGATAAGCACAAGATATGCGATGAAGGAGAAGCAAAAGGACATACCCTCCGAAAGAAAAGGGTACCTCGAACGCATCTTCGCTTCCGTCTCCCAGGTAGCGTCACTCTCTTCATCTCCCCTTTGTACTTTGATTAGTTGAACCTCTCAGTTTCTCAACTTCCAAATCTCTGACCCAAGGATGCAAGTAGGAGCTCGTCGAATCGTAGCATCACGCTCTACTTCCACTTCTCTAAGCAGGCTCGGCTCTACCGCCTCTGCGGTCTCATGTAGGAACTTCCTCAAATGTAACACATGGAATATATCATGTACACCACTAAGCCTGTCGGGAAACTCTACTCTATATGACATCTGTCCAATCCTTTCCTTGATAGGGAACGGTCCAACAAACCTTGGTACTCACTTCCCAACAGATCCAAAGTGAACCACATTCCGTAACGGAGATATCTTAATAAAAAGCATGTCCTAATATCAAACTCAAGCTCTGTTCTCCTCTTGTCCGCATAAGATTTCTGTTTATCTTGCGTTGCTTTCATCCTTCTTTGAATCAAATCAATCTTTTCCCTTCTTACTTTCTAACCTTATCGGCCCAAGCAAGATCTCATCCGTAGATTCCTACCAATGTGTAGGTGATCGACAAGGCCTTCCATAAAGAGCTTCGAAAGGTGCCATACCAATACTGGACTGAAAGCTGTTATTATATGCGAACTCCACCAATGGAAGATGCTCTTCCCATGTACCTCCAAAATCTAAGATACAAAGCCTCAAAAGGTCTTCTAGGACATGATTCACCCTCTCGGTCTGGCCGTCCGTCTGAGGATGATATGCGGTATTCAAACCCAACTGAGTCCCTACCGCCTCTTGCAAACTCTTCCAGCACTCGCTAGTGAAGATAGGATCTCGATCACTTACTATGCTAGAGGGTACCCCATGTAATCGAACTATCTCTCGAAGATATACTGAAGCTATCCATGGAGCAGTCCTCTTGCTCTTCACAGGTATGAAATGGATGCTCTCAGTAAGTCTATCTACCACCACCCAAATTCCTGTATTACCCTTCCTCGACCTGGGTAACCCGTCAATAAAATCCATCGAGACGCTATCCCACTTCCATTGCGGAACCTCCAATGGGTGAAGCAACCCACCTGGTTTCCTTTGCTCCGCCTTCACTTGCTGGCACACCTAACATCGAGCGACATACTTGGCCACATCTATCTTCATACCGGCCCAGAAGAAAACCCTCTTCATGTCTTGGTACATCTTATCCCTACCGGGATGAATGGTCATCCTAGAACGGTGTGCGTCATCAAGAATAGCCTTCCTCAAACCCTCGTCTTGCGGTACACAAAGTCTACCGTCTCTACGCAAGCACCCCTTATTGTCTAGGGTGTTCCTACTCAAATGGCTGGACGACTTTCCCCTTTATGAGCTTCTCTACCAACTCAACCAACTGTGGATCGTCCCTCTGTGCTCTTCCAATCCGCCCCAAAAGAGTAGGTCTAACCTCCAAGGAGGCTAGCAAACCGGGTACAAAGTCAACGGAAGGTCTAAAGTCAAACTTAGAAATAAACTTTAAGCTCCGTCGTTCAACGAACAATGAACTCAAGGACAACCTTTTTCTACTTAAGGTGTCCGCTACCATGTTACCCTTACTCATAGGATGCTAAGGATCCCATCCACTTTTGCTGTCCTAAGACTATGCGCTCGAAGAGTCTCCAACACTTCCCTAAGATGTAGGGCATGCTCTTCTCCACCAGGATATCATCCAAAATTATCACAACTGTCTCCCACGCAGACCACCCTAGTCGAACTCGGCATCCCCCAAATGCAAGCCCCAAAGGCCTAAACCAATATCAGACAAACACCCAAGGGATACCTCCTTCGAATTCAGACGACCTACGTGAGATGATACAAATAAAAATGGCTAAATAATTAAGCCCTTGACCAATTCTGGATGTTCTTGCCAGTCTCGCTCCAAAACCGTCGTTTATCCTATACTGGCTCTGCTCAGCCTATTGAGCACATACGAAAACTTATTTCGCTCCTAGAAAAGACCCCGATGTCATCTACAAAGACCCTCACGAACTTATTTAGGTACTCCCTGAACACCCTTCTCATCAAAGTATGCGGGGGCGTTCGTCAAACCCAATGGCATCCCCAGCCACTCATAAAAGAAATCATCCGGAGTCCTAAAGGCAGTCTTCTCTATACTATTCTCAGCCACTCTCAACTGATGAAATCCCGTGGCTAAGTCCTACTACAAAAATACTGAGGCGCCAGCCAACTGATCAAAGAGATCATTAATCCTCGGCAATGGGTATCTATTCTTCTTTGTGAGTTTCTTTAGTTCTCTTTAGCCTACACAAAGTCTGAGGGACCCATCCGCCTTCATAACAAAAACTACTGGAGCGCCCCACTCCGATATACTTCGTCTTATGAACCCCTTCTCAAGCAAATCGCCTACTTACTTATGGAGTTCCCTCCTCTCACTAGGAGCCATGTGGCACACTGGCCAAGATACTGGTTTAGCATTATCCACCAGATATATTCAGAAGTCAATCTCCCGCTTCGGAGGTAAGCCCTTCACCTCCTCACACACATCCGGGTGCTCCCGGACCGCTCTAACAGATCGCAAACTCTAGACCGACGTGTCAAGCGATTCTAGATAACTTAGCATAACAGATTCTATGGGATTACAAGAGATCTCGAGAGTGTTTCCCAGGCGGCCCATAAGCCTAACAACTCTCCCTTCAAAATGAAGAACGGCACCCCTACTGGATAACCAGTCCATGCCCAAAACTAGCCCATAGCCCGTGAAGCCCAAAAGCATCACATCTTAAACTCAACGCTAAGTATAGGAACTTTCAAACCCAAACACATCATGGAGCCCAATTGGGTTTGAAACAACTAAGGGATCATCTACCAAACTGGTGTCTAGGTGCAGTGACTCAACTAACAATGATGAGATAAACGAACTCGATGCGTCAGAATCAAATAAAGTTCGAATTGGATGATAAAGAAATCCAACCTCCAATCTAGACGGTCTTATCCCCATCTGGTACCCTAGTCGTGAGGGAATACAACTACCCTCCAGAAGATTCCATACCTTGCCCTTGCTTCTTTGGACAATCCTAATAAGGTGTCCTATTCCTCTCAAAAGGATAACCACTTGCCTTCTTCTTCCCTATTCTCCACTCGTAACTTCCCACCAATGAGGTTTCATCCTTCATTAACCAAACAACTATTTGAGCCTTCCTCCCATCGTCTATCCAATAGATACCTACCAGTCCTCCTCCTTCTTGAACCAACTTCTAATCCGACTAACGTCTAAGTCCCTTGAAGTGGTTTTCCATCCTTATCTATCTTAGAAAGATCATCTATACGTGGAGGGGAAACTCAAAACGAGAGAAAGGAAGGGATTCAAAATGGAGAATTCGAAAGATATAGATATGGCTATTGGGGATTATGCTTTTCTTTCAAAAACTTTTCTCTTAAAAGACATGTTTTTGAAAATACTCCTTTCCAAAAATATTCTTAGAAAATAGTTTTTCTAAAAATTTTATCTGTTCCGGTAACCTTAAGCTCTGATACCACGTGTAACACCCCACACCCGCTAAGGTCACTCACTAAGGGAATGCCTTAGTTTTGGTGGAGCATTTTTAGTGAGTATAGAACAGAAAAATTACAACAAGACAGATATAAGTAATACTTGAAAATTTAAAACATCCTTTCATTTTCAGCGGAAAGTAAAACATGTTTGGTTACATCACAAAACCATAACAAGAGTCAAGTACATAATATCCATCCTGATAAAATAGAAGTACATAATCCCACTACATAGACAATAGCCATACTAGGAAAGATAAACCGAGCTTTACTTCTACGATCCAAGCCCAAAAGATAGATATAGCGGTCTGATCCAAGCCCACTAGTGCTAGGCCCATTCTGATAACCTGAGGGTTGGGAAAAAGATAAAAACAACGGGGTCAGACATAAGTCTGAGTGAGTCCTATAACCCTAACAATACAACCATTAAAGTAATTAGGGTATGACATAAATAAGGTACGGTACCTCTGGGGATAATGACCACACTAAGTAGCCAAATAAACACAGGATAAATTAAGACGACCGGAAAGACGCATTTATCCACCCAAGGATAATTACTAGATTGCACCACCCCAGATTTACCCACCCAAGAGTAATTCCTACACTGCACCACACCAGTTCTACCCACCAAGAGTAATTCCTACTTAAAGGTTGATCCCACTAAGTGTACTTAGTAATTTTTACCCGGTAGTTTCTTGTACCCCTACACAGGTGCCGTCTGCCCCTATTTTTTTTTTACTAGGTGTACTCACTACCCCCAAGCGATCGGCTCCCTACCGTAGATACCCGTGCTGGTCCCAAAAAAGGGGGTGTATCATTCCCCAAAGTGGCTACCATATAATATCACTGTGCACGGCTTTATATCTACACGATGCAACAACGACTTACCAACCAGCCCGGGTCCACACACGCATATGAAACCCGTTGATCCCGCGTTGCCACCGCTAACCCGTTTTGGCCGCTTATAGTCAAGTCCAATATGCGTGTCCCGTCACCCGACCAGAGTCGAGCCCACAAAGATACGTTTGGGATATTGGTTGAAATGGGCCCCCACAAGCTACTACTTAAGCTTGCTACTTTTATCTAGTGCATCCCACTTAACCCTTTAACCATGTCCCCTTACATATTATAAATCTTGGTTAAGTCCTTTAATCATATTTCAATTGCCACTTAGGGCACCCACTAGATTTCCACATGCCACCCGTGGCACTTACTTAACCCCTTAATCATGTTTAATTACATGTTCCACCTTGGTTAAGTATTCTAATCGTATTCTCACATGCCACCCATGGCACTTACTTAACCCTTTTATCATGTTTAATTACATGTTCCACCTTGGTTAAGTATTCTAATCGTATTTTTCTATTGCCACCCAAGGCAACCCACTAGTTTCCTCATGCCACCCGAGGCACCCCCACTAGTTACTACATGCCACCCAAGGCACCCACTTAACCCCTCATGTCCCACTACATGCTAATATGGTTAAGTGTTTCTTAATTAATTAAGACCGTGATCTCCCATAAAGACCTCCCACATTAGACTGGCTGTTATGACCGCCTGGTTAAGCCGGTAGAGTCCGGGCAGTCTTACGTCATAACAGAGTCTAACCTTGTGTCTTTACCTTAATCACGTATTTAATTTATGGCTAAGACCTCTCACATTGGGCTGACATTTGTAGCAACTGGTTAAGCCGGTCGGGTCCGGGTAGTTTTACACTACAAATGAGTCCAACCTCGTGTCTTAGTCGATTAATTACACCTAATTAATCACCCCCATATTAATTATCCCTAATTAATATCAAGTTTTCCATAACATGGGTAGACCTAACTCAATAGGTAAATTCCCATGGGGTAGACCTAACTCAATAGGTAAATTCCCACTTATGGTAATTTATTTTTATGGTATGCTTAATCATACCCAATCTTACATTTATTAACATATTTACCAACCCCATCGTTCCCCACGTAAATCGTCCTCATTTCATGACATAATAAAGGGGAAGATCCATCACAATTATCATGGGTTTAGCATACAACTTTGTCATGGGTTAAGAGGATGTCAACTTGCATATATGAACATATATTAACCCAACTTCATATAACCCAAACTTGCATATTATCATACACATGATTTGCATAACATATGACATATGAGTTTGCATATTATCATACACATATCTTGCATAACATGTTGAACTTGCATATAAGCATTCTCATAACTTGCATAACATGTTAAACATGCATTTAAGCATACACATAACTCGCATAAGCATTCATATACTTGCATAGGCATTCACATACTTGCATGCATAACTTGCATATCACATTAAACTTGCATTTAAGCATATACATAACTTGCATAGCATCATGCACATAACTTGCATAATCTTATACACCATTCACATAACTCGCATATGAACTTGCATCTTAAAGGAGGATAAACATGCATAACATATAAGGGTATCATCTTGCATATGTATGCATCATATTTCAAAGGATAAACTTGCATGTTATGATTTATGCATAATACCAACCACTTAGCATGCATAAAACCACTTACTTATCATGCATGAAATCAAATACTTATTATGCATAAACCCACCACTTAACTTGCATAAACCCCAAACACTTATCATGCATAACCTCAAATACTTAACATGCATAACACCAACTACTTAGCATGCATAAAATCACATGCGTAACTTGCATATCATGTTACATATAACTTGCATATATTCTCACATATAGTTTGCATAACATGTCACATATGCATAAATGTTTAACATGGTGTTTTGCATCATAAAACATGGCCTTAACTTGCATTTAACATAAAACTTGCAAATCACATATCATACAAACTTGCATAAATACATTTATCCACAACATAGCCATGTCTTATCACATCCTACCATAATCAATTTAACAATTGATTATTAAAGCCATAGAAACTCACCAAAACCAAGATTAGCAACCTTATGAAGTAGAATTAGTTGCAAACTATGAAGATAATGATGATTAGAGATTGATTAGAGAGGGATTAGCTTGCAACTTTCTTTATGAACTAGTGGAGGCCATGCTCAAATTTCATTTTGCCATAGTTTAGTTACAAGACTTAATTATGAATGAATTAGGGTAGGGTTGGGGTCTTATTTATAGGATTAGGTGAGTGTTTTAGGCCCTTAGATTAACCCTAGATTAGATTAGGACCCTTAGATTTAGGAAATCTCTAGAACCAGCCCACTAGGCCAGCACAAGGACCCAAACTGGTGCACCCAGTTTTACTGGGCGTCGCACCCCTGTCGACAGGCAAGTCGACAGGCAAGTCGACACCCTTGTCGACAGGCCTGTCGACAGCCCTGTCGACATGGGTAGGGCGGAATTTTTCCCGCCTGACCCCACCTGTCCAATTTAAAATCTGAATTTTAAATTCATAATTCTGTTTTAAGTTTTGAATTTTCTGCAAACTTCATCGGGCCATAACTGGGCCATACGGACTCCGATTTTCGAAAACTCGGACTCTATTTCGCGTATTTTTCCGAGACGAACGCAATATCGCAGCCCGTTTCCCCTAATTCCCACATCTGAGATTATTTATTCTGTAATTAGTGAATTTTAGTATTAACCCAAAATACGGGGTGTTACAGCTATGGATGTAACTACGTCCTCCGACTCGGAAGCTCCGATTACTACAATGACATGTGATTTTGGGTCTGTAAAATTAAAATTAAATATAATAAACTACTGGTTTCAAAACTGGACACTACTAAAAAGGCTTCAAATTGCGACGAGCTTGGGCGATGGCTAGCAACGGTGAAAAAAGTGGTCGTTGCTAGCCGTCGCTTAATTTGATATCATATTCCACCGTGGTTCTTCTTCCCCGATTCAGTTTCCTCAAAAAAAAAAAAAAAAAAAAAAAAAAAAAAAACCGACGCTTACCTTGCTGCTGCCGTCGCCCCCCTAAACATCCAATTTCTTCCTTCAAAACTCCATTCTATCCTCCTAAATTGCTCCGGTATATCTTCTAATCCCTAATATATGTTTAATTAGCGTTATTTAGGGTTATTGTGTATGTTTATTTGGGGTTGTAAATTGATTGTTTATGGGTATGAAATTGGTTGTATTGTGAATTGCATATGATGTTGGTATTGTTATACATTGATTTGGTGGTTGAAATCGTTGATTATCACATATGTGTTTGATTTAGGAGCATGAAAATGACGATTATCATGTATATAATTGGGTTTAGTTGATTGTGTTGTAGGTTGATTGTATTGTATGATCATTTGAGAAATAATGAAGTAAATGTGATTGTTTAGCGGTAGTAACTTGATTATGACTAGTGAAATGGTGTAATGATGGCTCTTATGCATGCACGGTTAATTAACTTCATAATTTATAACTTTAAACTAAAATTAACCAAAAGTAACTCAAACTAATTTATACTTCATAATTTTCATTGTCATGTTATTTTATAAATTGAAAGTACAAATTGAAAGTAGAAATTGAAAGTACAAATTGAAAGTAACTCAAATTGAAAGTACATATAGACGGAAAAAGGCGCAAAGCGCAACTAAGGAGCTTTTTTGAAGTTTAAGACGCACCTATTAGTGAAGCGCAAAAAAGCCGATAGCGTAAAACACGCACTTTTTCATTTGTGTTGTTTTTTGGTATAAACTTAGACTGAATTTTTTTTGACTACTTATGAGAACCCCTTAGAAAAATTTGGCCCCGTCCGACAAGTGTTGTATATGATCGTTATATGGGTATTCGTTTTTACACAAAACGGAAATCTATATTCATCTGATACAATATTCGTTGGATTTGTCCTAGTATTGGACAAGTTACAAATATAATAACGTAAGCATATTTTATAAATCATTTCAGTTTAAACGGTTAACAAAGTTTCGATGGCACTTCCTATTTGTTCCCTGTGTACACGCATCTGTGTACGATACAGGGACCAAAGGGAAGTGCTGCCAAAATTTTGTTGAACCGTTTAACCTGAAATGATTTATAAAATATGCTTACGTTATTATATTTGTAATGGGAAGTAGGTAGACCGGCTGTCAAAGTAAAAAAGAAATAAACAAAAATTTCGAAAACATGCAATAGTTATAGATGAAATTTTACAAGATTTAAAATAGTACAAAGTGTTACGTTCGATCGAACTTTCTAACATATTTGTTGCAAATCAGGAAAATGTTCGATTATTTTCGTGATCGCAGTTGGATGTATCAACCCCAAACCCGTAAGAAAGGATCGATAAAGGAACATTTTTGTAATGGAGTCCAAGAATTTATTAGATTCGCTAAATCTAATAATCGGAGTAACGTAGACATTCGTTGTCCGTGTAGTAAGTGCAGACATCTGACCCAATAGCGGTAGAGGACGATAGTACAATGATGAACGATAATACAGTGACGAATCCGATAGAAAATATGGTGCAAGATGCTGCACGATCAATGTTTCCCAACATTGAGCAAAGCGACGATGAGACTGGAAATGTTGAAGAGCCAACGGCGGAAGCAAAAAAAAATTTATGAGTTATTGAGTTCTGCTAAGAAGCCGTTGTGGGAAGGGTGTACAAGCGGAACCGAGTTGTCTGTAACCGCCGAATTTATCACTATGAAATCAAAATTCAATCTTACAGAAGCTGCATTTACAGCAGTTGTACAAACTGCAAAACGACATATTACGCCCAATAATTTAATGTGCGATAGTCATTATAAAGTGAATTTTTTTTTCCTCTTTTGGATTACCATATCATAAGATAGATACATGTGTTAAAGGTTGCATGTTGTATTGGAAAGAAGACGCTCACCATAGAAAATGCAAATTTTGCAACGAAGATAGATACAAACCAAGGAAAAAGAAAGGAAAAGAAGTTCCATATAAAAGAATGCATTATCTACCCGTAACCCCCAGACTTCAACGACTATATGCATCTTCCGCTACAGCGTGTCATATGCGATGGCATAGCGTGAGAACATTAGAAGAAGGAACTATGATACATCAGTCTGATGTTGAAGCATGGAAACACTTTGATAGGACTTATCCTGAATTTGCTGCCGAGAGCCGTAATGTTAGACTCGGTTTATGCACGGATGGATTTTGATAGCATATGGCATTCTATCACTGATCCGCCTACTCGAGGAAGGCAATACGGTTTCGGTAATTAGGAGATAAGACTTTTTTTAGATGTAAATTACTGCAATCACGATGCTTTATAAATATGTACATCAAGAATACGAGTTAAGGGAAAAAATTCATGTTTAATACTAAGTAGTAAAAATTTGTTTAAATAACTTTAATGTGAAATTATTTAATTTACAGGCCGTTTAGCGCGCTTATCAGAGGTCGATGGAGGAGACGACTATTGCGCGGATGCAAGAGCAGATGAATGAGATGATGGACTGGCGAAAAGGCCAAATGCAAAAGGAAATAGACGAGCGCATCGCAGCTTACTTACAGGAGCACAGATTTATGCCTGGGGAGGGAGGAGAGGGAGATGATTCCGCTGTATATCGAGAGGAAGCAGAAGAAGACGACAGCGAGAACGGGAACGAGGAAGATGATGATTAGTTCATAGTGTAGGTGCTTTTTTTGACTTAGACTCTGGTACGTACATATACTTAGTTTTTTCTATGTTAAATGTACGTACGATATTATATGGTGTGTTTGGACATGTATGACGGTTTGTGGACGTTGGTATGAAGTGTTTTGACATGTACGACTTTATTTGAACGGTTTTATGTTATGATGGGGTTTTTATTTTTGTTTTTTTTAATGTATTTGATGATGATACGGTTATGATGGATTAACCGTTGATGAGTATTGGTGAAATAGTGAGATAATAGTGGTGTGGTATTGGTTTTTTGATTGAATGGTTGTGGATTGGATTGTAGAAAAGGAATTGCTGTGTACTGCAGCTTTTGGTTTTAGGAAAAGCGACGACTAGCGACGGCGTATTGGTCAATATATAGCGACGGCTAGCAACGACTACCCAGTCAACACAACTACTTGGCACGTCAGATGACACGTGGCCACTAGCCGTCGCTAACCGTTGCTAAACAAGCGACATAGCCGTCGCTATCCCCGTTGTTGTTCCTGTTGGCAACGACTATAATAGCGACGGCATATAGCGACGGCTAGCGTCGGCCGCCGACGGCTATGTGCCGTCGCTATTTGTGGCGTTCCTTGTAGTGGGACATGATTTTCTAAACGTATGTTCAATTTAATTTATAGAGTTTTCTGCAATTTTTAATTTGGAAAATAAACAACTTTTTGTTTGATGTATTTCACACCCTATATCAACATTTTTTGAATTTCACAAAATAAGTTAACTTCTTCATTTTATTACTGTTCTATGATCGTGATGCATTGATTGACACAAAAATAATTTTATTTTTATCCGTAGCAGTTGTTACGTTAAATTTTACGGACCAGATACCCTAAAATCTATTTAAAACAAGCCCATTCCTTTAATTACCTTCACACGCACAGCTTGGTACAACCATCACTTTCATTTAATACCGAATACCCTCCATTGAATTTACATATCTTGCATTTAGTTCTCTGGCACTATTTCCATCACTTCATTATGCAACAACGTCATATCCTTATCTTATGCACCTACATAAATCCTTAGACCGTCTCCTTCACTTCATAGCAAAAAAAAAATGCTACCTACACATATGGCTAGCTTGTAAGTGATGTATTGGACTACTTTACATTTCTTTCCACCACCATTTCTTACTGGACATCTCAAACACATTACACGTAAAAAAATGTTGCCATAAAAGCCATTTTCTCACTTCTTTGTAAATAAAATAGAAAAGAGTTTCCACAGAAAGACATTGCATAAATTCATTAACTTCAAAGAGAATTACCCAAACAACCTAACTGGAAGTTGTAGACGTGAGGGGCTACACGTTTTGTTCACATTTTATTTGAGATGGTGGCATGATAGAGGAGCTATTCTTCGTTGAATTTTCTGGCCTTAGCAAGTGGCGTATGGTGAGTGCATGGAAGAGGACGTGTGTTCATGTAGAAAAAAAGAGAGAAGAAGAGAGCTTGCAGGTTGCGTTCAGGAAGATTGAAGTGGGAGGATTTGCTTTTATTTTCAAAAATAAAAACATGCACAGGCTGTGAAGACAATGTTGGTGATAACAGGAAGAGGAGGTATTCGCAGAAGCAGGGAATGGATGTGATTGGATGTGCAAGTGCATGTCTGGATATATATACTAGGGGCATGCGTTCCAGTATACGTGCGTGCAAAGTGGACACACGTGAGTTGGGTTGGTCATGGAAGTTTGCATGTATGGGAAGGCTAGGGAAGTTTTATTTACCTTTTATATTGTGATTGTTTATTTATAAATTAGGATATCTTCAGTTTATATATAATCATATCGATGAATAGAACACGTTAGCTTAACAAGTTTGGTTAAGCATAAAATATTAGTTAAGTATATTTTAACGATTGAATATAATTACATTAAATGTAATTAAATATTTTTTTTTTTTCGAGATACCTATTAGTAGAACCGAACACCGTTCTGCTATTAAATTAGACATTCGTTTATATGTTGCTAAGTAATATTGATAATTGTTGCATTGTCATTTATCGCTGATTATTATTGTTGATTGATTGTATCGATTGTGTTTGACCAGTTTATGAGTAAGTACCTGTTTTAAGTTAGCATTGGGTTGGATAGAAAAATATTTATTCTTTAATGCCTTGTGATTTATTTCACGATTTGACTATAAGGTGTTTTGAATTAAAACTTCATTGTCATCAGAAATAAAGGTTGAGTCGATCAAATAACTTGACTACTTTATGGTGACAGAGAGATGGTGTCTAAGCTTGGATTTGAAAAACTAGGTTCCTGCTCTCCCTGGCTGTCTGGACTGTCCCGATGGATGGGATAGTAAATTTTGATTTTCTCGAGCCAGATTTTCTTAATAATATGGAATACAATCAGAATTTAAGGATTTATTTTAGAATCGCTTTATTAGTGAAATATGAATATGAACATCTTATGATTAGAATTTCATAGTTTAACTATAGGATTTTTGTATAGATAATCAATAAATTAAGAAACAGAAGGAATTTCGAGGAGTAAACCTGATTTCTTTGACACGATTATTCTGAAATATTTGGAAATGGAAATTATTATAGATTTTATCTATTGATGTAAAAGATTTTTGCTACTTGGGGATATAAAATGATTTACTATACTACCAATGATTTGGGCAAGCTGTAACTAAAAAGTCGGCACATGTTTGGGTATGGTTCGCTATTGGGATAGAGGAATATACTTATATTATTGATGGCATGAAGCGTTGGACCCAGTTGTCTTATTATTGGGAGAAACCTCTTGGGATTGGTTGCATATGTTTTGATATGCTTTATTATAATATTTTGGAATGTCCAAATAAATATTCAAAAAGAAATTTGTTCTTCAATCCCAAAGCAAAATATAGTATGATATAAAATAAATATTTATTTCAAAAGTTTTAAAATGAAAAACTCAGGAATAAAGTCTAAGAGACAATTTTTGTAAAGGTAATTAGATTTGAAAAATCTAAACGTAAGGATTAAGTTTGGTGGATAATTTTGGAAATTGCATATTTTTGTTGCATCGTAGGCTCCTTGAGTCCTATTTATAACACATGAACTATGTTGGCTTGATCCTGCATCTTATTGGGTACCCAATTAGAGAGGGTACATAGGCAGTTACAAGTGGTAGTGATACAGCCCTTAAATAACATAACATTTTTACAATTTTCATTTGCTATACGTTGAAAATTGATATATCTTTTCTGCTTTCTATTTTATTTTTCATTTACATTGTTTATTGAGTTCGCAGGGTTTGATAAGGTTGTCTCTCTCATCAGAGTGCACAACAGTAGATGTATAACATTTAAGTTAGGCATGCACTCCTTGTAAATTAATTAATTACTCTTATTAAGTTATATATATAAATTTGTATCTTATACATTTAGTACTATTAAATACTTATCAAATATTCAGTATTAAGTTGGTTGTTTTTATTTGTAGTTTTAGAAACGAATGGATTTTTTTGGCATTTTGACAGGTCCTAAAATCTGGATTGTCACAGTAACCCAAGCTCAATTCTAAAGAGTTACAATGAAACTGGAGGAGACCCAACATCTGATTAATGACCAAATTAAGCAGAGTATTGAATTGATTCAAAGACTTCAGCAAAATACACGTAGGAATATCATGTAACACCCCGCCTCCGCTAGGGTCACTCGCAAAGAAATGCACTAGCTTTAGAGGGGCATTATTGGTAAACATGCACAGAAATATCACAAGACAGAACATATATAAAATAGCGGAAGTAAAATCGAACTTTCATAAACATTAATAATTAAGGTCTAAAGCCTTTTACATCAGAGTACATCAAAACCTGTCTTGCAATAGTAAGGAAGCATAAAGACTTTTTCATAAATTATTCCCCAAGTAAAATAGTAAAGTAGCCATAGCCAAGAAAAGTCCAAGCCATCCATGATGACCTTCAAGCAGAAGAAGTCCGAACTAGACAACAGTATTTCCTCCCTGTAACCTGGGGGGGGGGGGGAACGGAAGAAAAGAGGCAAAACAAAACGGGTCAGTCAAAAAGACTGAGTAAGCCCTATCTACTATCAGTATAAAAACTAGTAAAGTTAACTGACATGAGAAACTGGGATGAACATAAGCATGATAACAAGATAGATAAGCTAAATCAAAATAACAGGATGAACTACTGAACTCAGATAAACTAAGGTGTCATGATAAATTACGATGTCAAGATAAAACAAGGTATCACATCATCAGGTTTCTATCAAGTATAATATCCCCAAGATATCTATCACGTATAACGTCCCATGGTATCTATCCTGTACATCTGCTCTGCACCTACCGTACTAGTATCCCAACTGTATCATGTGTTATCCGTGAATGACCCTTACTCAAAAGTCGTATAATGGTCCAAGTCAACCTAATATGCCGCATATATAGGTTACTCAACTCATATGTTCCTTTTCGTGTATAAGTTTAGTCCCTTGCCGTAGACCATACGGGCTTACCCACGAGATTCTATATTACTTTAACATAGTTCCATGATCCTTAAGATCGGTTTGGACTGTTACCCTAAACCTAGCTAGGGTCTTCCAACATGAATTATCGTTTGTACAACTAGGACTTATGCTACCTAGGGCTAATAGGGATTATGCTTACCTATTGCACGTTTTCGTATTTCGGTTTGGGTTCAGTCACCCAGGGCCACTGGGAATTACGCTAACCGTCAACCGCGCCCTTTTTCCCACGCATTCATCGTGAATCGTTTTTCCATGACTGTATGCACATGTATCACTTCGTGCCATCCGAGTCCTGTCACAGGGCAGACCAGGAAATACAGGACTCGGTCGGGAGCTTACGATTTATCTGCCGATGCAGATGCTAAGGTCTGTTTTTCTATACGTGGCTATGGTCCCACGCGACCCCTCCCTCAACTAGTGAAAGACAAGACAGGATAAATCCTGTATGAGAACACACTACTGGCCAACCCACAATCCTATCCTTACCGCAACCATAATTAGATAGCAATTATGGTCTATTGGGTGTTCTCTGCCTTTCCGTACGTACACGCTTGACCAAAGATGGTAGGTAGTCTGACGAAATGCTATCTAGGGTACGACCGTGTATCGTCGACTATCCCCTATCCATCCCCGTCTTTAGGTCGCTCGTATAGCAACCAAGGCATACTCTTGGCTCTTCTAACGCAGACCTTAACCTCTCATGTGCCTAGTATAATCACCTGGCAGCTCACAGAGGGATACCAAGAATATCCTCACGTTCCCCGAAGCCGCTGCTTCGTTACCCAGTTCGCTGGAGCCTTTATCTAAATCAGATACTTGCTCATACTCGTATACTTAAACGATGACCTACCGTATCAGGTTACTCATCTATCTATGAACTGGTCCAAATTTCCTTGACTAAGAATCATTACTTAGTTATTCTTCAACTAAGGTTTACCACTTAGCCTTATTCCCGTTATCCTTGTTAACTACGGTTATCCACCTAATCCTCAGAACTAGGGTTTACATAATGAATTAAGTGTCACTTAAGTTCATGACTTAACCCGTCTACAAATCATGTCAAAATTGGCTAAGTATCCAAGTCCAAGACTTAACCCTACAAACCATGCTCACGTTGGTTAAGTATGTATTAGGCAATTCACGACTTAACCTCGTCCAATTATCATTCTAGATTGGTTAAGTATATATTAACTTGACCCTATCACTTTACTTAGTCAAATCGGTCAAGTGTATTCAAGCGATTCGTGACTTAGCCTTATCATGTTTTCACGTTAGATCGGTTAAGTATAGGTTAACTTAACCTCAATAAATTCACGAGTTAGATTGGTTAAGTATAGGTCACTTAACCACCTCAAATCATCATGTTAGATTAGTTAAGTGTTTAACTTAACTCCATTAAACTACCAAGTGGGATTAATTAAGTCTAGGCTAACTTAACCCCATTCGATTTCCATGTTTAGACTAGTTGAGTCTAATCTTAACCCCATCCATTAACTGTATTTTTAGGTTAAGCGTCATTAAGCAACTTACTTAACCTTACCAAGTTATCGCGTTGGATTGATTAAGTGTTGGTTAACTTAACCCCGTCCACTAGTCGTATCAAAATGGTTAAGTGTCATTAGGCAAATCAAGTTACTTAACCTACCCAACCTTGTCATGTTTTGTTAAGCATCATTAGCCTAATCAATTTACTTAACCCATTTGTCCATGTCATATTTGGTTAAGCGTCATTAATCAAATTAACTTAACCATATTATGTGGCATTAATTACTCAATGCACCTCAACCTCTCACATTAGACTTTGTTGTGGTCACTAGTTAAGCCGGTCGGTTCCGGGTAGCTTTACACCACAACTTGGTCTAACCTCAGGTTCAAGCACAACATGACCAACTTCTCACATTGGGTCCTATTGTTTGCAACTACTAGTTAGGCCGGTCGGTTCCGGGTAGTTTTACGTTGCAAACTCAACCCAACCTCGAGTTGGCCACACTTATATTATCTAAGTGTCATGCCCATTATGTTTTCCAACACGTATTACAAGTTTTCAAGCAATTGGGTAGACCTAACTTAATAGGTAAATTCCCAATGGGTAGACCTAACTAAATAGGTAAATTCCCAAGCTTATGTTTTCAAGCCTACTTACATGTCAACTTCCATGTTATATTTCAAGTCATGTTTTCAAGATAAACACATGTCATATTTAACGTTACATGTTGTCTTGTTTATACCCATTTACCCAAATCATGTTCATGTCATTATGTTTTCCCATAATGTGACCCCAACGCTTTTAAACTCGCATAATGGATTCAAAGAAGGAACTTGTCAAAGGCATGACAAAAGGGGGTATAAAGCCACTAGTTGAACATGGTGGCAAATGAGACATAATGTGTTCATTAACTTGCATGTTACCTTCTTAAGCCTCAAAAACATGCATAAACCCAAACTTGGCACATAAGCAAATCATGGTGACAAAAGACATGGAATGATGACTAGTAACTCGCATATATCATCATATAAGGGTTATGACTTCATATGCAAGTTGATTTAAAGGTTATGAAGGTTCTCATGTTGCATAATGCAACATTTCAACCCAAAGATTGTAGCTTTTAGCTCACAAGATCAAGATAATGACTTCATAAACTTGCATGCCATGATAGCATGTATCATTCTCAATGATCAAACCCAAACTTGCAACATAAACATTTAACTTCATAGTTAATATCTAAGAGTAGGGAAAGGGCTTACATTGCTATGAAGGCACAAGTCGATTAAACTAAAGATTGAGACAAAGCCTATGCATGCCATCATTCAAAAACCCAAAGGTGAAAGCTCCAAATCAATAAAAACCCCATCTTGATGAACAAAGGTCAAAGCTTTAGCCTTGAAATCAACTTGAGAAGCTCTCATACTAACATAGGGACTCTCTAATACTCACATGATCATGAAACCTCTCATAGAAATGAAGATAGCATTTTGGCAAGAGGATGGAGGCTAGGGTTTTGAGTGGAGGCCATGATCACTAGAAATTTGGCATAGTTTAGTTGTAGGATCAATTAATGAGGGTTTAGGCTAGGTTAGGGGTCTATTTATAGAGATTAGGGGTAGTTTAGGCCGTTAGATTAACCCTAGGATAGATCCCAGCCCTCAAAAACCGTCACAAGCCTCCAAAACAAGACCAAGGGCCAAAACAGGTGCACCAGGCCAGCCAGGGTCAAGTCAGAAGGCTGTGCAGGTTTCTGGCTCGACACGGGAGCACTTCCCAAGTGCGCCAGTGTATTTTTGTGCTGGCGCACTTCACAAGTGCGCCAGTGCATTCTGGCTTGTTTTCGGTTTTTCTGCCTAACTTCGTTCGTCCATATCTTCTTCATACGGACTCCGATTTACGAAATTTCGGACTCTATTTCGCGTATTTTTCCGAGACGAACGCAATGGCGCAACCCGTTTATCCTGATTCAGATTTTATAATTTAATTCTGCCTTGATTCTTGTCTTAACACGTTGCTAAAAATTCGGGTTGTTACATCCTCCCCAACTTAAAGGATTTCGTCCCCGAAATCTCCAAGTTAGAAAGAACGTATCCTACCATCCGTCATCCATCTACTCAAAACATCATCCACAAGCAACCATTGTCCTTAGATGATTTCTAATGCTGTATGAATATATGCAAAACGTGTGTGTACATGTTCCTTAGCTAATGCTAATGATCAGGCCTGAATAATCTTTCTAATGCAAAAATATGTATAGTGCCATGAATCCAACATGTATGCAAATAGTCCTAATCATATAGATACTATATGCGTGCACAATCATTCATTCATATGCAACAACCGCATGATAATGCATTCGATTTCATCCATAAACAAGTATAAATACTCGTGCATATGCAATGTGAAATGTGACCGAATCGAGCTAGTATCTAATGTGTATTCGCGCATCCACGGGCAACCACTTGCAACCATATCAATCATAACATGTTTCAAATACATGTTTACATCCATAGGGTTCTATCTAGAATTCCCTGAAACAGAGTCGAGAAGATAAACAAGACAAACTCCTTACGGGGTTTGTACCAGAAAATAGGACCGAGAGGATGTCCACAAAAGATAGCCTACAAGTAAGCTCTACCGAAAACAGGGATCAAGGATATACTCCCAAAAAGAGATATCATGCGCGTATCTAGTCTTTGACCATCAAAGTCGTATTTCCTCGTGCTTAATTCCATTGTGCCTTGACCGTCTTTTAACTTCGCGATTTCGTAGCTTCTTATTTCCTGTTTCCATAACATGAGCTGGAACTCATTTCTTCGTCGCCTCTCGTTCCACTTGTACTTATCCTTTTTCTAGAATACTTGGCGCAAACATGACTGCGTACTCATGATCTCATGCAAGCTTTCCAAAATTCACTAGTGAATCTTGGATCTCGTTTATATACTATAAGGTATTCCATGTAGAAGAACTTTCTCTTGAAAGTAAACAGATGTCAACCAGGTTATCAAGCGCACTTACTAGGATGATCTCTATAACCCATGCATAAATGAAGTAAACAGTCCGTCTTATCGGCGAACACCACTCGATCGGGCTTCAAATTTCCAATAAAGGCATCAAGGGATTCTAAGTAACTAGTCATGACATAACCTCAAAAAGGTTACACGATACTTCGAGGGTATTACCAAGGCTAGTCAAAAGGTCTAACTACCCTCCTATCAAAACCGAGAGTGGCATCCCCTACTGGATAACCACTTCATCCCTAGAATCCATCCATGGCTTATAAACATAAGCATTATTTCCAAACTCAACACTTGGCATAGACATTCTCAAATCCAAACAAGTCATGTATAAATGGACTGATTCTCCAATAGGACTTTGAGACAAAAATGGGATTCTCTATTACGCTAGTACTTAAGGTGCAGAGACTCAACTATCGAAGCAGACTTAAATGATACGAAAGACGAAGTCCTAACAGGATGATAGAGAAGAAAAGCTAAACCTTTAACAAGATCGTTACCCTCCTTCCGAGGTACCCTAGAAATGAGAGCATACTACTGCCCTCCCGATGATCTTGTCCTTGTCCTATAATACTTAACTATCCGCCCCGTTTTACCACGCCAAAGGTACTCTCTCGTCATGGGTTTCATTGTTCATCTTTCTCCCTCCTTTGAGGACTAAGCCATACCAACAAGTTGCTCATCCTTAAGCTCGTATCCTTTATCCTCTTTCTCACTATCCTTTCTTATAACGCGGCCACTGGTCTCTCGAGAACCACCTCCATCGCATGGAAAGCACTTTCGTAGATAGAAAAGACTAGTCGCAGTTAAAACCACTGTGACTACAGATGGAGGAAAGAAAGGAAAAGAGATTCAATTAAGGAAACAAGGATAGTGCTAATGGCCTTTGGGGAATAGCCTTTTTCTTTTAAAAGAAAAATTTTCTTGAAAAATGCTTCTTTGTAAACGATTTTCAAATAGTTTTCAGAAGGTCTTTAAAAACTTTTGCCCAGTCTGGTAACCTTCTGCTCTGATACCAAATGTAACACCCCGCCTCCGCTAGGGTCACTCGCAAAGGAATGCACTAGCTTTAGAGGGGCATTATTGGTAAACATGCACAGAAATATCACAAGACAGAACATATATAAAATAGCGGAAGTGAAATCGAACTTTCATAAACATTAATAATTAAGGTCTAAAGCTTTTACATCAGAGTACATCAAAACCTGTCTTGCAATAGTAAGGAAGCATAAAGACTTTTTCATAAATTATTCCCCAAGTAAAACAGTAAAGTAGCCATAGCCAAGAAAAGTCCAAGCTATCCATGATGACCTTCAAGCAGAAGAAGTCCGAACTAGACAACAGTATTTCCTCCCTGTAACCTGGGGGGGGGGGGAAACGGAAGAAAAGAGGCGAAACAAAACGGGTCAGTCAAAAAGACTGAGTAAGCCCTATCTACTATCAGTATAAAAACTAGTAAAATTAACTGACATGAGAAACTGGGATGAACATAAGCATGATAACAAGATAGATAAGCTAAATCAAAATAACAGGATGAACTACTGAACTCAGATAAACTAAGGTGTCATGATAAATTACGATGTCAAGATAAAACAAGGTATCACATCGTCAGGTTTCTATCAAGTATAATATCCCCAAGATATCTATCACGTATAACGTCCCATGGTATCTATCCTGTACATCTGCTCTGCACCTACCGTACTAGTATCCCAATTGTATCATGTGTTATCCGTGAATGACCCTTACTCAAAAGTCGTATAACGGTCCAAGTCAACCTAATATGCCGCATATATAGGATACTCAACTCATATGCTCCTTTTCGTGTATAAGTTTAGTCCCTTGCCGTAGACCATACGTGCTTACCCACGAGATTCTATATTACTTTAACATAGTTCCATGATCCTTAAGATCGGTTTGGACTGTTACCCAAAACCTAGCTAGGGTCTTCCAACATGAATTATCGTTTGTACAACTAGGACTTATGCTACCTAGGGCTACTAGGGATTATGCTTACCTATTGCACGTTTTCGTATTTCGGTTTGGGTTCAGCCACCCAGGGCCACTGGGAATTACGCTAACCGTCAACCGCGCCCTTTTTCCCACGCATTCATCGTGAATCGTTTTTCCATGACTGTATGCACATGTATCACATCGCGCCATCCGAGTCCTGTCACAGGGCAGACCAGGAAATACAGGACTCGGTCGGGAGCTTACGATTTATCTGCCGATGCAGATGCTAAGGTCTGTTTTTCTATACGTGGCTATGGTCCCACGCGACCCCTCCCTCAACTAGTGAAAGACAAGACAGGATAAATCCTGTATGAGAACACACTACTGGCCAACCCACAATCCTAGCCTTACCGCAACCATAATTAGATAGCAATTATGGTCTATTGGGTGTTCTCTACCTTTCCGTACGTACACGCTTGACCAAAGATGGTAGGTAGTCTGACGAAATGCTATCTAGGGTACGACCGTGTATCGTCGACTATCCCCTATCCATCCCCGTCTTTAGGTCGCTCGTATAGCAACCAAGGCATACTCTTGGCTCTTCTAATGCAGACCTTAACCTCTCATGAGCCTAGTATAATCACCTGGCAGCTCACAGAGGGATACCAAGAATATCCTCACGTTCCCCGAAGCCGCTGCTTCGTTACCCAGTTCGCTGGAGCCTTTATCTAAATCAGATACTTGCTCCTACTCGTATACTTAAACGATGACCTACCGTATCAGGTTACTCATCTATCTATGAACTGGTCCAAATTTCCTTGACTAAGAATCATTACTTAGTTATTCTTCAACTAAGGTTTACCACTTAGCCTTATTCCCGTTATCCTTGTTAACTACGGTTATCCACCTAATCCTCAGAACTAGGGTTTACATAATGGATTAAGTGTCACTTAAGTTCATGACTTAACCTGTCTACAAATCATGTCAAAATTGGCTAAGTATCCAAGTCCAAGACTTAACCCTACAAACCATGCTCACATTGGTTAAGTATGTATTAAGCAATTCACGACTTAACCTCGTCCAATTATCATTCTAGATTGGTTAAGTATATATTAACTTGACCCTATCACTTTACTTAGTCAAATCGGTCAAGTGTATTCAAGCGATTCGTGACTTAGCCTTATCATGTTTTCACGTTAGATCGGTTAAGTATAGGTTAACTTAACCTCAATAAATTCACGAGTTAGATTGGTTAAGTATAGGTCACTTAACCACCTCAAATCATCATGTTAGATTAGTTAAGTGTTTAACTTAACTCCATTAAACTACCAAGTGGGATTAATTAAGTCTAGGCTAACTTAACCCCATCCGATTTCCATGTTTAGACTAGTTGAGTCTAATCTTAACCCCATCCATTAACTGTATTTTTAGGTTAAGCGTCATTAAGCAACTTACTTAACCTTACCAAGTTATCGCGTTGGATTGATTAAGTGTTGGTTAACTTAACCCCGTCCACTAGTCGTATCAAAATGGTTAAGTGTCATTAGGCAAATCAAGTTACTTAACCTACCCAACCTTGTCATGTTTTGTTAAGCATCATTAGCCTAATCAATTTACTTAACCCATTTGTCCATGTCATATTTGGTTAAGCGTCATTAATCAAATTAACTTAACCCTATTATGTGGCATTAATTACTCAATGCACCTCAACCTCTCACATTAGACTTTGTTGTGGTCACTAGTTAAGTCGGTCGGTTCTGGGTAGCTTTACACCACAACTTGGTCAAACCTCAGGTTCAAGCACAACATGACCAACTTCTCACATTGGGTCCTATTGTTTGCAACTACTAGTTAGGCCGGTCGGTTCCGGGTAGTTTTACGTTGCAAACTCAACCCAACCTCGAGTTGGCCACACTTATATTATCTAAGTGTCATGCCCATTATGTTTTCCAACACGTATTACAAGTTTTCAAGCAATTGGGTAGACCTAACTTAATAGGTAAATTCCCAATGGGTAGACCTAACTAAATAGGTAAATTCCCAAGCTTATGTTTTCAAGCCTACTTACATGTCAACTTCCATGTTATATTTCAAGTCATGTTTTCAAGATAAACACATGTCATATTTAACGTTACATGTTGCCTTGTTTATACCCATTTACCCAAATCATGCTCATGTCATTATGTTTTCCCATAATGTGACCCCAACGCTTTTAAACTCGCATAATGGATTCAAAGAAGGAACTTGTCAAAGGCATGACAAAAGGGGGTATAAAGCCACTAGTTGAACATGGTGGCAAATGAGACATAATGTGTTCATTAACTTGCATGTTACCTTCTTAAGCCTCAAAAACATGCATAAACCCAAACTTGGCACATAAGCAAATCATGGTGACAAAAGACATGGAATGATGACTAGTAACTCGCATATATCATCATATAAGGGTTATGACTTCATATGCAAGTTGACTTAAAGGTTATGAAGGTTCTCATGTTGCATAATGCAACATTTCAACCCAAAGGTTGTAGCTTTTAGCTCACAAGATCAAGATAATGACTTCATAAACTTGCATGACATGATAGCATGTATCATTCTCAATGATCAAACCCAAACTTGCAACATGAACATTTAACTTCATAGTTAATATCTAAGAGTAGGGAAAGGGCTTACATTGCTATGAAGGCACAAGTCGATTAAACTAAAGATTGAGACAAAGCCTATGCATGCCATCATTCAAAAACCCAAAGGTGAAAGCTCCAAATCAATAAAAAAAACCATCTTGATGAACAAAGGTCAAAGCTTTAGCCTTGAAATCAACTTGAGAAGCTCTCATACTAACATAGGGACTCTCTAATACTCACATGATCATGAAACCTCTCATAGAAATGAAGATAGCATTTTGGCAAGAGGATGGAGGCTAGGGTTTTGAGTGGAGGCCATGATCACTAGAAATTTTGGCATAGTTTAGTTGTAGGATCAATTAATGAGGGTTTAGGCTAGGTTAGGGGTCTTTTCATAGAGATTAGGGGTAGTTTAGGCCGTTAGATTAACCCTAGGATAGATCCCAGCCCTCAAAAATCGTCACAAGCCTCCAAAACAAGACCAAGGGCCAAAACAGGTGCACCAGGCCAGCCAGGGTCAAGCCAGAAGGCTGTGCAGGTTTCTGGCTCGACACGGGCGCACTTCCCAAGTGCGCCTGTGTATTTTTGTGCTGGCGCACTTCACAAGTGCGCCAGTGCATTCTGGCTTGTTTTCGGTTTTTCTGCCTAACTTCGTTCGTCCATATCTTCTTCATATGGACTCCGATTTACGAAATTTCAGACTCTATTTCGCGTATTTTTCCGAGACGAACGCAATGACGCAACCCGTTTATCCTGATTCAGATTTTATAATTTAACTCTGCCTTGATTCTTGTCTTAACACGTTGCTAAAAATTCGGGTTGTTACATATCACGTGGCTTCTAGCCAATAGAAATGCTCAGCTTCCTCCGAATGCTTCAGAAAGCTCTTTTTTGACACTTATCATAGTAAACGTAGCCAAAGAAGGAGGATTAACAGTAACGATAATGGAATTACCATGATTACCGTCAGAGTGGGAGCCCGTCATTCCGACCACTCCTGGTTGGGTCCTAGCATTGATCCAGGAACTAGTGCCCAACCCTTTACAAGGCAACCTCCTACTGCCTTTATTCAGAATTTGGTGCCTACGCAACCAGCAATGAATCGGGCTTAAATTCTGCCCAACCAACCTCCACAGAATTAAAGAATCAAGTTTGATGACTTACCGGATAATGCTTTCAACATACATCCAAGGAGGCATCCAAGGTTACATACTCATGAGCTGGACTACGACCGTTGGAATCCAGTGGATGTCCAAGCTCCGATTTTCAGCGACATGATCCGAGTGATCGTGAGAGAATTGTGGGGGCACGCCATCAACGTTTGGGAAACCGATATGAGTCATAACCTCTTTACTCGAGCTGTCCTCAATATTGAGTGGCCTAGATACTTCAATATGCCATAACTAACGGCCGGGGAAATATGATCCTTGAAAATTTCTGAAATGTTATGAGTGGTACATGGACACAATCGCACCATTGACGAAGTGAAGTGAAATGCCTCCATGTATTCCTTGAAGGCGTTTCCTTGCTTTGGTTCTCTCGACTCCCGTTGAGAACCATTTCCACTTTCGACCATCTCGCTATTGAGTTGATGGAGTAATTCAAGATACACAAAATCTGACCAAAATACATCCTGTCTATATCTAACATTTACTTGGGCACCGATGAGATCTTAAAGATTTATCTTGAACGGTTTAACAATGTTTTGGCAAAAGCTGAAGATCCCGAACCCCGTGCCATACTCTTCCAACTTGCTAAGGGCATGCTTCTCGATTCTAAATTCGATGCCTGGATAGATAGAAAATAACCGAACTCTTTGTAGGTTTTCTACGAAAAGGAATATCAATTCTTGTGCCAACAAGAAGCGCGTAAAAATTGGGCCACCCGAACTGGCCACCCTAACAACCCACACAAAGGCTCTGTTCAAGACAGCGACAAGGACAAGCAAGTCGGAGAAAGCTTCAACAAGGACAAGCAAGTCGGAGAAAGCAAGTCGGAGAAAGCTTCAACAAGAGAAAGATTCATATGAAGGTTATGTTGGAATTGGCATCATAGTTCAAGTATAAAAATCATGTTTTTATGATAGTGACAAAAGCAAGCATCTTTGAGAACTTGTTTTAATTTTATGAACATGACTAAACTATGTTTGTTATTATGACTAGTTGAAACATGTTTTTAGGTTTATGTTGTTATCATAATCATATGATAATATATGTGACACATAAGTTATATTAGAATTACACTAGAATCACATTCCACTTGTAAGTTTACATGAATAGAATAAAAACCATGATTTAAGTTTAGGTATGTTTATGCTATAATTCTATGAATAGAATAAAAACCATGATTTAAGTATGTTTATGCTATAATTCTATGAATAGAATAAAAACCATGATTTAAGTTTAGGTATGTTTATGCTATAATTCTATAAATGGATTAAAACCATGATTCATATAAGAATTAGGTTGGGATAATTCTAGTTGAACCATACTTTTGTATTAGTGACAAAAGTAAGTACCTTTTTGTTAATATGTAGTGATTTTATGAACATGATTAGTTTATATTATGCCTAAATAAAAATATAGATTTATATTTCTAGTCAAGACCATGTGCCAATAATAATGATATCTAATTTAGTTAGATTCTTAATTTCAAGTTTACATGGTTAGTTAAACCTATGATTCATGTTTAAGTATTGTCTATGCATTAACCCTATGAATAGAATGATTCATGTTTAAGTATTTTCTATGCCATAATTATATGAATAGAATGATTCATGTTTAAATATTGTTTATGCTATGATTATATGGATAAAATGATTCATGTTATGCCATGATTATATGATGTTACAATTGCAAGTTCACATGTGCCTACTTTATGTTAATTGAATCGTTCGTTGCAAGTTCATGCGTTCACACTCCCCTTTTTCATGTTACCTTATAAACATCATGTTATAAGCCTCCCCTTTTCAATTGGTTAAATTGGGTTTAAGTATTAAACCCAACACGCCTTACATTGGAGCGAACGTATAATACGGGGGTAATGGCGTTTGGGCTAAAATATAGAACATATGTGTTGGCATGTTTGACGCATGCCAACAACCTTGAAAGAACAATTAAGTGGCATAAATGAAATTTACCAATAAAGATGAATTTGAATAATGGGCCGCAAATATTTACATATAAAAAGAAGGGTGACCCTAACGTAGGTGGGGTGTTTCACTACTTGACAATGACTTTATTTGTTGTGCCCTCTATCAGAATGGGTATTTAACCGGGTCTTAGTCAACAAATCAAATGGGAAATGGCAGACATGCCTCGAATATTTTGAACTGAATAAATCTTGCCCCAAAGACAGCATCCGACGATCGACCAACTCATTGATTTTACTGTAGATCACCAGCTTCTCTCCTTTATGGACGCATATTCGGGCTATGATCAGATTATAATGTACATTCTAGATCAAGAGCATAGTACATTTATCGCTGAACTTAGCATATTGCTATGTAGTCATGCCGTTCAGTCTTAAGAAAGCTAGAGCCACTAATCAACGGCTGGTCAACCAAATGTCCGAAGACCAAATCAGGAGATCCATAAAGGTTTACATGGATGAAATGCTTATGAAAACGAAGGTCTCAAACGACCTCGTGGAGATGTTCAGTGTTCTCCGTAAATAGGGGTGCGTTTTCGGTCGGTTCGGTTGGTTTGGACGTAAAAAAACTCAAACCGATTTGAAATTGAAAATTTTCCAAACTGAACCGAATTAATTTCAGTTAATTCAGTCGGTAACTGATTTAACCGAACTTGAAGGATGTATTATTATTTAATCGATGGATTCACTCAAAGTAAAACACAAATCTGTGTTAAGAGAAATTTTATATAGTAAATATTATATTTATGAAAAGATTTGTTCTATTTGCAACAAATGTCTTTGTATTATATAACTAAACTAATTATATAAAGTACTGCTATATTGTAAAATTAGATAATAAATTAAAAGTTAGATTAATTTGGTAACTAAAAATTATTTTACAATTAGATGTTAAACCGATTTAGTTTTTAAACTGAATCGAACTGACCGAAAAGAGCCTGTTTGGTCAGCTAATTTGGTTTAAACCGAAAATTTCTCACCTCTATCCGTAAATATGGCATGAAACTCCACTACAACAAAACAGTCCTTTTACAACGAGCAAAAACCGTTGTAATATGCATTTCACAACGGGCGTACGCCCGTCTTAATATGCGTCGTCGTAATAGCTCCTAACTATTTGATAATGGGCTATGACTGTTGTAAAGAACCGTTGTAATAACGTGCTCTGTCACGTGAAATGACTCTATGACAATGGTTATAAACCCATTGTAATAGCTAATAAATTACAAGCGGCTTTTGCCCGTTGTAATATAGTATATTACAACGGTTGATGACCGTTGTAATATACTGTATTACAACGGGCAAAAGCCCCTTGTGATTTATTAGTTATTACAACTGCAAAAAGCCACTTGTAATATACTACTATACTACTTGATAAACCTGTTTTATAACAGGCCATCGACCTTACACAATAACTATTCAAATCAAATAAATATTTTATTATACTTTTGAATAGTACAAAGTTCTATTTATCTTTGTTACACAATAACTATACAAAATGTTCATTTGTACAAGTATTCCCGCACTACATACACTCCGTTACACTCACTCTCATTCTCAATGTCTTCATCATCCGCGATTGATCCAAAACCAATTGCTAAGCCTATGAAGCTCTTAAAATTTGTACTCTAACCAAAAAACAAGTACCTAGAAATGAATGTAGTGCATAGTTAATGTAAGAATAATCAATATAAACATTTTGATGCATGCCGAGTTGGCGGTTTATAAAAGAAACACGGTTCTAAGGCTATATATTTTATTTTCCTCATGAGTGAGCAAAAATTCAATCAAGTGGGTTACCTTAGTGAGCCACGGTCAACAAAAACACAGTGAAGTTGTCCTCCAATTGCCTTGTGAACAAGCATAGCTGCAATAGTAGAATCTACTCCTGGTAGTGCACAAATGACGTGATCATCAGGCCCCACCAACTTGTCAATGGCCTTAGTCTCTTCATTAAGAACATCTTGCATTTTCACATCAGCATACTGCAGACACATCAACCAAAAAAATCTCTCAAATACTCCAATCCTCCAATTGAATGCGTCGCCTAAAGTAATATATGTACAAAAGATTGATTCAAGATCGTATTAAAATGAAAATGCAAGACCGATTACTTTCAACACCTGAGTACATATAAGCATGGGAGGTATTAAAAAAAGCATATTAAGAGAAAAATGCAAGGCCAATTATTTTCAACAGCTAAACAAACATTAAAGAAAAAATTCATACAATTATAATCATTTACAAAATCATAAAGATAATGTTAAAGACTTGGCCAAAAAAATACTTAAGTAAATGAAGAAAGACACAAAACAGCACATGCCCAATGCTTGAAGTGCAATGCCAACAGCAGACCGCAATTTGAGTAAATTGACCAATACTTCAATAACTAACACACTTGTTTTCTTCAGCAGTGCTAATATAATTCACGTGTTGCTTCTTTTTTTCTGCTACAGCCATGTATGACAGCAGCCACCCCATGCGGTTGCTTTGTTGCATAATGGCCGTACTGCTTGTGGCAACAGCCTTCTGCTGCCCTATAAGCAACAAATGTAGACATGACTTTTTTCAATTTTCAAATTTCAATATTAGTCTTTTTATTATATTTTAAATAAAGATGACAATTTACAATTACGAAAATAGCATAAGAACATAGGTGAATTATTAACTTTGGAGCTCAATCCACTAGTTAATTATTAACATGGGTGAATTATTAACAATTCACTAGGTAATTAAATTCGCTATATTCGAATTGAAATATTTGAATCAACGGTTTTGCTAATAGAAGGCTCAATCCAACCTAATGTTTATTAATAGTAGGCAACAGGTCATCTTCCCACTTGTACCGACAACAAGCAACAACTCAAGAACAGTCTATATTTTATTTTAGTTATTAGGTTTTTTTTTTTTTTTTGAGTTTGTTCAGGAGGGAAACCGACCGGGGTCGTAAAACCCTCCCTAGTGCACCTAGCTCGGCTCGCGAGCACCACATAAGTGGCTTATCTTAGCGTATGCACATGGTAAGCTCTTAGTATGCCATTCCGGGTTTCGAACCCATGCCGCTGTTACCACGGCATAAAGTCCTTAACATATATATATATATATATATGTATGTATGTATATATATATATAACACATCAAAATGGTTCAATAATTTCCAATATTAGACCACAAACTTGCAGTGACTAAATTGTTATAGGAAGTATAACTGCCACCAGATCTACATGCCAACAAAATGAAGACCATCCACAAACAACCAAAAGATGAATAACCATAAGAAAACCGGCCAATAGTTGAATTGGTTGTTAACTGCCCACTCTATACATTTAGTCGCTAAAGCTATTGATTATGACACATAACAAGGGAAATTGAACTAATGCAGGTAAGACAACAATTAAAATTAGGCTTACTGGTTACCAAAATATCATTCTATATAATGAGCCAAGGCTAGGTTTTTTTACAAAGTTTTGACAAATAGAATTCTATTTAGTTTGACACATAAATATCATTCAACATGCGTACACATGTACATAAGGTTAGAGTACACATGGAAAATGGAAGCACAACAAGGCAACGTAAGGTGGCACACAAATATACATAGGTTCAAACAACAAAATAACGAGAATGTATTTGTTAAACAATAATAATCTGACTGTTCATAGAACTTAACATACCTGCCATCAATCCCTTGGATAGAAACTTGAATCAAATTTGTCACAAGCTTTCTTTTGAACCTGATGAAAGTGCTTGACATCTTTCTCAAAAATATAGACAGGGGTCAAGTCAGTTCCACCTCCAAACCACCATTGCCTAGGTGCTCCAGGTGCATCTTTTGGTGCCTCCGTCTCAAAGCAATGATTGTTAAAATGTAAAGTTGGGGAAAATGGATTCTTTGGATGTAAAATCGGACTAATTCCAACAGCAAAAAGGGGAACTAAGCCAGCTTTCTTTCCGTTTGAATCGCTCTGGCCTTTTGCAGCCTTTACACATAAGGAGGTATCATTCCATATACAACCGATATGTTCACCCCTGCTTTTTCCCAAACTCCTCCATCCGTCAAAACATTCTCATTTTTTCTATGACATTAAACAATATACCATTATTTTACGAAGAGGGCGTCAGATTGAAGTAATATACCAAATTTTTCTATGACATTAAACAATCATTCTCTTTTTTTTCGCAAAACATTCTCGTTTTTGTTCACTAAGTATATGGCTGCCAGTAGTCCCTTCTTCATTTGCCAAAAAATTGACAAATCAACAAACGCTTTCTATACTGTAATGTTATATGCAATGCAATGCAGTATCAAGGGTGACATAATATATTAACTTCAATTGTGGCATACCTGCAGCATGAGTATAAAACAATAGCCTTGGATTTTCAACAAATAAGCCTGTTCTTTTTTCGTTTAATTTGACCTTCCAAATTTTTTTTCCGCAGGAAACTAAAACATGCCTTAATGAAATGCATTAGCATCGCATCATTGACCAGATAAATTAGAACATCAGCTTTTATATACGTTAATATTTCATGCATACATATACCTAATGATAGGTAAGTTAGAAAGTTATGTCATTAAATCAGCAGGGTACAAGATTACGTATTAGGTGAATTCATATTCAATTCTAAAGCATAGATGTCGTTAATTGATTTACTCCATTAACTTATGTAATATACTGCACCAAATAAAAGCACAAAAAAATTACAAAAACAAAGGAAACAAAGAAGCTTATAGCATCAGTTCACTGTTTGGCATGATGAACAAAATGTAGCAGTAGCAATAGTCTAAAAAAGCAATGATGTACACAATTTTAAATATGCACAAACTTTTTTTTAACATGCAACGTTAACTTAAGTTGCTTAATTTAAAATTATTCCCTGTGAATATAAATATGCATGACCATGAACACAATAATGTATTTACTTATCTTTGATATTTGTTTTACTAACCGAAGATGATAGCCTAAGTTAATATGCATCTGAATATAGAACAGACTATGACATAACAACTACATCTGAAAGCAGAAGCATGGATCTAAGTCTGAAACTGCTAGCAAAGTAGAAAACAAAGTCTATCCAAAACCAAATACCTATCCAGCAGCAAAAACATAGAAGACAGGGAAGGGAGCTCAGCGTGAGGGTAGGCGAAAGCTTTTAGGGCGATAATTTGTGAAAGGAAGATGGAAGCTCGAGGAGGATAAGACTTAGCGGAAGCAGCAAATAATGGAAAGGGGAAAACAAAATTAAAACAAGGATAATTTTTTTTTTGAAAAGGACGAAAAAGGAGACGAAATGGGTAAGCGGAGGCGGTAATCCAAAATTAGATCTGGGAAATGGGTAAACGAGGACAAAAAACAATTTTTTAAAAAGGACGAAAGAGGAGACGAAATGTGAAGAGGCGAGGGACGGAGGGAAGAAGAAAAGTAGATCTGAGAAGACGAAAGAGGAGCCGGTAATCCAGATTAAGTGAAAATGGGTAAGCGGGAAATGAAAATTAGGAGAAAATAGGGTGGAAAACAGGGTCGGGTTTTTCCAGCCCGTTATTTTCTCTCACATTGTGTCATGGATGTCTGATTCGAGCATTGGGTTTAGGTCAGAAAACATAAAGTAATCATCATTTATGAAAAGCTATAAATAATGATTTGTATAAATTTTATTGATAATTATTAATTATAAATCGACATTTATAACTAATTAATTAGATATTAGTTATCTTTTATTAATTATAAATTACCAATTATCAATTGTAATGGTTTTTTCATTTTTCTAATTAAAAATCTCGTTGCTAAAACTACTAAACATTAAATCCAAATTGTTATCTATTAATTTATAAGTTGATAGTTATAACTATTATTTATAATTTACCATATACTTCTGAGTAAGTATTATTGATTCTTAATTACACATTATCAGTTATAATAAATTATTAATTATTAGTTATTTAATATTTAGTATATATTATTATGTATTCGTTTTTATTAGAATTTTTTTTGGCAAAACCAACCGATTTTATAATTTTTTTATTAGAAATTAATATTAAGTATATAATATTATGTATTTGTTTTTATTATAAATTATTATTATTAATAATTATCGAATATTAATAAATAATAATTACTGCAACGGGCATTTTATGATCGTTGTAAAATTAACATCGATTAAAATGATTATTTTATCTTGTTAAATTAGCACTTATTACAATAGGCATTATGAGTTTGTAACATTTGCACCACCTACAACGGGTGTTTTGTGGCTGAAATATCTGGTTAGCAAATTAAGGATTGGAGCGCAATTTTTGGAGTGGAAGGACATATTTCTGGTCTCTTAAAACCAAAAGTTCATATATCTGAAAGATCGCATGTTTCCACACGCGTGGCTTTACAAATGATATTAGTTACCTAATAATAATTTTAAAATTAAATCTAAATTTCTATGGTTTTCTAAAATTAATAGCTTGAGTAGATGAGGTTCGTTTAAGATGCGATTTTTTGTGACTATATTGAAGCGCTCTAAAAAATCGAGTGTTGTATAAATCTATTGGTGGTGATTATTTAAAATGTAAAAACATATTTTGATCCCAGCCCGTCATTGTAGATATTTTTAATTTAACAACAATTAAATAAAAATGTTGTCATGGAAATCCTATTACAATATATTTATCTTAAATATCGTGAAATGTCGAGAATTTTTAGAATACTTCGATGATTTAATGTAGATTCAATATTGTAAAATGGTATTTTTCATGTAGTGTAGTAATTATTAATCATAAATTATTAATATTTATTGTTAATTATAAATTATTGATATTGATTACTGGATATATATTACTTAATAATAACCGGAAAGTAAAATTAAATTTGTTGGAATACTGATTATATATAATAATTAATAATTAGAGATTATTTATTAATAATCATTAATCATTATAATTTATAAATGATTGATTATTAAATAATATAATATTATTAGTGATTAGTAATATAATATTATACTTAAAAATAAGTAATATATGATTAATGATTAATTATTAAATAATCAAAATTAATTTTATGGGAGTATTGTAATTATTAATTATTGACTGTCAAAAATTAGCGTTTATTACAACAGACATTTTGTGGCCATTGTAAAATAGACATCTATTACAATGGACATTATGAGACCGTTGTAAAATAGATATCTATTACAACGGGCCTGAAAATGACCGTTGTAATAGAATTTATTACAACGGGCATTATATGCCCATTGTAAAAAGGGTGTTGTATAGGCATCTATTACAACGGTCAAGAAAATGACCATTGTAATAGCAGTCTATTACAAAGGGCAGCAAACGCCCGTTGTAAAATAGGCGTTGTAATAGATCTGTTTTGTTGTAGTGCTCAATCCTTTGAAATGCTCTTTTGGCATTGCTTGGGAAAAATTCTTGGGTTTCATTATCAACTCATGAGGGACGTATGAAAATCCAAAAAAGATTAAAGCAATTTGAGGCATGGAAGCTTCAAAGAACTTCAAAGATGTTCAAAGCTTAAATAGGAAGGTGGCCGCCTTGAATTGATTCATCTCAAAAGCAACTGATAAGTGCATTCCTTTCCTTGACTTTCTCAAGAAAGGGAAGTGCAACTTTGCATGGACACCGAAATGCGTTGCCATGTTCCAGGACCTCCAGAATCACTTGGAATGGCAATCTATCCTAACAAATCGGTGGATCATGAGGTCTTATTCATCTATTCGAATGTTTCTATGCAAAAAATTAGCTCGGCGCTAGCGTGCGAAGATCACGTCCAATAACCGGTATACCACATCAACAAGAGATTGACATGTGCCGAAAACAATGATCCAAAACTTGTAAAGGTCACTTACTGTCTGTTTATCACTTCCTGAAAGCTTTGACCCTACTTTCAGTCACATCCAATCAAAGTCTACATTAACCATCCACTAAGGAAGGTCCTTCCGTTGTCTCATTGCTTTAATCCATTAGTACAACTAGTGTTCATGCCAACTTGTAAATTCGGCTAAGAGCTGCTTTGTCCCGGCGAAGGATTTATTTTCGGAAAGGTCTTCTTGGATCGAAATTGTTTCTAGTTTCAAGACTTCGTCCCTTCCCTTGGCTTACCTTTGGATTGTCCTTTACAGAGGTAGGAAACTTAACGCTATTTTCGATCCCCTTACCGATCGCGTAAGGGGCAAGATTATTCATTGGAAAGCTACTCTCCTTTTGCAGGAAGGTGGATTGGTTCTTATAAAATCAGTCCTTGATTCTATAAGATCACATGTCTTCGCTACTATGACTCCTACTTCCTCCTTTTTACGTTCTTAGTGTTCGTTGCAGCTTCCTTCTTATAGGGGAAAAAGGACAATGTTAATCGTCACCATTGGATTTCTTGGGACATCATTTATCGTCCTAAAATAGAAGGTGGTTTGGGCCTTCAAAATCCAAAGGATGTCTGTACTACCTTCACCTGTAAGTTGTAGGAGAAGTTTAGAGCGAGTAATTCCATATGGGCGTTGTTTTTTCATGCTAAATACCACTGACTTTTGGTCATGGATTACAGTGGTATCCCGTCTTATGCTCGTAAGACATGGAAATGTATGCAATCCGTGAAGGCCTTCTCCGACTCACATAATGGTGGGGTCGGGTGGGACGGTTGCCCTTTTTCAGTTCGTGAGGCTTGGAATTGGGCCATGACTCAACACCATGGAACCATCTTTTCTCCTTTACCTGGGACGTTCGTATGCCTCCAAGAGTTTCCCTATTTATATGGAGAACAGTTCACAATGGGTTACCACTTGACGACAACCTCATGAAAATTGGCATTCCTCTAGTGTCTAGGTGTAGGTGTTGCACAACAGGAGATTTTGTAACACCCCGTATTTTCTGTGAACTTAAGAATTAAAAATCTGAGTATAATTAAAATATAAAATCAGAATCAAGCTGTGCCATTGCGTTCGTCTCGGAAAAATACGCGAAATAGAGTTCGAAATTTCGTAAATCGGAGTCCGTATGACCAAGTTATGGCCTTCCAAAGTTCAGAAAAAAATTAAACAGCACAGACCAGGTCGACTGGGGAGTCGACCTGCCCCCAGGGGGTCGACCCTAGAGTCGACCTGCCCCCGAAGGTCGACCCTAGAGTCGACCTGGGGGTCGACCTGCCCCCAGGGGGTCGACCCTAGAGTCGACCCTAAAGTCGACCTAGGGGTCGACCTGATTCCCGAATCTGCTTTTCTGCCTGGGTGCATTCTGATGTATCTGGTCTCGTTTTCTGTCTAGATTCGTCTGCCTAAACCTATTTAAACAGCCCCAAACCCAGCCTTCTCTGCACACAATTCTATTTTGCTTCTACTCTGCCTCTATTCTAAATTAAAAATAAAAATGGCGTTGCTACTCTGCTGAAATCAAAACTAGAAGACAATCAACATCAACCTAAATTCAATTAGAGATTAGAGCTTCTGCAACGGTTCTACAACAACTAGAGTTCTTTCTTTAATCCAATCAAGGCAAGTGCAGTTACTTTCCGATATAAACGTTAATTTTGATTGTGACATGAACTCTAAATCTGAATCTGAGGTTATATCTGTTCTGTTCTGATCTGTTTTATTCTGTACCTCTTTCCTCTTTCTGTTCTATAGCCAGGCTACCACGAGCCTGAGCCAATCTCATAAGAGATCAACATACGCTAAAATGTTTGGGACAATCAAATGAATGTGCATAAATTGGGCATGACCAACAGGTGACTGATTCGAGGAAAGAACATGGATTGTAGTTAGAACATAAGTTTGAGACATATGACTAGACATGTTATATTTACAACATAAATGGGTAATGAACATATGATTTGTGATAAAAAGAATATGGCTTAGGTATAAAGATTTACATGAGAGTAGGGTATCTATTAATGTAAATAAACAACTAAGTAAGGGATCTTTGGAATATATGACATGCATAGTAGTCGATAACTATATTTGGTATAATTTATATATGGATCTTCTGTACTATGCAAGTTTAATAAAAATTGAAACATATGATATATGGTAAATTATGACCATAATCTATGCTATGTAAATGTAATGCAAACATGGGGTATATGATTATATTGTGCATCACGACTATTATTTATGCATGTGAACTTAGGCAATATTTATAATTGGGCAAGATATATTTGTGAAACTTTAAGAAATGAGTAAATCTGTATATTTGCCTAATTTGTTAGTTTTGTTACATTGCCTAATCTTCTAGTTCTGTTATATTGCTTAATCTGTTAGTTCTGCTCTACTACCTAGTCTGCTAGATTTGCTCATCTGCCATCTGCTAAGTCTGTTGAAAATGCTAAATCTGCTAGTTTGCTTAATCTGCTAAGTCGCCTAGTCTGAGAAATCTGTTATCTGCTATATCTGTTGAGTTGATATAATTAGTCCGCTATTGACATAATCTGAATTGGCTATAGTTATGAATAATTGACATGTATATTAGGCATGGGTATAAATGGGAAATCATTAATTAATTGGCCGCAAAGATAAGCATGGCTAACTCGAGGTTAGAATGAGTTTGCGGCGTAATTCTGCCCGGAACCGCCCGGCATATTCCAGTGGTCGCAAACAATAGGTTCTAATGTGAGAAGTTAGTCATAACGTGCTTGAAAACCCGAGGTTAGACTCAGTTTGCGACAGAAACCTGCCCGGAACCAACCGGCCTAACCAGTAGCCGCAAACTGTCAGTCTAATGTGAGAGGTTTTGGGCATTAATATTTAATTAATGAAAATCTGAGATAAATATGATGTCTAAAACGTCTTGGGTGGGTAAGGTTAAACCAATTGGACCAATGAATCTGATAAACCCATTTCGTGAATCCGTAGGCCCAATACAAAGTTAGATAATCTGTAACCAGTTAATCTGTAAGTCTGTAACCAGTTAATCTGTAAGCTTGTTAACCCGAACATCTGATTCGTTAGTCTGAAAACCGGTTAACTTGTTTGTTTGATCTATGAACTAGTTGATCTAAACTCTGTATGTCTGAACTTCTAAACAAGTTAATCTGAAATCTGTTAGTCTGGGGACACAAGGTTAGGAGGGGAATTACTTGTGTCATCTGTTGTTTGGGACCCATATTAGTTAGTAACCCTTTCTGGTATCAAAACTTTGACCCAACAGTAGGTAGGGTCCGGGAAAGCTTACTGAACTAATTATAAGCGGTTCATTCTGATAATGGCGAGGGGTGTTGATGGTGCGTTCCAACCGGGTCATGTGCGTGCATGGATCCCGGTCTGCCTCTGAGGATGTAAGACGCCGTGACATCTGTAAATAGGTCTGTGCCAATTGGTTGTCACTTTAGGGAGTGATACACCCTACTGTGGGGCCAACACAGGATATTTATGTATTAGGGAGCCGATCGCTTGGGGTAGGGTTTTTAGGGTACACTTAGTTCTGTCTGTTCTGTTGGTACCGTCTGTTTCTGTTGGGTGGTAACACCTGTCTGTTTCTGCGTGGTACCGTCTATTCGGGTGGTAAAGGCCCATTACTAGTGTACACCTAATTCTACATTCTGTTTCCGTAGGGATTAATCTGTTTCTGCTTCTGTCTGTTTCTGATCGGGTAGTAAAGGCCCATTATTAGCATTCTGTTTCTGTTAAAGTATTCTGTACCCGTTCCTGTTTCAGTTTAGACATTAGGGTGACACCTAATTCTGTTATACTAGTATTAGTGCAGAGAAGTGTAAAGCAATAGTTTATGTCATTCTGTTCTTCTGTTACATCTGCTACACCTGTTACAGTTATCCCTCATCCAGTTTTATGTTCATGTCATATTATTATTATTATCTGTTCATATGCTGAAAGTCACTGGACTTGCCAGACTTTTTGTCTGACCCTTGTTGTTTCGCCTCCTTTCTTCCGTTTCCCCCCCAGGTTATCTAAGGAGGGAATACTTTAGCTTGATCCGGATTTCTCTTTGCTTGAAGTGCTTAAAGTATGGCTTGGCTCTGTATAGCTTCCGTTCTATGGGGATTATGAGTTTAAACCATGCATTTTGAAGGCTTTTGTACAAGACTGATATTTTGTACTTGAATTCTGAGATTTGAAAGGATGTAACCATATTGATTTCTGTTTCCGCTGCAATAAAGTTATAAAGTTTTTCAAGTACTGTTTTATCTGTCTTGTAAGTTTCTGTTCTGTTTACTAAAATGCTCCACCAAAGTTAAGGCATTCCCTTTGTGAGTGACCTTAACTGAGGGGGGGTGTTACACTTGGTATCAGAGCTGAAGGTTACCGGATTTGATAAAGAATTTTTGAAAACTATTTTCAAAAAGGATTTGAAAAGGAAGTATTTTCAAAAGTAAAGATTATTTTGAAAAACGTAGTCCCCTAAGCCATATATCTATCTTTTGATCCTCTGCTTGAATCCTTGTTTCCTTCTTTCTTGAGTCTCTGGGGCTCCCGGTTTTCTGGGAGGTAACCTCGTTGAAGGGCAAAGTAGTGCCCGACTTCCATCGATAGCTGTAGTAGTTTCACCTGCGGCTAGTTTTCTTTAGAGCTTTGAAGGATTTTTCCGGGCGATGGAGGCAGCTTTCGAGGGATTGGTCAACGTGTTACACAAGGATAGTAAAGATGAGAATGATGAGGTTTGGCTAAGGAGCACAACCCAAAGGTGAGAAACTCAAATAGACTTAGTTCACAATGGAGGCAAAAAGGAAACACAAAAGAAGGAAGGAAAGTTTGAAGATAAGGAGGAGGATAGTGTTTTACTTATGGAAGCTCGACTCATCTGAATAAGGATTACCGAAAGAGGAAGGGGAGGGTGCTTGCCTCAACTGTGGTGAGACGGGGCACTTTACTAGGGGCTGCCCGAAGAAACGAAGGCAAGAACAGAGGACAGGACCAACTTCTGGAGGGCAGGCAAACACTCTCAAAGCTAGTGGATAGGATAGAAATAGGGAAAATTTCTGTAGAAGGTTTAATTTTCTTATCTGGTTATGGAGTTAAGACTCTTTCTGATTCTGTACTTGATACTCTGCACTTGAATACTAGTATTGTTTCTGATTCTGCTGTAGACTCAGACCCATAAAGGGTATGACTCATCTGTTTTAAGTTAAGGTTTGAGGGATATCTGTGTTAGGCGTCAAATATGATGCATATATTCTGAGTTTTTATAGGATATGATTTTATCATGCTTAGCTTCCGAAGAATCATTAGGGAACCTGATCTGTACCAGTAGTCTGTAAATATCTGAATACCTCTGATAAGATTTCCAGTTTTGACATTGTCTAAAGAGGGTAACCCTCTGGGTGTCAATCTGATGTTGATTTCGGTCTTCGGGGTTGACACTTGGGGGAATTATTTTCTCAACCAATGTCTGATAGGAATCAAGTTTTTGTTTTATCTGTACTCGCTTCCATCACTCGACTGTATCCTATCGATCGAGTGTTCAACTTATAGATAGGAATCCTAATGGGTCTAAACATGTGTTTGAGACATGTTATGTTTGATGGTTGCAAGTGGATGCAAGTGGTTGCTAGTGGTTGCTCGTGGACGCATATACACACACTAGGCACTAGATCGGCTCGAAAATACTCTCATACTGCATATGGATGTGTGAGCATTTTAAATTTTTATGGATGCAAAATGGTTGAATCAGCACATGGATGTTGCATATGAGTGGATGGTTGTGCACTCATATAGAAATGGTATGTATCAAATAGGAAAATTGCATACATATTGGACTCATGGCACTGACATAATTCGCATTAAGGAGGTCAACTGAATCAGTAGACTGCCTGATCTTTGCATTAGATAAGGAACATATACACACACTTTTGCAAATGTTCATACAACACTAGAAATTTCTAAGGACAATGGATGCTTGTGGATGATGACTGAGTAGATGAGTGATTGGATGGTAGGACACATTCTTCTTAACTTGAAGATTTCGGGGACGAAATCCTTTAAGGAGGGGAGAATGTAACACCCCGTATTTTCTGTGAACTTAAGAATTACAAATTTGAGTATAATTAAAATATAAAATCAGAATCAAGGGAAACGAGCTGTGCCATTGCGTTCGTCTCGAAAAAATACGCGAAATAGAGTCCGAAATTTTGTAAATCGGAGTCCGTATAACCAAGTTATGGCCTTCCAAAGTTCAGAAAAAAATTAAACAGCACAGACCAGGTCGACTGGGGAGTCGACCCTAGAGTCGACCTGCCCCCAGGGGGTCGACCCTAGAGTCGACCTGCCCCCGGGGGTCGACCCTAGAGTCGACCCTAGAGTCGACCTGGGGGTCGACCTGCCCCCAGGGGGTCGACCCTAGAGTCGACCTGGGGGTCAACCTGCCTCCCGAATCTGCTTTTCTGCCTGGGTGCGTTCTGATGTATCTGGTCTCGTTTTCTGTCTAGATTCGTCTGCCTAAACCTATTTAAACAGCCCCAAACCCAGCCTTCTCTGCACACAATTCTATTCTGCTTCTACTCTGCCTCTGTTCTAAATAAAAAATAAAAAATGGCGTTGCTACTCTGCTGAAATCAAAACTAGAAGACAATCAACATCAACCTAAATTCAATTAGAGATTAGAGCTTCTGCAACGGTTCTACAACAACTAGAGTTCTTTCTTTTATCCAATTAAGGCAAGCGCAGTTACTTTCCGATATAAACGTTAATTTTGATTGTGACATGAACTCTAAATCTGAATCTGAGGTTATATCTATTCTGTTCTGATCTGATCTGTTTTATTCTGTACCTCTTTCCTCTTTCTGTTCTATAGCCAGGCTACCACGAGCCTGAGCCAATCTCATAAGAGATCAACATACGCTAAAACGTTTGGGACAATCAAATGAATGTGCAAAATTGGGCATGACCAACAGGTGACTGATTTGAGGAAAGAACATGGATTGTAGTTAGAACATAAGTTTGAGACATATGACTGGACATGTTATATTTATAACATAAATGGGTAATGAACATATGATTTGTGATAAAAAGAATATGGCTTAGGTATAAAGATTTACATGAGAGTAGGGTATCTATTAATGTAAATAAACAACTAAGTAAGGGATATTTGGAATATATGACATGCATAGTAGTCGATAACTATATTTGGTATAATTTATATATGGATCTTCTGTACTACGCAAGTTTAATAAAAATTGAAACATATGATATATGGTAAATTATGACCATAATCTATGCTATGTAAATGTAATGCAAACATGGGGTATATGATTATATTGTGCATTACGACTATTATTTATGCATGTGAACTTAGGCAAGATTTATAATTGGGCAAGATATATTTGTGAAACTTTAAGAAATGAGTAAATCTGTATATTTGCCTAATTTGTTAGTTTTTTTACATTGCCTAATCTGCTAGTTCTGTTATATTGCTTAATCTGTTAGTTCTGCTCTACTACCTAGTCTGCTAGATTTGCTCATCTGCCATCTGCTAAGTCTGTTGAAAATGCTAAATCTGCTAGTTTGCTTAATCTGCTAAGTCGCCTAGTCTGAGAAATCTGTTATCTGCTATATCTGTTGAGTTGATATAATTAGTCCACTATTGACATAATCTGAATTGGCTATAGTTATGAATAATTGACATGTATATTAGGCATGGGTATAAATGGGAAATCATTAATTAATTGGCCGCAAAGATAAACATGGCTAACTCGAGGTTAGAATGAGTTTGCGGCGTAATTCTGCCCGGAACCGCCCGGCATATTCCAGTGGTCGCAAACAATAGGTTCTAATGTGAGAAGTTAGTCATAACGTGCTTGAAAACCCGAGGTTAGACTCAGTTTGCGACATAAACCTGCCCGGAACCAACCGGCCTAACCAGTAGCCGCAAACTGTCAGTCTAATGTGAGAGGTTTTGGGCATTAATATTTAATTAATGAAAATCTGAGATAAATATGATGTCTAAAACGTGTTGGGTGGGTAAGGTTAAACCAATTGGACCAATGAATCTGATAAACCCGTTTCGTGAATCCGTAGGCCCAATACAAAGTTAGATAATCTGTAACCAGTTAATCTGTAAGTCTGTAACCAGTTAATCTGTAAGCTTGTTAACCCGAACATCTGATTCGTTAGTCTGAAAACCGGTTAACTTGTTTGTTTGATCTATGAACTAGTTGATCTAAACTCTGTATGTCTGAACTTCTAAACAAGTTAATCTGAAATCTGTTAGTCTGGGGACACAAGGTTAGGAGGGGAATTACTTGTGTCATCTGTTGTTTGGGACCCATATTAGTCAGTAACCCTTTCTGGTATCAAAACTTTGACCCAACAGTAGGTAGGGTCCGGGAAAGCTTACTGAACTAATTATAAGCGGTTCATTCTGATAATGGCGAGGGGTGTTGATGGTGCGTTCCAACCGGGTCATGTGCGTGCATGGATCCCGGTCTGCCTCTGAGGATGTAAGACGCCGTGACATCTGTAAATAGGTCTGTGCCAATTGGTTGTCACTTTAGGGAGTGATACACCCTACTGTGGGGCCAACACAGGATATTTATGTATTAGGGAGCCGATCGCTTGGGGTAGGGTTTTTAGGGTACACTTAGTTCTGTCTGTTTCTGTTGGTACCGTCTGTTTCTGTTGGGTGGTAACACCTGTCTGTTTCTGCGTGGTACCGTCTGTTCGGGTGGTAAAGGCCCATTACTAGTGTACACCTAATTCTACATTCTGTTTCCGTAGGGTTTAATCTGTTTCTGCTTCTGTCTGTTTCTGATCGGGTAGTAAAGGCCCATTATTAGCATTCTGTTTATGTTAAAGTATTCTGTACCCGTTCCTGTTTCAGTTTAGACATTAGGGTGACACCTAATTCTGTTATACTAGTATTAGTGCAGAGAAGTGTAAAGAAATAGTTTATGTCATTCTGTTCTTCTGTTATATCTGCTACACCTGTTACAGTTATCCCTCATCCAGTTTTATGTTCATCTCATATTATTATTATTATCTGTTCATATGCTGAAAGTCACTGGACTTGCCAGACTTTTTGTCTGACCCTTGTTGTTTCGCCTCCTTTCTTCCGTTCCCCCCCAGGTTATCTAAGGAGGGAATACTTTAGCTTGATCCGGATTTCCCTTTGCTTGAAGTGCTTAAAGTATGGCTTGGCTCTGTATAGCTTCCGTTCTATGGGGATTATGATTTTAAACCATGCATTTTGAAGGCTTTTGTACAAGACTGATATTTTGTACTTGAATTCTGAGATTTGAAAGGATGTAACCATATTGATTTCTGTTTCCGCTGCAATAAAGTTATAAAGTTTTTCAAGTAGTGTTTTATCTGTCTTGTAAGTTTCTGTTCTGTTTACTAAAATGCTCCACCATAGTTAAGGCATTCCCTTTGTGAGTGACCTTGACGGAGGTGGGGTGTTACAGATTTGGAATCTCCTAGTCATTTATTCTTAAGGTGACTTATGCCAGATCTTTTTGGAATTACAACGGGAATCTGGCTGGTCTCCGTGGTAACGTCTCTACCCTTGTGGATTTGCTGAGATTTTGGTGGTCTAACATCTTCGGTAAATCTCTACTCTCTATCTTATTTCATTTGATCCCTTATCTTATCTACTGGCATCTTTAGTTCTCGCGAAATAAGGCAATCTTTGACAAGACTCCTACGGATCCTCCTACCATTGTCCGAAAGGTTAGGAACGACTTATTCCTAGCCTTTCGTGGAAGGTCCTTCAAGGATCCCCCTCAATGATCTTGGATAGTTCTTTCGATGTTTCAACAGATTCACTTCCTCCCTGTGTCCGGATTGGTTGAACCTTTGTTAGCCCTTGTGCGGTCTCGGGTTGTATCCTTTTTGTTTGTCCCTTCGCCTCTTAAATTTTCATATGGTGAGCTAGTTGTGCAGGTGTAGGATTACAGGTAGTGGTTTCTTATCTCATCTGGTTTCATTTTCCTTCGTTGGATGGAGATGTTTCACTCTTTAAGCTAAAGTTTTGGCCTGGAACTAGATAGTTGCACCAGTCGCCACTTTGTATCTGGATATTGCAGCTTTCATAGATGGTGGCCTATCTTTGTCGTGGCCTTAGCTTTTGGATGGGCTTTGAAAAAGGTTTCATCCTTCACTTTGGTTTTGTTAACCATGTTTGCTTAGATTGGAGTTTTTGTGCTTCCGATATGGAGCTGTCTTATTTTTTGTGTTTCTATGTGTTCCACAACCTTAAGGCTTGATTGCTGGACTCAAAATTATAATAGAACTCAACATCAAGGAAATCCAAATTTTCTAAGATTCACAACTCATCGTCTGCCAAGTGCATAGGGAATATTAAGCCAAAGGAGCACGGGTAGCTCCTTACCTGGCTCGGGTTCATGGACTCTTACCAACTCGAATTGCTACATCATCACATGCATCCCTCGAGAATAAAACAAGAAGGCTAATTCATTGGCCAAATTGACGAGTTTTTATGATGCAAAGCTTTTGGGACTTATCCCAGTCAAAGTGCTCTACTCTCCGAGTATCAATCGAATGGAGATTGATATGATATTAACAACAGAGACCGAACCCGAGTCTGAGTCGTGGATGACCCCCCATTAAAGGCTAACTGCAATATGGAATCCTCCATGACTCTTAAAGTGAAAAATGAGTGCTCCTACATAAAGCACCGAGCTATATCATTCAAGAAGTAGTGCTCTATCAAAGGGGATCCTCTATATCACTACTCTAGTTTGTAGCCTACAACGACGCCAAGCGTGTACTATTGGACTTATACGAAGGCTAGTGCAGTAATCACACAGATAAGGCAAATTTTGACTAGATTCTTTAATATGCCTATTTTTGGCCAACTCCGGAATGGGATGCAGCGGACTACACCCATAAATGCGACAAATGCAGGAGATTCTTCAAGATTCCTAGAGTCTACATACATAACTTATACATATGGTCAGTCCATGCATAGTCATTTGAAAGGTGGTGAATCAATATCATCGGAACTCTTCCAATGGCCAAGGGCGATGCTCGATACACCATCATCGCTGCTGATTACTTTACCAAATGGGACAAACTTAAGACCCTTATAGCAATCACTACTAAGAACGTAATCAAATTTTTCATCCATAAAATCATTTGTCGTTTGGAGTACCTAAGACTATCTTCTGGTAATTGGACCCACTTCTACCGTTGCTACCTTATTAAGAAACGATTCTCGGTAATAGCTCAACCTTAAGCTAATGGATAAGTTGAAACAATAACAAAATCCTCAAGAAGCGTTTGGAAAATTCCGGTGGCAAATGGATAGACGAACCACTCTAGCCCTTTGGGCTTACCGAACTATGCATAAGTCAACGACCGACCACACTCTATTCGTTCTCTCGTATGTATCTGAAGCCGTAGTTCCCATTAAGATTGAACTCTAGTCTCATCGAGTTACTTACTATGATTTACTATGATCTAAAGATTTGTAGATATCTCCTTTTGGAATCTCTCAAACTACTCAAAGAGAAAAGAGATGAACCCGAACTCAGAGCAGCTGCACACCATCAACGGGTCACCCAATACTTCAACTCCAAAGTTCAACCAAAATACTTTTACATTGGCGACCTTGTTCTTAAGCGGATCTTTACCACACCAACTGGTCTTGATCCTCACTAGGAAGGTATGTCATTCAATGAAGGCTTAGAGATGGTACTTTTAAGCTAACAACCGTTGATGGCGCTGAACTACGAAGATCTTGGAACAACGAGCATCTTCGCTGCTACTTCACCTAGTCTATTGTACAAAGTTTACTGCTTTCCACCAATGTTTTGTTTTCAACTCAGGGCATTGTAAAGGCCATAACTTCCAACATAAATATCAGTAAAGGCGTTCATATTTCAATGTTCATGGTGTATTTACTTTATGCATAGTACGTTAAGCTATGAAAATGACCGAGTTGCATACACAAGCGTATTACAAAGGATCAACACCTCAGAATATGGAGACGGTACACCACCTCGAATTTTTACTAAGACTCAAACCTTGTGGAGTGATCCACCCTCCACAACTCAACTTTCATTTCAAACCAATGATGAGACAGAGTATAAATAACTCGTTATACTCCAACCATCGGCCTCCAGGCTTGGAAACAACCAACTTGCTGAGTAAGTGCAGTATCGACTGCTTGCTTTGCTAACTTCAATCCTCAAAGCTTGGGTCCAAGTATAAAACTGAAAAAGCTTCGATGCCATCGACTTTAACCGAAATGAAATGGGAGAGTATAAAAGAAGAAACAACGATGTCCTCTTAACTCCGTATAACTTGGGATCAACGACTGCAAGGAGGTCTCGAGAGAAGAGTCACTAAAACTGGACTCTGCACGACTCAAGACCAGTGTAACACCCCACGTTCATTAATGTCATTCACAAAGGGAATGCATTAAGTTCAGTGAAGCGTTATAGGTAAGAGATGCAGATAAATTACAAGACAGACAAATAAAGCAGCGGAAAATAAAGTCATTTTATAAGCAACGTAGTTAAGTCAAGCTTTTACAACAATTGACTCAATCATACTTAAAAGTATTACATAAAACTTCTGTCTTAATTCAAAAACTTCCAAGTATATAAGAAGTATAAAACAGAGCAAAGTAGCATAAGTCCCCAAATTAAAGTGCAATCACAGCCAAGCCCAAAGATAAGAGGTTCCAAGCCATACATCACAGAATCTCCAAGCTTGGAAAGAGAAATGGTCCAAACTAAGCTGAGCTACTCCCTCCCTGACTACCTGGGGGGAGAAGGGAACAGAAGAACAGAAGACAAAAGAAAACAGGTCAGACATAAGTCTGGTAAGTCCAGTGATTTTCAGCATGTTAACAAGATAAAGGATCATGATATGAATAAAATGAAAATAGGACAACACCATAAAACAAGATAACTTAAGACAAGATAAGGCAAGGTAAACTAAATGCGCTTCTACTCTTTCTTTGCTTCGCTACTACCCTATTATTCTGATTTCTATATCTCTACACTGCCTAACTAGTGTCCCAACTAGTAATCTGTATAAAATGATAATATTACAACATGTTCCCAATCCCCACAATTGTGGTAGCCTTCAGGTGTACATCTAGTATGAGGATCTTACCTCAATCAGCCTAATTGCCATGAAGATGTTAGATGTACCCTTACTACCCTATCGATCGGCTCCCTACTTGTATTAATATTCCATGTGTCTGTGTCAGTCGACCCTCTCTTGCGTGTAGATACCCTATGCTGGTCCTACCATAAGGTGTATCAATCCTTATGATAGCAACCCGACACGATTCAAGATGCACAGTGTGTAACTACTGGTACCCAGTGATTGCTTTTTCCCACTCCGGAGTACGTGCACACCTGTAAACCGTCGGAACCTACACTGACATACCCCCTGTCGCTATTTTGACCGCTTATAATCATCCCCGTAATTGTGCCCCACCCTGCTTAGTTCAGGGTACCATGATACATCTATGTGGGTTACTGCTGAAATGGGACCCCGTTACTAGGGTTTCCTACTGGTTAAGTTTGTGGGCTTATATATATACAAATATTACCCACCTACACAAGATGTACTTACCCTTCCACCGGTTCAAGAATGTTTATTTAACGGTTAAGTTTGTGGGCCTATATTTACTAATATTACCCACCTACACGAGACGTACTTAAACCTCCCACCGATTCAAGCATGTTTATTTAACGGTTAAGTTTGTGGGCCTATATATACTAATATTACCCACCTACACGAGATGTACTTAACCCTCCCACTGATCAAGTCAATACGTATTATTGGTTAAGCTAGCCTTAACCCTATCCGCTTTGTTCATGTAATATTGGTTAAGTGTTGTCCATTCATGTTAACTTAACCCACCCACATCATGTTGTATTGGTTAAGTGTTTTCTATTAACTTAACCCTACTCGTTCATCATGTTATATTGGTTAAGTGTTTCCCTCTTGTGTTACTTAATCCTATCATACATCATGTTATATATTGGTTAAGTGTTGCCTTCTTGTGTTACTTAATCCTACCATACATCATGTTATATCGGTTAAGTGTTGCCTTAGTTAACTTAACCCTACCATTCATTTAATTAACATGTTGTATTGGTTAAGTGTTGCCTTAGTTTACTTAACCCTACCATTTGTTTAATTAACATGTTGTACTGGTTAAGTGTTGCCTTAGTTAACTTAACCCTACCATTTGTTTAATTAACATGTTGTACTGGTTAAGTGTTGCCTTAGTTAACTTAACCCTACCATTTGTTTAATTAACATGTTGTACTGGTTAAGTGTTGCCTTAGTTAACTTAACCCTACCATTTGTTTAATTAACACGTTGTACTGGTTAAGTTTTGCATTAGTTAACTTAACCCTACCATTCTAAGCATGTCTTGTTCATTAGCATTAATTGATTTAGTAATGCACGGTTACTGGATGTGCCGGGCGGTTCCGGGAAGTTTTACACCACAAGTCAATCTAACCTCGGGTTTTTCTTGGGTATGATGCACTAACCTCTCACATTAGATAGGTGTTGTTGCGGTTACTGGATGTGCCGGGTGGTTCCGGGTGGTTCCGGGCAGTTTTACACCACAACTCAATCTAACATCGGGTTAGGCATGTTCATTCTTTATTTAATTTACATACTTGTCATTTATGTCAAGTTTATATGTAAATGATCCACAAGTGTTGTCATGTCACATTTACTATTTAAATTATGTTCATAATTAATGGTATACAAATTATACATTTCATGCTATTAATCATTTACATGATTATGAGCCAATCTATGCCATTAGCATGTAATTTAATGTTTTACCCCAACGTTTCCCCCCGTTATTCGTTCGCATAATTTACATAGAACGTTAGACTCGCAAATTAGCCTAATTCATAAACAAAAGGGAAAAGAAAGGAACATGTAGCATTCCAACAACACAAAATAATATGAATCTTACTACGCATGTGTAAAACAATTTTTTCATGAATAATATAAACTTAATCAAGCATATAAATGTGAACTTGTACTTAAGTTAGATCCAATTAACATAGATCTTAAGCATATGAACAGGAATTTACATAGATCTTAAACATATGTATTAACTTGGATCTAAACACATGTAGATCTAAACATATAAGTATATATGAACATGACTTAGTTTATGAACATGTACATAACATAACATAAATGCAAGCGTGCAGATCTAAACATATAAGCATATATGAACATGACTTAGCTTATGAACATGTACATAACATAACATAACATAAAAGCATGCATGTAGATCTAAACATATAAGCATATATGAACATGACTTAGCTTATGAACATGTACATAACATAACATAAAAGCAAGCATGTAGATCTAAACATATAAGCATATATGAACATGACTTAGCTTATGAACATGTACATAACATAGCATAAAAGCATCACCAAATTAATATACAATACGATAGGTCCAATTGTACAAATCACAATAGTCTCATAGGCATAGTTAATTTCAGATTTGTCACAAGGATAAACATGAATCAAAATCACAAATAGGCACATTTCTAGATTCGATTTATTTCAAGTCATGACTTTTATATATATAAATCTGAAATATAACTGAACTTACAGAAAAAAGAACATTTCTTGTATTCTGGAATCAGATTTCTGAATTTGTTAAGCTATTACTTTGATGTAGACTATTGATGTTCTTCTAATTGATTTCTAGTTGAGGAAGATATTCTAGTTTTAAGAAGATGGAGGCTACGCTAGTTTAGAGAGAGACAACATGGTGGCTTCATAGAATGTGTTTATGTGTTTTAGGTTTAGGGTTTGAGTTGATTATATAGAAGTCTAGGATTAATTCTAGCTTTTAGGTCAGACTAGGAGTAATCAGAGCCATCCAAACCAAAGAGATGTGTCACTCAGCCAATCACAGTATGACACATAAGCCCTAATACATCAGAATTCATCACCGAGCCAATCAGAGAAGGCCACATTCAAAAAAACAATTCTTGACCAACAAAAATGCACCACATGTGCCACATGATGCGTACACGTCATATCTATACTAATAATACAAATACCTTTCTATGGTGAAGCTTTTTTAAACTTCCCGATTTACCCATTCACATAGGAACAAAGGATTAATTCGTACAAAAGGAAGGAGGATATATATGTCATTTCTTTTGTCCACGTTTTACTCCCACTAACGCACTTCTCACGGTTTCTTCCTATTTTCCTTTTTCTTCCCACTGTCGTTCCCGTTTCTCATTCTACTACTATTTCCACCTTTTCTCCCACTTTCTGGAAACAACACCACGTCAATGATGGCGGAAAGGCACACAGGCTCTGGATTTGAGATGAATCAACGAAATTGGCAAATCTGGCACTGGTCGTGCTACCAGATCTGCATCAAAATTGCGACTGTATCTCCTGCCACCATGTTGAATATACAATTCCTCACTTTATATCTCTTCAGTTCAGATGATCCTCAGGTTATCATCTATTACTTATTATCAAAGAGCATGCGATTTTTTTTTTGTAGTTTCCTATGTTTCTAGCAGATATTGATGGAGAAAGCTTGGATCTTTCTTATGTTTATATGGAATATTGATGGAGAAAGCTTATATCTGTCTTTGCTAATGGTGGTTGGGTAGAAATATTATGGTACATCATTTGGGTAAGGTTTCCTGCCCCATTTTTCCTTTAACTTGATTTTCTTTTCTTTTAATTACTACTGCTATTTTGTTTCCTATGTTTCTATCAGATACTGATGGAGAAAGCTTGGATCTTTCTTATCTTCGTACGGAATATTGATGGAGAAAGCTTAGATCTATTTCTACTAACGGTAGTTGGGTAGAAAAAGGATTGATACTATGAGTTCTTCTTTTCATTTTGATATTTTTATCTGTTTTCTGTTGCTCACAATCGTCCAGCTTCATTATACATGCCTTGAGTTATGCAATAGTAATGTTTAGTTTTTGTAGTCCAACTGTTTGATAAAATGGATGATAGTTCTGACCAATTATTATACAAAAATATATTATTGGATTCACTTTATTTGTTTTGTTAAGATTTCAAATAATACAATTTTCATTCAAAATCAATCACATTATTTGTATGATAGATTCAGCCATGCGTATCAACTATCAAGTACATGTATCGTTTTCTGAGGCTTTCATTCTGGATTAGTTTTTCCTTTACAAGTTAATGGTCCTTTAAAACAATAATTTTATATTCTACCAAAGAAGATAAGAAGTGTTCTAAAGAAAAAAAGATCAAAATAAAGACAAAGAAACTTAAACTGCCAAGGAAACTCAAGATGACGACGATAATGGTGTTCTAGGAAGTGAAGGCATGCATGACCGGCAGGTAATCACTTTCAAGTGCATGTTTAAATGTATTGCATTTATTATAAGGGAAAAATTATTCTAATATAAGAGACTGAAGGAGATGATACCTTTGTTCTAATATAAGGGAAAAATTATTCTGTACCTTCTTATTTTCATCACTATTTTAGATACAGGGAGGAAGCTTTAGGAAAATGCATATGAAGTTGCTTATGAGTTGGTAAATCCTTCGAAAGTTGAGGACAAGATTGAATCTGTTTCGAAGTGTTTTGTTGATCGAGTCTGATGTTGTTAAGAGGTATATATGTTTAATTTGATTTTATATGTTGTTTTTGTTAGATATAGCTTGCGTTGTTTATTTTGGTTGGTTAAATTTATGGTCTAAACGACTTTATGATCCTACACAAATTCTACATGAATGTTATATTTGTCTTAGTGCTATTTTGGTGGTAACCACCAGTAGAGGAATCCAATGATTTCTCAAAATTTTCATTCTTTTGATAACTCTAATTGCTTTGATATAGACTTAGTCAAAGATGTTAGAGTTTTTTTACTCATTTTTTCTATTTCTGCACATGCATGTTCTGTACATAGCATTTAGTTTTAACAACGACAATTACATAATAGAACAGTATATCGTAATCTGTCATTTATGCTCGTTCAGCTAACAATAATAATAGGAACATTGGACAAAGATTTAGGATAAAATTCGCTGCTGGAGTACCCTTAAATATGCAGATCTGACCAAACGGAAGAAATACACAGTCAGTTAAAGTAATATTTCCTTAACATGTTGGATACTATATGGAAAATTGCAATTATATTTTTCATCCCATATCTTGCAGATATACCCAATGAAATTGATTCATCAACCATTGGCGTTTTATGGACCATTGTCGTTGTCAGTATAGCCATTATTGTTGTCTCTATGGAGAAACTAAAAGTTAATTTAGTGATGAGTATACGATTGTGTTTAGGCAGTAATGCAGATTAAACGGACATATAACACCAACGATAACATGTGTGAGGAGAGATGGAAGCAATTCATGATATTGTTTCCAACAAAGCAAGAACATCTTCCGTGAAGATACATGAAAAACGGTGGAGAAGAATGTATTTTCAATAATTTAGTTTTGTGGAAGCGGTTACCATGAAGTGAGAGTTCATCACATAAATCACATTACTGCTGCATGCCATTGAAAATGCATGTCAGAATTGCTATTTTGATTAGCAAAGGGACCAAACTTGATTATGTGGCTATTGGGCTTGACTATAGAGTTTTTAACATCATATTGAACTGATGAAAATATTTTAGAACACCCACCTTATTATTTATTCTTAGAGAATTTGGTGCAAACCATGTGTTTTCAAGTTGAGTAGAATACGAGTTTATAAACAAACCGCTTTTACAACGACCTTGAATGGGTTTCAATGTAGACATTTCTGATTTGTTTCCTAATATGAAAAAATTGGATAGTTAATGATAGTTCATTTAGACTTCAATTTTGTACATGAATAAACTACGAATGAGTTGCTTAAACAAAGTCCCACTCTGACCATACAAAAGTTTTAAAAAAACTAGCCATGAAGCGGATTGATTTGGTTTATTATACAATTTGTTGGGTTCAATTTGCAACGCTTCATTGCCAATGAGGATCAACGGTAGGTTGTACAAGTTTCACAAGCATAAGTAATATAAGTTATATTATGACCACTTAACTTTATGAGTAGTAAAATCCTTTTATATTAATCACTTCTTTCCAGAATTAATAAAATTAAACAGAGTACTTTTTTGTCAATGAAAGCTTGAAGTTGCTATTATATTTATCCAAATGTAAATGAATGGGTATATTTGCCACAACTATGAAAATTGAATCATATTTCAGGATAAGGAAAGAAAAAAATTCACTGACTGGAGAACTTTTGTATTTCTCCCTTATGGGAATATTCATGGTTGTAGGTAATGTACAACTTTGTTGAGGTTATGTCAGCATTTATTTTTATATTAATCTGATAATAATTAATGTGTACGGTTATCATTGTTTGTTGCAAGCATCTAGAGGAAAAGAGAGAGAGGGAGAGAAATGGGGCGACTTCCTAGAGGAGGAAAATGTCTGTTTCACAGGAGCTTCTCCCGTAGACGAGCTGAGAGGAGAAGAAAGAAAAAATGCATAAATTCCTCTCACTGTGTTCTAGCAGCAAATATGATAAATTTTCCTTTTAAAATATGGATGTATATGAGGGAGAGCAAGGAATTCGTCTTCTACCTGATTAATGATTAAGTTTTGTTTGCGTACATGTATATGTACTTATGAATGTGTGCATTAGACATTTGTGTTTCTCATGGTTGTATTAATAGACACTCCAAATTATAAACTTTGAGCATAATGAATCCTTCTTCCTTCAACATTCACAGAACAACCAAATTTATGTATAAAATCAGTATATGTATGTTTTCTGCATGTTTGTACTTGTCTCCATTTGTTTCACTTTCATATTAAACAATGCTGTCATTTCTGCTCCTTTTTCTTCTATTCGTTTTCAACCTCATTTTTTTATGCTTTTAAGTTCTGCATGTACATGTTTCCAGTTTTTACGTTCTTCATGTATATATGAGATCACGTTCATTTTCAACTTTGGTCAAATTCATCTATGCACACGCCCATCGGGCGTGCATGTGTACTGGTATATATATATATGTATATATATTTTTTCTATATATATATATATATATATTTCTTTTTATTTATCTTCCCAATTAACCATTTTCACACTAAACCACTTTTTCTTGAACTGCGTTCACACTAAGCCACTTTTTAGCCATTCCCCTAAAACAAAAATATGGCGCTGGCGGGGATCGAACTCTGTACCACTTATATGTAAGTCACATGTTCTAACCAAATGAGCTACTAATTCTTTTGCTTACAAACCTTAGAACAATGCTAAACATTATTCTTTTCTCATTCCTCTTTTTCATGTTTTGCTGCAATATTTAGTTTAAAGATATCTTCTTCATTTTAAATCGGTTTTCTGCAAACCGTAGGTCTAAATTGACTAGAAAATCGCCACGAACGCAATGATGCTAATTTCGTGACCAAATTCCTGAAGCTCTTCAAATTTTTCTTTTTATTTCTTTTTAATTGTTCGCATGCGTTTCTTCGCATTTCATGTATTGCACTTAATTAACTTATTACATGAAATATTTATTGTCATTATTTAATTTTTCTCTTAAATATATGTATGTATATAATATATATACATATTTCCACATTTTTAATTTCATTAAAAATGAGGGGTGTTACAACCAGCGACTGCAAGGATGTCGCAAGAGCGAAGTTCACCCACTTGAACTCCACATGACTCAAAATTGATGACTGAAAGGAAGTCTCGAGAGTGGAATTCATGTACCTAAGCTTCGTATGATTCGATTTCGTCTAGAGTGAAGCAACGAACAACATAAGTCTATCTGCAATGACAAGTCAATTTACATAGGTATCATACAGGAAAATGTAAAGAAAACTTGAACCTTAGAACAATACGTGATATAAGAAAAGTAAATTAATGTTCATTCACAAGCCAAAATATATATTTCTTTCTAACAACACGATGTATATGAAAACCACATCGTGCCTCCAAAAGTGAGGGTCGTACTCGCATATTCTATCGACCCACTAAACCAAAAAGTTATCTATAACGATCACTTGGGCGGGCCACCCTTCGTTTTCTTTTTCTCAGACCCCGTCTTGGACGGCTCGTCCTCTTCCTTTTCCCTCTTCTTCCTCTCGCCATTCCTTCCAGATCCTTTTGTCTCTTTTGGTGGAGTTGGTGTACGGTGAGGCCTCAACTTAAAGCCGCCAGTCAGGGATGCGGGAAGAATCCACACCTTCTCTTCATCAGAATTGTCAGGGACCTCAGTGATTTCTACGCTAGGGATGACTATGAGCTTTAGGGGCTTAGGCTGAAACTCGGTGTATAATGCCATCACCATGGTTTGTATCCACCTCCATTTCAGTTTTTTCTTGGCCTTTCTGCCCTCCATGTCAGCCTTATTCTTAGCTTTCTTCTAACCTCTTTCTTAGCCTCCTGGTTAGCCTCCAGTTTTGCTTCCTTCTAGGCCCTTAACCTCTTAAGTTCCATCTTAGCTCTTTTGCGGGATGATTTTTCCTCAGCCATCTTCTGGGTCTCTTCCTGAATTTTGGCCTGAGTCTCAACTTCGGCTTTCTCCCTAGACTCTCTCTGAGCTTTGAGAAGGGCTTCCTCGTCTGCCTTGTTTCTTTGGCTCTTTCTCCTTGGACTTTAAAAACATTTGGGCTCGTTGTTGTTCGACGAGTTCATGCATCGATGGCATGTCTTCTTCCACTGGTCTAGTTTCTTAGGAGTCCACTGCTTTCTTATGGTGTCCCTCCTCAATGATGTGTGCGAGCTTTCCTATCTCACAAAATACGTGGAGCTGGTCGGCTTCATAAAATTCTAAATCTGCATAAATATTGAGCTAACCAAACTCCCCTCCTACCGGCTTATATAATCCTCGACATTTAATGTGGTAGGCCTACTAGCCATAGTTGTCTCAAGGCCGGTCGGGATTCCCGTTCCAAAGGTACCTGCCGGATGGAGAAGAAGATATGTCAGTCTACTTCTACTCTTGTTAACATACTTTCAAATATTGAGGAGAAAGCAGAAATACCTCTAGTTATCCCCCATGTAACCTCTGTCGGAGTAGCGCTTTCAGTTATTGGCGGAAGGAAAGATTCAATGCCCAGTCCTAGATGCTCAAGATCATACTTTGAGATTTTAAAAGTTAATGCAGAGGGACCACCAGTGGAAACAGACGAAATAACTCGCATTTGAGAAGCACCACCTTCAACTTCATGTACCACCACTATGCTCTCAGTAACAAGTGTTTTCTGTTTTGCTATAACTAACCTTTTCGCCGCTTCCGCTCATGCATGTTTCTTCAGCATTGCCTTTCCTTTGGCCAACGCTCATCCTCGGTAAGGTACTAGAGCATTAGAGCTTCCTCATCAACCTTATAACCTTCTTGGTCTTTCTTACATCGTCCAACAATTTCCCCTAAGCTAGGGCTAGCATCCGAACATAGTCTCTGACCCACGAGATTATGTGGTGTTGAATGGTATTTACATAGAGCCCAGGATCACTGGTTCCAGCACTCTCTTAGCCTTTTCCTAAGCCGTGGCTCTAATCCTTTCTAGTTAGGCCTTAAATTCATCTTTGATTCCTTTAGTCTAGCCCAGCACTTCCCGGTTAGATACCTCCGCCGCCTCTTTCTCCATCCTCCCCACTTGAACTCAACGCGATTAGTTTCGATAGTTTTTCAGAGCTCCTCGTTCTCTCTAATCAAGCACTAAGACTCTTCATTTCTCCTTCCATAACTTCTTATTCTCCTCGATAGGCACCTTATTATCTTTTTGGAGATGTTGCACTGCTTTATTTTCCTTCTGTAGTTGAAAATTTTCCTCAGAAACCGCCCCGTATTCCTTCTCAAGTGTGGTAGCCTGAGCTAATACAGAGGCCAACACATCCTTGTTCTCCTCTCGAACCCTGACCATGTCTTTTTTACTCTCTCTAGTTCTTTCTTCAATGTTTTAATATCTGCTTCTCGAGCCTTAATCATATCCTAATCTGTGCTGGCCTCGAGTCTTTAGGCCATCGATAGTGGCATTCTTCATAAATATCAAATCGAAGAGCCTTTTGATATATCGCAATAGCTTTTGGTATTGGAAATAGACATCATAGACTTGAATCTTGGTATCTTCATCAATATGAATTGGGTTAGGTAAAAGATCAGGCATCCAAATCATTTCCCTGAAATAGAACCTCGGAAAGTACTTAACCAAGTACACCTTTCTCTCCTAAATGGACATCTGTGGGAGCTCTAGCTCTTGATTACTGGGTCGGGCCTTCTAATTCCGCCTCCTCCCGATCCTCCGTTTGGTCTGTACTCGCTAGTGTCTTTTATCACTAGGATAGAGACAAGCATTTTATTGATGGAACAGGAGGAGGAGGTACCAAGGCCATCGACTGCTTCATGCTTAATGATTCTGTTCTTTTTCGTCAGTCGGTATCGTGCTTGGAGGCGGAGACACTAACTTGAGGGTAATATCGATGGCAACAACTACTATCATAATCACGAGACCTCTTCTTTGGTACTCGCAAGGTCGTACTCTCAAGAAAAGTGTCTATGATGTCGGCCTGTGGCCGTCGAGAATCCCCATATAGATGATCTCTATCCCTTTCTCCTTCTCGAGTCATTGGGCTTACACAAAGGAAACCTGAATCAGAAAAGAACACTCGATACATACACGGGTTAAGTGTTGTGATATGTAGTGCTTATGAGTGTATGTTCCCTAAGTGTTCCCCACAAACTAGTTGTCGGCTTGCTCGTAGGTGTAACCTTCCTGATGTTCACCAAAAGATTTCGACATTATTGTCACTCAGCCCAAACAACGATGCCTCGATTAGAACCTTATCCGTGTCTTTGAATTGACCTTCCGCCTCCACTGATGCAGTGGTCCCAGAGGTCGTAGTTGGATAAACTGGTTTGGGTGATTCTTCCAACCTCGTCTCCTCTGCCGAAGACGGGATGAGAGTGGTTGGTAAACCATTCCCCCAATATGCACCTTATCCTCATCACCATCGCGATGCATAATGGGTTCCTCCTAAGCTCCTACAACCCCTCTTCAACAAGGGCACGTTAGAAAGCATGATAGAGGGAACTTCCACATGCGGATTCAAAGGAATATTTCCTTCCTCAACTTCCACCCCTTGCTATGGATTGAGATGGTTGTAATGAGGGTTTTAATGAAAACAACTTTGTTTAACTATTATTGTTATAAAATATATATACTAACACTATTATCTAGAATATATATATATATATATATATAATATATGCAGGTATTAATTAGTGAAGACTGTACAGTTTAGAGAACAAGATTTCAAAGAAGAATGGTTCAAGATACAAGACTCATGAGTAACAATAGTTCAAGAAATAAAAATTAATTAAGCCTAGATTTCTTGTAAAAACTCTGATTAGCACCAAATCTTTATTTCAATCTTTTCTCATTATTTTTTAAATATTCCTATCTTAATGTTTTCAAAATTACTTCCATATTTTAAATATATTTCTTTGTTTTTAAATTTATTTCAACTCCTGTTTTTAAATATATTTTATTTCCTAATACTTTTTAGCTTCTAATTTGAATATTTCTTATTTATATCCTAATTTTTATATTTAATTTTATAGTTACTTAAGTTTTAAATTTCCTTATTTATAGTTATACTAAGCTCTAAAGTATTTCTTATAAAAGTTTTATATATGCTTTAATATCATTTTATATATAGCTTTTGATCATTTTTATTTCATCTTAACATATGTTTTCATTATATGTTTTTACTTGAAAAACTATATTTTAATATAAAGGAATATAGTTTTTTTTAACTCAATAATCACCTTAATTTATTTAATCATTATTTGCTTTAAATCAAAATTTTATTTTTTGAAAGATCTCTAAGGTATGTAACATAGTGGCTGTTTGTTTTCAAATTCAAATTTTGAAAAGTTGTGTCTTTTGGATTCAAAACTATTCTAAAAGGATTTGACTGTTGGAAGACTATAACTATGCTTCTAACTTTGATTTTTTAATAAACTTTTTATAATCCTCTACTTCCTTTCTCTTCTCTACATTAATACGCTTAAATTCTTAAATTATATATTAATACTCTGCCGCTTTCAAAGAGAATCATATCAATCTCTTTCTAGTTCAATTCTCAATCAAACTCTCTCAAAGATTTAAGTGCTACTCAACAGTTATAAGCTTCTTGTTATCAAAGATCGCAAGATCAAGTCCTATCGAGTCTATCTTCCAAAACTGATACTGAAAAGGTGTGGTCGTAGCCCGTATAATCAATTGGGTGGGATTGGAGCTCAGAAATCAATTTGATGTAGGTTGTGGACCAAAGGTCAACCGAGTCTCATAGTACCTCGGAAATAGTTGAGGTGTGCCCTTGTAGCCCGGGAATTAAGGATTGTAATTTGGATATTTTTTGAAAATAAATCCACATCAAGCCAACATTGTATGGGACTAGATGTGGGGTAACTCCGATCTAGTATAAAATCCTCGTGTGTTCTTTCCTTTTACTTCTTTTTATTATTATTATCTGCATTTGTGTTTGATTTTGTGATTATTCATATATGTGATTTACATAATGATCTGTCAAACTTAAAAAGATTTCAAGAAATCGATAAAACCCATAAAACATTATTCACCCATCCTCTAGTGTTTAGTTTATCTTAAGATACTTAATTCACATTCCCCAACACCTTTTCGTCCTCATCTTCATCATCATCCATACAAACCACTAAGCAGCCTTCAAGGAGTAAGCCCAATAGATGAAGGAGACGATCTGATAAAAGAGACTAGGCATTACGAAACGCATTCGGAATGGCTCTTAGCACCATAAGTCGCTCAAGATATATATTTTTTCCTTGGTAATTCGTGGAATACCTATCACATAAAATCCAAGTTAGTCTAGATCTTACGACTCTATTAACTTAGACTATAGTGCTTTTATAAAGTACTTACGTCCAACAAGCCATCTCCTCGAGAATCCTAAGGGTACCAATGTAGAACCAATCATGCTCTAAATAGGTAAGCTTGTTACATGCTTGCAAGATGAAGCGAGTATTGTCTTGTGCCTCCTGATAGACAAGGGAAATTGAAGTGGTGCTTCTCTTCTTTATAGAGTAGAAAAACAGGATGTCTTCTCCAGTTTACTCCATACCTAGGTTCTCTATGAATAGGATGTAAGTGGCAAACAAGGAGGCATATGCGTTTGGATTAAACTGCATTGGTGCTAAGCCTAAGAAGTGCAACATATTTCGGATTAATGGGAAAGATGGGGGCATGAATCCAGCGACACACATGTGACTGTTCCATGCAGTGCACCCTTTGAGGGGTGAGTGCGCCTTATCGACCCTTTCGAAACCAACACGTCGTCCCAAGATATATTGTGCTTCTTCAGATTCATCTCAATGCAACTTCATCGATTCGCGAGACAACCGAATCTGATGGAATCTTAAGAATAATAGCTTCTACCATCATGTTTGGTGCCTCAATAAAATCTTCATGCTCAACATCCATATCTTATTCCTCTTGTAGGCTACCCTCTGATGGTTCTTCCTCTTCCAGGATCGCAGGTTCGTCAACAAGCTTGATCAAATGTTGTGATCCTTTGGATTGCCCTTCTTGGTCATGCACGTTGAATGGGCTTACATGCTGAGAAGGTGTAGAAGCTTTGGAAGTCTCAAGCATGCGGCTTGTTGGGATAGAGTCGTGGGATGGTTCATTAGAGCCCGACAAAGGCACTACAGTTTAAGCCCCTAAGCCTTGGAGTCTTCTTGAAATTATTGATGCCGCTGCAAACTATACTTTCAAGCCAGTTGCATTAGTTACCACACTAAAACATGTAACTTCCGTGTTGGTGTGAATTAATATGGAATGTGCAGTGTCATTCATGCTGATGCAGTTGTAGAAAAACACTTCGGAACGCGACGATGATTTTCAGTCTTGTAAACTTAAACCATTACCGTCGCAAGCCAAGGTTGTAAGATTTCAGATCGAGTTGCAATTACACCGTGATTAGGTTAAAAATAGAGCCACGAAATTGATTGTTTAGTCATATGTCTATGGTCAGAGTTTATGCTCTAATCCTATATGCCTGTCTGAATTGCCAGTCCAAGTAGGTTTGTTTTTTTGATCATTCAGGCATATAATGACAATACATTCGATTTCAAATTCAATCTGATCACGCGATGTCGTGATGTAACACCCCAAATTTAAATGAACAGTAATTATATGAAGAAGATGAATAAATAGAACATTAATTAATAAAATATTTAGAACTAGATAAAATGGATTTGACTATTGCGTCCGTTGCGAAATTCTGATTTGGATATACTTTTGGTTTGCATAAATTGGACTAAGTATGAACAAGATATGATCAATTAAAGTTTGAGGATAAATTAAATAATTTAACTAAGGTGCAACCGTCAATTGGCGACCCAGGCCCTATATGGGTCGAACCCTATGTTGACACACATAGGAGGTGGGTTGACCCATTTTGAGCCAGGCACGAATCTGTGCTTGGCCAAACACACATGTTTCGGGATAGTTCTTTTTGCTGAATCATGCTGAGGTGTTTTCTATGGTTTGGATTAAAACCCTAATATCCTATGGCCTAAGGTATCCTATCACACCTATAAATAGTCTACAAACCCCACTTTTTCCCTACAATAATATTTCTTCATCTTCTTCCTCCACTCTATTATGCTCTAGAAATAAATAAAAATTGGGGAAAAGTTAGGGCGTTGTCAAAATATAGATCTGAAAGGATATTCTTCATCTACTTCTTTTCCAAAGGCTTTTTTCTGGATCTACAACAATTCTATGTGGTATCTATGTTATTTTTAGATTAGTAATTTAAATAAAAAGATTTTGACAGCAAAATATATTGGATCTGAAAGCTTGACAGTCACCGTGTTTATAAGTTTATCCTTTACATGTTATAGTTCAATTTAATTACTGTCTATAATTTATCCCTTTCCAGTTATTATTTGTTTATAAGTACATTATTTTTCTGTATCCCCTTCTATGTCATTGTTTTATTTATAGTCTTGTTATGCCTATTTATTCATTTTGTTCATTTATGAGCCTAGATCTATTTTTTCTTATTTTCCTTCGTTTTGCAATGAGCCAAAGCCAACGAGAGACTAGGGGTTTACCGATTGATTTGTGTAAAATTGGAATAATATGAAACATATTTAATAAGGAGATTTTGGGCATATTATGAAGTGGAATCATAGACTGTAAATTGGGGTAAATTCCAAAGGAAGAATATGTAAACTTGTGAATTGGAATAAGATGTACTTAATTATATATTAAGTAAATATTTTATTAAATATAAAAATCGGAATAAGATATACTCAACTGTATATTAAGTAACTTGTAATATGTATTTATAAAACATCTAAGTAGGGATCTATTTGACTTGGGGAAGCATTGTATAAACAGTTACATTTAATAAGAAATGTTACAACATAGGAATATAACACAGGGTTATATTGATCTTATTAATGAACTTAAACTTGCTAAATTAGACCTGTCTGATTAATAAGCTTAGAAGTCCATTTTGGTAAAATATGTTGGGACTCTTAAAATCCTATATAACTTGAAGGACAAGCCTACGGTTGGCTTGTGTCAATCTGCTTTCTTCTTTATCTGTTTGGAACCCATATCAATCAGTACCCTCCTGTTATCATCTGAGTCTTGCACTAGGTAGATACTAGGGCACAATTTACTGATGTTTGATTATAAGAAGTTCAAATTCTGGAGGAGGGTATAGGCGCGTTTCAGTAGAACCATGAGCGTGCATTGTTTCAAACAGGCAAGATAAGACGTTGTAACACCGACGGATAAGGCTGTGTCTTTTTTGTTGATGGGTTTGGGACTAATATCCCCGAATGCCTTAGCTAGTACAGGTTATTCGTGTTTTTTAAGAGCTGGTCACTAGGTAGAAATTAGGTAAAACCTAATCCTGATATTCTGATAGTTGGTGTAAAATTCTAGCGATACGAATGAGAAGCTTATCTTACCTTATTTTGCATTATTTTGTACTTTTTTACTTTAATGTATTTTCCTGTCCACTACTATTCATCTGTCTAATACTTATTTATCTCATGCTTATGCTAAAAATCATTGGAACTCACTAGACTTTATGTCTGACCAATTTTGTTTTCCTCTCTCTTCCTTCCCTCTGGTTTTCATAGCGGAGTATCTCAGCAGTTACCATGACCTTTTGATTCATCTTGGACTTAGACTATTTCTTACTGTATGTATTTCTTCAATACCTATTCTATGATTATTGTTACGACTCATGAGGGATATGATTTTTATGGTTTTGTACATATACTCTAATATCTTACTTTCCATGAGACAGATGTTTTATGATTATGGTGTTATGGTATTTCAAATTGTAAGTTTGTGACTGATCCTATAATAATAAATGTTTTGAAATTTTTCGCTGTAATTTATTTTCTATCTTGCGAATATTAGTCTATTTGTTATTACTTTATACCTATTGCGCTTTAAAAAACTTAATGCATCCTCACGTGCGTCACATTAAGAGATGTGAGGTGTTACATTTGGTATCAGAGCCTTAGGTTACAAGATCAGAGAAAAGTTTTTGAAGAAGTATTTTCAAAGAAAGAAATTTCAAGAAAACCCTATTTTTGAAAAATATATCCCCTCAAGTTAATTACAATATTCCTTCTATCTCTTTTTGAATCGTTGTTTCTTCTCTTTTCAGCATGTTTGGGGCTCCCAATTTTCTAGAGGGCATTCCCATTCTGACATGGTTCCGTAGATATGTAGAGGCTACGACACCTGCCGAAGTGCAAGGAAATGTCCCACCCCCATCTAGAGCTGCGGTAGTTTTACCCAATCAAATAGTTAACTTCTCTAAGCTCTATAAGGATTTCTATGTAATGGACGGCTTGCCATTTCATGGAACAGAGAGTTACATAGAGGCTCGCAATTTGCTTAGGGAGACATAGCTTGTGTTTGAGTTGTTGGAGCTAGATGACTGAAGGAAGATTCAGTTGGATGCTTGGCAGCTGAAGGAGGAAGCATCTATTGGTGGGAGGTAACTCAGGCAGGGTAGATGGTGGCAACATGGGATGAGTTCAAGGATAAATTTCTGTATAAAGTTCTTATCACAAGTTGAAGAAGGAATGTAATTGGAGAAGTTCTTAAGTTTAAAGCAAGGAAGTATGACGGAAAGAATAGTGAATAGCTTTAGTAAGTTATCGAGGTTTTGCTTGGATCTAGTTAACACTCCTCACAAGAAGGCTTTGAGATTTGTAAGAGGGCTGAATCAACTTGTTCAAGGACTGGCGATGTCACATATACCTATGGGATCTATATTTGAGAGACTAGCGGATATGGCCCTGATGCATGAGATGGGAAAGTGGACAACCAGGAGGAAAAGGTCGAAGAGGCTAAGCCCAAAACAGAAACGAAAATGTAGTGGCCAAAGAAAGGTGCAATGAAGAAGGGTGGAAACCCTGATAAGGCACAAATCAAGACAGATGTTAGATATCATGGCTATGGTAAGGAGGGACATTTTGTAAGAGGTTGTAGAAAGACTAAGAATTCTTGTTTCAGCTGCGGACAAGTTGGATATTACAACAGACAGTACCTTAAGAAGCAGGGTCAAGGGGCAGGATCATCCGAAGCACAATTTCATGTGCTTGGGACGACTCAGACTTGTAGTCAGGACCGAGGTATGAAAGTCACCGTAGAAGGTTTGATTTATCTTTTTGATTCTCTTATTAGGACTTTGTTCGATTCCAGTCCTTCTCATTCTTTCATATCCAATTCTATTGTTGATAGTCTGCACCTAAGATATCTGTATAATTTTTGATCATGCAATGGTCTCAAACCTCATAGGAGGTATGACCACTACGCCATAGATTTCATACTGCAACACCAGAGAAGGGATGCTGGAAGCACCAAAAAGTGTTGTTACAGGCAATAAATGATCTATGGCAACTCTTTCTTGGTGTTGCGTTTTGCCGCGTTCTTGTCGAGTCAAAGGCAACACCTTTGCGACCCTATGGAAACATTGGTACAGGTGTTGCCACAGGTACCACTACAACAAAATACCCTTTCACAACTTCCAAAAATAGTTGTAATATGTCAATTACAATTGGCACGGCTACTAATTGTAATATGTCAATTACAATTAGCACGGCTACTAACTATATCTGCAATCATAATAAAGTCAACCTTTTTTACAACTGTTTCTAGCAGTTGTTAAAATTTGCTTTACAACTGTTCAAAGTAATTATACCTCAACTGCTACCAATCAATATTTTCATAATATTATAATTATAACCGCTATTTCACTAACAACAAACATAATTACTCATATTAAAAGAAAAACAATTCAAGTTTACACCATTTGTGAATTAGTAATTTCATTACAGAAAATAGTTGAATTCATTACATATGTTAATAAAAGTATGTACACTTATCAAATGAGAAGTTTTCTACATGGTCTCATGACTACTTTACTTTCAGTTATTACACAATAATCATAATAAATTTCTAATAAATAGACATGATCTAATACTGCTATACCAGCATTTCTTCTTCTGCTATAAACTTCTACTTTCCCCAATCTTCCAGCTATTACACCTACAAGCATAAGTTAACAAAAATAAAAAGCAAATGTGAACACACAAGAACAGAGATATAAGGATAGAATAACTTGACATGGACTTTTCTATTTGCAAATGATGAGTCAATTTGTCGTCAACATGGAAATAACATGACACTTAAAAATAGATAGGGTTAAAGAATTACAAGTAAAGATCAATAACCGAGACTCAGGTAGATTAGCAGCACAATATTACAGTGACATTGAAAAATAGTTGGAATGGTCATGCATATCATGACAACCAATGGTTTTATTTTTATCTGCTAAACCAACTAAACCAAAAGATTACCTCGGATTGGCCTTGCATAGATGCCAACAAATCTTTTATAGATTGATCATTTGGAACAACTCCAGGAAGCTATAAGAGATGATAAAGACATGATCAAACACTAAAATAGATATTGCAGTGTGATTATAAACAAGTCAAGAAATACTATATCGATGACGAGGATGTATGAAACATAATCATATGCCATGATATTCTGTGGGCACTAAGGAAGGAACAAATGCATTATCTGAATAAAATAGATTCATATGAAAATTTTCATATTGAAATGCTAAACTATACAAATAATTGAAAAAACATCTTGGTTTGGGTTAAAATTAGAACCTGAATATGGAATGTATGTATGTCAACCTTGATCCCTCTGTTTTTAGATTAAGTAAATACCATTCTGAAAATAAAAAAAAAATGAAAATAACAGGTAAGTAACAAGTTAGTAATCCTTATTATATGAATTAATAAATATGCCTCTGCCATGATGCAAAAATGGAAAACAACAAAAATTCCCCGTACTCCATGCCTTCAAAATCTTGACAACGCTTCTCTTCCTCATCATGAATCATTATACAGGGTAGTGAATCACATATTGAGTTGCTTTATCCTTTCCCACTAGAAAAACTAAATTTCTAGTGCGAAGAAATTGGCTTGTTTCAAATGGGATAGCCTTTCCTTCAATAGGCACTGCTGATGAAAATACGAAAGGAAATTATGGAATTTCAAAAAAAAAAAAACATAAAGTAAATTATTGTTTGAATTTTCTTTATTAACTATAGAGATATTTCATCAAAAGACATCAAGATGAACCTTCACTTTTGATTTTGATTCTCCTAAATGCAGTATGGAATTTAATATTTAGAATTAGGTAAAGAAGTATAACAAATGTAAAAAACATTAGTTAGTTAATGGTGTTGACATAAAGACATAAATTTTTTTAGTGGGGATGCAATACATGCAACTGTCCAAAGGTTATCAATTTATCATTGTGCAAGACTTTAACTCTTACAAGGATAATGGATCTTTGAGTTAATAATCCTGAAATGTGAGGATTAATCAGATCTACTGGTTCTTCAAATGCGTAGTATCATTCGAAATTAAAGCGTAGAAGAATTTTGTAGATACAGAGTCTGCTTCCATCCTAACAAAATAGTAGCCCATTACATGATAACATGTACATTTGATGATTAAATATGTAATTGTCTAAATAATAAGCTCAAATTTACTTCTTTCACTGCCTAAAACAATGCAATATGTTGCCCAGTATACCTTGCGTAATTTTTGTGTTACCATCAGTGTCTTTGCTTTAAAGGTATTACCATGCAATCATTATTCAAGGTAGTGGATAACAGGTTAGTTTCCATTTAACGAACCTCTTCCCTCAAAATCACTAGAGAATTCTTCTGTTAATGCTTTAAAGGATATCAGTAGTCTTGCTTTGCAGACTCCATCCCCTTCTGCTCCTACTCCTGCTTGTTCTCAGTCTTCCACTCCTCATGAGAAGTTTACAGCTTTGAAGCATATTTTCCCATTAAGTTCTTTAGTTTTCCATACCTGTTTTGATTTTCAATAAGTTTATCAATTTTAACTTATCAATTGCAATTTGATGCAGGCTACTTAATCGTAATCAAGCGGCAACTCATCAAAACTGCTAGCCATGAACAATGAGTTAAAGGAGCAAGTCATTATTTTGAATACCAAAGTTGCCGATCTTGAGGTTTCCAAAACTAGAAGCTGGAAAAGATAAGGCTATCAAAGTCGTCAATGCCTTCAAAGTTGCAAAGTATAAGGCCATCAACGATGCTTCTTCTTTTGAAATTCAAGTAAACGATGAACAAAGATCTAGGTCTACCTCAAAGGAGCAAACCAAATTTCTGTCCAAAAAGTATCCCACTAGGACTCCGTTTAGTTTCACTTTTTTGATCGACTCCATTAAATAAAGTCTCAGCAAACCAAGAAGATTCTATCCATTTTCTTGGAAACTATACCACTAAATCGACCTCAAAATTTCCATTTTTTTGGAAATTATACCACTCGACCAAATCTAAAGCTGAATTTCTTACCCGAGAAATCGAAAGCAGGTAGGAGATGAGAAGATTTGGTTTAATCTCACGTAGTGATTGAAACAGAATCGCTGATTGCGATGTTGGTGGATGTTCCTCTTTGAAGCAATACTTAGATCCTTCACAAGAAGATCTGAGAAGGCGGTGGTATCAAATCTGTTCAATCGATGGATTGGTTTGGTTGATCCCGAATTTTCGGAAATAAGATTGAACTCACCGATTGTAAAATTATTGGAAAAAATCGACTGATTTTGGAAATTTGGGGACGTTAACGAAATGAAAATAAGCGGGTAAAGGAAAATGACAGTGGGAAATAGAAATTGGTGAGGTGCGGATCAAGAGTGTTGATTGAATGGTTGGGATTTCATTTTAACTAAAGGCGTGGATCGCTAAGGTGTCATTTATTTTATTTGAATATATCTATAGCTACTGCAACACAATTTGATATCTATGCTAACACATTGAAGCGTGCATTGCAATAGACAAAAATCAGCATAGCTGTGACAACATTTTAGCTAGCAACACCTAGGATTTTCATTGCAATAGGACATTTATGGCGTAGTAGACTCACCTGTCTATGATATGTAGGGATTTGACAATTTCTGTTCTTAGCATCAAGTTTGAGTGCGCTGCGTACGTTCTGGGTTTTATGGGTTACGGGATTAATCTAGGGATGAACTGGCTAGTCTTGTATGGTATCATCCTCGATTGTGAGAGGAAAATTATTAGGCACTTGGCATGCCACGGTAGAACTCTCAAGATTTCTTGTGGCCTGTGGGGGTTAGTTATGCTCAGTTTCCTAGACCCCTAGATGCTTTTGTTGACGATCTTAGTTTGGTAACCATAGTCAGAAACTTTCAGGATGTTTTGGATGTGGTGAGTGGATTACCTCCCAGGCGAGAGATAGATTTCCAGATATATTTGGTGGAGAATGCAAATCTTGGTGCTTTACTAGTGTGCCACATGGATCCTAGAGAGAGGAGGGAGCCCAATAAGTAAGTGGGTGAGTTATTCGAGAAGTACTTTATTAGATAGAGCATTTCTGAGTGGGGTGCACAAGTCATCTTTGTGACCAAGGTAGACGGCTCCCTCCAGCAGTGCATGGATTATAGGGAGCTGAATAAGCCCACCAAGAAGAATAGATACCCACTCCCACTGATAGACGACTTGTTTGACCAGTTAACGGGCGCTTGGTTTTCTCATAGTTGGATCAAGCTACAGCTTTTCATCAGCTCTGGGTAGCAGATGACAACATAGACAAGACTGCTTTTAGGGATGATCCTTTTAGTGGCTGGTTATGCCTTTTGGGCTAACCAATACACCGATGTACTTTATGGAATTGATGAGCCGGATATTTAGGGAGTACCTGAATAAATTTGTAGTGGTTTTTGTTGATGATATCCTGGTTTTCTCGAGGAGCGAGAAAGAGCATGTCATACACTTAAGAGATGTTCTTCCAACTCTCCGAGCATATCAGCTCAAGGCTAAGTTTTCTAAGTTTCATTTCTTGTAGAAGGAAGTAAGAGTCCTAGGGCATGTTGTCTCCAAGGAAGGAATAGCGGTGGACCCCGCTAAAGTTGTCGCAGTTCAAGATTGGAAAGCCCTTAAAAATGTGATAGAGGTTAGGAGTTTCTTGGGATTAGTGGGTTACTACAGAAAGTTCATTAAGAATTTTGCGTGAATCTCAGCTTCGCTTACCCGTCTGACGAAGAAAGTCCTAGTTTTTCCATGGGATATAGGTAGATAAGATGTGTTCTTGAGATTAAAGAAGGATCTTACCTCAGCTCCAGTTTTGACTCTTCTTGATGGTACCAAGATGTTTGCTGTCTACATGGATGCTTGCAGCACGGGTTTGGGTGCAGTGTTGATGCAGGAAGGTAGGGTAGTCTACTACAGGAGTAGGCAGTTGAGAGTATATGAGTAGAACTACCATGCCCTCGATTTGGAGTTAACGGAAATATTGTTTGTGCTCAAGTCTTGGAGGCACTAATTATTAGGTGAGAAGTTCGAGCTTTATACATATCATAAGTCGCTCAAGTACTTGTTCTCGCAGAAGGATCTCAATTTGCGACCGCAACGTTGGATGGAATTCCTTGCGTCCTACGACTTTGAGATAGCATATACCCAAGGGAAAGGGAATGTGGTTGTAGACGCAAGGGTAGACAGAGGATGGCCTTGAGTCCATTATTTGTAGAGTAGCAGAGCTTGGAGTTTATCTCATCATTTGATTTTAGGCCATCTATGAATTTTTTACTCGGATTATTGGCATTGTTAGAGATGTGAGCTACTCTTTTGGGGCACACTGGATCTAGTCAGCGCGAGGATCAGCAGTTAGTGGATATCATAGATTGACTTAGTGGAGTAGAGACCTCTAGCCACCTTGCTAGGTATTCTGTGGACGAGAGAGGGTGGCTACGTCGAGATTGAAGACTGTGTGTTCCCAGAGTTGATAACTTATTGAGATCAATTCTTGAGGAAGTGTCTACATGATTCCGCAGAGGTAGTAGAGTCGGGTACCCTTGAGGATGTAGAGATTTCGAAGGAGGCGTCAGTAAAAAAAGTTTCTACCCGAATACTTGGATCGGAAGTTAAGAAGCTATGAAACAAGGAGATCAAGCTGGTTAAGATACAATGGGGAGAAGATCGTGACAATGCAACTTGGGAACCCGAAGGCAAGATTCACGTTTCTTTTCTGTTTCTCTTTGTAAGTACGTTCTTAATTCCTTTCTAAGCTTTTGAATTCAAATCTATTTTTCCTATCGTTTGAATCTCGATTCTTAGGTAGAAGCCTACAGATGATAGGAATTATTTAAAACATGTGTTCGAGATATGTTATGCTTGATGGATGCAAGTGTTTGCTAGTGGATGCGGTGGATGCATACACACACGCTAATCACTAGATTAGGGATCGGCTTAACTAGAGTGCTTACATATTGCATATGGATGTGTGTGCATTTTAATTTACTTTAACTATGGATTAAAATGGTTGAATCATCACTTGGATGTTGCATTTTGGTGAATGGTTGTTGCATGCATATAGAATTTATATGTATTATTAGGACTCTTTTGCATATATATTGGATACATTACACAAACATGAATTCCATTAAGGAGGTCAACTGAATTAGTGGGCAACCTGATTTCCACATTAGCTTAGGGACATATACACAACACCTTTGCATATGCTCATACACAACATTCTAAATTTTAAAAACAACATATGCCAGTGGTTGATGAATGAGTAGATGAGTGTAGATATGGTTGATAATATTCATAACATTCTTCTAACCTTAGAGATTTCGGGGACGGAATCCTTTAAGTAGGGGAGGGGGGGACAATGCAACACCTCAAATTTTAATAAACAATAATTATATGAAGAAGATTAATAAATTGAATATTAATTAATAAAATATTCAGAACTGGATAAAATGGATTTTACCTTTGCGTACAATACGAAGTTCCGATTCAGATAGACTTTTGGTTTGCGGAATTTGGACTATGTATGAACAAGATATGATCAATCAAAGTTATAGGAAAAACTTAATAAATTAATAAACGAAAATCAGAATGGTGCAATGGTCAATGGGCGACCTAGGCCCTATATGGGTCGACACATGTGCCGACCACACACGAGGTGGGTCGACCCACTTTGATCCAGGCACGAATTTGTGCTTGGCCAAACACGGTTGATTCCGGACAGTTCTTTTTACTGAATCATGTTGAGGTGTTGTTTATGGTTTGGATTAAAACCCGAATATTCTACGGCCTAAATTATCCTATCACACCTATAAACAGATTACCAACCCCCACTCTTTCCCCACACCAATATTTCTTCATCTACTTCCTTCACTCTATTGTGATCTAGAAATAAATAAAATTGAGGAAAAGTTAGGGTGCTTTCAAAATATAGATCTGAAAAGGTATTCTTCTTCTACTTCTTTTGGAAAGGGCTTTTTCTAGATATACAACAATTCTCTGTGAGTTATATGTTATTTTAGATTAGAAATTTAAGTAAAAAGGATTTAGACAGTAAAATATATTGGATCTAAAAGCTTGACAATTACAGTGTTTATAAGTTTATCTTTTACATGTAATTGTTCATTTTAATTACTGCCTTTTATTTATCCCATTCCAGTTATTATTTGTTTATAAGTAAATTCTTTTTCTTCATCCCCTTCTCTGTCATTGTTTTATTTATAGTCTTTTTATGCCTATTTATTCATTTTTTTCATTTATGAGCCTAGATCTATTTCTTCTTATTTTCCTATGTTCTGCGCTGAGTCTAGGCTAACGAGAGCTTAGAACTTTACCGTTTGATTTGCATAAAATTGGAATAATCTTAAATAATATTTAATAAGAGGATTTTGGGCATATTATGTAGTGGAATCATGGACTGTAAATTGGGGTAAATTCCAAAGTAAGAATATGTAAACTTGTGAATTGGAATAAGTTGTACTTAATTATAAATTAAGTAAATATGTTATTAAACATAGAAATCGGAATAAGTTATACTTAACTGAATATTACGTAACTTGTAATCTGTATTTGTAAAACGTCTGAGCAGGGATCTGTTTGACTTGGGGAAGGTTTGTATAATGAGTTACATTTAATTAGAAATGTTACAACCTAGGAATATATCACAAGTTATATTGAGCTTATTAATGAACCTAAACCTACTAAGTAAAACCTATTTGATTAATAAGCTAAGAAGTCCATTCTAGTAAAATATGTGGGGACTCTTAAAATCCTAATTAACTTGGGGGTCAAGCCTAGGGGATGCTTGTGGCAATCTACTTGCTTGTTTATCTGTTTGGAAGCCACATCAATTAGTACCCTCCTGTTATCATCTGAGTCTTGCACTTGGTAGGGACTAGGAAACGCTTTACTGATGCTTGATTGTAAGAGGTTCAAATTCTGGAAGTGGGTACGGGTGCATTCCAATGGAATCATGAGCATGCATTATTCTGAACATGGAAGATAAGACATTATAACAGCGGTGGATAAGGTTATGTCTTTTTAGTTGATGGGTTTGAGACTGATATCCCCGAATGCCATAGCTAGCATAGGTTATTCGTGTATGTTTAGAGAGTCGATCAATGGGTAGAAGTTAGGTAAAACCTAATCATGATATTCTGGTAGTTGGTGCAGAAATTCTGGCGATATGAATGAGAAGCTTATCTTACCTTATCTTGTGTTATTTTGTATTTTTATACTTTACTGTATTTTCATGTCCACAACTATTTGTCAGCTTAGTACTTCTTTATCTCATGCTTATGCTAAAAATCACCGGAACTTGTCAGACTTTATGTCTGACCTAGTTTGATTTTTCTCTCTCCCTCTCTTCCTTTCCCCTTGGTTTTCATAGCGGAGGATCGCAGCAGTGACCATGACCTTTTGATTCAGCTTGGACTTATACTATTTTTTGCTGCATGTATTGCTTCAATACCTGTTCTATGATTATTGTTTTGGATCATGAGGGATATGATTTTTATGATTTGTATTTGTACTCTGATGTCTTACTTTCCACGAGATTGATTTTTATGATTATGGTTTTATGGTATTTCAAATTGAAAGGTTGTGACTGATTCGATAATAATAAATGTTTTGAAAGTTTCCGATGTATTTTATATTGTCTTGTGAATTTTAGTCTTTTTGTTGTTACTTTATACATATTGTGCTTCACAAAACTAAATACTTCCTCACATGAGTGACATTAAGGGATATGGATATTACATTTGGTATCAGAACCTAAGGTTACAAGATCAAAGAAAAAGTTTTTGATAAAGTATTTTCAAAGCAAAGAACTTTCAAGTAAAACCTATTTTTTAAAAATATACCCCCTCAAGTCAATTACAACATTCCTTCTATCTCTTTTTGAATCCTTGTCTCTTCTCTTTTCAGCGTGTATGGGGCTCCTAATTTCTCCAAGGGCATTCCCATTCGGACATGGTTCCGTAGATATTTAGAGGATACGACACCTGCCGAAGTGCAAGGAAATATCCCACCCCCAGCTGCAGCCATGGCAGTTCCACCCAATCCAATAGTTAACTTCTCTAATCTTTGTAAGGATTTCAATGCGATGGGCGACAAGCCATTTCATGGAATGAAGGATTACGTGGAGGCTCGTAATTGGCTTAAGGAGAAAGAGCATGTGTTCACTGTTTGAGTTATTGGAGCTAGACGACTAAAGGAATATTCAGTTGGTCACTTGTCAGATGAAGGAGGAAGTGTAACACCATGCATTTTTAAGATAATAAAATAAGAATAATTTAATTAAATATTTAGAACTAAGTGAAACAGGCTGCACGATTGCATTCGTCTCGGATTCTGGTCAAAATAGACACCTGATTTGCATAAAACGGATAACGTATGAAGAAGTTATGAGCATAAGAAGTTTATGTACATATAAGGAACTTATATGTATATATATTAAATAAATTTATCTAGAAAATAAAAACACAAAGCGGGAAAACAGAGCGGAAATTTTTCCCATTTGGGGTCGACCCATCAACATGGAGGTCGACCCCGGGGTCGACCTTACCGCAGATCTGGGCAGATTCTGGAGTTTGAATGTGGACTATTTTCTGGTCTAAATTCGTTGCTGAACACCAATAAATAATTCTGTAGAGCTAACCCTAAACCTCTTATTTCTGAGGCTACGCCAAAGCTCCGCCATTCCTTTACCTCTCCTCAAATCTATTCAGAAAATTAAGATTATTAGTTTAGGAAAAATTCAGAATCCAGATCTGAAGGAAAGGAACGTGGGTTTGTAAATAGATTTTTAGATCTTTTATCGAAGTGAGGTAATTTTCTAGATCCGGTCTATTTCAATTCTCTTTTCTTTCTCTCCTTTTTCTTTTAGTAAAAATAGTCAATCCATGGTTGTTAGGATGTGAATCCAATTAGGGGAAAACTATGGAAAATTAGATCTGGACCAGATCCAGGATTTGGAAAGCTTACAAGGTGAGTGGGTTTAAGCTATAGCATTTTAGATAATAATATGTTATCGATTAACATTCCCCATTTTGTATAATTGAATTTGCTAGAATAATTAATAATTACTGTTATAACAAGTTGAGATGTTAATATGAATAATTCATATGTTGAATCAGTTAAAGTGTTGGAATGATTACATATTGAAAAAAAAAAACTTGTTAGAAAATGGGTAATGACTATTGTTGTTATAATCACATGATTTACTTGGGGTATATTATTGAGTAATGACATGTTTAACTTATTGGATTTGAACAATTACCCGATTAAATATTTACATGTCAAAATAGAATTAAATACATGTTAAGAAGAACATGCGATAAAAGATAGGCATAATTTGATGACATGTAAATTGGATTACAGTAAACATATGAAAAGGACAATATGCCTAAAATTTACATGAAATAGGAATAATTGTAAAAGAACGAACATGCCTAGATTCACAGTAATTTGACAATGTAATGCTCTTAGACACGAGGTTAGATTACACTTATGATATAAGTCTGCCCGGAACCGCCCGACATATCCAGCATTCACAAGCGATAAATCTAATGTGAGGGGTCTAAGTGCATAATTAAAACATGCAATGGTATTAAGACACGAGGTTAAGTCAACTTGTGGTAGAAGTCTACCCGGACCCGCCCGGTGAATCCAGCATCCACAAGTATAGGCTTAATGTGAGAGGTTTAGTGCATATATATAAATATATGTATATAACAAGATATGAATAAATGGCAATTATGGTAATTAAATGTCTAACTCAGAAAATAAGAAAGGAAAGGATGTAATGGACTGAGTTAGTGCGATGCGAAGGAAAAGTGATGTATTTCCCTAAATGACCTATTTCTGAGAAAGTGGTTGCAAGTAAGCCACATTGAATAAAGTAAGAAAAAGGAAAGAAATTACTCACTACCACGGATTTAGATGGGAATACGTTACGAAAATAAATCACTGATTCCTTCTATACATCAAACTAATAAGGTGCATGAAGTGTTTTCCTTAATTAAAATAAGGAATATATATTACATTGAATGAAGAATATTGGAATACAATAGTAAAAGAAAATGGTTTAAATGGGGAATGATAATCACCTATTATAAATAATTAACATTAATGAGAATGGCGTATAATAGGTAGATTTGTCCTAGGGACAAGTGAAGATTATAACTTAGGTTATAATAAATTAGTAAGGAAATGGGATAACTAGTGAAATGAGATAAGGGACACTTAATTGTAAATTAAGTAATCAATAAATGGGGAAAGACGGAAACCAGTTGAGAAAAGGAGGGAATATATATGAAATATGAGAAGTTATACTTAATTATAAATTAAGCAATCTGTAAACTTGGAAGTCTGAAACCCGCTGATAATAATAACCTATTTGGACTTATCCTAGGGACAAGAAGAAATTACAACATAAGTTATAATAAACGGGCAAAGAAACTTATTAATGGGCCTTAGTTAAGAGAACTAAGTTAATTAGTAAACAACGATAAGTTGTAATAATGGTGTAAAATGGAATTATGATTAAATGAGAAAGAATGAGGAAAACTTATGAAATAAGTTATATTTAATCATAAATAATGAATGACATGTTAATAGAAAACATGTGAATTGAGATATACTTAATTACATATTAAGTAGAACATGTTATTGCAATGATAAAATCAAACAAGAATATAAAGGGATTGTGGATTACAGACCTTGGGCCACAATCTAGAGAATAACACGTTGTGGGCTTATTAATAAACTTAAATGGGTTAAGTTATATAACCGAAATTAATAAGGAAGAGGAACTTGGTAACTTGATTAAGAATTCAATATGAATGGGAATAATCAAGTTAAATGGAAACCTGATAAGGTAAGGAAAGCGCGTAAAAGAATGTTTAGACATAGGGTCTAACAATATATTAAAGTGAGGCGCTTGGACCAGTCCGCACGTTTGAGGGTGAATAACCCAATGGGGTAGATCATCTTGGTGTTATAAGGCACGAGGGGAGTGCACATTCATCTGATTATTCTGTCAGCTCTAAAGGACTGGAAGGGGAAGCACACGGCTTCCTGAGATACTAAGGTGCTCCTAGTCGTCCTCTGTGCGGTGGCAGATGTTTAGGTTGTGCTCGCAGAGGTTGGGTCTGCGCATAACTACTAGGTGGGTGGGACTTGATTGCAAAAGTAGCTATGCAGTCAGAATGCTATGACGCGGTGACACTAGGGTGATTCAGCGGTCACCTCAACGGGGAGGCGATGGGTCACGACCAACAAGAATAGTAGATCGTCTGATACTCGTCATAAGCAGCTAGGGGGATGCGAAAAGACTAGAGCTAAAACCAATAGACCATTCACCCTTCACTATCGGGGTATGGTGGTTGAGGGAAGACGCTAACTGGATGTTTAGATTATTTGTTAGGGGCCAGTCGTTTAGCTCTTATAGTTTTTACTAGTTGAGGGAGGGGACGAGGTGGGGTCATAACCACCATGAAAACAGACCCTAGGAATATCTGTGTATAGAAGCTCTTAAGAATGGACCTGTACAGATATGGAAAAGCTCCAGACCAAGTTCCTTATTTCTTGTATAGCCCTTCCATGGAACTCGGTGCACGTTAGAGAACGTGTTGTTAAGGCATTGAGCTACAATTGACGTTACATATGTGGGACAGTCTGGATACATGCGTGTCGGCTCTGGGTGGTGTATCGCAGACTTGAGGGCATTACTCCGGTATAAAATCTGATTCGATCGACGGTGGCAGTCCATACACTTACGTAGAGTACTAATGACAGATATATACGGAGCGTAACACTGTTATGTAGAGATCCGTACCGCACTCCGGGGTAGGATGAGGGACTGCGATCATTTCTATGGCATTATGGTGGAGACCGTGCGAGTAGGGTACCATGGGGTGTACCTTAATGTTGGGGGTAGCTACATATATATTATATTAGGTTTATCCACTACGGAGTAAATGGGTATGACATGTGTGTAAGCCTTGAGTGTTGTTAACCCAAGTAACCTAATAAATAAGAAAATATGATTGAATGGTATATGTTGTGTTATCCAAAATGTATAATTTAAATCTAGTCACCAGAACTTGTGTTCTGACCCCCTCCTCATAACATACTCGCAGGTTAGATTTATGCAGAGACATGATAGCCTTGGGTACTAGTTAGGCAGTATTATTAATACGGTAACGCTATATTTGATTATATTATATTTTATCCATTTCGCTATTAGATAATTTCTAAGCTCTAACATGTTTTATGTCTCTGTCTTTTCTGCAGGATACCTGTAACACCCCATGATTTTAAATACTAAATTTAAAGAATACTTAATTTCAAATTTGCGAATTAAGGGAAATGGTTTGCGCCATTGCGTTCGCCTCGGAATTCTGCATGAGATAAAGTCTGAGTTTGTGTGAATTGGACTTCGTATGAAGAAGTTATGGCCCTCAGAAGTTTCAGAATTTAAATAAATTAAAAACAACTCGAATCAGAAATTCAAAATTCGAATTGGAAATGCAGAAGAGGGCTGGGCGGGAAATTTCCCACCCAAGGCTAGGTCGACCAGGAGGTTGACCTCCCCCTAGACTGGTCGACCAGGGGGTCGACTTGGGGGTCGACCTGAGGGTTGACCTACCCCCCGGGCATATCTCAAAGGTGACGATGTTTTGACTCACTGCTGAGTCATTAGGGCTGAGGTGTTTATTCTATCTTGACTAGATGGTCTTGATTGCTTCTAGGTTAATCTGACAGCTCCTAATTAATTAAAATTCTATATAAGTAACCTAACTCTCAAACCTAAAATCACACTAATTCATACCAAGAGCCGCCATGCCGTCAATGGTGAACCTAGAGTAGCCGCCGTTCTCTTTCAACTCTAAAGCAAGATAGAAGCAAGAATCAAAATCAAATCTAATCTAAATTAGAATAACAATTAGTCTACATCAAAGGCGAGCAATTCAGTTTCAGAATACAGATCCCAGAAAAACAAGACTGTTCTTTTGTTTGTGAGTATAATTTCTGTCACAAAATAATTAATTTAATTGTGATAAGTTATAACTACGATTATGAGAATATGACCATTGAAACATGTGATGTTATCGTTGATAGTTTTGTTATTATGGATCTATTTTATATGTTCAATTGTACATGTTTAACTTGATTCATATTATGCAAGTTGGGAATGTTAAATAATATGCTAGTTTATGAATCTTATGCAAGTCTGTAGGTGGATTATACACAAGTTCATATGTGAATCATGTATATACATATGCTAGTTTATATGAAAAACATGTGACATTAATTTACATGTTCAGATCCATATGCAAGTCACATTTTTATGTTTAGATCTATAATTAGATCCATGTCAGTACATAGTTATGCAAATTTATGTTCTGTATGCCCATTGCCTATGCAAGTTTCACATGTGAATCATATGCTATTTTGAATGAAATTCATATGCAAGTTATAGGAAAACCATATCCATGTATGCAAGTTCTCGATTACATGTTTAGATCTATATTTAGATCCATGATGGTTTATGTAACACCCCACATCCGTTAAGGTCACTTACAAAGGGAATGCCTCAACTTCGGTGGAGAGTTATAGGTAAAAGATACAGATAAATTACAAGACAGACAAAATTAAAACAGCGGAAATAGAACTTTACTTTATTGATCAAATTGTTTGTACAACAATTATTTTCCAATATCAGATTATCTGTCTTACAAAATAAAGAAGCATAAAATAACGTTTATATTCCCCAATGTAGCATGAGCCAGCCATAGCAATGGAAAATAGAATCCAAGCAAAACTTCGAATAATCTTCAGCTTGGAAAGAAAACTGGGGATAAGTAGTAATATTCCCTTCCTGTGAACCTGTGGGGGGGGGGGGACGGAAGACAAGAAAGCGAAAGAAAACACAGTCAGACATAAAGTCTGGTAAGTTCAGTAAATTTCAGCATGTGAACAGGTAAAAAGCAACATGGCAAGAATTAACTGAATACAAGACTACACCATGATAACAGGAATCATAAGGTTAGCACAAGATATGATAACGTAAGATAAAACTGGATGCACTTCTATACTTTCTTTGCTTCGCCACTACCTTGTTATTCTAATTCTATATCCCTGCACCACCTAACTAGTAATCTGTATAAACTGATAAGAATAGATACGTGATCCCAATCCCCGCAATTGTGGTTGTTTTAGGTGTACATCTATTATTTATTACCTAGGTCTAACCTAGGGTTTTCTATCGAGCGCATTTTAGATCCAACCAGGGTTTTCGCTACTCAGGGCTACTGGGGTTTATGCTACCTATTGAACGTTTCTCGGATTTTAGGGTTTACGTGACATAGGTCCAACTAGGGATTATGCTACCAACCGAACGATGCCCCTTAGTCTAGGACACACTAACTAGAGCGGTATATGTTCCTAGACTTTTTCCACGTATGTGTCGCTAATCATTATCGCTGTCTAGATGCACATGTCCTCCGTATGTGCGACCCGAGTCTCGTGGCAGGGCAAATCAAGAAACACAGAACTCGGTCGGGAGCTTTCAGATATCTGCCTTTGCAGATGCTATGGTCTATTTTTCCGGTGGCTATGGTCCCACCTGACCCCTCCCTCAACTAATGAAAGGCAGACCTTGAAAAATGAGAACTACACGCAGGCCCTCTATACCCCCACTAACCTATGGCCATCCGCACCCATAACTAGATAGCAAGTATATAGTCTTTTGGAGTTCTCCGCCTTTCTGCTGTACATATCTTGACTGACTCAAGATGGTAGGTAGATGACGAGTTGCTATCATAGGGCTACTGGTCTCGCCGAATCACGCTGGTCCATCCTAGTCTTTAGGTTGCCTTATATTACAACCAAGGCATACCCTTGGTTCTTCTAACGCAGACCTTAACCTCTGTGAGCCCAGGCGGATCATCTGCAGCCTCACAGGGGGATACCAAGAGTACCCTCATGTCCCCTCAAAGCCGCGTGCTTTGTAACCCAGTTTGTTGGAGCCTTCTTTAAGATCAGATGGGCGTTTGCTCCTTCTCGTGTTCTACTAAGGTTTACTACTTAGTTCCCTTAACTAAGGTTTACTAATTAGTTCCTGAATCGTTGATTTCTTAACTAAGGTTTACAACTTAGTCCTCTTAACTAAGATTTACTACTTAGTTCTTTTTCTCGTCAAGTTGGATTGGTTAAGTGTCATTAGTCAATTCAAGTTAACTTAACCCATTCATTTGTCATGTTAAACTGGTTAAGTGTTATCAGTAGTTCATGTTGACTTAACCCTCCCACAAATCAAGTTATATTGGTTAAGTATTTCTTATTACTTAACCCCACCCCTTCATCTTGTATTGGTTAAGTGTTCCCTTTAGCTTAACCCTGCCTATCTGTTTAGCTAACACGTTATAACGGTTAAGTGTTCTCTTAGTTAACTTAACCCTAACATTTGTTTAATTCACATGTTCTAATGGTTAAGTATTGTCCCTTCATGTTTTAACTTAACCTTGTTCATTTGGCACACTATGATGGCTAAGTGTCCTAAGTTTACTTAACTCCACCTTCCAGTCTAGTTAACATGTTAAATTGGATAAGTAAAACCCCTACAACTTTGTCTTGTTAAGATGTTAAGTTGGTTAAGTGTTCCTATGGACTTAACCCTTCCATTCTAGATTAACCGTTTCTTAGCTTTACATTATTCATCTAAAGCACCAACCACTCATATTAGACAGATATTGTTGTGGACACTGGATGTGCCGGTTGGTTCCGAGTAGATTTACACCACAACTCAGTCTAACCTCGGGTCCTTTTGGGCTCAATGCTCTAACCACCCACATTAGATAGGTATTGTTACGGTTGCTGGATTTGCCGGGCGGTTCCGGGCAGTCTTATACCGTAACTCAATCTAACCTCGGGTTAGGCATGTTCGTCTTTGCTAGATTTACATATTTATCCTTTTTGTCTATATGTAAATTGCTAACAACTCTTTTAAACAAATTTGGCCTATATCATATTTATTTGTCATGCCTACTAACATACCTATATTCTAGGCCCAAATCTTGATTTACCTATCAATTAACCCAACTTGCAGTTTATGCTAAATTAGATCAGTTCATGTCAAAACTAGATTTAATATTCTAGTTTATTGTTTATATCAACTTGACTTACATGCCAATTACATACTTTGCGGTCAATTAACAATTTACCATTTTACGCCCAAGTCTAATATGCATGTAATATTTACTATTATAGCCAATTCAGATTATGCTAACATATTTGTTATGCCAAATCATCTTAATTAAGCTACGCCCAAATTCCCCGGCCGTAGTCATATGTATAACATGATTTCACAAGTTTCTAGGTACTCAAGAAATGAAACTAACAAAAGGAACAGGGGATAAGCACGAGAATTGACATAAGAGAATAGGCATGAAAAAGCGAACTAAAATACACAAATACAAAGATAATGGATCCAGCGGGTTTGTTGTACGTAATAGAGAACTGGAATAAACTAAGCAAATTACACCCTAAGTATGAGATCCAACAAAATCAAGGGAGACATAGGTGATTTGATCCAACATAATGCCAGTTCGGTATACAATCATGATTTGTAACTATAATGTTATGGGCATAAGCAACTAACCATAATAGTCATAGGCAGTTAACCACAATAGTCCTAGGCAATTAACCACAAAATAGTCCTAGGCAATTAACCACAATAGTCATAGTCATGGTCTCATAGTTATGAATCTCAGTCATAGGCAATAGTCTTATGTTCATAGTCATAGGCATAGTCTTATGTTCGTAGTCATAGGCAATAGTTCCATGTTCCACGGTTTTATAGTCATAGTCTTAGGCAAAAAGTCCCATAATCATAATCATTGACAAATTGCCATAATAAGTTCTAGGCCATAATCGAGAATCAGATCCAGAGGCATATACAAGCACCGATTTAAACGAAAGGATTAGGCATAATCTCATATCCATTTAATTACATGTCACAAATAGATCTAGGCGTTCAAATCTAAAAAGTAACTGACTTACGTTGATCAGTTTTAGAAAAGGATAATAAGATAACGTTGAGGTGATTTGCTATGATTCGCACGACGTTGCTCGAAGCCATTGAATTAGCCTTTGCTTCCCTTCTTGAAGCTTTATCTTTATTTGAATCTCCAATATGCAATTCCTATCCGTAGTCTTCAAGAATAGTCTTCGTGTTTCATTCTAATTTATTTATTTCAATTATTCAAGAGGCAGCATAAGGAGAGAATAAAATGGTGTAAAGAGAATGGGGCTAGGTGGCTGTTTATATAGGATTAAGCGGACGAACCTAGACTGAAAACGAGACCAGAAACATCAGAATGAACCAAGGCTCAAAACTGGGTTTCAGCACCAGGTCGACCCCCAGGTCAACCATAGGGTCGACCTGGTCCCTGGGAGGTCAACCATAGTGTCGACCCCCAGAACGACCTGGTCCTAGGCCGGAAAATTCCCGCCCAGTCTGCACTAGGGTTTGAATTTGAATTTCGAATTCGAATTCGAGCCGTTTTTCTGTTCTAAAAATCCTTGAAACTTCGGAGGGTCATATCTCCCTCATACGGACTCCGTTTCTCGAAAACTCGGGCTCGTTTCCAAGCAGAATTTCGAGACGAACGCAAAGGCGCAACCCATTTCCCTTGATTATTATTTTAAAATTTAATTATACTTTAATTTGTGAAACTTAATGTTATAGAATTATGGGGTGTTACAGTTTATGCAAATTTATGGATATCCATTGCCTATGCAAGTTATTGGCTATTTTAGGTGTTATGCAAGTTGTGATGTTGTTTTTATTTTTATATGTTAGACTATTTGCGAGTCTAACATATGTCATATTAAAACGTACGAATAGCGCGAGGACAATGGGAAAATATTAATTTTGCAAAATTGTAAATTGGCATAAAATGGCCTTAAAGGCATATAATTAATTTGAGACATAAATTGGTATAATTTGTATACCTGGAATTTATAGACATAATTTAGGTGACAATTATGGACATAAATTAATTTTGAATTTATTAACAAATTTGAATAGGGATATTAATCCAGTTTGGGGTTAAATAATTATGTGTAATAATTAACCGCCTAAGACACGAGGTTAGACTCGTTTGTGGTGTAAGACTGCCCGGACCCGCCCCACAAATCGAACAACCCCAAACAGTAGTCTAATGTGAGAGGTCAAAGGCACAAATTAAAGGCGTAACAATTGTAAAGACACGAGGTTAGGCTCGTTTACGGTATAAGACTGCCCGGACCCGCCCGACAAATCCAGTAACCACAAACGGTAGTCTAATGTGGAAGTCTTTACAAAGTTACAATTATAATGAATTAAGTAACACTTAACCAGATAAACATGTGTTGGGACATGGGGGTTAAGTGGGTGGCCTGGGTGGCATGTGAAATACGATTAGAAACACTTAACCAAGTTGAAAACATGTAAGAAGACATGAATAAGAAGGGGTTAAGTGGGAAATTCTAGTGAGGACCAAGCATAGGTGGAAAGCTTGTGTCAAACATGGGGATCCTTTTCAAACCAGTAACCCATTAAGTATCTGTGAGCTTGAGTTAGATTGAGGACGGGACATGCTTAATAGGTTTGATTGTAAGAGGTCAAAACGGGTTAGCGGTGGCAACGCAAGTCCAACGGGGTCATGTGCGTGCGTGGGCCCGGGCTGGTAGGTAAGACGTTGTTGCATCGTGTAGATATAAGTCGTGCATCTTTAGTGGTATTGGGTTGCCACTTTGGGGACTGATACACCCCACTGTGGGACCAGCACGGGTATCTACGAGTTAGGGAGCCGATCGCATGTGGGTAGTGGGTACAACTAGTGGAGATAGGGGCAGGCGGCACCTATAAAGGTAACTAGGGGTACACGAAACTACCATTATCATTATTATGTTCTGTAGGAGGGATCAACTTTTCGAGTGATTAGTAATGGTGCAGTATAGTAATTATCCTATAGTGATTAGGAATGAGATTAACGCCATAATATTCCTCTTGTTTGCTTTGTCATGCCCACTTGTTTCATAGCCATTCCTTGTTTTACCAGTTTATGCCTTATCCTAATTACTTTAGTAATTATATTGTTAAAGTTATTGTACTCGCCAGACTTTATGTCTGACCCCCTTGTTTTCGCCTCTTTTCTTCCTTTTCCCCCAGGTTCTCAGCATGGGACAAGTACTAGTGGAGCTTGATTTGGATATCTTTCTTTTGGAAGTGCTTGGATTGCTGAAAGTAAAGTTCAGCTCATCTCTTTCATGGCTACTTTTGTTGGGGTTATGCTTTTTACTTTAGGTACTCAGAAAACAATTTGTCAAGATGGATATTAAGTGTACTTGGTTTTACTATTGGTTTATGAAGTTGTTGTAATCAAACTATTTCTCCGCTGCAATAAAAGTTGTTTTAAAATTTTCAAGTACCAATATATGTATCTGTCTTGTTATGTTTTGTTCTATACACCAATAATGCTTCATGAAAGTTAATGCATTCCCTTTGAGAGTGACATTAATGGACATGGGGCATTACACGTGGTATCAGAGCTGAAGGTTACCAGAACAGATATGAGATTTTGAAAAACTGTTTTTCAAAAGCATTTTATAAAGAAATACTTTCAAAAATATGTTTTAAGGAGAGTATTTTCAAGAGAAAAGTTTGTTTTAAAAACATAACCCCCAAGAGCTATATATCTTTCCTTCGTTTCTCCATTTTGAATCTCTTCCTTTTTCTTTTTCAGCATGTCTGGGGAACCTGAGATACCCGAGGGCATACCGATACCAGGCTGGTTTAGAAGGTATCTGGAGGCTAGGGCCACTGCCGTAGGCCCAGCAAATGGTCCTCCTCCCCCAGCTGCAGTCGCTCCCCCTCCTCCCCCGCCTCACGTTGATACTTTTTCGAAGATATGCAAAGATTTTGGGCAATGGGCAGGAAACCTTTTCACGGATCAGAGACGTTCGTTGGAGCTCGAAATTGTCTTAAGGAGGTGGAAAATTTATTTGGTATCTACGAGGTAGAAGATGGAAGGAAGGTCCAATTGGCTGCTTGGTTAATGAAGGACGAAGCCTCGTTTTGGTGGGATGTCATGAATGGAGAGCATCCAGTGGAGACATGGATGGATTTCAGGCATAGGTTCGAGATGAAATTTCTCTCACGAGCAGAAGAGAATTTATATAAGGAGAGGTCCTTAGCATTAAAGCAAGGGAATTTATCAGTAAAGGAGTACGTCAACAAGTTCAATCAGTTGGCGAGATTTGGCTTAGACTTGGTAAACACACCTGAGAAGAAGGCCCTGAGGTTCATTAAAGGTTTGAATGAGTCGCTACATGGATTGGCTATGACCCACATTCCAATGGAGGCTACCTTTGAGAGATTGGTTAACATGGCGCTTATGCATGAAGAGGAGAAATGTGCTAATGCCAACAAGGCACCGGAGAAGAAAGGGGATCAAAAGAAAACACAACAGCAAAATAAGAAATGTGGTAAGGATAACAATAGCAAAGGAAAGAAAAGGTGCTTTAATTGTGGAACACCAGGCCATCTGAGCAAGGACTGTAGGAAAAAGAAGAAGACTGGATGCTTCCACTGTGGAGAGGCAGGACATCTAATTAAAGACTGCCTGAGGAAACAAGGGCAAGGGCAAAGGATAGGGTCCACTTCTGGAGGGCAAATTCATGCTCTCATGGCACCAGGGCAGACAAGAGGGCAGGTTCATGCTCTCATGGAACCAAGACAGGGGAGAGGTAGAAATATTTCCATTGAGAGTTTAGTTTTTCTGTTTGATCATCTTGTTCGTACTTTGTTTGACTCTGGCGCTTCACACTCGTTTGTATCTGCTTTGTTAGTTGAAACAATGCACCTAAATACTAGTCTAGTTACGGATCCCATAGCAGTCTCAAATCCTATTGGTGGTTCGGCTCATCTTTCAATGATTTGTCGGGATTTGAGAGTGTCTATCTTGGGCGTTGAGTTTGAATGCAACGCCTTCGTTCTTGGCTTCATGGGCTACGGCTTTATTCTAGGCATGGATTGGCTAGCTAGATCCGGTGCCATCCTAGATTGTGAAAGAAGGGTAGTTAGATTGTTGACTCGTTGTGGAATGACCCTCGATATTTCTTATGACCCTAGAGGTCCGGTAATGCTTAGCTACCTAGAATCCCTTGACGCATCCAATGATGATTTGGAATTTGTTCGTGTGGTCCGTGAATATAGTGACCATCTTCGATAAAGTTTGAGGTTTACCCCCGAGACGCGAGATAGACTTTCGAATATACCTGGTAGATAATGCAAAGCCAGTTGCATTACCAGTGCGCCACATGGCTCTTAGAGAGAGAAGAGAACTCAGTAAGCAAGTGAAAGAGTTACTTGAGAAGGGGTTCATAAGAAGAAGTATTTCAGAGTGGGGTGCTCCAGTCATTTTTGCTACGAAAGAAGATGGTTCACTTAGATTGTGCGTGGACTATAGAGAGCTGAATAAGCTCAAAAAGAAGAACAGACACCCATTGTCGAGGATAGATGATTTATTCGATCAGTTGGTAGTTGCTTCAGTTTTCTCGTAACTGGATTTGGCTACAGGGTTTCATCAGCTAAGGGTGACTAAAGACAGCATAGATAAGACTGCATTTAGAACTCCTGACGGTTTCTTCGAGTGGCTCATCATGCCTTTTGGTTTGACCAATGCACCCGCATACTTCGTTGACTTAATGAGTAGGGTGTTTAGGGAGTTTCTAAACAAGTTTATGGTAGTCTTTGTAGACGATATCTTGATTTTCTCTCGAAGTGAAGAAGAGCATGCCCTACATCTTAGGGAAGTCTTAGAGACCCTACGGGCGTCAACTTAAAGCTAAGTTCTCCAAGTGCCATTTTTGGAGAAAAGAAGTGAGGTTCTTAGGACACGTGGTCTCTAAGGAATGGATAGCTGTGGATCCCGCAAAGGTGGTGGCAATCCGAGATTGAAAGATTCCTAAGAACGCAACAGAAGTAAGAAGCTTTTTAGGGCTGGCTGGTTATTATAGGAAGTTCATTAAGGACTTCGCAAAGATATCAGCCCCACTTACTTGGTTTACGAAGAAGAACTTGACTTTGCTTGGGATGATGACTATGACGCTGCTTTCCAACGTCTGAAGAGGGCTTTGACGACAGCTCCAGTTTTAGTTTTGCCAGATGGGAGTAAGCCATTCACAGTATATACCGATGCTTGCGGGACATGGCTCGGCGCAGTTTTAATGCAAGAGGGAAGGGTGATATGCTATGGTGGAAGGCAGTTGAAAGTCCACGAGAAAAATTACCCTACTCACAACTTAAAGTTGGCTGCCATAGTTTTTGCGCTTAAGTCATGGCATCATTATTTGCTTGGCGAGAAGTTTGAGTTGTATGCTGACCATAAGTCGCTAAAGTACTTGTTCTCTCAGAAAGATCTAAACTTGAGGCAACAGAAGTGGATGGAGTTTTTGGCATCCTACGATTTTGAGATCGCATATACCCCTGGCAAGGGAAACGTTGTAGCTGATGCCTTAAGTAGAATGAAGTTGACTTTAAGTCCTTTGTTCGTAGAGCGGCAGAGTTTGGAGTATATATCTACCTTTGACTTCAGACCCTATGTCGATTATGTAACCGGATTGTTGGCATCGTTAGAGGTAAAACCTACACTTTTGGGTCGAGTTGGAGAGGCACAGCGAGATGACCCACAGTTGGTTGAGATAGTAGGCAAGCTTATAAGAGGGGAGTCTTCGAGTCATCTTAATAGATATGCTATAGATGAGAGAGGCTGGCTGCGTAGAGATGGGAGACTTTGCGTACCACAAGACGAGAATTTGAAGAAGACAATTCTTGAAGACTCACATTGCTCTAAGATGACCATACATCCCAGTGGTGACAAGATGAATAGGGATATGAAGCGAGTTTTCTTTTGGGCCGGAATGAAGAAGGACGTGGCTGAGTTCGTTTCTGGATGCTTAGTGTGCCAGCAAGTCAAGGCGGAGCAAAAGAAGCCCGGTGGTTTGCTCCACCCTTTAGAGAATCCGCTGTGGAAATGGGAAAGTGTTTCCATGGATTTTGTAGATGGGTTGCCAAGTTCAAGGAAGGGTAATACGGGGATTTGGGTAATTGTAGACAGACTTACCAAAAGTGCCCATTTTATTCCCGTTAAAAGTAGGAGGACCGCTGCATGGTTAGCATCTGTTTACCTTCGAGAGATAGTTCGTCTGCACGACATACCTTCTAGCAGTGTGAGCGATAGAGATCCCATTTTCAAGCAAATTTTGGAAAATCTTACAAGAGGCAGTTGGAACACAATTATGCTTAAGTACCGCTTATCACCCTCAGACGGACGGCCAGACCGAGAGAGTAAATCGGATTCTAGAAGACCTTCTGAGGCTATGCATCCTAGATTTTGGAGTAACATGGGAAGAACATCTTCCATTAGTGGATTTCTCCTATAATAACAGCTTTCAGGCTAGCATTGGCATGGCACCTTTTGAGGCTCTTTATGGACGACCGTGTCGATCACCTACTTGCTGGTGGGAATCCACAGATAAGGTTTTGCTTGGACCTAACATAATTAGGGAGACTTCGGAGAAGATAGACCTGATTCGACGGCGAATGAAGATGGCGCAGGACTGACAGAAGTCATATGCTGATAAAAGATGAACCGATCTTAAGTTCAATGTTGGGGACATGGTTTTCATTAAGTTGTCACCGTTGAGAAACGTAGTCCATTTTGGATCAGTAGGGAAGTTGGCACCGAGGTTCGTAGGACCCTTTCCAATTACGGAGAGGATTGAGCAGATGGCGTATTAAGTAAAGTTACTAGAGAAGCTCAGTGGTGTTCATGACGTGTTTCACGTTTCGCATTTGCGTAAGTGTTTACACGATACGACGGAAGTGGTGGAGCCGAGCACGCTCAAAGAAGTGGAAATAAGGCGAAATGTCACGGTTAGACGAGCTCCTACACACATTCTCGGATTGGAGGGAAAAAAGCTACGCAACAAAGAGGTCAAGTTGGTCAAAGTGCAATAGGGATATGATCAAGGAGACGCGACCTGTGAGATGGAAAACAAGATGCGTACGCTGTACCCTTTCCTTTTTGAGGGTATATTTTAACTTCTCCTTTTTCTACCGCTTTGTTGATACTTGTCCTATCATTTAGTATTATCTTTGCGATGACACCTTCGATCTTTAGTTAGGAAGAACCATATGGTTGTAAACATGTGTTTGAGACATGTTATGCTTGGTGGATGCAAATGGATGCAAGTGGTTGCTAGTGGTTGCTCGTGATGCATGTACACACACATTAGGCACTAGATCGGCTCAATCACCTTCATATTGCATATAAATGTGTGTGCATATCTAAATTAATGAATGTATATTGGTTGTGTTATCATATGGATGTTACATTTTGATGAATGGTTGTGCATGCATGTAGAAATAATATGTATCGTTAGGATTCTTTCGCATACATAATGGACGCATGGCACTATCATGATTTGCATTAAGGATGTCAACTGAATCAGTAGACCGCCTGATTTTGCATTGGATAAGGTACATATACACACACTTTTTGCATATGTTCATATGACATTAGAAATCTTGTAAGGACAATGGATGCCTATGTTTGATGGTTGAGTAGATGGATGATTGGATGTTAGGATATACAAACTCCTTAACTTGGAGATTTCGAGGGCGAAATCCTTTAAGGAGGGGAGAATGTAACACCCCGTGATTTTAAATATTAAAATTAAAGAATACTTAATTTCAAATGTGAGAATTAAGGGAAAAGGGTTACGCCATTGCGTTCTTCTCGGAATTCTGCATGAGATAAAGTCCGAGTTTGAGTGAATTGGACTTCGTATGAAGATGTTATGGCCTTCAGAAGTTTCAGAATTTAAATAAATTAAAAATAGCTCGAATCAGAAATTCAAAATTCGGATTGGACATGCAGAAGCGGGCTGGGCGGGAAATTTCCCGCCCAAGGCCAGGTCGACCAGGGGGTCGACCTCCCCCTAGACAGGTCGTTCTGGGGCTCGACCTAAGGGTCGACCTATCCCCTCGGGTAGATATGAAAGGTGACGATGTTTTGACTCACTGCTGAGTCATTAGGGCTGAGATGTTTATTCTATCTTGACTGGATGGTCTTGATTGCTTCTACGTTAATCTGACAGCTCCTAATTAATTAAAATTCTATATAAGCAACCTAACTCTCAAACCTAAAATCACACTAATTCATACTAAGAGCCGCTATGCCATCAATGGTGAACCTAGAGTAGCGTCCGTTCTCTTTCAACTCAAAAGCAAGATAGAAGCAAGAATCAAAATCAAATATAATCTAAATTAGAATAACAATTAGTCTACATCAAAGGCAAGCAATGCAGTTTCAGAGTGCAAATCCCAGAAAAACAAGACTGTTCTTTTGTTTATGAGTATAATTTCTTTCATAAATTAATTAATTAATTTAATTGTGATAAGTTATAATTGGGATTATGAGAATATGACTATTGAATCATGTGATGTTATCGTTGACAGTTTTGTTATTATGGATCTATTTCATATGTTTAATTGTACATGTTTAACTTGATTCATCTTATGCAAGTTTGGGATGCTAAATCATATGCTATTTTATGAATCATATGCAAGTCTGTAGGTGTATTATACACAAGTTCATATGTGAATCATGTATATACATATGCTAGTTTATATGCAAAACATGTGACATTAATTTACATGTTTAGATCAATATGCAAGTTCACATTTTTATGTCTAGATCTATATTTAGATCCATGGCAGTACATAGTTATGCAAATTTATGTTCTGTATGCCCATTGCCTATGCTAGTTTCGTATGTGAATCATATGCTAGTTTGAATGAAATTCATATGCGAGTTATAGGAAAACCATATCCATATATGCAAGTTCACGATTACATGTTTAGATCTATATTTAGATCCATGATAGTTTATGCAAATTTATGCATATCAATTGCCTATGCAAGTTATTGGCTATTTTATGTGTTATGGAAGTTGTGATGTTGCTTTTCTTTTTATAAGTTAGACTATTTGCGAGTCTAATATATGTCATATTAAAATGTATGAATAGCGTGGGGACAATGGGAAAATATTAAATTTGCAAAATTGTGAATTGGCATAAAATGGCCTTAAAGGCATATAATTAATTTGAGACATAAATTGGTATAATTTGTATACCTGGAATTTATGAACATAATTTAGGTGACAATTATGGACATAAATTAATTTGGAATTTATTGACAAATTTGAATAAGGATATTAATCCAATTTGGGGTTAAATAATTATGTGTAATAATTAATCGTCTAAGACACGAGGTTAGACTCGTTTGTGGTGTAAGACTGCCCGGACCCGCTCGGCAAATCCGGCAACCACAAATGGTAGTCTAATGTGAGAAGTCAAAGGCACAAATTAAAGGCGTAACAATTGTAAAGACACGAGGTTAGGCTCGTTTGCAGTATAAGACTGCCCGGACCCGCCCGGCAAATACAACAACCGCAAACGGTAGTCTAATGTGGGAGGTCTTTACAAAGTTACGGTTATAATGAATTAAGTAACACTTAACCAGATAAACATGTGGTGGGACATGGGGGTTAAGTAGGTGGCCTGGGTGGCATGTGAAATACGATTAGAAACACTTAACCAAGTTGAAAACATGTAAGAAGACATGAATAAGAAGGGGTTAATTGGGAAATTCTAGTGGGGACCAAGCATAGGTGGAAAGCTTGTGTCAAACATGGGGATCCTTTTCAAACCAGTAACCCATTAAGTATCTTTGTGAGCATGAGTTAGATTGAGGACGGGATACACTTAATGGGTTTGATTGTAAGAGGTCAAAATGGGTTAGCGGTGGCAATGCAAGTCCAACGGGGTCATGTGCGTGCATGAGCCCGGGCTGGTAGGTAAGACGTTGTTGCATCGTGTAGATATAAGCCGTGCATCTTTAGTGGTATCGGGCTGCCACTTTGGGGAGTGATAAACCCCACTGTGGGACTAGCACGAGTATCTATGAGTTAGGGAGCCGATTGCATGGGTGTAGTGGGTACAACTAGTGGAGATAGGGACAGGCGGCACCTATGAAGACCACTAGGAGTACATGAAACTACCATTATCATTATTATGTTCTGTAGGAGGGATCAACTTTTAGAGTGACTAGTAATGGTGCAGTATAGTAATTATCCTATAGTGATTAGGAACGAGATTAACGCCAGAATATTCCTCTTGTTTGCTTTGTCATGCCCACTTGTTTCATAGTCATTCCTTGTTTTACCAGTTTATGCCTTATCCTAATTACTTTAGTAATTATATTGTTAAAGTTATTGTACTCGCCAGACTTTATGTCTGACCCCCTTGTTTTCGCCTCTTTTCTTCCTTTCCCCCCCAGGTTCCCAGGGTGGGACTAGTACTAGTGGAGCTTGATTTGGATCTCTTTCTTTTGGAAGTGCTTGGATTGCTGAAAGTAAAGTTCAGCTCATCTCTTTTATGGCTACTTGTGTTGGGGTTATGCTTTTTACTTTATGTACTCAGAAAACAATTTGTCAAGATGAACATTATGTGTACTTGGTTTTACTGTTGGTTTGTGAAGTTATTGTAATCAAACTATTCCTCCACTGCAATAAAAGTTGTTTTAAAATTTCAAGTACCAATTGTTGACATGCTTTTTTGTCAAAGCAGTCACACGTCGAGTACTTGGTAAGCGAAATGCTCAAGCGTCAAAAAGAACAAAGCAGTTGGGTCGAAGTTGCGTCGTAAACACAAGGAAACCCGAAGCCTCTATCAGATGGCCCCTATCAGGCCCAATGGATTCTTAGTCAAGTCGTCATTCGAGTCAAAGGCGAGCCGTGCTCTTAGCCGAAGGCGAGTCGTCCAGCGTGTCCGGGTGCAGCGCCGGTGGGGGTCAGGGACACCACAGTCCCGGCGGCGATCGACCTAGTCGGCTAGGTCGAAACTATGGGCACCGCCCGATTCATCCAATTTTCTCCATGTCGGAAGCTCAGATTCCTTCACTTCGGACCAGTGGAACCGCGGATTCCTTCGCTTCACATTCAGAGACTTCGACTCCCTCGACAGTAGGATTTTCGCCTTATCCACTATCAATTTCGCACCTCACCAGTGGGGTCGAGATTTCGCACCCCAGCAATGGGATTGAAATTTTGAACCTACCTGTGGGGTCGAAATTTCGTACCCCACTAGTGGGTTCAAAATTTTGAACCCCCCGGTGGGTTCGAAATTTCGACCCCCAGGCAGGGGTGCGAATTTCGAACCCGCACCAGGAGGTGCGAATTTCCTGCACATGGCTTGTTTTGGGTGCGAAAATTACTGTTGTGGACCCCGCTGCTCACCTACTCCCACCTAACATCCTTCCTATAAATACCCCAAGCCTTGGCCTTCAAATGGACCTTTCTCCCTTGGAATTTTTGGACCTTAAGAGCTCCAAAAACTCATTAATGGATTCCAACACCTCTGCCATGGCCATGGGAGATTGGATAAAGACCTAAAACATGACATGCATGTTTTCCTTCAACACTTGAAGACTAGCAAACCTTGCTACACCGCCTCTAGACCTCTTGGACACTAAAGCCTACCTTGCCTATAGTTGACCAAGTCAACTCACTCCAAGGAAGAAGAAGGACAACTTAGTCAAAGTTCACCATACATACAACTTTGTAAAGAAATATTGTAATATCTCTTGCAATCGACAAAAGAAATGATGAATGAGAATTATAAAGTGGACGTAGGCGTTAGTGCCGAACCACTATAAAAGCCGTGTCTCCTTGCATTTACATTATTTACTGCTTATTCTGATAATTGTTCACACTCACACATTGGGTGTTGGCGTGCGACAATTTTGCCCATCAACACCAATATATGTATCTGTCTTATTATGTTCTGTTCTATACACCAATAATGCTCTATGAAAGTTAATGCATTCCCTTTGAGAGTGACATTAATGGACGTGGGGTGTTACAATACCGGAGCAAACCAATCCGAGTTTTGATAGGTTGGAATTTTGAAAAAAAAATCGATCTGTCGGAATTCGGGGTGTTACATCTGGTATCAGATCGTAGGTTTAGGATTCCTATATAAATAGTGAGTGAACGTATTTATATTTTTAAAAATATAAATATATTATATATATACCTAGATCCATAGATGAACCCACTAAATAGAAAGAGTATGACATGGCAAGAAATGGGATGTTTGTTTTGTACACTAAAGGAATGAATATAGAAATCTGAGACCCTTAGGTAATTTGGGTAGATAGTGTATAAAGAACTTTGTATGGAAGGAAAATGAATCCCATGTGATTAGTGTTTTGGGTTAGTGGGCTTGAAAGCCTTATAAATTGGAAAAGGTTGAAAAGAGAAAAATGGATTAGGAATTTATATAGTTGGGAGAATTGACCTTGGGGAGTGTCTAGGAAAGCCTAGAAAAATTGGAAACCCGCTTTAAGTCTAACCTATTGTTAACTTTTAAGAACTTGAAATTATAAAAGTTTTAGGGAAATGGTTTATGGTGTTTTTCAAGTTTTAATCCTAAAAGTTATAGTTTTAAAAATATGTAAAGAAGTACATATTAGGTTTTGAAGTAAAATGGGGTATATTTTGTAAATAGTATTTTTCTTGTGAAAACTTTGTCTAAAGTAAAAATTCTCTCAGTAAAAGGTGCATATTATAGAGCATGTATAGCTCGCTAGTTTTCTTGTTAGATTTCATAACAAGAATTTTTAATGAAGGAAGGTTTGAAGTCTCCATTCTGATGATAATCCTTTTTGATAAGTTATTTTAATAAGATAAGTTTTGTTGGGTGGACAAATTGAATTGTAGGAATTAATAATAGAGAAAATGTTTGCACCCTATAGTAAGAGACTGAGTTGACCTTATAGGTAAGAACAAGTCTTAAACCCGATTGAAAATAGTTGCCCTTATCTACTCTAGTTTTAGTGATTTGAAAAAAAATGAAAATGGTTTTCATCTTTTTATATATAACATGTTTTATGGTTTGACAAAAGTAAGTTTTCATGAGGAAAATAAGGTTTTTGGCATTTTTAAATTTTTGTAAGAAAGTTTAAAAGAAAAAGACCAAACCATGTTTTAAAGTATGGAGTAGGTGAGGACTAGTGCCTAGGGAAGATAGGAAATTTTTTGATGCTATGAAGCAGATAGCGAGAATTATCTTGGAATAATTGTAAGTTCCCGTAGAATGCGTAAGCATTGAAAAGCCTAGGGTGTTGCTTGAAATAATCATTTGTACACAGCTAGGACTAGTGGTGACTACTATATAGTAAAAATGGGCAAGTAAGTGTTTAGATCCTGTTGCTAAATTTCACGTTAAGGGTAAAACCCGTTACTGCATTTCTTTTGGGATCGTTCCGTTATTTTGTTCTTGTTGGGTAGTTAGGGTAACACCTAAACCTATCGTGAATCTCATAGTTTGGACTTTTCTGTTTGTGGGGGACATAGTCTCGAGATTCTTGGCCCTTAGTAGTAGCTATGCCGGGTGTATGTTCTCCTGTTTTAGTTGAAAGACTAGAAGCTTATTTAAATGTAAACTAAGATCAGATAATTAAATAATCTAAGAAAAGAGAAAAGGTACAACTAAAAAGGAAACAAAAAATTCAATAAAGCAACAACCACGATAACTTATGAGAAAAGATGGATAAAGATAAAAAATTCCAAGATAAGATGAAAAAGAAAATCAGTAATAAAAGAAAATTTTCTTATGTGGGATGTGCTTGGATAGGAAAAAAATGAATCTTTATATAGTTAAATAAACCAAGTACGGTTGGAAAAAGGTACATAAAAGAAAAACAGAAGATGTGGAATTTTCCGTTTCCACATTTTTGTATAAGAAATCGAATTTAGAAAATTAGATTTTTCTGAAATTCGAAAAATAATGTTGATTGTTAAGATTTTGGATGCAACAATTAGATGGACTATGCTCTTAACCAGTAAGAGTGTAGGAAAATTTGGATGAAAATGTATTTTGATTTTCAAAATATTGCATTCATGTAAAACTGCAAGTATATTTAGGATGTGAGCATCATATTTTAAAAGGATTTCTGAAAATTTTGCATACACATAGTAGGTACTGCTTAGGCATACATGCATTATTATGTTGTATTTCACTTTGCACAAGTGCACAATGGTCGCAAAAATTGGAGGCACACATAATGGATGGATATTATGCGAGTTGTTATTTGATTTTACCCTTATCAAATTTCGGGCACGAAATTTCCTAAGGGTGGAAGAATGTAACACCTCGCATTTTTAAGATAATAAGATAATAATAACTTAATTAAATATTCATAATTAAGTGAAATGGACTGCGCCATTGCGTTCGTCTCGGAATTCTGGTCAAAATAGACACCTGGTTTGCGTAAAACGGATAACGTATGAAGAAGTTATGAGCATCAGAAGTTTATATACACATAAGGATCTTATATGTATATATATTAAATAAATTTATCCAGAAAATAAAAACATGAAGCGGGAAACAGAGCGGGAATTTTTCCATTGGGGGTCGACCCAGGGGTCTCCCATCAACAGGGGGGTCGACCCACCTTAAGATGGGTCGACCCCACTGCAGATCTGGGTAGATTCTGGAGCATGAACGTGGACTATTTTCTGGTCTAAATTCGTTGCTGAACACCTATAAATATATCTTTAGAGCTAACCTTAAACCTCATATTTCTGAGGCTACACTGAATCTCCGCCATTCCTTTCCCTCTCCTCAAATTTATTCAGAAAATTAAGATTATTAGTTTAGGAAAAATTCTGAATCTAGGTCTGAAGGAAAGGAACGTGTGTTTGTAAATAGTTGCTCAGATCTCTTATCGAAGTGAGGTAATTTTCTTGATCTGGTCTATTTCAATTCTCTTTTCTTTCTCTCTTTTTTCTTTTAGTAAAAATAGTCAGTCCATCGTTGTTAGGTTTTGAATCCAATTAGGGGAAAACCATTGAAGATTAGATCTAGATCAGATCTAGGATTTGGAAAGCTTACTAGGTGAGTGGGTTTAAGTTATAGCATTTTAGATAATAATATGTTATTTTTTACCATTCCCCATTTTGTATAATTTAATTTGCCAGAATAATTAAGAATTACTGTTATAACAAGTTGAGATGTTAATATGAATAATTCATATGTTGAATCAGTTAAAATGTAGGAATGATTACATGTTGATAAAAAAACTTGTTAGAAAATGGGTAATGACTATTGTTGTTATAATCACATGATTCACTTGTGGTATATTATTGAGTAAATGATATGTTTAACTTGTTGGATTTGAACAATTACCCGATTAATTATTTACATGTCGAAATATAATTAAACACGAGTTAAGAAGGACATGCGACAAAAGATTGGCATAATTTGATGACATGTAAATTGGATTACAATAAACATATCAAAAGTACAATATGCCTAAAATGTACTTGAAATAGGAATAATTGTTAAAGAACGAATATGCCTAGATTCACAGTAATTTGACACTATGACGCTCTTAGGCACGAGGTTAGATTACACTTGTGATATAAGTCTGCCCGGAACTGTTCGGCATACCCAGCATTCACAAGTGGTAAATCTAATGTGAGAGGTCTAAGTGAATAACTAAAACATGAAATGGCATTAAGACCCGAGCTTAAGCCAACTTGTGGTAGAAGTCTGCCCGGACCCGCCCGACGAATCCAGCGTCCACAAGTGTAGGCATAATGTGAGAGGTCTAGTGCATATATATAAATATATGTATATAACAAGATATGAATAAATGGCAATGATGGTAATTAAATGTCTAACTCAGAAAAAATGAAAGGAAGGGATGTAATGGACTGAGTTAGTGCAATGCGAAGGAAAAGTGATGTATTTCCCTAAATGACCTATTTCTGGGAATGTGGTTGCAAGTAAGCCACATTGAATAAAGTAAGAAAAAGGAAAGAAATTACTTGCCACCATGGATTTAGATGGGAATACGTTATGAAAATAAATCACTGACTCCTTCTATACATCAAACTGATAAGTGAAGTGTTTTCCTTAATTAAAACAAGGAACATATATTACAGTGAATGAAGAATACTGGAATACAACAGTAAAAGAAAATGGTTTAAATGGGGAATGATAATCACCTATTATAAATAATTAACATTAATGAGAATGTTGTATAATAGGTAGACTTGTCCTGGGGACAAGTGAAGATTATATCTTAGGTTATAATAAACTAGTAAGGAAATGGGATAACTAGTGAAATGAGATAAGGGACACTTAATTGTAAATTAAGTAATCAGTAAATAGAGAAATCCGGAAACCAGTTGAGAAAAGGAGGGAAAATATATGAAATATGAAAAGTTTTACTTAATTATAAATTAAGCAATCTGTAAACTTGGAAGTCTGAAATCCGCTGATAAGAATAACCCGTTTGGACTTGTCCTAGGGACAAAAGGAAATTATAGCAAAGGTTATAGTAAATGGGTAGAGAAACTTATTAATGGGCCTTAGTTAAGAGAACTATGTTAATAAGTAAACAATGATAAGTTGTAGTAACGGTGTAAAATGAAATTATGATTAAATGATAAAGAATGAGGAAAACTTATGTTATATTTAATCATAAATAATGACTGACATGTTAACAGAAAACATGTGAATTGAGATATAATTAATTACACATTAAGTAGAACATGTTATTGTAATGATAAAATCAAACAAGAATATAAAGGGATTGTGGATTACAGACATTAGGCCACAATCTAGAGAATAACATGTTGCGGCCTTATTAATAAACCTAAATGGGTTAAGTTATATAACCGAAATTAATAAGCAAGAGGAACTTGGTAACTTGATTAAGAATTCAATATGAATGAGAATAATCAAGTTAAATGGAGGTAAGGCAAGCGCATAAAAGAATGTTTAGACATTGGGTCTAACAACATATTAAAGTGAGACGCTTGGACCAATCCGCATGTTTAAGGGTGAATAACCCAACGGGGTAGATCATCGTGGTGTTATAAGGCACGACGAGAGCGCACATTCATCTGATTATTCTGTTGGCTCCAAAGGACTGGAAGGGGAAGCACGCGACTTCCTGAGATACGTTAGGTGTTCCTAGTAGTCCTCTGTGCGGTGGCTGATATTTAGGCTGTACTTGCAGGGGTCGGGTCTGCGCGTAACTACTAGGTGGGTGGGCCTTGACTGCAAATGTAGCTATGCAATCAGAATGCTAGGGTGATTTGGCAGTCACGTCAATGGGGAGGCGAAGGATCACGACCAACAAGCATAGTAGATCGTCGAATACCCGTCATCGGCAGCCAGTGGGATGCGAAAAGGCTAGAGCTAAAACCAATAGAACATTCACCCTTCACTATCGGGTATAATGATTGAGGGAAGACGCCAACTGGATGTTTAGTCTGTTTGTTAAGGGCCTGTCGTTTAGCTCTTGTAGTCTTTACTAGTTGAGGGAGGGGCCGAGATGGGGCCATAGCCACCATGAAAACAGACCCTAGGAATATATCTATATAGAGGCTCTTAAGAACGGACCTGTACAGATATAGAAAAGCTCCTGACCAAGTTCCGTGTTTGTTGTATAGCCCTACCACCGAAATCGGTGCACATTAGAGGACGTGCGGTTAAGGCATCGAGCTACAATTGACGTTTTGTATGTGGGACAGTCTAGATACATGCATGCCGGCTTAGGGTGGTGTATCGTAGACTTGAGGGCATTTCTCTGATATAAAATCTGATTCAATCAACAATGCCAGTCCATACGCTTATGTAGCATAGTAATGACAAATATATACGGAACGTAACATTGTTATGTAGAGATCCATACACCACTCCGGCATAGGATGAGGGACTGTGTTCATTTCTACGGCATTACGGTGGAGACCGTGCAAGTAGGATATCATGGGGTGTACCTTAAAATTGGGGGTAGTTACATATATATTATATTAGGATAATCCACTGGGGAGTAAATAGGTACAACGTGTGTGTAAGCCTTGAGTGCTGTTAACCCAAGTAACCTAACAAATAAGAAAATAAGATTGAATGGTATATGTAGTGTTATCCAAAGTGTATAATTTAAATCCAGATACCAGAATTTGTGTTCTGACCCTTTCCTCATAACATACTCGCAGGTTAGATTTGTGCAGAGGCATGATAGCCTTGGGTACTGGTTATGCAGTATTATTAATATGGTAACGGTATATTTTGATTAAATTATATTTTATCCATTCCGCTATGAGATAATTTATGAGCTCTGACATGTTTTATGTCTCTGTCTTTTCTGCAGGATACCAGAGCAAACCAATCTGAGTTTCGATAGATTAGAATTTTGAAAAAAAAATCGGTCTGTCGGACTTCGATTGTTATAGGAAGCATCGTATTGGTGGGAGGTCACTCAGGCAGGGAATATTATGGCAACATGGGATGAGTTCAAAGGGAGATAGTGGTAGCATGGTGGCAACATGGGAGGTAACTCTGGCTTAGTTTGTTTTTCTCTCTGTCTTCCTTCACCCAGGTTTTCATAGTGGAGGATCGTAGCAATGACCATGACCTTTTGTTTCAGCTTGGACTTGGATTATTTCTTATTTCATGTATTGCTTCAATACCTGTTCTATGATAATTATTGTGACTCATAAGGGACATGATTTTTAAGGTTTTGTATTTGTACTCTGATGTCTTACTATCCACGAGATTGATGTTTTATGATTATGGTTTTATGGTATTTTAATTGTAAGGTTGTGACTGATTTAATAATAATAAAATATTATGAAAATTTCCGTTGTATTTTATTTTATGTCTTGTGAATTTTAGACTCTGTGTTGTTACTTTATGCCTATTGCGTTACACAAAATTTAATGCATCCTCACATGGGTGATATTAAGGGATGTGGGGTGTTACACGTGGAACAGTTCGAATTCACAAACTTAAGTTTCAATGCCGAAAATTTTCTAAGTATCTTGGTATATTGATTATAATTTCGTATCCCCGAAGTGAATAGATTTTTCGACTCCCCGAAACTTTCCAGAAAAATCTCTAAATGTTTGAGGATATGAAATCTGATCTTGTATCCCGAAATATTTGACCTTTTCTTCTTCTACTCTCCCTTTCACCAATCCCACGTCTTCCTGAAAATACCATTACCACTTTTAGACTTTCGAATTTTGAAGTCCCTTTTTGAAAAAACGGAAAATTTCCTGAGTTACTCAGGATACGAAATTCTCATTTCGTATCTCCATGTCTTAGGAAATTTCCCATGTCCTCCAGGATACGAAATGAGAATTTCATATCCCCTAGACTTTTGATTGTTTTCCAACTTCTCTATCGATTTTTCACTTTTGCCCTCCATTCCTTCCAAAGCATCAAACCCAGCCTCCTACATTGCATGACAAACCAAATCCACAACCTCGACTAACAACATAATATTCATTGTAACAACCCAGAATTTTGACGATAATAATGTAATTATTTAATTAGGTTCCAAAAATGAAATTTTTGCAAATGATTGAATTTGACCACAAAACTTACAATGTTGCATTCGTAATAAAATTCTGGTCAACTTTCATGTTTGAAACTTCGCGAATGGAGTTTGAATGAAAAAGTTACGGCTAAAATACAAAAAACGAACGAAAAATAAATAAAATAGAATAATTAATATATGGTAATAAATTATTTTCTTTCCCTTCCACTACCAGGTCGATAAGAGTGGTCGACCGAGTGGTCAATCACAGTAATCAACCGCTCTATCGACCGCTTGGTCGATTGCAACAGGCAGCGACTAGGTTTTTGATGTATATTTTATTATATTATTGGATGGATGTTTACAAAATTAAATCTTAACATTCCAGGGTCACTTCTATGCCTGTAAATAAAGGGCTAGACCCTCATTCTCCTATTCATATTTTCTGAAGGTAGCAATGAAGGCTGCCATTTTCAATCCTCTGATCTCTTCCAATGCACAAATTACAAACATATACAAATCAGATTGACAAGATTAGGGAGATTATATACACGTTTATGAAAATGAAGTGGTTCTTCACTTAGGTTATCTAAATTATTGAATATCCTTATTATTTTCCTATTTTTCTTTCATATCTATAAATCTAAACCTTTTTTTGTAAACCCCCTTTGAAAATGAATTATAGAATTGTAGGATTGGGAACTTTAGCCTAAAAGCTATGTTAGGTTGGAATTGGATAGCTTTCAAGTGAGTGGGAAATTATATACATTGTTTATAATAAACATATATAATTCTTCTTTGTTGAATTTGAATTAGATACCTAAAAGTGATGGATCTGTTTATTTGTCAACTCTGAATTATTTTGAATATTGGTTAAGTATGTATTTGTAGGTCTTTCTTAGTTATTATCATTTTCTTTCCTACAATTATTATTGTATTCTAGATTTGTGGTAGTTATTGTAAACACCTTAGATCTGGAAATTAGTCACAAAAAACCATTATTAGATTTTTACTTTTATTCTAGATTCATAGAATTAGGTGTTGAATTGTAATTTTGCAGTATTGGTTAAAATAATTAATAATCCTATTGTATTCCGTATTGTTTGTGGTTTTACTTGGTTATTGTAATTTCATCCATTTTGTATAAAAAGGCGTTATTTGAAATCTACAAGGAAAATAAATAACCCAAATAATAAGAGATATGCAAATTCATGTATTTTGTGCATAGTTTAAAGTAGTTATTCTAAACAAAGTACTAACTTACTTCCTTGTGATTTTAAACGACATCAAAATGTCCCCTTTTTAACAATTTTGGCCAAATTTACAATAACTACAGTAAATAACCTTTTATAAGATTTGAATCTTAAAACAAGATTAAACACAAAAATGTCATTTTGATCGCTAGTTTAGACCGAAACATAAACAATAGATAATAAAAATTTAAATTATTAACTTCGCTAAATTTCACATTTAAATATAAATATACATATTAATCTTATCCTTCCAAATCTACGTAAATAACGCGGTTATTAAATAAATGTTTATGGGTTAATGTGTGTTTAAATTAGAAATGTTTCCATTTTATGGCAATAATTCCTATACTGAGTGGAAATTAAATGATTGTGATCGTTGTAGCAACCATATGGAATTTGTTGTTGTAATAAAGAGGTCATGAATTGGGTAATAAGTATTGTAACTATATTTGTTTTGGGAATTAATTGAATAGGATAAATTTATCTAAATGGTTACAATAAATATTAATATTTAAGAATAGAGATTTGTAACTCCAACAAGGTAAAAGTAAATAGCAAACTTATAATATATTACATACATTTACATAGGAATTAAATTGAATTAAATTTGTAGTAATGTTTGCGAGTTACAATAATTAGATTAGAATTTGATGATATCGATATAAATGGCATTTAATAGGATAATGAATGCCATAGGAAAATATGACCGTTAACATCACGAATGGCATTGAATAGGTTAATTAATGCCTTAGGAAATAAGACTGTTAGGGTCATTAGTGGAAGATATCCTAATTGATAATAATAAAAGGAATAGAAAGGGAAATTAATAGGGATTGATTGATGTAGTAAATACTAAGTCCAACAAGGAAGTTAATAAATAGACATTGTAGGGTAGGAAGTTATGGGTTTTCCTTATTTAAATTTAGTTAAACTAGAATTAATATAATTAAGAATCAAGAGTGGACTTAATAGGTTAATAATGCGAGGTTGGTTGCCTTGTTCGACAGAAGTCTGTATTTTCCAGTTGTCAGATATATGTACAGCTGATGTGAGATATCATTAACCATAGGAACTATGACGAAAGTTAATTGCATAGCGAGAATTATTTCCTAAAATAAGGTTTATCTCAAGTGTGAAGTAGTAAGTGGTTGTTGGACCTACCTCTCATCCCAAAAGAGGAAACCCTAAAAGAGAAATAATTTATAAACATAAGCCTACGTTGAGGTGGACGTATTAAGTAGTTAGATCCACCCTTAAAATGGTATTAAGTGATTCTGTAGCTTGCTTCCCCATAATTAAGAAGTAATAAATAGCTACTGGGTCCGACTTGGGTAATCCCCACGTAGGTACGCTTCCTTTAGGTAGTACGTGACTAGGGTTCAATTCCACCCTGGGTTTAGGTATTAAATGACCGCTACAGAGGAACTATAGGTCTGCTTATCCCATGGGAAGTATTAATTGGCTAGGGGATTATCTAATAAGGCCAGTTAAATAGTAACATGTGGGCCTGCCGAAGGAAGGTCATAAATGACGAGATGTCGTCTACCCATCCTGTATGAAATAAGTGATTCGTTACTATATCTTGCCTTATGTGGGGTTTTGGGTATATGAGTGAATGAAGGAAGCCTTAAATTAGTATGACTTAGTAGCTAGTGTCCTCTAATTTATATTAGGGTAGAGTAAACAACCAAGTAAGGTATTAAGTGACCAATGGGTTCGCCATGGGTCTTATGTGACCAGAGGATCCACTCTTATCTATTAGTGGCAGTGATGTCTTAATTGGCTATATAAAAATAATTTGCCTCCTTATGGAATAGTGAGCAGTCGAGAGCCCACCTCTTAGTTTTTTTGTTATTGGTTGAATAATGGTTTAAAGGCTTCGTGATAACGCGTAAACGTTTTATCTTGGTATCGTGATATTGTTCTGTTTAGGATACTACCTTGGGTATGGTAGTTCGTCGTTGTGCGTAAAGATTTAAAAGGTAAGGTCAGAATTACTATCCTACTTAGATATATGTTGTAATTCTGACCAAACAGGATACATTTGTGTGTTGTAGACAATGTTATACATTTTATACTCACCAGGGCTTGTTGTTCTGACCCCTCTTCCTCAAAACAACTCTCATGTCGTAACACCACACACTTTTCTGCGCCCAAATTTCGACAAAAATCGAATCTTAAGCACATCCAAACATGGAGCGTGTATATCCAGTACCTGCAATAAATGAGCATGAGCATAATCAGAGTATGATAAAAGAAAACTCATAGTGGAAACATAATAGGATAACTATTATTAACTTGGGTAACTACCTTTTTCGAAGTAAGTCACTTTTCCACTGCCGAGCATGAGAGAGAACGAGAACCGAAAGCCAAACTTAAATATCTGTGAGAACCCGACCTTTTCTAGGAAACCTGGGAGGTTGTAATGAGGAGGGGAGTTAGAACAACAAGTTCCAATGACTAAGAAATGTAAAACACAGACTATAATACATAGATGTATCCCGTTTGTTTCCTAACCTTGTAAATGTTTTACACACAACTCTACTTTCCTTCCCAAGGTAGTATTCCCAAAGTATAATACCGAGATATGACGTTTATGCATATTTCTGTGAACCCTTTATACCAGAGCATAGTTGGTTACTACATAGAGATTAGACGTCTAATTACGGAGTTTCTATATCCATATACTTTCATTCTCTTATCCCTCATCATTTATTGCCACACTATCAATTATAGATAGGGTGGATTCTTCCTAATCGCTTAAGACCCTAAGAGGACCGATTGGTATCTTATTATTTCTCGATAATTTACTTAACGTTAACATGAACTACAAGGCACTAGCTATGGGCCCTACTAGTTAAGTCTTCCATCATTCACGCATATACCCTTACCTCGCATAAGGTGAGATATGGTACTCTATCGTTCCCTATACCTTCTAGCTGACCTTATTAGATAACCCCCTTAGTTGCTTATTACTTCCCGTAGGATAGGTAGCCATATCTGACCTTTCTAGTTTCCAGGTTTAGGTAGACCCACACACACCTGCCACTTAAGACCCCTAAACTAAAGGACCTATTCCTAAGAGGACTCTTCAACCCTAACTGCTTAAGACCCAAGAAGCGAAATATACGCGAAGGTTGTGGGATCCGTATCCCCTTTTGCCTTTAGCACCTTTCGCTATTGGGATTAAGTAGGTTACATTATCAAGTTATTCTCGTTTAGTCCCTCTACATGGAAATACAATACGTATATGATTCATTATCGTCACAGGTTTATATGGTTGATAATATTTTATATTATTAACCTACTAAGTCTAACTATATTTTATGTATTAAGCTCTATATTTACTAACATAATTAAGGAAGGTTATATCCCTTTTTCCTTAGGGTATTTACTTGATTTCTTCCCTAATTTGGACTTCACATTTAAACGGCAATCAATATCCATTATTCCCTTTTTGACACCCATTTTCTCTTATTTCTATTTTTATTGCCCTTTATGACCATAATAGTCATATTTTCCTAAGGCAAACATTTATCAGTCTCAAGGTATTTATTTTTTGTAGCCCAAAATACAACTACTATTCTTATTTATTTATTGGTTGACTGTTATATATATATTTACGTATCAGGCCTCTCACATTATGTTGACAACTTGTGGACGCTGGATTTGCCGGACGGTTCCGGGAAATGTTCTACCACAAATTAACTTAACCTCGTGCCTTAGTACGTTTATATTTATGCATTAGACACCTCACATTAAGCCGACTACCTGTTGTTGCTGGATTTGCTGGTTGTTTCCGGGAAGGCTTATACCGCAAGTTGAGCTTAACCTAGTGTCTATATACGGTTATAGTTCAAATTTACTAATTGGAATTTACAACATTTGTCCTAATTGATTTTAGGAATTGTAACCATTTTCCTATCACATTTAATTATCCCAATCAAAATTGATTACAATTGTTATTTATTGATTTGCGGTTTGATTTATAGCTGTTAGTTATATTGATTGCTACAAATGGTTAACACAAATATATAAATTCAATATGGATTACATTTACATATAATTCCATAATTGAACCTTATCCAAACATTCAAATGTTTCATGTATATTTTACCATTTTACGCTGATTTAGACGGATATTATGTATATATTTATTTTTGTGTTTTCATGCAGTCAACATAGTTATTTTATTATTATTATTATTATTTATTCTTTTAAATTTAATGATTTGGTTTAATTGACAACCAAACATTCCTTTTTGCATGCAATCTTGTCAAAAGGTTTCGAATCATACAAAAAGATCATTCAGTTGTAGTCATTGTAAATAATGCCTAATTAGTGGAATTAGCATCTTTCAAAATCACAAGAAATATATGTATATATAAAATTTGGAATAGTTGATGCAAATTACGCATAAATATATTTATATTTATATGTACATTTGCACCACTTTTCCCTTTTTGATTTTTTTATTACACCTCTTATTTCAAAATAATACCTTTTATGCAAAAGGAGGAAAATGACATATTTAAAATAATTAAGCAAAAACCCAACAATATTGAATACAAATAGGCATATTTCTTTTAATATTACAATCATACAATTTACCAATTTCATCTTTTTACCCAAATTCACATACTTTGTTATTCAACACTGAACTAAAGATCTGGAATTTTACTACATGTACATTGTGTTTAACGGGACTAATTTCCAGATCTACAGTGTTATGCAATGTCCACAATACATTTTGCAACATAATTGCAATATACTTCATAACATAGCTGCAGGAATATATATAAACAAGTTTAAGAATCCTAAAATTGGTGTTAAGCATAACCACAACTTACAATTCACAATTTTTAACAATACTTATAATCGGATATGATGGTTATCAATAATTTCACAATATTTAAATGAACATATCTCATAGGGAATAGACATAGAACATAGATCTAGTTCAAAAGAAATATATAAGTTATTATAACTGTATTCTCAAATTTCCCACTCACCTAATAGCCTCCAAATCCAAAGTTTGAACCTTTAGGCCTACAATCCCCAAATTCTTATAAATCTACAATTTATCTAGGAGGGGGAAAATCCCAGTTCTGTAGAGATGTAAGAAAACAAGAAGAGAGGGGAGAATATGATTTGGAGCATCACATTGCATTCTTTTCCATTAGATCTGCATATCCTCTCAATTTCATATGAATTGGATTTGATTTGTTATGTATGAATATATTTTTATTTTAGAACTTAGGTTTGGAGAAGGAGGAAAATGGCAGAGCTCCGTTTCCTCTGCGGATTTATATCGAAAAAGAGTGAGGCCTCAGCCCATTATTTATAGGGGTTGAAATGGCTAGGACTGCTGGATTAGTTTTAAGTTATATCCCTTCATCAGTATTATAATTTTATATACTTAAACCCTAGCCATGACTGCTTGATTCGACGAAGCGGTCGCAGCCAGCGGTCGGCCACCCTGGTCGGTCGCTTGGTCGATCTGGTAGTGAGGTGGCTGGGTAATTATATATTACTATATATATATTATTCTATTTGATATATTATTCGTCCGTTTTCGTATTTCGTCCGTAACTTTTTCATAAGGACTCCGTTCGCAAAACTCCAAACATGAAAGTTGACCAGAATTCCAAAATGAACGCATCGGTTAAAGTTTCATGGCCAAATTCCATCATTTGCAAAATTCCTATTTTTGAAATTCTAATAATAAATTTATATCGCCAAAATTCCGGGTTGTAACATTCTTTCCTACTTAAAAGGTACCTCGTCCCGAAATTCTGACGCCTATAGTCCTATCCTACCCAACCAGTTTGTGTACATCCACTTTGCAACCATTTGTATATGTGCATGATGTAAATAGTGCAATTCAACTATAAAATATGCATGCAAGATGATTCTAATCAGATCCTCTTATATGTTTGCATTAAAACTTTGAAATACTTTTGAAAATATGATGTGAAACATCCTAAATATACCGATAGTTCTATATGAATGCAAATTTTGAAAGCTCTTTTTTCATCCATTTCCCTTACACTATTACTAATAAAAGTGTGAAGCAACCAATTTTGCATTCAAACCCTACCATCCAAATCGTTACGCAATCTAATCGTTTCCTATTTAGTTTCTCCTAAACCAAAAAAAGGAATTCGTAGCAAAGTATTTTAACATTTTCCGACTTATAACTTTTCCATTTCCCATCCTACAGTGGAATTTTTGCCTCAATTGCCCAAAATACTCCAAAAAATTTCCATCTATAGATAGTAAAGGAAACTTAAAACAAGCTCTAAAATGTAAAACGAGTTAATTAATAGCTCGCGCACATCGTTGTCAAGTTATGGAAACAACGTTTCCAAGGTAAAAACAACTTTTTTCCTTCTAACTCTTAACATTTTTATCAGATCATCGGTCCAATTGCACCGCTAAAACGCGCACACAAAGCGTTCAAAAATCTTCCTTCTGCTATTCATGTGACCAAAAATCAAAATTTTTCATAAAAATAAATTTCCACTTTAAAACTTCTTGTGTTTTTTTTGAAAATTTTGTTTCAAAACCATTTCACTTTCCCATAAATAAGAAAATGATAAAAAAAAAGTTTTTTTTTCAAACAACGTTTTCCAAAAACTTCAAAAAAATGTATTTTGCGGAAACTTAAATGATTCAAATCACATATCGGCAAAGAAAGAAGTCAGTTGCGCAAGAAATGCGAAAACTAAAATCACACAAGAGACCAAAATAAATTTTAGTTTAAACAAGGAATAGTGATTTATTTATTTATATACTCGGAACGTGGAACCAGTCCTTCACTAAAATTTATCCAACACAAAATTCTATTCTTTTCAGCCTTAGTACAACTGTTAGTTTAGGTAAGAAATATGAGATTTTATTCGAATAGAAATGAGTGAATGACATGAACATTTAAGACATAGAAATGTCATTTACCCAAGTCTTACGATTTAATCAACACTAACAGTTATAAACACGAATCACCACCAAGCCAAGAACTTGATGCCGGAAAGGGAAAACACAAAAATGACGACAAAACAACAACACCGAAACTCCCATAAAAAATGGCTATATACAACGAGATGTCTTGCTCTGCATCTGGAGCTCAAACTAGTTTCTTTGATCTTTAATTAACCATATCATCGTAACATAATGCTCAATCTCGTGTTACAAACACTACTGGTGTTGATGTAGGTTCCCACATCACCATCTCTTCTAAGAGAGAATTTGCGATGAGAAATGAAACCTACTACAAAACTTTTTCTCATGGAAACCCACCTTATATTGTCAAATGGAAAAATGGATAGGCGAACTTACAGAAAGTAACTCCATGAGATGCACACAAGAATACAGGCTGAATCGAATATGATGCAACACTAAACGATGGTTACGCCATCGATCAGGCAAAGGATTAATTTCCGCATCATGAGACGAATCTAGTCATAACTTCCCATTTATAGAACAATGTGCTAAATGGGTCACACGTTTGCACGGGAAATTTAAAATAGATCCCGAACACAAAAACCAACATCAAGAAAAAGAGATTTGCTACAAAGTCTCCAAAGCCGACCAAATATAAGACCATTCAAGTCCGCATAAAACACGGATTCCTCTAAAAACTCTTCGAGATTCTCCTCTAAAAAACAATCTTAAGATAGCTTAATCTTCATCTCGGGAACAACGATCGCCTTTGAAAGAACCTATTCTAACAAGTTATAGCAAAGGCGAATGCATCACAAACAATAACCTATTCTAAGATCTTGAAGCAATTGGCCGGTGCAAGTCCAACTGCCTTACTAAATTTTCTTAGCCCTAAAGCGGCGAGACCATTTTGTCATCCCAACCCAACCAGATGATCTCTCCCTAAGGATGAGACTAAAATGGTATGAGTAAGATCAAATAGCGAAGTTAGGTATTATAGACTACGAAATAGTTGGAGTGAAGACATTAGATCTTGGAATATTAGTGAGGCAAGATCTAATGCACAAAAAAGCGCAAAGAGGAGGAGGTGAGGCGACGACAAAGAAAGAGAAGAAGAATAGAGGCATGGTTCAGCTTGATGAGGAAGGAAGGACGAAAGAAAGAAGCTATAGGGTAATTTAGACGCAACGTTTACAGTTGAGTCCTAGGTCCAAGTTGTACCAAAACTCATTAACTAGTTGACCATTATAGTATAACACTAAACGGTCAACTATAAGATGGGCTTTGGATAGAGGTTGAACCTTGGCCTTATTAGGACGGATTAAAATATTTATTGCCCCGTGTCTTCTTTTAAAATTTGACGAAATCCTAAAAATTATTATCCTCATCACCGCGGTATTTAAAGACTGTAGTTAAACTCCAAACCAACTCCAAGGATTTATAGTCTCAACAATGATGCTGCAACTACACAACGAATGAACGAATTCCAAATATAATTCAGCTAGAATCCGTAATATAAATTAAAATGGATTTTCCCTTTATCTAGCTGACAACAAACAGATGATTCGCAAAATCAAATACCCCAAAAATCAAGATGAAGGATTTTCCTTAGCCTTTCCGAAGAAAAATTTAAAACTTTTCCAAAAATTGGAATTTATTATAAACTAAAGGTTTCGTATTTATAAACCCATATTATTATTATTATTTATATCCAAGTTTTTATATTTCAATCTGGAAAACATTTTCATGTTCTAAAATATTAGGGCTTAAAAACAATTAAGATTCATTTTGATAATTATAATAAATTATCCAACATATATAGGAAGATGGATAGGTATATCCCTTGTTACTTTTAATTCCTTCTTTCTTACCAATCAGACCCCTAAAATTTTAAAACACGAATAGATTAAAAGTCTAAAATCCATACCTTTACAAACTATTTTCCGAAATCGTATTTCAAAACCTTAAAATCCATTTTTTTCCAATAGTTTTAAAAATAAAATTTCCTCGAATACAAGGCCAAGAACTCAATTGAATGTTTCGATAAAGGTAGATTCAAAATTTCGACATGTTAACGTGGACTTTTTCCCCCGTTTTGGATCGAGAAATGGTCTTTACCAGAACGGCTAACGAAACCAAATTAGGAATTATGACTATCTCAGTTGTAGCTAGATTTTATATATATCACCATTCCAGTATCCACCTTGAACCAACGTCATCCACAACATGTCGTGCTCATGCTCTTTACGACGAGATCGCCAACATACTGTGGGGTAAGATAGAATTGGCTAGAAACCCGAACTCAACATATTTCAACTCTTAGTTGCCTAAAGCCCATTTTATATATTTAGGCCCACGACTAATTTTATTATCGAAATAAATTAAGTCGAGTAAGAAGGTCGAAGAAAAACAGAAAAGAAAATCGAATTACATTCTCTCACGAGTCCTAATTTAACTAATTCTTCTGATCATTTAACCTAAGCTCTGATACCAAATGTAACACCCCCACACTTTTCTATGCCTAAATTTCGACATATATCGAAACTTAAACACATCCAAGCATGGAGCGTGTATATCTGGTACCTGCAGTAAATAAGCACGAGCATAATCAGAGTATGATTAAAAAAAAAACTCATAGCGGAAACAAAATAAGATAACTAGTATTAACTTAAGTAACTACCTTTTCCGAAGTAAATCACTTTGCCAATACCGAGCCTGAGAGAGAACGGGAATCAAAAGCCAAACATAAACATCTGTGAGAACCCGACCTTCTCTAGGATATCTAGGAGGTTGCAGTGAGGAGGGGGTCAGAACAACAAGTTCTGGTGACTAAGAAATGTAAAACACAGACTATAATAAATAGATGTATCCCGTTTGGTTCAACCCAAGATGTATGTCTAACAAGGTTAGTTATTCTAGCCTAACCTTGTAAATGTTTTACACACGACTCTACTACTCTTCCCAAGGTAGTATTCCCAAAGTATAATACCGAGATATGATGCTTACACATATTTTTGTGAAGCCTTTACACCGGAGCCTAGCTGGTTACTATATCGAGATTACCCCTAATTATGGAGTTTCTATATCCATATAATTCCATTCACTTATCCCTCATCACTTATTGCCTCACTATCAATGATAAATAAGGTGGATTCTTCATGATCGCTAAAGACACTTGGCAGACCGATTGGTCCCTTATTATTTCTTGATAATTTACCTAACATTAACATGAACTAGAGTGCACTAGATATGGGCCCTACTAGTTAAGGCTTCAGTCATTCACGCATATACCCTTGCCCCACATAAGGTAAGAGATGGTATTTTATCGTTCACTATACTTTCTACCTAACGTTATTAGATAACCCCCTTAGTCTCTTATTACTTCCTGTAGGATAGGTAGGCATATCTAACGTTTTTAGTTTCTAGGTTTGAGTAGGCCCACACACACCTACCATTTAAGACCCCTAAACTGAAAGACCTATTACCAGGTGGACTCTTCAACCTTAACATCTTAATACCCAGGAAGCGGACTATATACGAAGGTTATTGGATTCGTACCCCCTTTTGCTTTTAGCACCTTTCCCTATTGGGATAAAGTATGCAGCGTTATTAATTTATTCCCATTTAGTCCCTTTACATGGAAATACTATACGTATGCGATTCATTATCATCATAGGTTTATATGTTTAATAATATTTTATATTATTAACCTACTAAGTCCAACTATATTTTATATTTTAAGCTCTAAATTTATTAACATAATTAAGGAAGGCTGTATCTCTTTTTCCCTAAGGTATTTACTTGATTTCTTCCCTAATTTAGACTTAGTATTTAAATGACAATCAATATCCATTAATCCTATTTTAGACACCCATTCTCTCTTACTTCCATTTTTTATTTCCCTATATGACCATAACGGTCATATTTTCCTAATGCAACTATTTATTAGTCCCAAGGTATCTATTTGTTGTACTCCAACAGACAATTACTATTCTTATTTATTTATTTACTGGTTAACTTATATACATATATATATATATTTATTTATTTATTTATGTACCAGGCCTCTCACATTAACTTTACAACTTGTGGATGCTGGATTTGCCGGTCAGTTCTGGGCAGACTTCTACCACAGGTTAACTTAACCTCGTGCCTTAGTATGTTTGTATTTATGCATTAGACCTCTTACATTAAGGCGACTACTACCTGTGGTTGCTGGATTTGTCGGTCGGTTCTGGGAAGGCTTATACCAGAAGTTGTGCTTAACCTCGTGCCTAAATGCGGTTATAATTCAAATTTCCTAATTGGGTGTTGACATGCTTTTTTGTCAAAGCTGTCACACGTCAAGTATTTGGTGAGCGACGCGCGCAAGCGTCGAAAGACACAAAGTAGCTGGGTCAAAGTCGCGTCGGAAAAGCAAGGAGACCCGAAACCTCTATCAGATGGCCTCTTTCGGGCCTAATGAACTCTTATTCAAACCGTCATCCAAGCCGAAGGCGAGCCGTCAAGCGGTTCAGGTGCAACGCCGGTGGTGGTCAGGGGCCCCATACTCCCGACGGCGATCGACCTAACCGATTAGGTCGAACCAGTAGGCGCTGTCCGATTCATCTGATTTTCTCCATGCCGGAAGCCCATATCCCTTCACTTTGGACTAGCAAAGCCGCGGATTCCCTCACTTCGCACTCATAAAATTCGACTCCTTAGACAGCACGATTCCGGTCCCCTCCTCCATCAAATTACAATCGCCCGGCGGGGTGCGAATTTCCCACCCCTCCAGGAGGTGCGAAATTGCGCACCCCCTAGTGAGGTGCAAATTTGGCACCCCTCTAGGTGTTGCGAAATTCCGCACTACCTTCGTGGGGCGCGAATTTCGCACCGCTCCAGGGGGTGCAAAATTCAGCACCCCTCTAGGGGGTGCGAAATTCCGCACCTCCCTATTGGGGTTTGAATTTCGCACCCATTGCCAGGGGGTGCGAATTTTCTGTATGGAGGCCTCAGTTTGGGTGCAAATTTAAGGAGGTCCCATTTCCTACCTACTCCCACGTACCCTCCTTCCTATAAATACCCCAACCCTTGGCCTTCATTTGAACCTTTTCCCTTGGAATTTTTGGACCTTAAGAGCTTCAAACACTCATTAATGGCTTCAACTCCTTCACTATGGCCATTGGAGATGGCATGGATAATTAAAAAATGGCATGCATGTTTTCCATCAACACTTGAACATTAACAATGGTTGTTATGCTACTTTTGAGCTTCATAGACATGAGCACTAAACTAGTAAATTGTTGACCAAGTCAACGCTTCTCAACGAAGAGGAAGAAGGGAAATTTAGTCAAAGTGTAGAACAAACATTTATTTTGTTATTCTATTGTAACACTTTGTACTTAGCTATTGTCCGAACTTGTACAACTTTTTCATCGACAAAAGATGTGATGAGTGATGATTCTAAAGTGGACGTAGGTGTTAGTGCCGAACCACTATAAAAGCTGTGTTCCCCCGCATTTACATTACTTGCTGCTTATTTGGATAATTGTTCACGCATACACATTGGATGTTCGCGTGTGACAATTTTGCCCGTCAACATTTTGGCGCGCTAGGAAGGGACGCATAACTTCGACCTCTACATTGGATTAATTACTCCGATTTGTCTTCATATCTTGTCTTTGACTTCAACTTCACTCGCTTTACACCATGGTTAAGCGCAAGTAGCTCCCACCTATCACTGAAGCTCATGAGGCGACAGGAGATGAAAGAAATCATGAACTTTCTTCGACTGAAGTTCCATCGAACTATGTCACTCGAGAGGATGTCGATGGAATGATCAAGAACCTCGCCACGGATTTGAATGCTCGACTCAAGCGGCAGGAAGATGCTTTCAATACCTTCCTCGCTCATATTGAAGAGAGGATAAGGAATACTTCAAGGCCGACTAGTAAGGCAGATATTATCGTAACTAGTACCGATGTTCCTCCACTTACGACTAGGGACTTAGGGGCATCCCCGCAAGCTAATCAACAGGCCGACGCCGCTCCATGAAGCGACGCCACTCCCGCTACACTCGGGGGCACCCCAAACCTCGACGTTCCTCCAGCCCATGACATTTTGGGTGGACAAGTCACGGGCTCCGCTGTTGGTAACATCGCTCGAGCGCCAGTGCGCGCGGCTTTGAATGGTAGCGCTCCCACGGTTTCGGGAATCAGGATTACGCCCGATGTGGTCTCCCAAGTTGGAATCCAACCAGACTTTATCCTCAATCAACCGACTCTCAACTTGGACTTGAACACTGGGGCACCAGTGCCACATTGGATAATTTAAATCAGTTTCCCGCTTTTGGAAATGGGTCAGAGGTCGCGGATGTCCTCCATCGATTCACTCGAGGCGGTGCTTCTTCTATGGACATGGATTGCGTGACTCGCAGTCCGCTTTCTTTGGATATCAGGAACCCTTGGAACCTACCTGATTTCAGGCTACCGGTTTTGGATCCTTGTGATGGTCATAAGGACCCAACCGCTCATCTCATGAGATACATTCGACATATGGAAGTTCTCTTAGCTTCGGAAAATGTCGTGGCCAAGTGCTTCTCGCTCTTCTTGACAGACATTGTTGCAATGTGGTACAGGCAGCTGGAGCCGGACTCCATTACTTCTTGGAATGATTTGATTACCCGATTTGTGGAACGGTTTGGAATCAACATAGCTCGCCCACAAAGCATCATGACTCTAAACAGCATTAAGCAGAAGTCCAGCGAGACTTTGCGGAAGTTCTTGAAATGGTTCAACGCTGCAGTCGCCTCAGTCGACAGACCTGACCCTTACATGGTTTTAATGGCCGCAGTATCTGGCGTTCTAGATAAATCTGAATTCGGGACTTCACTGCCTCGGGACCAACCTAGGGATCTTGGGGAATTCTATTTTGAAACTGAAAGGTTCCTTCGAGAAGAAGATGCGAAGGCCGACAATAGCAAGAAAGTTGTTGATGTAACGACCCATAAATTTTTGACCCAGAAAATCGACACAAAAATACCATGTCGAACATTCAAGCATAGAAAACACAGGAACATTATTAGAAAGAAATTTGAGGGTGAGATAAGAAAGAAATACTAGAATAGAAGAAGAAGACCCAACACAGAATCTCACATCGCAGCAGACCAAAATATAATACAGAAATAAATCTTTATAGAAAGCTTTAAATAAAAACTTACGATCATCAGAGTACACTAACACATCTGGACAGTTATAATAACCTGTCCTCATATACAGTCACACAATAGAATAATACTAGATATCATATGTCTGAACACCTCTAGCTCATCTCTGGACTTCGCAACATTCGATAACCTGAACTTATACAACCTGGTCTAACCCGAGCATTACAAACGATGGGTCAATCTGGTGAACCAGAGTGAGAAAAGCACATAAAGTTTATAGGTATCACACAAGTTGATTTAAAGTCAAAATCTTTTTGAAAGAAAGGGATAATCGTAAGACCAAATCCACACATAAATACAGATGGTTTTACCTTACGATAATCCAAAATGTTTTTGAAATCAATATCCTTTCTGATATTATAATATTGTCTAAATACAAATAAATTTCAATCTAGCAGAACGCTTGCATCTCACGCTCCACATATATAGTATACAATCAAAACCGCCAGCGCTTATTGGAGAATGGATTTCCAACTATGGCAAGGTATGGAACCACCTTCCGACGATGTACATTCGTAGATGAATACATTGGGGATTCAACAAGAATATCTTGCAACCCCAGCTAAACATGACCGGCCCCTCACTTCGCTTGAGAGTACCGAATATATCATCACCACGGTTGGTGGCCAGCTAAACGAACCGATAGCATACAAATAAAATAAATGGACAACCGAAGGTATTTAATTTCACCAGATTAGGTAATGATATACCCTTTTGATAGGTGCAACCCACATAGCCATGCGACCTACCCGATTTTATACCATTTCCTGGTTAAAGAGGTTTGAGGTCTAAATTAATTAATTTATTTATTTGTTATAATATTATTATTTAATTCTTCTGAACATTGTTCACCACTCACTTTGAATGCCACATCATCAGATCCGCTAGATATCACTAATTGACATGCACAAAAATACTCTAGTTGTTAAGCAAAAAGAAGTGTGCTCTTCTCCGCCACCAACATAAATACGTTTGAAGAAATGAACGTACATGACTACTTTGGAAATACTCTGTCAGACACTCATCCATACAAGTCATCCAGGAATAGGATGAACCGAAGGCACCCTCCTACCACATCCTATATAAGTATCACCCCAAGGATCAGTAGCGAGTAGTCCTTGCAATCCGTATATTTCACTCACGATAGAATCACAAGTCAAAATATCTTTGGCCGCTAAATCAAAGAAATTCAACTAGTGGTTCTTCCGTTTATGAAGATCCATGGTCTTCAATGCGCCATCTTCAATTAACATCTTCCACGTATTTACTGGTCGTATTGGATTTCGAATATAATTCTATCCCGGTCCTTCCATACAAACAATCGTATTTGGTCAAATTTGATAATCGGTTATTTAACTATCAAATAATATCAGTTGAATGAAATGAGTTTACTAATTTAGTACTTGCCATTACTTGGCCTTTTTAATTAACATCTGTTATTTATATTCTTAAAAATCATTTCATTCGCTTATAAACTTTTCGAATACATTTTTCAATATTATGTACGGAAATCGTAACTTATGTTTCCCTCAATTTCTCTTGTTTATAAACTAATATCATTCTGGGGTAATCGTGAAGCCTTTCAAGTTGGGGTAATTTATTTACCTCTCAGACCTTGACCAACAATATTCATATCTTCAGAAAAGATAGAAGTTTATTAACCACACGTTTTCCTTTGTAAACCTTATTTATATCTCAACACCGTTTACTAAAATAATTATTAAGTAAACTATTATTATACTTCTCGATTAATCTTTATTAATCCTTTTTAATATTATACTCGACTTTTGGTTCTATTATAAACATTCTTTGACTTGTTTGCCACAACAATATCATATTGGTTTTTAAATCATATATAACTGTCTTTAACAAATCTAATATAAAAACCATAATAAATCTTATATAAATATATTTATAAACCTTACCTTTATATCCTTTACAACTCTTATATTGACATCTCATACGAATCCCTTTTATCAAAATACTTCATTTATCATATATAATAAACGTTACAGATTTCATTTCTAAACTCTTAACATTCATTTTATTATACCTTTTCAAATTATTACAACAACTTATGCGTTGTCTAAAATCACATAGCGGTCCTTTCTAAAGATCCTTAGTTTATAAATCAAATAAACCAATTTATAATTTGTAACAATTATTACATATTCAGTTTTTTCAAATCTCTCACTTCATTTACAAATCCCATTTGTAAATTATTATCGACAACAAATATTTCGATTACATTTAAACACCTAAATTCAATTTAAAAAATCATTTGTAAATCATTTACGACAATTTATATTCATTTCCAAATTTTTTTACTTCTTATGCTCTCAACTCCGCTTAACATTCCGAAGAATATCACATTCCGAACCTCGCTTAAAATCCCAGCTGATTCATTGTTTAAACAGTTTGTTTGAGTTAAATTAAACAAGCGTGTTTAATTTAACTGAAAAATCCTTGTTGCTTCCAATCGCGTCCAGACTGTTCCTGAAAGAAGCGCTTGTCAAAACGAATCCAGCGTCTCTTATTTAATCCAATTCTGTTAATATGTGTGAGAGTTATACACATTATTAGTTATGGTTTAATTTTAACAAATGACTACCCTAATTAAATATTAATTAAATGTTAATTACAAAATTAAATACTTAACGCTAGTTAACCTGGTTTGGCATATATAACTTGTTAAACCATGTTAATTAATATATACTAATAATCGGCCAAGTACCGTGAGTCACGTTGTATTCAAATAAGGCCACAGTGTATGCATTTAACATCAGTGACACTAAAACTGCTTAGTCGCTATCTTAACAAAGCAAGGCATACTTAGATACCCACACACCACGTGTATTTCTAAGATATATGTTATTATTACTACTGTTCATTACTTAGATTAGGCATAAAATAATTACCATGCATCTACTGTTCCCCTTTCTTCTCCCATGACCCCTGTTTGCGTTCATCATTTTCCACCTAGTTCTCGTCCGTTTATTTTGGATACCTGCTCCTTATATATATATATATATATATATATATATATTTCTCTTATTTTTTATTTTTTTAACTATAACCAAATTACAGTCAGAAATCCTGCATATTTCCTTACTGTTCCATATTCTCAACTGTGCCATATGCGGTTACCAACCCCAAATCATGTTTGCCCAAAAGCAGCGCCCCAATGGCCTCATTACACACAGTCCTCCCTTCGTTGCCTTCTCCCTATGTTTTCACTTCAGTCCACCTTCTGTTTAACATTTCACCGTCCTTTTTTTTAAAAAAAATGCTCCGTTCAGCCAAAGACCAAAACCATGCTTCCTGCGGTGTACAGGAGAACCCGTGTTGCCACTATACACCAATTTCTCTTCTGCCTCACGTTTGCTTCCAAGCTTCATGTTCAATCCAAAGGCCTCCTTCAAACTATTTACTTTAGCATGCCAAAACAACGTTGCCCTCCCCTATCGAACTCTCGCAACTCCCCTGGTCCACCGGGGAAACATCTGACGCCGCTGCAATGACCGCCTGAGCCCCCTCTGCTAACGCCAGCAGTCGCGATCGGCTCGGCAACCCCAGTCATCGTGGATTAATATTCAAATGTCGGCTGTTTTTGGTGATTTTCTGGCCATGTCAGCTCAATAAATCACATCTCCACCGACCAGGAGATTCATCTCTCAAGCAGCTCCATTTTGATGTTGAACGATTTTGATTTCAAAGTAAGGATTTTGAGATTAAAAGGAAGAAAAATTGGAATTTTTTGTGCCGTTCATGAATAAGAGTGGCGGCGGACACTATGTAACAACCCGTAAAATGCGAGCCAGTTTGAAATTTTTATTTTGGCTATTTTAGCGAATTTTGATTATTTAAAATGAATTATTTTAAATAATATCGACGAGAAATTTATTTTGAATATAATTCGAACGTATACATTATACGCGTCGTCGTTAGAATATAAATATTTATATATAATTATAAATAGAATGGAAAATGGCGCGGTAGTTCGATAATTCAATTTCAAACTTCAATTGAATGTACCGGGTGCAAAACAATCCGGAATTTAGTGAAACCAAAAATAATGGGATCTAATTGTGAATATCTTTCCAACGAATCCGAAAAATCAAGATTTCATATCAGGAATCAAAAGATATGTCCAGTTGAAAATTCTGAATAGTCGCTATGGAATTCAGGCCCTTAAAAATGGACATTTTGCAAATGACCTCGGATTTCGACGAAACCAGTTTTGTTGGGTCCGTGGTGTCAAGTTATTGCTAGGTTTCAAATTTCATAATTTTTCGATTCAATATGTGAGCGTGGCAAAGGAAAACGCTTTTGACCAGTTTCAGTTGATTTTAATCGACTGGAAATTGGCCATTTTTCAAACGGTCTCAGAATTTGACGAAACTAGTTTTGTTAGGACCGTATTGTCAATACGAAGCTAGAAAATATTTTTCGAGAATTTTTAGAGTTAGTATGTGCCCCCGGTAATTTAAAAATGTACGTTTAAAATTCAATATAGTGATTTAAATGTAAATTCCACGGAAACTGATCGAAATGGTCGAATCATCTTACGATACATATCCCATTGTGTTCGGAATGGGGGTGAAACGCTATGGACGACGGTCGTTGGGCTCGATTTGAGATTCGCATGTAAAAGTCAACTTTTTTAAATTAATTAATTAAAAATAAAAAGAAAAAAATAAAACCCTCTTCCCTTTTTATACGTTGGCCCCCCCCCCCCTTCTTCAGATCAATTCGATTTAGAAAAAAAAAGAAAGAAAAAAAAACCCGACGATCCTTCTCAGATCGAAAAAGGGCGACGCCCTCGCCATCGCCACCGTCTGAGACCCCACCGCCGCGCCCAGTCAACCGCTGTTCGAGCAGCGTCGCACCACTGGAGATCGCACCCACCTGGCGCCTCCACCGGCCTCCTCTCCAAGTCCGACCGTCGGCAGTTCTCCCCCCCCTCTCTTTCCAGACCTCGGCGGCGCTGAACCCCCCCCCCCACATGTAAGTTTGTATTTATTTTATTTTATTAGTTTATTTTGTTTTTATTTTATATAAACAGAAAATAAACTGTTTTTTTTTTTAGGATTTTTAAACTATAAAAGTTTTGATTTTTAAACTATAAAAGTTTCGATTTTTAAACTATAAAGTTGCGATTTTTAAACTATAAAAGTTGCGATTTTTAAACTATAAAAGTTGCGATTTTTAAACTATAAAAGTTGCGATTTTTAAACTATAAAAGTTTCGATTTTTAAACTATAAAAAGTTGCGATTTTTAAACTATAAAAAGTTGCGATTTTTAAACTATAAAAGTTTCGATTTTTAAACTATAAAAGTTTCGATTTTTAAACTATAAAAGTTGCGATTTTTAAACTATAAAAGTTGCGATTTTTTAAACTATAAAAGTTTCGATTTTTAAACTATAAAAGTTTCGATTTTTAAACTATAAAAGTTTCGATTTTTAAAACTAGAAAAGATTCGATTTTTAAACTAATAAAAATATGATTTTTATATGTTGAACTTCGAAATAAAAATATGATTTTTATATGTTGAACTTCGAAATAAAAATATGATTTTTATATGTTGAACTTCGAAATAAAAATATGATTTTTATATATAGAACTTCGAAATAAAAATATGATTTTTATATATTGAATAGCGAAGTAAAAATTCGATTTTTACATAGGTAGTGAAAGCGGACAACGAAGATGACGAAGATGCGATAGCGATGAAGATTTCTATCAATGAAGTGCCGTGGAGCTAGGATAGCTGTTTGTGAGAATTTCTCACCTTTCAATTTATTTTGCTAGTTATATATATATACTAGGATGCAGACGGTGCTTAGTAGCACCCGACACAATCGTCCACAGACCATGGACTTGTTTGTTTGGCTGTGTTGTTAGTTAGATAGTTTGAGTTGATTTGAATTGTTTGGTGAAATGAAATTGATATGATTGATGTGTGAATGGCGTGGGCCTTCACTAGACCGGGGATAAGGCTAGGCCTCGTCCCGTTTCTAGTATCGTGCCGTTATGCCGCCGAAATTTTCTAAAATGTGTTAGAAAAATAAAAATATCATTTTATTTAAAGAATGAACTTAATAGAAATTCATATGTTGGAATAAAATGTTTTATCGTTAAAAATATAATTTTTAACGTGAATGTGAATAAAATAGAATATTCATTTACAAACCAGACGGTTTGTTTATGTACACATATTTGAATGACATTGATTGGGACGATAAATTTTACACATCGCCCAACAACACAAATAAAATATGTGTTTGATTGTTTGAAACCCCACACGGGTGTTGGGATGAAATTTGAAGTTCACTCATCCTGATTGATTAAATATGTCGATCGATTGATTGACAGGCTGTTATAAGCGTTGAATATCTATATTTGATGCTTTTACAGTGTAGTGCACTTTGGTTGATGGTTGATTATTTTCAATGTTATTATATACATGTGTTGTATGAAAATCCATATAATTAACTTTATATGGTAATTGATTGGGCCTCATTCCAATTTGAAAAATAAAGAATAATATAAAATAAAGGTTCATGTGTTGACAGTTTCATTCATTGAGATTGGTCATGTGTTGAACGAAATATTTTGATAATAACAACTATTTTGAAAAAGGAATATTTGAAATAAAATATTTGAAAATGGAAATATGTGAAGCCGTGATGATTAGATTGACACCATTTTGACGTGAATGATATTTATATCGATTTTAAAACGATTTCGAAATGAATTGAATTGAAAACGATTTCGAAATGAATTGAATTGAAAACGATTTCGAAATGAATTGAATTGAAAACGATTTCGAAATGAATTGAATTGAAAACGATTTCGAAATGAATTGAATTGAAAACGATTTCGAAATGAATTGAATTGAAAACGATTTCGAAATGAATTGAATTGAAAACGATTTCGAAATGAATTGAATTGAAAACGATTTCGAAATGAATTGAATTGAAAACGATTTCGAAATGAATTGAATTGAAAACGATTTCGAAATGAATTGAATTGAAAACGATTTCGAAATGAATTGAATTGAAAACGATTTCGAAATGTATTGAATTGAAAACGATTTCGAAATGAATTGAATTGAAAACGATTTCGAAATGAATTGAATTGAAAACGATTTCGAAATGAATGGAATTGAAAACGATTTCGAAATGAATTGAATTGAAAACGATTTCGAAATGAATTGAATTGAAAACGATTTCCAAATGAATTGAATTGAAAACGATTTCGAAATGAATTGAATTGAAAACGATTTCGAAATGAATTGAATTGAAAACGATTTCGAAATGAATTGAATTGAAAACGATTTCGAAATGAATTGAATTGAAAACGATTTCGGAATGAATTGAATTGAAAACGATTTCGAAATGAATTGAAAGCGAATTGAAATGAATTCAAATTAAATTGAAATTTGAATTGTATAGAAATGAATTTTAAAACGAATTTATAAAGAAGAATTCAATTTTGATTGAATTGAAAAGAAAGTTGAAATTGCTTTTGAAATGAATTTTAAAACTATTTATATAATTCGTTTTAAATAGAAATCGACGAAATATATGTTATATATATTATATATATAATATAATGGCCTGAATAGAACGCGCCGCGCCGCGGCAGTTCGTGAATTTCGACCATTTATTTCAAACGGGCATTACGGGAGATCCGACCGTCGGATTCTCCTAAAACCGGAACCGTTGGGTTCGTATCGAAAAGAGCTTTCTAACGGATATTAGAAATTATAAATCTAACGGTTGGATTTGGAATTATGTCCAAATCAAATTTGAAAAAGGTCGCTATAAGTGCAGTTCGATGGCCATTGATGGAAATCGACTGTACGGGCCTTGATAAAATTATTAAAAATAGTAATAATTTGTGTAAAATCATAAGAAATGATTTAGAAAGAATTAGGATGAAAAACTCCATATTTGAAAAGATAAAAATAGATTTTTATCGAAATGAACTAGTTTTGAACTAGAAATATAATTCTATTTATTTTTAAATAAATAAATTGAATTTGAAAAGGGTTTTAAAAATAACCAGAATTTCCAATGATTGCATTGGAGTGGATTTGAATCGAAATTGTCTTCGGAATATTTCGATGTTGGAATTCGTGATTATACAGGTGTTGTTATGGAAATTTGAAAGATATATTTATATCGTTATTTCCAATACGACATTTGTTAGTCGTAGAATTTGATATTGAATATAAGCCGATATATTTTCTATTCAGAGCCTTGTATTGAATATCAAATGTGATTTGGGGTTTGTCGTGAATGGTGTCTTCACTAACACTGTTCTTGAACCCAGTTGAGAAAAGATTAAATCTTTTTATTTAGATTTAATGAAGTGTACCAATTAAATAATATTTAATTGGAATTGAATTGATATTGATTTTTGGGTTTACCGTGGGCAGTGTTTTAAATAACACTCGTTCTTTAACCCGATAATTAATGAAGGTGATTTTGGGTTTATTGTGAACTGTGTTTTAAATGACACAGATTCTTTAACCCAGTTAACGATTAAAACTAAGTTGAGTTTTAATGAATCTTTAATTAGATTGAAATGGTCGAGAATGGAGTATCACCAGTTCTTGTTGCAATCGTGATGGGGGGTTCTCGCTTTGCGGTTTGGTGGCGAACGGGAGACTCTTACCCCCACATGTCCCTTGTGGTGGGGGTTGGTTCGCCAGTGGGCGCGAGACTCGAGAGGGTTGCCGTAAAACAAGTAACTGGGGGACCATGTGAAAGCCACGGTGGGTTTTACCTGCTGCTTGGGGGATGAAGGGATGGTTGCAAAGCCTACCGGAGTTCGTCGGCTATTTCACAGTTGGTATCAGAGCTTTGGTTTACAAAGCTTAGAGAACAAGACACATTAGAACCATATGAAAGAATTCATCAGATATTGGATTAGCAATATCCAATGAGAATGACTCGTTAGAGATGGGATCAGTAGTATCCTAGAACGAGTGTGAAGAGTATATTTTTAAAGTGAAAACAAATTTTGTTTTGAAAATTTAAATCAATTATTCGTAGTTGATTATTTATTTATATTGATTTGGACAGTCCAGTATATAAAGAATTTGCATATACGCCTTGCAAACGTATATTCGAAGTTTTAATATACCGGGTAGATATAGAACCGCACTCTAGTAGCCCGACAATGTTCTGATGGTGGTTCGAAACATCATCAGCATTTATTTTCGAGTGACGAAGGTGTGATTTCTATATATTTCCATTAGACTGGTGTGAGAACCAAAATTAGATAGGGCCTATTGTTGTGATTTGGCATCAAAACATGATTTTCTTTATATATATCAAATTATGAATTTGAAACTCTAATCCACTAACTGATTGATGTTTGTGTGGTTTGTTTATTTGTTTGCTAATTTTGAACTATTATGCCTAATTGAACCAAATATTGACTTGTATCGAAAATTTGGTCGCATTTGCTTGCATATACTTGTACTTACATTGAACAGGTCATAGCAAGGAGGCTAGAGCAGAGAATAAAATTTGTTTGCCTGACAAATAGGTACATGTTTACTACATAATTTACTGTTTTGTTTGGGTGATGATGATTTTATGAGCCTATTGGCTAGCCGCTTGGCTTTTTCTTTTTCTTTTTGAGATTTGAAGGACCGGGGAAGCTATTTGAAATTCCCCGATGCTCCCGGTGCAGGGGAGGTTATGGCGAAAATTTTCAAAAATTTTGGGTGTTAGCCAAATTTTTGAAATTTGGAAAATTCTCAGAAACTAAAGAGTTGGAGAATAGAAGCCAGATCGAGCGTAGAGTTGAATAATCAAACCGCTTTTGACTTTGTTCCTTTTCGGGGACGAAAATTTTTAAGTGGGGGAGATTGTAACAACCCGTAAAATGCGAGCCAGTTTGAAATTTTTATTTTGGCTATTTTAGCGAATTTTGATTATTTAAAATGAATTATTTTAAATAATATCGACGAGAAATTTATTTTGAATATAATTCGAACGTATACATTATACGCGTCGTCGTTAGAATATAAATATTTATATATAATTATAAATAGAATGGAAAATGGCGCGGTAGTTCGATAATTCGATTTCAAACTTCAATTGAATGTACCGGGTGCAAAACAATCCGGATTTTAGTGAAACCAAAAATAATGGGATCTAATTGTGAATATCTTTCCAACGAATCCGAAAAATCAAGATTTCATATCAGGAATCAAAAAATATGCCCAGTTGAAAATTCTGAATAGTCGCTATGGAATTCTGGCCCTTAAAAATGGACATTTTGCAAATGACCTCGGATTTCGACGAAACCAGTTTTGTTGGGTCCGTGGTGTCAAGTTATTGCTAGGTTTCAAATTTCATAATTTTTCGATTCAATATGTGAGCGTGGCAAAGGAAAACGCGTTTGACCAGTTTCAGTTGATTTTAATCGACTGGAAATTGTCCATTTTTCAAACGGTCTCAGAATTTGACGAAACTAGTTTTGTTAGGACCGTATTGTCAATACGAAGCTAGAAAATATTTTTCGAGAATTTTTAGAGTTAGTATGTGCCCCCGGTAATTTAAAAATGTACGTTTAAAATTCAATATAGTGATTTAAATGTAAATTCCACGGAAACTGATCGAAATGGTCGAATCATCTTACGATACATATCCCATTGTGTTCGGAATGGGGGTGAAACGCTATGGACGACGGTCGTTGGGCTCGATTTGAGATTCGCATGTAAAAGTCAACTTTTTTAAATTAATTAATTAAAAATAAAAAGAAAAAAAAGAAAACCCTCTTCCCTTTTTATACGTTGGCCCCCCCTTCTTCAGATCAATTCGATTTAGAAAAAAAAAACCCGACGATCCTTCTCAGATCGAAAAAGGGCGACGCCCTCGCCATCGCCACCGTCGGAGACCCCACCGCCGCGCCCAGTCAACCGCTGTTCGAGCAGCGTCGCACCACTGGAGACCGCACCCACCTGGCGCCTCCACCGGCCTCCCCTCCAAGTCCGACCGTCGGCAGTTCTTCCCCCCCTCTCTTTCCAGACCTCGGCGGCGCTGAACCCCCCCCCCCCCCCATGTAAGTTTTTATTTATTTTATTTTATTAGTTTATTTTATTTTTATTTTATATAAACAGAAAATAAACTGTTTTTTTTTTAGGATTTTTAAACTATAAAAGTTTCGATTTTTAAACTATAAAAGTTTCGATTTTTAAACTATAAAAGTTGCGATTTTTAAACTATAAAAGTTGCGATTTTTAAACTATAAAAGTTGCGATTTTTAAACTATAAAAATTTGCGATTTTTAAACTATAAAAAGTTGCGATTTTTAAACTATAAAAGTTTCGATTTTTAAACTATAAAAGTTTCGATTTTTAAACTATAAAAGTTGCGATTTTTAAACTATAAAAGTTTCGATTTTTAAACTATAAAAGTTTCGATTTTTAAACTATAAAAGTTTCGATTTTTAAAACTAGAAAAGATTCGATTTTTAAACTAATAAAAATATGATTTTTATATGTTGAACTTCGAAATAAAAATATGATTTTTATATGTTGAACTTCGAAATAAAAATATGATTTTTATATGTTGAACTTCGAAATAAAAATATGATTTTTATATATAGAACTTCGAAATAAAAATATGATTTTTATATATTGAATAGCGAAGTAAAAATTCGATTTTTACATAGGTAGTGAAAGCGGACAACGAAGATGACGAAGATGCGATAGCGATGAAGATTTCTATCAATGAAGTGCCGTGGAGCTAGGATAGCTGTTTGTGAGAATTTCTCACCTTTCAATTTATTTTTCTACTTATATATATATACTAGGATGCAGACGGTGCTTAGTAGCACCCGACACAATCGTCCACAGACCATGGACTTGTTTGTTTGGCTGTGTTGTTAGTTAGATAGTTTGAGTTGATTTGAATTGTTTGGTGAAATGAAATTGATATGATTGATGTGTGAATGGCGTGGGCCTTCACTAGACCGGGGATAAGGCTAGGCCTCGTCCCGTTTCTAGTATCGTGCCGTTATGCCGCCGAAATTTTCTAAAATGTGTTAGAAAAATAAAAATATCATTTTATTTAAAGAATGAACTTAATAGAAATTCATATGTTGGAATAAAATGTTTTATCGTTAAAAATATAATTTTTAACGTGAATGTGAATAAAATAGAATATTCATTTACAAACCAGACGGTTTGTTTATGTACACCTATTTGAATGACATTGATTGGGACGATAAATTTTACACATCGCCCAACAGCACAAATAAAATATGTGTTTGATTGTTTGAAACCCCACACGGGTGTTGGGATGAAATTTGAAGTTCACTCATCCTGATTGATTAAATATGTCGATCGATTGATTGACAGACTGTTATAAGCGTTGAATATCTATATTTGATGCTTTTACAGTGTAGTGCACTTTGGTTGATGGTTGATTATTTTCAATGTTATTATATACATGTGTTGTATGAAAATCCATATAATTAACTTTATATGGTAATTGATTGGGCCTCATTCCAATTTGAAAAATAAAGAATAATATAAAATAAAGGTTCATGTGTTGACAGTTTCATCCATTGAGATTGGTCATGTGTTGAACGAAATATTTTGATAATAACAACTATTTTGAAAAAGGAATATTTGAAATAAAATATTTGAAAATAGAAATATGTGAAGCCGTGATGATTAGATTGACGCCATTTTGACGTGAACGATATTTATATAGATTTTAAAACGATTTCGAAATGAATTGAATTGAAAACGATTTCGAAATGAATTGAATTGAAAACGATTTCGAAATGAATTGAATTGAAAACGATTTCGAAATGAATTGAATTGAAAACGATTTCGAAATGAATTGAATTGAAAACGATTTCGAAATGAATTGAATTGAAAACGATTTCGAAATGAATTGAATTGAAAACGATTTCGAAATGAATTGAATTGAAAACGATTTCGAAATGAATTGAATTGAAAACGATTTCGAAATGAATTGAATTGAAAACGATTTCGAAATGAATGGAATTGAAAACGATTTCGAAATGAATTGAATTGAAAACGATTTCGAAATGAATTGAATTGAAAACGATTTCAAAATGAATTGAATTGAAAACGATTTCGAAATGAATTGAATTGAAAACGATTTCGAAATGAATTGAATTGAAAACGATTTCGAAATGAATTGAATTGAAAACGATTTCGAAATGAATTGAATTGAAAACGATTTCGAAATGAATTGAAAGCGAATTGAAATGAATTCAAATTAAATTGAAATTTGAATTGAATAGAAATGAATTTTAAAACGAATTTATAAAGAAGAATTCAATTTTGATTGAATTGAAAAGAAAGTTGAAATTGCTTTTGAAATGAATTTTAAAACTATTTATATAATTCGTTTTAAATAGAAATCGACGAAATATATATTATATATATTATATATATAATATAATGGCCTGAATAGAACGCGCCGCGCCGCGGCAGTTCGTGAATTTCGACCATTTATTTCAAACGGGCATTATGGGAGATCCGACCGTCGGATTCTCCTAAAACCGGAACCGTTGGGTTCGTATCGAAAAGAGCTTTCTAACGGATATTAGAAATTAGAAATCTAACGGTTGGATTTGGAATTATGTCCAAATCAAATTTGAAAAAGGTCGCTATAAGTGCAGTTCGATGGCCATTGATGGAAATCGACTGTACGGGCCTTGATAAAATTATTAAAAATAGTAATAATTTGTGTAAAATCATAAGAAATGATTTAGAAAGAATTGGGATGAAAAACTCCATATTTGAAAAGATAAAAATAGATTTTTATCGAAATGAACTAGTTTTGAACTAGAAATATAATTCTATTTATTTTTAAATAAATAAATTGAATTTGAAAAGGGTTTTAAAAATAACCAGAATTTCCAATGATTGCATTGGAGTGGATTTGAATCGAAATTGTCTTCGGAATATTTCGATGTTGGAATTCGTGATTATACAGGTGTTGTTATGGAAATTTGAAAGATATATTTATATCGTTATTTCCAATACGACATTTGTTAGTCGTAGAATTTGATATTGAATATAAGCTGATATATTTTCTATTCAGAGCCTTGTATTGAATATCAAATGTGATTTGGGGTTTGTCGTGAATGGTGTCTTCACTAACACTGTTCTTGAACCCAGTTGAGAAAAGATTAAATCTTTTTATTTAGATTTAATGAAGTGTACCAATTAAATAATATTTAATTGGAATTGAATTGATATTGATTTTTGGGTTTACCGTGGGCAGTGTTTTAAATAACACTCGTTCTTTAACCCGATAATTAATGAAGGTGATTTTGGGTTTATTGTGAACTGTGTTTTAAATGACACGGATTCTTTAACCCAGTTAACGATTAAAACTAAGTTGAGTTTTAATGAATCTTTAATTAGATTGAAATGGTTGAGAATGGAGTATCACCAGTTTTGCTCCAGGCGATAGTCAAATCTTTAATTAGATTTGAACGTGAAATGGTAATTGAATTTACCGATAACACCGTGGTGTTAGGTATGAAGTATTACCAGTTTTACTTCATGGGATGAATAGGTTGGGATTGGGAAATTAAAACAAATGATTACTTCAGTAAGTTTCGTAAATCCCGACTAGTTGAATTGATATTCAAAAGTAGATTAAAGAATAAATTCAAGGAATTTATCTTTGATAAAATTAATGGGAATCTTTCCCTATGAATGTGAAATTTAGAAACTAACTGTCGGTTAGCCAAGCAGAATGGTTTTCTGGATATTGATCTGATGTTGGTTTCGGCCTTCGGGGTTAATATTTGGGGAACTATTCTCTTGATTAATTTGCGGTTAGTGACTGAAGAATTGGAATGAGGCGTATGTTGTGTTTGTGTAGCACTTTTATAAAATATACGCGAGTTATTCGGAAAGACCGGGTTTATCCCATTTTGAATAACTGATACGACGATAAGTCGAAGATGAAGACGGTGGTCGAAGACCAGAAGTCTTCACGTCGTTTGGGTGATTACTGATGATCTTGATTGGGTTGTACACCCAAGAAGATGGAAACAGTTAGTGATCGTCCAGACGTACTTGGAGATCGATGGATATGCGGGGTACTAGGTGCCTCCGGTTTCGTTCAGACCCAGAGCGGACTTGTAAATGGACTGTGTGTCTGACATTGGATTTTAGTCCGTGTGATTGATCTCTATTAAATATATATCTGTTTGGCGGCGGAGAATTTATTCTCTTGCTTAACGCCCTTCTCTGAGACGTACGAGCTCAGGGGTTATATATTGATGGATATCAATCGCATGGAGTGAATTGCCTGTGTGGCATGCTAAGATGCAAATGATCAAGGCTTCTGTTAAAAAGCAAAGTCTTGTGGTTGATGATCGAAGCACGGCCTTTGTGGCGTAGCTTTGTGTAACGTTGATTCGCGAGTATCACACCCGGTATGAATCAAAAACGGGAGACGGACCTCAGGGGGGACATGCGTTTTCTTTCTAGTTATGAGTGGCGTCAGTGCTTGAACTGGCTGACGAGTTTGACTCATGTGGATATTGCTTATTATTACTTGCTGAAAAGCGAGGCGCCTCGTGATATCGGTTTCGGCCGATGCTTCTGGTCGGCTGACGGGCCAGGCTTACGCCCCAAAGGGCAGAGAAACGTATTGTTCAGGCATTATAATCCACATCGGTGGACCGGCCCTGACGATCCAGGGGGCAGTTGCGGCTGTTCCTGAGGGGCGGACTAGAGCGTCTCGAATCGGTTGAGGATCTTTCCCCTAGCCTCGGTTCATACCATAAATGATAACCCAATTTCCAATACGTGTATTGCGGTTTTAATTGTAGAACTAGTATGGCGACATGATATATGGTACCCATGCCGTCTATGATTAATACTTATGATTTGAAGTTGTTTTGTACACTATGCACTTATAATAGTATCAAACGATTTGTTTTAAACGTATCAAGCATTCTTTGGCTGTTATAAGGGAAAACCCTATCCTCGGCTGCGTTGCATTGTGTGATGGGACCTGGGTCTTATAACAGCTTCATTTTTCTTTATTTAGCATTGCGCTGTTTGTTTTATGCACTGGTATTCTTGGGAGGAAACCCGTTCCGTGTTATACGGCGTGGTCCCTTGATTTACCTAACTTTAAAATAAAGATCTATAACTGTTTTAGTTCTCACACCAGTCCCACGACTGACCTGGAGTTTATTGTTTTAACCTAAACTCTGGGTGCCCTTATTTTGACACGGGCAGCTAGTAGTTTTGGTTTTGCAGATTTATATTCACAGGATCCTGGTTTACAGCTGGAATGATATCCGGAAAGCTTTATATCCGTATATCTCTTCTGGTTGTGTATTGTATTATTTTCCGCTGCTATGTATTTAAATGCAATTTAAATCTCTGATATTTCTGTGTAATATTCTTTTATACTCTGTATATTCTTGTAATCTGATGCATTGTTGTCATATACAATGAAATGTTCTTTTATATGCGTTCTGTTGTGGTTTGTTCTCGAACTATCCGACACTTTCCTTTACGGGGAAGTTACGGGTTTTCACACACTAGCTTTGACCACGCACCCTCTTTTGACCGCAAATTTTAGGTTTCACGCACGATTCATTTATAAACAAAGGGAAGTGGGATAGTTTTATTATTATTTTATTATCCCTAACTTTTCAATGAGAAATGTATCTAATTTCCTACATAAACCCTCCGTTTTTTACAAACAAATATGTACTCCTAGCATACAAAAATATTCCGGACCCAATGGGACAGGTTTCGTCGAATTTCGAGGTCATTTGTGAAAAGCCTTTTATAAATATCGATGAAAAATCAAGCGTTAAAAATTTCTATAATTACATAAAAATCTAAAAAATATGAGACCTTGCCATTTTACTAGACCTCTTTCTAACGGATCCAATGAATCTTGTTTCGTCAAATTTGGAGTTCGTTTGGCCAGTCGTTTATTCGTTTAAAGTTACCCCTATCTAAATTATCTAAACAACTAAATAGAAACAAAGGCATTTTTGGCCACCAAAGTCACATACGACACCTGTTTTCCATGAAATTTGATTTTCTTACAATCATTTAACGATACGGTTCCAGTGAAACTAATTTCACTGAAAATTGAGACCGTTTACAAAAATGGCTATTTTTAACGCTTATATATTATTAATAAAATATTAATTAAATTTTCAAGTAATTAAATAACATAATAATAAATTATTTTTATCATATATATCCAAACAGAATATATGTACAACTTCAAATATAAATTATACAACTCAATATCTACAATTTTGAGTTAACCGATGTCCAATTTATATCAAAAATCCTATAAAATATATTAAAAAAACGTTATAATTTTAAAATGATTTCCACATCGACTATTTTATAATTTGAGTTGGACAAAACTAACAATCTGTATTACGAAAACTGTATTTTTCCCTTCCATATGAAAATTATAATCAGTAAGATTCCAGCGTATCTTGTTTCACAGAAATCCGACTTATCTCGGATCCTGTATACACAATTAAAGTTCAAAACTTCATATTACGAACTGCCGCGCCATTTCGAGCTCGATTAATATTAAATATAAATTTAGCATTCAAACTTCGCTTTGATAAATGATTTCAATATTAAAACCCATTTATATTCCAAATATAATATTTAAAATAATTTAAATATTCGACAACAAAAAATACGGGACATTACAATCTTCCCCTCTTAATAGAATTTCGTCCCCGAAATTACTAAGCTAGAAAACTGTGATAAATTGATTATCATTAAAAATCCATTTTATTTTAAATCAAAACCAATTCATTATAATCAATGTAAATTTTCAATATTTTTGAAAATTTTCAAAAACATTTAATTTCCGGAACAATTCGGCAGAGTCTCCCCTGTACAGTGTGACATCTGCGATTTCGCAAGAACAAAGAATATATATACATTGACTCACACGGTCGGAAAAAAAAAATCGAAAAACCAAAATTTGTATTTTCGCGTAGGCGTACCTCTTACGAGTGCTATTGAACATATTTGCTCAATTTAGGTGCGATTTGTTCAACCATAATCAACCCCCACAGCTATCTGGCACCTATACTTAACTTAATTCAATATATAAGTAACAGATATATGAAATTCCTAAATAATATCTCATTAATCAACAAATATAACAGCACCAATTCCAAATTTAAATACGAACATTAATTCATTTGCAATCCCAGGTTTAAATCCTTAATTTCAATTCATATGTAGTTATATTATGCTGGAAATTTATCCTTTAGTTTATAATTCATTCAGCTCCATTAAATTGTTGATTATTTCTATTCAAACAATCTACCATCCAATAATAAAAAATTCAAAATCAACAACCAATACACAAACAAATCAATTGAATTTACATTCAATATTAACATTTACTTTGGTTTAACATATTTGAACATCAATCGGTTAATACCCGATTGATTTCTATTTAATTATTATTCATTCAATTTTCAAATTTCAAATCTTGATATTTATATTTAATTTCAATACCATATCTTAATTTAATTTCACTTAACCAGGTTAAGTTTCAAATTCAAAATTTTAATCCAATTTGAATTCCATCCAAATCAATCAAACAAACCAATATCTCAATAATTTAATAAAATTATTTCTTTTCTATACAAAAATATATTTTGGGTAAAATTATTTCATTTACCCTCTTTACAAAACAATACTGTATCCATTGACAGTTCAATGCTTCTCTACACTTGAACCGATCAAACAACACAATACAAAACATTTGTATATGAAATTTACAAATACGCTCTCGTATATATACACTCAACTCAATCTGGGGTATTATTAACGCCATCTCTATCAAGTTACACCATAGAGCCAAGGTTATTAAACCAATAGCTCTGATACCACTGTAATGACCCACAGATTTTCGACCTAGAAAATCAACACAAAAACACCATGTCGAACATTCAAGCATCGAAAACACAGGAACGTTATTAGAAAGAAATATTATAATAGAAGAAGAAGACCCAACACAACACAGAGTCTCACATCGCAGCAGACCAAAATATAATACAGAAATAAATATTTATAGAGAGCTTTAAATAAAAACTTACAATCAACAGAGTACATCAACATATCTGGACAGTTATAATAACCTGTCCTCATATACAGTCACACAGCAAAATAAATGCTAGATATCATACGTCTGAACACCTCCAGCTCATCTCTAGACTTCGAAGCATTCGATAACCTGAACCTGTATGACCCAGTCTAACCCAAGCATTACAAACGACGGGTCAGTCTGGTGAACCAGAGTGAGAAAACACACAAAGTTTATAGGTATCACACAAGTTGATTTTAAATTTAAAATCTTTTTGAAATAAAAGGATAATCGTAAGACCAAATCCAATCATAAATACGGACAATTTTTACCTTACGATAACCCAAAACGTTTTTGAAATCAATATCTTTTTGGAAATTATAATAGTGTATAAATACAAATAAATATCAATCTAGCAGAACGCTTGCATCTCACGCTCCACATATATAGTATACAATCAAAACTGCGAGCGCTTATTGGAGAATGGATTTCCATCTATGGCAAGGTATGAAACCACCTTCCGACAATGTGCCTCCGGAGATGAATACATTGGGGATTCAACAAGAACATCTTGCAACCCTGGCTAAATGTGACCGGCCCCTCACTTCGCTTGAGAGTACCGAATATATCATTACCACGGTTGGGGGCTAGCTAACCGAACTGATAGCATGCAAATAAAACTAAGGGACAACCAAAGACATTTAATTTCACCAGATCAGGTAATGATATACCCATTTGATGGGTGCGACCCACATAGCCATGCGACCTACCCGATTTTACCCATTTCCCAGTTGAAGAGGCTTGAGGACTTAATTAATTAATTAATTAATTAATTTATCATTATAATATTATTACTTAATCCTTCTGAACATTGGCCACCATTCACTTTGAATGCTACATCGTCAGATCCGCTAGATATCACTAATTGACATCCACAAAAATACTCTAGTTGGTAAGCTAAAAGAAGTGCGCTCTTCTCCGCCATCAACATAAATACGTTTGAAGAAATCAATGTACGTGACTCCTTTGGAAATATTCTATCATACACTCGTCCATACAAGTCATCCAGGAACAGGATGAACCGAAGGCACCCTCCTACCACATCCTATATAGGTATCACTCCAAGGATCAGTAGCGTGTAGTCCTTGCAATCTGTAGATTTCACTCACGACAGAATCACAAGTCAAAATATCTCCGACCGCTAAACCAGAGAAATTCAATCAGTGGTTCTTCCAATTATGAAGATCCATGGTCTTCAATGCGCCATCTTCAATTAACATCTTCCACGTATTTGCTGCTCGGAATGGTTTTCGAATATAATTCAATCCCGGTCTTTCCGTACCAACAATCGTATTTGGTTAGATTTGGTATTCCGTTATTTAACTATCAAATAATATCAGGTGAATGAAATGAGTTTACTGATTCAGTACTCGACATTACTTGGCCTTTTTAATTAACATCATTAATTATATTCTTAAAAATCATTTCATTCGCTTATAAACTTTTCAAATACAGTTTTCAACATTATTTACGGAAGTCATAACTTATGTTTCCCTTAATTTCTCTCGTTTATAAACTAATATCATTCTGGGGTAATCGTGAAAGCATTCAAGTTGGGATAATTTATTTACCTCTCAGACCTTGACCAACAACATTCATATCTTCAGAATAGATAGAAGTTTATTAACCACACGTTTTCACTTGAAAACCTAATTTATATCTCAACACCTTTTACTAAATTAATTATTAAGTAAACTATTATAACACTTCTCGATTAATCTTTATTTATCATTTTTAATATTATACTCGACTTTCAGTTCTATTATAAACATTCTTTGACTTGTTTGCAACAACAATATCATATTGGTTTTTAAATCATATATAATTGTCTTTAACAAATATAATATAAATATCTTAATAAATCTTATATAAATATATTTATAAATCTTACCTTTATATCCTTTACAACTCTTATATTGGCATCCCATACGAATTCCTTTTATCAAAACACTTCATTTATCATCTGTAACAAACGTTACAGATTTCATTTCTGAACTCTTAACATTCATTTTATTATACCTTTTCAAATTATTACGACAACTTATGTGTTGTCTAAAATCACATAGCGATCCTTTTTAAAGATCCTTAGTTTATAAATCAAATAGGCCAATTTTTTATTTGTAACAATTATTACAAATTCATTTTTTTTTCAAATTTCTCACTTCATTTACAAATCCCATTTGTAAATTATTATCGACAACAAATATTTCGATTACATTTAAACTCCTAACTTCCATTTACAAAATTGTTTGTAAATCATTTACGACAATTTATATTCATTGCCATTTCAAAAATCTTTTACTTCTTATACTCTCAACTCCGCTTAACATTCCAAACCTCGGAATATCACATTCCGAACCTTGGAATATGTCACTTCGTTATTTCATACCGTTTCCCAATTTCTAAATTCCCTTTTTCTAATTTCAAATATTCAGTAAATATTTAATTTAAGCTATCTCACTCGCTTAAAATCCTTTTTATAACTTCGTTATAAAAACACGGGTTTTTAATATAAAACTCGTTTATAAACTCCTTTTAACCATTCATTTCTAATCATTTCAACTTCGATCACTTTTTAAATGAATTCCAATTAAAAAGTAACCTCTTAAATTATTAATTGAAACAATAATTTAATTCATCATTAACCACTGTATAATTGGTTAACATCTTTATTGACTAAAATAAATAGTAATTTTCCTTTTTTTAAAGAATCTTATTAAAATTTAAACAAATATTCGTTAACTATTTCATTAGATAAATTCAAAAAAATTGATTTAATAATCAATCCAGTTAACACGGTTGACTTTGTCAATTCAAAACACGGTTATTTCAATAACCAGTTCCAGTTAACCCTTTATTTAAATTAATTAATATTATAACTAATTTAGATAATTTCATTTAGTTGTTTCTTACTAACAATAAATCTCATTTATAAATCATTATATTAATCCTTGCTCACTTTCTTATTCATCTTAGTAATATAAGAGTTAGCTTTATAAATCATTTAATAAGTAAGACGAGGCATGTGCTTTGCACACGACTGATTTTTCGTACAAAATTGGCGATTTGTGGTTAAAACAATCAACATATATATGTTTGGTTTATTTCCCTTTTATATACTTTATTTTAAATAATATATTTAAAAATCTATATTCAGTTATAAAATAAATTTATAACTTCATTTTTGTCGACAATTGGAACCTGAGAATATTATTTCGGTCGATTCATCTAACGGTAAATCCATATTTATACAATGATTGATTTATAGGCCATATACTGCCAATTACTCAACCAATATCACCCATTGGTCTAAAACGGAATAAATGTTGAATTTCAGGTCAACAATCAAATCAGTCATTTCAAACAGATAGGTTTCAAATGTTTATATAATGATAGTATGAAAATAAATAACATTAAATGTTGAGGAGTCCCGTTGGATCCCTCTAGCCTGTCCTTCCCTGCATTCAAATTGGTTATCTCAATATAAACTCATTCAATTAAATTTAACTGATAAAACAGTAATTGACGACCATTTAACATCAACCAATTTATTTAATTCTAACAAAACAATTCAAACAATTAACACGTTTATTTTATAAACGTGACCAACAAGGTAAGTTACCTTTATTGGGACCAATCGTTAAATAACGATCTGGTGTTTCACTGAAATTAAACAATGTTTAATTTCATTTTTTCAATCAACCTATGCATATATAATTAACAAACAATCAAACAAGGCAATCATTAGCAACCATAGCACACAATTATAAAAACCCAACTTATATAAAATATTAGTGGGAATAACTGAGTGAGTTTAACTCACCTTGAGTTGATTCATTGTTTAAATAGTTTGTTTAAGTTAAATTAAAAAAGCGTGTTTAATTTAATTGAAAAATACCAGTTGCTTCCAATCGCGTCCAGTCTGTTCCTGAAAGAAGCGCTTGTCAAAACGATTCCAGCGTCTCTTATTTGATCCAATTCTGTTAATATGTGCGAGAGTTATACATATTATCAGTAACGGTTTAATTTTAATGAATTACTACCCTAATTAAATCTTAATTATATGTTACTTAACTAATTAAATACTTAACGCTAGTTAACCCGGTTAAGCATATATAACTTGTTAAATCATGTTAATTAACATATACTAATAATCGGCCATGTACCGTGAGTCACGTTGTATTCAAATAAGGCCACAGTGTATGCATTTAACATCAGTGACACTAAAACCGCTTTGCCGCTATCTGAACAAAGCAAGGTGGATAACCACATACCACATGTGTTTCTAAGATATATGTTATTATTACTACTATTCATTACTTAGATTAGGCATAAAATAATTACAACGCATCTACTGTTCCACTTTTTTCTCCCATGACTCCCGTTCGCCTTCATCATTTTCCAACTGCTTCTCATCCATTTATTTTGGATTCCAGCTCTTTGTATATATATATATATATATATATATATCTTATTTTTTTTATTTTTTAACTGTAACCAAATTTATAGCCAGAAATCCCACATATTTCCTTACTGTTCCATATTCTCAATTGTGCCATATGTGGTTACGAACCCCAAATCATGTTTGCCCAAAAGCAGCGCCCCAATGGCCTCACCACGCACAGTCCTCTCTTCGTTGCCTTCTCCCCTTGTTTTCGCTTCAGTCCACCAGCTGTTTCACATTTCACCGTCCTTTTTTTTTTAAATGCTCTGTTCAGCCAGAGACCGAAACCATGCTTCCTGCAGTGTACAGGAGAACCCATGTTGCCACTATACACCAATTTCCCTTCTGCCTCGTGTTTACTTCCAAGCTTCACGTTCAATCCAAAGGCCTCCTTTAAACCGTTTACTTTAGCATTCCAAAACTACGTTGCCCTCCCATATCAAACTGTCGCAACTCCCCTGGTCCACCGGATAAACATCATATGCCGTTGCAATGACCGCCTGAGCCCCCTCTGCTAATGCCAGCAATCGCAATCGCCTCGGCAACTCCAGTCGTCGTGGATTAATCTTCAAATGCCGGCCGTTTCAGGTGATTTTCTGGCCATGTCAGCTCACTTAATCACATCTTCACTGACCAGAAGATTCATCTCGTCAAGCAGCTCCATTTAGGTGTTGAATGATTTTGATTTCAAAGTAAGGATTTTGAGATTAAAAGGAAGAAAAATTGGAATGTTTTGTGCTGTTCACGAATAAGAGTGGCAGCGGACATTAGCTTTGACCATGCACCCTCTTTTGACCGCAAATTTTAGGTTTCACGCACACATCATTTATAAACAAAGGGAAGTGGGATAGTTTTATTATTATTTTATTATCCCTAACTTTGCAATGAGAAATGTGTCAAATTTCCTACATAAACCCTCTGTTTTTTACAAACAAATATGTATTCCTAGCATAAAAAAATATTTCGGACCCAATTGGACAGGTTTCGTCGAATTCCGGGGTCGTTTGTGAAAAGCCGTTTATAAATATCGATGAAAAATCAAGCGTTATAAATTTCTATAATTACATAAAAAAATTTAAAAATATGACACCTTGCCATTTTACTAGATCTCTTCCTAACGGATCCAATGAATCTTGTTTCATCAAATTTGGAGTTCGTTTGGCCAGTCGTTTATTCGTTTAATGTTACCCCTGTCCAAATTGTCTAAACAATTAAATAGAAACAATGGCATTTTTGGCCACTGAAGTCACATACGACACCCGTTTTCCACGAAATTTGATTTTCTTACAATAATTTAACGATACGGTTCCAATGAAACTAATTTCACTGAAAAATGAGACCGTTTGCAAAAATGGTTATTTTTAACGCTTATATAATATTAATTAAATTTTAATTAAATTTTCAAATAATTAAATAAAATTGTAATAAATTATTTTTATCATATATATCCAAACAGAATATATATACAACTTCAAATATAAATTATACAACTCAATATCGTCAATTTTGAGTTAATCGATGTCCAATTTATATCAAAAATTCTATAAAATATATTAAATAACGTTATAATTTAATAACGATTTCCACAGCGACTATTTTAAAATTTGATTCAGACATAACTAACAATCTATATTACGAAATCTGAATTTTTCTCTTCCATATGAAAATTATAATCAACAAGATTACAGCGTTTCTTGTTACACAGAAATCCGACTTATCTCGGATCCTGTATACACAATTAAGTTTCAAAACTCCATATTACGAACTACCGCGCCATTTCAAGCTCGATTTATATTAAATATAAATTTAACATTCAAACTTCGTTTTAATAAATGATTTCAATATTAAAATCCATTAATATTCCAAATATAATATTTAAAATAATAAAATAATTTAAATATTCGACAACCAAAAATACGGGACATTACAATCTTCCCTCCTTAATAGAATTTCGTCCCCGAAATTACTAAGCTAGAAAACTGTTACAAATTCATTATCTTCAAAAATCCATTTTACTTTAAAAATCCATTTTACTTTAAATCAAAACCAATTCATTATAATAAATATAAATTTAGAAAAAATTTGAAAATTTTCTAACACATTAAATTCCCGGAAAAAATTCGGCAGAGTCTCCCCTGTACGGAGTGACATACACCATATCGCAGGAACCAATAATATATATACATCGACTCACACAGTCGAAAACCAAAAACCAAAAAACCAAAATTTGTATTTTCGCGTTGGCGTACCTCTTACGAGCGCTATTGAACATATTTGCTCAATTTACATGCGATATATTCAACCGAAATCAACCCCCACAACTATCTGGCACCTGTACTTGACTCAATTCAATATATAAGTAACAGATATATGAAATTCCTAAATAATATCTCACTAATCAACAAATATAACAACACCAATTCCAAATTCAAACACGAACATCAATTCATTTGCAATCCCAGTTTTAAATCCTTAATTTCAATTCATATGCAGTTTTATTTCAGTTTTATTATGCTAGAAATTTATCCTTTAGTTTATGATTCATTCAGCTCCATTAAATTTTTGATTATTTCTATTCAAACAATCTACCACCCAACAACAAACAATTCAAAATCCACAACCAATACACAACCAAGTCAATTGAATTTATATTCAATATTAAAATTTACTTTGGTTTAACATATTTGAACATCAATCGGTTAATACTAGATTGATTTCTATTTAATTATTATCCATTAAATTTTCAAATTTCAAATCTTGATATTTATATTTAATTTCAATACCATATCTTAATTTAATTTCACTTAACCAGGTTAAGTTTCAAATTCAAAATTTTAATCCAATTTAAATTCCATTCAAATCAATCAAACAAACCAATATCTCAATAATTTAATAAAATTATTTCTTTTCTATACAAAAATATATTTTGGGTAAAATTATTTCGTTTACCCTCTTTACAAAACAATACTATATCCATTGACAGTTCAATGCTTCTCAACACTTGAACCTATTAAACAACACAATACAAAAAAATTGTATATGAAATTACAAATACGCTCCTGTATATATACACTCAACTCAATCTGGGGTATTACTAACCCCATCTCTATCGAGTTACACCATAGAGCGAAGGTTATTAAACCAGTAGCTCTGATACCACTGTAACGACCCAGGATTTTCGACCTAGAAAATCGACACAAAAACACCATGTCGAACATTCAAGCATCGAAAACACAGGAACGTTATTAGAAAGAAATTAGAGGGTGAGATAAGAAAGATAGAAATATTATAATAGAATAAGAAGACCCAACACAACACAGAGTCTCACATCGCAGCAGACCAAAATATAATACAGAAGCAAATCTTTATAGAGAGCTTTAAATAAAAACTTACAATCATCAGAGTACATCAACACATTTGGACAGTTATAATAACCTGTTCTCATATACAGTCATTTAGCGGAATAAATACAGGATATCATACGTCCGAACACCACCAACTCATCTCTGGACTTCGCAGCATTCGATAACCTGAACCTGTACGACCAGGTCTAACCCAAGCATTACAAACAACGGGTCAGTTTGGTGAACCAGAGTGAGAAAAACACATAAAGTTTATATGTATCACACAAGTTGATTTTAAAGTCAAAATCTTTTTGAAAGAAAAGGATAATCGTAAGACCAAATCCACACATAAATATGGACAGTTTTCACCTTACGATAACCCAAAACGTTTTTGAAATCGCTATCTTTTCCGATATTATAATAGCGTATAAATACAAATAAATATCAATCTAGCAGAACACTTGCATCTCACACTCCACATATATAGTATACAATGAAAACCGCGAGCGCTTATTGGAGAATGGATTTTCAACTATGGCAAGGTATGGAACCACCTTCCCACAATGTACCTCCGAAGATGAATACATTGGGGATTCAATAAGAACATCTTGCGACCCCGACTAAACATGACCGGCCCCTCACTTCGCTTGAGAGTACCAAATATATCATTATCACGGTTAGGGGCCAGCCAACCGAACCGACGACATACAAATAAAATAAAGGGACAACCTAAGGCATTTAATTTCACCAGGTCAGGTAATGATATACCCTTTTGATGGGTGCGAACCTCATAGCCATGCGACCTACCCGATTTTATACCATTTCCAGGTTGAAGAGGCTTGAGGTCTAAATTAATTAATTAATTTATTTATTAATCATTATAATATTATTATTTAATTCTTCTGAACATCGGCCACCATTCACCTTGAATGCCACATCGTTAGATCCGCTAGATATCACTAATTGACATCCACAAAAATACTCTAGTTGTTAAGCTAAAAGAAGTGCGCTCTTCTCCGCCATCAACATAAATACGTTTGAAGAAATCAACGTGCGTGACTCCTTTGGAAATACTCTGTCAGACACTCGTCCATGCAAGTCATCCAGGAACAGGATGAACCGAAGGCAACCTCCTACCACATCCTATATAGGTATCACCCCAAGGATCAGTCGCGAGTAGTCCTTGCAATCCGTAGATTTCACTCACGACAGAATCACAAGTCAAAATATCTCCGATCGCTAAAGCAGAGAAATTCAATCAGTGGTTCTTCCATTTATGAAGATCCACGGTCTTCAATGTGCCATCTTCAATTAACATCTTCCACGTATTTGCTGGTCGGAATGGTTTTCGAATATAATTCGATCCCGGTCTTTCCGTACCAATAATCGTATTTGGTCAGATTTGATAGTTGGTTATTTAACTATCAAATAATATCAGGTGAATAAAATGAGTTACTGATTCAGTACTTGACATTACTTGGCCTTTTCAATTAACATCTACTAATTGTATTCTTAAAAATCATTTCATTCGCTTATAAACTTTTCGAATACAGTTTTCAATATTATTTACGGAAATCATAACTTATGTTTCCCTCAATTTCTCTTGAATATAAACTAATATCATTCTGGGGTAATCTTGAAGCCGTTCAAGTTGGGGTAATTTATTTACCTCTCAGACCTTGACCAACAACATTCATATCTTCAGAATAGATAGAAGTTTATTAACCACACGTTTTCCTTTGAAAACCTAATTTATATATCAACACCGCTTACTAAATTAATTATTAAGTAAACTATTATTACACTTCTCGATTAATCTTTATTAATCCTTTTTAATATTATACTCAACTTTTGGTTCTATTATAAACATTCTTGGACTTGTTTGCAACAACAATATCATATTGGTTTTTAAATCATATATAACTGTCTTTAACAAATCTAATATAAATATCTTAATAAATCTTATATAAATATATTTATAAATCTTACCTTTATATCCTTTACAACTCTTATATTGACATCTCATATGAATCCCTTTTATCAAAACACTTCATTTATCATCTATAACAAACGTTACAGATTTCATATCTAAATCTTAACATTCATTTTATTATACCTTTTCAAATTATTACGACAACTTATGCATTGTCTAAAATCACATAGCAATCCTTTTTAAAGATCCTTAGTTTATAAATCAAATAGACCAATTTATTGTTTGTAACAGTTATTACAAATTCATTTTTTTCAAATCTCTCACTTCATTTACAAATCCCATTTGTAAATTACATTGACAACAAATATTTCGATTACATTTCAACTCCTAACATCCATTTACAAAATCATTTGTATATCATTTACGATAATTTATATTCATTGCCATTCCCAAAATCTTTTACTTCTTAAACTCTCAACTATGCTTAACATTCCGAACTTCGGAATATCACATTCCAAACCTCGGAATATCTCACTTCGTTATTTTATACCATTTCCTAATTTCTAAATTCCCTTTTTCTAATTTCAAATATTCTGTAAATATTTAATTTAAGCTATCACATTCGCTTAAAAAATATTTTATAATTTCGTTATAAAAACACGGGTTTTTAATATAAAACTCGTTCATAAACTCCTTTTCACCATTCAATTCGATTCATTTCAACTTCGATCACTTTTTAAATGAATTCCAATTAAAAAGTAACCTCTTAAATTATTAATTGAAATAATAATTTAATTCATCATTAACTACTATACAAGTGGTTAACTTCTTTATTGACTAAAATAAATAACAATTTTCCTTTTTTTAAAAGAATATTATTAAAATTTAAGCAAATATTCATTAACTATTTCATTAGATAAATTCAAACAAATTGATTTAATAATCAATCCAGTTAACACGATTGACTTTGCCAATTCAAAACACAGTTATTTCGTTAACCAGTTCCAGTAAGTCCTTTATTTAAATTAATTAATATTATAACTAATTTAAATAATTTCATTTAATTATTTCTTACAAACAATAAATCTCAGTTATAAATCATTATATTAATCCTTGCTCACTTGCTTATTTATCTTAGTAATATAAGAATTAGCTTTATAAATTATTTAATAAGTAAGATGAGGCACGTGCTTCGCACACGACTGATTTTTGGTACAAAATTGGCTATTTGTGGTTAAAACAATCAACACACACACATATATATATATATGTTTGTTTTATTTCTCTTTTATTAAATTTATTTTAAATAATATATTTAAAAATCTATATTCAGTTATAAAATAAATTTATAACTTCATTTCGGTCGATTCATTCGACGATGAATCCATACTTATACAATGATTGATTTATAGGCCATATACTGCCAATTACTCAACCAATATCACCCGTTGGTTTAAAACAGAACAAATGTTGAATTTCAGGTCAACAATCAAATCAACCATTTCAAACAGATAGGTTTCAAATGTTCATATAATGATAGTATGAAAATAAATAACATTAAATGTATTTGAGGAATCCCGTTGGATCCCTCCAACCTGTCCTTCCCTGCATTCAAATTGGTTATCTCAATATAAACTCACTCAATTAAATTTAACTGATATAACAGTAAATGACGACCATTTAACATCAATCAATTTATTTAATTCTAACAAAACAATTCAAATAATTAACACGTTTATTTTATAAACGTGACCAACAAGGTAAGTTACCTTTATTGGGAATAATCGTTAAATAACGATTTGGTGTTTCATTGAAATTAAACTACATTTAATTTCATTTGTTCAATCAACCTATGCATATATAATTAACAAACAATCAAACAGGCAATCATTAGCAACCATAGCACACAATTATAAAAACCCAACTTATATAAAATATAAGTAGGAATAACTGAGTGAGTTTAACTCACCTTGAGTTGATTCATTGCTTAAACAGTTTGTTTCAGTTAAATAAAACAAGCGTGTTTAATTTAACTAAAAAATCCCAGTTGCTTCCAATCACGTCCGATCTGTTCCTTAAAGAAGCGCTTGTCAAAACGATTCCAGCGTATCTTATTTGATCCAATTCTGTTAATATGTGTGAGAGTTATACATATTATCAGTTACGGTTTAATTTAATCAATTACTACGCTAATTAAATCTTAATTATATGTTAATTACCTAATTAAATACTTAACGCTAGTTAACCCGGTTAGGCATATATAACTTGTTAAACCGTGTTAATTAATATATACTAATAATCGGCCATGTACCGTGAGTCACATTGTATTCAAATAAGGCCACAGTGTATGCATTTAACATCATTAACACTAAAAGAGCTTAGTCGCTATCTGAACAAAGGAAGGCATACTTGGGTACCCATATACTACGTGCATTTCTAAGATATATGTTATTATTACTACTGTTCATTACTTAGATTACGCATAAAATAGTTACCACGCATCTACTGTTCCCCTTTCTTCTCCCATGACTCCCGTTCGCCTTCATCATTTTCCACCTGCTTCTCGTCCATTTATTTTGGATACCTGCTCCTTATGTGTATATATATATATTTCTCTTATTTTTTAATTTTTTAATTGTAACCAAATTTACAGTCAGAAATCCTGCATATTTACTTAGTATTCCATATTCTCAACTGTGCCATATGCGGGTACAAACCCCAAATCATGTTTGCCCAAAAGCAGCGCCCCAATGGCCTCATCACGCACAGTCCTCCCTTCGTTGCCTTCTCCCCATATTTTCTCTTCAGTCCACCTGCTATTTCACATTTCACCGTCCTTTTTTTAATGCTCCGTTCAGCCAGAGACCGAAACCATGCTTCCTGCGGAGTACAGGAGAACCCATGTTGCCACTATACACCAATTTACCTTCTACCTCGTGTTTTCTTCCAAGCTTCATGTTCAATCCAAAGGCTTTCTTCAAACCGTTTACTATAGCATGCCAAAACAACATTGCCCGCCCCTATCAAACTGTCGCAACTCCCCTGGTCCACCGGAGAAACATCTGACGCCACTGCAATGACCGCCTGAGCCCCCTCTATTAAGCCAGCAGTCGCGATCAGCTCGGCAACTCCAGTTGTCGTGGATTAATCTTCAAACGCCAGCCAATTATGGTGATTTTCTGGTTGTGTTAGCTCACTAAATCACATCTCCACCGACCAGAAGATTCATCTCGTCAAGCAGCTCCATTTTGGTGTTGAACGATTTTGATTTCAAACTAAGAATTTTGAGATTAAAGGAAGAAAAATTGTAATGTTTTGTGTCGTTCATGAGTAAGAGTGGCGGCGGTTTGACCACGCACCATCTTTTGACCACAAATTTTAGGTTTCACGCACGCATCATTTATAAACAAAGGGAAGTGGGATAGTTTTATTATTATTTTATTATCCATAACTTTGCAATGAGAAATGTGTCAAATTTCCTACATAAACCCTCCGTTTTTGACAAACAAATATGTATTCCTAGCATAAAAAATATATTCCGGACCCAATGGGACAGGTTTCGTAGAATTCGGAGGTCGTTTGTGAAAAGTCCCTTATAAATATTGATGAAAAATCAAGTGTTAAAATTTTCTATAATTACAAAAAAAATCTAAAAAATATGAGACCTTGCCATTTTACTAGACCTCTTCCTAACGGATCCAATGAATCTTGTTTCGTCAAATTTGGAGTTCGTTTGGCTAGTCGTTTATTCGTTTAAAGTTACCCATGTCTGAATTGTCTAAACAATTAAACAGAAACAAAGGCATTTTTGGCCACCAAAGTCACATACGACACCCGTTTTCCACGAAATTTGATTTTCTTACAATAATTTAATGATATGGTTCCAATGAAACTAATTTCACTGAAAACTGAGACCGTTTGCAAAAATGGCTATTTTTAACGCTTATATAATATTAATTAAATTTCCAAATAATTAAATAAAATAATAATAAATTATTTTTATCATATATATCCAAACAAAAAATATATATAAAACTTCAAATATAAATTATACAACTCAATATCGTCAATTTTGAGTTAACCGATGTCCAATTTGTAACAAAAATCCTATAAAATATATTAAATAACATTATAATTTAATAACGATTTCCACAACGACTATTTAAAAATTTATTTTGGACATAACTAACAATCTATATTACGAAATATGAATTTTTCTCTTCTATATGAAAATTATAATCAACAAGATTCCAGCGTTTCTTATTTCATAGAAATCCGACTTATCTCGGATCCTGTATACACAATTAAATTTTTAAACTCCATATTATGAACTGCCGCGCCATTTTGAGCTCGATTAATATTAAATATAAATTCAACGTTCAAACTTCATTTTAATAAACAATTTCAATATTAAAATCCATTAATATTCCAAATACAATATTAAAAATAATAAAATAATTTAAATATTTGACAACCAAAAATACGGGACATTACAGTTGATGATAATGCAGTTAAGGACGTGAAATCTTCCGACTCTGGAAAAGCTAAAGATTCGGCTCAGCAACCTCCTTTGGGGAATGATCGTAACAGCGCTAATAGGAAACATAGGTTCTCGACCTACTCGTAGCTTACTCACACTCTCGAGGAAATCTACAGGGAAGTTCACCCTATTACTCCCTTCAAAAAGCCTCCCACTCGGGATACCCCTCGACAATAAGTAATCCCAGCCGATATTGCATATTTCACGAAACCGATAGTCACAATACAAATGAGTGTCGTCATCTCGAGAACGCTATTGAAGAGCGTGTCAGAAATGGAGAACTGACACAGTTTGTCCTGAACCCTCAATGGAATCAGGATAGGTCCGAGACCAGCACCCGGCGCGGCATCATCATCAACTAAATCTCTCACTAGATCTGATGTCTAGGGTTCAAGCCTCCCTAACATCAGTATCTTACGGTTTTTCAGTCTTTTAGTATTAATATGGTTTTCTATGGTTTTGGCGCTCCTCACTCACGGATTTCTCAATCTAGCTCTTTAGGCTCCGTTATTTGGGCTTCGGCCCATGGCATTTGCTTTAAGGACTTTAGTCCTTTGGATGTATCCTTCCTTTTGGTTATTAATAAAAGGTTTACTTTTCTCGGCTTTGAATTGTGAATAGTTATGTTTGTTTACCCATGTAATAGGAACTAAGGAGATCCTAGGCACGCTCTTCACGAACAAAAGACTATTCGCTTTCCTCTACGAGTGAACTTGAAATCAAAAAAAGACCAAGTCCGCTTACCCATGCACGGGGGTAGGCCAGCTCCGTAGGCATGCTCTTTACGGATGACGAACCGTGAGGTTTTCATTTGGCTTTAATAAAGATCCCTAACTTTTATAACTTTAATAAAATTACTTCGCAATGTATGGACGCTTAGTTGTATAGTATGAAATCGATAACGGGATTGCAAACTCTAATAAGCGGCCGACTATCTCGGTTTAGTGCAGGTGGACTTATTCGCGACACGATAAGAATATCCACTCGTGAGTTTATGATGAGTATCGGATCTTCTACGGTCCTTCTCATTTGGATTAGTGGGTCGCCTTGTCAACGACCTTGGATCACACCGGGTGGACTTGTCAATGACACGACAAGAATATCCACTCGTGACTATCTTGGCCTCTTGTCTTACTTCGATAAGGTCGTCTTGACTCCACTTGCCAAGGTCATCTCCCTAACGCGAGATTTCCTTGAATTCCACTTGCCAAGGTCATTTCCCTAACGTGAGATTTCCTTACATGCCACTTGCCAAGGTCATCTCCCTAACGCAAGGTTTCCTTGAACGCCACTAGCCAAGGTCATCTCCCTAACACGGGATTTCCTTGAATGCCAACTTACAAGGTTATCTCCTTGATGCGAGATTTCCTTGAATGCCACTTGCCAAGGTCATCTCCCGAACGCGATATTTCCTTGAATGCCACTTGCCGAGGTAATCTCTCTAACACGAGATTTCCTTGAATGCTACTTGCCGAGGTCATCTCCCTAATGCGAGATTTCCTTGAATTCCACCTACCAAGGTCATCTCCTTAACCTGAGATTTCCTTGAATGCCACTTGCCAAGGTCATCTACTTAACGCGAGATTTCCTTGAATGCCACTTGCCAAGGTAATCTCCCTAACACGAGATTTCCTTAATTGCTACTTGCCGAGGTCATCTCCCCATAGCGAGATTTCCTTGAATGCCACTCGTCAAGGTCATCTCACCAATGTGAGATCTCCTTGAATGCTACTTTCCCAGACCATCTCACCTACATGAAATTTCCTTGAATGCTCTAACATGCCTTGGCCATCTCACTAATGTGAGATCGCCTTGAACGCAGTCTATCAAATGAATACAATGACCTACAGAAGCCTTGTCGGCAGCGCGGAAAGACCGCTCCCCTATGGTTATGTGTACACCTTTTCTATGCAGGTTACTGGGCTTCTCCAATCTTTTGGATACTCTGGCTGTTTTGGCTTTCTATTAATACGATCCTAAGTGATTGAATAGTTTGATCAGAGTCTTTGACCTTAAGAGGAATTGAGTTCATTGAGATGCTAACCTCATATAATTGAAGAGATGAACCTCTACTGAATAGTTCTTCACTTTTAACACTCTCACTTGACCTAGCTATAGTCACTCGATTGACGTCATGCCATGATTTGGATATAATCAAAGCAACACTTATGTATTGAAGATTCACAATTTCTCAAGTGGAGAGAATAATGTAAATCGGTCACACCAATTTTTCGTTTGTCTTTAGCTATATTAATCGATATACAATTTTTAAGTGAATCATTTCACAGTTATCTAATAAATATGATACATAACCTATAGTTGCCCTTAACATCCATGAGTAATACACTATCCAATATTTAGAGAGCTTTACGTACTCTGGTCTCAACTGATATGTTGATATTTAATCTTAATGCATCTTGGATAGAAGCATTTCAAATGATACATTTATATCTGGTTGATAAATTTAACATGCTTAAAATACTTTGTAACTATTGCCACATAATATATCCTTTATGCAATTCTATTAAATATGCCTTATATTATGTTGATTATATAATATAGCACATTATATCATGTCTATTATGCAAAAAATACATTTTACTTTGTATAAGATTTGTCAATGAGTTAGATAAATGTAGTAGAATACATAACTGTCTCTAGGGCATGCCTCTAATTCTGTCACGTTCTACTCTAAAGTCCAAGCATAAGCCCATAATGTAGAAAGTGCTTCAAAAGTAATAGAATGCATCCCTGAGTGAATTTTACTAGTGAATGAATGGCAAAATGGGAATGGAATATGTTGATCTTCCTTATACTGACATTAGAATCCAGCATATCACTAAACCTAGTCCATGTAATTATACAACCACATACCAAATGTTTAGCAAAAAGTAACATCAAGCGGCGAGCTGAGGCCAACACTCATTATTGGTCTAGTTATGCCAACCATACAAATTAAAACTAGGAGAATATAGCTCGAGATTAACATTCTCAAAGACCAAACACAACAGAAGATGGAAAGTTAGTGGTCCTTGCAATAACATTAGATACTGTCAAATTCACCTATCAAGGAACACGCCACATAAATCACTGATATCTTGATCATATGAGAAAGACCAGTTGTGGTAAACAGTAGTCAAGGAACACAATTTTGGTATCGATGAGAAATGGGGTCAGCGTCAGCCACCCAGTATATTCCTTATAGCTTTGAGCATCCAAATTCCAAACTACGCAAGTTAGAATTAGATCATCATAATACTTTCGCAATTGAGGACTGAGAGGCTATGGTCATTACTCTCACAATGTCCAATACAATGAACATCAAGTCTCGTAGATAGGAGAAGCTCAGCCAATGTGATGATTAGGAATGTTTTCAAAGCTCCCAAGTCTCTTGCCTCCTACCTCACCTCCTGCACTTTATTAATTTACTTTCTGGGATATTTCAGTCTTATTCCAATGGCAACCTCCTTGCCTATAATAAGTAAACATCGTATTGATTGATTTTCTTTCCGCTTACAACCTTTTGATAGGATGACTGACGCTCGTTGAACTGAATGCAATCGTCTCCTAGAATCGGCTCCTCAAGGATGGTATGTATTGGTTAGATCTAAGCAATAAACAAAAGGCCAAAGAGCATTAACTTCCCTTAATATTGAAGAAAATGGTATTCTCATGCTCCAGTATAGCAGCACTTAGTGATGAGTTACTTGTTATGAATGACACAGAAAAATCCAGCAAAATGCACCACAATCACCAATGATCAATGCAAATTATCAACAAAACAAGAGACAATAATAAAGTAAGAACACACTCGAATTTTTTAATGTGGAAAACCTCTTTGATGTGAAGAGTAAAAACCATGGGATAATGACGGGGGTCCACCCAAACTTCTCTTATTATGATATGGAGTGATACACAATTCCAAATCCATGTCACAAAGTGGATATATAAATTATCCAACAATAGCTAGCAATAACAACATCAAAACAAAAGCGAGAAAAGTGAAAAATATCACCGGGAAACAGAGCTCAGAAATGATGTGACATCTCACAAAAGCACGCTAGCAAAGGGAAATCTCAAAGTAGTAGACGCAACCTACAAAGTCTTGGAGAAGCTGACAAAGTTTTGATGGTAGATATTTATATATCAATGCTGTTCAAATTGATGTTGTGTGTTACTTGCTGCCCAAATTGTGGATATGTATATATAGCCACCAAAAAGACACCTTGAAGTCTCCATTCAAAAACATTATTTAATAAGATGTCAATTCCCATCAAGGTGCAATTACCAAGGGACACCAAAGGTTAATGAGTCACCTATTCAAATAAAAACACAAAATATCGTAGCAACATTTATTGCTCTAAATAAATATGAGTTTTTCCACATAGGAAGGGACCCATTCCCAACAAACCCCCCCTCCCGACTATATGGAGGTGGTTGCTATTCTAGCAATCGAACGACAAGTATCAAATTTGTCCTTTGGCAAAGATTTAGTCATCATGTCGGAACCATTATCATCGGTATGAATTTTCTCAAGCTCAATTAACTTATCATCAAGAACATTGCATATCCAATGATATCTCACATTAATATCCTTCGACTTTGGATGAAAAGTGGAATTCTTAGCAAGATGGATTGCACATTGACTATCACAATACAACACATACCTCTTTTGTGAAAATCCAAGTTGACAAACAAATTGTTTCATCCACAACAACTCCTTACATGTCTCTGCCGCTGCAATAAACTGCGACTCAGTAGTAGACAAAGCCACACACTTTTGTAGCCTAGATTGCCAGGACACTGCTCCCCCTGCAAAAGTGACCAAATAACCCGAAGTAGATTTTCTCAAGTCAATATCACCTGTCATATCAAAATTTGAATAACCAACGAGAAAAAGCTTGTCACTCCCAAAACAAAGCTTCATATCAACAGTACCCTGTAAGTATCTCATAATCCACATCATAGCATTCTAATACTCTTTACCTAGATTAGAAAGAAATCTACTAACCAAACCGACAGCATGAGCTATATCGGGTCGAGTGCAAACCATTGCATACATCAAACTACCCACGGCAGAAGCATAAGGAACATGCGCCATTTTCTCCTTCACTTCTATTGTGGAAGGAACTGTTGAGAACTCAACTTAAAATGCATACCAAGTGGAGTACTCACAGGCGTAGCTTTCTCCATATTGAACCATTTAAGCACTCTCTGAATATATTCTTCTTATGACAACCATAATTTTCGAGCCTTGCGATCACGAATAATTCTCATTTCTAAAATGTTCTTCGCCAGACCAAGTTCCTTTATGGAGAAAGTCTTGCTCAGCTATCGTTTCAAACTAGCAATCCAATCTATATTTTGCCCTACAATAAGCATGTCATCAACATAAAGTAGAAAAATGATAAAATCATCATTAGCAAACTTCTTCAAGAAAACATATGATATGCATAACATATGCGAGTTTACCTTTGTATGTCATACATACATGTGCAAGTTCATATGTAACATGTAATGCAAGTTATGTGCATGATTATATGCAAGTTCATATGTAACATATTATGCAAGTTATGTGTTTGGTTATATGCAAGTTCTGTGCATGATTATATGCAAGTTCATATGTAACATGTTATGCAAGTTATGTGTTTGGTTATATGCAAGTTAACATGTGACATGCTATGCAAGTTTACCCCTTTGTATGACATAAGTACATGTGCAAGTTCATCCCTTTTAGACCTATGACATGTATGCAAGTTGACACCTTTATGATAGGTCTATGACATGAACATTTATGCAAGTTACCATCTTTATGACATATGTGATTCATGCAAGTTTGGGTTGGTTATTTATGCAAGTTGGGTTTATGGTCATATATGCAAGTTGACACCTTTTAAACCCATGATAATGCTAATGATATGCTAAGTTGAACCCATTGTGTGTATGATGAATCTTCTCTTGTGAAGTATGTCATGTTAACATATTTACGTGGGGACGATGGGGTAAAAATTAATGAACACATAAAATTGTGTGAAGTGGGTATGATTAAACATGCCATAAAGTGGATGGACATAATTGGGAATTTACCTATTAAGTTAGGTCTACCCATATTATGGAATTGGGAATTTACCTATTGAGTTAGGTCTACCCATACTTCAAGAAAACATATGATATGCATAACATATGCGAGTTTACCTTTGTATGTCATACATACATGTGCAAGTTCATATGTAACATGTAATGCAAGTTATGTGCATGATTATATGCAAGTTCATATGTAACATGTTATGCAAGTTATGTGTTTGGTTATATGCAAGTTCTGTGCATGATTATATGCAAGTTCATATGTAACATGTTATGCAAGTTATGTGTTTGGTTATATGCAAGTTAACATGTGACATGCTATGCAAGTTTACCCCTTTGTATGACATAAGTACATGTGCAAGTTCATCCCTTTTAGACCTATGACATGTATGCAAGTTGACACCTTTATGATAGGTCTATGACATGAACATTTATGCAAGTTACCATCTTTATGACATATGTGATTCATGCAAGTTTGGGTTGGTTATTTATGCAAGTTGGGTTTATGGTCATATATGCAAGTTGACACCTTTTAAACCCATGATAATGCTAATGATATGCTAAGTTGAACCCATTGTGTGTATGATGAATCTTCTCTTGTGAAGTATGTCATGTTAACATATTTACGTGGGGACGATGGGGTAAAAATTAATGAACACATAAAATTGTGTGAAGTGGGTATGATTAAACATGCCATAAAGTGGATGGACATAATTGGGAATTTACCTATTAAGTTAGGTCTACCCATATTATGGAATTGGGAATTTACCTATTGAGTTAGGTCTACCCATATTCTTAAATATTTGTAATTAATTAGGGATAATTAATACAAATTATGGGGGTGATTAATTAGGTGTAATTAATCTACTAAGACACGAGGTTGGACCCTTTTTGTAGCATAAGACTGCCCGGAACCGACCGGCAAATCCAGCGGCTACAAATGATTGGCCCAATGTGAGAGGTCTTAGTCATAAACTAAATACGTGACAAGTGTAAAGACACGAGGTTAGACTCTGTTATGGTGTAAGGCTGCCCGGAACCAACCGGCATATCCAGCTGCCATAAAAGACAGTCTAATGTGAGAGGTCTTTACAAAGGTTGCGATCTTAATTAATTAAGAAACACTTAACCAAATTAGAATGTAGTGGGGCATGAGGGGTTAAGTGGCTGCCTTGGGTGGCATGTAGTAACTAGTGGGGGTGCCTTGGGTGGCATGAGGAAACTAGTGGGTTGCCTTGGGTGGCAATAGAAAATACGATTAGAATACTTAACCAAAGTGGAACATGTAATTAAACATGATTAAAGGGTTAAGTAAGTGCCTTGGGTGGCATGTGGGAATCAAGTAAGTGCCTTGGGTGGCATGTGGAAATCTAGTGGGTGCCTTAAGTGGCAATTGAAATATGATTAAATGACAAGCTTAAGTAGTAGCTTGTGGGGGCCTTAAGTGGCAATTAAAATATGATTAAATGACAAGCTTAAGTAGTAGCTTGTGGGGGCCTTGAGTGGCAACTGAAATATGATTAGATGACTTAACCAAACCTTAACATGTAAGTGGGCATGATTATAAAAAGGGGTTAACTGGGATGCACTAGATAAAATGACAAGCTTAAGTAGTAGCTTGTGGGGGCCCATTTCAACCAGTAACCCATATGTATCTTATTGGGCTCGACCCATGTCGAGTACGGGACACGCGTACTGGGCTTGACTATAAGAGGCCAAAACGGGGTAGCGGTGGCAACGCAAGTCCAACGGGTTTCATATGCGTGTGTGGACCCGGGCTGCTACGTAAGACGTTGTTGCATCGTGTAGGTATAAGCCGTGCACCGTTGATATTATCAGGTTACCACTTTGGGGAATGATACACCCCACTGTGGGGCCAGCACAGGTATCTACGTTAGGGAACCAATCGCTTGGGGAGTAGTGGGTACACCTAGCGGAGATAGGGGCAGACGACACCTATGTAGTCAGCTAGGGGTACAAGAAACTACTGGGTAAAATTACTAAGTACACTTAGTGGGATCAACCTTTAAGTAGGAATTACTCTTGGTGGGTAGAACTGGTGTGGTGCAGTGTAGGAATTACCCTTGGGTGGGTAGATCTGGGGTGGTGCAATCTAGTAATTATCCTTGGGTGGATAGGCGCGTCTTTACGGTTATCTTAGTTCATCCTAAGTCTAGTTGGCTGCTTAGTGTAGCCATTTATCCCCAGTCGTTACCGTATATCAAGCTTACGTCTTACTCTGGTTACTTTAATGATTGTATTGTTAAAGTTATAGGACTCGCTCAGACTTATGTCTGACCCCGTTGTTTTTAACTTTTTCCCAACCCTCAGGTTATCAGAGTGGGCCTAGCACTAGTGGGCTTTGATCGGACTGCTTTATCTATCTTTTGGAGCTTGGACCGTGGATGTAAAGCTCAGTTTATCCTTTCTAGTATGGCTATTAAGTCATGTAGTGGGATTATGTACTTTTGTTTTATCAGGATGGATATTATGTACTTGACTCTTGTTTATGGTTTTGGTTTATCCAAACATGTTTTACTTTCCGCTGCAATGAAATGATGTTTTAAATTCTCAAGTATTACTTATATCTGTCTTGTTGTAATTTTTCTGTTCTATATTCACTTAAAATACTCCACCGATGTTATGGCATTCCCTTAATGAGTGACCGTAGCGGGTGTGGGGGTGTTACACGTGGTATCAGAGCTTAAGGTTACCAGAACAGATAAAATTTTTAGAAAAACTATTTTCTAAGAATATTTTTTTGAAAGGAGTATTTTCAAAAACATGTCTTTTAAGAGAAAAGTTTTTGAAAGAAAAGAATAATCCCCAATAGCCATATTTATATCTTTCAAATTCTCCATTTTGAATCTCTTCCTCTCTCGTTTTGAGTTTCCCCTCCGCGTATAGATGATCTTTCTAAGATAGATAAGAATGGAAAACCACTTCAAGGGACTTAGACATTAGTCGGACTAGAAGTTGGTTCAAGAAGGAGGAGGACTTGTAGGTACCTATTGGATAGACGATGGGAGGAAGGCTCAAATAGTTGTTGTTTAATGAAGGATGAAACCTCATTTTGATGGGAGGTTACGAGTGGAGAATGGGAAGAAGAGGGCTAGTAGTTATCCTTTTGGAGGAATAGGACACCTTATTAGGATTGTCCAAAGGGGCATGGGCAAGGTATGGAATCTCCTGGAGGGTAGTTGTATTCCCTCACTGCTAGTGTACCAGATGGGGATAGGACCGTTTAGGTTGGAATTTGGATTTCTTAATTATCCGGTTCGAACTTTATTTGATTCTGACGCATCGAGTTCGTTTATCTCATCGTTGTTAGTTGAGTCACTGCACTTAGACACCAGTTTAGTTGATGATCCCTTGGTTGTTTCAAACCCAATTGGGGGCTCCATGATGTGTTTGGGTTTGAAAGTTTCTATACTTAGCGTTGAGTTTAGATGTGATGCTTTTTGGGCTTCACGGGCTATGGGTTAGTTCTGGGCATGGACTGGTTATCCAGTAATGGTGCCGTTCTTGTTTGTGGAAGGAGAGTTGTTAGGCTTACGACCCGCTTGGGTAACACTCTCGAGATCTCTTGTAATCCCATGGAATCTGTTATGCTAAGTTATCTAGAATCGCTTGACATGTCGGTCTAGAGTTTGCGATCTGTTAGAGTGGTCCGGGAATACTCGGATGTGTTTGAGGAGGTGAAGGGCTTACCTCCGGAGCGGGAGATTGACTTCCGAATATATTTGGTAGACAATGCCAAACCAGTATCTTGGCCAGTGTGCCACATGGCTCCTCGTGAGAGGAGGGAACTCCATAAGCAAGTAGGCGATTTTCTTGAGAAGGGGTTCATAAGACGAAGTATATCGGAGTGGGGTGCTCTAGTAGTTTTTGCCACGAAGGCGGATGGGTCCCTCAGACTTTGTGTAGGCTAAAGAGAACTAAATAAACTCGCAAAGAAGAATAGACACCCATTGCCGAGGATTGATGATCTCTTTGATCAGTTAGTTGGCGCCTCAGTATTTTCGCAGTTGGACTTAGCCACGGGGTTTCGTCAGTTGAGAGTGGCTGAGGATAGTATAGAGAAGACTGCCTTTAGGACTCCGGATGGTTTTTTTTATGAGTGGCTGGTGATGCCATTTGGTTTGACGAACGCCCCCGCATACTTTATTGATTTGATGAGAAGGGTGTTTAGGGAGTACCTAAATAAGTTCGTGATGGTCTTTTCTAGGAGCGAAATAAGTTTTCGTATGTGCTCAATAGGTTGAGCAAAGCCAGTTATGGGATAAACGGTGGTTTTGGAGCGAGACTGGCAAGGACATCCAGAGTTGGACAAGGGCTTAATTATTTAGCCGTTTTTACTAGTATCATCTCACGTAGGTCGTCTGAATTCGAAGGAGGTATCCCTTGGGTGTTTGTCTGATATTGGTTTAGGCCTTTGGGGCTTGCATTTGGGGGATGTCGAGTTCGACTAGGGTGGTCTGCGTGAGAGATGGACAGTTGTGATGATTTTGGATGGGATTCTTAGCATCCTATGAGTTTGAGATAGTGTATACCCATGGCAAGGGTAACGTGGTAGCGGACGCCTTAAGTAGAAAAAGGTTGTTCTTGAGTTCATTGTTCGTTGAACGACGGAGCTTAGAGTTTATTTCTATGTTTGACTTTAGACCTTCCGTTGACTTTGTACCCGGTTTGCTAGCCTCCTTGGAGGTTAGGCCTACTCTTTTGGGGCGGATTGGCGGAGCACAGCGAGACGACCCACAGTTGGTTGAGTTAGTAGAGAAGCTCATGAGGAGAGGGAGTCGTCCAGCCATTTGAGTAGGTACACCCTAGATGGTAAGGGGTGGTTGCGTAGAGACGGTAGACTTTGTGTACCGCAAGACGAGGGTTTGAGGAAGGCTATACTTGATGATGCACATCGGTCGAAGATGACCATTCATCCCGGTGGGGACAAGATGTACCAAGACATGAAGCGAGTTTTCTTTTGGGCCGGTATGAAGAAAGATGTGGCCGAGTATGTCGCTAGATGCTTGGTGTGCTAACAAGTGAAAGCGGAGCAGAAGAAACCCGGTGGGTTGCTTCACCCATTGGAGGTTCTGCTATGGAAGTGGGATAGTGTCTCGATGGATTACCGAGATCGAGGAAGGGTAATACGGGAATTTGGGTTGTGGTAGACAGACTTACTAAGAGCGCCCATTTTATACCCGTGAAGAGTAAGAGAACTGCTCCATGGCTAGCTTCAGTTTACATTCGAGAGATTATTAGATTGCATGGTGTACCTTCCAGTATAGTGAGCAATCGAGATCCTATCTTCACTAGAGAGTTTTGGAAGAGTTTGCAAGAGGCAGTAGGGACTCAGTTGTGTTTGAGTACCGCATATCATCCTCAGACGGACGGCCAGACCGAGAGGGTGAATCGTATTTTAGAAGACCTTTTGAGGCTATGTATCTTGGATTTTGGAGGTACATGGGAAGAGCATCTTCCATTGGTGGAGTTCGCATATAATAACAGCTTTCAGTCTAGTATTGGCATGGCTCCTTTCGAAGCTTTTTATGGAAGGCCTTGTCGATCACCTACATGTTGGTGGGAATCTACGGATAAGATCTTGCTTGGGCCCGATATGGTTAGGAAGACTTCGGAAAAGATTGATTTGATTCGAAGAAGGATAAAAGCGGCGCAAGTCGGACAGAAATCTTATGCGGACAAGAGGAGAACAGAGCTTGAGTTTAATGTTGGGGACATGGTCTTTGTCAAAGTATCTCCGTTACGGAATGTGGTTCGCTTTGGATCTGTTGGGAAGTTAGCACCAAGGTTTGTTGGACCGTTTCCTATTAAGGAAAGGGTTGGACAGATGGCCTATAGAGTGGAGTTGCCCGATAGACTTAGTGGTGTACATGATGTATTCCATGTGTCACATTTGAGGAAGTGCCTACATGAGACCGCAGAGGTGGTAGAGCCGAGCTTGCTTAGAGAAGTAGAGATAGAGCGTGATGCGACTATTCGACGAGCTCCTACACGCATCCTTGGGTCAGAGATTAAGAGGTTGAGAAACAGGGAGGTTCAACTAGTCAAAGTGCAATGGGGAGAAGATGAGAGCAACGCTACTTGGGAGACGGAAGCGAAAATGCGTTCATTATACCCATTCCTTTTTGAGGATATGTCTTTTAACTTCTCCTTTATCGTTTGTCTAGTACTTATCTTATCTTTAGTATGTCCTCTTGTTAGTGCCTTTGACCTTTAGATAGGATAAACCTATGGTTGAAACATGTGTTTGAGACATGTTATGATTGATGGATGCATGTGGATGCAAGTGTTTGCTAGTGGTTGCTCGTGGATGCATATACACACACTCTAGACACTAGATCGGCTCAATCACTTCATATTGCATATTGCATATAATTGTGTGTAGGTAGCTATATTTATGGATGTATAATGGTTGTGTTATCATATGGATGATGCATTTTGGTGAATGATTGTGCACTCATGTAGATATAGTATGTGTCGATAGGGTTCTTTCGCATACATATTGGATGCATGGCACTATCACGGTTTGCATATGTTCATACTTTAGATAGGGAACATATACACACACTTTTTGCATATGCTCATACATAAGTAGAAATTGTTTTAAGGACAATGGATGCCCATGTTTGATGGATTGAGTAGATGGTTGTTTGGATGGTAGGATATGCATTCTCCTTAACTTGGAGATTTCGGGGACGAAATCCTTTAAGGAGGGGAGAATGTAACACCCCGAATTTCAGTTAACACTGATATTCACTAATTACAGAATTAATAATCTCAGATGTGAGAATCAGGGGAAACGGGTTACTTCATTGTGTTCGTCTCGGAAAAATACGCGAAATAGAGTCCGAAATTTTGTAAATCGGAGTCCGTATGACCCGGTTAAGGCCCAAAGAAGTTTTCGGGAAATTTGAATTTCGAAACATGCAGAAATGGGGGCCAGGCGGGAAAACTCCCGCCCAGCCAAGTCGACTTGGCTGTCGACAGGGCTGTCGACTTGCCTGTCGACATGCTTGTCGACTTGGCAGTCGACAGGGCTGTCGACTTGCCCTGTCGTCTGAATCTGGCCTGGGTGCACCTGGTTGAGTTTTGGGCTGGGTTAGAGGGCTTGGGACGAAATCTGACCGACCTAAACTAACCTAGGGTTAATCTAAGGGTCTAAAACACAACCTAATCCTATAAATACACCCTAAGACTACCCTAATCCATACTAAAAATAGAATCTATGCCATCATGCCGCCAAAATGCAACTTAGAAGGAGCCTCCACTAATTAGAGAAGAGGATTGCAAGCTAATCAACTACTAATCCACCTCTACTTCAACTCTAGCAACTATCTAAGGAGCTAATCTTGGAGTTTGTGAGTTTCTATCACTTTAATAACCAATTGCTAAACTAAGTAGATGAGATGTGATGAGATCATATGGTTTTGCTTGCGGATCAATGGGTTTTAGGTCATATGTTATGATGCTAGTTTGCTAATCACTATGTTTAACACTTATTCATGATGACACTATGTTTATGCAAGTTAAGTGTTTGGGTTTATGCATGTTAAGTGGTGGGTTTTATGCATGCTAAGTATTCGGTTTTATGCATGCTAAGTGTTTGGTTTTATGCAAGTTAAATGCTTGGTTTTATGCTAGAATCATGTGTGAAATAAGTGACATGACATTCAAGTTTAACCTATGAGTTTGGATCTATAATATGCATAATCTATGCAAGTTGTTTGGATTAGTGATATGCATAACATATGCGAGTTTACCTTTGTATGTCATACATACATGTGCAAGTTCATATGTAACATGTAATGCAAGTTATGTGCATGATTATATGCAAGTTCATATGTAACATGTTATGCAAGTTATGTGTTTGGTTATATGCAAGTTATGCGCATGATTATATGCAAGTTCATATGTAACATGTTATGCAAGTTATGTGTTTGGTTATATGCAAGTTAACATGTGACATGCTATGCAAGTTTACCCCTTTGTATGACATAAGTACATGTGCAAGTTCATCCCTTTTAGACCTATGACATGTATGCAAGTTGACACCTTTATGATAGGTCTATGACATGAACATTTATGCAAGTTACCATCTTTATGACATATGTGATTCATGCAAGTTTGGGTTGGTTATTTATGCAAGTTGGGTTTATGGTCATATATGCAAGTTGACACCTTTTAAACCCATGATAATGCTAATGATATGCTAAGTTGAACCCATTGTGTGTATGATGAATCTTCTCTTGTGAAGTATGTCATGTTAACGTATTTACGTGGGGACGATGGGGTAAAAATTAATGAAAACATAAAATTGTGTGAAGTGGGTATGATTAAACATACCATAAAGTGGATGGACATAATTGGGAATTTACCTATTAAGTTAGGTCTACCCATATTATGGAATTGGGAATTTACCTTTTGAGTTAGGTCTACCCATATTCTTAAATATTTGTAATTAATTAGGGATAATTAATACAAATTATGGGGGTGATTAATTAGGTGTAATTAATCTACTAAGACACGAGGTTGGACCCTTTTTGTAGCATAAGACTGCCCGGAACCGACCGGCAAATCCAGCGGCTACAAATGATTGGCCCAATGTGAGAGGTCTTAGTCATAAACTAAATACGTGACAAGTGTAAAGACACGAGGTTAGACTCTGTTATGGTGTAAGGCTGCGCAGAACCAACCGGCATATGCAGCTGCCATAAAAGACAATCTAATGTGAAAGGTCTTTACAAAGGTTACGATCTTAATTAATTAAGAAACACTTAACCAAATTAGCATGTAGTGGGGCATGAGGGGTTAAGTGGGTGCCTTGGGTGGCATGTAGTAACTAGTGGGGGTGCCTTGGGTGGCATGAGGAAACTAGTGGGTTGCCTTGGGTGGCAATAGAAAATACGATTAGAATACTTAACCAAAGTGGAACATGTAATTAAACATGATTAAAGGGTTAAGTAAGTGTCTTGGGTGGCATGTGGGAATCAAGTTAGTGCCTTGGGTGGCATGTGGAAATCTAGTGGGTGCCTTAAGTGGCAATTGAAATATGATTAAATGACAAGCTTAAGTAGTAGCTTGTGGGGGCCTTAAGTGGCAATTGAAATATGATTAAATGACAAGCTTAAGTAGTAGCTTGTGGGGGCCTTGAGTGGCAATTGAAATATGATTAGATGACTTAACCAAACCTTAACATGTAAGTGGGCATGATTATAAAAAGGGGTTAAGTGGGATGCACTAGATAAAATGACAAGCTTAAGTAGTAGCTTGTGGGGGCCCATTTCAACCAGTAACCCATATGCATCTTATTGGGCTCGACCCATGTCGAGGACGGGACACGCGTACTGGGCTTGACTATAAAAGGCCAAAACGGGGTAGCGGTGGCAACGCAAGTACAACGGGTTTCATATGCGTGTGTGGACCCGGGCTGGTAAGTAAGACGTTGTTGCATCGTGTAGGTATAAGCCGTGCACCGTTGATATTATCAGGTTGCCACTTTGGGGAATGATACACCCCACTGTGGGGCTAGCACGGGTATCTACGTTAGGGAGCCGATCGCTTGGGGAGTAGTGGGTACACCTAGCGGAGATAGGGGCAGACGGCACCTATGTAGTCAGCTAGGGGTACAAGAAACTACTGGGTAAAATTACTAAGTACACTTAGTGGGATCAACCTTTAAGTAGGAATTACTCTTGGTGGGTAGAACTGGTGTGGTGCAGTGTAGGAATTACCCTTGGGTGGGTAGATCTGGGGTGGTGCAATCTAGTAATTATCCTTGGGTGGATAGGCGCGTCTTTACGGTTATCTTAGTTCATCCTAAGTCTAGTTGGCTGCTTAGTGTAGCCATTTATCCCCAGTCGTTACCGTATATCAAGCTTACGTCTTACTCTGGTTACTTTAATGATTGTATTGTTAAAGTTATAGGACTCGCTCAGACTTATGTCTGACCCCGTTGTTTTTAACTTTTTCCCAACCCTCAGGTTATCAGAGTGGGCCTAGCACTAGTGGGCTTTGATCGGATTGCTTTATCTATCTTTTGGAGCTTGGACCGTGGATGTAAAGCTCAGTTTATCCTTTCTAGTATGGCTATTAAGTCATGTAGTGGGATTATGTACTTTTGTTTTATCAGGATGGATATTATGTACTTGACTCTTGTTTATGGTTTTGGTGTAACCAAACATGTTTTACTTTCCGCTGCAATGAAATGATGTTTTAAATTCTCAAGTATTACTTATATCTGTCTTGTTGTAATTTTTCTGTTCTATATTCACTTAAAATACTCCACCGATGTTATGGCAATCCCTTAGTGAGTGACCGTAGCGGGTGTGGGGTGTTACACGTGGTATCAGAGCTTAAGGTTACCAGAACAGATAATTTTTTTAGAAAAGACAGAGACATAAAACATGTCAGAGCTCGGAAAAATATTTCACAGCGGAAAGGATAAAATATAATATAATCAAAACATAGCCTTATCGTATTATTAATACTGCCTAACCAGTATTCAAAGCTATCATGTCTCTGCCACAATCTAACATGCGAGTGTGTTATGAGGAGGGGGTCAGAACACAAGTTCCGGTGACTGGATTTAAACTATACACTTTGGATAATCTTACATATACCGTCCAATCATATTTTGTTATTTATTAGGTTACTTGGGTTAACATCACTCAAGGCTTACACACACGTCGTACCCATATACTTCCCAGTGAATTAACCTAATACAGAATATGTAGCTATCTCTCAATATTGAGATACACCCCATGGTACCCCACTCGCACGGTCTCCACCGTACCATCGTAGGAATATAGCAATCCCTAATCCTACGCCGAATGTCGTACGGATTTCTGTGTATATGTCAATGCTACGTCTGCAAAGAACCACTACTTCTATATTACGTAAGCGTTCGGACTGCCATCTTTGAACAATTCGATGGAATTAGGTTACATCCTCGAATAATGCCCCTCTAGTCTTATGATACACCACCCAGAGTAACATGAGAGTACCTAGATTTTCCCACGTACGTATCGTCAATCGTTCTCAACGTCTATTGCACATGTTGTCTATATGTGCGCCCGAGTCCCGTGACAGGGCTAATCAAGAAACACGGAACTCGGTCGGGAGCTTTCAGATATCTGCCGATTGTAGATGCTAAGGTCTACTTTTACAGTGGCTATGGTCCCACTAGACCCCTCCTTCAACTAATGAAAGGCATCCAAGAATATCAAGAATGAGAACTTAACCCCAGCCCCCTATGCCCTTCAAACCTATTGGCCAACCTCACCCATTACTAGATAGCAAAGTATATGGTCTTTTGGAGTTCTCCGCCTTTCCGCTTTACATACTGACTAAAGATGGTAGGCAGACGACGAGTTGCTATCACAGGGCACTAACTGGTCTCGCCAAATCACGCTGGTCTATCTTAGTCTTTTGATTGCCCCTTATTATTGCAATTAAGGCATACTCATTGGTTCACCTACACAGACCTAATCTCTGTGAGTATAGGCGGATCTTCTGCCACTCACAGAGGAATACCAAGAGTACCCTACATCCCCGGAAGCCGCGTGCTTCCCCTTCTAGTCCTTTGGAGCCATCAAACAATCAGATGAATGAGCGCTCCTTTTATTCCTTATAACACCTTGATGATCTACCCTATTGGGTTAGTCACCCTCAACCGTATGGACTGGTCTAAGCGCCTTACTTTAGCATGTTGTTAGACCGTATGTCTAAACATTCTTTTACGCGCTTGTCTCATCTCACCAGGTTTACAGTTAACTTGGTTATTCCAATTCATATTGAACTCTTATTCAAATTGCCAAGTTTCTCTTGCTTATTAATTTCAGTCATACAACTTAATTCATTAAAACTTATTAATAAGCTTACAACATGTTATTCTCTAGATTGTGGCCCAAGGTCTGTGATCCACAATCCCTTTTATATTCTTGTTTTATTTCAATAACATGTTTTACTTAATATGTAATTAAGTATATCTAATTCACATGTTTCCAATTAACGTGTCACTTACCAATTATGATTAAATATAACTTATTCCATTTCATAAGTTTTCCTCATCCTTTATCATTTAATCATAATTCCACTTTACGTCGTCAATACGACTTACCGTTGTTTACTTATTAACTTAGTTCTATTACCTAAGGCCCATTAATAAGTTTCTCTACCCATTTATTATAACCTATGTTATAATTTCCCCTTGTCCCTAGGACAAGTCTAAACATGTTATTCTTACCAACGGGTTTCAGACTCCCTGACTACTTAATTTATAATTAAGTACGATATATTTCCCCCCTTTTCATAACTGGTTTTAGGTTTTCCCCTTTTCTGATTAATTAATTTACAATTAATTGTCACTTAACTTAATTCACCAGCTATCCCATTCCCTTACTAGTTTATTATAACCTAAGTTATAATATTCACTTGTCCCTAGGATAAGTCTACCAATTATACAACATTTTCATTATTGTTATTTATTTATAATAGGTTATTATCATTCCCCTTTTAAACCATTTACTGTTGTGAACCATTATTCTTCATTCTTTGTAATATATTTTCCTTATTATATTAAGGAAAACACTTCATGCACCTTATCAGTTTGATAGAAGGAACCAATGATTTATTTTCATAACATTTTCCCATCTAAATCCGTGGTAGCAACTAATTTCTTAACTTTTCTATATTTATTGTGGCTTACTTCCAACAACGTTTTCAGAAATAATTCATTTAGGGAAATACATCACTTTTCCCTCTTATCACACTAACTCAGTTCATTACATCCCTTCCTTCCTTATTTTCTGAGTTAGACATTCAATTACCATCCTTGCCATTTATTCATATCTTGTTATATACATATATATATATATATATATATATATATATATGTAAGCATTAGACCTCTCGCATTAAGCCTACACTTGTGGATGCTGGATTTGCCGAGCGGGTTACCACAAGCTGACCTATCCTCGTGCCTTAGCACATGTTGTTAATTCTTGCACTTAGGTCTCTCACATTAGGTTCAACATTAGTGGCTACTGGATATGTCGGTTGGGTCCGGGCAGACTTCCACCACTAATGCAACCGAACCTCATGCCAGAAGCGTATTTATAATTGTAATCCTAGGCATATTCATTTTCATTCAATCACTTATGTTCATATCAAATTGCGCTTCCAAATTAAAATCTCAAAACATAATATATGTTTTGTTCAATAGATGAAAATTTTAGACATATTATCCTTTTTACTGTAATATAGTTTACAGTAATCTAATTTACATGTCGTCCAATTTTTGCCTATATTTTGTCGCATGTCATTTTCAACATATGTTTAATTTTACTAGGACATGTAAACATTCAATCGGGTAATTATTTTAACATGTCGTTCAATCAATAATTTGTCCCAAGTAAAGCATGTAATTAGAATCACTGAATTGGCTATTCATATCCTAACAAGTTTATTTTCTCCAACATTTAAACATTCAATAACTTAGCCAATTCAACATAGGAATTTCCTGACATATTCCTATCAACATTTCAATTCGTTATAACAACAATTTATAATTAAACTGGCCATCTCACAATTTATTAAAAAGAGGAATGTTAAACGAAAGTCATAACATTATCTAAAGGCTATAGCTTAAACCCACTCACCTTTAAGCTTTCCCCAAATTTTTGATCTAATCCATTCTATCATCCACGGTTTTCCTTTTCCCTTTAATTTGATTCACGTCCTAACAATCTTGGATTTATTATTTCATGAAAAGAGAAGGGAAAGAGAAATAATTTAAATAGATTGTTTCGTAGAGGTTTACCTTGCTTTCATGATTCAATAATCTTTTTATTAACGTTGATTCCCTCTTCCAGATCTAAATTCATAATCCTCCTAGGCTAACATTTTAATTTCAGAATAGATTTGAGAAGAGAGAGAGGGAGCCATGGCAGAGCTCCAGCGTAGCTGCTAAATTATGATGTTTAGGGTTAAGTCAAGGGTCTTATTTATAGGTTCTCAAGACCTTATCGTACACGCAGCACTGAGTCAGCATTGAACCCAATTAAGAAAATAGTCCAGGTTCGCAAATGAATCTAGCCAAATCTTTTCGTACACGTAGTGCTGAGTCAGCATTGGGTCACGCAAGCAGTTTTGGCGCAGAAATTTGAATTTCGAATGTTTGAATTATTTTGGTGCAGAAGTTTGATTTTTGAACTTTTGAATTTCTGGAATTTATTTAATTTTTTTATTCACATGAAATATTCTTATATGTATACAATTCCTCTACCGACCATTTTACGCGTATATATATGCACAATTTTTGTTTTATTTTCGAAATTCAAACGATGTTGCACCGTTATTTGATTCTTTCCATATTTCATTGACTGTAGCCTTATCTTGAATTTTATCTTTTGTATACTTGTATTTATGCATATATATATATATATATATTCTCATATATATACATATATTTTCTTTATTTCCTTATATATACGTTCTTATCCTTTTAAATTTTGAATTTGTATACGTACATATATTTGCGTGTTCAGTTGGCCCTCTCTTTTTAAAAATTATGCCACAGCCGGGGTTCGAACCCCCAACCTCCATGTTACAAATCCAATGCCTTAACCAACTGAGCTATGAAGTTTTTTGTTAATAAGTCTTAGAACAATGATAATTATTGTTCTCTCCTTACTTCTCTTTTTCATGTTAGTTACAATACTTAAATTAAACCATTGCATGGTTCCTTTTTTCTTTTAATGTTAGTGCATTATGTTTGCAAATCAGTGCGTGCAACATATTTACATTGCATGCAACCAATCCTTTCTTTCTTTCAGTGCATGCATTACATTTTTTTTTCAGTGCATGTATTTATTACATGCAATCCTTATTTTATTCTTTATTTTATATTTTAATTTGTTTGTGTTTATATATATATTTCACTTGTACGTATACAAACTTCTAGGCTTAATAACTTCTTCATATGATGTCCGTTTTACGCAAATCAGGTGCCTATCTTGACCAGAATTCCGAAACGGACGCAATGGCGCTGTCTGTTTTACTTAATTCTCATTATTTAATTAAGTTATTCTTATTTTATTATCTTAAAAATATGGGGTGCTACATTCTCCCACCTTTAGGAAGTTTTGTCCCCAAAATTTAATAAGGGTAAAATCAATGAACCCCTCGCATAATATTCATCCATCATATGTGCATCCAATTTTAGAAAACATTGTGCACTTATGCAAAGTGAAATACAACATAATAATGCATGTATGCCTAAGTGGGAGCTCCTATGTGTATGCTAATTTCTCAAAAATCCTTTTTAAAATATGATGCTCACATCCTAGATATACTGGCAATTCTACATGAATGCAATATTTTGAAAATCAAAATGATTTTTCATCCAAATTTTCCCACACTCTTACTGAGTAAGAGCATAGTTCATCCAATTGTTGCATCCATAATCCTACCAACCAACTTTATTTTTCGAATTTCAGAAAAAACTAATTTTCTAAATCCGATTTCTTATGTTACAAAAAGATGGAAAATGGAAAATTTCACACCTTCCGTTTTTCTTTTATATACCTTTTTCCAACCGTACTTGGATTTTATGAAATAATGTATAAAGATTTCCTATTTTCCTATCCAAGCACATCCCACATAAGAAAATTTTCTTTGTTGTACCTTTTCTTTTTCGTCTTATCTTGAAAGAAAAAAATTCAAATCACAAAACTGGAGTAGACACGGACAAATATTTTCCTTAATCGGGTTTATGAATTGTTCTTTCCTATAAGGTCAGTTCAGTCTCCTACTACAAGGTGCCAACATCCACTCTATTCTCATTTTCTACAACTTATTTTGTCCACCCAACAAAATTCTCTTTTAAATAATTTATCAAAAATAATTGTCAAAAGAAGAGAGACTTCAATACTTTCTTGATTAAAAATTCTTGTATGAAATATAACTAGAAAAACTAGCGAGCTATACATGCTCTATAATATGCACCTTTTACTGAGAGAATTTTACTTTAAAACTCAATATGTACTTCTTTACATATTTTAAAACTATAACTTTTAAGATTAAAACTTTAAAACACCATAAACCGTTTTTTCCCCAAACTTTTATAATCTCAAGTTCTTAAAAGTTAATAATGGGGTTAGAATTAAAGCGGATTTCCAATTTTTCTAGGTTCTCCTAGACACTCCCCAAGGTCAGTTCTCTCAACAATATATATTCCTAATCCATTTTTCTCTGTTCAACTTTTTCCAAAATACTAATCATATGGGGCTTATTTTCCTTCCATACAAAGTATATTGTACACTTCCCAACCAAACTTCCTAAGGGTCTCAAATTTCCTTATTCATTCCTTTAGTGTACAAAACAAACATCCCATTTCATACCATACTATACTCTTTTTATTTAGTGGGTTCCTCTATGGATCTAGGTATATATATAATATATTTATATTTTTAAAAATACAAATACGTTCACTCACTATTTATATAGGAATTCTAAACCTAAGCTCTGATACCAGATGTGACAGCCCCAATTTCGACAGACCGGATTTTTTTCAGAATTCCAATCTTCGAAAATCGGATTGGTTTGCTCTGGTATCCTAAAGAAAAGACAGAGACATAAAACATGTCAGAGCTCAGAAAAGCGGAAAGGATAAAATATAATATAATCAAAACATAGCCTTACCGTATTATTAATACTGCCTAACCAGTATCCAAAGCTATCATGTCTCTGCCACAATCTAACCTACAAGTGTGTTATGAGGAGGGGGTCAGAACACATGTTCTGTTGACTGGATTTAAACTATACACTTTGGATAATCTTACATACACCGTTCAATCATATTTTTTTATTTATTAGGTTACTTGGGTTAACAGCACTCAAGGCTTACACACACGTCGTACCCATTTACTTCCCAGTGAATTAACCTAATACAGTATATGTAGCTATCTCTCAATATTAAGATACACCCCATGGTACCCCACTCGCACGGTCTCCACCGTACCATCGCAGGAATATAGCAGTCCCTAATCCTACGCCGAATGTCGTACGGATTTCTGTATATATGTCAACGCTACGTCTACAAAGAACCACTACTTCTATATTACGTAAGCGTTCGGACTGCCATCTTTGAACCATTCGATCGAATTATGTTCCATCCTCGAATAATGCCCTCTAGTCTTATGATACACCACCCAGAGCAACATGAGGGTACCTAGACTTTCCCACGTACTTATCGTCAATCGTTCTCGATGTCTATTGCACATGTTCTCTATATGTGCGCCCGAGTCCCGTGGCAGGGCTAATCAAGAAACACGGAACTCGGTCGGGAGCTTTCAGATATATGCCGATTGTAGATGCTAAGGTTTGCTTTTACAGTGGCTATAGTCCCACTAGACCCCTCCCTCAACTAATGAAAGGCACCCAAGAATATCAAGAATGAGAACTTAACCCCGGCCCCCTATGCCCTTCAAACCTATTGGCCAACATCACCCATAACTAGATAGTAAAGTATATGGTCTTTTGGAGTTCTCCGCCTTTCCGCTTTACGTACTGACGGAAGATGGTAGGTAGACGACGAGTTGCTACCACAGGGCACTAACTGGTCCCGCCAAATCATGCTGGTCCATCTTAGTCTTTTGATTGCCCCTTATTATTGCAATTAAGGCATACTCATTGGTTCACCTACGCAGACCTAACCTCTTTGAGTACAGGAGGATCATAAGACACTCACAGAGGAATACCAAGAGTACCCTACATCCCCGGAAGTCGCGTGCTTCCCCATCCAGTCCTTTGGAGCCGTCAAACAATCAGATGAATGTGCGCTGCCTTTGTGCCTTATAACACCTCGATGATCTACCCTATTGGGTTAGTCACCTTCAACAGTACGGACTGGTCTAAGCGCCTTACTTTAGCATGTTGTTAGACCCTATGTCTAAACATTCTTTTACGCGCTTGTCTCATCTCACTAGGTTTACAGTTAACTTGGTTATTCCAATTCATATTGAACTCTTATTCAAATTACCAAGTTTCTCTTGCTCATTACTTTCAGTCATACAACTTAATTCATTAAAGTTCATTAATAAGCTTACAACATGTTATTCTCTAGATTGTGGCCCAAGGTCTATGATCCACAATCCCTTTTATATTCTTGTTTTATTTTAATAACATGTTTTACTTAATATGTAATTAAGTATATCTAATTCACATGTTTCCAATTAACATGTCACTTTCCATTTATGATTAAATATAACTTATTTCATTTCATAAGTTTTCCTCATCCTTTCTCATTTGATCATAATTCCACTTTACGTCGTCAATACGACTTACCGTTGTTTACTTATTAACTTAATTCTATTAACTAAGGCCCATTAATAAGTTTCTCTACCCATTTATTATAACCTTTGTTATAATTTCCCCTTATCCCTAAGACAAGTCTAAACATGATCTTCTTACCAACGGGTTTCAGACTCCCAGACTACTTAATTTATAATTAAGTACAATATATTCCCCCCCCTTTTCTTAACTGGTTTTAGGTTTTCCCCTTTTCTGATTACTTAATTTACAATTAAGTGTCACTTAACTTAATTCACCAGCTATCCCATTCCTTTACTAGTTTATTATAACCTAAGTTATAATATTCACTTGTCCTTAGGACAAGTCTACCTATTAAACAACATTTTCATTATTGTTATTTATTTATAATAGGTTATTATCATTCCCCTTTTAAACCATTTACTGTTGTAAACCATTATTCTTCATTCTCTGTAATATATGTTCCTTATTATATTAAGGAAAACACTTCATGCACCTTATCAGTTTGATAGAAGGAATCAATGATTTATTTTCATAACATTTTCCCATCTAAATCTGTGGTAGTGTGATGGAGGCGGCGCTTCTGGAGATCGACCCATCGTTGTTTTGTTTTTCTCAAATTTTTTTTCTTTCTTTCAATTTTTACTGTCAGGTATGGAACTGATTTGGGGGAGAGAAAAAATGTAGAGGGGGGGTTTATATATAGTTTATAATATTTAATTCTTTTAATTTTCTAAAAAGCAACTTTTTATTTCAAACTCAAAATCGAACCCACCGACTATCGTCCCAAGCTAATTGCCCCCATTCTGAACACAATGGGATATGTATCGTAAGCTGATTCGATCGTTTCGATCATTTTTCATCAAAATCAACATATAACTCTATATATTGAATTTGAACGCGTATTTCAATTTACTGGGGTCACATACTAACTCTATAAATTTCCGAAAAATATTTTCTAGCTTCGTATTGATGATACGGTCCTAACAAAACTAATTTCGTCAAATTCCGAGACCGTTTGAAAAATGGCCAACTTTCAGTGGATTAAAATCAAATGAAACTGGTCAAACGCGTTTTCCTTTGTCACGCTCACATATTGAATCGAAAAATTATGAAAATTGGAATCTAGCAATAACTTGACATCACGGATCCAACAAAAGTGGTTTCGTCGAAATCCGAGGTCGTTTGCAAAATTTCCATTTTTAAGGGCCTGAATTCCATAGCGACTATTCTGAAATTTCAACTGGACATAACTTTTGATCCCCGCTATGAAATTTTGATTTTTCGGATTCGTTGGAAAGATATTATCAAATAGATTCTAATATTTTTGGTTTCGCTAAAATCCGGTTTATTTTGCACCTGGTACATTCAATTGAAGTTTGAAATCGAATTATCGAACTACAGCGCCATTTTCAATTCCTTTTATAAATATAAATAATTATTTATATTCTAACGACGATCTATATAAATATATACGTTTTAATTCCATTCAAACTAAATTTTTCGTCGTTACTATTTAAAATAATTCATTATAAATATTCAAAATTCAATAAAATTGCCAAAATAAAAATTTCAAACTAGCTCGGATTTTCCGGGTTGTTACAATCTCCCCCACTTAAAACTTTTCGTCCCCGAAAAGGAACAAAGCCGAAAGTTGTTTAACCATTCAACTCAACATTCAATATTTTCATTACGGCTTAAGTTCTTCAACTTTGCAGTTTCTAAGAACTTTTCAAAATTTTCAAAAATTTGGCTAACACCCTAAATTTTCGAAAAATTTCGCCATAACCTCCCCTGCACCGGTGACTTCGGGATATTTCATATAGCCTCCCATGGCCTTCTTCAATCCAAAAGAAAAAGAAAAAGCCAAGCGGCTAATAAAGTCATCATCACCCAAACAAAACAGTAAATTATGGTAAACATGTACATATTTGTTGGGCAAACAAATTTTATTCCTCTTCTCTAGCCTCCTTGCTATGACCTGTTCAATGCAAGTACATGTATATGCATACAAATGCGACTAATTTTCAATACAATTCACTATTTGATTCAAATTGGCTAAACGGTTCAACATTTAATTAATCAAACTATAGTCAAACAACACAATCAACAATCAATTAGTTGATTAGCGTTTTCAAATTCATAATTTTGATATACAGTCAAAAATCACATTTTTGGTGCCAATTCACAACAATAAGCCCTATCTAATTTTGGTTCTCACACCAGTCCAATGGAAATATATAGACATCTCACTTTCGTCACTCGAACATAAATTCTGATGATGTTTCGAACCACCATCGATATATCCACAGGCGACTAGAGTGTGATTCTATATCTACCCAATATATTAAAACTTCGAATACACGCGGATCAGACGTATACGCAAAATCTTTATATATCGGATGGTCCAAATCAATTTAAAATAAATTATTCAAATATGTATAATATGATTTAAATTTCAAAAAAAAAATTGGTTTTCTTTTTATTTTTCAAAAATATACTCTTCACACTCGTTCTAGGGTACTACTGATCCCATCTCTAACGAGTCACTCTCATTGGATATTACTAATCCAATATCTGATGAATTCTTTCGTATGGTTCTAATGTGTCATGTTCTCTAAGCTTTGTAAACCAAAGCTCTGATACCAAATGTGATGGAGGCGGCGCTTCTGGAGATCGACCCGTCGTTGTTTTGTTTTTCTCAATTTTTTTTTTCTTTCAATTTTTACTGTCGGGTATGGAACAGATTTGGGGGAGAGAGAAAATGTAGAGGGGGGTTATATATAGTTTATAATATTTAATTCTTTTAATTTTCTAAAAAGCAACTTTCTATTTCAAACTCGAAATCGAACCCACCGACTGTCGTCCCTAGGTAATTACCCTCATTCTAAACACAATGGGATATGTATCATAAGCTTATTCGATCGTTTCGATCAGTCTTTGTCAAAATCAACATATAACTCTATATATTGAATTTGAACATGTATTTCAATTTACTGGGGTCACATACTAACTCTATAAATTTCCGAAAAATATTTTCTAGCTTCGTATTGACGATACGGTCCTAACAAAACTAATTTCGTCAAATTCCGAGACCGTTTGAAAAATGGCCAATTTTCAGTTGATTAAAATCAACTAAACCTGGTCAAACGCGTTTTCCTTTGCCACACTCACATATTGAATCGAAAAATTGTGAAAATTGGAATCTAGCAATAACTTGACATCACAGATCCAACAAAAGTGGTTTCTTTGAAATCCGAGGTCGTTTGCAAAATTTCCATTTTTAAGGGCCTGAATTCCATAGCGACTATTCTGAAATTTCAACTGGACATAACTTTTAATCCCCGCTATGAAATTTTGATTTTTCGGATTCGTTGGAAAGATATTATCAAATAGATTCTAATATTTTTGGTTTCGCTAAAATCCGGTTTATTTTGCACCCGGTACATTCAATTGAAGTTTGAAATCGAATTATCGAACTACCGCGCCATTTTCAATTGCTTTTATAATTTAAATAATTATTTATATTCTAACGACGATCTATATAAATATATACGTTCTAATTCCATTCAAACTAAATATTTCGTCGTTACTATTTAAAATAATTTATTATAAATATTCAAAATTCAATAAAACTGCCAAAATAAAAATTTCAAACTGGCTCGGATTTTCCGGGTTGTTACAGGTAGCAACTAATTTCTTTACTTTTCTATATTTTTTGTGGCTTACTTGCAACAACATTTTCAGAAATAAGTCATTTAGGGAAATACATCACTTTTCCCTCCTATCACACTAACTCAGTTCATTACATCCCTTCCTTTCTTATTTTCTGAGTTAGACATTTAATTGCCATCCTTGCCATTTATTCATATCTTGTTATATACATATATTTATTTATTTATATGTATATATATATGTAAGCACTAGATCTCTCACATTAAGCCTACACTTGTAGACGTTGGATTTGTCGGGCGGCTCCGGGCTGACTTTTACCACAAGCTGACTTAACCTCGTGTCTTAGCACATGTTGTTAATTCTTGCACTTAGGTCTATCACTTTAGGTTCAACATTAGTGGATGTTGGATATGCCGGTTGGGACCGGGCAGACTTCCGCAACTACTGCAACCTAACCTCATGCCATAAGCGTATTTACAATTTCTAATTGTAATCCTAGGCATATTCATTTTCATTCAATAACTTATGTTCATATCAAATTGCGCTTCCAAATTAAAATCTCAAAACATAATATATGTTATGTTCATTACATGAAAATTTTAGACATATTATCCTTTTTACTGTAATATAGTTTACAGTAATTTAATTTACATGTCGTCCAATTTTTTCCTATAGTTTGTCGCATGTCATTTTCAACATATGTTTAATTCTACTAGGACATGTAAACATTCAGTCGGGTAATTATTTTAACATGTCGCTCAATCAATAATATGTCCCAGGTAAAGCATGTAATTAAAATCACTGAATTGGCTATTCATATCCTAACAAGTTTATTTTCTCCAACATGTAAACATTCAATAATTTAGCCAATTCAACATAGAAATTTCCAGATGTATTCATATCAACATTTCAATTCGTTACAATAGCAATTTATAATTACACTGGCCATCTCACAATTTATTAAAAAGGGGAATGCTAAACGATAGTCATAACATTATCTAAAGGCTATAGCTTAAACCCACTCACCTTTAAGCTTTCCCCAAATTTTGGATCTGATCTGTTCTATCATCCATGGTTTTCCTTTTCCGTTTAATTTGATTCGAGACCTAACGACCATGGATTTATTATTTCATGAAAAGAGAAGGGAAAGAGAAATAACTTAAATAGACTGGTTCTTAGAGGTTTACCTTGCTTTCATGATTCAATAATCTTTTTATTAACGTTGATTCCCTCTTCCAGATCTGAATTCATAATCCTCCTAGGCTAACATTTTAATTTCAGAATAAATTTGAGAAGAAAGAGAGAGGGAGCCATGGCAGAGCTCCAGCGTAGCTGCTGAATTATGATGTTTAGGGTTAGGTCTAGGGTCTTATTTATAGGTGCTCAAGACCTTATCGTACACGCAGCACTGAGTCAGCATTAAATCCAGTTAAGAAAATAATCCAGGTTCGCAAACGAATCTTGTCAAATCTTATCGTACACGTAGTGCTGAGTCAGCATTGGGTCCCGCAAACTGTTTTGGCGTAGAAATTTGAATTTCGAATGTTTGAATTATGTTGGCGCAGAAATTTGATTTTTGAACTTTTTGAATTTCTGGAATTTATTTAACTCTTTTATTCACATGAAATATTCTTATATGTAGACAATTCCTCTACAGACCATTTTACGCTTATATATATATATACGCACAATTTTCGTTTTATTTTCAAAATTCAAACGATGTTGCACCATTATTTGATTCTTTCCATATTTCATTGACTGTAGCCTTATCTTGAATTTTATCTTTTATATACATATATTTATGCATATATATATATTCTCATATATATACATATATTTTCTTTATTTCCACATATGTATGTTCTTATCCTTTCAAATTTGGAATTTGTATACGTACATATATTTGCATGTTCAGTTGGCCCTCTCTTTTTAAAAATTATGCCACCGCCAGGGTTCGAACCCCCTGACCTCCATGTTACAAATCCAATACCTTAACCAACTGAGCTATGAAGTCTTTTGTTAATAAGTCTTAGAACAATGATAATTATTGTTCTCTCCTTACTTCTCTTTTTCATGTTAGTTACAATACTTAAATTAAACCATTGTATGAATCTTTTTTTCTTTTAATGTTAATGCATTATGTTTGCAAATCAGTGCATGCAACATATTTACATTGCATGAAACCAATCCTTTCTTTCTTTCAATGCATGCGTTACATTTTTTTCAGTGCATGTATTTATTACATGCAATCATTATTTTATTCTTTATTTTATATTTTATTTTTTTGTATATATATATATATCACTTGTGCTTATACAAACTTCTAGGCTCAATAACTTCTTCATATGATGTCTGTTTTACGCAAACCAGGTGTTTATCTTGACCATAATTCCGAGACGGACGCAATGGCGCTGTCCATTTTACTTAATTCTCATAATTTAAGCATGTTATTCTTATTTTATTATCTTAAAAATACGGGGTGTTACAAATTTGGTATGCAATAGAAAATGGGGCCACAAATGCAAGGTAAGCGGAAAAACTAAGTAAAGACACAAAAGTTTTTACAGTGGTTCGATCTAAAATAGATCTACATCCACTTTGCAGGCATTTCTCATTATCACTTTAAAGAGTACAAAATACATGGATTTATTCATAATGTTCATCCCTCTCTTTCTTCTCTTTTTTATGATCTAGGTCGCACTTGGATTTGTAGAGGAACAGAGGAGATCTCTTAATTGGCGGCGGTTGAAGTGTAGGTCTTCAATCACTTAAAGATTTAGATGAGCTTCCTTAGTTCCATGATAAATTTGCGGTAGATCTTGGATTTAAAGAGAATTAACGGTGGTAGGAGAGAAGTAGGATGAAGCTTGAATGATCTTCAACATAGATTAGAAAAGGTGACTTGCTGAACCGACCATGGCGGAAGAAAGAGAAAGCTTTGGAGGCCATTAAAAGAGCTTCGAGATATCTCTAATGGAGAATGAAGGTGATTTGATCTTCATTTTTCTCGAGGAAGATGGAGAGGGCTTTCGAAGCCATTAAATAATGGTTGGAGAATTCTAGAATGGTGGAGGAAAACTTTGGGCAGCACTTCGTAGTGGTCGAAATCGGTCCCTTTTGAAGTGGAAGCCCTGGTCAATTTATGGGTGAGCCCTCATGAAGAAATGAGTTGAAATTCACATCTACAGGCCACAGGTCGTTTGTCCCCTTAATTACAAGAATGTCACTACATAATTGTAGCCAATTGTCAATAGCAGTATCCAGCTGTCTTGTGCGAGCGACTCTATCGGGTCGAGCGGCTGCATGGTTCTGAAGAGATTGAACGGGCAGTTGGGTGAAGGGTGTGTAGGTGATTGGTCGAAATATCGAGGCATGTACAAAGGCGGCCGGGGATACATGTTAAGCCTTTTACAGCCGGTTGATAGGTAGGACTTGATTGGAGCGACTGTGACTGATCATTAGCAGTTGACCCAGGGAATGGGCGGACGACCAATGTCATGGATACAAATAAGAAAAGGGTGCATGTTGAACCCATCGTTCTTAGGGTTACCCTCCTAGATAAACGCGTACGTTCGACCGGGGCGACTTGAGCAAGCGACTGTGGAAGATGCACGACCTGCTATAGTATTCATCCCTTCTTCATGTTAATGACTTATCTATATGGACAAGCCAAATTGCTATGCTTGACTCAATTCTGATGAGTGAACGATCTTACCAATAAACAGAGCGAGCTGTTTTTGTGCGCATGCAATTCCCAAGGGTGTGTGGGTGATTGTTTTTCCATGCTTCTTAGCGCTAGAATGGTCGCCCCTCTTTCTGGCTCGTTTCCTCACGTCATGCTTGTTCTTGACTTGTGTTCATTCTTACTTCCGGTTCGACCGACATGAGTGTTGTCTTGTGGTTTTTGATGATAATGTGCTAGCATGTTTCGGGTGACTTAAAAGGCATTTGGACGGCTGATGGAAAGCCCTGCTGCGACCTAAAGGCCTTTCACGACTCAGGCACATGTTTCTCTTGATCCGTATTGTATGGCTTAACATATATTTACATTTGTTTGATATCAAATACAAAAACCAAATCAAATCAAAGCACTCTACACCATATGTTTTAGTATATATATAAGTTTTAAGTCGTAGAATTCAATTCAACCAAATCAATTAAATCAACTATACCAATTAATTAAACGTTTCTTGGGACTTCAACCCATTCATCTTTTGTAGTGATTGGGTTACTCTTGTTGTCCTTCCATTCTTCTTCATTACTGAGTGATTCTTTGTTGTTTTCCTCTCTGAAATGAGAAGAGATTGACCAACGAATTATGTCAAAATGTTTCTCTTGATATTCCACCATTCTCATCTGAATTAACTCTAGTTTGTGCTAATTACGTAGTACTATAAAGAGAATTTTCTTGAAAGAATTCAAAGAATCATCAAGATTTTCACTTATGTTATGGATAGGATTTGCCATGAATAAGAGAGAAGGAGAAATAGAATAATGAATTTTTCTGGAAGAAATAGGCTTAAATAGGGTCTGGAATTCGTTACATTTTGAATGGATATGAGTTAGTTACTAAAATTTAAAATTTGAAAAGATTTGAAAATCTGGCAGTTATATGTCGACATATACATAAATGTATGTCGACATATGTTATTCATAATTTAGAAAAAAAATTAAATTTTGAATCTTTTGAACTTATATTAAACTATAATTAATTCTAATGTTTTTACAGAGACTTAAAGATGATTTTAACATAAATAAACTCCATTCATTACTTAACAGAAAGCAAATACATCCAACTAATTAAGACACACTAATTACGAGATTCGAAAGCAAAACGTAAGCAAATAAGTAAGCTAATACATAGAGATAAATTAAACTAATAGATTAGTTTTCAGATGATGATGAGTGAGGTGAGATTCCAAGCTTTCTTCCAAACTTGACCGTGAACTTTGCCATTCTTGAAAAGTTCTTCTTAAACATATTTTGATTTTTGGCAATTTTGACTTGATTTTGAACAATCATCTCTTTGGAAATGTGTCTAGTGTTGGTTGGGCACTCAACACTTTCTAAAGAAGTTTCTTCTTCTACAACTTCCATTGGTGCTTATTCTTGTTGCATTCTAGCTTGTTTTGCTTCGAATTTCTCATATGGTTTGAAAGTGAGAGGAATTTGCATGAGATGAATGTTTGATGAGTCAAAAACTTTTCTAGGCACAAACTCCTCTCCATGAATATCAACTCCAAAGTTTTTGAAGATATGAGTGAGATAAACACAATAGTAGAGAGTGTTTTCTCTTAACGATAATTCTATGGGCTTGATTTCATTTAAAATCATGTCGGCCCAATTAATGATATAGCCACCCATAATAGCAAAGTGTGCCTTTTAGACTTTGAGAGTTGGATTGTTGAAATTTTCGGAACGGGAAGTGATGGTATGTTGAAGGAGAAGGTTTATGATTCTTGTTTTTGGACGAAAAGAGCAATTTTTGAAATTCATTTGAGCATCATCATCAAATATGTCATGATAAGTCTCTAAATCGGTTTCATTGATTTTGAAATTCGAAGATTCCAATCCCGCAATTTAGAATAGTGCCAAAGAGTTTGGCATCGAGAACAATTTGCGTGCCTTTGACGTTACTCCAAATTTGATTTTCGTTGCCTTCGTAAAATCCGCGATTAAGATCCGCATAAAACATCTTGACAAGTTTGGGATAACACACTTCGTCGGTATCACGAGAGTCAATTAGACTCAAGACTTCATTGTGTTGAAAGGGAAAGGTAAGATCGTAAAAGGGAAAATCGCTAAAAGGGAAAATTACTAAAGAAGGCGAAATCACTCGTGTTAACTTTTGCATTTGCTAAATAGTTAGCATAGGTTTTGATCATTATGAAGATCACCTTTGATGGTTTTGGTTATTTTCAATTTCTGAGATGAACATGAAGAAGCCTTTGAATTGATAGATTTGAAGAGAATAGATATGAAGAATATTGTTTTGAATTATGAATGAAAGGTAGAGAGAATAGTTGTATATATAGAAAGTAAATGGATATGAATTGAATAGGCACATCTTTTCGAACTTAAATGACACATTTTCATACCTTGAGAGTTGTTGAAACGTTGGAGGGAAGTTTGAAAGTTTAAACCTTTGAAATTCAAAATTTGAATTTAAAATTACTGGTCAGATATGTTAACATATAGACATATGTACGTCGAAATATGTACCTATTTTCAAAGGAAATTTGATTTTTGTGGAATGTGATCTAAATTATCGATTTATATTTCAGGTTTTAACATTACCTGAAATAATTCTAATCCTATCAAACATACAAAAAAATTATTTTATTATTTTATTTGTTACTTATTATTATATTATTATTTTTAATTTCAGAATTCAAATTTCAAATTTGAATTTCCAATTTTAGGATTAAATTTTAAAGTTTTAAATTCAAAACAAAGCAATCAAACAAAGCAACCATTCAACCAAATGAAATTAAAAATTAATTAAGGCGTACCCAGTATTTAGATCCTTTTGTTTGAAATTTTTTGAATTCTGAATTTCTATAAAGCATATATTTGAATTTCCAGTTTCTGGCTCTTCATCACTTGATGAAGAATCTGAATCATCTAGCATTGCTGTGTATGCTTTCTTTTTCTTCCTCGATGAATTGTTGTTGTTTGTTTATTAAGTCGATTTATCTGGATATGGACACATTTTCTTTATATGACCTAGTTTGTTGCAATTGTAACATCGTCCAACATTACTTTTTGAACTTCCTTGGTTATAATTTTTCTTTCTATATATCAGAAATTTTCTAAAATGATTTGTCATAAGAGTTGTTTCTTCATCATCTTCACTACTTATGTCAGAATCGTTTGCTATTGCTTTTAATGCAACGGATTTATTCTCAGTTCGCCTGTTTTCTTTTCTCTTCTGTAATTGGACTTCATAAGACATTAGATTTCCGATTAACTCCTCAATCTTCATTTCATTGACATCATTGGCTTCTTCAATTGCCAAAGTTTTCTGATCCTATTCTGGAGTTAATGAACTCAACATTTTTCTGCCTTGATCTGCTTCAGAATAGGTTTTTCCAAGTGCCGTTAATGAATGCACTATCTCTTGAAATCTACAATACATATCGGAAATAGACTCATTCTCGTTCATTTTGAATAACTTGAACTGATTAACTAACAGTGCTATTTTAGTTTGTTTAACTTCACTAGTTCCTTCATGAGTAACTTGTAAAGTTCTCCAAATTTCGTAAGCAGTTTTACATACTGACACTCTATTGAACTCATTCCTCTCTAATGAACATAATAACATATTCATGGATTTATAATTGCTTTGTGCAGCAGTCTTTTGTTCATTTGTCCATTGTGCAAAAGCAGTTGTGGGTTCAACAAATTCATTTTGTGTACTATTCCATGTATATAATCCTACTGATTGTAAATATATTTTCATTCTACATGCCCAATATAAACAATTACTACCATTAAACAGTGGTGGTCTAATAGTGGACTGACCTTCTACAAAAGAACTATTATTGCTACCAGTGTTGGTTGCCATTATAACTATTTTTAAAAATCAGATTATGAACTTTTTGAAAGACCTTGCTCTGATACCAATTGTTAGTATTGCGGAATGGATCATTAAGGAAAAACAAACATTAGAGGGGGTTGAATAATGTTTTTAAGAATTTAAACAAAATCTAAACTTATACGAACTACTATATGAATCAAACACCATAAAAACAATCATAGACACAAAATTAAACATAAAGATAAACAAAAATAAAGTGCAGAAAAAGAAATAGCACAGCGGATTTTATACCTATTCGGAATTGCTCCTACGACTAGTCTCGCACAACACTTGATTGTATAGAGTTTTATTACTATATCAACATCCAAATACAACCTCCTTGATTTCACGGCTACAAGGGATACCACCGATTACTTACACAACCCAAACAATTACAAACAACCCTATAATTCTTCAATAGCACTTGATTTAGACAGTAATTAGTAGAGAGTGTAGAGAGAAGAAGTTTAATGAAAACAGAATTGAATTCGTTAGAGTATAAGTGTAGAAATCGTAAAAATAAGAAAGAATAATGGTGTAATGAAAGGAGATGAAGATGGAGAAGAAGAATTGATAAAAAAATCGAAATCAGCCCCTATTTATAATATTTTAAATGTAGCAACGTTTCCGAACCATCAAAAATAGTGAAAAGGCACTTCCTTTCAATTTTGAAAAAAAAATGACAGTTATATGTCTACATGTGTGTGTGTGTGTGTATATATATATATATATATATATATATATATATATATATATATATATATGTCGACATATACTTGTACAAAATTGAAATTTGAATATTTTTCAAGCGTTTTGATATGTATATAATTCTGGAAATTCTTGAATTAAATATAGTGTTATAAATAAATATTATAAAGTAGAAAATCATATGAAAACATAAATATAAACCATATAAACATATTTATAAAATTATAGAGTTTAAAATTATATAAATATAAAGTATATAAAATATATAAAACTTATAAAGTATAAACTTATAGAACTAAAGTTTAAAACCAAATTAAAATAGAAAGTAAAATAGAGAAGATAGAGACTGAAGATTGAATTTGAAAACAGAATTTAAAAATCAGAATTTGAAACTATTTTGAATTTGAACCTTGGGTGCTATTCAGAGTCTTACATAATCTATACTCTATAACTATATTTATCTCGAACTCTTTAACTTTTGAAATCTTGAATACTCATGAGTCTTGAATCATCTCTGAATTATGAATCTCTAACATTTTTAAACTGTATAGTCTTCAGTAAATAATTTCTGTATATAAGTCCTACATATATATATTCTAGACAAAAGTGTTAGTATATATTTTATAATCAAATAATATTGAAATAAGGGTGTTATCATCAAAACTCCATTGTCCAACACTGGGTACCGTACAACAGTCCACGTATATTACCCCCGCCTACAGGAAGACAACCCGGACAACCTAAATCTACAAGAATCAAAAATGTTATGAACGATCATCAAACGGCTAAAACAAACAGGTGCAACAAATATGGATTGCAAGGCCATAACAGAACAGTAATATAAAATTTAGATGTGTGTTGTTTATGAGATATCATTGTATTGAATTTAGTATATATGTATTTTTTATGTTTTGAACTTATCTGTCGTGTATCGAACTTTATATCTCTCTAATTTTGGATATTTGAATTTGTCATTAGGTTTATGTTGTTTGGTTAGGCTATGGATGCTATTTGGATGTATAATTTAAATATATTTAAAAACAAGCTCGTAACGTCGCCGTAGTTTGTAGTTTTACGTTTTGAACTTTAATTGAGTATATAGGATTCGTTATAAGTCAGATTTCATTGAAACAAAAAACGTTCAAATCTATTGAACTATGTTTTTATAATAGAACAGAAAAATGAAGATTTCATATTATAGATTTTGAGTTATGTCCATGTCAGATTTTTAGAAAGTCACTATGGAATTTAGTAAGAAAATGCATTAGCGAATTTTGAGAGCTCGCCAATGGGTGAATTTCCAAAGTTCGCCTTCGTATTACCAAAAAAAATATATTCTTGTAATTATTTCCAAAACAAGTCTATATTTAAAATTAAACTTGAAAACACGGTCAAGCTTGAAATTTTTCCTAATTTATAACATGCACAATTTAGAATAAAAAACACATTTATTTATTTTAAATTCTGCTTGGGTTAATCTATATAGCATTTTTATGTATGTAATTATCTATGTGAACTAATTATCCTTTTCTATTGTTTCGTTATCATGTGATTGCATGCATACACATACAAACATACATAAATAATCATACATTAACATGTATATATAGGTATACTTGTGTCTATAAATAAATACATGTATACTTCAATAATTTGGGTTTTAAGCTTCTATACGAAGGTAAGCATATTGATAAACGAAAAAAATGATACTGCAAAATAAATGGAATTTCAATAGTTACAACTAACCTCTCCTATAATATGTCCTTATCGGTGTGTTTTCAACCTAAAATGAATAATTTTTTGTTATAATAAATTCCCTACAAGTTTCAGAGATATTTGGATACCTAGTTATACTTAATTAATAGGTGCAATGAGCTTCACCTGCTATTCATTGTGCAAAAAAATTGAGTAACACTCAAACCAACAAGCAATTGGAAGCTAAAAGAGAGCAATAAAGAGTCTACTAGATGAAGGAAAGGCACAATAGAAGTCTGCCTTAAAAGTAAAACTAATATTTACAACAATGTACATAAAATAAAGAAATTTATCTTAATAATAAAACAAAAGCATATTGAAGAGAAATGAATAATTTTTATCATGATAACATATATAATTTTAAGAATACATAAATGACAATTGTTTTTTAGTAATCGCAACATGGTGAGTTTTCATGTATCAATGGAAAGTACTCATTGCCAAGTTATGTAGTTAAATGGAGTTTTTTTAGATACTTGCATATAATATGAAAATGATCAAAAGGTAACTTGCACATTTATCAATTATCAGTGGTGTGATATTTACGCTAGTAAGGATATGAATTATACCTTACATTATTTCCCTATTATACAGTAAAAGCCTAGTACAATGATTAATTTATATGATTTGATTAAAATTTTAATGCAAATAAAAGAATTGCAATTGTCGCTCAAAAGTTGTAAGAACTATAATAAATTACTGAATGATATGACATCAAATATGAGTGGATTTGAATATTACATTAACAAATTAATCCTAAAGAAATGATCTGCTTAAGCAACTTGACAATATGCTTGAACCTGATACTTAGTATATAGCCACCTCACAAATTATGAGAATTAATACACTAAAATAATAAAAAGTTGAAACCATATTTGATGAAAACACAGATGAAAAAATAGTAGTCTATATGTACAATACATACATTGTACTAAAAAATAGATTATGTTATGTATTTTGAATATGATATTTAAAACAATTTGATATGCTCTAATGTATAATACATTAAGTGCTTTATAAATCAGTGTCTCACAATATTTAGGTTTGCATCCAATACTACATTAATGTATATCAATATAAATTATTGAACTTTTTTGTGTATAGGTGTTACAAAACAAATTATAAGGTTATTTATAGGGCTCTTTTTACTTGCTAAATTAAAATATATAGTTAGTGTGAACCTAATTATTGCAATGGTTAATCAATTCTATACAGAACTCAATTTCATTAAAAATGCAAGAGTTACAAAATAAATACCTTACTAACATTTCAGCTACAAATAATAACTGTTTGAGCATTGTTGCTAAATTCAAACCAATCTTAATAAAGAAATCCATATGAGTATTATACTATTAGAGTTCCAATCCAAAAATTCAAAATGGAAAAATAATATATAAAAAAAAAAATTAAACATGGTTCTTAACTGGAGTAATAAGGCCCTTTTCTCCCTCATATAAACTCCTCAGGCAATGCATATGTAGGCGATATCGGATCGCCTTTTGTCCCATTCAAACCAGCATCCTTCTTCAGCCCAAAATACCTCACAAACTCCTTTGGTGTTTAATCCAAGAATTGCATGACTTTTTATTCTCCACCTGGATCCGACACGTGGTGCCTCCTTGTCCTTCTTGGGTTTTCCTAAAACAAGCCGAACCTATGAGCATGGTCTTCTGCACTCCTATAAGGATTCTCGAACTTCTCGATAAACTCGGAAAATCAAAATAAATTAGCCACATTATAGGATATGATACGAAAGAGAAAGGGCGAGATTGAATCGCCCAAAGGAGTAAATTCTATTTTGGGAGGGCTACCGATTCAGTAAGCGTAGTAAAGTCTGGAAGTATGGCTAACACATAACAAAGGATGCTAATTTACATTTTTAACCAACAACTTTTGGCTGATTTTAGTTTAAACATATCTTGCAACGTATAAATATGTAGGCAATAAAAAAATTGTAAATATATATTTTCGGTAACACATTTTTTGCATAGCAACGCTCATTATTGTGATTAGTCTACAATGCAAATAAGTTTTGGAAACTAAAAAATTAATGTTACAAAATAAATGCTTTTCTGTAGTGTAGGGAAAATAAATTCAAAGATGATTCAACTGAATATCAATCATTAGATCCCAGCATCGTTCAAATACCAATGGATACTTCAACACCCTCCACAAAGAATAAAATGAAGGCGACAGAAGAATAAATAGAAATAAGAAGGACAGAAAGAATTAGGAAAGAAAAATCTTTAGGTCCAGATTTTATATTTTCTCAAGCTATAACATTTTTTGTAGAAGGTACTAGAGATGAAATCGCCAACAAAATACCCATAGTGCTGAATATAGAAGATGATCCGAAAACTTAGAAAGAAGCTATGATTTTTAAAAACTCTGCATTCTGGAAGAAGTAAATTAATGATGAAATGGACTCAATATTATCAAACAGTATTTGAGTATCGGTAGACTTGCCTCAAGGGTCAAAACCTATTGGCTACAAATCGGTGTTTCGAAGAAAACGTAACAACGATGGTAGTGTGGAAACTTTCAATGCAAGATTAGTAACCAAGGGACTTAGACAAAAGGAAAGAATTGATTTCATATGATTCAGTTGCAATAATTACATAATTTTGAGTATTAATAGCATTAGCATCAATCTATCAATTGCATATCCACCAAATGGATGTTAAAATAGCTTTCCTAAATGGTGAATTTAATGAACAAGTTTACATCGAACAACCTAAGGGTTTTTTCTTCATGGAAATGAAAAAAGTTTGCAAAATAACAAAATCATTACACAAATTAAAACAAGCACCTAAACAATGGCATTAAAACAACCCGTAAAATCAGAACTAGTTTAAAATTTTTAATTTGGCTATTTTAGTGGATTTTAAATATTTAAAATAAATTATTTTAAATAATAACGACGAAAAGTATGTTTGAATTGTTGTTTGGAAATAAATATATTTATTTTAATTATATACAAGGCCTGAAATGGCACGGCAGTTTGAAAATTTGAATTCAAACTTTGACTGACTGTACCAGGTGCAAAATAAAACATATTTTAGTGAAACCAAAAATATTTAAATCTGTTTATGATTATCTTTCTAACGAATCTAAAAAATCAAAATTTCATAGCGGGAATCAAAAGTTATAGCCAAAAGAATTTTCAGAAAGGTCGCTACAGAATTTATATAGCCCGTGAAAATAGCCATTTTTCAAACGACCTCAGATTTCGGCGAAACCACTTTTGTTGGATCCGGGATGTCAAATTATTGCTAGGTTTCAAATTCCATAATTTTTGAAGTTAATATGTGAGCGTGGCGAAGGAAAATGTGTTTGGTTGATTTCAGTTAAATTGGATCGACCAGAAAAGGGCCATTTTTCAAACGGTCTTAGAATTCGACGAAACTAGTTTTGTTGGGACCGTATCGTCCCAACATAGACAGATTAATTTTTTGGGAATTTTTAGAATCAGTATGTGGCCCCGAAAAATTAAAATGTATGTTCAAATCAAAAAATTAAATGTTTTATACTTTAGTTTCAAGAATAACAGACTGTAACAGCCAAAATGGCTTACGGAACATATTCCATTGTGTTAGGAATAGGGTTTTTTAGCTAGGGGCGACACTCGTTGGGTTTGATTTGGCGTTCGTCTAAGAAAACCATATTTTAGAAAATAAAATAAAAGAAAAAAAATATATATAAATTAGTGGCCAATGAAAATTAGCCAAATCAGTTTCTCGTTTCCGCTCCAACTCCTGTTAACCCTTCAGCTCGACGCGCTACTCGCTCCATTCTTCCCGATCAATTTCTACCCTCCACGATCATCAAAACCCCCTGCCACCGTTGAGTTTTCTGAAGCTCTCTCCCTCCTGTTCAAATCAAAACAAACCCCATCACCTTTCGTCGCTCCACCAGTGAGAATCACCTCTTCAAAGGTCCGATCTTCAGTTCGCCGCCCCGCCTGATTCCGACCACCGAACTGGCCGCGACCACCACCCCTTGGCGCGCCTTCCAGTGATCTTCGACATGGTGCAAGCTGATTCTCCTATCGTACAACTGTTTGTTTTAAAAATCGAACCCTAGTTTTGAAGCTTCAAGGTAGGTAACAGCTGTATATAATTTGAACTGATTTTTACACTTTCAAGTGTTGCAAACTTCAAAAAATCGTATCTTTTTGCTATGTTAGCGAAATTCAGTAAAACAAGAGACACCGGGACCGTGGAGACGTCGTCTACATTCTAGAAGAGACCGGGGAATATTTAGAACCCTCTACAATTTTTGGCATCGCGACAAACCAATGTGAGAATTCTAAATTTAAATGTGAATGGAAATGCGGTGTATAAATTATATAAGCAAAGTATAAATTATATACGCGTTGTATACCTCATGTACATGTGTTGTATAAGTTATATGAGTGATGTATAAATTATACATGCATTGTATAAATCATATGTGCATTGGAATGGAAATAAATTTACTTATATATATATATATATATATATACTCCCCTCGTCCACAAACCATGAACGATATTTATTGATTGTGAATTGGCGTGAAAAATTTGGTGAATAATGTGAATGGTTTATAGAATTGTTTGTGGTTTAAGATTGTTGGTTTGTGGTTGAAAAATACCCATTTGTGGTTGAAAAAAAATTAGAATAGGTTGTGGAAAAAGAAAAACATACTCGTCTGCGTACGAACTAGATGTATGAAATCCCCAAGGTCAAAAGCTGCGAGGCTTTAAGGTAGAGCGAGGAGCCGTACTAGGGACGGTGCCAGTTTTAACTACTCTGCCATTATGTTACCGAAATTTTCTGAAATATTTCTGTGTTTGATTTATTTTCATGTATTGAAATATATTCTTGTGATGAATGAAATAGAAATGGTTTGAACGATAAAAATAGCATTTTATCGAATGAATAAAATAAAATGGTTTTGACGATAGAAATGACATTTTTATCGAATGGTTGAAATAAATTGTTTTGACAACAAAAATCACATTTTTATTGAATGTATGAAGTATATAAAATAATCATGTTTTGGAATAAATTGTTTCGACAATAAAAATCACATTTTTATTATCTATATGAATGGTCAAAAATAGTCATGTGTTGAAATAAATATATGTTGGATAAAAATATCATTTTTATCACATATATGAAATGAAATAGTTTTGAAATCAAAGAATCGATTATATTTATATATATATATATATAATTAAAATAAATCGAATAACGAAGCTGCAGTTCGTATTTTGAAACCGTGATTTCAAATGATTATTGTGGGAGATCCGACCATCGGATTTTCCCAAAACCGTAACCGTTGGGTTCGCTTTGGAAATATCTTTCCAATGACACCAACTTTGAAAAGATTCAACGGTTGGATTGTCTGAAATGTTTAATTCAAATCTGAATGAAAACAGTGCCAGAATCGATTATATATATATATAATTAAAACAAATCGAATAACGATGCTGCAGTTCGTATTTTGAAATCGTAACTTCAAACGATTGTACCGGGAGATCCGACCGTCGGATTTTCCCAAAACTAGAACCATTGGATTCGCTTTGAAAAGATCTTTCGAATGATACAAAATTTGTGAAGATCCAACAGTTAGATTTTCAGATATGTGTAAATCAAATCTGAAGAAAAACAACGCCATGGCCGCGTTATGGCCTGAAGCGTCGTTAATATAAATTGGCTATTTTTAAACGAATAAAAATGGCGATAAATCTTTATAAAATATTATAAATGATATGTAATGGAAATAAACCGAATTTACCCGGTTTATTGGATATTTGATGGTTGAATGTGTTTGGCTTGAAAATTACATTAAAGAACAGAATTATTGATGTTGAATAATTTAACCATTGAAATGAATTGATTTGAAATTCTAAATATACGTGAATTATTTGAAAAGGCCGAGTTAATTCTCATTTCAAATAATTAATTGACGGTTAGAAGTCGAAGAGATGGAAGACGGTGCAAGACCGATGATCTTCACATCGAATGGATGGGTGCTACTGATGCTCACGATTGGAGTAGCTACCTTGAAGGGGCTGAAGTGGTGGCCGTCCGGACGTACTTGTTGATTGTACGGATGTGCGAGGATTAAAGATCCTCCGGTTTCGTTCAGACCCAGAACGGACTTGTAAATGGATGTGTGTCTGAAGTTGTATATTGACAACGTGGCATGCAGAGATGCGGTGACCAAAGCTTTTGTTGAAAAGTAGAGCTTTGTGGTTGATGATAAAAGCACGGTTTTGAATATCTAGCTTTGTGTTTAGCATTGTTTCGCAAGCCTCACACCCCGGTATGAGCCAGAAACGGGAGAGGACATCTGTAACACCCCGTGAATTCTATAACGTTAAGCTTCACGAATTAAAGTATAATTAATTATAAATGATGAAATCAAGGGAAATGGGTTATGCCATTGCGTCCGTCTCGAAATTCTGCTTGAGATAAAGTTCAAGTTTGCATAAAACGGATATCGTATGAAGAAGATATGGACGAACGAAGTTGGGCAGAAAAACCGGAAAACGGATCAGAATGCACTGGCGCACTTGTGAAGTGCGCCAGAACAAAGTTGAACTGGCGCACTTGGGAAGTGCGCCAGTACAATTTTGGCCTGGCGCACCTGCCAAGTGCGCCCAGGTCAGAAAGACCTGCTGGTCAGGCCCTAGCTGGCCTGGTCAGGGTCTGGTCGAATTCTGATGCTTGGCTGAGTCACTAGGGCTTACATGTCTCTTTCTTATTGGCCTCTCTTGAGATGGAAGGTCTGGATTCATCCTAGCTTCATCAATGGCTCAAAACAATTTAAAATTCTATAAATACAACTCAAGTCTAACCCTAAATTCACGCAAATAATAGAATACAAAAGCCGTCATGTTGCTGGAGAGGAACTAGGAATGGCCGTCAATTAGAAAGCCTAGAGACAAGACAACAAGCCTAAGAGACGAATCAAATTAAAAGAAGATCAAAGCTTAATCAAATCATTCAATGCAACTTTGCTACCCAAAGGAGAGCATCCCCAAATCAGAATAACAGAATTCAGAAAACAAGAATTCATCACACGTTGTAAGTATAGTGACCTTTCAAAATATGAATAAAAACTGTGATGTGATTCGATGTAAATGAAAATAGAATCGTGTTGTTATAATATTTGTGTATTGTGATGGTTCTATCATGACTTGTGTATTGATGTTTGTGGCATAAATTGATTGATACAAGCCTATTGAACAATTGTATATGAAAACAATGGCACTTGCAAGTTTGTGGCAAAAACTAGAAATTGATCCCTTTTTGTATATGTCGATGGCATGGACTATGTATATTCCCTTAGTCTAAATTAGAATTTATGTAAACATGTTATAAACCTTCTATGCCTACATGACCCAAAACCTATGATATCATTCTTATGTTTATTGGCAAGTATAATTAGTTCTATGTTCGCAAGTATAATTGGATCTATGTTTCATAAACTATGCAAGTTCATGTTTATTTGCAAAATATAATTGGTTCTATGTCAAACATCGTTTGGGTTTCATAAACTATGCAAGTTCATGTTGAAATAGACTATATGATTAGATGTAAAAATTGTACATTTTGATGAATATATAACATGCTAGTTTTGTGGTCGATATTATGCCAAATTAACATGTTTAAACACAAGTTTGTATTTGCCTAAACTATGCCATTTCATATGTCATCTACTTAGTCATACTTTGATTCGAATGCAAGTTCACATGACCCATGTTATATGTTAGTTGAATCGCCAAATTGCAAGTTCATGCGCCACACACCTTTATGTATTACATGTTCTTGATTTTCCCCTTTTCCTCACGTTTATAATGTTGGGCTGAATTGTGACAAGCCCAACATATGTTATAACGTTGTGAACAAACGGGGGTAATAACGTTGGGTGTAAAATATGAAAATATATGTTGGCATGTTTGGCACTTGCCAATGATTATGACACATAAGCGGTATGAATTGAAATACCCAAAAATAAAAGATATGACATTTACATATAGTTGAAAAGTAATAAAATATGTAAATTTAGAAAATACGATATGCTTAACCCAAGGTTGGATTGAGTTGTGATGTAAACCTTCCCGGACCCACCCGGCTGTCCAGTAGTCACAACAATACCTATCCAATGTGGGTGGTTAAGCATTGAGCCCAATAAGGACCCGAGGTTAGACTGAGCTACGGTGTAAACCTGCCCGGAACCGACCGGCACATCCAGTAACCGTAGCAATACCTGTCTAATGTGAGTGGTCTGGTGCTCCTAAGAGGCTAAGGATAGATGGTAGGGGTAAGTCAACTATAACACTTAACCAAATTCAACATGTTAACAAGAATTGATGGGTGGGGTTAGGTAAATACAGACACTTAACCACTTGACATGTTTGACTAGGAAATCCTGTTAACGAGGGACCCGTTTCAGCAGTAACCCAAAGTTAGGTATCAACGGTACCCTGAAACTAGGCAGGGTGGGGCATGATTACTGGGCTGATTGTAAGCGGTCAAACGACGGCGGTGGGTGCACAGTGCAGGTCTAACGGGGTGCGGGCGTGCACACACTCCGGAGCAAACAACCAGGGCACTGGGGACACAAGTAGTATAACCTATGTCTTCTAGTTTTGTGTCGGGGCCGCCACCATGGGTCTTGATACACCCCATGGTGGGACCAACATAGGTATCTACAATTCTTGGGGGCCGTATGACACATATTAACGCGAGTAGGAGCCGATCTTTAATAAGAATGGGGATCACTTCACCCTCACCATGGGGTTCCAGTTAAGATGAATTCAAATAGGTGCAGAGATATAGTATGAGTGTGATAGTACATTCGACACTTCCTTAGCTTGTGACACTTTCCTATTTTTAGTTTACATCCATCATACCCCTTTTCTTATTCACATATTGAAGAGTTACTAGATTTACTCAGGCTTTATGTCTGACCCTATTTTCTTTTCGTCTTCTTTTCTTTCGTTCCCCCCCTCCCCAGGTCCACAGGGAGGAAACAGCTCAACTCAGTCAGGCTCTTTACAAGCACCAAGAACGTAGATGTATGATTTGGATCTTTCTTGCTCGGATAATGGCTTTGGATATCACTATGGGGATTTTTGTCACTTTATTTATGTTTTCATGCTTCTTTAATAACCAAGGCAGTTATGAGGTTGTAATGTTGAAAGTATTTTGAGACAATTATGGAAATCTTTGTTTGATACACGTATTGATGAAATAAAAGTTTGTTTGGTTCCCGCTGTTTAAAATATGTGTATTTATATCTGTCTTGAGTTCATCTGTGGCTTTTACTTATAAACCTCCACCAAAGTTAAGGCATTCTCTTCGTGAGTGACATTAATGGAGGTGGGGTGTTTCAACATCAGGGAGGACCTTCGTTTCTTTCTAGTTAGGAGTGGTGCTTTGGGTTTTACATGCCCAGGCATTTTACTTATGTGGATGATGGATAGCGAGGCGCCTCGGTTAGTTTGGTCTCTTCGGAGCCAATGGTCTGCTCAGGATATTACCAGTTTACGCCCCCAAAGGGCGGGGAAACACAGTGTTCAGGCATTATAATCCACTCTGTGTGGACCGGCCCTGACGATCCAAGGGGCAGTTGCGGCAGTTCCTGAGGCTTGGGCTAGATAGTCTCGAAGCGGCAAGGACGGTCCCTTGCCTTGGTTCATGACGGAATCCAATTTCCAAATACGACATCGTGCGGTTTTGATTGTATACCTATATATGGCGACATAGTGGTATGGGGCATTAACGTCGTCTATGATTGATACTTATGATTGAAATTGTTTTTGAAACATATAAACACTAGTAATAATATCAAATGCTTTTGTTTTTATACGTATCAAGCATATTTTGGCCATTATAAGGTAAAACTCTATCCTCTGGTTTGCGTTGCATTGTGTGGTGGGAACTGAGTCTTACAATGGCTTCATTTTTATAAAAAGCATTGCGATGTTTAAAAGATTTACTTGTTTAAAGCACTGGCAATCCAATGGAGTAAACCGATTCTGCGTTAACGGCGTGGTCCTGTGATTGGCCATATTATAAAGTAAGTTAAGTAGATTTCTCATACCAGCCCCATGACTAACTCGTAGTTTGTTTCACTTGCAAACTCGGGTGCCCCTTTTTCTACACAGGCATCCTTGTATTCAGGTTTTAACAGGCTCTTTCTGGATAGCTGGATCCGAAGATGGATTCTATCATTCCTTTCTTTTTAAGTTGTTCAGCTCCTGTTGTACATATTATGTTTTGTTTTCCGCTGTAGACATTTTATGTAAAGCTGAGCTGTATTTTTTACTAAGTATGATCCTGTATACTGTGTAACTCTGATGATTATTATTTCCCGCATATTCCATTGTACATTATCTGGTGTATTTATTTATTTATGATCTGCTATTATCTGTTTATGTGTTATATTCCAAAGATTACTCTTGCCACCGTCGTACGGGGGTTCGGGTTCGTCACATCGTGGTATCAGAGCTTTGGTTAATCTTAGCTCAGGAATATAACATATTAACGAACTCGTCAGAAATGGAACCAGCAGAGTTCTAGGACGAATAACTCATCATAGATAGGATTAGTAAGGTCCTAATATGAGTATAGCAGAATAAAATACACCCCAGTAGATGCATTTACATTCAAGTATATGTCTCTATGCTTTACAAATACCTTTTCTGTTGACCTGACACTTTGTTTGCTATTTGCAGACGCACTAGAAAATGAGTGGCAGAAACAGAAGAAGTAATACAGACCTAGATATAGAAGCTATATTTAAGAAATATAGAAATCTAGGTGGAGTACCATCCTTGGGCGAAGAATCTATTATTAAAACACAAGCTTGGATTCATTCTGCTGAGAAAATCTTTAAAAGTTTAAAGCTGAGAGATGACCAGAAAAGATTACTGACATCTTGGGCACTCAAAGACGAAGCTTTGTTCTGGTGGGATTCAATTATTAAGGATAATCCAGAAGGTAATATTACCTGGGATAGATTTAAAGAGATTTTCAGTGAAAGATTTATTCCTCTAGAAGCAACTGAGCGGTTATGTGATGAATTCTATTATCTGATACAAGGAGATATGACCATTCCGGAATATCATAAGAAATTCAATGAACTTTCTCATTTTGCCCCTCATCTAATTCAAAATCCGAAGAGGAAGAATCTGAGGTTTATCAACGGGCTCCAAAGAAAGTACCAAAGTAGTGTAATGGGGCATGTGAAGCTTCCTTTTTCTAAAATGATATACATGGCTTATCAGTATGAAGATCTAGATAAGAAAGGTCTTTTGGGCGATGAAGTGGAAGTCAATTTGAGCAACAAAAGGAAAACTGAAACTGATAGCCCAAAGACAAGTACACAGGTTGAGGCAAGTACGATGCCTAGAATCAGAAAGAAGCCTAGATTCAATCGGGAAAAGGTTAAATCGGAAAAAGGACCAGTAACAACTGCCATATGCTTTAATTGCAATAATCAAGGGCATCTGTCGATAAGTTGCAAATCTCTTCAGAAACATATAAAGGGTAAATTTAAATCCAAGAACCAGTTGCAAGAGAAGAGAAAATGCAATCTGTGCCATCGGGCTGGGCATGTAAAGCAAGATTGCAGGTTATTAAGGAAATCGGAAGTAGTTCAGGTAAATGAGGTAGCAGAAACTTCTAAACCCTCAACTAACTAAGGAAGGATAGATCTTTTATAAGGCACGCTTACTGTCAAAAATATTCCAGTCAAGGTACTGTTTGATACAGGCGCGTCACGAAGATTTATTGCAAAGAATGCGGTTAAGAAACTGGATTTGAATTTGAAAAAGCTCAAAGAACCCATGACTGTCCATAATCTGGTCGGGGGTTCCCTCGATCTTAGTTGGATTTGTGAGTGCCTGTTTCCTTTTCCTGTTATCGATTCCCCACCATCGCGATCGTCATGAATTTTACAGAATTTGATCTTATTCTGGGGATGGATTGGTTAACCAAATATGAAGCTGAGGTTAAATGCGCCGACAGAGTCTTAAGGGCAAAGATTAAATCAGGCAATTATATAACCATTCCATGTGAAGGTCCGAATTCTGATAGAAAAGATTTTTGGTCGGCTTTTAGACGTTTCTCCTACTCAATTAGAACCTGTTCCTGTCGTTATGGAGAATATTCCGGTCGATATAGAAAATATTTCTGTCGTGAAGAACTATTCGGATGTGTTCGAAGAAGTTGTTAGCTTACCTCCGCAGAGAGAAATTGATTTCAAAATCTCTTTAGTTCTGAATGCAAGGCCAGTAGTTCACGCTATTCGAAGAATGACCTTGAAAGAGAAAGAATAGTTAGATAATCAAACTCGACAGCTTGTATGGAAGGGTCTGATCAGACCTAGTTTCTCTGATTGGGGAGCAGCAGTGGTATTTGTCCCGAAGTCAGACGGTACTCTCAGACTATGTGTGGATTATCGTGACTTGAATAAGCAGATATTAAAGAATAAATATCCATTGCCGTGGATTGATGATTTGTTGGATTGATTGAATGGCGCACAAGTATTTTCCCGAATGGACCTAGCTACAGGTTTCCATCAGCTTTGTATTGCCGAAGAGTGTGTTCCTTTGACAGCATTCAGAGGTCCAAACTTATTCTATGAGTGGTTAGTAATGCCGTTCGGCTTATGTAACGCTCCAGCTTATTTCGTCGATCTAATGAATCGGATATTCAGAGAAGTATTGAATAAATTTGTTCTGGTTTTCATTGATGATATATTAATCTTCTCTAAGTCAGAAAGCGAGCATGAAAAACATTTGGAACAAGTGTTAGAAATTCTCAGAAGGAATGTTTTAAAGGCAAATTTTCCAAATGCATATTCTGGCTAGAAGAAGTAAAATTTCTTGGCCATGTCGTGTCAAAGAAAGGAATTTCTGTGGATCCCATTAAAATCACTGCTATTCAGAATTGGAAACAGCCTCGTACACCCACAGAAGTCCGAAGTTTTCTCGGATTGGCTAGTTATTATCGGAAGTTCGTTAAGAATTTTTTGATGATATCCAGTTCCTTGACAAAGCTTACTAAGAAACATTCAAGATTCAATTGGACTCTAGAATGTGAGGCAGCTTTCTAGAAGCTGAAGTTAAGACTGACAACTGCTCCAGTGTTAACAATTATAGATGGAAACCAGGACTTGAAGGTCTGGACAGATGCTTCTAAAGAAGGTCTTGGTGCAGTATTAATGCAAAGAGGCCAGGTAGTCGCTTATGCTAGCCGTCAATTGAAACCACACGAAAAGAATTATGCAACTCACAATCTTGAATTATTAGGCATCGTGTTTGCAATGAAAATCTGGAGGCATTATCTATTGGGTGAGAAGTTTGAATTACATACTGACCATCTATCTTTGAAATATTTATTCACCTAGAGAGATCTGAATATGAGGCAGCAGCGTTGGTTAGAATTTCTCGCAACATATGATCTTGATATTTTATATACTCCGGGGAAAGCCAATGTTGTGGCTAATGCGCTCAGCAGGAAGAACGTGATCATCGCCAGTATTATCATTACACCATCGTTGATTGATAAAATAGCTATTCTTCAGAAAGACGATAGTTTTGTTAAAGAGATGATCAAAAGAATTCAAAGGGGCGAAGTCTCCAGTTTTCAAGTGGATAGCGCAGGAGTTCTGAGATTGAAAGGAAGGATTTGTGTTCCTGACAACCCTGAGCTCAAAAGAGAAGTAATGGACGAGAGTCACAAGTCCAAACTGAGTATCCACCCAGGGGTTAGTAAAATTTATAATGACCTCAAGCGAACATTTTGGTGGAAGGTGATGAAAAGAGATATCTCTATATATGTTAGCCCGTGTTCCACCTGTCAGCAAGTCAAAAGCGATCAGCAGAAACTCGCTGGATTGTTGCAACCGTTTGAAATTCCAAGCGGGAAGTGGGAACAGATTTCTATGGATTTCATAGATGGTTTGCCCAGAACCAGGAAAGGAAATGACAATATTTGGGTGATCGTAGATCGTTTCACGAAGACCGCCTATTTCATACCTGTCATATCGAATAGAACTGCTCAGAGTCTGGCGCAGATATATTTCAGAGAAATTGTTAAACTTTATGGAGTTCCCATGAACATCATTAGCAATCATGACCCGATTTTTGCTAGTAAATTCTGGGAAGCATTCCAAGCAGAATTGGGAATGAAACTGAACTTGAGCATCGCTTATCATCCTCAAACAGATGGTCAGACCGAGAGGGTGAACCGTATCCTAGAAGATTTATTGTAGGCTTGTGTTATTGATTTTGGCGGATCATGGGAAGACCATTTGCATTTGGCCCAGTTCTCATACAACAACAGCTACCAAGCGAGCCTGACAATGTCACCATTCGAAGTATTGTATGGTAGACCGTGCTGATCCCCTGCTTATTGGGTAGAACCTAGCAATAGACTTGTATTGGGGCCAGATATGATTCGTGAAGCTGTGGACAAAGTCGATTTCGTTAAGAAACGATTACTAGCCACTCAAAGCCGACAGAAGAGCTATGCAGATAAGAGAAGAAGAGATATATCATTTGTTGTTGGTGACTATGTGTATTTAAAGGTATCTCCGATGAGAGGAGTCATTTGATTTGGTAAAACAGGGAAATTGGCGCCTAAATTTATTGGCCTGTTTTCTATTCTGGAACGAATTGGAACTCTCGCTTATAAAGTTTAATTGCCATAATGGTTGCCTGGAGTACATAATGTATTTCACGTATCTCAACTTCGAAAGCATGTACATGATCCAGACTTGATCGTGGAAGAAGCAGCGCAATGGGATATAGAAATTACTCCAGAATTGGCTGTAAGAAGAGAGCCGATCAAGATTATTGGCAAAGAAACAAAAGAGCTGAGGAACAAGAAGGTTCACTTAGTCAAAGTGCAATGGAGTGGAGATCTGCGAGATTGTACTTGGGAAACTGAGGAAAGCATTAAGAAAGCCTATCCCAAGTGCAGGGTGGATATCTCTGATTGACTCTGGTGCAAGGTACTCTTATCATATTTTGCATTTCCATTTTGTTCTCTACTTGGTTGTTGTTTTCTTTTCATGGATGTATAATTTTTAATTATATAGTCTGAAAGATTTAAAAAGAGTATATGAATTAATTAGTATGTTTTTGAAGAGTTAAAAATAAATTGATTGTTGATTGTGTTGTGTGGTTGAGAATTTGATTAATCAAATTATTAGAATGATAATTAATTAAATCAATAAAAGAATGAATGGTAAATTTATTCGATTAAATCAAATATTGAACTGATTAGAGAATTGATTAGAAATATATACATGTACATCATATAGGTTTGAACAGGTAAATGGATTAGCTGTTGAGTACAGAATTTATTTGCGTGCCCGACAAATAGGTATACCTTAATGAGTTGGATGCACAATTTTATTATTATATCAACTCATGTAAATGCCATTCGATGCGGAGTGCTGGTTATTCTGTGTGTAATAAATAAACGTTGCCATAGGATAGTAACAATTAATTTTGAACTACACTACACGGTATACTTCGTGAAGATGGCATACTTCATCATATACCACATAAGCATTTGGAGCTTGTGTGACAAGGTTGAAGATTTACCATACGGGCGAGAGGCTTGTATGGCGATGACTATATATTACATGTTGAATTGATGACTGATATGGACTATATAAAATGTAATGATAAATTGCCAGATTAATAAAAAAACCACATGGGTCTGGAGATGATATTAAACACGCCTCTCTAGTCAGTAAGGCACAAAAACCATTTATAGGATGACGAGAATTTATTCTCTAGAGTTATTATCTATACACACTCCCCTGTGGACACTAGAATATATCACTATAAATATGTGTATGCATATTAGGATTTATTGGGTACCTAATACGGGCCAACAAATTTCCAAACCCCTCCCCGTACAAAGGAGGTTATGGCGAAATTTTTCGAAAATTTAGGGTGTTAGCCAAAATTTTTCGAAAATTTAGAAGAATTAGAAAATTCTTAGAAACTGAAAAGTTGAAGAATGAAAGCCAGAATGAAAGTTGAGTTGGTTAATTAAACAACTTTCGACTTCGTTCCTTTTCGGGGACGAAAATATTTTAAGTGGGGGAGATAGTAACAACCCGGAAAATCAGAACCAGTCTAAAAATATTAATTTGGCTATTTTCGTGGATTTTAAATATTTAAAATAAATTATTTTAAATAATAACGACGAAAAGTATGTTTGAAAATAAATATATTTATTTTAATTATAAACAAGGCCAGAAATGGCGCGGTAGTTTGAAAATTTGAATTCAAAATTTGACTGACTGTATCGGGTGCAAAATAAATCGGATTTTAGTGAAACCAAAAATATTTAAATCTATTTATGATTATCTTTCTAACGAATCTGAAAAATCAAAATTTCATAGCGGGAATCAAAAGTTATGGCCAAAAGAATTTTCAGAAAGGTCGCTACAAATTTTATATAGCCCGTGAAAATAGCCATTTTGCAAACGACCTCAGAATTCGACGAAACCACTTTTGTTGGATCTGGGATGTCAAATTATTTCTAGGTTTCAAATTCCATAATTTTTGAAGTTAATATGTGAGCGTGGCGAAGGAAAATATGTTTGGTTGATTTCAGTTAAATTGGATCGACCAGAAAAGGGCCATTTTTCAAACGGTCTCAGAATTCGATGAAACTAGTTTTGTTGGGACTGTGTCGTCCCAACATAGCTAGATTAATTTTTTGGGAATTTTTAGAATCAGTATGTGGCCCTGGCAAATTAAAATGTACGTTCAAATCAAAAAATTAAATGTTTTATACTTTAATTTCAAGAATAATAGACCGTAACAATCAAAATGGCTTACGAAACATATTCCATTGTGTTTGGGATGGGGGTATTTAGCTAGGGGCGACACTCATTGGGTTTGATTTGGCGTTCGTCTAAGAAAACCATATTTTAGAAAATAAAAGAATATATATATATATATATATATATATAAATATATAAATTAGTAGCCGGTGAAAATTAGCCAAATCACTTTCTCGTTTCCGCTTCAACCCCCGTTAACCCTTCAGCTCGACGGCGCTACTCTCTCCATTCTTCCCGATCAATTTCCGGCCGCCACAATCATCAAAACCCCCTGCCACCATTGAGTTTTCTGAAGCTCTCTCCCTCTTCAAATCAAAACAAACCCCATCACCTTTCGTCGCTCCACCAGCGAGAATCACCTCTTCAAAGGTCCAATCTTCAGTTCGCTGCCCCGCCTGATTCCGACCACCGAACTGGCCTCGACCACCACCCCTTGGCGCGCCTTCCAGTGCTCTTCGACGTGGTGCAAGCTGATTCTTCTATCGTGCAACCGTTTGTTTTAAAAATAGAACCCTAGTTTTGAAGCTTCAAGGCAGGTAACGACTGAATATAATTTGAACTGATTTTTACACTTTTAAGTGTTGCAAACTTCTAAAATTCGTACCTTTTTGCTACGTTAACGAAACTCAGTGAAACAAAAGACACCGGGATCGTGGCGACGTCATCTACATTCTAGAAGAGACCGGGGAATTTTTAGAGCCCTCTACAATTTCTGGCATCGCGAAAAACCATGTGAGAATTCTAAATTTAAATGTGAATGGAAATGCGGTGTATAAATTATATAAGCAAAGTATAAATTATATACGCGTTGTATACCTCATGTACATGTGTTGCATAAGTTATATGAGCGATGTATAAATTATACATGCATTGTATAAATCATATGTGCGTTGGAATGGAAATAAAATATACTTATATATATACTCCCCTCGTTCACAAACCACGGACGATATTTATTGATTGTGAATTTGCATGAAAAATTTGGTGAATAATGCGAATGGTTGATAGAATTGTTTGTGGTTTGAGATTGTTGGTTTGTGGTTGAAAAATACCCGTTTGTGGTTGAAACAAAATTAGAATAGGTTGTGGAAAAAGAAAAACATACTCGTCTGCGTACGAACTAGATGTATGAAATCCCCATTGTCAAAAGCTGCGAGGCTTTAAGGTGGAGCGAGGAGCCATACTAGGGATGGTGCCGGTTTTAACTACCCTGCCGTTATGCTGCCGAAATTTTATGAAATATTTATGTATTTGATTTATTTTCATGTATTGAAATATATTCTTGTGATGAATGAAATAGAAATGGTTTAAACGATAAAAATAGCATTTTATCGAATGAATAAAATAAAATGGTTTTGACGATAGAAAAGACATTTTTATCGAATGGTTGAAATAAATTGTTTTGACAATAAAAATCACATTTTTATTGAATGTATGAAGTATATAAAAAAATCATGTTTTGGAATAAATTGTTTCGACAATAAAAATCACATTTTTATTATCTATATGAATGGTTAAAAATAGTCATGTGTTGAAATAAATATCTGTTGGATAAAAATATCATTTTAATCACATATATGAAATGAAATACTATTGAAATTGAAGAATGGATTATATTTATATATATATATATATAATTAAAATAAATTGAATAACGAAGCTGCAGTTCGTATTTTGAAACCGTGATTTCAAACGATTATTTCGGGAGATCCGACCATCAGATTTTCTCGAAACCGAAACTGTCAGGTTCGCTTTGGAAATATCTTTCCAACGACACCAACTTTGTAAAGATCCAACGGTTGGATTGTCTGGAATGTTTAATTCAAATCTGAATGAAAATAGTGCCAGAATCGATTATATTTATATATATATATAAATATAATTAAAATAAATCGAATAATGACACTGCAGTTCGTATTTTGAAATCGTAACTTCAAACGATTGTACCGGGAGATCCGACCATCGGATTTTCCCAAAACTAGAACTGTTGGATTCATTTTGAAAAGATCTTTACAATGATATAAAATTTGTAAAGATCCAACAGTTAGATTTTCATATATGTGTAAATCAAATCTGAAGAAAAACAGTGCCATGGCCGCATTATGGCCTGAAGCGTCATTAATATAAATTGGTTATTTTAAATTAATAAAAATGGCGATAGATCATTCTAAAATATAATAAACGATATGGAATGGAAATAAAACTAATTTACTTGGTTTATTGGATATTTGATGGTTGAATTTGTTTTGCATGAAAATTACATTAAAGAACAGAATTATTGATGTCCAATAATTTAACCATTGAAATGAATTGATTTGAAATTCTTAATATATGTGAATTATTTGAAAAGGCCGAGTTAATTCTCATTTCAAATAATTGATCGACGGTTAGAAGTCGAAGAGATGGAAGACGGTGCAAGACTGATGATCTTCACATCGAATGGATGGGTGCTACTGATGCTCACGATTGGAGTAGCTACCTTGAAGGGGCTGAAGTCGAAGTCGTCCGGACGTACTCGTTGATTGTACAGATGTGCGAGGAATAAAGATCCTCCGGTTTCGTTCAGACCCAAAACGGACTTGTAAATGGATGTGTGTCTGACGTTGTATATTGACAATGTGGCATGCAGAGATGCGGTGATCAAAGCTTTTGTTGAAAAGCAGAGCTTTGTGGTTGATGATCAAAGCGCGGTTTTGAATAGCTAGCTTTGTGTTTAGCGTTGTTTCGCGAGCCTCGCACCCCGGTATGAGCCAGAAACGGGAGAGGACATCAGGGAGGACCTGCGTTTCTTTTTAGTTAGGAGTGGTGCTTTGGGTTTTACAAGCCCAGGCATTTTACTTATGTGGATGATGGATAGTGAGGCGCCTCGGTTAGTTCGGTCTATTCGGAGCCGATGGTATGGTTGGGATATGACCAGTTTACGCCCCAAAGGGCGGGAAACGCAGTGTTCAGGCATTATAATTCACTCCATGTGGACCAGCCCTGACGATCCAAGGGGATGTTGCGGCTGTTCTTGAGGCTCAGGCTAGAGAGTCTCGAAGCGGCAAGGACAGTCCCTTGCTTTGGTTCATGACGGAATCCAATTTCCAAATACGACATCGTGCGGTTTTGATTGTATACCTATATATGGCGACATAGTGGTATGGGGCATTAATGCCATCTATAATTGATACTTATGATCGAAATTGTTTTTGAAACATATAAACACTAGTAATAATATAAAATGCTTTTGTTTTATACGTATCAAGCATATTTTGGCCATTATAAGGTAAAACTCTATCCTCCGGTTTGCGTTGCATTATGTGATGGGAACTGAGTCTTATAATGGCTTCATTTTTATAAAAAAGCATTGCGATGTTTAAAAGATTTACTTGTTTAAAGCACTGGCAATCCAATGGAGTAAACCCGTTCCGCGTTACCGGCCTGGTCCTGTGATTGGCCATATTATAAAGTAAGTTAATTAGATTTCTCATACCAGTCCCATGACTGACACGTAGTTTGTTTCACTTGCAAACTCGGGTGCCCCTTTTTCTATATGGGCAGCCTTGTATTCAGGTTTTAGCAGGCACTTTCTGGATAGCTGGAGCTGAAGATGGATTCTATTATTCCTTTCTTTTTAAGTTGTTCAGCTCCTGTTGTACATATTATTTTTTGTTTTCCACAGTAGACATTTTATGTAAAGCTGAACTATATTTTGTACTAAGTATGATCCTGTATACTGTGTAACTCTTATGATTATTATTTCCAGGATATTCCGTTGTACATTATCTGGTGTATTTATTTATTTCTGATCTGCTGTTATCTGTTTATATGTTATATTCCAAAGATTACTGTTGCCACCGTCGTACGGGGGTTCGGGGTCGTCACAGGCACGAAAAAATATACATGGTAATACTTCAAAATGGTTTTACATATAATGGTGCAGGCAAAAGTATCTGCTCAAAGTATACTGAAAAATTTGGAGTAATCATATATTTAAATGTAGATGATTTATTAATAATTTAAATTGAGATCGAAATGGCGCCGCAGTTCGTAATATTGAGTTTTGAACTTCAATTGAATATACAAGATCCAATATAAGTCGGATTTCTGTGGAACAAGAAATGTTAGAATCTTGTTGATTATAATTTTCACATGAAAGAGAAAAATCCATATTTCGTCTAATAGATTGTTAGTAATGTCCAATTCAAATTTTAAAATAGTTGCAATGGAAATTGTTAATAAACAATAACATTTATGTAATAAATGTATAAGGATTTTTAATATAATTTGGACATCATTTAACTCGAAATTGATGATATTGAGTTGTATAATTTATATTTGAAGCTATAAGATATTTCTAGTTGGGTATTTATGATTATAGTAATTTATTATTATTTAATTAAATTATTTTGGGATTTAATTAATATTTTATCAGTATTATATATAGGCCTTTAAAATAGCAGTTTTGCAAATGGTCTCGACTTTGAACAAAATTAGTTTCATTGGAATTATAACGTTAAATTTTTGTACGGCATTAAATTTCGTGGCAAACCGATGTCGTATGTGACAACGACAGCCGTAAACGACTAGTCATTTTCTATAGCGCGTAATTAAATTAAATTAATTTAATAGAGGGGTATTTGAGTGTAACTTGAGAAAACGATCGAATTAAGACACGAAACAATTTCGTTGAGTTCGTATCGACGTTTAGAGTCAAAATAGATAGGTATTTTGTTATTTTTGGACATCGGGTATTTTGGCGTCCGTAATAGCGTTGTTTGGCGTATAAAAATAACATACCGGGAAATAGTCCCGGAATGTGACGAAACTTGTGCCATTAGATTTGTATTAATTAATTATTACAATATTTCAATTTTGTGTCAATTGGACTTACCGTTTGATCATGGCATCGATAAACGCCTTAACCATTTATATTATTTTGGCCAAATTAAACAGCGATAACTTTGAAGAAACAAACGACATGCCAAACGAACTCCGATTTTAATGAAACAAATTTCATTGGATCCATAAGGAAAAGATCTTGTAGAATTTCAAGATTTCAGGTTGATTGGATTTATTTTGTGATCGTGGGAAATTTAATGCGTGATTTTTCGTTTGTGATTTATAAAGGACTTTTTACAAACGACCTCAGAATTTGATGAAACATGTCCCATCGAGTCCAGAATATTTTTTATGCAAGGATTAGGAGTTTTACCTCGATTGGAGATCATATGTGAGTGTCTTTTAATCATTACTTCAGCAGTAAGTTTCAATTATAATAATATAGTATATTTTTCTAACATTATATATACCCTTATGCGTGTAAACCCTAATGTTTCGGTCAACAATATGATGCGTGGTCAATATTCACTTCCGCCTCCACCAAAAATTGAATGAACAGAAAACTCCCAACTTCCTCCCTCCGATCCTCTTGATCCACGCTACCTTATCAAAAACAATCAACTACAAAACAGAAGAGTTCAACAAGGTCAACGAGTTCAACAGTGGAGATCGACTTAGGAGTGTTTGGTTGGCTGGAAATTGAACCCGAAGTACTGGCGGTCGAGACGCCTTTACCGGTGAATGGGGTGGTTTGGGATGACCGTGCTTGGGCCGTAGGGAAAGGGAATGGAGGCGATTTGTGTGGCAGTGTCATATCATGCTCAGGATGATCGGAGAGAGGTGCGATAGTTAGCAGAAAGGCGGCGCGGGTTATATCTTGGAATGAAGATGCTGAAAACGTGAACAAACCTAGAAGAAGAAATAAGTAATAGACCCGTATTTTTCCTTAAGTATGTAATTAGTAAATAAACATATTTAGTTAAATTAAATCTTAAGATTACGGTTAATTTGTTTTAAATAAACCAGGAAAAGCATAATGGAACGAAGTGAAGACAAAAACAAGGTGCCGCTAGATGAATAATTTCAAATTTGTATCGGGACCAAAGTCTTGGGTAACAATTTAACATATTAACTAGGCCTAATTGCTGATTAGAGGCAAAGAAACGTAATTAGTTAATTTTAATAATAATTAAGGATTAATTTGTTTAAATAAATTATATTAACTTAAATCGTGAGTAATATCTTATTACGTTAACAGAATGGACCCAAACAAGTTGAGTTGTGATCGTGGTGACAAACACTATAGTATGGAACCAAACTTGGACAGATTTGGAAGCAAGTGAAATTTCTAGTTAAATCAGACCCTCGTTTAATTTAACTAGAACTGAAACGCTACAACAAAAATCAACATGAGTTAAACTCACTTAGTTCATCCCACTTATATTTTATTAGGTCGGATTTTTATTTTGTGTGTTATGATTGCTAATGATTGACTATTTGTTAATTATATTCATATATTGATTGAACCATGAAATTAAACGTTGTTTAATTCCGGTAAAACACCCAATCGTTATTCTAACGATTGGAACCAATTAAGATAACTTATCTGATTGGTCATGTATATAATATAAACGTGTTTAATTAATTTGTTTGAATTGTTTATTATATAAATTGGTGGATGTTAAATAGTCGTTATTTACTTTTTAAAATTTATTAATTTTAATCTTGATAATTCTTATTGAATAATTCTATTTGAACTAACCATATTTGGATACACGGAAAAACAGGTTGGAGAGATCAAACTGGATTCCTCATAGTAGCTGTTAAATTTTATTATAATGTATGTTGAATAATATGAAATTATGATGCAGGAATTGACAAGTTGGAGAAATCCAAAAAGATTTCTCAATAATACTGGTAATGTTTATCAATATGATTCGTAGTGTGCATTTGGATGTGAAACTGGTTTATATTTTATGGTTTGGTACTATAGTAGATATTTACCTCTTCGGTACCCTTGATAAAAGGAAAGATTTTTTTGAAATACAATGTTTATTTTAAAAATAAACGTCGAAGATTTACTTATGTTTTTTTAATTAATTTAGTTACAAATAAATGGGAATTCTAAGATATTAATAAAGAATTTGTGAACAAATGGTTAAATGGTTTTGTAAATGAAAGGTGAATGATTTTTGAAATGGAATCTGTAATATTTTTGCCTAGAGTTTAAATTGGATTATTTTAGTCAATTTTATTCTAAATAAAATTGGAAATGATTAGAGAGATTATAATGAAATATAATTGTTTTGAAAAGGGTAAAATGGAATATGATGTGTTTTTCTAAGAAATTGGAACTTGTTCGACGTTGGTTGGTTGAGTAATTTTCAATGTGTCAATCTGATGTTGGTTTCGGCCTTCGGGGTTGATACTGATAGATTTATTCACTTGCCAATTTACAATGTGGAGCCAATAAGTAGAAGTGTGATGATAATTGAATATTCTTATATTTAATAAGAAAAGGAAACGTTTTCCGAATTAGCAGTTTTGAATATTAATTAACGACCGGTTAATTAAAGAGGATAAATGATGCTGAGTACTGAATCAGTGAATTTATTTTATTTTATGTGTGAATGGTTGTTTATTTGATAGTTAAATCACTGACTATGAAATTTGGCCCATATGATTGTTGGTACGAAGAGACCAGGATCGAAATTATATTCGTTCAAACCAGCAAATCCATGGAAGATGTTAATTGAAACTAGAGCATTGAAGACCGTGGATCTTCATAAACGAAAGAATCACTTGTTGAATTTATCTAGTTTAGCAGCCAGAGATATTTTGGCAGTGATTCTGTCATGATTGAAATCTTCGGATAACAAGAACTACTAGCTATTGATCCTTCAGGTGATACCTATATAAGGATGTGGTAGGTGGGTGCCTTCGTTTCATCCTATTCCTGAATGACTTGTATGGACGAACGTCTGACAGAGTATTTTCTAAAAATCACGTACGTTGATTTTTTCAAATATACCGAGTCGGTGGAAAAGAGGGGCACTTCTTTTATACCCAGAATATATTTGCGGATGTCAATTAGTGATTTGATGGATCTGACAATGTGGCATTCAAAGTGAATGGTGGGCAGATGTTGTAAAGTAATTTATGATCTCGAGCCTCATCAACCGGGAAATGGAAACAATCGGGTAGGTCGCATGGCTATGTGGGTCACTTCAATTAAGGTATATTCTCCCATCTAGAGAATATTCATATTTGTTCTTCTTTCGCTTCTGTATCTCCCGGGAACGTTTATGTTGGTGCCAACCGTAAGGTGATAATATATTCGGAACATTCAAGTGAAATGAATGGCCGGTCATGTTTAGCCTGAGTTGCAAGATGTTCTTTTTGAACTCGGTGTAGTCCTCTCTCGAGATACACTGTCGGAAAGGTGGTCGCCCATACCCTGCCATGGAAATCCATTCTCCAATAAGCGCCCACGGTTTTGATTGTATACTATGTTTGTAGAGCGCAAGATGCAAGCATTTTGCTAGATTGTTATTTATTTGTATTTTGACACTATTATAATATCAGAAAAGATATTGATTTCAAAATAATGTTTTGGGTTATCATAAGGTAAAAAACGTTTGTATTTATGTGTGGATTTGGTCTTACGATTATCCTTTTCTTTCAAAAAGATTTTGACTTTAAAATCAAGTTGTATGATAAATTTAAACTTATTGTGTTTCTCTCACTCTGGTTCACCAGACTGATCCGGCGTTCGTAATGCTCAGGTTAGACCGGGTTTACAGGTGGATGTTGTGAATTTCAGAAGACATGCTGGAGGAATTCAAACGTATGATATATATATATATGATGTGTACTCCACTGTGTGTTGAATATGAGGATAGATTATTATAACTGTCCAGAGGTATTGATGCTGATATTGTAAGTATTTTTAAAGCTCTCAGTAAAGATTTAGTTTTATATTATATTTTGTTCCGCTACGATGTGAGACTCAGTGTTGCGTTGGTTCTTCTTCTTCTATTCTAATATTTATTTATTTCTTATCTCACCCGCTAATTTCTTCTTATAACTATTTGTGTTTCGATACTCGGGTTCTGGCAAGTGATACAGGTTTATGTATTATTGTCAGAATTCAGGCATCGAATTTTTGTAGGTCGTTACAGTGGTATCAGAGCTATTGGTTTAGTAATAACCTTGGATTTGTGGTATAACTCAATAGATATCAGGTTAGTAATACCCTAGAATGAGTTGAGTAAATATATGAGAGAGCGTATTTGTAGATTTTATATACAAATGTTTTATATTGTGTTATTTGATCAGTCAAGTGTTGAGAAGCATTGAACTGGTAATGGATACAATATTGTTTTGTAAAGAGGGTAAATGAAATAATTCTACCCGAAATATATTTTTGTATAAAAAAGAAATATTTTTCATAAACTATTATGATGTTGGTTTGTTTGGTTGATTTGAATGATATTCAAATTAGATTTAAATTTAGAATTGAACCTTAACTTGGTCAAGCGGAGTTAAGAATGATATTGGAATTAAATAAAATAAATTTGGAATTTGAATGAATTTTAGAAATCAATCGAATATTAATTGATTGATGTTCATATATGTGAAACCAAAGTAAATATCAATATTGAATATAAATTCAATTTATTGATTGAATTGGTTGTGTATTGTTTGTTTGATAGATTGTTTGAATAAAATAAATCAACAATTTAATAATAGAAGTTGAGTGAATTAAATCTAAGAAAACGAATTCCAGAATTATAAATTGGAATGAAACCGCATATGAATTAAAATTAGGTGATATAACCTAGTATTGTGTAAACTGAATTGATAATTCATGTTTAATTCTTGGAATTTGGGAAGTTATACTTGTTAATCAATGAAATGTTATTTGGAATTTCATGTATTTGTGACTTACATGTTAAATAAGTTAACTACAGGTGCCAGATAGCCTGAGGATTGATTTTGATTGCGTAAATTGCACAAAAATTGAGCAAGTATGATCAATAGCGCTCGCATAAGGTACGCCTATGGGAAAATATAAATTATTGATTTTGGTTTTTGTTTTCTGACCGTGTGGGTCAATGTATGTATATTATTTGTTCTTGCAATATCGCAGATGTCCCTCCGCACAGGGGAGACTCTACCGATTTTTTCCGAAAATTTAAAGTATTAGAAAATTTCGATATTTTTGAAATTTTTATTAACGATAATGAAGTGGTTTTCGATTTAAAATAAATAAGATTTTGAAAATCTACGGGTTTATGACATTTTTATTACCTTAGTAATTTCGGGGACGAAACTCTATTAAGGGGGGGAAGAACGTAATGTCATGTATTTTTGGTAGTCAAATATTTAATTTAGATTATTATTTTAAATATTATATTTGGAATATTAATGGATTTTAATATTGAATTCATTTATTTAAAACGACGTTTAAACGTTAATTTTATATATAATTTAAATCGAGCTCGGAATGGCACGGTGTGACGAAAAGGAATTTCGCTCGGTCCGAACCAGTCGCTAAACCGATCCAGGCCGTTCGAAACGCCCTATCGTTTGAGAACACGACAAAATAGAACGCATACAGAAGAACATTTCATTGTATATCACAACAATGCATCAGATTACAAGAATATACAGAGTATAAATGAATATTACACAGAAATATCAGAGATTTGAATTACATTTAAATACATAGCAGCGGAAGATAATACAATACACAACTAGAAGTAGATATACGGATACAAAGCTTTCCGGATATCATTCCAGCTGTAAACCAGGATCCTGTGAATATAAATCTGCAAAACCAAAACTACTAGCTGCCCGTGTCAAAAATAAGGGCACCCAGAGTTTAGGTTAAAACAATAAACTCCAGGTCAGTCATGTGACTGGTGTGAGAACTAAAACAGTTATAATTCTTTATTTTAAATCATTAGGTAAATCAAGGGACCACGCCGTATAACACGGAACGGGTTTCCTCCCAAGAATACCAGTGCATAAAACAAACAGCGCAATGCTAAATAAAGAAAAATGAAGCTGTTATAAGACCCAGGTCCCATCACACAATGCAACGCAGCCGAGGATAGGGTTTTCCCTTATAACAGCCAAAGAATGCTTGATACGTTTAAAACAAATCATTTGATACTACTATAAGTGCATAGTGTATAAAACAACTTCAAATCATAAGTATCAATCATAGGCGGCATGAGCGCCCCATCCCACTATGTCGCCATATATAGGATTACAACTAAAACCGCAAGATCACGTATTTGGAAATTGGATTTCCGTCCATGAACCGAGGCAAAAGATAGTCCTCAACCGATTCGAGACAATCTAGCCTACCATGTCTCAGGATCAGAGCTCGAGTGACCCTTGGATCGTCAGGGCCGGTCCACCGATGTGGATTAAAATGCCTGAACACTACGTCTCCCCGCCCTTTGGGGCGCAAACGAGCCAACGAATGACTCCATCGGTTCGAGAACGACCGATCAATCCGAGGCGCCTCGCAACAGCAACAACCACATAAGTCAATCTCGTCAGGGCGTGTAAAACCACTGACGCCACTTTTTAGCTAGAAAGAAACGCAAGTCCTCCCAGAGGTCCTCTCCCGTTTTTGGTTCATACCGAGTGTGAAACACGCGAGGTAAACGTTACACAAAGCTACGCCACGAAGGCCGTGCTTTGATCATCACCACAAGACTTTGCTTTTCAACAGAAGCCTTGATCATTTGCATCTTAGCATGCCACACAGGCAAACCGCTCTATGCAACCGATATCAGTCACACAGAATGAAATCCAATGTCAGACACACAGTCCATTTACAAGTCCGTTCTGGGCCTGAACGAAACCGGAGGCACCTAGTACCCCGCATATCCATCGATCTCCAAGTACGTCTGGACGATCACCAACTGTTTCCATCTTCTTGGGTGTACAGCCCAATCAAGATCATCAGTTATCACCCAAACGACGTGAAGACCTCCGGTCTTCGACCATCGTCTTCATCTTCGACTTATCGTCGTATCAGTTATTCAGAATGGGATAAACCCGGTCTTTCCGAATAACTCGCGTATATTTTAAATAAGTGTTACACAAACACAACATACGCCTCATTCCAATTCATTAGTCACTAACCGTAAATTAATCAAGAGAATAATTCCCCAAATACTAACCCCGAAGGCCGAAACCAACATCAGATCAATATCCAGAAAACCATTCTGCTTGGCTAACCGACAGTTAGTTTCTAAATTTCACGTTCAAATCTAATTAAAGATTTAACTATCGCCTGGAGCAAAACTGGTGATACTCCATTCTCGATCTTTTCAATCTAATTAAAGATTCATTAAAACTCCACTTAGTTTTAATCTGTGACTGGGTTAAAGAATCAATGTCATCTAAAAACACGGTTCGCGATAAACCCAAAGTCACATTCCATTAATTATCGGGTTAAAGAACGAGTGTTATTTAAAAACACTGTTCACGATAAACCCAAAAATCATTCCATTAATTATCGGGTTAAAGAACGAGTGTTATTTAAAACACTGTTCACGATAAACCCAAAAATCATTCCATTAATTATCGGGTTAAAGAACGAGTGTTATTTAAAACACTGTTCACGATAAACCCAAAAATCAATATCAATTCAATTCCAATTAAATATCATTTAATTGGTACACTTCATTAAATCTAAATAAAAAGATTTAATCTTTTCTCAACTGGGTTCAAGAACAGTGTTAGTGAAGACACCATTCACGACAAACCCAAATCACATTCGATATTCAATACAAGGCTCTGAATAGAAAATATATCGGCTTATATTCAATATCAAATTCTACGACTAACAAATGTCGTATTGGAAATAACGATATACATATATATCTTTCAAATTTCCATAACAACACCTGTATAATCACGAATTCCAACATCGAAATATTCCGAAGACAATTTCGATTCAAATCCACTCCAATGCAATCATTGGAATTTTGGTTACTTTTAAAACCCTTTTCGAGTTCAATTTATTTATTTAAAAATAAACAGAATTATAATTCTAGTTCAAAACTAGTTCATTTCGATAAAAATCTATTTTTATCTTTTCAAATATGGAGTTTTTCATCCCAAATCTTCACAAATCATTTCTTATGATTTTACACAAATTATTACTATTTTTAATAATTTTATCAAGGCTCGTACAGTCGATTTCCATCAACGGCCATCGAACTACACTTATAGCGACCTTTTTCAAATTTGATTTGGACATAATTCCAAATCCAACCGTTAGATTTCTAATTTCTAATATTCGTTAGAAAGCTCTTTTCGATACGAACCCAACGGTTCCGGTTTTAGGAGAATCCGACGGTCGGATCTCCCGTAATGTCCGTTTGAAATAAATGGTCGAAATTCACGAACTGCCGCGGCGCGGCGCGTTCTATTCAGGCCATTATATTATATATATTATATATATAATATATATTTCGTCGATTTCTATTTAAAACGAATTATATAAATAGTTTTGAATTCGTTTCAAAAACATTTTCAACTTCCATTTCAATTCAAATCAAAATTGAATTTTTCTTTATAAATTCGTTTTAAAATTCATTTCTATTCAATTCGAATTTCAATTCAATTTGAATTCATTTCAATTCGCTTTCAATTCCATTTGAATTCGTTTTCAATTCAATTCATTTCGAAATCGTTTTCAATTCAATTCATTTCGAAATCGTTTTCAATTCAATTCATTTCGAAATCGTTTTCAATTCATTTCATTTCGAAATCGTTTTCAATTCATTTTGAATTCGTTTTCAATTCAATTCATTTCGAAATCGTTTTCAATTCATTTTGAATTCGTTTTCAATTCAATTCATTTCAAAATCGTTTTCAATTCATTTTGAATTCGTTTTCAATTCAATTCATTTCGAAATCGTTTTCAATTCAATTCATTTCGAAATCGTTTTCAATTCAATTCATTTCGAAATCGTTTCATATCGATATAAATATCGTTCACGTCAAAATGGCGTCAATCTAATCAACACGGCTTCATAAATTTCTATTTTCAAATATTCTATTTCCAATATTTCTTTTTCAAAATAGTTGTTATTATCAAAATATTTCGTTCAACACATGACCAATCTCAATGGATGAGTACTGTCAACACATGAACTTTTATTTTATATTGATAAAGATGTAAATTTTATTACTAAAATATTTCGTTCAACACATGACCAATCTCAACGGATGAGTACTGTCAACATATGAACTTTTATTTTATAATATTCTTTGTTTTTCAAATTGGAATGAGGCCCAATCAATTACCATATAAAGTTAATTATATGGATTTTCATACAACACATGTATTTAATAACATTGAAAAATAATCAACCATCAACCAAAGTGCACTACACTGTATAAGCATCAAATATAGATATTCAGCGCTTATAACAGCCTGTCAATCAATCGATCGACATATTTAATCAATCAGGATGAGTGAACTTCAAATTTCATCCCAACACCCGTGTGGGGTTTCAAACAATCAAACACATATTTTATTTGTGTAGTTGGGCGATGTGTGAAATTTATCGACCCAATCAATGTCCTTCAAATAGGTGTACATAAACAAACCGTCTGGTTTGTAAATGAATATTTATTTATTCACATTCACGTTAAAAATTATATTTTTAACGACAAAACATTTTATTCCAACATATGAACTTCTATTCAATTCATTCTTTAAATAAAATGATATTTTTATTTTTCTAACATATTTTAGAAAATTTCGGCGGCATAACGGCACGATACTAGAAACGGGACAAGGCCTAGCCTTATCCCCGGTCTAGTGAAGGCCCACGCCATTCACACATCAATCAAATCAATTCGTTATGCAAACCACAAAATTTGGAGTAAGAGTCTAACCTAGCCTTACTCCTTCGCCTTATAACGGCGCACGTCTAATCCTAACCAATTTATCGATTTGATTTTTCACACCACAAACCACATTCAAACCAATATCGTAATCAATAACCAAACAGCCAAACAAACAAGTCCATGGTTTATGGACGGGTGTCGGGTGCTACTAAACACCGTCTGCATCCTAGTATATATATATAACTAGAAAATAAATTTGAAAGGTGAGAAATTCTCACATATAGCTATCCTAGCTCCACGGCTCTTCTTTTGCAGAAGTCTTCGTCGTTTCGCCTTTTTGTCACCTTTGTTGCCCAAGGCCACTATATATATAAAATCGAATTTTTACTTCGCTATTCAATATATAAAAATCGAATTTTTATTTCAAAGTTCAATATATAAAAATTCTATTTTTCTATCGAAGTTCAATATATAAAAATTCTATTTTTCTATCGAAGTTCAATATATAAAAATTCTATTTTTCTATCGAAGTTCAATATATAAAAATTCTATTTTTCTATCGAAGTTCAATATATAAAAATTCTATTTTTCTATCGAAGTTCAATATATAAAAATTCTATTTTTAGTTCGCTATTCAATATATAAAAATCGAATTTTTATTGCTTTAAAAATATAAAAATATGATTTTTAATTTTGACTTCTTAAAATAATCAGTTTTTATATCTTTTAAAAATCAGTTTTTCCTAAACCAAAAAAAAAAAAAAAATCAGTTTTTCTAAACTGAAAAATAAAATCAGTTTTATCTTTTTATTAAAAATCAGATTTAACTTTTTATTAAAAATCAGATTTAACTTTTTATTTAAAATCAGATTTAACTTTTTATTTAAAATCAGTTTTAAAAATAAAGTTTAAATCAGGGTAAAAAAAAATAAAGTAAAAATCAGGTTAAAAAAAAAAAAAATAATAAAGTAATTACTTACAGTTCGAAGAAGGGGGGGAAGGTCTTTGTCGCGATCCGACTTCGAGGAGGAGGGGGGGTTCAGCGAAGCTTCGCCGCCGGCGTCGGAGCTGCTTCGAGGGGCGGCGGCTTTGGGTTGGGTGCTGGCTCGTGGTTTTGAAGGGGGGGGTTTCGACGAGGGGACGAGGTCGAGGTGAAGGGGGGTACGACGGTGTGGCGGTGGAGGTGCCAGGGAGGAGGGCGACGATCGGTGGCGGGCTGAGGAGCTGGAGGAAATCGCGTTTGGGTTTTTTTTTTCTTTGTTTACTGCAGAATGAAATCGGGGGGGGGGGGGGGGCCAGAGGGAAAATAAAGGAGGAAAATATTTTTTTTTTATTAAATTAATTGCATAAAGTTGACTTTCACCCATGACCTCGAAACGAGGCCCACCGCCTGTCGTCCATAGTGTTTAACCCCCATTCCGAACCTAATGGGATATGTATCGCAAGCTGATTTGATCGTTACAATCAGTTTCCGTTGAATTTATATTTAAATATCTATATTGAATTTTAAACGTACATTTCAAATTACCGGGGTCGCATACGAACTCGAAAAATTCCAGAAAAATATTTTCTAGCTTCGTATTGACGATACGGTCCCAACAAAACTAGTTTCGTCGAATTTTGAGACCGTTAGAAAAATGGCCAATTTCCAGTCGATTAAAATCAACTGAAACTGGTCAAACGCGTTTTCCTTCGCCACGCTCACATATTGATTCGAAAAATTATGAAATTTGGAACCTAGCAATAATTCGACATCACGGACCCAACAAAAGTGGTTTCGTCGAAATCCGAGGTCGTTTGCAAAATGTCCATTTTTAAGGGCCTGAATTCCATAGCGACTATTCAGAACTTTCAACTGGACATATCTTATCATTTATAAAGTGAAATCTCAGTTTGTTAACTTCGTTGGAAAGATATCACAAATTAGATCCTAATGTTTTTGGTTTCACAAAAATCCGGATTGTTTTGCACCCGGTACATTCAATTGAAGTTTGAAATCGAATTATCGAACTACCGCACCATTTTCAATTCTATTTATAATTATATATAATTATTTATATTCTAACAACGACGCGTATAATATATACGTACGAATTATATTCAAAATAAATTTCTCGTCGATTTTATTTAAAATAATTCATTTTAAATATTCAAAATTCGCTAAAATTGCCAAAATAAAAATTTTAAACTGGCCCAGATTTTCCGGGTTGTTACACACGGAAGTTCGTAATATTGAGTTTTGAACTTCAATTGAATATACAAGATCCGATATAAGTTTGATTTCTATGAAATGAGAAACGTTTGAATCTTGTTGATTATAATTTTCACATGAAAGAGAAAAATCCAGATTTCGTGTTATAGATTGTTAGTTATGTCCAATTCAAATTTAAAATAGTCGCTATGGAAATCGTTAGTAAATGATAATGTTTATTTAATAAATTTATAAGTATTTTTAATACAATTTGGACATCGTTTAACTCAAAGTTCATAATATTGAGTTGTATAATATATATTTGAAGCTATAAGATATTTCCAGTTAGGTATTTATGATTATAGTAATTTATTATTATTTAATTAAATTATTTTGGGATTTAATTAATATTTTATCGATATTATATATAAGCCTTTAAAATAGCAGTTTTGCAAACGGTCTCGGTTTTCGACGAAATTAGTTTCATTGGAACCAGAACATTAAATTTTTGTATGGTATTAAATTTATGGCAAACTGATGCCGTAAACGCCCAGTCATTTTCTATAGCACGAAATTAAATTAATTTAATTTAATAAAGGGGTGTTTGAGTGTAACTTGAGCAGACGATCGAATTAAGGCACGAAACCAATTCCGTTGAGTTCGTATCGACGTTAAGAGTCACTATAGACAGGTAGTTAGTTATTTTTGGACATTGGGTATTTTGGTGTTCGAAATAGCGTTGTTTGGCGTAAAAAAATAGCATACCGAAAAATTATCTCGGAATGCGACGAGACTTAGGCCATTGGATTCTTATTAATTAATTATTATAATATTTCAATTTTTGTGGCAATTGGACTTACTATTTGATCATGGCAATGATAAATGCCTTAATCATTTATACTATTTTGGCCAATTTAGACAAGGAATAAACGACTAGCTAAACAAACTCTGATTTTAACGAAACAAATTTCATTGGATCCATAGGAAAAGGTCTAGTAGAATTTTAAGGTTTCAAGTTGATTGGATTTATTTTTTAATCGTGGGAAATTTAAACGCGTGATTTTTCGCCTGTGATTTATAAATGACTTTTTACGAATGACCTCAGAATTTGATGAAACCTGGCCCATCGAGTCCGGTATATTTTTTTAAGCTAGGATTAGGAGTTTTACCTAGATTGGAGATCATACGTGAGTGTTTTTAAACGTTACTTCAGCAGTAAGTTTCAATTATAATAATATAATATATATTTTTAACACTGTATATACCCTTATGCGTGCAAACCTTAATGTTTCAGTCAACAATATTATGCGTGGTCAATATTCACTTCCGCCTCCATTAAAAATTGAACGAAAAGAGAACTCCCAATTTCCTCCCTCAAATACTCTTGATCCATGTTGCCTTATCAGAAAGAATCAACTAAAACCAGAAGAGTTCGATAAGTTCTATGAGTTTAACGGTGGAGTTCGTCTCAGGGGTGCTAGGTTAGCCGAAAATTGACCCCGAACGGCTGGCGGTCGAGACACCTTTACAGGCGAATGGGGTGGTTTGGGATGACTGCGCTTAGGCCATAGAGCAAGGGAATGGAGGCGCTTTGTGTGGCAGTGCCAGATCGTGCTCCGGACGATCGGAGAGAGGTGCGGTGGTTGGCAAAATGAAAGGTAGTGTGGGTTATATCTTGAAACGAAGATGCTGAAAACGTGAACAAACCTGGAAGAAGAAATAAGTAATCGACCCATATTTTTCCTTGAGTATGTAATTAGTAAATAAATGTATTTAGTTAAATTAAATCTTAAATTAGGGTTAATTTGTTTTAAATAAACCAGGCAAAGCAAAATGGAATGAAGTGAAGACAAAAATAAGGTGCCGCCGGATGAAATCAAGGAGGTTGTAATTGGATATTGATATAGTAATAAAACTCTGCATAATCCAGCATTGTATGGGACAGGACGTAGGAGAAATTCCGAACCTGTATAAAATCCGGTGTGTTCTTTCCATTTCTGCATTTTATTTTATTTAATCTTTGTGTTTGTGTTTGATTATGTGTCTATGATTGTTTATATAGTGTTTGATTCATATAGTAAATCATATAAATTTTAGATTTTGTTTAAATTCTCAAAACACTATTCACCCTCTTCTAGTGTTAGTTTTGCCTTAACGATCCATTCCGCAGTCCCTAACAATATGCGGAATGGATCGTTAAGGAAAAACTAACACTAGAGGGGGTGAATAGTGTTTTTGAGCATTTAAACAGAATCTAAAACTTATATGATCTACTATATGAATCAAACACCATAGAAACAACCACAGAATCAAACACATACCAAAATAAATAGAAATAAAATGCAAAAAAGGAACTAAACACTGAATTTTATACTGGTTCGGAATTGCTCCTACGTCCAGTCTCACGCAACGCTGGATTGCACAGAGTTTTATTACTATATCAATATCCAACTACAATCTTCCTTGATTTCACGGCTACAAGGGATACCACTGATTCCACACACACACTTGATCAAGTATATCCTCCTTGATTTCATGGCTACAAGGGATACCACCGATTACCCTTTCTTGATTTAACGGCTACAAGGGATACCACCGATTACCCTTCCATGATTTCACGGCTACAAGGGATACTACCGATTACATACACTACCCAAACAATTACAACAGCCCTATAAATCTTCAACATGATTTTGAGAGTGATGAGTAGAGAGTGAGAATAATGAAAATAGAATTGAATTCGGTAGAGTATAAGTGTAGAAATCATAAAAATGAGAAGATATAATGGTGTAAAGAAAGGAGATGAAGATGGAGAAGAAGAATGATCAAAAAAATTCGAAATTAGCCCCTATTTATAACATTTGAAAGGTTGCAACGTTTCTGGAGCATCACAAAAAGTGAAAAGACACTTCCTTTCAATTTTCAAAAAGTGACAGTTATATGTCGACATGTATATAAATGAATATCGACATATCATGTTTCAAAATTGAACTTTGAGCATTTTCAAGTGTTTTAATATATATATATATATAATTCTTGAAATTCTTGAATTAAAACATAGTGTTATAAATGAATATTATAAAGTAGAAAATCATATGAAAACATAAATATAAACTATATAAACATATTTATAAAATTATAGAGTTAAAACTATATAAATATATAGTTTATAATATATAAAATTTATAAACTGTAAAACTTGAGTTTAAAATCAAAAGTAAAGTAAATAAAATAGATACTGAAGATAGAATTTGAAAACAGACTTTGAAATCAGAAATTGAAAAATAGAATTTGAATTTGAATTTGAACCTAGAGTGCTATTCAGAGTCTTACATAAACTAGACTCTATCACTATATTTATCTTGAACTCTTGAAATATTGAAATCTTGAATACTCATAAGTCTTGAATAATCTCTGAATTCTGAATCTCTAATATTTTTAAACTGTACAGTCTTTAGTAATAATTCCGATATATGAATCCTGCATATGTGTGTGTGTGTGTATATATATATATATATATTATGGACAAAAGTGTTAGTATATATTTTATAATCAATTAATATTGAAATAAGGTTGTTGTCATCAAAACTCCATTCTCCAACAATCTCCCCCTTTTTGATGATGACAACCTTAGTTTATAAAATATCATACATGTATATACCTGTTGATGATGATCCCCCAAATACTGCCCCTATCTATATGAATCCTATATTTTATAATTTCTCCCCCTTTGGCATTATCAAAAAGAAATTCTAAAACTACTCCCCCTAAATCCTATAAATATCTAAATAATTCCTATAAGTAACTAAGTAATTCCCAAATCAAAGTAAAATATTCACCCTTAATCTATATAAGCCTATAATAGAAATTCCTAACATAATGATTATCAATCATCAATACAAACTAATCCAAGTATTATAATTACATTTGTTTGATATCATATATATAAACCAAATCAAATCAAAGCATACCACACCATATTTATATATATACAAGTTTTAAGTCATAGAATTCAAATTAAATTCAAACGAATCAATCAAACCAAATCAACCACACCAATTAATTAAACGTTTCTTGAAACTTTAACCCAAAAGTCTTCTCCAAAGATTGGATCCTTCTTGATGACTTCCCAATCTTCATCTTCTTTGGTTGGTGGAGCCTTAGAGAGATTGTTATCTTCATCTCTGAAAAGAGAAGAGATTAGCCATCGAATTGCATAAAAGTGCTTCTCTTGTTGTTCAAACATCTTTATTTGGCTTAATTCGAGATGATGCTGGTTTCGTAGAATTATAGAGAAGATATTCATGAAAGAATACAAGGTTTCTTCAAGATTTTCACTAAGATTATGAATTGGATTTGCCACGAATTTGAGAGGAAATGAATAAGGAAGATGAAGAAATGGAATAATGAATTTTTCTAGAAGAAATAGGCTTAAATAGGTTTTATAATACGTTGGATTTTGAATGGATATGAGTTGGTTATTTAATTTTAAAATTTGAAAATCTGGCAGTTATATGTCGACAGATACATAAATGTATGTCGACATAGCCTATTGAGAATTTTTAATTTTTTTAATTTTTGAATCCTTTGATCTTATATTATATTATAAATAATTCTAAGGTTTTTACAGTAACTTGAAGAAGATTTTAACATAAATAAAACTACATTCATTACTTCATAGAAAGCAAATACATCCAACTAATTAAGACACACTAAATACGAGATTCGAAAGCAAATAAAAGCGAATACATAGTGATAATTTTAAACTAGATAGACTAGTTTTCAGATGATGAGGAAATGAGATTCCAAGCTTTCTTCCAATCTTGACCATGAACTTGGTCATTTTTGAAAAGTTCTTCTTAAGCTTCTTTTGATTGTTGACAATGTTTACTTGATTTTGAACAATCATCTCCTTGGAAATGTGTCTACTTTGGTTGGACACTCAACACTTTTTAAAGAAGTTTCTTCTTCTTTTTCTACTTCCATTGGATCTTGTTCTAGTTGCATTCGGGCTTGCTTGGCTTCAAATGTCTCATATGGTTGAAAAGTGAGAGGAATTTGCATGAGATATATGTTTGATGACTCAAACACTTTTCTAGGCACAAACTCTTCTCCGTCAAAGAATTTGAAAATGCGGGTAAGATAAACACCATAGTGGAGAGTATTTTCTCTTGATGACAATTCTATGGGTTTGATCTCTTTTAAGATCATATCGACCCAATTAATGTTATAGCCATCCATAATATTGAAGAGGACTTTTTGGACCTTGAGAGTTGGATTATTAAAGTTTCTAGAATGAGGAGTGATGGTATATTGGAGGAGGAAGTTGATAATTCCTTTTTTTGGATGGAAAAAGCAATTTTTGAAATCCATTCGAGTATCGCTTTCAGATATGTCATGATAGGTCTCTAAATCGGTTTCATCGATAGGAAATCCAAAAAATCCAAGCCTACGCTTCTACAATTTAAGATATTGCCCAAGACTTTGACATTGGGAACAATTTGTGTGCCTTCGACGCTATTCCAAATTTGGTCTTCGTTACCTTCGTAAAATATGCGATTGAGATTCTCATAGAACATCTTGACAAACTTAGGATAACAAACTTCGTCATTATCTCGTGAGTCAATTGAACTTAAGACTTCATTTTGTTGAAAGAGAGAGGTAAGATCATAAGAGGGAAAATCGCTAAAGATGGCAAAAGCACCCGTGTTAACTTTAGCATTTGCTATATAGTTAACATAGGTTTTGATATCCTCTTTGTCATTATGAAGATAACCTTTGATGGTTTTGGTTAACTTCAATTTTTGAGTTGAATTTGTGGAAGCCATTGAATTGGTAATTTTGAAGAGAATATATATGAGGAATATTGTTTTGAATTGTGAATGAAAGGTAGAGAGAATATATGTATATATAGAAATTGAATAAATATGAATTGAATAGGAACAACTTTTCAGACTTAAATGACATCTTTTCAGACCTTGGGGGTGGGTGAAAAGTTGGAGGAAAGTTTGAAAGTTTAAACCTTTGAAATTCAAAATTTAAATTTTCAAATTTCTGGTCATATATGTCGACGTATAGACATATGTTTGTCGATGTGCCTATTTTCAAAGGAAATAGAATTTTTGTAAAAAGTAATTTAAATAATGTAACAACACGCAATTTACGTATCGGAAGATCATAAAATATTTTTATTTTATTCCCCGAGGGTTGGATCATTCTCATATTTTAATATGTTGTTTATAGGGACGTGAGACATATCCATAATTTTTACCAATTTTGTTTGTGACCAATTTGCCCCTATCAATCTTATACAGGGGATAACTTATGACTCAGGTCGTATTAGAGTGTGAGACCTATTTCATTGGAAAGGAAATGATGATTGCCTTTCTGTAGAGTGGTCACATAAAAGATTTGGTTCAGCGATTTGGGAGAAATCGCTATTTTAAGGTTTAACAATTGACTGTCCAGATTTATAAAGCCATAATGGGTTGATTTCGAGAGGCCCATTAGTGGGCTGGTGGAAGGCTATAAATAGAGGGTGAGAGGTATGGGAAACAGTTTACTTTCCCCATTCTCTCATTTGGAAGAGCCAAGATTTCTCCACTCCTCCATTTCTCCATCTTTCCACCATTAAAGCTTAGGAAATCGAAGATTTACACCATTCGAGGCTAGATCTACATTGTTTCAAGGGCGAATTCATCGGATCGAGGAGTTTGATTCGAATTGTTCGCTGTCCGGATTCATACTTCTATCATTTTAGCTTGTTTTGGAGAATTGGTGAGTGATATTCATCTCTTACATGGATTCAATCAAGTTTATGAGTCGTTGATCATGATTTTCATCTAATTCGAGTTGTTTTCCATAGATCTACATTTTGATACGTCCATTTTCATATGAATCACCCTAGGATCTATGTTAGTAAGTTTAAGCTAGTAATTCTCATGCCATTTCATATAATTAGGCAAGTTAGATCTATGATTTTGTTCATATGATCATTCATCATGATTTTGGAGTGATTTACATAATTTTGGTAAAAATCGTTGTATTCATGTTAAGAATGATTTCATACCATGTTTGTGGCCATATTTGATGAATTGGACAAGTTGGTCTTGTCGAATTTGTCATTTGGCGAAGTTTTGGTCGAAATCGGAGTTGAATTGGAATATGCAAGTTTTGGGTCGGTCATGTTTGGGTCGATCGGGAAAAATCATGCCTTGGGGAGTAAGACAGGAAATGGGTCGGTCTCATTTTGGGTCGGTCGCTCCTTACGTGGTCGGTCATGCTCAAAGTTGAGTTTGGGTCGGTAGGTCTGAAGGCCTGGTTTTGAAGTAGGCGAGTCGATCGTGCAGAGCTGGACGGGTCGGTCTGAATAGAGGAGTGCGGGTCAGTCTGAAGTGGGTCGGTCCAGAGGGAAGTTTTGGGTCGGTTGAGACGTGAAGGATTGAAGTTGTGGCTTCGGGTCGGGCATAAGTGAGCGGGTCGGGTCAATCTTGACTGGGTCGATCGAGTTTTGAAGCCAGGAAGTAGCCAGGTCAGGTCGGCGCAAAAGGATTGGGTCGGTCCTACTCTGGTCGGTCGAGATGAATTTTCAGCAATGCTTTTGAATGCTGCGGTGGATGGCCTAAATGTTGTGGCTTGTTTTCTTTAGCAAATTGATGTAATGCTATGGATTGTTTCAGACCTTGTGACTGATGTTTTCCTTGGTTTGAGAGTGGTGATAACTTCGAAGTGAATTCCATGGAGAATGACAAAGTGGGGTGATTCGTTCGTCGGGTGTGACGAATGTGGAAATGACTCAAGGATGTATTGAGTTTGTGTGAAGTGATTGCACTAAAGCGCTCTTAGCTTATGAATAATCGTAATTGATAACGACTAGGAATGCGAAGGACGAGGAATTATCGTTATCGTAGGTTCTAGCGGGCTCAAAGCAGGGATACAATTGAAGGTCGGTTGTAAATCGAGTACCTTGGGCGTCGTGTATGGCCTAGACATGTGTTGTGTATAGCATGTGGGGTTTTGCTAGAATCGGGGCGTCGTGTATGGTCCTTGACAATTGATGGCAAATTGTTTAGCCAGTCATACAATTAACGATGGTTCCAAAGCAAGGTTAGTGGGGATATCCAGAGTCGATCATGGACATTTAGATGCTGGTTGATTGTATTATACTATCTCATGGAGATTATCTGACTTCAAATGAAGTGTCTTTTAGGTGTTTGTCTGATATTGTTTTTGGCCTCTTGGGCTTGTGCCTAGGGATGCCAAGTTCGATCAGGATGTTTTTCATGAGATATAACTAGATGATGTATGAATTGCTTTTGCCATGTATGAATGGTTATTTTAATTGCCATGGCTGAATTGTTGTCCCTTTGGATTTATGGTTTGTAAGGCTATCACTGTCAGGTGTGGGGAAGACAGGTGTGAGTTCTTCTCTGGAGCTGGGTAGATTAGTTTGTTTTTTTACCCATTCTCATGTAATTTATTGATGAAGTTTGTTAGTTGTTTTATCACTCACAAAGACCGTTGTCTGACTCATGGTTTTATGTTTCCCTCTTATTACCTTGGGCTGTTCATTCGATTGTTGGATGGACAGACTAGGTGGAAGGTGACAGGTGATAGCTTAGTGTGGACGGGGTTGTTGTTCGGAGGCGAGCAAGAGGCTGGCGTATTATCTTTACTACTATCTAGTATTTGTTTCCATTGTTTGTTATCTTTCTCTGAGTGCTGTAGTGAGGTAAAATTGTATAAACACTGTTGTTGGATCCAAGTGTATGAATATAACTTTCTAGTCATTGTGAAAGTTTAGTGTTTTCTTCTTCACTATCACTACCTGTTGCATGTGTTCTATTATATTTTATCCTTGCGCTGTGAGTTTATGACAGGTTCTGTGACACCCCACGTCCGTTAATGTCACTCACTAAGGGAATGTATTAAGTTTTGTGAAGCGTTATAGGTAAATAGAAACAGAAATATTACAAGACAGAAATAAAAGCAACAATGGAATTTAAATTTTTATTTCAAACATAAATCATAACATCGTGGTCCAAAATACCATAAGTCTGAAACTACATAAAACCCATTACAATAATATAACTTCTATCTTGTAAAATCAGAGTACATAAATACTTAAAAAGCATAATTCCCCAAAAAGAGACAAAGCCATAGTAGAGATAAGAACTTGAGCCATGCTTCGAAAGTAGCTCCTAGCAAGATGATAACCGAGTCCTGACTAAGCATGAGTATTCCCACCTTGAGAACCTGGGAGGAGGGGAACAGAAGAAAGAAGAGGAAACAAAAAGGGTCAAACATAAAGTCTGGCGAGTCCAGTTACTTTTAGCAAGTAAAAATAGCATGACAGGCATATAAAATGGATAGGAAGGATAACGTCACAAAAGGTAAGTATGATAGGGTAAACATGATGGAGTGTATACGCTTCCCTAATTATTACTCTGCACTAATACTAGTATAATTAGAATGAGATGATCCCAACACTATCAAATGGTAGACTTAGGCATACGTCTAGATGTACTCTAACTACTACCCTAATCGATCGGCTCTCTAATCCGCGTAGATACTCCGTGTCGATCCCACCGTAGGATGTATCACGTCCTAAAGTGGAAACCCTTCGCTGATATGCATAGCCCCATATCTACAGGTGTCACGGTCGTCTTATCTCCCTCTACCGGCCTATGATGCACATAACACAGTAGGTTTGCGCTGCTCACACCGTCCTCCACATTTAGATCTCTTACAATCAGTCCAGTACGTGTGCCCCCACTCCGATCTAGGGCGGAATACTCGTTTTGATACTTATTAAGGGTTACAGACTGAAACGGGTTCCCCACACAATATGATACAAGCTTTCCCCCTTGTCTTGTATCCCCACGAAGATTTCTATCGGTTATGTATAACACACAACCCTACCATTTCTACAAATTATGCTTACCCTAAAAAGGTATCTTTAATTACATAACTTCAACATTTTCATAGGTTATACTTACCTCTAGGTGTCTTTAATTACATAACCCTATCAGGTTAAGTTCGTGGGCCTATATGTTAATATTACCCACCCCCTCAGATTTACTTAACCCTCCCTCTGTTCAACCAAATTTACCTAATCCCAATTTAAGTTCATACAATCCCTATGGATTCGACTAGGTTAAGTATTTAAGGTTTATTACCATATTTCCATTTATGATTGCAGTATGCTAGACCTCCCACATTGTGCCTACCATTTGTGGATGTTGTACATGCCGGGCGGGTCCGGGCAGACTTATTCCAAAAATCAGGCCTAACTTCGTGTCTTAGCACATTTCGTATTTGTGAACTTAGACCTCTCACATTAGATTCAACACTTGCGGTCGTTGGATATGCCGGTCAGTTCCGGGCAGACTTCCACCGCCAGTGCTATCTAACCTCGTGTCACAAGTGCAGTTACAGTTTCTAATTACTGTAATCCTTGGCATTTTATTATTGTCCAATTTTTCACCTATGTCTTTATAGGTGTTCATGTCCCTTTTTCCAATTATGTTCATATTGAATTATATATCCAAATTCATGTTCATAAACATTATCCAAGTTATGCCAATTTTAATGTTTTCCCCCATTCCCTAACTAATGCATTCGCATATATTTAGTGGCATGCCTAGGCTAGAAAGTCGTCTGGCCATAAACAATGAAAAGGGAAAGGTGATGGGAAGATGACAATAGTGATTATTCTAACATAGCTCGCATAAATATATATTGGCATAGTGATAAGGTGGACTTATAAGAATAGATCTAATGAACTTGTGATAATTAAACTAATTCTAACATGGTAGGAATGACATAGTAAACATAACAAGATCTAAATAATGATTTAGATGTCCAATTAGTTCAGATCCAATATGATAGGCACAAGGTGATCTAAGTAATAAACTGGATCTAAAATCAAAAAGTAGATCTGACATAGTAAAGGTTAAGATCCACATCATAGTTGTGTCAGAATGTCATAGGTTCACAAGTCACAATAGATCCGATATGATAAAGATTGAGAACCAAGTAATAACCAATTTAGAATGTCATAGATTCACAATTTACAATAGATCTGGTATAATTCAGCTACAGGAATAAATCCAAACTATAATCATATCATTTTTACTTTTATTCATTTACATCTAAAAGTAACTAAAAACTCATTGTGGTTGGATTTTAGAAGATAAAAGAGAAATTATTGGTGTTGAATCTCAACTCTATACGTGAATCTCTAATTTATTAGATCTTAGATGACTGTTGTTGAAGAAAAGGATTCGTCTCAGTTCAGGCACAGGCAGCGTTTGGCCTCAATTGATTTCCAGTGAAGAAAACAAGAAATGGACCTTTATTTATAGCTGTCAGCCCCCAAATATCGACTGCCACCTCAGCCCTACGGGGTCGACCCCCCCTTATGGTCGATACCCTTGGGTGGGAATTTTACCACCTACGGGATTTTCGAAATTTGAACTGAAATTTTGTTCTGGATAGGTTTGAACTGTTATATATATATATATATATATATAATTATCTTGCACGTATACAAACTTCAAACCTTCATAACTTCTTCATACGGTGTCTGTTTTACGCAAACCAAATGTCTATCATGACCAGAATTTCGAATGGACGAAATGGCGTAGTCCGTTTCCCTTAAATCTGATTAATAAATATATTATTATTTAATTTATCCTCTTTAATGTTGTTAAAATTACGGGGTGTTACATTCCCCCCCCCCCCCCTACTTAAAGGATTTCGTCCTTGAAATCTCTTAGTTGAGAAGAATGTATATCCTACCATCCATCTATTCATTCATCAATCACAAGCATGCATCATCCTTAAAGACTTCTAATGCTTATATGAGCATATGCAAAGGTGTGTGTATACGTCCTAATACTCACGCGACGATTGGACAACCTACTGATTCAGTCGACCTCCTCAATGCAATGTATGTTATTTGCATAAATCCAATATGTATGCAAATAATCCTATTATAACATGTAAGTCTATATGTGTGCACACTCATTCGTCCGAATGCAACATCATTTTGATAATACATCCATTTTCACCCACTAAAAGAAAAGAAAAATGCACACACATCCATATGCACTGTCAGAGTGATTGAGCCGATCTAGTGCCTAATGTGTGTGTATATGCATCCAAAGGCAACCACTAGCAAACACTTGCATCCATCAAACACAACATGTCTCAAACACATGTTTACATTCATAGGATTCCTATCTAAAGGTCGAAAATATTATTGATAGGACGTACTCAAATGATAGAAACAAGCATAGATAGAACTTTGGAAAAGGAGTTAAGAACTACCCTAAAAAAAGAAAGGGTACGAAGCACGAACCTTGTCTTCGGTCTCCCAAGTCGCATCCTCTGGGTTATCTCCCCATTGAACCTTTATCAGCTTGATTTCTTTATTGTGTAGTTTCTTAACTTCTGATCATAGAATACGGGTAGGGACTCGTTTGACTGTCGCCTCCCGCTCCACTTTTACTTCCTCCAATATACTTGGCTCAACAACTTTGCGGTGTCATGCAAGCATTTCTACAGATGAGAAACGTGGAAAACATCATGAATGATTGATAGATTTTATGGTAGCTTTACTCTATAGGCCATTTGGCCGATCCTTTCGGTTATGGGAAATGGTCCCACAAATCTGGTTGCCAACTTCCCTACAGATCCGAAGTGAACCACATTCCTCAGAGGTGATATTTTAATGAAAACTAAGTCTCCCACTTAAAATTTGATGCCAGTCCTTCTCTTGTCTGCGTAAGATTTCTGCCTATCTTGGGCTGTCTTCATATGCCATCGAATAAGGTCAATCTTCTCAGACGTTTCTCTAACCATATCTGGTCCAAGTAATAATCTTTCTGTAGATTCCCACCAACAAGTTGGTGATCTACAGGGTCGTCCATACAATGCTTCGAAGGGTGCCATGCCAATGCTGGCTTGATAACTGTTGTTGCAGGCAAACTCTACTAAAGGTAGATGCTCTTCCCAAGTTCCTCTGAAGTCTAGGATACACATCCTTAAAGATCATCAATAACTCTGTTTGCCCTTTCTGTCTGCCCATCAGTCTGTGGGTGATAAGCAATGCTCAAACACAACTGTGTACCTAACGCTTCTTGCAAGATCCTCCAAAATTCACTAGTGAAGATAGGATCACGATTGCTTACGATGCTGGAAGTTACTCCATCAAGACGTACTATCTCACGAACGTAAATTGCTGCCACCATGATGTCGTCCTCTTACACTTAACTGGAATGAAATGAGCTCTCTTAGTGATTCTATCCACCACAACCCAGAGTGTTGCCTTTCGTCGATCAAGGCAAACCATCTATGAAATCCATAGAGACGCTCTCCCACTTCCACTGTGGAACCTCAAAAGGATGAAGTAAACCACCGGACTCCTTTTGCTCAGCTTTGACTTGCTGACATACTAAACATTGAAAAACAAACTGTGCCACATCTTTCTTCATCCCGGCCCAAAATAAAACCCTCCTCATGTCTCTGTACACCTTATCATTGCCTGCATGAATAGTTATCTTAGAATGGTGGGCTTTTTCTAGGATTGCCTTTATCAAGCTTCTAGTTTGAGGGACACAAAGCCTTCCATCTTTTCACAACCACCCTTTTTCATCTATGGAATATCTACTGAGGTGACTAGAAGTCTCCCCTTTTTTGAGCTTATCTATGATGTCTAAAATTTATGGATCATTTCGCAGCGAAGCTCCTATCTGATCCATAAGAGTAGGTCGTATCTCTAATGATGCAAACAAATCAGGCAAAATCTCGATGGAGGGTCTAAATTCAAAAGTTTATATGAACTCTATGCTCTTCCTCTCCACAAACAGAGGACCTAAAGTCATCCTCTGCCTATTTAGTGCATCAACCACCACACTACCCTTGCCAGGGGTAAGCGTTTTCAAAATTATAAGAATCTAGGAATTCCATCCACCTTTGTTGCCTTAAATTAAGATCCTTCTGTGAGAACAGGTACTTGAGAGATTTATGATCGGTGTATAATTTGAGCTTCTCTCCAAGTAAATAATGACACCACGTCTTAAGCGCGAATACTATGGCAGCTAGCTCTAAATCATGGGTGGGGTAGTTCTTCTCATGAACTCTCAACTGTCCACCCTCATAACACACTACCTTTCCTTCTTGCATCAAAACCGCACCAAGCCCTGTACCATATGCATCAGTGTAAACTGTAAATACTTTGCTCCCATCAGGCAAGGTCAAAACTGGGGCTGTTGTCAGAGCCCTCTTCAAACGTTGGAAAGCAACATCACATTCTATATCCCATGAAAATGCCAAGTTTTTCTTTGTCAGCCTGGTGAGTGGGGCTAATATCTTTGCGAAGTCCTTAATGAACTTCATATATTAACCTGCCAACCCCAAAAAGCTTCTCACCTCTGTTGCATTTTTCAGGATCTACCAATCCTGAACTGCCATTACCTTCGCTGGATCTACTACTATCCCTTATTTAGAAACCACGTTCCCTAGAAATCTTACCTCTTTTCTCGAAAAATGGCATTTGGAGAAATTGGCCTTAAGCTAATGCGCACGTAGTGTCTTCAAAACTTCCCTTATATGTAAGGCATGCACTTCCTCACTCTTTGAGAAGATCAAGATATCATCAACAAAGACCATGACAAATTTGTTTAGAAACACCCTACTCATCAAATCAACAAAATAGGTGGGTGCGTTCGTCAACCCAAAAGGCATTACAAGCCATTCAAAGAAAGCATCCGGAGTTCTAAAAGCAGTCTTATCTATATTGTATTCAACCACCCTTAACTGATGGAATCCCGTGGCCAAATCCAACTGAGAAAACACTGATGAACCAAAAAGCTGGTGAAACAATTCATCTATCCGCGGGAATGGGTGCATGTTCTTCTTAGTGAGTTTATTCAACTCACTATAGTCTACAGACAAGCGAAGCGAACCATCCGCCTTAGTCGCGAATACCACCGAAGCACCCCATTCAGATATGCTTCACCTAATAAACCCTTTTTCGAGTAGCTCCCCTACTTGTTTACTAAGCTCCCTCCTTTCCCTTGGAGCCATATGGTGCAAAGGTAATGCAACTGGCTTTGCGTTATCTACCAAATATATACGAAAGTCGATCTCGCGCCTTGGGCGAAATCCCCGAACCTCCTCAAAAACATCAGAATAATCTCGGACTACTGGAATAAATCGCAAATCATCTATAGATGCATCAAGAGACTCTAGGAAACTAAGCATAATAGACCCTTAAGGGTCACAAGAAATCTCGAGGGTCCTCCCATGGCAAGTCAAAAGTCTAACGACCCTCTTCTCACAATCTAGAATGGCACCATAGGTGGTTAACCAATCCATCCCTAGAATCAAACCATAGCCCATGAACCTAAGCACATACGCATCACATTCAAACTCGACGCCTAAAATAGATATTCTCAAACCCCGACAGATCATAAATAAATGAGCCGAACTACCAATGGGGTTGGAGACAACTACGAGATCCCTACCATACTAGTATTAAGTGCAGAGATTCAACCACATAACTAGATATAAATGAGTGTGAAGCACCAAAATCAAAAAGAGTTCTAATAAGGTGACTAGAAAGAGAAATCAAACCTTCCACGGAAACTTTCCTACCTCTGTCTAGAGCACTGGTCCCGAGAACATTTACTTGGCCTCTAGAAGTCCCTGCCCTTTGTCCTTGTCCCTATTTCTTCAGGCACTCCCTAGCAAAGTGTCCGACTTGTCCACAGTTAAAGAAAGTATACTTCCTTGTCTTACAGTCCTTTACCAAGTCACCCTCATGCCCACAGCTGTGACACTTCCTCTTTTCCTTAGCCTTGTCATTCTTTCCTCCTTTCTTCTGCTGTTGTTGTTGTCCCTTACTAGGCCATACCTTCTTATTCTGCATTGTTTCCCTAACCTTAACTTCCTTCTTCTCTCCTTTCTCTTCCTCATACATCAAGGCCATGTCAACAAGCCTTTCAAAGGTGGCTCCCATTGGAATATGGGACATAGCTAACCCATGAAAGGGTTCGTTTAGCCCTTTAACAAACCGCAAAGCCTTCTTATGTGGAGTGTCTACCAACTCTAATCCAAATCTTTCCAGTTGGCTGAATTTGTTCACGTATTCTTTAATAGTCATATTTCCGTGTTTGAGCATCAGGAATCTTTCCATTTGCATGCTTTTCTCAACTTGATACAGAAACTTCATTTTAAACCTCATCCTAAAATCATCCCATGTCTCCACCAGACGTACAGCTTGGGTAACTTCCAACCAAAACGAGGCTTCATCTTTCAGTAACCAGGCAGCTAACTGAATCTTTCTTCGGTCTTCCACTCCAAAGATTACAAATAAGTCCTCAGTCTACTTGAGCCAATTCCTTGCCTCTACGAATGTTTGGTTCCACAGATTGGCTTCCCTCCCATGATACAGAAATCTTTGTAGATCTTAGCTAAATTCTCTGCTCTTAGAGGAGGAGGAACAACAGGTGCAGCTGAGGGAGGAATGTCAGCTTGACCTCCGGCAGGCGCCATGGCCTCTAGATACCTATGAAACTAACCTGGTATCATAATGCCCTCAGGGATATTAGGTTCCCCAGACATGCTGAAAAGAAAAGGGAAGAGATTTAGACAAAGGACTGAAGGATATTACATATGGCCTTGGGGAAATATGTTTTTCAAAATAGACTTTTCTTTTTGAAAAATGCTTTCTTAAAACCATTTTGAAAAAAAAAATTAAAAACTTTTTATCTAATCTGCTAACCTTCAGCTCTGATACCAAGTGTGACACCCCACATCCGTTAATGTCACTCACTAAGGTAATGCATTAATTTTCGTGAAGCGTTATAGGTAAACGGTAACGGAAATATTACAAGACAGATATAAAAGCAACAGTGGAATTAAAATTTTTAATTTAAACATAAATCATTACATCGTGGTCCAAAATACCATAAGTCTGAAACTACATAAAACCCATTACAATAATATAACTTCTGTCTTGTACCATCAGAGTACACAAATACTCAAAAAGCATAATTCCCCAAAAAGAGACAAAGTCATAGTAAAGATAAGAACTTGAGCCATACTTCGAAAGCAGCTCCTAGCAAGATGATAACCGAGTCCTGACTAAGCCTATGTATTCCTACCTTGAGAACCGCAGGGGAGGGAGAGGGGAATGGAAGAAAGAAGAGGAAACAAAAAGGGTCAAACTTAAAGTCTGGCGAGTCCAATTACTTTTAGCAAGTAAATAATTAAAAGTAACATGATAGACATATAAAATGGATAGGAAGGATAACATCACAAAAGGTAAACGTGACAGGGTAAACATTATGGAGTGTATACGCTTCCCTAATTATTACGCTGCACTAGTACTAATACAACCAGAATGAGATGATCCCAACTCTATCAAATGGTAGACTTAGGCATACGTCTAGATGTACTCTAACTACTACCCTAATCGATCGGCTCCCTAATCCACATAGATACTCTGTGTCGGCCCCACCGAAGGATGTATCACGTCCTAATTTGGCAACCCTTCGCTGATATGCACAACCCCATATCTACAGGTATCACAATCATCTAATCTCCCTCTGCCTACCCATGAATGCACATGACCCGGTCGGTTTGCGCTGCCTACACCATCCTCTACGTTTGGATCTATTACAAGCAGCCCAGTAAGCGTGCCTCACTCCGACCTAGGGCGGAGTACTCATTTTGATACTTATTAAAGGTTATTGACTGAAACGGGTCCCCCACACAGTATGATACAAGCTCTCCCCCTTGTCTTGTATCCCCACTAGGATTACTATCGCTTATGTATACCACATAACTCTACCATTTCTACAAGTTATGCTTACCCTAAAAAGGTGTCTTTAATTACGTAAATTTAACATATTCACAGGTTATGCTTACCACTAGGTGTCTTTAATTACATAACCCATCAGGTTAAGTTCATGGGACTATATGTGAATATTACCCACCCCCTCAGATTTACTTAACCCACACTCTATTCAAACAAATTTACCTAACCCCAATTTAAGTTCATACAATCCTTATGGATTCAACTAAGTTAAGTATTTAAGGTTTATTACCATATTTCCATTTATGGTTGTAGTATGCTAGACCTCCCACGTTAAGCCTACAAATTGTGGATGCTGGACATGCCGGGCGGGTCCGGGCAGACTTATTCCACAAATCGGGCATAACCTCGTGTCTTAGTACATTTCGTATTTGTGCACTTAAACCTCTCACAATAGATTCAAAACTCGAGGTCGTTAGATATGCAAGTCGATTCCGAGCAGACTTCCACCGCAAGTGCTATCTAACCTCGTGTCATAAGTGCAGTTACAGTTTCTAATTACTATAATCCTAGGCATTTCATTATTATCCAATTTTTCACTTATGTCTTTATAGGTGTCCATGCCCCTTTTTCCCATTATGTTCATATTGAATTATATGTCCAAATTCATGTTCATAAACATTATCCAAGTTATGCCAATTTCAATGCTTTCCCCCATTCCCTAACTAACGCATTCACATATTTTTAGCGGTATGCCTAGGCTAGAAAGTAGCCTGGCCATAAACAATGAAAAGGTAAAGGTGATGGGAAGATGACAATAGTGATTATTCTAACATAACTGTCATATATATATATATATATATATATATATATATATATATATATTGGCATAGTGATAAGGTGGACATATAAGAATAGACCTAATGAACTTGTGATAATTAAACTAGTTCTAACATGGTAGGAATGTCATAGTAAACATAACAAGATCTAAATAATGGTTTAGACGTCCAACTAGTTCAGATCCAATATGATAGGCACAAGTTAATCTAAATAATAAACTGGATCTAAAGTCAAAAAGTAGATCTGACATAGTAAAGGTTAAGATCCGCATCATAGTTATGTCAGAATGACATAGGTTCACAAGTCACAATAGATCCGATATTATAAAGATTGAGATCCAAGTCATAACCAATTCAGAATGTCATAGATTCACAATTTACAATAGATCTGGTATAATTCAGCCACATGAATAAATCCAAACTATAGTCGTATCATTTTTACTTCTATTCATTTAAATCTAAAAGTAACTAAAAACTCACAGTGTTTGGATTTTAGATGATAGAAGAGAAATTGTTGGTGTTGAATCTCAGATCTATATGTGAACCTCTAACTGATTAGCTCTTAGTTGATTGTTGTTGAAGAAAAGGGTTCATTTCAGTTCAGGCACCGATAGCATTTGGCCTCCAATGATTTCCAATGAAGAAAACAAGAGAAATGGACCTTTATTTTGTAGGTGCCAGCCCTCAGAAATCGACTGCCACCTCAGCCCTAGGTGGGTCGACCTCCCTTTATGGAGTCGACCCAGGGGTCGACCCCCTCACTTATGGGGTCGACACCCCTACTATGGGTTCGATACCCATGGGGGGGGGGGATTTTACTGCCTACAGGATTTTCGAAATTTGAACTGAAATTTTGTTTTCTGAATAGGTTTGAGCTGTTAATATATATATATATATATAATTATCTTGCGCATATACAAACTTCAAACCTTCATAACTTCATCATACAATGTCCGTTTTACGCAAACCAAATGTCTATCTTGACCAAAATTTTGAAACGGACGGAATGGCGTAGTCCGTTTCCCTTAGTTTTTATTATTAAATTAATTATTATTTAATTTATCCTCTTTAATGTTGCTAAAATTACGGGGTGTTATAGGTTCCGCGATTATTTCCTTACCTTGATGATTCCATAGCTGCCTAGCACACCTTTCAGCGCATTATTCCTCTTATTTAGTGCAGGGGTTGTGGGTGGTCGTCACATTTGGTATCAGAGCTCTGGTTATCGACTTTAGCCAAAGTTCAAATACGTAATCACGTATCAGAGGCATACTTATAGTTTTCGGTAAGATGTATACTATATGATACTATATAGTATAGTGCATTTATACTTCTTTAGCAGCTTATCTTGTAGATGGCTAGTCATTCTAATTTGCAGATTTAGAATGAGTTAACATTATAGAAGACATACTTCTAGGGAAAAAGCTGTACCTAGTAGGGGTAATGGCGGGGCACTTGACTACCCGACCATGTTTGAAGCTATGATAGAAGCATGCCTGTGAAGGGCCCCCACTCTAGTGGCAGCTACGGTTGATGTTGGATTCCAAGTGCATAGAGCTGTGGAATTTGCAAAGTTGTGCAAAGACTTTACATCATTAAGAGGGAAACAGTTCAAGGGCACAGAACTAGTTAAACAAGTCCAGAGGTGGTTGGATACTTGCGTTAGGATCTTTAAGGACTTGGGCATTGATGATGTAACAAAGAGGAAGCTTTCATCAAGGCAGTTGAGGGAAGAGAAATGGACTGGTGGAACTCTGTCACACTTGAGATCCCTGAAGAGGATATTTCATGCGAGTAGTTCCAAGCCAAATTTGAACCAAAGTTTATTTCCATCATGCAAAAGTCTATTCTATTTAAGAGATTCATGGAGCTTAAGCAGAATGTCGCCTAGTTCTTGATTATATTTTTGACTTCGAGGCTTTGTCGAAGTATGCTCATTCATATGTGGATACTCCTTATCAAAAGAACAAGAAATTTGTCTTGGGATTGGATGAATATCTTGGGAATCAGCTTGTGGATCACCTCGATGATAGTTTTGAGAAGATCGTCGAGAAGGCTTTGAGGCATGAGAGTCTGTTTCCTAAGAGGATGTCTATTGTTGCACCTAATGAAGAACAAAAGCCACAATATGGTGCTAATAATAAGAAAAGGAAGCAACAACAATAGAAGGGAAAAGATGGTTAAAAGAAGCAGAAGGGAGTAGTGACTTGCTTCAATTATTGGCAGAAGGGACATTTTACTAGTGAATGCAAGAACCCTAAAGCTGAAAAGAGGTGCTTCAAGTGTAGGAAGCAGGGACATGAGAAGAAGGATTGTCCAGAATCAACTAAAGGGAAGCAAGTGGTCAAGGCTTGTGCTTTGGGGATTGTGTTGTTTTCTTCAAGAGCTCCTACTGCTGAAGAAAAGGGAAAGGGTGTCATCGTGAAAGGTACTGTTTCAGTTAATGGTGTTTCAGTTCGAGTTTTGTTCGATACTGGAGCATCGCACTCATTCATTTGCAATGAGCTTGTGGGTCGCTTGGGTTTGGAACCTGAGATTTGTGATAGACCATTGATCGTGACTAATCCAGTTGGGGTTCGTCCAGTTTGCGCATGTTGTGTCGTGGTTTAGTGTTGTCGAGTCATGGTAGATCTTTTGTGCGTGATTGCTTTGTTCTTAACTTCGCTGGGTTTGGGATCATCTTGGGCATGGGTTGGTTCAAGAAGTATGCGGCAAGGGTGAATTAAGAGAAGCTAAAGGTGAGAGTCGGGGATGTGGAAGGACGAAAGGGGTTGATACGTTGTAAGCGAGAAGAGGGTGTCTTCGTTATCTATCTATATTCTCTTGTGATTCCACTGGAAGACTTGTCATCTGTGCTGATCGATAATGCATATGAGGATGTCTTTGACGAGGTCAAAGGGTTGCCGCCGCATTGTAAGATCGAGTTTAGGATCGATTTGGTGAGGGTGCTAGACCAATCGTTATGCCTCTTAAGAGGATGACACCTAAGGAATAGCGAGAGTTAGAGGTGCAAGTTCGAGACCTTCTCAGGAAGCGATTCATTCAGAGGAGTGTTTCCGAATGTGGTGCACCAATCTTGTTTGCAACCAAGGTAGATGGCTTGTTAAGGTTGTGTGCAGACTATCATGAACTGAACAAGGTGATGAAGAAGAACAAGTAGTCATTGCTGAGGATTGATGGCTTGTTCGATCAACTTCACAAAGCCAAAGTGTTTTCTCAGATGGATTTGGAAATGAGATTTCACCAGTTGAGGGTGGATATGGATAGTGTGCCAAAGACTGCTTTTAGGACACCATTCGTTTCTTCGAGTGGTTGGTGATGCCATTCAGGTTGACTAATGCGCTAGCGTACTTAATGGATCTTATGAATAGAGTGTTCAGAGATCAGTTGAATAAGTTTGTGCTTGTGTTCATGGATGATATTCTGGTTTATTCCCGGAATGACGAAGAGCACATGACGCGCTTGAGAGTTATGTTGGAATACTTGCGAAAGCATCAACTGAGAGCTAAGTTTTTGAAGTGCCACTTCTGGAAGAGTGAAGTGAGGTTCTTAGGCCATGTAGTTTCTGTAAATGGGATAGCAGTTGACACCGCTAAAGTGGCAGCAATCCTGGACTGGGATAGACCTAAGAATGCGACGGATGTTTGGAGTTTCCTTGGGTTGGCAGGATAGTACCGACGGTTTATCAGGAATTTCTCCAAGATAACTGCACCTTGACAGGATTGACGAAGAAGAACTAGGTGTTGACATGGGATGCAAAATGTGAAGAAGTGTTCAAGATTTTGAAGGAAAAATTGACGAGTGCTCCTGTGTTGACCACTCCAAGTGGGAACGAAGAGATGATGGTATACACTGATGCATGTGGTACTGGATTTGGAGCAGTGCTAATGCAAAAGGATAAGGTTGTAGCCTATGCGAGTCGATAGCTAAAGACACATGAGAGAAATTACCCAACTCATGATTTGGAGTTGGCGGCGATTGTGTTTTCTCTAAAGATGTGGAGACATTACCTGTTGGGAGTTCGGTTCGAGTTGTTTACAAACCATAAGTCATTGAAGTATCTTTTCTCCCAAAAGGTCTTAAATCTTCGACAAAAATGATGGTTAGAGTTTCTGGCATCGTATGATTTTGGTGTAGCCTGTATTCATGGCAAGTGTAATGCAGTTGCAAATGAATTAAGCCAAAGACACGCAAGTTTGGGAGCTACCTATTCGGAATGGAAGAGCCACAAGTATTTGGCAAGGTTTGATTTTAAGCCAAGGTGTGAGTTGGAACCTGAAATGTTGGCAAGCTTATCGATAAGACCTACTGTTATCGAGAGGATTGGCGAGGGCCAAAAGCGAGATGTAAAGCTTGTCGAGTTTATCCAGAAACTGGAACCAGAAGATAAAGAGTTCGAGGTCGATCAAGAAAGTTGGCTTCAAAAGCGAGGACGACTAGTTGTTCCTGATATTGACGGATTGAGAGATGAGGTTCTGAAGGAATGTCATCACTCAAAGTTAACGATTCATCCCGGTGGTAATAAGATGTATCAGGACATGAAGCGAGTATACTACTCGGAGGGGATGAAGCGAGATATTGGAAAGTTCATTTCCAAGTGCATGAACTGTTAGTTGGTAAAAATTGAACAGAAGAAGCCGAGTGGTTTGCTTCAGCCTTTAGAGGTTCCTATGTGGAAGAGGGAGCAAGTATCGATGGATTTTATCGATGGACTACCCAGAACTAGGGCAAGAAATGAAGGGATTTGGGTCATCGTGGATCGCTTGACCAAAAGTGCGAGATTCATTCCTGTCAAATCGACAAGGACGGCGCCGAAATTGGTTGAGATTTATGTAAAATGGATAGTTCAATACCATGGTGTCCCAAAGAGTATAGTGAGTGACCGAGATCCATTGTTTACAATTGGATTTTGGAAAAGTTTGCAAGAAGCTTTCGGAACCGAATTGTGCTTGAGTACGGCTTATCATCCCCAAACTGATGGTCAAACCGAGAGGGTTAACAAAGTTATGGAAGATCTCTTAAGAGCGTATGTGATGGATTTTGAGGGATCATGGGAAGACTATATGCATCTAGTTGAGTTTGTATATAATAATAGCTACTAGTCGAGTATTAGGATGGCACCATATGAGCCGTTGTATGAGAGGCCGTGCAATTCTCCTGCTTGTTGGTTAGATACAGGAGATAAGTTGATCCTTGGGCCAAAAACGATAAGAGAGACCTCGGATTGCATCGAGATCGTTCGGCAACGAATGAAGGCAGCCCAAGATCATCAAAAGAGTTATGCTGATAAGCGTTGAAAAGATTAGGAATTTGACGTTGGAGATATGGTTTTCGTGAAGATTTCTCCATTAAAGCATGTGGTCCGATTCAAAAGAAAAGGAAAGTTAGCTCCAAGGTGTGTTGGACCATTTCTGATAATCGGGCAAATTGAAAAGCTCGCATATAGATTGGAGTTAACCGAGAAGATGTCGAATGTGCAAAATGTATTCCATGTGTCATTCCTGCGGAAATTCGTGCATGATTCAAATGTGGTGGTATATCCGGAGCAGTACGAAGATATAGAAATAGAGACCGTAGTTACGAGACCTCGTAAGCCGCTTCAAGTTATGGGGAATGACACGAAATAGCTTAGGAGGAAGACAGTTAAGCTAATCAAGGTACAATGGAGTGAGGATAGAGACGATTGTACATGGGAGACGAATGAAAACATGAAGGTGTCTCATCCAGAACTCTTTGTTGGTAGGACCCTATGACATCATGTCATCGTTTTATCTTGTTTGATAGAATTCCGTGTGCTAGGATAAGGCTATGGATGCATGGCTTGATGGTTGCTAATTGGTTTCTCATAGATGATAGGCATGCGGAATTGTTATGGTTGCTTGTGTTCGCTCGGAATTTCGGGGGCGAAATTCCTATGTGGCGAAGAATGTAACAGCCCGCATTTTACATATCGGAAGATCGTAAAATATTTTTATTTCATTCCCTGTGGATTGGATCATTCTCATATTTTAATATGTTGTTTATGGGGATGTGAGACAAATCCATAATTTTTACCAATTTTGTTTGTGACCATTTTACCCTTGTCAGTCTTGTACAGGGGATAACTTTTGACTCAGGTCGTATTATAGGGTGAGACCTGTGCCATTGGAAAGGAAATGATGATTGCCTTTCCGTAGAGTGGTTACATTAAAGATTTGGTTCAGCAATTTGGGAGGAATCTCTGTTTTGAGGTTTAGCAGTTTGCTGTCCAGATTTATAAACCATAATGGGCTGATTTGGAGAGGCCCATTAGTGGGCCGGTGGAAGGCTATAAATAGGGGGTGAGAGGTATGTGAAATAGTTTACTTTCCCCATTCTCTCATTTGGAAGAGCCAAGGGATTCTCCACTCCACCATTTCTCCATCTTTCCACCATTAAAGCTTAGGAATTCGAAGATCTACACCATTCGAGGCTAGATCTACATCGTTTCAAGGGCGACTTCATCGGATCGAGGAGTTTGGTTCGAATTGCTCGCTGTCCGGATTCATACTTCTATCATTTAAGCATATTTTAGAGAATTGGTGAGTGATATGCATATCTCACATGGATTCAATCAAGTGTATGAGTAGTTGATCATGATTTTCATGTAATTCGAGTCGTTTTCCTTATATCTACACTTCAGTAAGTCCATTTTCAAATGAATCGCCCTAGGATCTATGTTAGTAAGTTTAAGCCGGTAATTCTTATGACATTTCATATGATTAGGCAAGTTAGATCTATGATTTTGTTCATATGATCATTCATCATGATTTTGGAGTAATTTACATAATTTTGGTGAAAACTGTTGTATTCATGTTAAAAATGGTTTCATACCATGTTTGTGGCCATATTTGATGAATTGGACAAGTTGGTTTCGTCGAATTTGTCATTTGGCGAAGTTTTGGTCGAAATCAGAGTTGAATTGGAATATGCAGGTTTTGGGTCGGTCATGATTGGGTCGGTCGGGCCAAAATCATGTCTTGGGAGGCAAGACAAGAATTGGGTCGGTCTCATTTTGGGTCGATCGCTCCTTACCTTGTCGGTCGTGCTCAAAGGTGAGTTTGGGTCGATCGGTCTAAAGTCCTGGTTTTGAAGCAGGCGGGTTGGTCGTGCAGAGCTGGACGGGTCGGTCTGAATAGAGGAGTTCGGGTCGGTCTGAAGTGGGTCAGTCAAAAGGGAAGTTTTGGGTCTGTTGAGACGTGAGGGATTGAAGTTGTGGCTTCGGGTCGGTCCTAAGTGAGCGGGTCTGGTCGATCTTGATTGGGTTGATCGAGTGGGATCAGGTCGTTAAGTTTTGAAGTCAGGAAGGAACCGGTTCGGGTCGGCCCTATTTTTGTTGGTCGAAATGAATTTTTAATAGCGCTTTTAAATGCTGTGGTGGATGGCTTAAGTGTTGTGGCTTGTTTTCTTTGGCAAATTGATGTAATGCTATGGATTGTTTCGGGCCTTGTGATTGATGTTTTCCTTGGTTCGGGAGTGGTGATAACTTCGAAGTGAATTCCATGGAGAATGACAAAGTGAGGTGATTCGTTCGTCGGATGTGACGAATGTGGAAACGACTTAAGGATGTATTGAGTTCGTGTGAAGTGATTGCTCTAAAGTGCTCTGAGCTTATGAATAGTCGTAATTGATAATGATTAGGGATGCAAAGGGCGAGGAATTATCATTATCGTAGGTTCTAGCGGGCTCAAAGCATGGGTGCAACTGAAGACCGATTGTAGGTCGAGTACCCTGGGTGTCATGTATGGCCTAGACACGTGTTGTTTGTAATGTGTGGGGTTTTGCTAGAACCGGGGCATCGTGTATGGTCCTTGACAATTGATGGCAAATTGTTTAGCCAGTCATACGATTAATGATGGTTCCAAAGCAAGGTTGGCGGTGATAGCCAGAGTCAGTCATGGATGTTTGGATGCTTGGTTGATTTGATTGTACCGTCTCACGGTGATTATCCGACTTCGAATGAAGTGTCTTTTGGGTACTTGTCTGATATTGGTTTCAGCCTCTGGGGATTGCGCTTAGGGATGCCAAGTTTGATTAGGGTTGTTTTCATGCGATATAACTAGATGATATATGAGTTGCTTTTGCCATGTATGAATGGTTGTTCTAATTGCCATGGCTGAATTGTTGTCTCTTTGGATTTACGGTTTGTAAAGGCTATCACTGTCAGGTGTGCGGAAGGCAGGTGTGAGTTCTTCTCTGGAGTTGGGTAGATTAGTTTGTTTATTTATCCATTCTCATATACTTTATTGATGAAGTTTTTTAGTTGTTTTATCGCTCACTAAGACCGTTGTCTAACTCAAGGTTTTATGTTTCCCTTTTATTACCTTGGTTGTTTATTCGATTGTTGGTTGGACAGACTAGGCGATAGGTGATAGCTTAGTGAGGAGGGTGCTGTTGTTCGGAGGCGAGCAGGAGGTTGGTGTATTATCTTTACTACTATCTAGTATTTGTTTCCGCTATTTGTTATCTTTCTCTGGGTGCTGTAGTGAGGCAAAATTGTATAAACACAATTGTTGGATCCTAGTGTATGGATATAACTTTCTAGCCGGTATGAAAGTTTAGTGTTTTCTATTCACTATCACTACCTGTTGTACATGTTCTATTATATTTTATCCTTGTGCTGTGAGTATACTACAGGTTCCGCGATTGTTACCTTACCTTGTTGATCGTCCATAGCTTTCTGGCACACCTTTCAGTGCATTATTCCTCTTGTTTAGTGCAGGCGTTGTGGGCGGTTGTCAAAAATTATCAATTTATATTTCATCTTTAACAATCTCTTGAAATAATTCTAATCCTAACAAACATTCAAAAATTAATTTTATTATTTTATTTGTTATTTATTATTATCTTGAATTTCAAAATCCAAATTTCAAATTTGAATTTCAAATTTCAAATTTGAATTTCAAATTTCAAGTTTAAAATTTTAAAATTTTAAATTCAAAACAATGCAAACAAACAAAGCAATCATTCAACGAAATAAAATTAAAAATTAAGTAAGGCATACCCGGCTTTTAGATCCTTTTTTTTTTGAAATTTTTTGAATTGTCGTAAAGCACTATTCGAATTTCCGGTTTCTGGCTCTTCATCACTTAATGTTGAATCTGAATCATTTAACGTTGCTGCATATGCTTTCTTTCTCTTTCTTGATGAATTGATGTTATCTTTTTGTTGAGTCGATTTATCTGGATATGGACACATTTTCTCTATATGGCCTAGTTTGTTGCAGTTATAACATCGACCATCATTACTTCTTGAACTTTCTTGGATATAATTTTTCCTTCTATATCTCAGAAATTATCTAAAATGACTTGTCATAAGAACTGTTTCTTCATCATCTTCATTACTCGAGTCAAAATCATTTGGTGTTGCTTTTAACGCAATAGATTTCTTCTCAGTTGGCCTGTTTTCCTTCTTCTTCTTCTGTTATTGGACTTCATAAGACGTCAGATTTCCGATTAACTCCTCAATCTTCATTTCATTGACATCATTGGCTTCTTCAATTGCCAAAGTTTTCTGATACTAATCTGGATTCAATGAACTCAATATTTTTCTGACTTGGTCTTCTTCAGAATAAGTTTTCCTAAGTGCTGTTAACAAATGCACTATCTCTTGAAATCTACAATACATATCGGAGATAGACTCATTCTCGTTCATTTTGAATAACTCAAACTGATTAACTAACAATGTTATTTTAGTTTGTTTAACTTTACTTGTTCCTTCATGAGTAACTTGTAAAGTTATCCAAATTTCATAAGCAGTTTTATATACTGATACTCTATTAAACTCATTCCCATCTAATGAACAAATAACATATTCATGGCTTTAGATTTTCTTTGTGCAGCAGTTTTTTGTTCATTTGTCCATTGCAAATGTAGTTGTGGGTTCAACAAATTCATTTTGTCTACTATTCTATGTGTCTAATCCTACTGATTGTAAATATATTTTCATTCACATGCCCAATATGAATAATTACTACAATTAAATAGTGGTGGTCTAATAGTGGACCGACCCTCTATAAAAGAACTATTATTGCTACCAGTGTTGGTTGCCATTATCTCTATTTTCAAAAATCAGATTATGAACTTTTTGAAAAACCTTGCTCCGATACCAATTGTTAGGGATTGCAGAACGCATCGCTAAGGCAAAACTAACACTAGAGGAGAGGGGTGAATAGTGTTCTTGACAAATTAAACAAAATCTAAAACTTATATGAACTAAATATGAATCAAACACTACATAAATAATCACAGACACAGAATCAAACACAAATACAAAAATAAACAAAAATAAAATGCAGAAAAGGATAGAACACACCGGATTTTATACTGGTTTGGAATTACTCCTACGTCCTGTTCCACACAACGCTGGATTGCAGAGAGTTTTATTACTACCAATATCCAATTACAATCATCCTTGATTTCACTACTACAAGGGTTACCACCAATTCCCCAAACACTTGATCAAGTATATCCTCCTTAATTTCACGGCTACAAAGGATACCACCGATTACCTTTCCTTGATTTCACGGCTACAAGGGATACCACCGATTACATACACTATCCAAACAATTACAACAGCCCTATAATTCTTCAATAGCACTTTGATTCAGAGAGTAATGAGTAGAGAGTGAAAAGAAGTTAAATGAAAATAGAATTAAATTAGGCAGAGTATAAGTGTAGAAACCATAAAAATGAGAAGATATAATGGTGTAAAGAAAGGAGATTAAGATGGAGAAGAAGAATTATTAAAAAATTCGAAATCAACCGTTATTTATAACATTTGAAAGGTTGCAACGTTTCTGCAGCATCACAAAAAGTGAAAAGACACTTCCTTTCAGTTTTCAAAAAGTGACAGTTATATGTCGACATGTATATAAATGTGTGTCGACATATCATGTTTTAAAATTGAATTTTGAGCATTTTAAAGTGTTTTGATACACACACACACACACACATATATATATATATATATATATATATTATATATATATATAATTCTGGAAATTCTTGAATTAAAACATTGTGTTATAAATGAATATTATAAAGAATATAATATATATAATTTATAAACTATAAAACTTGAGTTTAAAATCGAAATTAAAGTAAATAACATAAAATAGAGAAGATAGAGATTGAAGATAGAATTTGAAAACTGGTTTTGAAATCAAAAATTGAAAAATAGAATTTGAATTTGAACCTGGAGTGCTATTCTGAGTCTTACATTACTATATTTATCTTGAACTCTTGAAATCTTGAAATCTTGAATACTCATGAGTCTTGAATAATCTCTGAATTCCGAATCTCTAATATCTTTAAACTGTATAGTCTTTAGTAATAATTCCTTTATAAAAATCCTGCGTATGCATATGTGTGTGTGTGTGTATATATATATTCTAGACAAATGTGTTAATATATATTTTATAATCAATTAATATTGAAATATGGTTGTTATCATCAAAACTCCATTCTCCAATAGAATAATTTCAAATTTGTATCAAGACCAAAGTCTTGGGCAACAATATAACGTATTAACCGAGCCTAATTGCTGATTAGAGGCTAAGCAAATGTAATTAGTTAATTTTAATAATAGTTAAGGATTAATTTGTTTAAATAAATTATATTAACTTAAGGGAAAGTCTATTTTGACACAATTTGGTGACACAATTGGTGACACAATGAATTCTCACCATTGGATTGCCCCCTGAATTCCACCTTCCCATGTAAAGACAAAAAGATCCAATGGTGCAGATCTTTTGTGTCACCATTTGTGTCACCAAATTGTGTCACAATAGATGCTCTCTTAACTTAAATCGTGAGTAATTTCTTATTATGTTAGCAGAATGGACCCAAACAAGTTGCATTGCGATCGTGGTGACAAACACTATAGTATGGAACCAACTTGGATAGATTTGGAAGCAAGTGAAATTTCTAGTTAAATTAAACACTCGTTTAACTTAACTAGAACTGAACCGCTACAACAAAAATCAAGGTGAGTTAAGCTCACTCAGTTCATCCCACTTATATTCTATATAAGTCGGGTTTTTATTTTCTGTGCTATGATTGCTAATGATTGATTGTTTGTTAATTATATTCATATATTGATTGAACCAATGAAAGTAAACGTGGTTTAATTTCAGTAAAACACCCAATCGTTATTTTAACTATTAGAACCAATTAAGGTAACTTACCTTATTGGTCACATTTATAATATAAATGTGTTTAATTAATTTGTTTGTATTGTTTATTATATAAATTGGTTGATGTTAAATAGTCATTATTTACTGTTTTAAAATTTATTAAGTTTAACCTTGATTATTCTTATTTAATAATTCTATTTGAAGTAACCATATTTGAGTACAGGAAAAAACAGGGTGGAGAGATCCAATTAGATTCCTCGCAGCAGCTGTTAAATTTTATTATAATATATGTTGAATAATATGAAATTGTGATGCAGGAATTGACAGGTTGGATTCTCAATAATATTGATAATGTTTATCAATATGATTTGTTGTGTGCATTTGGATGTGAAATTGGTTTATATTTCACGGTTTGGTACTGTATTAGTCTTTAGTACCCCTGATAAAAGGAAAGATTTTTTTTGAAATATAATGTTTATTTTAAAAGTAAACATCAAAGATTTATTTATGTTTTTATAATTAATTAAGTTACAAATAAATGGGATTCCAAGATATTAATAAAGAATTTGTGAACAAATGGTTAAATGGTTTTGTAAATGAAAGGTGAAGGGTTTTTGAAATGGGATCTGTAATATTTATGTACAGAGTCTAAATTGGATTATTTTAGTCTATTTTATTCTAAATAAAATTGGAAATGATTAGTGAGATTATAATGAAATATAATTGTTTTGAAACGGGTAAAATGGGATATAATGTGTTTTTCTAAGAAATTGGAACTTGTTGGGCGTTGGTTAGTTGATTAATTTTCGATGTGTCAATCTGATGTTGGTTTCGGCCTTCGAGGTTAATATTGAGAGATTTATTAACTTGCCAATTTACAATGAGGATCCAATAAGTAGAAGTGTAATGATAACCGAATATTCTTATATCGAATAAGAAAAGGAATTTTTTTCCGAATTAGCAGTTTTGAATATTAATTAACGACTGGTTAATTAAAGAGGCTAAATAATGTTGAGTACTGAATCAATGAATTTATTTTAATTTTATGGATGAATTGTTGTTTATTTGATAGTTAAATCAATAACTATCAAATCAGGCCTATACGATCGTTGGTAACGGAAAGATTGGGATCGAAATTATATTTGACAACCATTCCGACCAGCAAATACGTGGAAGATGTTAATTGAAACTGGAGCATTTAAGACCGTGGATCTTCATAAACGGAAGAACCACTTGTTGAATTTCTCTAGTTTATCGGCCCGAGATATTTCGGCAGTGTGAGACGTCCCCAAACCCCGTACTGACGGCGGCAAGGGTAATCCTTGGAATATAACACAGAAACAGGTAATAACAGAACAGAATTTAATAAATACACCAGATAATGTACAATAGAATACACTGGATAAACGTAATAATCAGAGCTACATAGTATACAGGATCATACTTAGTTCAAATACAGTTCAGCTATACATAAATTTCTACAGCGGAAAAACAAACAAAATATGCACAATAGGAGCTGAACAGCATAAAAAGAGATAAATGATAGAATCCATCTTCAGCTCCAGCTATCCAGAAAGAACCAGCTAAACCTGAATACAAGGCTGCCCATGTAGAAAAAGGGGCACCTGAGTTTGAAAGTGAAACAAACTACGAGTCAGTCATGGGACTGGTATGAGAAATCTACTCAACACATTTATAATATGGCTAATCACAGGACCACGCCACTTTCATGGAACGGGTTTACTCCATTGGATCGCCAGTGCTTTAAAACAAATCATTCTTTTAAACATCACAATGCTTTTTATAAAAATGAAGCCATTATAAGACTCAGTTCCCATCACACAATGCAACGCAAACCGGAGGATAGAGTTTTACCTTATAATGGCCAAAATATGGTTGATACGAATAAAACAAAAGCAATTGATATTATTACTAGTGTTTCCATGTTTCAAAAACAATTTCGAATCATAACTATCAATCATAGACGACATGGGTACCATATATCATGTCGCCAAATATATATACAATCAAAACCGCAAGATGTCGTATTTGGAAATTGGATTTCCGTCATGAACCAAGGCAAAAGATAGTCCTTACCGACTTTGAGACAATCTAGCCCATGTCTCAGGATCAGAGCTCGAGTGACCCTTGGATCGTCAGGGCCGGTCCACCGATGTGGATTAAAATTCCTGAACAATACGTTTCCCCGCCCTATGGGGCGTAAATGAGCCAACGAATGACTCCATCGGACCCGGATCGTCCGATCAAACCGAGGCGCCTCGCAACAGTAACAACCACATAAGTAAAACTCGTCAGGGCGTGTAAAACCACTGACGCCACTTCTAGCTAGAAGGAAACGCATGCCCTCCCTGAGGTCCTTCCTCTCGTTTCTGGTTCATACCGGCTGTGAGGTTCGCGAATTCACGTTATACACAAAGCTACGCCACACAGGCGGTGCTTTGATCATCACCACAAGATTTTGCTTTTCAACAGAAGCCCTGATCATTTGCCACTTAGGCATGCCACACTAGCAATTCATGCCATGCGACTGATGTCCATCGATATACAACCTCTGAGCTCGTGCATTTCAGAGAAGGGCGTTTAGCAAAAGAATAAATTCTCCGCCGCCAAGCAGATGTATATTTAATAGAGATCAATCAACACAGAATAAAATCCAATGTCAGACACACAGTCCATTTACAAGTCCATTCTGGGTCTGAACGAAACTGGAGGCACTATATACCTCGCAAACCCATCGATAACCACGTACGTCTGGACGATCACCACTCATTATCTATATTTCGGGATGCCTCCCAATCAGGACCTCGGTCACCATCCAAACGAGGTGAAGATCTCCGGTCTTCGACCATCGTCTTCATCTTCGATTTCTTATCGTCGGTTCAGTTATTCAGAATGGGATGAACCCGGTCTTTCTGAGCAACTCACGTATATAATAAATAAGTGCAACACTAACATACACACACATCATTTCAATTCATTAGTCACTAACCGTCAATCAGTAAGAGAACGATTTCCCAAATATTAACCCCGAAGGCCGAAACCAACATCAGATCAACACCCAGAAAACCATTCGACTTAGCCAACCTTCAGTTAATTTCTAAATCATATCCATATCGTTTATAATATTTAATAACGATTTATCGCTATTTTTATTTATTTTAAAATTGCCAATTTATTCAAAACGACGCTTCGGGCCATAACGCGACCGTGGCGCTGTTTTTCTTCAAATTTGATTTACACATATCTAAAAATATATCCGTTGGATCTTCACAAAATTTACATCATTAGAAAGATCTTTTCAAAACGAATCCAACGGTTCCAGTTTCGGGAAATTCCGACGGTCGGATCTCCCGGTATAATCGTTTGAAGTTTCGATTTCAAAATACGAACTGCAGCATCGTTATTCGATTAAATATAATTATATATATATATAGATATAAATATAATCGACTCTGGTGCTGTTTTTCTTCAGATTTGAATTAAACATTCCAGACAATCCAACCGTTGGATTTTTACAAAGTTGGTGCCGTTGGAAAGATATTTCCAAAGCGAACCCAACGGTTGCGATTTCAGGAAAATCCGATGGTCGGATCTTCCGGTATAATCGTTTGAAATCACGGTTTCAAAATACGAACTGCAGCGTCATTATTCAATAAATTTTAATTCTATTTATATATATATCGATTCTTCGATTTCAAAGCTATATATTTTTCATACATTTGATAAAAATGATATTTTTATCTAACTGTCTTCTATTTCAACTCTTCACTATATTTAACAATTCATGTATATAATAAAAATGTGATTTTTATTGTGAAACAGTTCATTTCAAAACACTATTATTTTATATAGTTCATATAGGTAATAAAAATAGGATTTTTATTATAAAACAATTTCTTTCAAAACAAGATTATTTTATATAGTTCATATAGATGATAAAAATGTGATTTTTATTATAAAACAATTTATTTCAGAATATGAATACCATTCAACACATGAATTTCAATTCAACGAATGAATATCGATTCAACACATGAAGGTTTTCTATAGTTTATATAAATCGATAAAAAGGTGATTTTTATTTTTAAAGCACGAATACCATTCAACACATGAATTTCAATTCAACGAATGAATATCTATTCAACACATGAAGGTTTTCTATAGTTTATATATATATAAAAATGCGATTTTTATATTTAAAACACGAATACCATTCAACACATTAATTTCAATTCAACGAATGAATATCGATTCAACACATGAAGGTTTTCTATAGTTTATATATATAGATAAAATGTGATTTTTATATTTAAAACACGAATACCATTCAACACATGAATTTCAATTCAACGAATGAATATCGACTCAACACATGAAGGTTTTCTATTCAGCGAATAAATATAGTTTCAATAAATGAAAATAATTCAAACACATGAATATTATTCAAAATTTCGGCAGCATAACGGCAGGGTAGTTAAAACCGGGACCGTCCCTAGTACGGCTCCTCGCTCTACCTTAAAACCTCGCGGTTTTTGACAATGGGGAATCATGCATCTAGTTCGCACGCAGGCGGCATGTATATATTTATTTCATTTCCACAAACTAATCCTATGTGGTTTCAACCAAATATTTCTCAACCACAAATGGGTATTTTTCAACCACAATCAATCAATATCAACCACAAACAATTCAAATCAACCATTTGCTATCAATCAATTTTCACACCAATCACAACCAATAAATATCGTCCATGGTTTGTTGACGAGGGGCGTATATATATATATATATATATAGCAATTCACTTCTATTTCAACACATATATAATTTTTACAATGCATATATAACTTATACATCGAACGTACAACTTATACAATGCTTATACATGAGGTGTACAACGCTTATATAACTCATACATTGATCATATAATTTATACATCGTCGTTTTCCATATTGTTTATAAATTAGAAATCTCACATTGGGTTCCACTCCACCAAAAATAGCACAAGGCTCAGAGAAATATGCGGTCTCTTCTAAAATGTAGCAGACGTCCACATGGTCACGATGTTTCCCGTTTCACTGAATTTCGTCAAGAAACGAAAAAGATATGATTTTTATAGTGAAAACAAAAACCGTAGCGCTTAGAACTGCTATAATATAGTTTAAATTATTTTCAGCCGTACCTCAGCTGAAAGGTTCAAAACTAGGTTTGGATTTATCTCGAAATCCGTAGCACTTCGTCCCGATCAGGTTGCGTGACGTCGAAGAGGGTGGAAAGGGCTTCGCGGCGCCGGGGGTTTCGTTGAACTCGAACTGGAGAGGAGGTGGTGTCGGCGGCGGGAAGTTCGGATCTTCCTGGGCTCGTTTCTCAAGGCACAGCGCACGGTGGAGGTCGAGGGTGGTATGGATTTGAAGGCCTTGAGGAGTACTACAAAAACCTTTATTGGAGTGGGGGCTAAAGGTGAACGGATTCGCCAGAAAATGGAAGGGAAGGGAGGAAAGTCATCCGTCGTCGATCGCAAGGGCTTCAGGGGTTTTTTTTATATTTTATTTTGATTTTTAAATTATGAAGAAATAATTCTATCGGCCGATGGTTTTAAAAAGGGGTTTTCTGACACGACCTCCAATCCAAACCCAACGACTGTCGTCCCAAGCGTTTTACCCCCATTCCAAACACAATGAGATATGTTTCATAGGCCCATTCGACTGTTTCAGTCAGTTTCCATTCAATTTAAAATATATATCATTCAATATTCGATTTGAACGTACATTTCAATTTGCCAGGGCCACAAACTGATTCGAAAAATTCCAGAAAAATAAATCTGGCTATGTTTTGATGATACGGTCCCAACAAAACTAGTTTCGTCGAATTCTGAGACCGTTTGCAAAAAGGCCCATTTCTGGTCGATCCAATTTAACTGTAATTGACCAAAACACGTTTTCCTTTGCCACGCTCACATACTAGCTTCAAAAATTATGAAATTTTAAACCTAGCAATAACTTCACATCCCGGATCCAACAAAAGTGGTTTCGTCAAATTCCGAGGTCGTTTGCAAAATGGCCAATTTTACGGGCTATATAAATTCCTTAGCGACCTTTTTGAAAATTCATTTGGCCATAACTCTTGCTTTCCGCTATGAAAATTTGATTTTTCAGATTCGTTAGAAAGGTATTCACTAACAGATTTAAATATTTTTGGTTTCACTCAAATCCATTTTGTTTTGCACCCGGTACAGTCCGACAAAGTTTGAATTCAATTTTTGAAACTGCAGCGCCATTTCAGGCCTTGTTTATAATTAGAATTAATTATGTTCATTTTCAATTGTCGATTCAAACTCACTTTTCATCGCTATTATTTATAATATTTATTTTAAATATTTAAAATCCATCATTTTAGCCAATTTAGAAATTTTAAATTGGTTCAGATTTTCTGGGTCGTTACACAGTGGTTTTATCATGATTGAAATATTCGGATTGCAAGGACTACTTGCTACTGATCCTTGGGGTGATACCTATATAAGGATGTGGTAGGTGGGTACTTTCGGTTTATCCTATTCCTGGATGACTTGTATGGACGAATGTATGACAAAGTAATTCCTAAAAACCACGTACATTGATTTTTACAAATATTCCGAGTTGGTGGCAAAGAGGGGCACTTCTTTTACATCCAGAATATATTTGTGGATATCAATTAGTGATTTTATGTATCTGATGATGTGGCATTCAAAGTGAATGGTGGTTAGATGTTGTTAATGAATTAATGACCTCGAGCCTCATCAATCGACAAATGGAAAAAATTGGGTAGGTCGCATGGCTATGTGGGTCGCTCCCATTATGGTATATTGTCACAATCTAGAGAACAATCATATTTGTTCTTCTTTCGCTTATGTATCTCCTAGGAACAGTTATGTTGGTATTAACTGTAAGGTGATAATATATTCAGAACATTCAAGCGAAATGAATGGTCGATCATATTTATCCTGAGTTGCAATATGTTCTTGTTGAACTCGGTGTATTCCTCCATAGAGATACACTATTAAAAAGGTGGTTGCCCATACCTTGCCACGGAAATCCATTCTCTAATAAGTGCTAGTGGTTTTGATTATATACTATGTATGTAGAGCGTGAGATACGAGCGTTTTGCTAGATTGTTATTTATTTTTATTTAGACACTATTATAATTTCAGAAAAAATATTGAGTTCAAAAAAGTGTTTTGGGTTATAGTAAGGTAAAAACCATCCGTGTTTATGTGTAGATTTGGTCTAATGATTATCCTTTTCTTTCAAAAATATTTTGACTTAAAAATCAAGTTGTATGATACATTTAAATTTAATGTGTTTTTATCACTCTGGTTCACCAGACTGATCCAGCGTTTGTAAAGCTCGGGTTGGACCGGGTTTTACAGGTTTAGATTTGGATGCTGCGAATTTCAGAAGACGTGCCGGAGGAGTTCAGAAGTATGATATATATGGTGTCTTCCACTGTATGTTGAATATGAGGACATATTATTATAACTATCTTGAGGTATTGATGTACTCTGATATTGTAGGTACTTTTAAAGCTCTCAGTAAAGATTTATTTTTATATTATATTTTGTTCCACTGCGATATGAGGCTCTGTGTTGTGTTAGTTCTTCTTCTTCTTCTTCTATTCTAATACTTCTTTCTTTCATATCCGACCCTCTAATTTCTTCTAATAACTATCTGTGTTTGGATACTCGGGTTATGGCAAGTGATACGTGTTTATGTATTATTGTCGGAATTCGGGCATTGAATTCCCGCAAGTCGTTACATTTGGTGTGAGCGATAGTAATGTCAACCACTAAAATAGGGTAACATAATAAGTATGAAGAATCATACCTGACGTGACACTGCATTCAAAGAGTTAGCATATATAATCATGTACTCTACTTTATGGTAATCGCAATACTGAGTTGTAAACGGAAGTGTGCATGTCATAGTAATATCAACCATCCAAACATAGAAAACATCCTCAATTTTTCACTCAGTGTATTGAGCTTACAATATTCGATACTTTGGTCATCAAATAAATCAAGACACTGGTAGGCCCGACCGCATGTGTTCCATCCGAATATCGCTTTTCCCTCACCGCATGAGCTATAGCTGATAATCCTACCTAGTCCACACCGCATTGGCTCTAGGGTCCAGGCCGAATCGTCTGCACTGCATTGGCTCTAATCCGTCCTCGTGTCACTCCCTCAATGATGTACCAAAGTTACAAAAAACGATATCTTCTTCACACACGTCCCCAAAGCAAAGTCCAACTTAGAAATTGCCCCGATGTTTCCCTTTTGGATCATCGGTGCCGACTCCCCACTTAGACTTTCTTTACATCTTAGTTTTAACTAGTTGTATTGGAATTCATCTCAGATTTAACTTAGAACTCGATTGTTGTCTAGGGCTGTCAATGGATACCCGAAAAATCCGAAATCCGCATGCATCCGTATCCAAAAAGCGGATAAATATCCGATATCCGGGAAAGCAGATGCGGATATAGGCATATCCGCATCCGAAAATTATCCGTCCACTTTTTTTCCTTATTATAGCTTAAATTATGTGTATTTTAACATAATTAAATATACTAATTTATTAATTTGCAAAATTAAAAGTCTACTAAATGCATGTTAATTGCTCAAAATTATACATTATCAGCACTTTAGTAATCAATTAGGTTGAAAAAGATTAATATTAAGCTAAAAAAATTTATTTATGTTCATTGATTTATCGATTGTTGGCGGAGAGGATAATTATCCGATATCCGTCTGTATCCGCGGATATGGATATCCGATATCCGAAAATGGTTTCGTATGCGGATATGGATATGACACTATCCATATCCGAAAGTATCCGTTAACAGCCCTATTGTTGTCATGGAGAAGTACTACGCATGCATCTCCATACATAAACCCCCATCCTAAGTCCTCCTCCAAATCGGCCCATATTCGGATCAACAATGTCGATCCAGATCAGCCACCATATCCGGATCGGCCACCATATCCAGATCGACAATGTCTATCCACACCGATAATATCTATCTGGACCTGGTCATTACTATGGTGCTCAAGTGCTCAGGTACTCTGATACTCAGTTACTCTCGTACTCCGGGTTAACAATTTTGATACTAACTTAGACAAACCGAACTTCAAAGCACCATAATATGGTCTCCAAAACTCCGAACAACTTGAAACTTGGCCTAGAGCCTTTTAGGGCCTTCCTTATTGTCCCCACAAAATTTCGTGCTAATCCAACAACATTTTTCAAACTCGATATGGTCAAATCGGGCATGTCGAACCAGAATCCGTTGAGTGCATTTGAATGGTTTTGAGTTATTTTAGCATCATATTTCGCCATTCGATCGAGTTTTCATTCATCTTAGTGTTCCTAGGCACTTTCTATACATACCAAATAACCGAAACCATGTATAAGTCACTCAAACTAGATCAAAACACCCAAAAAAGCATGTTTTCCCCTTAATCCCTAAATTTGAGGATTCACCAATCAATTCCAAATCAACCCAAACTTATATAAGTGTCATAACATGATTAATAATGAACTACAAACATTTAACTTATGAGTAATCCACATGCTAATCTACCCTGACTAGTGAATAAGAACACTATTACTCCGATTAATCACCATAAATAGTTATATACGAAAATAGATAATTTTTGGCTCAGTTTCCAATGTTGTGCACTAGCCTTTGTCTTCATGTGGTGTTGGGTTGATTTCATTTGCACTTGATTTGGTTTTTGGATGCTTAATTGAGTGATTATAGGTTGGTGGAGGCCATTAATAAGTGTTTAGGTGCTTTTTGAGAGTTGGCAAAGTGAATAGGGGAGATCACCTACCCCTTCATCCCCCACTAGGGTATCCTACCCAAAATGGGTAGCGTACCTACTTTCTAATGACCCAAATATCCCATTTATGCCTCTCCAATCTTATTACATCCATTTCTCCCAAATAGTAAGTCTGTTTACTTAATATGGTCACTCTACGGAATGGAAATCCAACATCCGAATCCAATGGAAGAGGTTTTGGGTCTATTTCCTTGACAATCAAAAGTTACAGGTGAAACAGGACCCGCTAGGGGTAAAATGGTCACATTAAAATTTGATAGAGATGGTGAAGGTAAGAAATGGCCCTATTAGTCATTTCCCAAAGTTATACAGTCATACGACCACATATGAAAATAATATAAGTATTCAACGATCCTAAATACATAGAATACAGGTCGTTACATTCTCCCTCCTTGAGAAATTTCGCCCCCAAAATTCCCTAAATAACAAATAAATTTGTCTTGCATGCCTTTCAATCATCCACAGGAAATCAAGTACACACATAGAAAACATGAAAACAAAACAATCCAAGTCTATCCTGGCATGCATGATACTAATACAAGAAAACTGATGATATCACAAACGAAAATGTAAGAGTGATGTATAAAAACTTACTAAGTAAAGAACTCTATATAGGAAATCCTCATGCTCTCCTCGGTCTTCCAATTACAATCATTGTCGCTTTCACTCCACTGAACCTTGATAAGTTTCACTCTCTCTCCAAACATGTTTCATATCGTGTCCAACAATATGAATTGGTCTACATGCTTGAGTGGCTTTTGGTTCCATCTCGATATCATCCAAATGATCCAGTGTGACAATTGTATTGTGATCGTGCACGTACTTTCTAAAATGAGAAACATGAAACATGTTGTGTACCCCAGCCATCTTCTGAGGCAGCTCGACTCTATATGCCAAATTTCCAACCCGCTCAAGGACTTTAAATGGACCAACAAACCTCAGTGCCAACTTTCCCTTATTATTAAACCGAATCACATTCTTCAAAGGAAAAATCTTGACAAATACCAAATCACCAATGGTGAACTCCAAATCTCATATCGGCGTAACTCTTCTGCCTATCTTGGGCGGCTTTTCATTCATTGCCAAATGATTTCAATCTTTTTTGAAATTTCTCCAACCATATCCGGCCCATGTAGCAGTTTCTCTCCTGCCTTCCACCAACATGAAGGAGCATTGCATAGCCACCCATATAATGCTTCATATGGATCCATACCAATGCTTAACTGATAACTATTGTTGTAAGCAAACTCCACCAAATGGAAATGGTCATCCCACAAATCTCCAATATCTAAGATACATGACCTTAGGAGATCTTCCAATATGTGATTCACCTTTTCCGTTTGACCATCAGTTTGAGGATGATAAGCAGTACTGAGATGTAATTCAGATCCTAAAGCTTCTTGCAAGATCTTTCAGAATCCACTAGTAAACAATGGATCTCGGTCACTTACAAAGCCTTTTGGTAGTCCGTGCAATCACACAACCCACTTCACATACAACTCTGTTTGCTTGGTTGTCATCCTATTTGACTTGACAAGTATAAACCTAGCGCTCTTGGTCAATTGGTCCACAATGACCTCAATACCATCGTGTCCTTCCCGAGAACTTAGTAAACCATCAACAAAGTCCATCAAAACTTGCTCCCATTTCCAATCGGGATCTTTTAACGGTTGTAGTAAGCTACTAGGCTTCTTTTTCTCAGCTTTAACCAATTGGCAATTCATGCACTTGGAAATGAATTTCCCAATGTCTTTATTCATGTCTTCCCAGTAGCGCGTTCTCCTCATGTCTCGGTAAATCTTGTTACCACTAGGATGTATTGTTAACTTTGAGTGATGAAACTCTTTAAGTACTTTGTCTCTTAAATCCATCGACGTCGGTACAACCAGTCTCCTACCTTTTCGAAGCCAACTATCATGGTAGAGTTCGTACATACTCTTAACCTCTTCATCCACAGTAGATTCCACTTTGGTAATGATCCCCAACAATCTAGAATCGCTCCTCTTACTAGAACCGATCTTTTCAACCAAATTTGGCCTAATCAATAAACTCACCAACATCTCTGGCTCTAGTTCACATCAGGTTTGAAGTCATAACTAGAAATAAAATCCAGTTGCTTCCATTCTAGAAACATAGACCCAATCTGGCATATCTCCTACTTAACGCATTAGTGACCACATTACCCTTTCTCGTGGTCTATCCGATAATAAAGTCATAGGAAGCCAAGAATTCCAATTACTACTATTGATGGAGATTTAAGTCTGAGAGAAAAGATGCTTCAATGACTTGTGGTCGGTAAAAAAATCAAACCTTTCTCCAAAAAGATAATGCCTCCACATCTTCAATGCAAACACAATAGTAGCTAATTTCAAATTATGTGTGAGGTACCTCTTCTCGTGTGGTTTTATTTGCCGACTAGCATAAGAGAAAATTCTACCCCATTGCATCAATACTACACCTAATCCAATACTACAAGCATCAGGGTATACTGTCATCTTTTCATTTCATTTCCGAATAACCAACAATGGAGCACACATCAACTTTTCCTTTAGACTCTTAAATGCACACTCACATCTTACATTCCGGACAAAAGCCTGATTCTATTTAGTAAATTGAGTCAACGGTGCTGCTATCTTAGAGAATTCCTGGATAAACTTAGGATAATATCCAGCTAATCCAAAGAATCTTCTCACATCAGTTGCCTTCTTGGACGTAGAGCAATATTGTACTATCGCCACCTTTGTGGGGTCTACGGAAATACCATTTTCAGAAACAACATGGTCCAAGAACCTCACTTCTCTCCTCCAGATATGACATGTATAAAACTTAGCCTTTAGTCGGTGTTTCCTTAAAACCTCCGTCACAATTTTCAAATGCTTCTTGGTTCTTATTCTATCTATGAGCAGACCAGAATATCATCAACGAACCCAAGCAAAAACTTATTTAATTGATCCTTGGAAACACGATTCATGAGATATATGAAATATGCTGGTGCGTTGGTCAGTCTTAATGGCATAACCAACCACACATAAAAACCAGAAGGCGTCCGAAATGCTGTCTTATGCACCCTCTCATTCGCTACTCATGGCTGATAAAATCCTATTACAAGGTCTAACCAAGAGAATATCCATGCACCATTTAACTTATCAAAAAATCATTTATTCGCAGAAGAGGTTACTAGTTCTTCCTCGTCACCTTATTCATCTCTTGGTAGACTACACACAATCGAAGGGAACCATTTGTCTTTGTGGAAAATACAATAGGTGCTTCCTACTCAAAAATGCTTTTCCGAATAAATCCTTTCCTCAAAAGGTTGCTAACTTGCACCTCAAGCTCTCGCTGCTCTCTTGGTGCCATTCGTCGAGGAGTATAATTACAGATTTGGAATCCTTCACTAAATCAATACGAGACTCAATTTCTCAATGTGGTGGATGTTGGAGAATGGAGCTCGGATGACAACAACCTTATTTCAATATTAATTGATTATAAAATATATACAAACATTTTTGTCTAGAATATATATATATATATATATATATATATATATGCAAGATTTATATACAGGAATTATTACTGAGGACTATACAATTTAAAAATAGTAGAGATTCAAAATTCAGAGATGATTCAACACTCATGAGTATTCAAGATTTCAAGAGTTCAAGACAAATATAGCAATAGAGTCTAGATTATGTAAGACACTGAATAGCACTCCAAGTTCAAATTCTGTTTTTCAATTTCTGATTTCAATTTCTGTTTTCAAATTCTATTTTTAATTTCTATCTTCTGTGTTTTATTTTCGTTACTTTACTTTTGAGTTCAAACTCAAGTTTTATAAGTTTTATTTATACTTTTATATACTTTATATCTATATAGTTTTAACTCTATAATTTTATAAATATGTTTATATAGTTTATATTTATGTTTTCATATGATTTTCTACTATATAATTCTCATTTATAACACTATGTTTTAATTCAAGAATTTCCAGAATTATATATATATATATATATATATATATATCAAAACACTTGAAAAATATTCAAATTTCAATTTTGTACATTGATATGTTGACATACATATATATACATATCGACATATAACTGTCATTTTTTCAAAATTGAAAGGAAGTGTCTTTTCACTATTTGTGACGGTTTAAAAATGTTGCAACCTTTCAAATGTTATAAATTGGGCTAGATTTTGATTTTTTTTTCCATTATTCTTCATCTCCTCTCTTTATACCATTATGCTTTCTTATTTTTATGATTTCTACACCTATACTCTACCGAATTCAATTCTATTTATATAAAACTTCTTCTCTTCTCACTCTCTACTCATCGCTCCCTAAATCAAAGTGCTATTGAGGAGTTATAAGGTTGTGGTAATTTTTTGGGTTGTGTAAGTAATCAGTGGCGACCCTTATAGCCGTTAAATCAAAGTGGTTGGAATTGGTGGTATTCCTTGTAGCCGTTAAATCAAGGGGGTTAATCCATGGTATCCCTTGTAGACGTGAAATCAAGGAGGTTGTACTTGACTATTAATATAGTAATAAAACTCTGTGCAATCCAGCGTTGTGCGGGACTGGACTTAGGAGCAATCCAAACCGGTACCGGTGTGTTATTTCCTTTTATGCATTTTTATTTTTGTTTATATGTGTGTGTTTGTGTTTTATTCTGTTTCTATGATTGTTTCTATGGTTTTTGATTCACATAGTAATTCATATAAATTTTAGATTTTGTTTAAATTCTCAAATACACTATTTACCCCCCTCTAGTGTTAGTTTTGCCATAACGATCCATTCTGCAATCCCTAATAACTGGTATCAGAGCAAGGTCTTTCAAAAAGGTCATAATCTGATTTTTAATTTTTTTTATAAAATGCCAAATTTTGGGATATTTGTTAACGCTATTGTCAATGTATTCATTGCTCCAATGTTGAAAATTTGCAAATAATCATGTTGAAAAGTCCTGTGATCTACTGAAATATTGTCCAATCCAGGAAAGGATGTGTTTTATGACTCTTGAAAATTCAAAAGTTTAAAAGATGGGTGAAGTGGCTGTTGGTATTTCGAATTCTGAAATGGTGGCTTTTGAAAATTCAAATTCTGAAAAGGCTTCTGTTGGAAGTTCAAATTCCAAACTAGCGTGTTACATGGCTGTTGAGAATTCAAATTCTGGAAAGTAGTTGGTGGAAATTAAAAAGGACATATAGATACTGGATAGTGGCTATTCGAGACATATGGCGGGAAATTCTGAATTACTCAGTAATATGAGACATGAAGATTGTGGAATGGTGAACTTCGGAGATAACTCTAAAGGATACATTATTGGAATCGGCAATATCAGTAATTCTGAAACTCCTACTATTTCCGATGTTTTATTAGTTAGGAATTTAAAACACAACTTGCTAAGTATAAGTCCAACTTGCGATAAGGGTTATAAAATAAATTTTGACAAAGATAAATGTTTTATAGAAGATAGAAATTCAAAAGTAATATTCGAGGGAGACAGGAAGAAAAATATCTATATATTGGGTATGAAAATCTCCAGCGATAATCTATGTCTTATGGCTATTACAAGTGATCCCTGGATCTAGCATAAGAGATTTGGTCATATAAATTTCAAACACATCTCTAGGATTTCTAAATTAGATTCAATCAGAGGACTACCCAAAATGAAATTTAAAGTTAATAACTTATGAGACGCTTGTCAATTCAGAAAATTAAAGAAAAGTTCATTTAAATCAAAAGAGGAAATTACTACATCAAAAACATTAGAATTAATTCACATGGATTTATTTGGTCCATCTCAAGTTCAGTCAATAAATCATAATAGATATGTTTACATAATAGCCGATGATTTTTCTAGATTTACTTGGACTTTGCTTCTTAAAAATAAAAGTGATACTTTTGAAGAATTCAAAACTTTTTCCATAAAGAATTCAAATTTTATTATCACTAAAAATCAAAACAATACGTAGTGATCATGGTGGAGAATTCGAAAATGAAAATTTTGGAAAGTAGTGTAGTAAAAAGGGAATAACCCATAATTTTTTAATTCCGAGAATCCCTCAACAATATGGAGTATGTTACTACCAAAACTAGATGATGGTGAAGGGGTACTGGAAGAATACAAGTATAGAAGAACCTTCCGAAAGCCAAAAAGAATGATCTGAGAGAAACATAAACTGGCACCTTCCCAGAAGGAAGGAATTCAAGGTCCGCGGAACGCCAACAAAGCTCATCCGGTAGGGATCTAACCGGAAGGATCTATCCGACATGGTCAAACTGGCGGGATCCTTCCCACAGCATCAACCCGGAAAGGAATCCAGGTCAGTAACCAAGAAAATTGAAGGCAAGAGCTCCGTCAGTTGAGATCCGAAAGGACTATTCGTGTTCACCTTCCTAATACCGATACGTCAGGAGCCTGAAGCACCAAGAGCATAAAGCCATAAAGACATAAAAATTACCTAGGACCAGTTTTTGAAACACCTATCGTATAAGCACCGAAAGGTCGTACTGATAGACAACAAACAAATCACCCAGAGCAAACTTCTGGAAGATAAGTTTATACCCGGAAACCCACCGAAAAGCAGACCAAGACCCCGAAATTGATACAAGCTATCTGCACTAGTCTACTTAAGTATTGACACCAACAGTGTTTACGAATCGGCGGCTATCTAAATACATTATGAGTGCAGGATCCTCTAAGTATTCCGAGAAAACTGGAGACCCATACCTGAAAGTCTACGACCGAAAGCAAACAATTGGAAACTCAAAGTACCTTCCGGAGGGCTACCACAACAACAAGCACATACCGATCTCAAAGAGGCTCCCAACTAGCCGAAACCTTCATTGCGGAAGTCGTAATTAGCACCACAAAGCGGCCAGAAGCCAAAACATCCGAGACCCAGGAAAAAGGCAGCCGACAAAGGCTCCTGAAGACCCAACGACCCAACAACGGGAGATACGCCAAGTTCTCTATAAATAAGACCCCAGAGGTCACACTCTAGAAGATACTGATTCTTATACTTTTTCTCTCTAGAATAAACCCTAATACTGAGATCAATTTGAGAATTCCTTCTATTTTGTTCATGTACTCTAAATTAGAGATTAATAAAGATCGGATCTACACTTATAGCATTTTCCCATGCATTTATCATTTTATTTCTTAGCTATTATTGTTACGATTTACTGTTTGCTTCCTACATATGCATGGATCCATGTCAAAACCTTTCTGTAGATTGAGTGAAACGCCCCTTCCTATATGTTTAAACCGTTCTTGTAAACCTAGACCCTTCTGACGAGCTTAGATCTTTAGCGAGATTGGTGCAGAATTCCTTCATACCATTAGTTAAGTCCTCTTGCAGAATTCCTTCCCACCATTCGTTAAGTCCTCTTGCAGAATTCCTTCCCACCACTCGTTAAGTCCTCTATCAGGAGCCTTGTTTGGTGACCCATCTCCTCAAGGCTCTGATACCTAGGGACGACGATCTAAGCGCAACCCATGAAGGCCAATCAACCTATTTTTCCCTTAGTTCCATTCTCGTTAACCTATCTCCGGTGTTGACGAAAAATAGCGTTAACATTTCGACCCTAGAAGGAGGGCTTGAACCTCCGACCTTGTGGTTAACAGCCACATATCTACCTGTGTTGTTCCATCTCGGATTGGACTAAAGCCTTGGAAAAGCAAAATTATGGGCAGGAGGTCCCGACAGAAGCTTTCAGAATCTCAAATGGATGAGTCAGAAATCATGGACTCGGGAGTGATAGAAGAGCTAAGGTTGAGAGTGGAAGCCTTACGGATAATAAAGCGGAAGCGACCCGAACTTCTCGGCCGGCCTAAACCGAACAAGAAGGCGGACTGCTTTGAGAACAAGACTAATCAGGACACCCACAGAAGAACATTTCATTGCTTATTACAACAATTACATCAGAGTACAAGAATATAATAGAGTATGAATAAATAATATACATCAGAAAAATATCAGAGATTTAAAATACATTACATACCAGCGGAAAAATAATATATAACACAACTGAAAGAAATACACGGATATAGAGCTTTCCGAGTATAGCTCCAGCTATAAACCAGGATCCTATAAAAATAAATCTGCAAAACCGAAACTACTAGCTGCCCGTGTGGAAAATATGGGCACCTAGAGTTTAGGTTAAAACGATAAACTATAGGTGTGAGAACTAAAATAGCTATCTAAAACTTTACTTTAAAATAGAGTAAATCAAGGGACCACGCCGTATAACACGGAACGGGTTTAGTCTTAAGAATACCAGTGCATATAACAAACAACGCAATGCTTTTTTGAAAAATGAAGCTATTATAAGACTCGGGTCCCATCACACAATGCAACGCAAGCCAGAGGATAGAGTTTTCCCTTATAATAGCCGAACATGTTTGGTACGTTTTAAAACAAATCATTTTGATATTACAATAAGTGCATAGTGTATCAAACAACTTCAAATATAAATGTATCAATCATAGATGGCATAGTATCGCATGCTACTATGTTGCCATATAGGTTTACAATCAAAACTGAAATGTCACGTATTGGAAATTGGATTCCATCTATGAGTCGAGGCCAGGGATGGCTCCTTTTCGATTCGAGATACTCTAGCAAATGCCTCAGGATCCCCTGAAGTGAACCCTTGGATCGGTTGGGTCGGTCTTCCTTTACGTTTGAGGATTAGTTATTCCTGAACACATGTTTCCTGGTCCTATAGGACCTATCCATCAGCTCCGTAGTAACTGATATATCTGAGGCGCCTTGCTATCCATTATCCACGTAGGTAAAAAAAATATAAATGTCTAGGTCCATACCATGACATCGCCCATAGCTAGAAGGAAACGTCGTGCACTCCCAACGGTCCGATCCCATTTTTAACTCATACCGAGGTGTGAGGCTCGCGAATCAACACTATACACAAAGCTATGCTATTTAAAACCGTGCTTTGATCATCAACCACAAGACTCTGCTTTTCAACAAAAGCCTTGATCATTTGCATCTCAGCATGCCACACTGACAATTCACGCCATGCGACTGATGTCTATCGATAAATAACCTCTGAGCTCGTACATCTCAGAGAAGGGTGTTAAGCAAGAGAATAAATGCTCCGCCCCTAAACAGATATATATTTAATAGAAATCAATCAACACAGAATAAAATCCAAGTTCAGGCACACATCTATTTACTAGTTCGTTCTGGATCTGAACGAAACCGGAGGAACCTTATTCCTCGTCCCATATGTCTAATACAGGAGAGAGGCCCTCGCATATATGGTCGATCTCCAAGTACGTCTGGACGATCATCACTTATTACCTTGTCACGGGTGTATAGCCCAATCAAGACATTAGTAATCATCCAATCAATGTGAAGAACTCCTGTATTCAACCACCGTCTTCATCGTCGACTTATCGTCGAATCAATTATTCAGAATGGGTATAAACCCGGCCTTTCTGAATAATTCACGTATCTTATAATCAAGTACTATAAAAACACAACATACACCTCATACACCTCATTCTAATTCTGATATTCTTTTATTCAAATATTCATATCCTTTGGGAAAGGTTCCCATTAATTTTATCAAATATAAATTCTTTTAAATTTATACTTTAATCTTCCTTTGGATATCAATTCAAACCAGATTAAGTTTATTCAAACTAGTCAGGATTAGCGCACCTTACCGAAGTAATCATTTGTTTAATATCCCAATCCCAACCTATTCATCCCATGGAGCAAAACTGGTAATACTTCATATCTAACACCACGGTGTTGTCGGTAAAAATTAATTATCATTTCCTGTTCAAATCTAATTAAAGATTTAACTATCGCTTGAAGTAAAACTGGTGGTATTCTATTCTCGATCGTTTCCCAAATTTGATAATCTAAATTATCACATTTACATTTCAATCTAATTAAAGATTCATTAAAAATCCACTTAGTTTTAATTTTCCCAAAAATCATTATTAATGATTATTTAACTTTGGGGAATCAAACATGCCGCATCGACAATCTACACCGTACCATTGATTTCTGCCTATATATAACCTCTAAGCTCGTACATCTTAGAGAAGCGTGTTAAGAAAGAGAATAAATTCACCGCCACCAAACAGATATATATTTAGCAGAGATCAACAATATAGTTTGAAATACAATGTTAGACATGTAATCCTGCCTTTAACCGGGTTAAAGAACCAATGTCATTTAAAACACAGTTCACGATAAACCCAAAATCACATTCCATTAATTATGGAATCTTCATGGAAAAATATATCAATATATAATCGATAACAATTTCCGTATGCGACTAATAATATAAATAGAATTATGACAAAGCCTTTTAAATTCCATATATATTAATAGTCTTCCTCCATAGAAGCTTACTTCGATTATTACCGAATCGAATTCCATTCAATCACGGCTTATTTTATTAAATTGGCAAAACTTTACTTTGGAAAATTTCCACTAAACCTTAATAAAAAGATTTATAAATTCCAAATCAGATTTCACTGTTAATCGGGTTAAAGAACGAATGTCGTTAAAAGCACAGTTCACAATAAACCCAATTTACATTCCATTTTATTCCAATTATTAAATATAATTGGAAACTCTAATAATCTTAATTAAAAGATTTATTCTTTTCACACGGTGTTTAAGAATAGTGTTATTTAAGACACCATTCATGACAAATCCAAAATCCAAATCTTTTATTCAGTCCCAATTAAATATTAAGTAATTGGAAAACTTCACCAAATCTTAACAAAAAGATTTTTTCTTTTCTCAACTGGGTTTTAGAATAGTGTTACTAGAGACACCATTCACGGGAAACCCAAAGTTCAATTCGATATTAAATATAAGGCTCTGAATAGAAATTATATCGGATTATATTCAATATCAAATTCTGAAACTAACGGATATCGTATTGGGAATAACTATATCTGTGTCCTCCAAATTCCCATAACAATATCTGTATAACCACGGAATCCAATATCGAAATATTCCTAAGATTGTTTACATTCCAAATTATTTATTGGAAAATTCTGGTTATTTTTAAAACCATTTCAAATCCAATTTATTCTTTAAAAATATTGGGATATTATTCTAGTTAATAACCAGTTCATTTTGATAAAAATATATTTTTATCTTTACGAACATGGAATTTTTCACCCAAATTCTTTCCAAATCATTTATTATGATTTTACACAAATTACTAATATTTTTAATAATTTTATCAAGGCCTGTAAAGTCGATTTCCATAAACGGTCATCGAACTGCATTTACAACAACCTTTCCAAATTTGATTTGGACGTAATTCCAAATCCTATCATTAGATTTCAAATATCTTATATTCGTTGGAAAGTTCTTTTCGATACAAACCCAAAGGTTCTAGTTTTAGGAGAATCCGATGGTTGAATCTCCTGTAATATCAATTCGAAGTCAAGGGTCGAAATTCGCGAATGGTTACGGTGCGGTGCGTTCTATTCAGACCATTAAATATATATAATATGTATAATATATATTTCGTCGATTTCTATTTAAAACGTATTTTATAAATCGTTTATAAATTCATTTTAAAACGATTCCCACTTTCATTTCAATTTTAAATCAAAACTGAATACTCTTTATCATTATAATATTTAAATGGTAATCTTTTCAAAATATCTGATTTTGAAATCATTTCCTTTTCGATATTCACTATAAAAATGAATAAAATCGATATAAATATCGTTCGCGTCAAAATGGCGCATAACTAAACTACACGGCTTCATATATTTCAATATTTTTGTGTCCACTCAAAATCGGACATCTAATTCACATTTTAATCCTTTACTGAATATTATTTTAAAATATTCATTATTTTAAAATCTTCGTTATTTTAAAATATTCGTTATTCCTGAATTGGAATCAGACACAATCAATTACCATATAATGTTATTTATATGGATTTCATACACACATGTACACAACATTAATCATACACAGTCAACCATCATCCAGAGTGCATTACACAATTGCATAAACATTAAATATAAATAATTAACGCTTACAACAGTCTGCCAAACAATTGATTGACATACAACTAGACAATTGGGATTGGTGTACGTTAAATATCATCTCAATACTTGTGTGGGATTTCAACAAACAAATAATTATTATTATTTGTGCACTTAGGCAATGTGTAAAAAATTATCGTCCTAATCAATATTAGTTAAATAGGTGTACATAAACAAATCGTCTGATTTGTAAATGAATATTTACTTTCATTTCAGGAGAATTTTATGCCGTTCATATATATGTTATGTAACACCCCGTAATTTTAATATTAATGTTAACAAATTTAAGAATACTTAATTTCAAATGTGGGAATTAAGGGAAACGAGTCACGCCATTGCGTTCGTCTCGGAATTCTGCTTGAGATAGAGTCCGAGTTTGCATAAAATGGATACCGTATGAAGAAGTTATGGTCATCAGAAGTTTCAGAAAATTCAAAACAGATTTTGAAAATTCAAAATTCAGAGTCAGATGGGCTAGGCGGGAAAATTCCCACCTGGGCCAGGTCAACCATGGGGTCGACCTGCCCTAACCAGGTCGACCTGCGCACCCCCCCCCCCTGCGGGTAGATTTGATTGATGACCTGTTTATGACTGTATGCTGACTCATTAGAGTTACTGATCTGCTCTGATTGGATGGGATCAATTTTGGGTTGATCGGACGGCCTAAACTTATCCTAAACTCTATAAACAGACATGTAGACTCAAACACTAAAATCAAATCAAAATTAGATTAATGGCCATCATGTTGTCACTCCAAACCCTAGAGTAGCCGCCACCAACTAGAAGCAAATTAAAGACAACAATTCAATTCAAATCAAGCCTAAAACTACAACAACGAAATTGTCTACAACAAGGGAACGCTAATCAGTTACAGAATTCAGATCCCAGAACTCAAGACCCTTTTTTCGGTGAGTTCTAGTCACTTTTAGGTTTAAATAAATAAAACTGAATCGTGGTAGACTATGATTTGGGTATATGTTGTTTGTAGCTATGCAAGTTTATTGTTGTTATGGATCATGAAATTATGCAAGTTTATTGTTATTGTTGATCATGAAATTATGTATGTCATTGTGTGATGAATTCATGAATTTATGCAAGTTGTTATCATGAATCTATGCAAATTTTTATGAGAACATGCAAGTCACCTATACAAGTTATTATTCATGAAACTATGCAAGTTGTTATGTTATGCAAGTTGTTAAATATGTTGTAAATCATGAATCTATGTGTGTAACAACCCGGAAAATCTGAGCTAGTTTAAAATTTTTATTTTGGCGATTTTAATGAAGTTTGCATATTTAAAATGGATTATTTTAAATAATAACGACGAAAAATTTATTTTCGATGAAGTTAAAACGAATAATTTTTTTTAATTATATAACGAGCCTGAAATGGCGCTGCAGTTCGAAAATTCGATTTCGAATTTCAAATGAATATATAGAATTCGTTTTAAGTCAGAATTGGACGAAACAAGAAATATCTAAATCTGTTTGACGATATCTTTCTAACGGATGTAAGAAATTGAGATTTCACTTTAGAAGTTGAAAGATATGTCCAGTTTAAAATTCAGAAAAGTCGCTGTGGAATTTATTTATATTTTAATATATATATAAAGGCCTTTGAAAATGGAAATTTTGCAAACGACCTCAGTTTTCGACGAAACCACTTTTGTTGGATCCGGGATATCAAATTATTGCTAGGTTTCAAAATTCATAATTTTTGAAGTCAATATGTGAGCGTGGCGAATTTAAACGTGTTTTGACAGTTTCAGTCAATTTTGATCGATCAGAAAATGGCCATTTTTCAAACGGTCTCAGAATTTGACGAAATTAGTTTTGTTAGGACCGTATCGTCAATACGAAGCTAGAAATAATTTTTCGGGAATTTTTAGAAACTGTTTGTGGCCCCGGTAAATTGAAATGTGCGTTTAAATTGAATGTATATAGATTTATATTTTAATTTGAATAAAAACTGGTCGAAACGATGAAATTGGCCTACGAAACATATCCCATTGTGTTCGAAATGGGGGTACTTAGCTAGGGGCGATAGTCGTTGGGTTTGATTTGAAGTTCGTATCAACAAACAAGTATTTTTCGAATAAAATAATATTAATAATATTATATAAATAGAGTTATTTCTCCAAACCCTAGTTCACAACATCAGGCCTCCGTTATACGATTGGAGGGCCAGAAATGCTCGAGATTTAAATCTCCAAAATCTCCTCCTACAATCCGAATTAAGGTATGGTTCTTCAGCAAATATCGTAGAGAAATAAATGAGCTTCGAATCAATACCAATATGATGCACCCTCGTTCAGTATACAGCTCGATTTGCGAGCCCTAACCGCCGCCGTTTGGGGCGGAAATCGAGGCAGATGGCGCCACCGCGTCCAGCAAGGTGGTGGGCGCAGGGAGCTCTCGCCAAGATGAAGGCCATGGCATCGTCAGATCTGGATCTCACGGCTTGTATGTGGCGGCGCAGGAGGCGTTCAAATTTGATGGTTGGGTTTTGGCAGAAACGGGATATCGAAGAAGAAGGAGATTAAAGGGGGGAGAAATAATTAGTGTTAATTAATTATTTAATTATATTAAAATTGTAATCGATGTTAATAACGCCATATCTCCTTCATACGAGATCGGATTCACGAACCGTTAGTTGCGTTGTGATCGTGAGAACGAGAGCTTCCCAACAAAACTAACCGTGTTCAAAACAGAGCCAATCAGAATTTCAGGCAATTTCAGAACCGAACCGAACCAGAAATTCAAATCAAAACAGAACTGAAACCGACCGCTGTGAGAATTTTCTCACTATATTATTTCTATACAGTTATTTATTATATAACTGCATATATGAACTGCTCCCCGTCGTCCACAAACCATGGACGACTTGTTTGATTGTATTCTGTGTGAAAATTGATCGTGAAGTGAATGATTATATATATATATATATATATATATATATATGCGAATAATAAATATATACGAAAAGTAAGTGATTATATATATATATATATATATGCGAATGGTAAATATATATGAAAAGTGAATGATTATATATATATGTGAATGGTAAATATATATGAAAAGTGAATGATTATATATATATATATATATATATATATATATATATATATATATGTGAATGGTAAATATATATGAAATGAAAACGATATATATATGAAATGAAAACGATATATATATGAAATGTGAAAATGATTTGATTGTTAAAAATATTATTTTTAACATATATATACACTGTATAAAATTGTCATGTATATGAAATATTCGATTTTGATATAAAATAGAAAATGAATTTGAATTGAATTGAATAGAAAATGAATTCGAATTGAATTGAATAGAAAATGAATTCGAATTGAATTGAATAGAAAATGAGTTTTAATTGAATTGAATAGAAAATGAATTCGAATTGAATTGAATAGAAAATGAATTTGAATTGAAATGAATTTGAAATTTGAATTGAATTGAAATGAATTTAAAACGAATTTATAAGGAAAAATTCAATTTTGATTTGAATTTGAAATGGAAGTTGAAATTGTTTTTGAAACGAATTTAAAACGATTTATAAAATTCGTTTTAAATAGAAATCGACGAAATATATATTATATATATTATATATATAATATAATGGCCTGAATAGAACGCGACACGCTGCGGCAGTTCGCGAATTTCAACCATTGACTTCGAATGGACATTACGGGAGATCCGACCGTCGGATTCTCCTGAAATCAGAACCGTTGGGTTCGTATCGAAAAGAGATTTCTAACGAGTACAAGAGATTTGAAATCTAACAGTTGGATTTGGAATTATGTCCAAATCAAATTTGGAAAAGGTCGCTATAAGTGCAGTTCGATGGCCGTTTATGGAAATCGACTGTACGGGCCTTGATAAAATTATTAAAAATATCAATAATTAGTGTAAAATCATAAGAAATGATTTGGGAAGAATTGGGATGAAAAATTCCATATTTGAAAAGATAAAAATATATTTTTATCGAAATGAACTAGTTATTAACTAGAATAATAATTTATTTATTTTTAAATAAATAAATTGGATTTGAAATAGGTTTTAAATAACCAGAATTTCCAATATATGAATTGGAATGGATTTGAATCGAAATTATCTTCGGAATATTTCGATATTGGATTTCGTGATTATACGAACATTATGGAGGAATTTGGAATATATATATATCGTTATTCCAATACGATATTTGTTGATTTTCAGAATTTGATATTGAATATAAGCCGATATATTTTCTATTCAGCGCCTTGTATTTAGTATCAAATTGTATTTAGGGTTGGTCGTGAACTGTGTTTAAATGACATTAGTTCTTTAACCTGAGTAAAAGCAGGATTAATTTCCAAAATGTAGAACAATCAATATGAAATGATTTTAGAGATGAAACCGATTGGGGTTTGAATAAATCTTTATTTAGATTTGAATGAATGAATGATGATTAAATTTACCAAAACACGTGATGTGATTAAACCAAATTTACTTAGTTGTTGATATTGATTGGGGTTGATTGATTGTTTGGATGGTGCTCGACCAGTTTATGAGCAGAATATGCTTTTACATTTAGCATTGGGTTGGGTAAAGATATCTGTGTGCTAACACCTTGTGAAACACTTGACGATTTGACAATAAGGTGTTTAGCGATATTGTATTCATTTCAAATTTAATGAATGATTGTGAAATGATATATTTTTCTTAAATGAAAAGAAATGTATTCCCGATTTTGGACAGGGAATGTTTTATAAAAATGTTTTATAAAACAGAAAGGATTTCGAGGCCCAAAACCCGGTGATTTCTAAAATGATTTAGATATGTATTATGGTTTTACATTGTGGTTCATCGCGTATTCGATTAGTTGCTATTAATGATGTATCTGTTTGGTGGCAGAGAATTTAATCTCTTGTTTAACACCCTTATTTGTGACGTACGAGCTCAAAGGTTATGTGATTAATAGTGACTGATCATATGTGTGAATTACTGATGTGAAGTACTATATTTTGAAAGTACTTGTGATTATTATGTTGTTAAATGATTTTCCCTACTTCGGGATATGAAATGATTTAGTATGTGGCTAAAGATTCGGGTAACGCTGAGACTAAAAGTATGGGTGAGAGGGCGGTGTATGCTCTCCATGTGTGGGAGGTGCATCATCGGTGTAGCCTGCTCCTATGTGGGGTAGGTGCACATTTATATATCGAGTGCTAGGTGCGTACCCTTTGCCTTGTCGATGGGGAGCACGCTATTTGGTTGCATACTTGTTTGTATGCATTGTTATGTGTTGGAATTCATATTTCCAAACGATTTGATTTGAGATCCCGAAGTGAAATCTACTTTGATATAGAAAGTTAGATATGTATTTCAAATGATTTGAAATAAGAAATCGGGAATAAAATCCAAAGGAATAATTTCTGTAAATTGAATTGGATTTGGAAAATCTAAGTGTGGTGATTAATCTAAATGGGTAGATTGGGATATTGCATGTTGATTGATGCACAATAGATCCATATATCAATATTGATTGTTGTTTATACACTGGCATTCATGGGGGGTAAACCTGTTCCACGTTAGCGGCGTAGTCCTGTGATTTGCCTTAACATTTTATATAAGTTAATTTTAACTGTAGAGTTTCTCATATCAGTCCCATGACTGACCTGTAGTTTGCTTTTCCCTTGCAAACTGGGGTGCCCCTATTTTCCACACGGGCAATCGAGTAGTTTTATTTTGCAGATGTATTGAGCAAGATTTTGGATTGAAGCTTTAAGTTGTGTCCAGGAATTTACAGTCTTCCGCTGTGTAGTTTATATTTCTGCTGTGCATTGTATTACATTCATGTAAAATCATCTTCCGTTGTATTGATTATATTTCGATATACTTTGATATTCTGTACTCTGATGTAACATTATTATGATGTTTATAAAAATCTTCTGTTATTTATTCTGATGTGTTTGTATGCCTAGAGTTAGCGTACGCGGGATTCGAACGGTCTTAGTCGATTTAGCGATCGATTAGGTCCGAGCGAAATCCGTGTCGTTACAATGTGAGTTGCTAATTATGTTGTTAATTCATGAACCTATGCAAATCACCTATGCAAGTTTTTATGTTGTGAATCATGAACCTACGTTAGTGTTAATTATGTTGTTAATTCATGAACCTATGCAAGTTGTTATGTTGCAAAATCAAGAAACTATGCAAGTTGTTAATTATGTTGTTAATCATAATTATATGCGAAGTTATCATGTCATTTTCCCTAGTTGTCATGCTTATGCCAAAAATTGTACTGAAAACGATCACCTTGTCATTCCCTTTATTTTATTGTTATGGCGAGGCTACCTTGTAGCATCGATGATGCCAAAGACGCAAACGGTTACGCTAGTTAAGAAATGGGGAAAAAGGGGAATTTGTAATAGGTATAGTGATTATGTAAATTGGACACATGATTCTAGTAGGGAAACATATAAATAATTACCTATTATGATATGGGTAAAATTAGGTAAAAATGGTAAAATTTGAAAATGACCATTTATGGATAGGAAATTCAAATTGTTAATAAGATAGGTATTGACACCTATAAAAAGGAAAGGATTAATTAATTAACTTAATTAATCAAAAGAGGAATGTTTAAGCAATTAATGTCTGAAAATTTAATATTGAGAATTGACATAAATGCCTTAAAAGGCCTAAAATAAATTTGTGATGAAATTGGTATGATTTTACATACCATAAATAGATGGACATAATTGAGTCAATTATGGCCATAGTTCAATTTGGAATTAAATGATAATTTGAATAGGGAAATTAATTCAAATTGGGGGAATAATTAATTTTGTGCAATTAATCGTCTAAGACACGAGGTTAGACTCTTTTGTGGTGTAAGACTGCCCGGACCCGCCCGACAAATCCAGCTGCCACAAATGCCAGTCTAATGTGGGAGGTCTTAGGCATAAATTAAATGCGTGATAGTTGTAAAGACACGAGGTTAGGCTCTTTTGTGGTGTAAGACTGCCCGGACCCGCCAGGCAAATCCAGCTGCCACAAATGCCAGCCTAATGTGGGAGGTCTTTATAAGGTTATGGTCTTAATTAATTAAGAAACACTTATCTAGATAAACATGTAGTGGGACATGAGGGGTTAAGTGGGTGCCTTGGGTGGCATGGGGAATTAAGTGGGTGCCTTGGGTGGCATGTGAAATACGATTAGGTGTCCCAATAATTAATTAATGATGATTAAAGACTACTTAACCTAACTTAATACATATGGACTGTATGATGATAGACATAAGTTAGGGTTAAGTAAAACGAATTGGATTGTGGGTGGGTTGAGTACAACTGATGGGTAGGTGGGTAATATTAATATATATAGGCCCACAAACTTAACCATTAAATAAATAGGATTAAATCAGTGGGAGGGTTAAGTACAACTGAAGGGTAGGTGGGTAATATTAATACATATAGGCCCACATACTTAACCGGATAAAAAGGGTTATGTAATTAAAGACACCTAAAGGTATACATAACCGGGGCAAAATAGCAAAGTTATGTATTAAAGACAACCTTAGGGGTATGCATAACTAATGGGAATAGATAGAGTTATGTATTAAAGACACCTATAAGTACGCATAACCGATAAGTAGAATAGGGGTTATGTATTAATGGCACCTACAGGTACGCATAACTGATTGAGGGCTATGTAATTAAAGACACCTTAGGGTATACATAGTCAGTAGAAAATCTAGTGGGGATACAAGACATAGGGGAGAGCTTGTATCATGTTGTGTGGGACCCATCTCAGTCAGTAACCCGAAGGGGTATCAAAGTAAAGAACTCCGTACTAGGCGGGGAAGGGGCACGCTTACTGATTGATTGTAAGAGATCCAAAACGAGACGGATGGTGCGGGCGGCGCAAACCGACCGGGGACATGTGCGTGCATGGGAAGGGCAGAGGGGGACAAGACGACCGTGACACCAGTAGGTATAACTGTGCATACATTAGGTTGCCACTTTAGGGAAGTGATACCCCTAGTTGTGGGACCAGCACAGGGTATCTACAGAGTAGGGAGACGATCAATTAGGGTAGTGGTTAGGGTATATCCGGACATGTTCCCTAAGTCTACCAATTTATAGTACGAGGGTAGTGGGTACGACTAGTTGAGATAGGAGCAGGCGACACCGATGACAGCAGCTTGGAATACATGAAACTACCACCATTGTTAGCATTAGCGGAAGGGATCATCCCATCTTGATTTAACTAGTAATAATGCAGAGTAGTTTGTAGTGAAGCATACATCTTACCTTATTTGTCCTGTCGTACCTTCCATCTGTACCGTGAATCAGCTTATCCACTTTGTATGCCTGTCATGTTTACCTTTATTTATTTACTGGCTAAAAGTTACTGGACTCACCAGACGTATGTCTGACCTAGTTTGTTTCGCCTCTTTTCTTCCGTTTCCCCCCAGGTTCTCAGGGAGGAAACACCCAGGTTTAGTCCGGATCTGGATATCATCTTCTAGGAGCTACTTCTGAAGTATGGCCCAGGTCTCTGTCTCTTATATGGCTTGCTCTTTAATATGGGGAATGATGTTTTTCTTTTAAATACCTATGTACTCTGATGATGTAAGACAGAAGTGTTTAATGGTATTATGACTCATGGTATTATGTAACAAAGTATTTTGGAGATTTAATAAAGTTGTTTATTTTCCACTGCAAAATTTTTATATCTGTCTTGTGATATTCTGTGTCTGTTTACCAAAAACGCTCCACTGAATTTAAGGCATTCCCTTTGTGAGTGACCTTAATGGAGGTGGGGTGTTACACTTGGCATCAGAGCTGAAGATTACCAAACTTGATAAAAAGCTTTTGAAAAACTATTTTCAAAAAGGTTTTAAAAGAAAGTATTTTCAGAAAGGAAAGCCTGTTTTGAAAAACATTCCCCAAGAGCCATATATCTTTACTTCGGTACTTTGTATTGAATCTTTCCTTTTTCATTTCAGCATGTCTGGAGCATCTGAGATACTAGAGGGTGTTCATGTACCCAGTTGGTTTCGTCAATATCTCGAGGCTAGGGCCGCTACCGCGGGTCCGGCCAACGTTCCTCCTCCTCCTCCCCCAGCTCCAGTCTTTCCTCCGCGTAGAGATACTTTCTCCAAGATATGTAAAGACTTTCGTTCGATGGGTGGAAAATCTTTTAGTGGGACTGAAATGTTCGTTGAAGCTAGAAATTGGTTGAAAGTAGTGGAGGACCTGTTTGGCATTTTCGACTTGGACGACTGTAAGAAGGTCCAATTGGCTGCTTGGTTGATGAAGGATGAGGCCTCGTTTTGGTGGGAGGTCACTAATGGAGAGCGTCCAGTTGATGCATGGTCGGATTTTAGGCGTAGGTTTGAGGCGAAATTTCTCTCACGAGCAGAAGAAAATCTATACATGGAAAGGTTCTTAGCATTGAAGCAGGGGGATCTGTCAGTAAAAGAGTACGTCAACAAGTTCAATCAGTTGGCGAGGTTTGGCTTAGACTTGGTGAACACACCTGAGAAGAAGGCTCTGAGATTTATTAAAGGCCTAAATGAGCCGCTACACGGATTGGCTATGACCCACGTTCCCATGGGGGGCACTTTTGAAAAGCTGGTGGATATGGCCCTAATGCATGAAGAGGACAAAGGAGTAAAGAAAGAGGAAAAAGTTGAAGGGGCATTGAAAAATGAGAAGGCGGGACCCAAGAAAGGACAGCAAAAGCAATAGCAGAAGAAAGGCGAGAACGATGACAAGGACAAGGATAAGAGGAAATTACACTATTGTGGGAAAGAAGGTCACCTAGTCAAAGAATGTAAAAGGAGGAAGTTCAATTTCTTTAAATGCGGAGAGGTCGGACACTTCTCCAAGGAATCCCCGAAGGCGCAGGGATCGCAAGGGACTTCTGGAGGGCAGGCGAATGCTCTCGAGGCAGATGGATAGGATAGAGATAGGAAAAATTTATGTAAAAGGTTTAATTTCCTTATGAAGTTAAGAATCTTTTGGATTCTGGCATTTTGATTTTGTAATTGACTTTGCACTTTAATACTAGTCTTGTTTCTGATCCCATAGTTGTTTCAAACCCCTTTGGTGGTTCGGCTCATTTATTGGTGATTTGTAAGGGGTTGAAATTATCTGTGTTAGGCATCAAAATTTTGAATGTGATATTGTTGTGCTCAAGTTTATGGGCTACGGGTTGGTTCTAAATGGACCAGCTTTTTATGTAGAGGGTCGTTCTAGATTTTGAGAGGAGGGTCGTTAAGTTTCTAACTTGTCATGGGAAGACCCCAAAGTTTCTTGTGACCCACAAGGGTGTTTTATGCTTGGATTTCTGAGAATCATTCTGTAATCTGATCTGTACCAGTAGTCTGTAAGTATCTGGATATTTCTGAAGGATAGGGGTTTCTACTCGAAACATGAAGTAGATCTCTAGTTTTGACATAGTTTAATGGGGGTAATTCTTTAGGTGTCAGTCTGATGTTGATTTCGGTCTTCGGGGCTGAGACATAGGAAATTATTCTCTTAACCAATGTCAAATGGGAACAGAGCTTTTGTTTTAGTTATATCATTTGTTTATATCCCATCAACCGAATCTTCGACCTTTAGATAGGGAATCCATGGATGTAAACATGTGCTTGGGACATGATATGTTTGATGGTTGCAAGTGGATGCAAGTGTTTGCTAGTGGTTGCTCGTGGATGCATTTACACACACATTAGGCACTAGATCGGCTGAAATCACTTTCATATTGCGTATAAATGTATGTGCATATTTAGGTTAATGGATCAACAATGGTTGTGTTATCATATGGATGCTGCATTTTGATTAAAGGTTGAGCACACATGTAGAAATAATATGTATCGATAGGATTCTTTCGCATACATAATGGACGCACGACACTATCATGGTTTGCATTAAGGAGGTCAACTGAATTAGTAGATCGCCTGATTTTGCACTAGATAAGGAACATATACACACACTTTTCGGATATGTTCATACGGCATTAGAAATCTTTTAAGGACAATGGATGCCTGTGTTTGATGGTTGAGTAGATGGATGATTGTATGGTAGGATGCACATTCTTCTTGACTTGAAGATTTCGGGGACGAAATCCTTTAAGGAGGGGAGAATGTAACACCCCGTAATTTTAATATTAATGTTAACAAATTTAAGAATACTTAATTTCAAATGTGGGAATTAAGGGAAACGGGTTGCGCCATTGCGTTCGTCGCGGAATTCTGCTTGAGATAGAGTCCGAGTTTGTGTAAAACGGATACCATATGAAGAAGTTATGGTCATCGGAAGTTTCAGAAAATTCAAAACGGATTTCGAAAATTCAAAATTCAAAGTCAGATAGGCTAGGCGGGAAAATTCCCGCTAGGGCCAGGTCGACCATGGGGTCGACCTGCCCTAACCAGGTCGACCTGCCCCCTCCCCCGGGCAGATTTGAGTGATGACCTGTTTATGACTATATGCTGACTCATTAGGGTTTCTGATCTGCTCTGATTGGCTGGGATTAATTATGGGTTGATCGGACGGCCTAAACTAATGCTAAACCCTATAAAAAGACATGTAGACTCAAACCCTAAAATCAAATCAAAATTAGATTAATGGCCGTCATGTTGTCACTCCAAACCCTAGGGTAGCCGCCACCAACTAGAAGCAAATTAAAGACAACAATTGAATTCAAATCAAGCCTAAAACTACAACAACGAAATTGTCTACAACAAGGGAATGCTAATCAATTACAGAATTCAGATCCCAGAACTCAAGACCCTTTTTTCGGTGAGTTCTAGTCACTTTTAGGTTTAAATAAATAAAAGTGAATCGTGGTAGACTATGATTTGGGTATATGTTGTTTGTCGTTATGCAAGTTTATTGTTGTTATGGATCATGAAATTATGTAAGTTTATTGTTATTGTTGATCATGAAATTATGTAAGTTATTGTGTGATGAATTCATGAATTTATGCAAGTTGTTATCATGAATCTATGCAAATTGTTATGAGATCATGCAAGTCACCTATACAAGTTATTATTCATGAACTTATGTAAGTTATGATTCATGAAACTATGCAAGTTGTTATGTTATGCAAGTTGTTAAATATGTTGTAAATCATGAATCTATGTGAGTTGTTAATTATGTTGTTAATTCATGAACCTATGCAAGTTGTTATGTTGTGAATCATGAACCTATGTTAGTGTTAATTATGTTGTTAATTCATGAGCCAAGGCAAGTTGTTATGTTGCAAAATCATGAATCTATGCAAGTTGTTAATTATGTTGTTAATCATAATTATATGTGAAGTTATCATGTCATTTTCCCTAGTTGTCATGCTTATGCCAAAAATTGTACTGAAAACTATCACCTTGTCATTCCCTTTATTTTATTGTTATGGCGACGCTACCTTGTAGCCTCGATGACGCCAAAGACGCAAACGGTTACGCTAGTTAAGAAACGGGGAAAAAGGGAAATTTGTAATAGGTATAGTGATTATGTAAATTGGACACATGATTCTAGTAGGGAAACATATAAATAATTACCTATTATGATATGGGTAAAATTGGGTAAAAATGGTATAATTTGAAAATGACCATTTATGGATAGGAAATTCAAATTGTTAATAAGATAGGTATTGACACCTATAAAAAGGAAAGGAATAATTAATTAACTTAATTAATCAAAAGAGGAATGTATAAGCAATTAAAGTCTGAAAATTTAATATTGAGAATTGGCATAAATGCCTTAAAAGGCCTAAAATAAATTTGTGATGAAATTGGTATGATTTTACATACCATAAATAGATGGACATAATTGAGTCAATTATGGCCATAGTTAAATTTGGAATTAATTGATAATTTGAATAGGGAAATTAATTCAAATTGGGGGAATAATTAATTTTGTGTAATTAATCGTCTAAGACACGAGGTTAGGCTCTTTTGTGGTGTAAGCTGCCCGGACCCACCCGGCAAATCCAGCTGCTACAAATGCCAGTCTTATGTGGGAGGTCTTAGGCATAAATTAAATGTGTGACAGTTGTAAAGACACGAGGTTAAGCTCTTTTGTGGTGTAAGACTGCCCGGACCCGCCCGGCAAATCCAGCTGCCACAAATGCCAGCCTAATGTGGGAGGTCTTTATAAGGTTACGGTCTTAATGAATTAATAAACACTTAACCAGATAAACATGTAGTGGGACATGAGGGGTTAAGTGGGTACCTTGGGTGGCATGGGGAATTAAGTGGGTGCCTTGGGTGGCATGTGAAATACGATTAGGTGTCCCAATAATTAATTAATGATGATTAAAACTACTTAACCTAACTTAATACATATGGACTGTATGATGATAGACATAAGTTAGGGTTAAGTAAAACGAATTGGATTGTTGGTGGGTTAAGTACAACTGATGGGTAGGTGGGTAATATTAATATATATAGGCCCACAAACTTAACCATTAAATAAATAGGATTAAATAAGTGGGAGGGTTAAGTACAACTGAAGGGTAGGTGGGTAATATTAATACATATAGGCCCACAAACTTAACTGGATAAAAAGGGTTATGTAATTGAAGACACCTAATGGTATACATAACCGGGGCAAAATAGCAAAGTTATGTATTAAAGACACCCTTAGGGGTACGCATAACTAATGGGAATAGATAGAGTTATGTATTAAAGATGCCTATAGGTACGCATAACCGATAGGTAGAATAGGGGTTATGTATTAAAGACACCTATAGGTGCGCATAACTGATTGAGGGCTATGTAATTAAAGACACATTAGGGTATACATAGTCAGTAGAAAACCTAGTGGGGATACAAGACATAGGGGAGAGCTTGTACCATGTTGTGTGGGACCCATTTCAGTCAGTAACCCGGAGGGGTATCAAAGTAAATAACTCCGTACTAGGCGGGGAAGGGGCACGCTTACTGATTGATTGTAAGAGATCCAAAACGAGACGGATGGTGTGGGCGGCGCAAACCGACCGGGGACATGTGCGTGCATGGGCCGGGCAGAGGGGGACAAGACGACCGTGACACCAGTTGGTATAACTGTGCACACCTTAGGTTGCCACTTTAGGGAAGTGATACCCCCTAGTTGTGGGACCAGCACAGGGTATCTACAGAGTAGGGAGACGATCAATTAGGGTAGTGGTTAGGGTATATCCGGGCACATGCCGTAAGTCTACCAATTTATAGTAGGAGGGTTGTGGGTACGACTAGTTGAGATAGGAGCAGGCGGCACCTATGACAGCAGCTAGGAACACACGAAACTACCACCATTGTTAGCATTAGCGGAAGGGATCATCCCATCTTGATTTGACTAGTAATAATGCAGAGTAGTTTGTAGTGAAGCATACATCTTACCTTATTTGTCCTGTCATACCTGCCATCTGTACCGTGAATCCACTTATCCACTTTGTATGTCTATCATGTTTACCTTTATTTATTTACTGGCTAAAAGTTACTGGACTCACCAGACGTATGTCTGACCTTGTTTGTTTCGCCTATTTTCTTCTGTCCCCCCCCCCCCCCCAGGTTCTCAGGGAGGAAACACCCAGGTTTAGTCAGGATTTGGATATCATCTTCTAGGAGCTACTTCTGAAGTATGGCTCAAGTCTCTGTCGCTTATATGGCTTGCTCTTTAATATGGGGATTGATGTTTTTCTTTTAAATACCTATGTATTCTGATGATGTAAGACAGAAGTGTTTAATGGTTTTATGACTCATGGTATTATGTAACAAAGTATTTTGGAGATTTAATAAAGTTGTTTATTTTCCGCTGCAAATTTTTTATATATGTCTTACATGTTAAAAATTATATTTTTAATGATAATTTTTTTATTTCAACACATGAAATAACCAAACATTTTTAAATTCAAACATGTTTAAACCTTAATGGAGGTGGGGTTCGATTTCCAGTCGATTAAATTCAAACTGAAATAACCAAACATGTTTAAATTCACCACGCTCACATAATAATTCCAAAAATTATGAAAATTGGAATCTAGCAATAATTTGACATTTCGGATCCAACAAAATTGGTTTCATCGAAAACGGAGGTCGTTTGCAAAATAGCTATTTTTAAGTGCTATATTTTATATTAAAATATAGGGTGCGTTTTTTAGAGGTCCTAGTTAAGTTTTAAAATTAGGCTCACATCCGCTCGTAGTTTCATATACATTTCCAGTCCCTATTTTTAAACAGCCGCCTCCTACAATCAAGGATCCACTCCCTACTTTCACGTCCAGCCTACCCACTTCGCTCCCTCGCTTTTTTCTATAAAAAATGTGCGGCCATGTATTTAAAAAAAAATTCTAAAATCTGGAAATAATCCCAGAAGTCCGCGCCAAGAAGAAAAAAAAACTTGCATATATGTATGTAAGTATTGCCAATACTTGCATACATGTATGCAATTATTACACAAGGTAAATTATGCTATAGTTTTGTCTGCATATATGTTGCACACATATGTGCATGTTTTGGATTTAATTGCATACTTGAATGCAAATAAAAATGAACTGAGTTACACTACTATGAAATTTTGCATACATATACACAAGAAATTGAAATTCTTGCATAACAAAATGCATTTAACTACATTTTTTGCTGTTTTTTTCCTGTTTGAATTTATTTTTTATATGTTTTTTATTTTTTTTAAGTGAATTTATGGTTGAATGAATAATTTATTTAAATAATAATTTTCGTATTTTTTTTAGTTTTTATTTTCATTTATTTCGCAACTTTTGAAAAATAGGGACCTAATTTATAATAAGTTTATCACTGGATGTGAGCCTAATTAAGTTTTCTTTTAGGGACCTGAGCCTTATTTTCACTAAAATATATATAAATTCCATAGCGACTATTCTGAATTTTAAACAGGACATAACTTTCAATTCTCGTTATGAAATCTGGATTTTTCACATTCGTTAGAAAGATATAATTAAACAGATTCAAATATTTCTTGTTTTACAGAAATCCGATTTATTTGAATTATGTACATTCATTTGAAAATTAAAATTGAATTTTCAAACTACCGAGCCATTTCAGGCTCGTTTTATAAATAAAATAAATTTATTCATTCTAACTTCATTTAAAACAAATTTATAGTTGTTATTATTTAAAATAAATCATTTTAAATATCCAAAACCCATTAAAATAGCTAAAATAAAAATTTTAAATTGGTTCTGAAAACCTATGTGAACGAAAAGGAACTGAGCTGAAAGTTGTTTAACCAACCAACTCAACTTTCATTTTGGCTTTCATTCTTCAACTTTTCAATTTCTACTAATTTTTTATTTTTTTCAAAAATTTGGCTAACACCCTAAATTTTCAAATAATTTCGCCATAACCTCCTTTTTATGGGGAGACCTTTAAAACTGCAACTTGCCTTACTAGGCCCTCATCTATCCAAAAGAAAAAAGGCAAGTGGCTAGCCAATCGGCTCATTAAATCATTAAAACCCAAGAAATACAGTAAATATGTACCTATTTGTCGGGCATACAATTTTATTCCTCTTCTTAGCTTCCATGTTATGACCTGTTCATGCATATATATGTACACGTATGCAATTCCAATCAATTTTCAATTCAGTTCAATATTTTGATTTGATTTGGCTAAATTTACCATTCATTCATATATTGGTCAATTCAATTATCATTCCAATATTTTTATTAGTTAAACTAATATCTAACTAGTATATTTGAGGCTTTGTATACACGTTTGCAAGGTGTATATGCAGAATCTTCATATACTCGATTGTCCAAAATCAATTTAAAATAAAATACTCAAATACGCATAGTATGGTTTAAATTTTCAAAACAAAATTTGTTTTTATTTTTATTATAAAAATAACACTCTTTGAAACTCATTCTAGGATACTACTGATCCCATCTCTAACGAATCATTCTTATTGGATACTACCAATCCAATCTCTGATGAATTCTTTCTTTCGGTTCTAATGTGTCTTGTTCTCGAGCTCTGTAAACCAAAGCTCTGATACCAAACTGAAGCGACCCAAACTTCCCAGTCGGCCTAAACCGAACAAGAAGGCGGACTACTTTGAGAACAAGACTAATCAGAAGAACATTTCATAGCTTATTACAATAATTACATCAGAGTACAAGAATATAACAGAGTATGAATAAATAATATACATCAGAAAAATATCAGAGATTTAAAATACATTACATAGCAGTGGAAAAATAATACATAACACAACTGAAAGAAATACACGGATACAGAGCTTTCCGAATATAGCTCCAGCTGTAAATCAAGATACCGTAAAAACAAATCAGCAAAACCAAAACTACTAGATGCCCATGTGGAAAATATGGGCACCTAGAGTTTAGGTTAAAACAATAAACTCCGGGTCAGTCATAGGACTGGTGTGAGAACTAAAACAGCTATTTAAAACATTACTTTAAAATAGAGTAAATCAAGGGACTACGCCGTATAACACGGAACAAGTTTCCTCCCAAGAATACCAGTGCATATAACAAACAACGCAATGCCTTTTTGAAAAATGAAGATATTATAAGACTCATGTCCCATCACACATTGCAGCGCAAGCCGGAGGATAGAGTTTTCCCTTATAATAGCCAAACATGCTTGGTACGTTTTAAAACAAATCATTTTGATATTACTATAAGTGCACATTGTATCAAACAACTTCAATTATAAATGTATCAATCATAGATGGCATAGAATCCCATGCTACAATATCGCCATATAGGTTTACAATCAAAATCAAAATGTCACGTATAGGAAATTGGATTCCATCTATGAGTCGAGGCCAGGGACGGCACCTCTCCGATTCGAGACACTCTAGCAAATGCCTTAGGATCCCCCGCAGTGAACCCTTGGATCGGTTGGGCCGGCCCTCCCTTACGTTTTAGGATTAGTTATTCCTGAACACACGTTTCTCGGTACTATAGGACCTATCCATCGGCTCCGTAGTAACCGATATATCCAAGGCGCCTCGCTATCCATCGTTCACATAGGCAAAAAAATGTCTAGGCTCCATACCATGACACCACCCATAGCTAGAAGGAAACGTCGTGCATTCCCAACGGTCCAATCCCATTTTTAACTCATACCGAGGGGGAAGGCTCACGAATTAACGCTATACACAAAGCTATGCTATTTAAAGCCGTGCTTTGATCATCAACCACAAGACTTTGAATATAAATTCACAACATACGCCTCATTCCAATTCTGAATATATTTTTATTCAAATATTCATATCCTTTGGGAAAGGTTCCCATTAATTTTATCAAATATAAATTCTTTTAAATTTATACTTTAATCTTCCTTTGGATATCAATTCAAACCAAATTAAGGTTTATTCAAACTAGTCGGGATTAGCGCACATTACCGAAGTAATCATTTGTTTAATTTCCCAATCCCAACCTATTCATCCCATGGAGCAAAACTGGTAATACTCCATATCTAACGCCACGGTCTTACCGGCAAAAATTAATTACCATTTTCCGCTCAAATATAATTAAAGATTCAACTATCGCCTGGAGTAAAACTGGTGGTACTCCAATCTCGATCGATTCCCAATTTTGATAATTTAAATGATCACATTTACATTTCAATCTAATTAAAGATTCATTAAAACTCCACTTAGATTTAATCTTCCCAAAGATCATTATTAATGATTATTTAACTTAGAGAAATCAAACATGCTGCATCGACAATCTACACCGTACCATTGATTTCTGCCGATATTTAATCTCTAAGCTCGTACGTCTTAGAGAAGGGTGTTAAGCAAGAGAATAAAGTTTCCGCCACTAAACAGATATATATTTAGCAGAGATCAACAACATAGTTTGAAATATAATGTTAGACATGTAATCCTGCCTTTAACTGGGTTAAAGAACCAATGTCATTTAAAACACAGTTCACGATAAACCCGAAATCACATTCCATTAATTATGGAATCTTCATGGAAAAACATATCAATATATAATCGATAACAATTTCCGTATCCGAATAATAATATAAATGGAATAATGACAAAGCCATTTAAATTCCATATATATTAACAGTCTTCTTCCATAGAAGCTCACTTCGATTATTACCAAATTGAATTCCATTCAATCCCATTTTATTTTATTAAATTGGAAAAACTTTACTTTGGAAAATTTCCATTAAATCTTAATAAAAAGATTTATAAATTCCAAGTCACATTTCACTGTTAATCGGGTTAAAGAACGAATGTCATTAAAAACACAGTTCACAATAAACCCAATTCACATTCCATTTTATTCCAATTATTAAATATAATTGGAAACTCTAATAATCTAAATTTAAAGATTTATTCTTTTCACACGGGGTTTAAGAACAGTGTTATTTAAGATACCATTCATGACAAACCCAAAATCTAATTCTTTTATTCAGTCCCAATTAAATATTGATTAATTGGAAAATTTCACTAAATCTTAATTAAAAGATTTTTTTCTCAACTGGGTTTAAGAACAGCGTTATTAAAGACACCATTCACGAAAAAACAAAATCCAATTTGATATTAAATATAAGGCTCTGAATAGAAATTATATCGGCTTATATTGAATATCAAATTATAAAACTAACCGATATTGTATTGGGAATAATGATATCTGTATCTTCCAAATTCCCATAACAATATCTGTATAACCACGGAATCCAATATTGAAATGTTCCAAAGATTATTTCCATTCCAATTTATTTATTGGAAAATTCTAGTTATTTTTAAAACCATTTCAAATCCAATTTATTTGTTTAAAGATGTTGGATTATTATTCTAGTTAATAACTAGTTCATTTTGATAAAAATATATTTTTATCTTTACAAACGTGGAATTTTTCACCCAAATTCTTTCTAAATCATTTATTATGATTTTACACAAGTTATTAGTATTTTTAATAATTTTATCAAGGCCCGTACAATCGATTTCCGTAAGCGGTCATCGAACTGCACAAACAGCGACCTTTTCCAAATTTTATTTAGACATGATTACAAATCTAGCTGTTAGAATTTAAATCTCTTATATTCGTTGGAAAGAACTTTTCGAGACGAACCCAACGGTTCTGGTTTTAGGAGAATCCGACTGTCGGATCTCCTGTAATATGAATCTGAAGTGAATGGTCGAATTTCGCGAACGGTCGCGGCGCGGCACATTCTATTCAGGCATTAATTATACATTATATATATTATGTATATTTCATCGATTTCCATTTAAAACGTATTTTACAAATCGTTTATAAATTCATTTTAAAACGATTCCCACTTTCATTTCAATTTTAAATCAAAATTGAATACTCCTTATCATTATAATATTTAAATGATAATCTTTTCAAAATATCTGATTTTGAAATCATTTCCTTTTCGATATTCACTATAAAAATGAATAGAATCGATATAATTATCGTTCGTGTCAAAATGGCGCATAACTAAACAACACGGCTTCGTATATTTCAATATTTTCGTATCCATTCAAAATCGGACATTAAATTCACATTTTAATCCTTTACTGAATATTATTTTAAAATATTCGTTATTTTAAAATCTTCATTATTTTAAAATCTTCTTTATTTTAAAATATTCGGTATTCCTGAATTGGAATCAAACACAGCCAATTACCATAAAATGTTATTTATATGGATTTCATACGCACATGTACACAACAGTAGTCATACACACATCATCCAGAGTGCATTACATAACTGCATAAGCAATAAATATAAATAATTAATGCTTTCAACTGTTTGTCAACCAATTGATTGACATACAACTAAACAATTGGGATTAGTGTATGTCAAATATCATCCCAATACCCATGTGGGGTTTCAACCGTCAAATAATTATTATTGTTTGTGGACTTGGGCGATATGTAAAAAATATCGTCCCAATCAATATCAGTTAAATGGGTGCACATAAACAAATCGTCCGATTTGTAAATGAATATTTACTTTCATTTCAGGAGAATTTTATGCCATTTATATATACGTTAAAAATTATATTTTTAACGATAAAATATTTATTTCAACACATGAATATTTTTAATAGTCCGTACATTTAATAAAAATGATATTTTTATTGTTTAAACATTTTATTCAACACATGAATATTTTATACAGTTCATATACACATTAAAAATTATATTTTTAATAAATAAATATTTATTTCAGAAAAATTCGGCATTATAACAGCGCGATATTAAAACCGGAGTAATGTCTAGCATTACCCCTCTTCTGATACTGGCTTGCGCCATACACAATAATCAACCAAACCACAATACAATCCATTCGACACAACAAAAATTTCCATAATACAACTCAAACAAACAATCATGGTTTGTACAATAAATAGTGTCGGAGGCTATTAAGCCCCGTCTGCAACCTAGTATATTTTTAACTGTAAAATAAATAGAGTGAGAAAGAGTTCTCACTTTGGGATCCACTCCGCCGTGCTATTCTGACGTTCTGATTTGCTGTTCTGGTTCCAGAATTTACAAACAAGCTCCAATCTTCACGCCGTCTTTTTATGTAGCCTAAACGTGCCATTCCGGACAACTTTCGCCTCATGGACTTTTTCCCGAAATTGGTCCATTTCGCCAGAAATCGTGGAAAGACAGTATTTGGAAAGCAGACTTTGGACGCGTTTTCCGAACAACTCCGCAATCCAAAATCTGACTTCCATATACTCAAATCTAAGAGAAAATCGTGCTTTTCGATTTTGGTAATGTGGAGTTTTGGCCAGAAGCGCACCTTTTGGGAGATATTGACTAAAACAGGTCGGGGTGTTATTTGCAAAAATTGGAAATTATAAAAATGGGTTATTTGCGAATGGGGGTCCCACGGTCAGGGTTAGTGTAACACCCCACCTCCGTTAAGGTCACTCACAAAGGGAATGCCTTAACTTTGGTGGAGCATTTTAGTAAACAGAACAGAAACTTACAAGACAGATAAAACAATACTTGAAAAATTTTAACTTTATTACAGCGGAAACAGAAAATTAATATGGTTACATCCTTTCAATTTCAGAATTCAAGTACAAAATATCAGTCTTGTACAAAAGCCTTCAAAATGCATAGTTTAAAATCATAATCCCCATGGAACGGAAGCTATACAGAGCCGAGCCATACTTTAAGCACTTCAAGCAAAGAGAAATCCAGATCAAGCTAAAGTATTTCCCTCCTTGGATAACCTGGGGGGAAACGGAAGAAAGGAGGCGAAAACAACAAGGGTCAGACAAAAAGTCTGGCAAGTCCAGTGACTTTCAGCATATGAACAGATAATAATAATATGATATGAACATAAAACTGGATGTGAGATAACTATAACAGGTGTAGCAGATATAACAGAAAAACAGAATGATATAAACTATTGTTTTACACTTCTCTGCACTAATACTAGTATAGCAGAATTAGGTGTCTCCCTAATGTCTAAATTGAAGCAGGAACGGGTACAGAATACTTTAACAGAAGCAGAATGCCAATAATGGGCCTTTACTACCCGATCAGAAACAGACAGAAGAAGAAACAGATTTATCCCTATGGAGACAGAATGTGGAATTAGGTGTACACTAGTAATGGGCCTTTACCACCCGAACAGACGGTACCACACAGAAACAGACAGGTGTTACCACCTAACAGAAACAGACGGTACCAACAGAAACAGACAGAACTAAGCGTACCCTAAAACCCTACCCCAAGCGATCGGCTCCCTAATACATAAATATCCTGTGTCGGCCCCACAGTAGGGTGTATCACTCCCTAAAGTGACAACCAATTGGCACAGACCTATTTACAGATGTCACGACGTCTTACATCCTTAGAGGCAGACCGGGATCCATGCACGCACATGACCCGGTTGGAACGCACCATCAACACCCCTCGCCATTATCAGAATGAACCACTTATAATTAGTTCAGTAAGCGTGCCCGGACCCTACCTACTGTTGGGTCAAAGTTTTTGATACCAGAAAGGGTTACTGACTAATATGGGTCCCAAACAACAGATGACACAAGTAATTCCCCTCCTAACCTTGTGTCCCCAGACTAACAGATTTCAGATTAACTTGTTTACAAGTTCAGACATACAGAATTCAGGTTTACTAATTCACAAATTAAGTTAACAAGTTTTCAGACTAACAGGTCAGATGTACAGATTTTTCAGATTTGTCTAACTTTGTATTGGGCCTACAGATTCATGGACGGGTTTTACTACATCTATTAATCCCTTTGGTTTAACCCTATTTTCCCCAATACGTTTTAGACGTCATTCTTATCTTAGATTTGCATTAATTAATTATTAATGCACAGACCTCTCACATTAGGTCGGTAGCTTGTGGCCGCTGGATATGCCGGGCGGTTCCGGGCAGACTTCTGCCACAAGCCAGACCTAACCTCGTGTCTTACGCATGTTATGACTAACTTCTCACATTAGAACCTATTGTTTGCGGCCACTGGATGTGCCGGGCGGTTCCGGGCAGATTTACGCCGCAAACTCATTCTAACCTCGAGTTAGCCATGTTTATCTTTGCGGCCAATTAATTAATAATTTACCGTTTATGCGCGTGCCCAATATATATATATGTCAATTCAGATTATATCAATCACAGGATGATTATATCAACATAGCAGATAACAGATTTTATATGACATAACAGTTTTAGCAACTTAGCAAATTTTGGCATATAACAGGTTAGGCATTTCAACCGACAAATTTAACAGATTAGGCATTTCAATCTAATTAGCAGTCTAGGCAATATAACAAAACTAGCAGTTTAGGCAACTTGGCAAATTAGCAGATTTAACCAACTTGATATTTCTAAAGGTTCTATTTACATGCCTTGCCTAAACATAAATTAGGCCTAAATTCATATGCCTAAATAATTGTCATGATCCACAATATGATCATATACTTCCATGTTTGCATACATTTAAAAAGCGCAGAATATGGACATAATTTACCCTATAACATATGTTCCAATTTTTGTTAAACTAGCATTTTACAGCAGATTCACATATAAATTATACCAAATATAACCATTAATTCCAATGCATGCCATATATCCAAAAATCCCTATTTAGGTGTAATCACAATAATAGATATCCTAATTAATGCAAATCTTTTACACCTAAGCTTCCATATCTTCTTCTTTTTAAGTCATGAATCATTATGCAAACTATACCCAACAAATCTAAATCTTTAAATCATATCTTCTAAAAATCAAATCTTGACTTTTATATGCATCTTGTCCAAAGTCTCAAATCATATGTAATCTTACAGTGGTTCCTCTTCTTCTTTTATCACAGAATATGCATAGGTCTAAAACTAGTTTATAACATATGCTCATCTTTTCTAATTAATTACAGTATCTAAATTACAACATAACTATGCATACAACATGCATAAATTATATGTTCATAGTCAAATTTATGCATATGTCCAATATATTTTATGCCTCAGACCTAAAGTCATATGTTCAATTCAGTCTTGTCATTTCGCATCATTCATTAATTGTCCCAAAATTTGCGTTCATACGTTAATCTCTTTATGAGATTGGGCACAGGCTCGTGGTAGCCTGGCTATAGAAACAGAAAAGAAGAAAGGAATATAGAACAGCCACAGAAAACAGATCTAACAGAAGAGAATACAACCTCAAACTCAGATTTAAATGCATATCAAAATTATAATTAACGTTTATAGCGGAGAATAACTGTACTTGCCTTGATTGGATTAAAGAAAGAACTTTAACTTGTTGTAGAATCTTTGCAGAAACTTAAATCTCTAGTTTGAATTGAGTTGCTTAGGCTGATGTTGATTATCTTCTAGTTTTAATTCCAGCAGAGCAGAGACACCATTTTTATTTTTAATTAGAAGAAGAGAGCAATGGAGGCTAGAGAATTGTGTAAGAAACCTAGGTAGAGTCTAGGGTCATTTTATAGAGGTTATAAACTGATTAGGACCATTGATGTTGCTTGGATTGATCGTAGCCATTCATTCGCAAGAGAGACCAATTAGAGCCTGCCACCTAGCCCTAATGACAAAGCAGACCACAGAAAATCGACTAACAGAGAATAGGCCAGCCAGGTTGGGCTGGGTTCGACCTGGCTCTGGACCAGGTCGACATGCCTGTCGACAGCCCTGTCGACCTGGTTAGACCAGGTCGACAGCCCAGTCGACTTGGGCCCATTAGGCGGGACTTTTCCCGCTCTGGCCAATTGGGCCCAATTTTTAATTTTAAACTGTTTTATTCTGTTTGAATTTTAAATTTAATTCAGAAACTTCCGAAGGCCATATCTTCTTCATACGGACTCCGTTTTTCGAAAACTCGGACTCTATTTCGCGTATTTTTCCGAGACGAACGCAATGGAGTATCCCGTTTCCCTTAGTTCTTTGATTTCAAATTAATTATACTTTAATTTGTTAATTTCACAGCTATAGAATACACGGGGTGTTACATTCTCCCCCACTTAAAAGGATTTCGTCCCCGAAATCTTCAAGTTAAGAAGAATGTGTCCTACCATCCAATCACCCATCTACTCAACCATCATCCACAAGCATCCATTGTCCTTAGGAAACTTCTAATGTTGTATGAACATATTCAAAAGTGTGTGTATATGTTCCTTATCTAATGCAAAGATCAGGCGGTCTACTGATTCAGTTGACCTCCTCAATGCGAATTATGTCAGTGCCATGAGTCCAACATGTATGCAATAGAATTCTAATGATATATATTATTTCTATATGAGTGCACAATCATTCACTCAAATGCAACATCCATGTGCTGAATCAATCATTTTGCATCCACAAGAATTGAAAAATGCTCACCCATCCATATGCAGTATGAGATTGTTTTCGAGCCGATCTAGTGCCTAGTGTGTGTATATGCATCCACGGGCAATCACTAGCAACCACTTGCATCCACTTGCAACCATCAAACATAACATGTCTCAAACACATGTTTACACCCATTAGTTTCTACCTAAAGTTCAAATATTCGATCGATAGGATACAGTCGAATGATGGAAGCGAGTACAGATAGAACGAAAATTTGGTTCCCATTAGGCATGGGTCCTAAGTATCGGTCCCAAAGACCGAAACCAATATCAAATTGACACCCTACGAAAACTCAGAATGTATGCGTCATACTTGACGCCTAACACAGATATCCCTCAAACCCCAGTCTCAAACAGACAATCCATAACCCTTATGGGTCTGAGTCTATAGCGGAATTCAGAAACAATACTAGCATTAAAGTGCAGAGTATCGATTACAAAATCAAAATACCAGAATCAGAAAAAGTCTTAACTCCATAATCAGATAAAGAAATTAAACCTACTATAGAAATTTTCCTATTTCTATCCTAGCTACTAGCCTCAAGAGTGTTCGCCTGCCCTCCTTGTCCTCGTCTCTTCGGGCAGTCCCTAGTGAAGTGTCCCACCTCCCCACAGTTGAAGCAAGCGCCCTTCCTTTTTCTGCAATCCTTGTTCAGATGAGTTGAGCTCCCACAAGTAAAGCACTTTTTCCCCTTCTTATCTTCTGACTTCTCATCCTTCTTTTGTGTTTCCTTTTTGGGCCCCGCTTTCTTATTCTGTGGTTCTTCCTTCTTTGTCTCTTTCGGGCCCTTGTCTTCCTCGTGCAGTAGTGCCATATCCACCAATTTCTCGTAAGTTGCTCCCATGGGTACATGGGTCATGGCTAGGCTGTGCAGTGGCTCATTCAATCCTTTAACAAAGCGGAGAGCCTTTTTATGCTGAGTGTTGACTAAATCCAATCCGAATCTTGCTAGTTGGTTGAACTGGTTGACGTATTCCTTGACCGTCATACTTCCTTGCTTAAGAGACAAGAACTTTTCCAATTGTAAACTTCGTTCAGCTTGCGAGAGAAATTTTGTCTCAAACCTTGTTCTGAAATCCATCCATGTCTCAACCGGCCTCTCAGCGTTAGTGACTTCCCACCAGTAGGAAGCTTCGTCTTTGAGCAGCCATACTGCCAACTGTACCTTCTGCCTATCGTCCACCTCAAAGATAACGAATAGATCCTCAGTTTCTTTGAGCCAATTCCTTGCTTCTACGAATGATTCAGTTCCTTTGAAATCCTTCCCACCCATGGCCCTAAAATCTCTACAGATCTTTGAGAAAGCAATTGCACGAGGAGGGGGTGGAGGAGGGGGATCATTTGCTGGACCTGCAGCGGCGGTCCTAGCCTCAAGATATTGACGAAACCAACCGGGTACATGAATACCCTCTGGTATCTCAGATGCTTCAGACATGCTGGAACGAAAAAGGAAAGGTTCAATACTGAGAGAAAGATATATGGCTCTCGGGGATCATGTTTTCCAAAATAAGCTTTATTTTTGAAAATACTTCCTTTCAAAACCTTTTTGAAAACAGTTTTCAAAAACTTTACCCAATCTGGTAACCTTCAGCTCTGATACCAAGTGTAACACCCCACCTCCGTTAAGGTCACTCACAAAGGGAATGCCTTAACTTTGGTGGAGCATTTTAGTAAACAGAACAGAAACTTACAAGACAGATAAAACAGTACTTGAAAATTTTTAACTTTATTACAGCGGAAACAGAAAATTAATATGGTTACATCCTTTCAATTTCAGAATTCAAGTACAAAATATCAGTCTTGTACAAAAGCCTTCAAAATGCATAGTTTAAAATCATAATCCCCATGGAACGGAAGCTATACAGAGCCGAGCCATACTTTAAGCACTTCAAGCAAAGAGAAATCCGGATCAAGCTAAAGTATTTCCCTCCTTGGATAACCTGGGGGGGAAACGGAAGAAAGGAGGCGAAAACAACAAGGGTCAGACAAAATGTCTGGCAAGTCCAGTGACTTTCAGCATATGAACAGATAATAATAATATGATATGAACATAAAACTGGATGTGAGATAACTATAACAGGTGTAGCAGATATAACAGAAAAACAGAATGATATAAACTATTGTTTTACACTTCTCTGCACTAATACTAGTATAGCAGAATTAGGTGTCTCCCTAATGTCTAAATTGAAGCAGGAACGGGTACAGAATACTTTAACAGAAGCAGAATGCCAATAATGGGCCTTTACTACCCGATCAGAAACAGACAGAAGAAGAAACAGATTTATCCCTATGGAGACAGAATGTGGAATTAGGTGTACACTAGTAATGGGCCTTTACCACCCGAACAGACGGTACCACACAGAAACAGACAGGTGTTACCACCCAACAGAAACAGACGGTACCAACAGAAACAGACAGAACTAAGCGTACCCTAAAACCCTACCCCAAGCGATCGGCTCCCTAATACATAAATATCCTGTGTCGGCCCCACAGTAGGGTGTATCACTCCCTAAAGTGACAACCAATTGGCACAGACCTATTTACAGATGTCACGGCGTCTTACATCCTCAGAGGCAGACCGGGATCCATGCACGCACATGACCCGGTTGGAACGCACCATCAACACCCCTCGCCATTATCAGAATGAACCACTTATAATTAGTTCAGTAAGCGTGCCCGGACCCTACCTACTGTTGGGTCAAAGTTTTTGATACCAGAAAGGGTTACTGACTAATATGGGTCCCAAACAACAGATGACACAAGTAATTCCCCTCCTAACCTTGTGTCCCCAGACTAACAGATTTCAGATTAACTTGTTTACAAGTTCAGACATACAGAATTCAGGTTTACTAATTCACAAATTAAGTTAACAAGTTTTCAGACTAACAGGTCAGATGTACAGATTTTTCAGATTTGTCTAACTTTGTATTGGGCCTACAGATTCATGGACGGGTTTTACTACATCTATTAATCCCTTTGGTTTAACCCTATTTTCCCCAATACGTTTTAGACGTCATTCTTATCTTAGATTTGCATTAATTAATTATTAATGCACAGACCTCTCACATTAGGTCGGTAGCTTGTGGCCGCTGGATATGCCGGGCGGTTCCGGGCAGACTTCTGCCACAAGCCAGACCTAACCTCGTGTCTTACGCATGTTATGACTAACTTCTCACATTAGAACCTATTGTTTGCGGCCACTGGATGTGCCGGGCGGTTCTGGGCAGATTTACGCCGCAAACTCATTCTAACCTCGAGTTAGCCATGTTTATCTTTGCGGCCAATTAATTAATAATTTACCGTTTATGCGCGTGCCTAATATATATATATATCAATTCAGATTATATCAATCACAGGATGATTATATCAACATAGCAGATAACAGATTTTATATGACATAACAGTTTTAGCAACTTAGCAGATTTTGGCATATAACAGGTTAGGCATTTCAACCGACAAATTTAACAGATTAGGCATTTCAATCTAATTAGCAGTCTAGGCAATATAACAAAACTAGCAGTTTAGGCAACTTGGCAAATTAGCAGATTTAACCAACTTGATATTTCTAAAGGTTCTATTTACATGCCTTGCCTAAACATAAATTAGGCCTAAATTCATATGCCTAAATAATTGTCATGATCCACAATATGATCATATACTTCCATGTTTGCATACATTTACATAGCGCAGAATATGGACATAATTTACCCTATAACATATGTTCCAATTTTTGTTAAACTAGCATTTTACAGCAGATTCACATATAAATTATACCAAATATAACCATTAATTCCAATGCATGCCATATATCCAAAAATCCCTATTTAGGTGTAATCACAATAATAGATATCCTAATTAATGCAAATCTTTCACCTAAGCTTCCATATCTTCTTCTTTTTAAGTCATGAATCATTATGCAAACTATACCCAACAAATCTAAATCTTTAAATCATATCTTCTAAAAATCAAATCTTGACTTTTATATGCATCTTGTCCAAAGTCTCAAATCATATGTAATCTTACAGTGGTTCCTCTTCTTCTTTTATCACAGAATATGCATAGGTCTAAAACTAGTTTATAACATATGCTCATCTTTTCTAATTAATTACAGTATCTAAATTACAACATAACTATGCATACAACATGCATAAATTATATGTTCATAGTCAAATTTATGCATATGTCCAATATATTTTATGCCTCAGACCTAAAGTCATATGTTCAATTCAGTCTTGTCATTTCGCATCATTCATTAATTGTCCCAAAATTTTGCGTTCATACGTTAATCTCTTTATGAGATTGGGCACAGGCTCGTGGTAGCCTGGCTATAGAAACAGAAAAGAAGAAAGGAATATAGAACAGTCACAGAAAACAGATCTAACAGAAGAGGATACAACCTCAAACTCAGATTTAAATGCATATCAAAATTATAATTAACGTTTATAGCGGAGAATAACTGTACTTGCCTTGATTGGATTAAAGAAAGAACTTTAACTTGTTGTAGAATCTTTGCAGAAACTTAAATCTCTAGTTTGAATTGAGTTGCTTAGGCTGATGTTGATTATCTTCTAGTTTTAATTCCAGCAGAGCAGAGACGCCATTTTTATTTTTAATTAGAAGAAGAGAGCAATGGAGGCTAGAGAATTGTGTAAGAAACCTAGGTAGAGTCTAGGGTCATTTTATAGAGGTTATAAACTGATTAGGACCATTGATGTTGCTTGGATTGATCGTAGCCATTCATTCGCAAGAGAGACCAATTAGAGCCTGCCACCTAGCCCTAATGACAAAGCAGACCACAGAAAATCGACTAACAGAGAATAGGCCAGCCAGGTTGGGCTGGGTTCGACCTGGCTCTGGACCAGGTCGACATGCCTGTCGACAGCCCTGTCGACAGCCCTGTCGACCTGGTTAGACCAGGTCGACAGCCCAGTCGACTTGGGCCCATTAGGCGGGACTTTTCCCGCTCTGGCCAATTGGGCCCGATTTTTAATTTTAAACTGTTTTATTCTGTTTGAATTTTAAATTTAATTCAGAAACTTCCGAAGGCCATATCTTCTTCATACGGACGCCGTTTTTCGAAAACTCGGACTCTATTTCGCGTATTTTTCCGAGACGAACGCAATGGAGTATCCCGTTTCCCTTAGTTCTTTGATTTCAAATTAATTATTTTTTAATTTGTTAATTTCACAGCTATAGAATACACGGGGTGTTACAGTTAGGTGGCGGGTGGCGGCGGAATGGGCTTCTGCAGGCCAGGGGAAGTGCAGCTGGCTGGAGGCAGGGCCTAGAGGGTGGTGGCGGCTCATTTTGGTCGGGTTTGGGGGTATGGGGTTCGATTTCCAGTCAATTAAATCCAAACTAAAATAACCAAACACGTTTTAATTCACCATGCTCAAATATTAATTCCAAAAATTATGAAAATTGGAATCTAGCAATAATTTGACATTCTACATCCATCAAAAGTGGTTACGTCGAAAATAGAGGTCGTTTGCAAAATTGTTATTTTTAAGGACTATATTTTGTCTCAAAATATGTGTATAAATTCCATAGCGACTATTCTGAATTTTAAACTGGACATAACTTTCAATTCTCGTTATGAAATCTGGGTTTTTCACATTCGATAGAAAGATATAATTAAACAGATTCAAATGTTTCTTGTTTTACTGAAATGTAACACCCCCACCTCTATACCCATATTATCCAAGAGTATTACTAAGTAATACCGTCAGATAATACAGAGAATGAGGCTGTAGGGGCTCATATGTGCAAATTCTCTTGGACTGACACTGGTACGTATTAAAACTTCTGAAATGTCACTTAGTCTTACGTACTCACTGTCGGTACAAAACAATTACATGTATATCTCCAGGATAGAACAATATAGAATATACAGAAATATAGAGTCATAGAGTCGATCACAGCAGTAAAATATAAATAACATATTTAATATTTTATACGCATTAACCTTAACATAGTAATATACTTACATCAAATCACACAGTAAAAGTTTGTAAGTAATACACTAATCAACTATATTCCTCTAAGACAAGTAAAACTCAATTAGTCTCAAAGTCCCTGTACCAGAAATGTCTCGGTCTGACCCGAGTATTATATAAATAATAAACGGATTAGTCTATATCCATATCCATTATAGTTAATATACATGTTTGGATGCTCTAAACAAAAAAAAAAACAGAAAGAGGTACGATATTATTTAATCCACAATAATCATTCATAAGAACGAAGCATCAATGATTCATCTATCTATTTTAAGGAAATTCAATGAGTAACATGCATATGATTTCTCCTGAGGACATCTATAAGTAGTGTATAAAGGATGAGAACCATACAATAACTTCATAAAGAAACAACAAATCATCCTAATCCATCATAAAACTCAATGAGGATTAAAGGAAAATCATTATCGAAATCACCACAAACATAATACAAATGTAGCATCTTTCCTACTCAAGTTCATGTTTAAACATCATCATAAAAAGATGAAATCGAAACTTTGAAAACTTCATAGAAAATTTGCATGTGCTTTACATCTTGACTAGTACTACATTTTGGTACCATCCATCGTGATGACAAGGGCCATAAACATCTTAATGACTATAGCCGAAACATCGTGATGCCCTTGGTCACAAAATCCGAGTAATAACATTGTGGTAATTAGAGTCAAAGACATCGCGATCATCATGATGGCTATAGTCAAAATCATCGTGATGACTCCAATCGTGTACTTGGTAATAGTACTAGTAACATCTTGAATGTGTTTCAACTTCTCGATCAGGAATCCAATAGGTGTTAACGTATGTCCCATACCATACGTTCGCACCTATTGGTTTACTAATCGTTAGTTGATACCACATTAGAAAAACCATCATAGAATATCATCAAATATACACTGCCTCGTATCATTGACGAGTGCAGAGATGCCCAACTTGTCTCATCTCTCTCTATCTCTCTCGACGAGTACTAAATAACATTGTAACTTGTCTCGTCTCATCGACAAGTAGAATCCATCATAAATCATCAAAATATCATGAATTCGTCATAAACAACTTGCCTCGTCACATCGACAAGTAAAATAACATCGTGATGGTTATTTCTAATCATCACTTCAAATTCAAAGATTTAACGTCAAAATAGCCTCATTTCATCGACAATTATTTACATCTTGATCGGCTCATCATCAGACATACCTGAAATGAGCAATTTAGAGCCAAGTAGCCTTCGCCAAAAATCTAGCAACAACCAAAACATCGCATCTAAAATATTTCGATCGTACAAGTCCAATATTAAGCGATAAAACAAAATCACATGTCCCATACCACGTGTTTTATTCTACTGTTAAATTTTCTTCCTCATACGTCCGAAATCCATGAGAGTAAGTGATATTATTCACAAAATTAATTATGAATAAATTTAGGATCTTTTTAAAAAAAACAAGACCATATATTCAATGTCCAAAAATAAATGGAGCCAAGCGTCGCGTAACAAACGATATCGCTTGTTCAGTTTACTCGTTAAACATAATATACATATAATAGATCAAAGTAATATACCAAAATCAGTGTCAATGATGAACCATTCACAGTATTAAGATTCACACAAATTATGAAATCAATGTTGTATGGGAATTATGGACATAAAATTTCAATTCAATTCCTTATTAAAGCATATTTCAATATATATATTAATCAATAGAATACTTTCATACTCCTCTCAACATATAACTTTTAAATGGTCAATTAATAATAGCATAATTTACATTTCATCAAATAAGTAGTGTATATAAGTTAATCAAAACTCATATGTTTGTTCATGCAATTAATTCATTTGAATATATTTTGATTATAAATATACTTCCAAACATAAAACAATTTGTATAATATTCACACATAATTTCTATGTTTTAAATTTGGAAGTCGCATGTAAGAAAATAACGCATATAACTAAAATTTACTTTTATAACCGATATAAAATTAGCAGCGCCTTCCTTATATGTAACAAAACACTTATTCGATGATAATAGATTTAAATAATTTATTTAAATATATCATCGTGTCCGATGTGTCACTCAAAATGTCATTTTTCGCAAACAATAAAATTAGGATTCGGGACCACTTCCATTGAGTCTGGATCTTGGTTTACGATCTTTTTGACTATAATCGTCGATACGTTCGGAGTTAGGTAAAATTGGGTCGTTTCCTCATTTGAGTGTGTGACCAAAATATCACTTTTCTCATACGAATGAATTTGGACTCGAAACCACTTCCATTGAGTTCAAAATGTCGTTTAGGAGTTCGGAAAGTATAAAATTAGATATATTCCAAGCTTTGGAATTTTGCCACCTTGGCTAGGGCTTGCTTAGCCAACCTAGCTCATTCACTTAAGAGCTCCACCTAGCTCTCTCCTCCTTTATTCATTCTCACTTCAAAGAAATTAGAAAACTGGGGAAGGGAATAGGAAATGGAAATTCCCTAAGTTAGGGACTTCAATCTAGAGCTCAATCCTTGTGCAAATCCAATTCTAAGACATGGGTAAGCTCTCTACTCTCCCTCTCTACCTTATCCTCCTCTCAATTTCAGATTTTTCTCACAACCCTAACACAAATATGTTTGGATGTGAATGTATGAGGTAATTTTGGAGGTGCAATTGTTGAAAGAGAGGAGCTTTGCTCGTTTGGGTGCCTGTTATTCCTTGTTGGAGCTTGTTCTTGATATTCAAGAGCCAAAGGTGAGTTCTTTTTGAACTCACATCTATGCCACAAGCCAATGTCTTATAAAAGCATAATTTAGTGATTCATATGTGTTTGCATGTGCTAGTGAATTGGTTATGTTAGTGTAACTTAGCCGATTCCATATGTTTATGTTCCATTGAGTTGAAATTATAAGTAGGATTGTTTACGCGATCTTATGCATATGTTTTGAGTTGATTTGGTGATGTTGTGAAGCTCCGTTGTCCCCCGGCATAGTTCTAAGCCTGCACAAGTCGCTTGAATCGTATTTGATTGGTTTGGTTTGAAAATTTCCCCGTTTTGGAATTTATAATCAAAACCATTGCTAATCTCTTGTATGAGTATTTGTTCATATGTATTTAGGTGTTATAAGTTGTTTCGGCGAACACTCATATACATGTGTATAACATCATAGGCCTTCGGGAATTCGTCAATATGGTTTTGAACATGTTTTTAAGGCAAATTGTGCTCTGGAACAAGTTTCAGATGTCTGAATATTATAAGTTAGACGTCTGACCTGCTTCAAATAATTATGGAGTCAAGTAAGCACATTCAAAAGTATGAATTTTTTTGCTCAGAAGTCTGAATTGTAATTCATACATCTAACCGGAATAATTCAGGCGTCTGAAATGGCCCCAAAATGAACTAAATCCTTGTTGGTTTCTGAAAATCCCAGCTCAGACGTCTGACCTAAATGATTCATACGTCTGAATCTATTTTTCTGTTGTGGACCAGAGGAAGCTCGGTCCACAGTCTACCCCCATCCAGGCTCTTTCCCGGCCGAAGCTTAGGCCGTTCGGACTTCGTTTGCGAACTTCAGCTTCACGAATTCATAGATTCCAGCAGCTCGATTCATCGACTTTGATTCTTCCAATGTTGATACTTTTTGGTCTATATATTCACATTGTTTAAGATGTGAATTGAATAAGTGATCATTCTAAAGTGTGTGCGCTCTATTTTATATATCGAATTCATTCAATACTCTTGTTAATATGATTCGTGCCATTAAAATGTGAATTATCGACTCGATGTCCTTCGAGCCTACTCCGATACAGTTTAAAAACCTTTGGGTGCTAGTTTGGGATTTTGATTCGTTCGTTGATCGAAATTACAACCTTTATCCCTTTGATTTCCTGTATGTTGTTGTAATGTGAATTTCGCATTATCGATCACCTTGGTGATTGTGCTTTGATCCGTGGAACCTAATTTTGTGTCTTTGTTTCCTGTCGCTCCAGGGTGATTTCTAATCGTTTCTTAATGTCATTGGATTCACTAACGAGCTATATTTATATTTGATTTATTGACTTTACATTTGATGATTTATGATTTGAATTTACGTCATTTTGACGTAAACCCCTTGATCGATTTGCCTCGGCAATCGTACTATTGTTTATTGTCACTTCAAATTATAAGAGGGTTTATATATTATTAATGGACCACAAATCCTTCTACGGATTCCAATCAATTAGTGTGTATGTATCCGCTTTACTCGATCGGGCGAGAAATTTAGTTTATTTACCTCAGTAAAACTGAGGACAATGACCACTTATACGTTTACTTCGGCGGATAACTCTTGGACTCATGCGTTCGAACATGTGTGGTGATTTTCTCTATTTTGAATAGAAACCAATTATAGATTCGTAAATATTCGAGAATAGCATATGGTTATGGGACATGTCGCTATTTCTTATATTAACTAGCCCGGAGTAATTTCTATTCGCCTGAATCGATGTGATCTGTTTTTGATTATTCTTGATGTTTTGAGAATGAACTAACAACGGATTCGTAAATGTTCGAGAATAGCGAGTGGTTATGGGACATTTAGCTATTTTCTTATATTAACTATCCCATTGTAATTCATACTCACCCGGATCATTGGTATCCGCCTCTCGACATAGTTGTTTGGTTCGCAATCGCCCTAGTGGGAATTTACGATTTGGGACCTTCATCAATGGGACTTCGGTCCAACTTTCTTTGATTTTCTATGATTTATGTATTTTCATCATCCGGGGTCACGACCCGACTCCATGGGGAGCTACGGCTCAAGCAAAAAGGTTCGCTACCTGGAGATCGTGTCTCACCACTTTGATGCATTACGCGTCAATTTGACCACTTTGACGCATTATGCGTCAATTTGATAAATGATTTCTTATTCTTGATTACTTTGATGCGATGCGCATCAATTTGATTTATGTTTACTTTGATGCGATGCGCATCAATATGATTTATGATTACTTTGACGCGATGTGTGTCAATTTGATAAACGATTCTGATTTATGTTTACCTTGATGCGAGGCGCGCCAATTTGATTTATGTTTGGCATTCCTCTGTCATTTCCTGTTGTGTGCTATTATTTGAATGTTACATTCTACATTAGCTAGGAGATTATGTAGAGATAATTGTGTGCTGACATTCCATTGTCATTTCCTAATTATGTTGACATGCCATGTTTCATACTTATTTATGATTAGATATCATTACTAGAATCATGTCATCCTGTGTTATATCTCTTATTATCTCAATCCATTTGATAATTATAGCTAGACTGATCCGTTTATTGTTTATTCTTATAAATAATACTCGGGTCAGACCGCCGAGTCATTTTAGGTACTCCTCTGGGATTTCTCGCTGGATTGATCTTCCGCTCTCAGCTTGCTACTCTGTCTCTGCAGCTTTATGTACTTTTGTAATTATGACATTATCTATTGTTGAGTACATATTCTTTTATTTAGATCTTGGTACATGTATTAGTGGATCTTTGTTGACCACTAACTTGTTGTACACATTCTTGGTTTATCCATATCTATTTCGCCTTTGTGATATGATTATTTTGTGTATGGCTTTGAGATATACCATATTTATATTATTGTTGTTGTATATTTTATACTGCTTTCCGGATTGCATATAGTCGTTGTGTAGTTGCCCCATGTGCCGAATGGTCATGTCAAAATTTTAATCGGTATCAAAATTCGATGTGCATTCCTCACATGGAGTAATCATACAATCGGTCGCTCTTCACAAGGCTCATTCTCCGTTATGGTCTACGACATTTCTCTGAAATGAACTGGACGATAGTGGGTATAGAGGCGGGGCGCTACAATTGGTATCAGAGCCACTTTCCGGAACTGTGTAAGATTGTATAACGATGGAATTGTCTTAAGCCTCTCTCAGGAATCGTGCTTAAGGGTTTTAGTTAGAGTCTTAAGACCCATCATAGCTTATCTTCCTATACGATTCCATTTTGATTGAATTCGCGTCGTTTGAATTCTACATGAGACTAACCTTTTCCTCCTTTTTCCTTAAAGAAGCGAAATAGTTGGTCGTAGCCATGCAAGTGCCGATTCAAACAGTGTACCTACTACGGGAGGGGTGATTATGTCTCAAGTGGCCTATTTTTCGTCTTTTAGAATATTTATCGACTTGTCCCCTTCGGGTTGATTTCTATAGTCCATCTAGGGCTCGTGTGCTCTAGTGGTGCTTCTGTTTCATTCTTTGACCCAAGTTGCTAATCGATGTTGATCATTTATGATCCTTGTAGTTGATTGATCATTGGATATCTTGCCCATGTGTCGTTACGAACGTCATAAGCGTCCTTGATCCTGATATTTCTCAATTTCTAGTTAAGATTGTTTTGTACGTCATTATGTACCTAGCATGCTCTGTTGATCACTTGTCGGTCGGTATGGAGATACCATGTCTTTGTGACTAAACCTACACACGTGTTGTCAGCTATATAGTTCTAGTTCGGTGATAGATCACCAAGCCTTTGGACTAAAACAATACATTTGTGTTACCTCGTTGCGTTCCAAACTCAAGATCAAGAACGAGGGAAAGCATCCAACTTCTTGTGATCCCTCTTCTTGAGTCAAGGTACATGTCATTAATTCCTTAATGTCGTTTACCTTGTTCAGAGATTATTTTATTTATGTTCTTTTGATATACGACGATCGATTTCTTCGTTATCGAAAGATATCATTTGTGTTTTATTCGTAAGTTGATAAAGGAATTTTATTTCCTTTATGCCATCCCGAATGATTTATTGAATTTTTATATTTTCGCGAGATCTGCGTGAACATTAGAAATTATAAGGACTTTCTTGTGTTAACTTGTCCATCGGGTGCGTCAAGTATCTTGAACGAGATATGGGATGCCATGTTGTAGTTCGGAATTCCTAAACACCATTATGTGACAATCTGACATTCGAAAAGATTCCTAAAATTAAAATTCACTCCTAATGAGTTAATCAAAATAATAATATTTTGGATTTTTGCGATTTTTCGTAATCATTTGTTATGTTTCTAGATAATTTATTTCTAGAATTCCTTGGAGTAATTCCAAGAATTTGATTGGTTCAAGATTTTTAATTAGAAATTTATCTTGAATCTTTTCTTTGAGTAAATTAAATAACTCCAGGAACAACACAAAAAGTTACTTATTTATGCCTCTTGTTTATGGATTTCAGATCTTTGATTTTCGAGAATTCTTAGTGATTGGAAATCTCGCCCAATTCCTAATCCTTATTTTGATTTGCTAGAGAGAATTTAGTATTCTTGTGATCCCATAGGTCTTCTTATTTTCTCTAGTGAACGATCACTCGAGAGAATGTGAGTCCCGTGGAGGAGGGGAGATTTGGGTTTTGCGATCCATGACAAACTCAATAATTTCTTACTTTGAATCTATAATCTAGTCGATCATCCGGAAGTGCTATAGTCAATTCACTTATGGACTTAACCTTGCGTTGTCCTTAGAAATTAATATCGAAAGGATGAGCTCTTTTGATATCCCTACTTTGTTTGTTTGAACCGTTTGGATTGACAATTGTCTCCACACGTTTGTTAACCCTTGTCAATCAAATCTTTGGAGATTATGATCTCTTTGGTTTAATCTCATCTTGTTAGAGAAATTGTCTATTGCTTCTTTGATTAATTGTTGATGTTTTTGCGATTTGAGATTTTTGGCGGAAAATTGTCTTAAATCATGTTGTTCCGAAGTGGTAAGTTGTGCACTACTGATCCATCATCTTCTCTATGTTTCCGATTTTCTAAAATTGATACTCGACTTCTTGAATATTGGGAATTTCGTATAATTCCTAATGATTCGTCCTTATGGTTACTAAATGAGATTTAGTACCCGATTAGAAATCGATTTCCTCAAATAGTTCATTGGTATGCTGTTATCAACCTTGAATCATTGATATTAAAATTGATTATTCCTTCAAGAATTGCTCTCCTTAGCTAACTTCATTGGAATCTCTGAGTTGTTCTTTTGTGGGCGTCAGCCACCTTGTCGCAAGACTAAAGTGTTGAAGTTCGGTGTTCGCTACATCATCGTGATTGAGTTTTGGGAATGGGTTAGTCAACCATCGTAAATTCCATTTCATATCCTAAGAGAAATATCTACTATTGATATCTCGCTTCTGTAGGACGCAGTCCCGTTGCTCCTTGAAATTCCAAATTAGATTCGCTTGGTTTTTGTGCATTCAATTGATTCTCATTCCCATGAGAATCATACGAAGAAAGGAGAGTCTATTTGAATTCATAGTGCTTATGAATTTTTATGGAATTATTTTACCTGTTTGAGATGACTACCTTCATGGGTAATGAAGTTCGAGATTAAACTCTAGTTTTTATGATCTTGCGAAACGAAATTGGGATCTCACCTAGCCGTTGGTGTACCGATCTTTTCATTTCGTGTCGGTTCTTATGGTAACACTCCGTAGTATTATTTTTGGTTGTTACTTATTACTTCATTTTTAAGGAATTGCGGGGACACAATTCTTTTAAGGGGGAAGTCTGTAACAACCCGCTCATTCGATGATAATAGATTTAAATATTTTATTTAAATATATCATCGTGTCTGATGTGTCACTCAAAATGTCATTTTTCGCAAACGATAAAATTAGGATTTGGGACCACTTCTATTGAGTCCGGATCATCATTTACGACCTTTTTGACTATAAGCGTCGATACGTTCGGAGTTAGGTAAAATTTGGTCGTTTTCTCATTTAAGTGTATGACCGAAATATCACTTTTCGCATACGAATGAATTTGGACTCAAAACCACTTCCATTGAGTTCAAAATGTCGTTTAGGAGTTCGAAAAGTATAAACTTTGATATATTCCAAGCTTTGGAATTTTGGCACCTTGGCTAGGGCTTGGTTAGCCAACCTAGCTCATTCACTTAAGAGCTCCACCTAGCTCTCTCCTCCTTCATTAATTCTCATTTCAAAGAAAATAGAAAATGGGGGAAGGGAATGGGAAATGGAAATTCCCTAAGCTAGGGCCTTCAATCTAGAGCTCGATCCTTGTGCAAATCCAATTCTAAGACATGGGTAAGCTCTCTACTCTCCTTCTCTACCTTATCATCCTCTCAATTTCGGATTTTTCTCACAACTCTAGCACATATATGTTTGGATGTGAATGAATGAGGTAATTTTGTAGGTACAATTGAAGAAAGAGAGGAGCTTTGCTCGTTTGGGTGCTTGTTCTTCCTTGCTGGAGCTTGTTCTTGATATTCAAGAGCCAAAGGTGAGTTCTTTTTGAAATCCCATTTATGCCACAAGCCAATGGCTTGTAAAAGTGTAATTTAGTGATTCATATGTGTTTGCATGTGCTAGTGAACTGGTTATTTTAGTGTAACTTAGCCGATTCCATATGTTTATGTTCCATTGATTTGAAATTATAAGTAGGATTGTTTACACGATCTTATGCATATGTTTTGAGTTGATTTGGTGATGTTGTGAAGCTCCTTTGTACCCCGGCATAGTTCTAAGCCTTCACAAGTCGCTTGAATCGTATTTGATTGGTTTGGTTAGAAAATTTCACCGTTTTGGAATTTATAATCAAAAATATTGCTAATCTCTTGTATGAGTGTTTGTGCATGTGTATTTGTGTGTTACAAGTTGTTTCGGCAAGTCTTTGAATCCTCATATACATGTGTATAACATCATAGCCCTTCGGGGATTCGTCGATATCGTTTTAAACATGTTTTAAGGCAAATTGTGCTCTGTAACAGGTTTCAGATGTCTGAATATTATAAGTCAGACATCTGACCTGCTTCAAATAATTATGGAGTCAAGTAAGTATATTCATAAGTTTGAAAATTTTAGCTTGGAAGTCTGAATTGTAATTCAGACGTTAGGCCGGAATAATTCAGACGTCTGAAATGGCACCAAAATGAACTAAATCCTTGCTGGTTTATGAAAATCCTAGTTCAGACGTCTGACCTAAATGATTCAGACGTCTAAATCTGTTTATTTGTTGTGGACCGGAGGAACATCGGTCGATAGTCTACCCCCATCAGGCTCTTTCCCGGCCGGAGCTCGGGCTGTTCGGACTTCGTTTGTGAATTCAGCTTCACGAATTCATAGATTCTAGCAGCTCGATTCATCGACTTTGATTCTCATTTGATTCTTCCAATGTTGATTCTTTTTGGTCTATTCACATTGTTTAAGATGTGAATTGAATAAGTGATCATTCTAAAGCTCGTGCGCTCTATTTTGTATATCGAATTTATTCGATACTCTTGTTAATATGATTCGTGCCATTAAAATGTGAATTATCGACTCGATGTCCTTCGAGCCTATTCCGATATAGTTTAAAAACCTTCGGGTGATAGTTTGGGATTTAGATTCATTCGTTGATCGAAATTACAACATTTATCCCTTGGTTTCCTGTATGTTGTTGTAATGTCAATTTCGCATTATTGATCACCTTGGTGATTGTACTTTGATTCGTGGAACCTAATTTTGTGTCTTTGTTTTCTGTCGCTCCAGGGTGATTTCTAATCATTTATTAATGTTTGGATTCACTAACGAGCTATATGTATATTCGATTTATTGAATTTACATTTGATGATTTATGATTTGAACTGACGTCATTTTGACATAAATCCCTTTGATCGATTTGCCTCGGCAATCGTACTATTGTTTATTGTCACTTCAAATTATAAGAGGGTTTATATATTATTAATGGACCACGAATCCTTCTACGGATTCAAATCTATTAGTGTGTATGGATCCTCTTTACTCGATCGGGCAAAAAATTTAGTTTATTTACCTTAGTAAAACTGAGGACTATGACCCCTTATACGTTTACTTCGGCGGATAACTCTTGGACTCGTGCGTTCGAACATATGTGGTGATTTTCTCTGTTTTGAATAGAAACCAACGGCAGGTTCGTAAATATTCGAGAATAGCATGTGGTTATGGGACATGTCGCTATTTTCTTATATTAACTAGCCCAGAGTAATTTCTATTCACCCAGATCGATGTGATCCGTTTTTGACTATTCTTGATGTTTTGAGAATGAACTAACAATGGGTTCATAAATGTTCGAGAATAGCGAGTGGATATGGGACATTTAGCTATTTTCTTATATTAACTATCTCGTTGTAATTCATACCCACCTAGATCATTAGTATCCGCCTCTCGACATAATTGTTTGGTTTGCAATCGCCCTAGTAGGAATTTACGATTTGGGACCTTCATCAATGTGACTTTGGTCCTACTTTCTATGATTTTCTATGATTTATGTATTTTCATCATCCAGGGTCACGACCCAGCTCCGTGGGGAGCTTCGGCTCAAACAAATGGGTTCGCTACCTAGAGATCGTATCTCACCACTTTGATGCATTGCGCATCAATTTGACAACTTTGACGCATTGCTTGTCAATTTGATAAATGATTTCTGAATCTTGATTACTTTGATGCGATGTGCATCAATTTGATTTATGTTTACTTTGATGCGATGCGCGTCAATTTGATTTATGATTACTTTGACGCGATGCGCGTCAATTTGATAAACGATTTCTGATTTATGTTTACTTTGATGCAATGCGCGTCAATTTGATTTATGTTTGGCATTCCTCTGTCATTTCCTGTTGTGTGCTATTATTTGAAAGTTACATTCTACATTAGCTAGGTGATTATGTAGAGATAATTATGTGCTGACATTCCATTTTCATTTCCTAATTGTTTTGACATGCCATGTTTCATACTTATTGATGATTAGATATTATTACTAGAATCATGTCATCCTGTGTTATATCTCTTATTATTTCAATCCATTTGATAAGTACAGCTAGACTGATCCGTTTATTGTTCGTTCTTATAAATAATACTCGAGTTAGACTGCCGAGTCATTTTAGGTACTCCTCTAGGACTTCTCACTGGATTGATCTTCCTCTCTCAGCTTGCTACTCTGTCTCTGCAGCTTTATGCACTTTTGTACCTATGACATTATCTATCGTTGAGTACATATTCTTTTATTTAGATCTTGGTACATGTATTAGTGGATCTTTGTTGACCACTAACTTGTACACATTCTTGGTTTATTCATATCTATTCCACCTTTATGATATGATTATTCTGTGTTTGGCTTTGAGATATACCATATTTATATTATTGTTGTTGTCTATTTTATACTGCTTTTCGGATTGCATATAGCCATTGTGTAGTTGCCCTATGTGCCGAATGGTCATGTCGAAATTCTAATCGATATCAGAATTCAATGTGCATTCCCCACATGGAGTAATCATACAATCGGTCGCTCTTCACAAACCTCATTCTCCGTTATGGTTTACGATATTTCTCTGACATGAACTGGACGATAGTCGGCATAGAGGCGGGGCGCTACATTATAATTACTAACATCTAACTCAAACAATTTCCAAAAATCGATCTTCACAAATAATCATAACATCTAATGAACATCTATCCAAAACAAGCGATAATATAGGAGATTATAAATAAAAAGGATATAGATACACGGTGAGTGAGGGCTACTCACTAAATTGACGCTTCCAAATAGTCTGACAAGAAAATTCTATCACTACTAAATTACCATGTTGCTTCCATTCACTCCCAATCGCCAAACCAATCATCCTAGTGAGAACACTTCGCTATTGTGTCTGCAAGGATCGTTTCACTCTCTGCCACAAGCATACTGCATTTACATATCTCCTGGCATCGACGAGTCTCCAATTTCCATATCGTCCCCCTCCATTCACGTGCTGCATGCCTAATCACAAGTAGCTCTCTGGTCCTCATGGGTGACAATCCTTGTCGCACCCTACTTCAATGAACTCGTCGTCTCCGTCGGGTCTAAACATCAACGATGGCATTCAAAAAAGGTAACACCAGCAGGAGCGAGGCCTTCAAACGAGGAAGGGTTTATTGTCGAAGGGTGCGAGCCATTGATTGAGTGAAATTTTATTATCATTATTATTTTAAGGAGTTCGATTTTTATCTGGAGAAAAGGGGAGTTCGAGATTTATTTCTTGAACTGGGAACAATGGGTTCCCCCAATCCATAATTAAAAGGGACGACTCTCGAAAATTGGGAATAAGTAGATCGGTTTTGGGGGGTCATTTGCGTGCATTGGTCTGGAAGGAGGAAGTGGCTTCCAGAGAAAGAGAAATGAAGTTAAAATATTTTGGGTTCTTTTGGGCCTGAAATTGGTTCAAGCTTACTTTACTTTAATTTAGCTTTAATTGATTTTTGATATAATTTAAATTTATTCACATTTTCTTCTACCGTTTACAATCTTGTTAATTGATGATTTAATCAATTTGACACTTGTTTATTTATTTAACTCAACTCCCGACAATTCATTTTATTATCCAACATTGAATATAAAATAATTATATATTTTTCCCACATAGTCACATATATGAAGTAAGATAAAATTACTTAATATCATAAACAGTCCTATTTAGTTTAGTCCATCAATTAACAAAATCGTCAAAACTTCCATTTTAATCAAACACATGGATAATTTTGGCGAGGAAAACAGGGTTGTTACGAACTTCCCCCCTTAATTAAATTGCATCCTCGCAATTTCATACGGAAAAAGTCAACAACTTATATCGTACATCTTACATAGATTGTTTCAATATGTCGCTTACACACTCGATTCAATTGCTTGCGCAATGTGTTTTAATTGGAATATCTTTGATGTCTTATATTTCTATATAAATACATTAGTTTAGATAAATTTTCTATCTTCCGAAATTTTTGAAAAATTTCGGCAAAGTCTCCTTTGAACGGAGGACGTTTCGGAAAATGCGAATACAATATAAACACAAAATATACATCTCCAAAGAGGCATCCCAACACAGGGCATCCCGAAACACGGGGAACAAGAAAAAAATACAACAACATACTAATATTTCGCATTATTTCATCCGAAAACGTACCTTTTAGTTAGTGTTTTAGCAATTTACAATGTTTACCATGCGAGTGAAGCAAGCAATCTTCACTTGTTAACAATCCAGCAAGCTTCTTCAGTACCTATGCTTATATGCTTATCGCAATTTTGAATGTTAGTCGCATATAAAAAGATTAAATCCATAGTTGTACAAATGTTTATATGTTACCCATATTTTACTAACCTTCACATTCCTAAACTTCCAAATCAAGTCATATCTTTTAAAACAATTAGTTGTGTAGAGTGTTAGCTCTTCAAAACATCTTTCGGGTTGCAAAAACATGAAGTGTATTTCAGGTTATTAGCAGTTTTCACCCCAGATTTTTTTTTAATAACAGTCCCCTCGATTTTTTTTCCAGTTCATTTTTCCAAACATATACATAAAATGAAAGCAACTAGCACAACAAAACATCCTGTGCACGATCCGGAACCTAAGCATGACCGGTGCAACCAAGTATGGTCATCAAGGGCTAATCAATACAACAATAAGCAATAAGTCTCTATCCCAAACAACAACAAGTCATAATCAGTATATGGATTGGTTCTATAAGCTGGGTGCTTAGAAAATTTTCAATTTGCCTTGCTTTTTTGCTTGCTTACTTGTCTGATACACAAAATTAATGTTCTCGTCATTTTTTCCCCAAACACAGCTAATGTTTCATGCTTCAACAATACTTTCATTTCCTATGGCAGTTCATATGCTTTGGTAAATCAGTTAGTATTCTGGTGTGCATATTCAACATGATAAGTAATGAGGAAACTGTCACTTGGTCAATAAATAAACATCACATTAAGTCAAAGAGGACGCCACTAAATTGAACTAATAAGCTTGTGGATATTATGGAGTTATTTGCAGTAAAAACTAAAATTCCCAACAATGTTCCAATTTGAGAATATAGCCAATAACCTTCGAACGAAGATACTACCATGAAAAGTATAAGCCAAATATTTAGTCATAATGGATGGGGAAATTAAGCATATTATGTATCCATTTTACCTTGCTGATATTAACTACACAGTTTTCCTTCATATTTTAAACTAATGCATGCTAGCTAATATTTTTCCTATAATCAGAGAAAGTTATGAAATTGTGCCCTACATAGCTTTGTGTTCCTAGTGAGCTCTTAAGCTGCCATTTAAGAGATGAAATCTGATAAATTATTGTCATACACAAGTCATATCATTTTTAAATATGCTATGGGAAAAAGAAAATTTTGCAGTGACAAATACATGCTAAGAGCAGTACAAGACCAAAATATCAATTAACAGGGATTCAACAGCTCATCTCTGGCAATACTACCAAGAGATAAGCATCCTCATTACAAGCATGCATGGCATTCAAAAGTTAAGTGTTCTAAGTTTATAGACAGTGTGATGTACATCATCATAATTATGAAACAAAATTTTAAAATGTGTTATATTAATAACAATAAAACGTATAAATTTGTTTGCCTTAATCCTTATTAGTTCATTAGGGATTTTGTACAAATTCATACCTACATCCTTTTTATTTTGACTGGTTTGGCTCTGCTTATTCAATATTGTACTCTTTCTTTGCTTGACATTGACCCAGTGTTTATCTTATTTTGATATTATCTTTCAGTTTAATCGTATACAAAGTTTTGTGTTCATAATCCAACTCTTGATTCAAACAGTTCAGACTTACAAGTTACGGACACCCAATTAACCGAATACAAAAAACAACTGTCCCTAAGTAACAATTAAGTAGGGCTATCAATGACCATCAATAAAATAACAAAACAACATATTTTTATCTTAACGTCTTCACAGTTTTCTTTTTTTTTCTTCAGTTCATCCTAAATTAACGATCGTCGACTTGATTTTATTATAATTACTATAAGATAAGATGTAAGATAACGGAGAAGCATGTTTCTGAGTTGTTAAATTTTCAAAAAGTTGCTTTGAACTTAATTTGGATTTACAGAGAAGTTGAGCTCTGATATTATGATTGTATTCTGTTTCCAAAATATTAGATATAATCAACAACTACAATTGTAAAAATGTCTCGTCCAAGTGTTTAAGAGAATTTACTGAATACGTGTGCACCCCCATCAGTTAATTTTCCTAACAACCTTAAACGGACAAATCAACACAGTTTTATCTTCATACCTTATACAAGTATCGCATCTTGAATTATTTATTTAACAATAACAATTATATTCAATTATAATCACATCTTTCCTTTATCCACCACTTATTTATTTTTAATTCTTTCTTATAATATAGTGTTTTGAATCGTTTGGCACAAGTATTTAGGAATTCCTATCGATAGCGTTGATCTGACGAATCGACCAGAATACTTAAATCACCTAACAGACAAATCAACTCAAGGTTAATTCCTTCAACCGTCTATTTATTGGTATATTCATTCAACGATTAACTTCATTATTATTGTCATTGCTGTCGTTACTAACTTATTTCTTTGTTTTAATTTAACGACTATTTAGCTTTTATATTAAATCTGATACTCACTTATAACACTCATTAAATAATCAACAATCAAAGAAAAACAAACAACGCCTTCGGCGTAAATTTATATATAAATCTCTGTTGCATAACTTCTTACTTCTTAATCGCACTCAACTATTTAAATTTCAAATAAAAATAAACACCAAAATTATGGGGGAAGTAAACCAATATTATTGTAATTACATAAATAAAATAATAAATACATCTCTTGATGATTACCCCGGTAATCATCGTATACCCTATAATCATACAATTACAATAAAATCTATCGCGCACCCAAGGGTACGGGGACTCTAAGTCACTTCTAAGGTCTAGACTCGTATCTTATATATATATATATATATATATATATATATATACATATATATATATATATATAATGTATTGTTCTAACCTATTCTCTGATACCAACTGTAACACCCCACCTATATACCCATATTATCCAAGAGTATTACTAAGTAATACCGTCAGATAATACGGAGAATGAGGCTGTAGGGGCTCATACGTGCAAATTCTCTTGGACTGGTACTAATACATATTAAAACTTCTGAAATATCACTTAGTCTTGTGTACTCACTTTCGGTACAAACCAATTACACGTATATCTCTAGGACAGAACAATACAGAATAGATAGAAAAATAGAGTCACAGAGTCGATCACAGCAGTAAAATATAAAATAACATATTTAATATTTTATACGCATTAACCTTTACATAGTAATATACTTACATCAAATCATACAGTACAAGTTTGTAAGTAATACACTAATCAACGATATTCCTCTAAGTCAAGTAAAACTCAATTAGTCTCAAAGTCCTTGTACCTGAAATGTCTCGGTCTGACCGGAGTATTATACTAATAATAAACGGATCAGTTTATATCCATATCCACTATAGTTAATATAAATGTTTGGATGCTCTAAACAAAAACAACAGAAAGAGGTACAATATTATTTAATCCACAATAATCATTCATAAGTAGGAAGCATCAATGGTTCATCTATCTATTTTAAGGGAATTCAATAAGTAACATGCATATGATTTCTCTTGAGGACATCTATAAGTAGTGTATAAAGTATGAGAACCATACAATAACTTTATAAAGAAACAACAAATCATCCTAATCCATCATAAAACTCAATAAGGGTTAAAGGAAAATCATTATCGAAATCACCACAAACATAATACAAATGTATCATCTTTCATACCCATGTTAATGTTTAAACATCATCATAAAAAGGTGAAATCGAAACTTTGAAAACTTCATAGAAAATTTGCACATGCTTTACATCTTGACTAGTGCTACATTTTGGTACCATCTATGGTGATGACCAGGGCCATAAACATCTTAATGACTATTGCCGAAACATCGTGATGTCGTTGGTCACAAAATCCGAGTAATAACATCGTGGTGATTGTAGTCAAATACATCGTGATCATCAAGATGGCTATAGTCAAAATCATCGTGATGACTCCAATCGTGTACTCGGTAATAGTTCTAATAACATCATGAATGTGTCTCAACTTCTCCATTAGGAACCCAATAGGCGTTAAAATATGTCCCATACCATACGTTCGCACCTATTGGTTTACTAATCGTTAGTTGATACCACATTAGAAAAACCATCATAGAATATCATCAAATATACACTGCCTCGTATCATTGACGAGTGCAGAGATGCCCAACTCGTCTCATCTCTCTCTATCTCTCTCGACAAGTACTAAATAATATTGTAACATGTCTCGTCTCATCGACAAGTAGAATCCATCATAAATCATCAAAATATCATGAATTTGTCATAAACAACTTGCCTCGTCACATCGACAAGTAAAATAACATCGTGATGGTTATTTCTAATCATCACTTCAAATTCTAATATTTAACATCAAAATAGCCTCACTTCATCGGCAATTATTTACATCTTGATCGGCTCATCATCAAACATACCCGAAATGAGCAATTCTAGAGCTAAGTAGCCTTCGCCAAAAATCTAGCAACAACCAAAACATCGCATCTAAAATATTTCGATCATACAAGTCAAATATTAAGCGATAAAACAAAATCACATGTCCCATACCACGTACGTCTGAAATCCATGAGAGTAAGTGATATTATTCACAAAATTAATTATGAATAAATTTAGGATCTTTTAAAAAAACAAGACCATGTATTCAATGTCCAAAATATATGGAGCCAAGCATCGCGTAATAAATGATATCGCTTGTTCAGTTTACTCGTTAAACATAATATACATATAATAGATCAAAGTAATATACCAAAATCATTATCATTTTTAAATCAATGATGAATCATTCACAGTATTAAGATTCACACAATGAAATCAATGTTTTATGAGAATTATAGACATAAAATTTCTATTCAATTCCTAATTAAAGCATATTTCAATATATATATATATATATATATATATATATATATATATATATATATATATATATATATTAATCAAGAGAATACTTTCACACTCCTCTCAACATATAACTTTTAAATGGTTAATTAATAATAGAATAATTTACATTTCATCAAATAAGTAGTGTATATAAGTTAATCAAAACTCATTTGTTTGTTCATGCAATTAATTCATTTGAATATATTTTGATTATAAATATAATTCCAAACATAAAATAATTTGTAAAATATTCACACATAATTTCTATGTTTTAAATTCAGAAGTCGCATGTAAACAAATAAAGCATATAACTAAAATTTACTATTATAACCCATATAAAATTAGTAGCGCCTTCCTTATAATTTCTAACATCTAGCTCAGACAGTTTCCAAACATCGATCATCACAAATAATCATAACATCTAATGAACATCCATCCAAACAAGCGATAATATAGGAGATTATAAATAAATAGGATATTAGATATAGTGTGAGTGAGGGCTACTCACCAAATTGACGCTTCCAAGTAGTCTGAATAGAAAATTCTATCACTGCTAAGTTACCATGTTGCTTCCATTCACTCCCAATCGCCAAACCAATCATCTAAGTAAGAACACTTCGCTATTGTGTCTGCAAGCATCATTTCACTCTCTGCCACAAGCATACTGCATTTACATATCTCTTGGCATCAACGAGTCTCCAATCTCTACATCGTCCCCCTCCATTCACGTGCTGCATGCCTAATCACAAGCAGCCTCTGGTCATCGTGGGTGACAATCCTTGTTGTACCCTACTTTAATGAACTCGTCATCTCCGTCGGGTCTAAACATCAAGATGGCATTCAAAGAGGTAACACCAAAGGTCTTCAAGCGAGGAAGGGTTTATTGCGGAAGGGTGCGAGCCATTGAGGGAGTGCAATTTTATTATTATTATTGTTCTAAGGAGTTCGATTTTTATTTGGAGAAATGGGGAGTTCGAGATTTCTTTCTTGAATTGGAAACAATGGGTTTCCCCAATCCATAATGAAAAGGGACGACTCTCGAAAATTGGGAATAAGTAGATCGATTTTAGGGGGTCATTTGTGTGCATTGGTCTAGAAGGAGGAAGTGGCTTCTATAGAAAGAGAAATAAAGTTAAAATATTTTGGTTTCTTTTGGGCCTGAGATTGGTTCAAGCTCACTTTACTTTAATTTAGCTTTAATTGATTTTTGATATAATATAAATTTAGTCACATTTTCTTCTACCATTTACAATCTTGTTAATTGATGATTTAATCAATTCGACATTTGTTTATTTATTTAACTCAAATCTCGACAATTCATTTTATAATCCAACATTTAATATAAAATAATTATATATTTTTCCCATTATAGTCACATATATGAAGTAAGATAAAATTACTTAATATCTTAAACAGTCCTATTTAGTTTAGTCCATCAATTAGAAAAATCGTCATAATTCCAACTTGACACTTCTATTTTAATTAAACATCTGGATAATTTGACGAGGAAAATAGGGTTGTTACATGAAATCCGATTTATTTTGAATTATGTACGTTCATTTGAAATTTAAAATCGAATTTTCAAACTACCGCGCCATTTCAGGCTCGTTTTATAATTAAAATAAATTTATTCGTTCTAACTTCGTTTAAAATAAATTTATAGTCATTATTATTTAAAATAAATCATTTTAAATATCCAAAACCCATTAAAATAGCTAAAATAAAAAATTTAAATTGGTTCTGAAATTTCGGGTTATTACAAAAGGGAAATGGGACAATATACTTCCGATATCGAAAATTATAGCTATTCCCACATAGGGCAGACCCTAGCACCTCCTCCAAACGGTTCTACATCAAAGGGTATTGACATTTTCTCTCACCTAATAAAATTCTCCTTAAGCAAGTCAGTGGTACAACATTTGAATAAGAAATAATGGACGATTTCGAGTACCTACCAACGAATGGTCCAAAGGGATGATGTCTCAACCTCAATATGTTTTGGGAAGAAAGAACGAGGGCATAGGCACATCAACTTGGCTGGGTCACAAAAGGATTAAACCTCAGCGGCAAGAAAAGGGGCATACACCAGGGTTACCCAAGGGATACTACATTACCACTTCGATAGAAGATATTTAATTCCTAATCAAACACGGACTCAACTATTGGCCACTCACAAAGAAAAATCCCAATTACGAAAGGAAAACAGGAGGGCCCTACTGCCACTACCACATGATGAATGAACACAAAACTAACCACTGTAGATTCCTTGAGGAAATCATCGTTAGGTTCATCTGCCGAGGAAAACTACAAGAATTTATGAAAAGATCAAAATGGATTTGGTGAAAATCCTTAGGAAAAGGATTACTAAACATGTCCAATGGTACGGGAAACCTCCCTTTTAAAGCTTAAAACCCAAAAGGGGTCAAACCGCAAATGGATTTAATCTCTTGTCATCACCAAATTGATCAGGACTAGGCATCCCTCGGAGTGAGATACTGTGTTATTCTTTCTCCCTTCCCAAATTAGAGGAGGCTAGGTTAAAGAATCAAAAGCGTAAGCCTTCGTTTCACAAAATAAATGGTCATGGCGGTGCATCTAAAATTAGCACGCCCTGCCTCTGCTCGTAGAAGAGTATGCCCTGCCTCTGCTAGAACTAAGCATGTTCTACCTCTGCTCGTAGAAGAGCATGTCCTACCTCTTCTTATGTTCCGCGTTACCTGCAGAAGGGAACGCAAACCCCTATAATCGCCTACGATGGTAAAGATAGGGCACCCCTCGGAGGGGGGTGGTGTATAAGTCTCTATCAGAACCTACGATGGTCAGTATGCATCAAAAAAGTAAACCTTAGTTCTGTGCCTACGATATCCCTGTCTAAGTTTCTAAGACCTTATCATCGCCTACGATTTTCAGGATAAGGCGCCTCCTGGAGGGATGTCGGGTAAGTCCTTGGCCCTGCTTGTGGATAAGCTAGCCAAGCGAACCGGACGCACATGCCCAGAAAGTGGCCAACAAAACATGTATATATCCTCTGCTTTGACATCAAAAGCCCAAGGAGTGGCTCAGGGAGCATGTACAGCCTCTGCTTCATAAATCAATTCCAAAAGGGGTGACAAAACAATTAATGCCAGAAGTGGTTTCCGGTCTTCTATTTATAATACCCGAATATGGGTTGATTTGACTCTTCGCAAGTTCCAGAAGGGGTTTCCAGTCTTCTACCTATAATACCCGAATCTGGGTTGATTCAGTTCTTCGCAAATGCCAGAAGGGGTTTCCGGTTTTCTATCTATATTAATGTCGGATCAGGGTTGATTCGCTACTTCACAAATACCAGAAGGGGCTTCCCGGTCTAAAATATTTAATCACCCGAAAAGGGGTTATTTCGGACGTCCACTGAAGCTGAAAGGGAATCTCTGGTCTATAATCTGTAATACCCAAATCTAGGTTGATTCAGTTCTACACAAATATTGGAAGGAGCAACCCAACCTCGTCTCAATGCCGAGCCCAGGCGCAAATCTCAACCGGATGAAGGGTTTCGATCTCGACGCAAGGCGTCTGGATCTGGATTGGTTGGATTCTCAGAGTTGAACAAGAAAGATTTAGTCAACCCTCGCCCCAACTCAAATCTGATTTGGAAGCGCATTTCAATCATTATTAAGCATGAACTAAAGGCCTCTCCACTTGCTCAGGAAAGTATCTTTAATTTATACGTTCATCAATTCATTATCCAAGTATATCAAATGTTCGCACCAACACACGAAGCACTAATAAGCACTATATACATTTCATGTTTAAAGCGCTTCAATACTGTTAATCCCTCCAAGGGCGCATAATGCTCTATAAGAGTCCATAGGACGAACTCCAAATGAAGCGCGCCGGAGATATGAAACCTACCATGATATAACCATGAATAAATAAGAGCGTTTATGTTGAAATGCGCGATCACGTGTTCAATAATATCGTTGTTAGTCCTACCCCTATTTGCAAATACCATCACCATAGAACACTATACTCTATTGGCAAAATGAAGGATACTTCATACATTACATGATTTTTTACAAGAATATTTACAAGACGAATACATCTTCAAAAAAACACCTATATCCTAGTACTGCAACTCCTGTATAAGCAATAGTCTAATCCTCAATAGAATGCTTCTTATTCATGGGACCCTGAAGAAGTTGCGGAATAATGAATTGCAGTACATAAAAGCCCGTTGACTTTTCACATCATTTCTATGACCACGATGAATCATCCAAATGCCTAGGCTGCCACTTTAAAGCTTGGTTGAAAGCCTTTCCCATTTCACGAAGGTTTTCGTTTTCCTTTTTCAAGTCAAAACATCTTTGTGCAAAGACTGTTTCTCCTTTTGTAATTGCTTAATTTTGGAAGTATAAAAATCAACATGGTGAGAGTTTCCCTCAATACCCTTCCAATCATAACAATCTTTCATGTTGGCCTTAACATGTCTATGCCACCTGACGATAAGAGGATAATCCATTCTAGAGGGAAAGTCCCTTGTCTCAAGCTCAGAAGGTTCGGACCCTGTCGAAGCCTGCGAGACTCCAGAAGTAGCGATTCCAAGAGCACATCCCAAGATAGGTTCCCATTCTTCCAAGAGCACATCCCAAGATAAGTCCCTATTCTTCACATTTTGTCAGTATGTCTTTACATCTTGCCTCTAAGTCAATAGCTTGACGCTGGAGTTCATCCTTTTCTCCATCAAAATCGATAGAATGTTTTGTCTTTATATCTCTCTTCGTTTCAACGATGTTTTTATCCTTTTGCTTTATTTGAGACTCCAATAAACATATTTGTTCTTTAAAGCATTACGCAAGTAGCCCTCAGGGCATAGAAGATTCTTCATTAATGCCGGTGAGGGAATTCCCCGGGAAATCTCCTGAGCGCGGAGTAAATCGAACGCCTTTATCTACAAAGAAGGAAGTGTCTTCGGATAAACTTTTCTGTTCAAATTAATATACGAGCTACAGTTTGCAAAAACAATCATTAGGAGATGTAAATATTTGAGCCTTGGAAATACATGCCACAGAAAGAAAGTGAAAATGAATACAATTCACGTTCTTACGCGCTACGGTCAACTGAAATGAATACAACAAATTAATTTTTCTCTCTAATACTCCTTTCCTTTAAGTTACATATCAACTTCACATGATGTGTTCTAAGTTTCTTTAATATCATTTCCCTATCGTTCCTCAAGAAGTTGAAAGATGAATGGGGGTAGTTCATATAAATATGAGCTCTTTCAAGAAGTGTTCCCTGCCAGATTTATAAGGATGCTTTGTAAGAAAGTCCCTCCTCAGCCTAGAGAGGGAATGTAGGTCATCCTTGAAAAACAGCATAATCAAAGAAATAAGAATTTTCATCACTGTAAGAACGAATCATCGAGGGTCAATTTCCACAAGCAAAGAAGGAATTCAGAAACTGAGATTTATACCTGAGAAATGGAAGAGGCTGTATGCATCGCCTGTTCTCTTTCACCAAGTTCTAGGAGAGTGACTTCCTCAGTAAACCCACCATCTCCACTTGAGGTAACTAGGATATATGAAGAGTTAGCACTCATAAAGTCCAAGAAATCATCAACAAATGCAGCTTGCATACATTCCTCTCTGCTATCCTTATCGTGTCCACACTTGCGGACAAGATTATCATTATAGTCGCCAATATTACCAACTCCTATACAAAAAATCATATTTTTATCATCACTAGACGTTGAGTAATCGGGCATCTTTTCGACAAACAAGAGGTCCTCAACCTTCCCCTTTTTCCTTTTGGAAACCTCAGTGTCCCAATCTGAAGTAGTAGCACCTCCCAAGATTATATCCCGAAGGGATGAGGGAAGGAAAGGAAAGTCCAGTTTCGGAAACTTGCCACGATTATCATGGTAGACTGAAAAGAGAGTCTTTTCATACCATTCCGACACTATGTCTGGGAGATGCACCTTCAAAAACAAAGAAATCCAGTCTTGAGTGTCGTAAATTATCCGCTTAGCATCAGAAAGAATTGCTTCCCTTGTTCTCAACCTCCTTGTATGCTTCATCAACATATCTGACTACTCACACTTGAGGGTTGAGGCTTCAGCAGCTAAGGAACTTTTGCCAGCTCTTTCCCTCACAAGAAACACTCTCAGTTGGCTGCAGGCCTCTTCGTCACTGCTCTTCGCAAAGGTAAAATCGTGGAGCTTAGACTCTAACATGGCTTTCTTTTCTTAGAGTTCTTTCTTCTCCCAGGATAAGGAGGTAGCCGTCGCCCCAGCAAAATACCAATTATTGGATATCTAAAAGGGGGAACAATATAATATTATTTCTTACACTAAGAAGGCAGATAAAAAGTTTCAAGAAAATAAGAGTACAAACCAAAAATTGCCGTTTAACAAGATTAACGCAAGAATCAAACCATCCTTCGAAGGCAAACTCCGGAATAATGGAGACATCAACAGAAGGTAAAACAGGTCCGATAATCTTATCAGATCCAAGGCCTGTAAAGCAGAACTTGTGGGGTCACACAGCCGATAAGGAGAAGAGAGCAACTCACACTCTCTTAAATCTGAATCTCCCTAAAAATTAGATCTTAGAAAACCAGCAACAAAATCACTACCTATAGTCTCCGCTGAGGAAGGGCACACATTAGGAAAGCTTCCAGGAAAGGGTGCAAGGGGGTTGTATGATAGTCGACGAAAGGGCGACTCAACAATTTCATCTCCAAAAGGACGGGAGATAAATTTTGCCCTCTTATGACCTCTAATAGGACTGTTGTTGGCGGCCGAAGCAGACCTATTTTTAGACAAAGACCCAGGAAGGGTGGAGACCATGGAGGGTTGGCGTGAACCATCCCCAAGAAACACTGGACGTGAGGGAGAAGGTTGTCCAGGAAGATTTTGTCCTAAGGGTAAAGGGGCATGCCCGTAAATAGATTACGGGAATAACAGGGCAGAATGCTAATTCAAGACACCTGGAACTTCACCTACGACGATATCCACTTGAAGCCCTTTCAATCTTTCCCTCCGTTGAACAAAGCCCAGTTGACTTGCTCATGTTGGAGTTACCAATTTGTGAGATCTCGGACATTGTCCTTCCAGGTGATACCATAATATAAAGATGTATTTTAATCTAATTTCTATTTGATAATTGCACACAAACGACACACGGACAAACATGCGACATGGAATTTTTTTATCCCATTGGACAATGATCTTGGCTACGAAGATTGATGTCTGCATGTTAGATTACCTTCTATTATGAATTATATGGTTGTACAAATCTTGTTTCTCAAAAGCCCGATAATGAACGGGCATGAGTACAACTTATTAAAGGTCTCCATTAATCATCATCTCGGATGATTATTGAGAGTTTAACCTACGCTAGGGCCATCAATCCTCAATTCAAAGCATAATCCAAATTGGTGATTGAGGTTTTAATGGGAAAACCTACAACTAGTTAGATCTGAAATCCTGGGAAATAGTGTGACAAATTTCAATGAACAGTAATCTTTCTTTAGTAAATGCTATGCAGGAAAAAGGAGGAGAGAGAAAAAGAAGATTTTTTTTGGGAAAAAAAGATTCGCCTCGCCTCTCAACCATATATCTAAGACCGAATTAACGAACAGGATTTATGCAAGGAAAGCAAAAATATTTGTCAGAGGTAAAAAGTGAAAAGAAGAAGAATTTGTTTTCAAAATTCAGGGTCAATCTAGACCGCCTAAAGGGAGACCAACCAACACTCTCGATTGAGGGAGATCAAAAGACATAGAGATGACACTTCGGAAAAGACAAAAAGATTGACTTGAAAAGTGAAAAACACCCCTTCACTAGAGGGCAAATGTTACTACCAAAAATAACTCTGAAACTAGCTGATGGTGAAGATGTATATGAAGAATACAAGTACAGAAGAACCTTCTGAAAGCCAAGAGAATGACCTGAGAGTGACATAAACTGGCACCGTCCCAGAAGGAAGAAACTAAAGGTTCGTATAATGCCAACAAAGCTCATCCAGGAGGGATCTAACTAGAAGGATCTATCTGACAAGGTCAGACCGGTGGGATCCTTCCCACAGCGTCAACCCGGAAGGGAGTCCTATAATGAAAGGCCGTCTAGGTCAGAAACCAAGAAAAATGAAGGCAAGAGCTCTGGCAGTTGGGATCCGAAAGGACTCTTTGTGTTTACCTTCCTAATGCCGATACATCAGGAGGCTGAAGCACCAAGAGCATAAAGGCAGTAAGACATAAAGAGTATCTGGGACCAGTTTCCGAAACACCTACCGTATAAGCACCGAAAGGTCGTATTGATAGACAACAAACAAATCACCTAGAGCAACCTTCCAGAAGATAAGGCTATATCCGAAAATCCCACCAGCAATCGAGAGTGTAGCTAAAACCGCTTTCCGAATGTCGTTTGGATTTTATGAGTGGTTGGTCATGCCATTCGGGTTGACCAATGAACCCGCATATTTTGTGGATCTTATGAATAGGGTATTCAGGGATCAATTGAATAAGTTTGTTCTTATGTTCATAGACGATATCTTGGTTTACTCGAGGACAGAGGAAGAATGCAAGGAACATTTGAGGATAGTGATGGTGGTATTGAGGAAACACCAATTGAAAACGAAGTTTTCTAAGTGTCACTTCTGGAGGTGGGAAGTGAGGTTCTTGGACCATGTTGTTTCAGAGAATGGTATTGCCATGGATCATACGAAGGTGGCTACAGTGCAAGATTGGTCTACACCCAGGAATTCAACGGATGTAAGAAGTTTCTTGGAGTTAGCTGGATATTATCATAAGTTTATCCAAGACTTCTCCAAGATAGCGACACCGTTAACTCAGTTGACCAATAAGAATCAAGATTTTGTTTGGTACGAAAGGTATGAGAATGCATTAAAGAGTCAAAAAGAGAATTTAACGTGCGCACCAATATTGGTTATTCCTAAAGGGAACAAAGAGATGACGGTATACACAGATGCTTATGGTACCGGACTAGGTGTTGTATTAATGCATGGAGGCAGGGTTGTAGCTTATACAAGTCGACAGCTGAAACCGCATGAGAAAAGATATCCTACCCATGATTTAGAATTGGCAGCGATCGTGTTCGCATTGAAGATGTGGAGATATTATCTCTTAGGAGAAAGATTTGAGTTGTTTACTGATCATAAGTCGTTAAAGTATTTTCTCCCAGAAAGATTTAAATCTCCCTCAGTAGAGATGGTTAGAGTTCTTGGCTTCATATGACTTCGATATCGCATACACACCGGGGAAGGGCAATGCGGTAGCTGATGCACTGAGTAGGAGACATGTCAGTTTAGGGGCTATGTTTCTTGAATGGAAGCAACTGGAGTATTTCGCAGGGTACGATTTCAGACTAAAGTGTGAATTGGATCCAGAGATGTTTGCAAGTTTGACGATCGGACCCACTTTGATTGAGAGGATTGGTTCTAGTCAGAGGAACGATCCTAACTTATTGGAAATCATCTCCAAGTTAGAGACGGGTATCGATGAGGAGATAAAACAAATATGGGCTTGATCGAGAAGGATGGGTTCAAAAAAAATGGGAGACTGGTTGTACCCTATGTCAATGGATTGAGAGATAAAGTACTTAAAGAATGTCATCACTCAAAACTGACTATACTTCCCGGTGGTAACAAAATGTATCGAGACATGAAGCAGACCTACTACTGGGAAGGGATGAAAAGAGACGTTGGGAAGTTTATATCCAAATGCATGAATTGCCGGCTAGTTAAAGCCGAGTAAAAGAAGCCTAGTGGTTTGTTGCAACCACTGGAAATTCCCGAGTGGAAATGGGAACAAGTCTCAGTGGAATTCATTGATGGTTTACCAAGGACCGGATCAGGTCACGATAATATTTGGGTGATTGTGGATCGATTGACTAAAAGTGCAAGGTTTATACCAGTCAAATCAAATAGAACAGCAGCTAAGTTATCAGAACTGTATATGAAGTGGGTAGTGAGATTTTATGGAGTACCTAAAAGTATTGTGAGTGACCGTGATCCGTTATTTACTAGTGGGTTTTGGAAGAGCTTACGAGAGGCTTTAGGGTCAGAATTACATCTCGGTACCGCATACCATCCTCAAACTGATGGTCAACTAGAGAGGGTGAATCGTGTGTTCAAGGATCTCTTGAGAGCTTGTATATTGGATTTTGGAGGGTCATGGGATGACCATTTGCATCCAGTTGAGTCGCATATAATAATAGTTGTCAATCCAGTATTGGTATAGCTCCATTTGAAGCTTTGTATGGAATACCGTGCAATTCACCATCATGTTTGTTGGAGACTAGTGAGAAGTTTGTGCTTGGGCCGGATATGATAAGAGAAACTTCAGATAAGATCAAGGTTTTCCAACAACGAATGAAAACCGCCCAAGATAGGCAAAAGAGTTATGTTGACAAAGATAAAGAGACTTGAAATTCTTCGTTGGAGACTTAGTATTTGTCAAGATTTCTCCGTCAAAGAGCGTGATTCGATTTGGTAGGAGAGGCAAGTTAGCACCAAGATATGTTGGTCCATTCCCAGTCCTCGAGCAAGTTGGGAATCTAGCATATAAAGTTGGATTACCTGACAGGATGGCGGGGGTTCACAACGTATTTCATGCTTCCCAGCTAAGGAAGTTCATGCACGACCCTGATTTGGCTATTTCACCTGATCAGTTAGAAGACATCGGCGTAGAACATGAGGCGGATGGAAACAGCAGGCCGATTCGTATTGTCGAGTACGATACCAAGCAACTTCGAAGGAAGACAGTGAAACTGGTCAAGGTTCAGTGGGGCGATAATGAGAATGACTGTACTTGGGAAGCAGAGGAGAACACAAGGAAGACGCATCCAGAACTCTTTGCTTGGTAAGATTTTAATAGTGACATTTATTCCCTTGTTTGTAAACCGCATGCTGGTATAGGATTGTTGTGATATTATGTATGTTTGATTGTTTGTAAATGGCTGATAGGCATGCAGGACATCCTTGTATGTTTTGGTTAAGGAATTTCGGGGGCGAAATTTCTTAAGGGGGGAGAATGTAATGACCCGCATTCTACGTATCGGAGGGTCGTAGAATATTTATTTCATTTACGTACGAAGTCGTATGGTCGCATAACTTTGGGGAACGAATATTGGGGTCATCTCACATGTTCACGATTTTACCGTTTGGGAGATATGGCTAAAAAAAGGTTTGGAAGGTGAAAAACAGCTTAACCGGGCCTAATTAGGGTGATTAGTAGCTAGGCCCACAATCCATTTCGGAACTAGGGTTATGGGAAGGCTGATAGTTTTTGGGGAAAATCAATTTTTGTCATTTTTCAGCCGCCACTCACACCTTTTGAAACCTAATAATGGCCTCCATCCTCTAAATCACTACCAAATCACCTTCTAATCACTAATTAATAAGATCTACATCAAATCAAGGCGTTTTAGCATAGAAATCAAGGTGGAGCTGTTGTGTTGCATTGGAAACCACGCCAAAATAATAGAGTTTCATATCTAAGAATTTATTTGTGGCTAAGGTGAGTGATTTGCACATTTTTACGGGTTAATTAGGGATGCTTAGTGTTAATTAGAAAAATTATGCACTATAAAAATCCGAAAAAATATATAGAAATTCCGAAATATTATTTTATGCCTCTATTAGAAATTTGGGTTAATTTGGACATATTTTGCTAATCCTAAAGTTAGGCCATGATTAAGGGTAAAACATGGGTTTTGGATATGTTTGATCCATATTGACATGATTATTCATCGTTTTGGTGTTCATGATTGATTATACATGTTGCTATGACTATTTGGTATGATTTGTGATTGCATAGAGCAGTTGAAATGGTCGAAAACGCTGTCGTGTGGCGTAAATAGTTCGTTGGAGAAGTTGTAGGAAATAGTGCAAGAAAAGGGGATCGGATCGGGTCTCGAACTCGCTCGTGGAGCACCGCACGATCCACCCCATCTCCTCCAAACCGACCCGGTCGTGACATCGATTCGTGACCAAGGCACCATGATCCGACCCGAACCACTTGTCTTGAACCCAAAAGATGACGAGCCAATCCAACCAGGAGCTCACGAACCGACCGCGTGAAGTGGAACGATCTGACCAGAACTGATGAGCATCACAAGCCACCACGAGAGATAGCTCATGACCCGACCTAGAGTGCCATTCCCGAACCATGCTTGCATATCCGAACTGACCCGATGTTGGAGAGGAAGACCGAACCGAAGTGCTAAGAATGAAGAAGCCACAAACCGGGTGTTACACTCCGAACCGAACCGCGACAACCTAATGGACGAACCACGAACCGGAGAGGTATTCACGACCCGAACAAAATTGATGGTCACGAATTGATATGATGACCAAAACCCGAGATGCAAAGGTAGTTCAAATAGGAAATTAGAACTCAGGATCCAGATGGGAACCAACGAGTTAATTTCATGAGTTGGACTTTGCTGCGGGACGTGTGCAAAGGGGTTATCGATGTCTATAGCTTTGACTCACCACTGAGAGACGGATATTGGCTATGGGTCAGTGTAGTGGAGTTGTCATGACTCCATGGGGCAAAGTGACCGTAGCAGGGTTATGAGCTAGTGTATTGGAGTTGGCATGACTCCATGGGGGCAGAATGGATATAACAAAGGATTAGTGGCTATGGATCAGTGCAGTGGAGCCGTCATGACTCCATGGGGCAGACTGATCGTAGCAAAGAATTGGGTTATCAAAGTGGTAGATATCGTATACTTTACGCACTGAGTGAGAGATGTGAGGATGATTGTTATGTTTGATGTTTGCTATCACCATGGCATGTACACCCCTCCCCATTATTTTCACACCATGTGTCAGTGTCACCTTAGAGTATTGTACATCCTGTTGTGCTAACTCTTTGGTTGCAGGTTCAGGTATGGTTATGTATACCTGTTATTGTTTTGTTCTTGCTGCTTATCGCTCATACCAAACTTTTGTCTGACCCAGAGTTTTACATCTCTTCTTATTACTCTGGGTGCTCATAAACGAGCAGACTAGAGACAGGTTAGCTTGTTATGCACGAGTAGCTGCTTGGAGACGAGCAGGAGGTTTACACGTATCATTTCCATATATTCTACTTGTGTTATTGCTGGTCACTTGTAACAACCCGCATTTTTATAACATGTTAAAACAAGAAATCAAGGCAGAATTAAATTTTAAAGTTAGAATCAGGGGAAACGGGTTATGCCATTTCGTTCGTCTCGAAATTTTACATGAAATAGAGTCCGAGTTTTCGAAAATAGGAGTCCGTATGAAGAAGTTATGGCATGTACAAGTTTCAGCAGTTTTCAGGCAGCACTGGACCAGGTGGTCGACCTACCCCCCCCCCCTCCCCGCCCAGTCGACCATAGGGTCGACCTACCCCCCAGGTCGACCATAGTGTCGACCCCCCCCCCCTTACAGGTCGACCTGGTCGGCCTGGTTTGACCCAAAACTCATTTTTGAGGCCTGAGACATGTTTTGATGGTCTGGATTGATTCTAGGGTTAATCTAAGGGCCTAAACTAGTTCCTACACATATATAAACATCCTAAGGCCTAGCCTAATTCATATGTCACCAAAATACTGCTGTACTTCCTCTTGATCATGTCCACCGCTCTCTAAACTTTTCTCTGAGCCTCTAAACTAGAGATTAAAGCTTCTACAGCAATTCTACAACAATTCAAGAAGATAAATCAATGTCTATGCAATGTTCTACGACAATTTTAGTTCTTAATTCATTAGCCATGCTCTGTAAGTTCTAAGTTATTTTCAGATTAAAATAATTAAATTTAATATGGACATGTGATGAAGTGAAATTAGACTTTTGATTCAATTCTTATTTCTTCTTGGATCTCGATCTTGAGAACTTTTCTATCTTTATTCGCATGACAAGTTTATGGTCTATTCAACCTGTTGTAAATCAATTTTTCTTGGTTCATGTTGATATTATTATCAAGATCTATTCTTTATGCCTGAGATGATGCTTTTATGTCGTTTTCTCTCTGATCTTGTTTTTATTGCAACTTCTACCTCCCCCTATTTATTTTCTTTTGATGAACCTAGGTCAATTTCGGACCTAGGCCTAAACTGCGATATACGTGCGATGGTATACGGGGGAAATATTGGAATATTGCCTAGTGGAATATATGTGTTTGGTGGAATCTAAGGCATAATATGAAAATTTGATGTTTGGGGATAATTTACCATTAACATGAAACTTGATATTTGAGTATTGTCATAATAATGGTAATTGCAAGAATGGGGATTGGCATAAATAATTTGATATTGATCTTGATATATATAATTTGATATGGATCTTGATATATATATATATATATATACACATAATTTGACATGGATCTTGATATATGTAATTTGGCTAGAACTTGTTATGAGTAAATTGGTGTAAACGTAGTATACATGTAATTTTGGGTATAAAACTTGATCTATGTAAATTGGGCATAGCTCTGTAAACATGTAAATCATGAATCTTGACATATGTAAAGCGGCATGAAAATTGGTATATGTGTAAATTGGCATACATGTAAAACGGCTTAAATTGAACATATGTAAATTTGGTACGAATTGGGCATATGTAAAATTTACATGTAATCTAGAACTTGGTTATATGTTAATTATGTAAAATTTAGAGTTGAAACATATATGATAATTTATGACTTAGTGGAGGTTTAATATGAACGCGCCTAAGTTGGGTTTTGGGTAATTGGCATGTATTGTAAATAAAAGGCTATAACTTGGCATAACGTTATAGTGAATTATGATAATAATTTGGGAATACGTTTTGGGGCAAAAATGTGAATCATGAACATTTCTATATGTTAAACACATGAACTGATATTGGGGTTTTGGGTGGAATACGACCATTAATGAACCTTTGACACGAGGTTAGACTCAGTTTGTGGTGTAAATCTTCCCGGAACCACCCGGCAAATCCAGTAGCCACAAAGTGTCAGTCTAATGTGAGAGGTCGAAGATCGAATTGTAGGCATAACGATTTATGACACGAGGTTAGACCCAGTTTGTGGTGTAAATCTGCCCGGAACCACCCGACAAATCCAGTGGCCACAAAATGCACGGTCTAATGTGAGAGGTCATGATTCGTTCGTCATAATGAATAAATTAAGGAATACTAACCGTAATAAGACGTGGGTATGGTTAGAGGGTTAGGTGGCTTGACATGGAAATTTGACATGTAACTGTGGACCTAACCGGTATGAGTTGAGAACATGTAAAACTTATAAGTGTAGGCTCAACCAACATAACTGTTAATCAGACCAATGGGTGGGTTAAGTAATATAACTAGACTAATGACACTTAACCAATATGATATGAATGGGTAGGTTAAGTAACATAGCTAGGCCGATGACACTTGACCGTTATAATATAATTAGCGGATGGGTTGGGCTAACTTGAATAGGTTGATAACACCCAATCGTTATAACCTGATGTGTGGTAGGGTTAAGTAAACACACGAGGATAACACTTAACAATTATATGACTGGTGGATGGGGTTAAGTTAACATGCACTTAACTAATATAACGTGATGCGTGGTAAGATTAAGTAACAACAGAGGGTAACACTTAACCGTCACAACATGATAAGTAGGTGGGCTAAGTCAATGTACACTTAACCAATATGACATGACATGCGGTGGGGTTAAGTTAACACAAGGGAGAACACTTAGCCAGTATAACAAGGCTTGCGGTAGGGTTAAGTAACACAAGGAATAACACTTAACCAGTATAACATGATGTGTGGTAGGGTTAAGTAAAACAAGATGAAACACTTAACCAACTTAACGTAATGGACGGAGAGGGTTAAGTACATATCGGGTTGGTGGGTAATATTAGTAAATATAGGCCCACAAACTTAACCATTAATAAGCACGCTAGAATAGGTGGATTAAGTACATCACGGGAAGGTGGGTAATATCTGTATATATAGGCCCACACACTTAACCAGTAGGAAACCCTAGTAACGGGGACCCATTTCAGCAGTAACCCAAATCAGGTATCAACTGTACCCTGAAACTAGGCAGGGTGGGGAACGATTACTGGGCTGATTGTAAGTGGTCAAATGACGGCGGTGGGTGCACAGTGTAGGTCTAACGAGGTGCGGGCGTGCACACACTCCGGAGCAGACAACCAGGGCACTGGGGACACCAGTAGTATAACCTATGCCTTCTAGAATTGCGTCGGGCCGCCACCATGGGTCTTGATACACCCCATGGTGGGACCAACATAGGTATCTACAATCATTGGGGGCCGTATGACTCACATAGGTAGCATAATCCCTAGGTTGGACCTAGGTGGCATAAACCCTAAATCCGAGAAGTGTTCAATAGGTACCATAATCCCTAGGTTGGACCTAGGTGGCATAAATCCTGGTTGAATCTAGGAAGCGCTCACTAGAAAACCCTAGATTAGATCTAGGTAATAAATAATAGATGTACACGTGAAAATAACCTTAATTTCGGGGATTGGGATCACTTTATGATTTTATCATTTTATATAGATTACTAGTTGGGACACTAGTTAGGTGGTGCAGAGCAAATAGGTATCATTTTAACTGGTGAAGCAGAGAAATCTTGCGATGCTTGATAGAAATCTTGCGAAACTATACTTAGTTCATCTTAAATGGGAACTTTGCAATGTTATACATGACAGAAATCCTATGATGTTATTCTTAGTTATCGTGCTTGTAGCTTATCTTGTCATCATGCTCGTGTTTACTTTCAGTTTATTCATGCCATGTTATCTTTACCTGTTTTTATGCTGAAAGTCACTAGGACTTACTCAGTCTTTATGACTGTCCCGTTTTGTTTCGCCTCTTTTTCTTCCGTTCCCCCCAGGTTCGCAGGGTGGAAATACAGCTTAGTTCGGATCTTACCAAGCTCCAAGGCTCTTTCATGTGCTGCTTGGATCTCTCTTGGCTATGGCTTGCTTTGCTATATTGGGGAATACTTCAATTTATTTTCATGCTTCTTTGTTTTTGAGCAAGACAGATATTTTAGCTATGTAATTGGGTATTGGAAGTTGATGGTCTTTTATTGTAAACAATTATATTTAATAAATGATTTGAATTACTTCTACTTTACCTTCCGCTGTTTTTATATGTTTGTCTTGTAATATTTCTGTTCCAGTACCCATAATGTTCCATTGAAGTTAAGGCATTCCCTTTGTGAGTGACCTTAATTGATGTGGGGTGTTACATTTGGTATCAGAGAAGAAGGTTACCAGACTGGGCAAAAGCTTTTAAAAACCTTCTGAAATTATTTTCAAAATGTTTACAAAGAAGCATTTTTCTAAAGAAAAGTTTTGTTTCATGAAAGGCGTATTCCCCAAAGCCATATGCACTATCTTTTGATTCTCTCCTTGAGTCTCTTCTCTCTTTCTTTTTCACCATAGTTTGTAGGCATGCGACACATGTAGGAGGGCAAAGTAGTGTCTAACCTCCTTCTGTAGCCGTAGTAGCTTTACTTGCGACTAATCTTATCTCAAGCTTTGTAGGGTTGCCGTGCGAGGGAAGTAGCTTTCGAGAAACTTTTCAACAAGCTATACAAGGATAGTAGGAACGAGGATAAAGAACACAAGTCTAAGGATGAGAAACTTGTTGATATGGCTTAATCCACGAAGAGGAAAAAGGTGAAAGGAAAGAGGCCAAGTGAAAGAATAATAAAAACCCATGACAAGAGAGAATATCTTTAGTATGGTAAAAAGGGACATGTAATAAGTATTGTAGGACAAGGACAAGGGCAAAGAACAAGATCGTCGAGAGGGCAATTGTATGCTCTCACTACTAGCGTACCTAAGAGAGGTGGTAACGTTTCTATTAAAGGTTTAGCTTTTCTTTTCTATCATCCCATTAGAACTTTGTTTTTGTACATCGCATCCTTTTAATTCTGCTTCGATAGTTGAAGTCTCTGCACCTTAGTACTAGCATAGTAGAGGATCCCATTTTATTCTCAAATCCTATTAGGGAATCGGCTCATTTATTCATGACTTGTTTGGATTTGGGAATGTCTATGCTAAGTGTTGAGTTTAGAAGTAATGCTTATGTTTTTTTGGGCTATGGATTGATTCCAGGGATGGAGTGGTTATCCAGTAATGGTGCCATTCTCGAGTATGAAAAGAGGGTAGTTAGACGCTCGACTTGCCTTGGTAATGCCCTCGAAGTCTAGTGTAACCCTTAGGGTTCTGCCATGTTTAGTTACCTAGAATCTCTTCATACATTTATCAATCCGTTCTTGATACATTTATTGATTCGCTCGAGTAGTGTTCGCCACTAAAGCGGATGGTTCATCTCGCTTATGCATGAGTTATAGAAAATCACCTTAGTAAGTACACTTGGCAACATGGTTGGCATTTGTTTATTTTCAAGAGAAAATTCATTTATGTGGAATACCTTCTAGTAAGTGAACGAGATCCGAAATTCACTAGTGAATTTTGGAGAGCTTGCATGAAACCATGAGTACGTAGTTATGTTTAAGTCGAGTATACTAGAAGAAGAATAAGTAAAAGTGGAACGAGAGGCAACAGTGGAATGAGTTCCAACTCATATTTTGGAAACAAGAAATAAGAATCTTCGAAATTATGAAGTTAAAGAAGGACAAAGCACAATGGAGTTAAGCTCAAGGAAATACGACTTAGAAGATTGAAGACTAGACACGCGCATCATATCTCTTTTTAAGAGTATATCCTTGATCCCTCTTTTCCTGTAGAGCTTACTTGTATGCTATCTTTTAAGTATAACCTCTCGGACCTATTCTCAATCCTATTTCTGTTGCAAACCCCATAGGGAGTATGACTTATCTGTTAGTAATACATGTTGGGGCTTGAGGGTGTCCGTTGGGTTGGCTAAACTTTTTGGGTTTGATAGGATATGGGCTGGTGCTTAGGGAGATCTTCTCCTATTCAGTGTATATGTAACGTAGATTTCCAGCTTTGACATTGCCTAAGGGGCACAAAGTTTTTACTTGCTTCTATCATTCGGCTATATCTTTAGGTAGGAATAATTGGGTGAAACATGTGTTTGAGACATGTTATGATTGATTGTTGCAAGTGGTTGCAAGTGGTTGCTCGTGGTTGCATAACACATATTAGGCACTAGATCGGCTCAGACACATTTTCATATTGCATATGCATGAGTGTTTATACTTGTTTATGGATGAGATTGAATGTGTTATCATGTCAATGTTGCATATGGATGGATGTTTGTGCACACATATAGTGTTTATGTGACTAGGACTATTTGCATACATGTTGGACTCATGGCACTAATCATATTTTGCATTAACAAGATCAATTAGGCCTGATCATTTGCATTAGATAAGGAACATATACACACACTTTCTGCATATGTTCATACAGTATTAGAAATCTCTTAAGGACAATGGATGCCTGTGATTGATGATTGAGTAGATGGGTGATTGGATGGTAGGACACATTCTTCTTAACTTGAAGATTTCGGGGACGAAATCCTTTAAGGAGGGGAGAATGTAACAACCCGCATTTTTATAACATGTTAAAACAAGAAATCAAGGCAAAATTAAATTTTAAAATCAGAATCAGGGGAAACGGGTTACACCATTGTGTTCGTCTCGAAATTTTACATGAAATAGAGTCCGAGTTTTCTAAAAACGGAGTCCGTATGAAGAAGTTATGGCATGTACAAGTTTCAGCAGTTTTCAGGCAGCACTGGACCAAGGGGTCGACCATAGGGTCAACCTACCCCCCCCCCCCAGGTCGACCATAGGGTCGACCTACCCCCCAAGTTGACCATAGTGTCGACCCCCCCTACAGGTCGACCTGGTTTGACCCAAAACTCAATTTTGAGGCCTAAGACATGTTTTGATGGTCCGGATTGATTCTAAGGTTAATCTAAGGGCCTAAACTAGTTCCTACACCTATATAAACATCCTAAGGCCTAACCTAATTCATACAATAATTCATATGACACCAAAATACTGCTGGACTTCCTCTTGATCATGGCCGCTGCTCTCTAAACTTTTCTCTTAGCCTCCAAACTAGATTCAAACTAGAGATTAAAGCTTCTACAGCAATTCTACAACAATTCAAGAAGATAAATCAATGTCTCTGCAACGTTCTACGACAATTTTAGTTCTTAATTCATTAGCCATGTTCTGTAAGTTCTAAGTTGTTTTCAGATTAAAATAATTAAATTTAATATGGACATGTGATGAAGTGAAATTGGACTTTTGATTCAATTCTTGTTTATTCTTGGATCTCGATCTTGAGAACTTTTCTATCTTTATTCGCATGACAAGTTTATGGTCTATTCAGCCAGTTGTAAACCAATTTTTCTTGGTTCATGTTGATATTATTATCAAGATCTATTCTTTATGCCTGAGATGATGCTTTTATGTCGTTTTCTCTCTGATCTTGTTTTTATTGCAACTTCTACCTCCCCCTATTTATTTTCTTTTGATGAACCTAGGTCAATTTCGGACCTAGGCCTAAACTATGATATACGTGCGATGGTATACGGGGGAAATATTGGAATATTGCCAAGTGGAATATATGTGTTTGGTGGAATCGAAGGCATAATATGAAAATTTGATGTTTGGGGATAATTTACCATTAACATGAAACTTGATATTTGGGTATTGTCATTATAATGGTAATTTCAAGAATGGGGATTGGCATATATAATTTGATATTGATCTTGATATATATAATTTGATATGGATCTTGATATATATATATATATATATATATATATAATTTGACATGGATCTTGATATATGTAATTTGGCTAGAACTTGTTATGAGTAAATTGGTGTAAACGTAGTATACATGTAATTTTGGGTATAAAACTTGATCTATGTAAATTGGGCATAGCTCTGTAAACATGTAAATCATGAATCTTGACATATGTAAAGCGGCATGAAACTTGGTATATGTGTAAATTGGCATACATGTAAAACGGCTTAAATTGAACATATGTAAATTTGGTACGAATTGGGCATATATAAAATTTACGTGTAATCTAGAATTTGGGCATATGTTAATTATGTAAAATTTAGAGTTGAAATATATATGATAATTTATGACTTAGTAGAGGTTTAATATGAACGCGCCTAAGTTGGGTTTTGGGTAATTGGCATGTATTGTAAATAAAAGGCTATAACTTGGCATAACGTTATAGTAAATTATGATAATAATTTGGGAATACGTTTTGGGGCAAAAACGTGAATCATGAACATTTCTATATGTTAAACACATGAACTGTTATTGGGGTTTTGGGTGGAATACGACCATTAATGAACCTTTGACACGAGGTTAGACTCAGTTTGTGGTGTAAATCTTCCCGGAACCGCCCGGCAAATCCAGTAGCCACAAAGTTTCAGTCTAATGTGAGAGGTCGAAGGTCGAATTGTAGGCGTAATGATTTATGACACGAGGTTAGACCCAGTTTGTGGTGTAAATCTGCCCGGAACCACCCGACAAAATCAGTGGCCACAAAATGCACGGTCTAATGTGAGAGGTCATGATTCGTTCGTCATAATGAATGAATTAAGGAATACTAACCATAATAAGATGTGGGTATGGTTAGAGGTTAGGTGGCATGACTTGGAAATTTGACATGTAATTGTGGACCTAACCGGTATGAGTTGAGAACATGTAAAACTTATAAGTGTAGGCTCAACCAACATAACTATTAATCAGACCAATGGGTGGGTTAAGTAATATAACTAGACTAATGACACTTAACCAATATGATATGAATGGGTAGGTTAAGTAACATAGCTAGGCTAATGACACTTGACCGTTATAACATGACTAGCGGATGGGTTGGGCTATCTTGAATAGGTTGATAACACCCAATCGATATAACCTGATGCGTGGTAGGGTTAAGTAAACACACGAGGGTAACACTTAACCATTATATGACTGATGGATGGGATTAAGTTAACATGCGCTTAGCCAATATAACGTGATGCGTGGTAAGGTTAAGCAACAACAGAGGGTAACACTTAACTGTCACAACATGATAAGTAGGTGGGCTAAGTCAATGTACACTTAACCAATATGACATGACATGCGGTGGGGTTAAGTTAACACAAGGGAGAACACTTAGCCAATATAACAAGGCTAGCGGTAGGTCTAAGTAACACAAGGAATATCACTTAACCGGTATAACATGATGTGTGGTAGGGTTAAGTAAAACAAGATGAAACACTTAACCAACTTAACGTAATGGACGGAGAGGGTTAAGTACATATCGGGTTGGTGGGTAATATTAGTAAATATAGGCCCACAAACTTAACCATTAATAAGCACGCTTGAATAGGTGGGTTAAGTACATCACGGGAAGGTGGGTAATATCTGTATATATAGGCCCACACACTTAACCAGTAGGAAACCCTAGTAACGGGGACCCATTTCAGCAGTAACCCAAATCAGATATCAACGGTACCCTGAAACTAGGCAGGGTGGGGCACGATTACTGGGCTGATTGTAAGCGGTCAAAAGATGACGGTGGGTGCACAGTGTAGGTATAACGGGGTGCGGGCATGCACACACTCCGAGCAGACAACCAGGGCACTGGGGACACCAGTAGTATAACCTATGCCTTCTAGAATTGCGTTGGGCCGCTACCATGGGTCTTGATACACCCCATGGTGGGACCAGCATAGGTATCTACAATCATTGGGGCCCCTATGACACACCTATGTAGCATAATCCCTAGGTTGGACCTAGGTGGCATAAACCCTAAATCCGAGAAGTGTTCAATAGGTAGCATAATCCCTAGGTTGGACCTAGGTGGCATAAATCCTGGTTGAATCTAGGAAGCGCTCGATAGAAAACCCTAGATTAGATCTAGGTAATAAATAATAGATGTACACGTGAAAATAACCTTAATTTCGGGGATTGGGATCACGTTATGATTTTATCATTTTATATAGATTACTAGTTGGGACACTAGTTAGGTGGTGCAGAGCAAATAAATATCATTTTAACTGGTGAAGCAGAGAAATCTTGCGATGCTTGATAGAAATCTTGCGAAACTATACTTAGTTCATCTTGAATGGGAATCTTGCAATGTTATACATGACAGAAATCCTATGATGTTATTCTTAGTTATCGTGCATGTAGCTTATCTTGTCATCATGCTCATTTTTACTTTCAGTTTATTCATGCCATGTTATCTTTACCTGTTTTTATGCTGAAAGTCACTAGGACTTACTCAGTCTTTATGACTGACCCGTTTTGTTTCGCCTCTTTTTCTTCCGTTTCCTCCCCCCTAGGTTCGCAGGGTGGAAATACAGCTTAGTTCGGATCTTACCAAGCTCCAAGGCTCTTTCATGTTTTGCTTGGATCTCTCTTGGATATGGCTTGCTTTGCTTTATTGGGGAATACTACAATTTATTTTCATGCTTCTTTGTTTTTGAACAAGATAGATATTTTAGCTATGTCATTGGGTATTGGAAGTTGATGGGCTTTTATTGTAAACAATTATATTTAATAAATGATTTGAATTATTTCTACTTTACCTTCCGCTGTTTTATATATGTCTATCTTGTAATATTTCTGTTCCAGTACCCATAATGCTCCATTGAAGTTAAGGCATTCCCTTTGTGAGTGACCTTAATGGATGTGGGGTGTTACATCACTACTTTGGGCATTAGTAGTGTACCTTCCTATTTTGCTATAGAGACAGTTTTAAAAGTTGTAATAGTGATGGTTTGGATCATAAGCTGCATTTTGAATTTTCCCGCTGCTATGATGGTTTAGTTTTCAGCTTATGCACTGTCTCGCCTATTTTACATCAAGTTATGTTATTATTATATTTTGTTCCATCTGCTATGAGATATACTATAGGTTCTTTGAAGATTCATCGTTTCAAAACCCTTTTTCCTTTGACGACCATCCCGTACTGGTTGGACATCGGCGCAGCACATTTCAGGGAAATGTCGGTTGGTGCGGGCCGGGCCATCACATGTATCATGTCGATCGTTTAGCATTCAGGATCTCTTGAGGAGCAAACTTTTTGGCTGTAGGAGAGTTATTGAGCTCTAAAGAAAAACATCTGGTTCACTGTGGCCATGAGGTATGTTTACTTCATATTTTTATTGTTTACAACCACTTATTTAGATACATGTTTAACATATCTTAAAGCTTCATTATATGATGATATCTTTGAATTATACTTTAGAACAACGAATATGCACACATTTTGAACTACCAGCATGCTCATGGAAAAACCAACGTTATTATAGTCGATACTTAAAAATCTAAAGATTGTAATGAAATTTAATTAATGCATGGAACATACAACAAATTATTCCAAACTATTCATAGTTTTAAACTTTCATTTATTATGAGTGTTGGAACTTGGAAGGGGGATGCCAAGAAATTAATTTTCATTCATTATTAAACAGAAGTGGGATGGTGAGCATGGCTCAGTTTAGAAACTAAACCTTCTTGTAACACCCCGTAATTTTAACAACATTAAAGAGGATAAATTAAATATTAATTAATTTAATAATCAGAATTAAGGGAAACGGACTGCGCCATTGCGTCCTCTCGAAATTCTGGTCAAGATAGACATTGGGTTTGCGTAAAACGGACACCGTAGGAAGAAGTTGTGAAGGTTTGAAGTTTGTATACGCGCAAGATAATTATATATACATATACATACATATATATATATATATATATATATATATATAACAGTTCAAACCTATCCAGAAAACAAAATTTTAGTTCAAATTTCGAAAATCCTGTAGGCGGTAAAATTTCTGCCCCAGGGGTGTCGACACCATAATGGTGTCGACCCCATAACAGGGGGTCAACCCCTGGGTCGACCCCATAAAGAGGGGTCGATCCCCCCAGGGCTGAGGTGGTAGTTGATTTCTAGGAGCTGACAGCTATAAACAAAGGTCCATTTCTCTTGTTTTCTTCACTGGAAATCAATGGAGGCCAAACATTGTCGATTCCTAAACTTAAACGAATCCTTTTCTTTAACAACAATCAACTGTAGCTGATCAGTTAGAGATTCAAGTATAGATCTGAGATCCAACACCAACAATTCCTCTTTTGTCTTATAAAATCCAAACACTGTGAGTTTTTAGTAACTTTTAGATTTAAATGAATAAACGTAAAAATGATATGACTATAGTTTGGATTTATTCCTATGACTGAATTATACCAGATCTATTGTAAATTGTGAATCTATGACATTCTGAATTTGTTATGACTTGGATTTCAATCTTTATCATATCAGATTTATTGTGACTTGTGAACCTATGACATTCTGACATAACTATGATGTGGATCTTAAACTTTACTATGTCAGATCTACTTTTTGATTTTAGATCCAGTTTATTATTTAGATCACCATATGCCTATCATATTGGATCAGAACTAGTTGGACATCTAAATCATTATTTAGATCTTGTTATGTTACTATGACATTCCTACCATGTTAGAACTAGTTATTATCATAAGTTCATTAGATCTATTCTTATATGTCCGCCTTATCACTATGCCAATATATATTTATGCTAGTTATGTTAGAATAACCACTATTATCATCGTCCCATCACATTTTCCTTTTCAATGTTTATGGCCAGGCTACTTTCCAGTCTAGGCATGCCGCTAAATATATGTGAATGCGTTAGTTAGGGCGCGGGGGAAAACATTGAAATTGGCATTACATGGATAATGTTTATGAACATGAATTTGGACATATAATTCAATATGAACATAATGGGAAAAAGGGGAAAGAACTCCAATAAAGACATAGGTAAAATTGGATAATAATGAAATGCCTAGGATTACAGTAATTAGAAACTGTAACAGCACTTATGACACGAGGTTAGATTGCACCTGCGGTGGAAGTCTGCCCGGAACCAACCGGCATATTCAGCGACCGCAAATGCTGAATCTAATGTGAGAGGTCTAAGTGCACAAATATGAGACATGCTAATACACGAGGTTTAGCCCGATTTGTGGAATAAATCTGCCCGTACCCGCCCGGCATGTCCAATATCCACAAATGGTAGGCTTAATGTGAGAGATCTAGCATACTGTAACCATAAATGAAAATACGGTAATAAATTGGAATACCTAACCTAGTTGAATCCATAGGGATTGTATGAATATAAACTTAAGTTGGGGTTAAGTAAACTTGACTGAACAGAGTGTGGGTTAAGTAAATCTGAGGGGGTGGGTAATATTTACATATAGGCCCACAAACTTAACTTGATAGGGTTATGTAATTAAAGACACCTAGTGGTAAACATAACTGATGGAAATAATTAAGTTATGTAATTAAGGACACCATTCTAGGGTAAACATAAGTTGTAGAAATGATAGGGTTACGTAATCAAAGACACCTAGTGGTATACATAACTAAACGGAAAACCTAGTGGGGGATACAAAACAAAGGGGAGAGCTTGTATCGGATTGTGTGGAACACGTTTCAGTCAGAAACCCGGAGTAGGTATCTAACAAAGTACTCCGAACTTTGTCGGAGAAGGGGCACGCTTACTAAACAGATTGTAAGAGATCCAAATGTGGAGGATGGTGTGAGCGGCGCAAACCGTCCGGGTCATGTGCGTGCATGGGCCGGGCAGAGGGGGATAAGACGACCGTGACACCTATAGATATGGTTGAGCACATTATGAAAACGAGTGGTTGCCACTTTAGGAAGTGATACCTCCTACTATAGGGCCGGCACAAAGTATCGACACAGATTAGGGACCTGATCGATTAAGGTAGTAGTTAGGGTACGTCTAGATGTATGCCTAAGTCTACCACTTGATAGTGTTTGTAACACCCCGTAATTCTGTTAATATTAATATCCACCAATTAAAGAATAACTAATCTCAGACGTGAGAATTGAGGGAAAATGGTTGCACCATTGTGTTCATCTCGGAATTATGGTTGAAATAGAGTCCGAGTTTGCGTGAATTGGACTTCGTATGAAGAAGTTATGGCCATCGGAAGTTTCAGAAAATTCAAAACAGATTCAAAAAATTTAAATTTCGAAAATTCAGCCTAAACAGGCTGGGCGGGAAAAATTCCCGCCCAGACCAGGTCGACCTGGGGGTCGACCTGCCCACCAGGTCAACATTAGGGTCGACCTGCCCACCAGGTCGACATGGGTGTCGACCCTAGGGTCGACCTGGTGGTCGACCTCCCTGGTCGAGCCCAGGCGACCTGGGTGCACCTGAATGGGTTTTCGGGCTGGGTTTTGGGGGCTGTGACGAAATCTGACGGCTCTAATCTATCCTAGGTTTATCTAAAGGCCTAAAACAACTAACTACACCTATAAATACATCCTAATGCTAGCCCTAAACCTAATTAAAATTGGAACCAAAGCCGTCATACCGTCGTCATGGAAATCAATGGAGCCGCCGCCAACTAAGAAGGAAGGAAAGCTAATTCTAATTCTCTCAACCCTAAAGCAAAGCAAAACTCTCTTTTCTTCTCTAATTGTGAGTATGATAGTCTTAACAAGATTATTATCATTTTAATTAGGTTAAGTCATGAATGGATTATGAGTAGATGATGTGAATTGTCGTATATGTTATCATGTATGTTATTAATCCTATGTTATGTGGTGATGATATCCTATATGTTGTAAATCATGCTATGATGATGTTATGTATGTTGAAAGTTTCTATGCAAAGTTGTGATGAATCATACATGTTAGAAAGCCATCTATGCTAGTTAGTTCATATTAATTAAATCATCATGTTTGGGCTATGTTGATCTATATGACAAGTTACATATGCAAGTTAAATTGATTAGAAAAGTTATGAACATATGCCATGACATCTAGAATTATGCTATGACATATGTGATATCCTATGCTAGTTCACACCATCATTATGTTGCCTAAAAACCCCATATGCAAGTTTATGTATAGATTTGGGCTATGATCATATCATGTAAATTGTGACATTTAACAAGTTGACACCTTTTGATCCTTAACATGAGTAGTTTATGCAAGTTTCACCCCTATTATGATTAGATTTATTTTTATTGTCTATATGTTGTGGTAATTTGTCCTTATGCTATGTGTTAGACTATTCAAGTCTAGCCTATATTATGCGTTGAATAAGCGAACGTATAAACGTGGGGTAGGGGTAATATTAAGGATTTAATAATAAGATGTTGGGGTGCAATTAATATGATTTTGCATACCATGAGTGGATGACCATAATTGAGTCAATTATGGGCATCAATAAAAGTGGACTTAATTAATAATTTGGATAGGGAATTATTAAAACTAGGGTAAAAGATTGAAAGTTGTCAATCAATGCTTAGGACACGAGGTTGGACTCGTTTGTGACGTAAACCTGCCCGGAACTGCCCGGCAAATCCAGTGGTCACAAATGTCAGCCCAATGTGAGAGGTCTTAGGCCTAAACTAAAGCATAACAGTTGTAAAGACACGAGGTTAGACTCTTTTATGGTGTAAGACTGCCCGGACCCGCCCGGCAAATCCAGCTGCCATAAATGCCAGTCTAATGTGAGAGGTCTTTATGAGGTTATGGCCTGAATGAATTAAGAAATACTTAACCAAATAAACATGTAAAGTGGGACATGGGGGTTAAGTAGGTGCCTTGGGTGGCATGAGGAATCTAGTGGGTGCCCTTAGCGGCATGTGAAATACGATTAGTAAGACTTAACCAAACACACATTTAAATGAACATGACTAAGAGGGTTAAGTGGGATATATTAATGACAAACTTAGGTGGGTAGCTTGTGGGGGCCCATTTCAACCAGTATCCCAAACGTATCTTTGTGGGCTCGACCCAAGTCGAGGACGTGACACGCATACTGAGTTTGACTATAAGAGGCCAAAACGGGGAGCGGTGGCAACGCAAGTCCAACGGGTTTCATATGCGTGTGTGGACCCGGGCTGGTAGGTAAGACGTTGTTGCATCGTGTAGGTATAAGCCGTGCATTCTCAAGTTGTATCGGGTTGCCACTTTAGGGGAGTGATACACCCCACTATGGGGCCAGCACGGGTATCTACGAGTAGGGAGCCGATCGTAAGTGGGTAGTGGGGTACACCTAGTGGAGATAGGGGCAGATGACACCTATGTAGTCAGCTAGGGGTACGTAAGGCTATTTATATTGTTTCTGTGTGAAGCAAGTGGGATCAACCTTTAGGGTGACTGGTGCGGTGCAGTGTAGAAATGTGTGGTGCAGTATAGTAATTATTCATTAGTAATTAGGTATGCCTTTACCGTTATCTTTAAAGTTGTAACAACCCGGAAAATCTGGGCCAGTTTAAAATTTTTATTTTGGCAATTATAGCGAATTTTGATTATTTAAAATGAATTATTTTAAATAATATCGACGAAAATTTATTTTGAATATAACTCGAACGTATATATTATATACGCGTCGTCGTTAGAATATAAATATTTATATATAATTATAAATAGAGTTGAAAATGGCGCGGTAGTTCGAAAATTCGATTTCTAATTTCAAATGAATATACAGAATTCAATATAAGTCAGAATTGAACGAAACAAGAAATATTTGAATCTGTATAACTATATCTTTGTAACGAAGTTAACAAACTGAGATTTCATCTTAGGAATGATAAGATATGTCCAGTTTAAAATTAGAGATAGTCGCTGTGGAATTTATATATATTTATATATATATAAGGCCCTTAAAAATGGACATTTTGCGAACGACCTCGGATTTCGACGAAATCAGTTTTGTTGGGTCCGTGATGTCAAGTTATTGCTAGATTCCAAATTTCATAATTTTTCGAATCAATATGTGAGCGTGGTAAAGGAAAACGCGTTTGACCAGTTTCAGTTGATTTTAATCGACTGAAAAATGGCCATTTTTCCAACGGCCTAAGAATTCGACGAAACTAGTTTTGTTAGGACCGTATCGTCAATACGAAGCAAGAAAATATTTTTATGGAATTTATAGAGTTGTTATGTGACCCCGGTAATTTGAAATGTACGTTTAAAATTCAATATAGCGATTTAAATGTAAATTCAACGGAAACTGATCGAAACAGCTGAACTGGCTTGAGTGGCATATCCCATTGTGTTCGGAATGGGGGTTATTAGCTAGAGGCGGCGATCATTGGGTTTGATTTGGAGATCGGATTATTAAACAAAGATTTTTGGGATTAAATTAAAAATAAAATAAAATATATATAATGTCAAAACATAGTCAAACCCTACCACTCTTCCTTTCGTGGTCAACGCCCTATTACAGCCGACACCTGCGAATGGAGGGCGGGCTTCTTCGATTCTTTCTCCTCAAATCACACACAAAATAAATCAAATTAAATCATCGATCTAAAACAAAAAATTAGACAGCAGAGAGGGCTTTCGATTCATACAAGTTTGATCCTCTCTAGCGCAGTGAACTGGGAGAATTCGACGTGGAAAATCGAGTCGTTCACCATCGATCTACTGGCGAAAGACGACTGCGAGCTGGCCGAGATCATCGGCGATGGTAGAAAGAAGTTTGGGCTTTCGAATGGCAAGCGTGGATCAGGTTCGACTTCGTCAGGTGACGGCGGCGCTGGCTTCTTCCGACCGTGAATGGGATTGACAGTTTTAACGTGGGGATGTAATTGACAGTAAGAGCAGGTAAGGTTTTAAATATTCTTATTTTTATAATTAATTTAAATTCAGTTTTGTTTTTAGAAAAAAATCATAGTAAATTAAAATATGTTTTTGGAATTTAAAATGACATGGGTTATTAATGAAAATAGCATGATTTTTAAATTAAATGGCATTGTATTGAAAAATAAGAAAATCAAAATAGAAATGTTGTTTTATATATAAATAGCATTGTTCTTGAAATAGAAAATTTACAATGTTTTAAAAATATAAATATCACTGTTTGAGAATAAAAATCTTTGTTTTAAAATAAAATTAGTGTTGTTTTTAAAATAGAACTAGTGGAAATAAATATCTTTGATATGAAAAAAAATGGGATTTTTATATATTGAACTTCGAGATAAAAATGGGATTTTTATATATTGAACTTCGAGATAAAAATGGGATTTTTATATATTGAACTTCGATAGAAAAATACAATTTTTATATATTGAACTTCGATAGAAAAATAGAATTTTTATATATTGAACTTCGATAGAAAAATGGATTTTTATATATTGAATAGCGAACTAAAAATTCAATTTTTATATATTGAACTTTGAAATAAAAATTCGATTTTTATATATTGAATAACATAGTAAAAATTCGATTTTTACATATGTAGAGAATACGGGCGAAGGTAACAAAAAGGCGAAACGACAAAGACTTCTGCAAAAGAAGAGTCGAGATGATTGGATAGCTAAAGGTGAGAATTTCTCACCTTTCAATTAAATTTTTCTAGTTATATATATATATATATATACTAGGATGCAGACGGTGCTTATTAGAAGCACCCGACACCCGTCCACAGACCATGGACTTGTTTGTTTAGTTGAATGTTGGGTGATTGATTTATTCGTATGGTTGAATTGGAAATTGATTGAAATTGATTTGTGAATTGCGTGGGCCTTCACTAGACTGGGGATAAGGCTAGGCCTTGTCCCGTTTCTAGTATCGTGCCGTTATGCCGCCGAAATTTTCTAAAATAAGTTAGAAAAATAAAAATATCATTTTATTGAATAAATGAATTGTATAGAAATTCATAGGTTGAAATAAAATGTTTTATCGTTAAAAATATAATTTTTAACGTGAATATGAAAATAGTGAAGTGAATAAATAAATATTCATTTACAAACCAGATGGTTTGTTTATGTACACTTATTTGAATGACATTGATTGGGACGATAAATTTTACACATCGCCCAACTGCACAACTAAAATCTGTGTTTGATTGTTTGAAACCCCACACGGGTGTTGGGATGAAATTTGAAGTTCACTCATCCTGATTGATTAAATATGTCGATCGATTGATTGACAGGCTGTTATAAGCGTTAGATATCTTTATTTGATGCTTATACAGTGTAGTGCACTTTGGTTGATGGTTGATCATTTTTCAATGTTATTATATACATGTGTTGTGTGAAAATCCATATAATTAATTTTATATGGTAATTGATTGGGCCTCATTCCAGTTTAGAAATGGAAATATTTAAAATAGAAATATTTGAAATAGAATATTTGAGAATAGAAATTTATGAAGCCGTGTTGATTAGTTTGACGCCATTTTGACGTGAACGATATTTATATCGATTTGAAAACGATTTCGAAATGAATTGAATTGAAAACGATTTCGAAATGAATTGAATTGAAAACGATTTCGAAATGAATTGAAAATGATTTCGAAATGAATTGAAAACGAATTCGAATTGAATTGAAAGTGAATTGAAATGAATTCAAATTGAATTGAAATTTGAATTGAATAGAAATGAATTTTAAAACGAATTTATAAAGAAGAATTCAATTTTGATTTGAATTGAAAAGGAAGTTGGAATTGTTTTTGAAACGAATTCAAAACTATTTATATAATTCGTTTTAAATAGGAATCGACGAAATATATTATATATATATTATATATAATATAATGGCCTGAATAGAACGCGCCGCGCCGCGGCAGTTCGTGAATTTCGACCATTTATTTCAAACGGACATTGCGGGAGATCCGACCGTCGGATTCTCCTAAAACCGGAACCGTTGGGTTCGTATCGAAAAGAGCTTTCTAACGAATGTGATAAATTAGAAATCTAACGGTTGGATTTGGAATTATGTCCAAATCAAATTTGAAAAAGGTCGCTGTAAGTGCAGTTCGATGGCCATTGATGGCAATCGACTGTACGGGCCTTGATAAAATTATTAAAAATAGTAATAATTTGTGTAAAATCATAAGAAATGATTTGGGAAGAATTGGGATGAAAAACTCCATATTTGAAAAGATAAAAATAGATTTTTATCGAATGAACTAGTTTTGAACTAGAATTATAATTCTATTTATTTTTAAATAAATAAATTGAATTTGAAAAGGGTTTTGAAAATAACCAAAATTTCCAATGATTGCATTGGAATGGATTTGAATCGAAATTGTCTTCGGAATATTTCGATGTTGGAATTCGTGGTTATACGGATGTTGTTATGGAAATTTGAAAGATATATATTTATATCGTTATTTCCAATACAGCATTTGTTAGTCGTAGAATTCGATATTGAATATAAGCCGATATATTTTCTATTCAGAGCCTTGTATTGAATATCGAATGTGATTTGGGTTTGTCGTGAATGGTGTCTTCACTAACACTGTTCTTGAACCCAGTTGAGAAAAGATTAAATCTTTTTGTTTAGATTTAACGAAATGTACCAATTAAATAATATTTAATTGGAATTGAATCGATATTGATTTTTGGGTTTATCGTGAACGGTGTTTTAAATAACACTCGTTCTTTAACCCGATAATTAATGAATGTGATTTTGGGTTTATCGTGAACCGTGTTTTAAATGACACTGATTCTTTAACCCAGTCGAAGATTAAAACTAAGTGGAGTTTTAATGAATCTTTAATTAGATTGAAAAGATCGAAAATGGAGTACCACCAGTTTTGCTCCAGGCGATAGTTAAATCTTTAATTAGATTTGAACTTGAAATGGTAATTGAATTTACCGATAACACCGTGGTGTTAGATATGAAGTATTACCAGTTTTACTTCATGGGATGAATAGGTTGGGATTGGGAAATTAAAACAAATGATTACTTCGGTAAGGTTCGCTAATCCCGACTAGTTTGAATTGATATTCAAAAATAGATTAAAGAATAAATTCAAGAATTTATCTTTGATAAAATTAATGGGAATCTTTCCCTATGAATGTGAAATTCAGAAACTAACTGTCGGTTAGCTAAGCAGAATGGTTTTCTGGATATTGATCTGATGTTGGTTTCGGCCTTCGGGGTTAATATTTGGGGAATTATTCTCTTGATTAATTTACGGTTAGTGACTGATGAATTGGAATGAGGCGTATGTTGTGTTTGTGTAACACTTATTTAAAATATACGCGAGTTATTCGGGAAGACCGGGTTTATCCCATTCTGAATAACTGATACAACGATAAGTCGAAGATGAAGACGATGGTCGAAGACCGGAGGTCTTCACGTCGTTTGGGTGAAAACTGATGATCTTGATTGGGCTGTACACCCAAGAAGATGGAAACAGTTGGTGATCGTCTAGACGTACTTGGAGATCGATGGATATGCGGGGTACTAGGTGCCTCCGGTTTCGTTCAGACCCAGAACGGACTTGTAAATGGACTGTGTGTCTGACATTGGATTTTAGTCTGTGTGATTGATCTCTATTAAATATATATCTGTTTGGCAGCGGAGAATTTATTCTCTTGCTTAACGCCCTTCTCTGAGACGTACGAGCTCAGGGGTTATATATTGATGGATATCAAACGCATGGAGTGAATTGCCTGTGTGGCATGCCTAAGTGGCAATTGATCGAGGCTTCTGTTGAAAAGCAAAGTCTTGTGGTGATGATCAAAGCACGGCCTTTGTGGCGTAGCTTTGTGTAACGTTTGCTTCGCGAGTTTCACACCCGGTATGAACCAAAAACGGGAGGGGACATCAGGGAGGACTTGCGTTTCTTTCTAGCTAGAAGTGGCGTCAGTGGTTTTACACGCCCTGACGAGTTTGACTTATGTGGTTGTTGCTGTTGCGAGGCGCCTCGGATTGATCGGTCGTTTTCGAACCGATGGAGTCATTCGTTGGCTCGTTTGCGCCCCAAAGGGCGGGGAGACGTATTGTTCAGGCATAATAATCCACATCGGTGGACCGGCCCTGACGATCCAGGGGGCAGTTGCGGCTGTTCCTGAGACATGTTAGGCTAGATTGTCTCGAATCGGTTGAGGACTATCTTTTGCCTCGGTTCATAGATGGAAATCCAATTTCCAAATACGTGATCTTGCGGTTTTAGTTGTAATCCTATATATGGCGACATAGTGGGATGGGGCGCTCATGCCACCTATGATTGATACTTATGATGTGAAATTGTTTTATACACTATGCACTTACAATAGTATCAAATGATTTGTTTTAAAACGTATCAAGCATTCTTTGGGCTGTTATAAGGGAAAACCCTATCCCCCGGGTTGCGTTGCATTGTGTGATAGGACCTGGGTCTTATAACAGCTTCATTTTACTCTATTTAGCATTGCGTTGTTCGTTTTATGCACTGGTATTCTTGGGAGGAAACCCGTTCCATGTTATACGGCGTGGTCCCTTGATTTACCTAGCTTTAAAAATAAAGATTAACTGTTTTAGTTCTCACACCAGTCCCATGACTGACCTGGAGTTTATTGTTTTGACCTAAACTCTGGGTGCCCCTATTTTGACACGGGCAGCTAGTAGTTTTGGTTTTGCAGATTTATATTCACAGGATCCTGGTTTACAGCTGGAACGATATCCGGAAAGCTTTGTATCCGTATATCTCTTCTAGTTGTGTATTGTATTATTTTCCGCTGCTATGTATTTGAATGTAATTTGAATCTCTGATATTTCTGTGTAATATTCATTTATACTCTGTATATTCTTGTAATCTGATGCATTGTTGTAATATACAATGAAACGTTCTTCTGTATGCGTTCTGTTGTGGCTTGTTCTCGAACTATCCGACGCTTTCCTTTAACGGGGAAGTTACGGGTTTTCACAGTTGGTATCAGAGCTTTGGTTTACAAAGCTCAGAGAACAAGACACATTAGAACCCTATGAAGGAATTCATCAGATATTGGATTAGTAATATCCAATTAGAATGACTCGTTAGAGATGGGATCAGTAGTATCCTATAACGAGTGTGAAGAGTATATTTTTAAAATGAAAACAAATTTATGTTTTGAAAATTTGAATCAATTATTCGTAGTTGATTATTTATTTATATTGATTTGGACAATCCAGTATATATAGATTTTGAGTATACGTCTGATCCGCGTATATTCGAAGTTTTAATATACCGGGTAGATATAGAACCGCACTCTAGTAGCCCGACAATGTTCTGATGGTGGTTCGAAACATCATCAGCATTTATTTTCGAGTGACGAAGGTGTGATTTCTATATATTTCCATTAGACTGGTGTGAGAACCAAAACTAATATAGTTAGAATACATTGTTGTGATTTGGCATCAAAATCTGATTTTTGTATATGTATCAAAATTATGAATTTGAAACTCTAATTCACTAATTGATTGATGTTTGTGTTGTTTGGTTAATTGTTTGCTAATTTTGAACCATTATGCCTAATTTAATCGAATATTGAATTGTATTGAAATTTGGTCGCATTTGTTTGCATATACATATACTTACATTGAACAGGTCATAGCAAGGAGGCTAGAGCAGAGAATAAAATTTGTTTGCCCGACAAATAGGTACATGTTTACTACATAATTTACTGTTTTGTTTGGGTGATGATGATTTTATGAGCCTATTGGCTAGCCGCTTGGCTTTTTCTTTTTCTTTTTGAGATCTGAAGGACCGGGGAAGCTATTTGAAATTCCCCGATGCTCCCATTGCAGGGGAGGTTATGGCGAAATTTTTCAAAAATTTAAGGTGTTAGCCAAATTTTTGAAGTTTTGAAAATTCTCAGAAACTAAAGAGTTGGAGAATGGAAGCCAGATCGAACGTAGAGTTGATTAATCAAACCACTTTCGACTTTGTTCCTTTTCGGGGACGAAAAGTTTTAAGTGGGGGAGATTGTAACAACCCGGAAAATCTGGGCCAGTTTAAAATTTTTATTTTGGCAATTATAGCGAATTTTGATTATTTAAAATGAATTATTTTAAATAATATCGACGAAAATTTATTTTGAATATAACTCGAACGTATATATTATATACGCGTCGTCGTTAGAATATAAATATTTATATATAATTATAAATAGAGTTGAAAATGGCGCGGTAGTTCGAAAATTCGATTTCTAATTTCAAATGAATATACAGAATTCAATATAAGTCAGAATTGAACGAAACAAGAAATATTTGAATCTGTATAACTATATCTTTGTAACGAAGTTAACAAACTGAGATTTCATCTTAGGAATGATAAGATATGTCCAGTTTAAAATTAGAGATAGTCGCTGTGGAATTTATATATATTTTTATATATATAAGGCCCTTAAAAATGGACATTTTGCGAACGACCTCGGATTTCGACGAAATCAGTTTTGTTGGGTCCGTGATGTCAAGTTATTGCTAGATTCCAAATTTCATAATTTTTCGAATCAATATGTGAGCGTGGTAAAGGAAAACGCGTTTGACCAGTTTCAGTTGATTTTAATCGACTGAAAAATGGCCATTTTTCCAACGGCCTCAGAATTCGACGAAACTAGTTTTGTTAGGACCGTATCGTCAATACGAAGCTAGAAAATATTTTTATGGAATTTATAGAGTTGTTATGTGACCCCGGTAATTTGAAATGTACGTTTAAAATTCAATATAGCGATTTAAATGTAAATTCAACGGAAACTGATCGAAACAGCTGAACTGGCTTGAGTGGCATATCCCATTATGTTCGGAATGGGGGTTATTAGCTAGAGGCGGCGATCATTGGGTTTGATTTGGAGATCGGATTATTAAACAAAGATTTTTGGGATTAAATTAAAAATAAAATAAAATATATATAATGTCAAAACATAGTCAAACCCTACCACTCTTCTTTTCGTGGTCAACGCCCTATTACAGCCGACACCTGCGAATGGAGGGCGGGCTTCTTCGATTCTTTCTCCTCAAATCACACACAAAATAAATCAAATTAAATCATCGATCTAAAACAAAAAATTAGACAACAGAGAGGGCTTTCGATTCATATAAGTTTGATCCTCTCTAGCGCAGTGAACTGGGAGAATTCGATGTGGAAAATCGAGTCGTTCACCATCGATCTACTGGCGAAAGACGACTGCGAGCTGGCCGAGATCATCGGCGATGGTAGAAAGAAGTTTGGGCTTTCGAATGGCAAGCGTGGATCAGGTTCGACTTCGTCAGGTGACGGCGGCGCTGGCTTCTTCCGACCGTGAATGGGATTGACAGTTTTAACGTGGGGATGTAATTGACAGTAAGAGCAGGTAAGGTTTTAAATATTCTTATTTTTATAATTAATTTAAATTCAGTTTTGTTTATAGAAAAAAACATAGTAAATTAAAATATGTTTTTGGAATTTAAAATGACATGGGTTATTAATGAAAATAGCATGATTTTTAAATTAAATGGCATTGTATTGAAAAATAAGAAAATCAAAATAGAAATGTTGTTTTATATATAAATAGCATTGTTCTTGAAATAGAAAATTTACAATGTTTTAAAAATATAAATATCACTGTTTGAGAATAAAAATCTTTGTTTTAAAATAAAATTAGTGTTGTTTTTAAAATAGAACTAGTGGAAATAAATATCTTTGATATGAAAAAAAATGGGATTTTTATATATTGAACTTCGAGATAAAAATGGGATTTTTATATATTGAACTTCGAGATAAAAATGGGATTTTTATATATTGAACTTCGATAGAAAAATACAATTTTTATATATTGAACTTCGATAGAAAAATAGAATTTTTATATATTGAACTTCGATAGAAAAATGGATTTTTATATATTGAATAGCGAACTAAAAATTCAATTTTTATATATTGAACTTTGAAATAAAAATTCGATTTTTATATATTGAATAACATAGTAAAAATTCGATTTTTACATATGTAGAGAATACGGGCGAAGGTAACAAAAAGGCGAAACGACGAAGACTTCTGCAAAAGAAGAGTCGAGATGATTGGATAGCTAAAGGTGAGAATTTCTCACCTTTCAATTAAATTTTTCTAGTTATATATATATATATATACTAGGATGCAGACGGTGCTTATTAGAAGCACCCGACACCCGTCCACAGACCATGGACTTGTTTGTTTAGTTGAATGTTGGGTGATTGATTTATTCGTATGGTTGAATTGGAAATTGATTGAAATTGATTTGTGAATGGCGTGGGCCTTCACTAGACTGGGGATAAGGCTAGGCCTTGTCCCGTTTCTAGTATCGTGCCGTTATGCCGCCGAAATTTTCTAAAATAAGTTAGAAAATTAAAAATATCATTTTATTGAATAAATGAATTGTATAGAAATTCATAGGTTGAAATAAAATGTTTTATCGTTAAAAATATAATTTTTAACGTGAATATGAAAATAGTGAAGTGAATAAATAAATATTCATTTACAAACCAGATGGTTTGTTTATGTACACTTATTTGAATGACATTGATTGGGACGATAAATTTTACACATCGCCCAACTGCACAACTAAAATCTGTGTTTGATTGTTTGAAACCCCACACGGGTGTTGGGATGAAATTTGAAGTTCACTCATCCTGATTGATTAAATATGTCGATCGATTGATTGACAGGCTGTTATAAGCGTTAGATATCTTTATTTGATGCTTATACAGTGTAGTGCACTTTGGTTGATGGTTGATCATTTTTCAATGTTATTATATACATGTGTTGTGTGAAAATCCATATAATTAATTTTATATGGTAATTGATTGGGCCTCATTCCAGTTTAGAAATGGAAATATTTAAAATAGAAATATTTGAAATAGAATATTTGAGAATAGAAATTTATGAAGCCGTGTTGATTAGTTTGACGCCATTTTGACGTGAACGATATTTATATCGATTTGAAAACGATTTCGAAATGAATTGAATTGAAAACGATTTCGAAATGAATTGAATTGAAAACGATTTCGAAATGAATTGAATTGAAAACGATTTCGAAATGAATTGAAAACGATTTCGAAATGAATTGAAAACGAATTCGAATTGAATTGAAAGTGAATTGAAATGAATTCAAATTGAATTGAAATTTGAATTGAATAGAAATGAATTTTAAAACGAATTTATAAAGAAGAATTCAATTTTGATTTGAATTGAAAAGGAAGTTGGAATTGTTTTTGAAACGAATTCAAAACTATTTATATAATTCGTTTTAAATAGGAATCGACGAAGTATATTATATATATATTATATATAATATAATGGCCTGAATAGAACGCGCCGCGCCGCGGCAGTTCGTGAATTTCGACCATTTATTTCAAACGGACATTGCGGGAGATCCGACCGTCGGATTCTCCTAAAACCGGAACCGTTGGGTTCGTATCGAAAAGAGCTTTCTAACGAATGTGATAAATTAGAAATCTAACGGTTGGATTTGGAATTATGTCCAAATCAAATTTGAAAAAGGTCGCTGTAAGTGCAGTTCGATGGCCATTGATGGAAATCGACTGTACGGGCCTTGATAAAATTATTAAAAATAGTAATAATTTGTGTAAAATCATAAGAAATGATTTGGGAAGAATTGGGATGAAAAACTCCATATTTGAAAAGATAAAAATAGATTTTTATCGAATGAACTAGTTTTGAACTAGAATTATAATTCTATTTATTTTTAAATAAATAAATTGAATTTGAAAAGGGTTTTGAAAATAACCAAAATTTCCAATGATTGCATTGGAATGGATTTGAATCGAAATTGTCTTCGGAATATTTCGATGTTGGAATTCGTGGTTATACGGATGTTGTTATGGAAATTTGAAAGATATATATTTATATCGTTATTTCCAATACGGCATTTGTTAGTCGTAGAATTCGATATTGAATATAAGCCGATATATTTTCTATTCAGAGCCTTGTATTGAATATCGAATGTGATTTGGGTTTGTCGTGAATGGTGTCTTCACTAACACTGTTCTTGAACCCAGTTGAGAAAAGATTAAATCTTTTTGTTTAGATTTAACGAAATGTACCAATTAAATAATATTTAATTGGAATTGAATCGATATTGATTTTTGGGTTTATCGTGAACGGTGTTTTAAATAACACTCGTTCTTTAACCCGATAATTAATGAATGTGATTTTGGGTTTATCGTGAACCGTGTTTTAAATGACACTGATTCTTTAACCCAGTCGAAGATTAAAACTAAGTGGAGTTTTAATGAATCTTTAATTAGATTGAAAAGATCGAAAATGGAGTACCACCAGTTTTGCTCCAGGCGATAGTTAAATCTTTAATTAGATTTGAACGTGAAATGGTAATTGAATTTACCGATAACACCGTGGTGTTAGATATGAAGTATTACCAGTTTTACTTCATGGGATGAATAGGTTGGGATTGGGAAATTAAAACAAATGATTACTTCGGTAAGGTTCGCTAATCCCGACTAGTTTGAATTGATATTCAAAAATAGATTAAAGAATAAATTCAAGAATTTATCTTTGATAAAATTAATGGGAATCTTTCCCTATGAATGTGAAATTCAGAAACTAACTGTCGGTTAGCTAAGCAGAATGGTTTTCTGGATATTGATCTGATGTTGGTTTCGGCCTTCGGGGTTAATATTTGGGGAATTATTCTCTTGATTAATTTACGGTTAGTGACTGATGAATTGGAATGAGGCGTATGTTGTGTTTGTGTAACACTTATTTAAAATATACGCGAGTTATTCGGGAAGACCGGGTTTATCCCATTCTGAATAACTGATACGACGATAAGTCGAAGATGAAGACGATGGTCGAAGACCGGAGGTCTTCACGTCGTTTGGGTGAAAACTGATGATCTTGATTGGGCTGTACACCCAAGAAGATGGAAACAGTTGGTGATCGTCCAGACGTGCTTGGAGATCGATGGATATGCGGGGTACTAGGTGCCTCCGGTTTCGTTCAGACCCAGAACGGACTTGTAAATGGACTGTGTGTCTGACATTGGATTTTAGTCTGTGTGATTGATCTCTATTAAATATATATCTGTTTGGCAGCGGAGAATTTATTCTCTTGCTTAACGCCCTTCTCTGAGACGTACGAGCTCAGGGGTTATATATTGATGGATATCAAACGCATGGAGTGAATTGCCTGTGTGGCATGCCTAAGTGGCAATTGATCGAGGCTTCTGTTGAAAAGCAAAGTCTTGTGGTGATGATCAAAGCACGGCCTTTGTGGCGTAGCTTTGTGTAACGTTTGCTTCGCGAGTTTCACACCCGGTATGAACCAAAAACGGGAGGGGACATCAGGGAGGACTTGCGTTTCTTTCTAGCTAGAAGTGGCGTCAGTGGTTTTACACGCCCTGACGAGTTTGACTTATGTGGTTGTTGCTGTTGCGAGGCGCCTCGGATTGATCGGTCGTTTTCGAACCGATGGAGTCATTCGTTGGCTCGTTTGCGCCCCAAAGGGCGGGGAGACGTATTGTTCAGGCATAATAATCCACATCGGTGGACCGGCCCTGACGATCCAGGGGGCAGTTGCGGCTGTTCCTGAGACATGGTAGGCTAGATTGTCTCGAATCGGTTGAGGACTATCTTTTGCCTCGGTTCATAGATGGAAATCCAATTTCCAAATACGTGATCTTGCGGTTTTAGTTGTAATCCTATATATGGCGACATAGTGGGATAGGGCGCTCATGCCGCCTATGATTGATACTTATGATGTGAAATTGTTTTATACACTATGCACTTACAATAGTATCAAATGATTTGTTTTAAAACGTATCAAGCATTCTTTGGGCTGTTATAAGGGAAAACCCTATCCCCCGGCTTGCGTTGCATTGAGTGATAGGACCTGGGTCTTATAACAGCTTCATTTTTCTCTATTTAGCATTGCGTTGTTCGTTATATGCACTGGTATTCTTGGGAGGAAACCCGTTCCGTGTTATACGGCGTGGTCTCTTGATTTACCTAGCTTTAAAAATAAAGATTAACTGTTTTAGTTCTCACACCAGTCCCATGACTGACCTGGAGTTTATTGTTTTGACCTAAACTCTGGGTGCCCCTATTTTGACACGGGCAGCTAGTAGTTTTGGTTTTGCAGATTTATATTCACAGGATCCTGGTTTACAGCTGGAACGATATCCGGAAAGCTTTGTATCCGTATATCTCTTCTAGTTGTGTATTGTATTATTTTCCGCTGCTATGTATTTGAATGTAATTTGAATCTCTGATATTTCTGTGTAATATTCATTTATACTCTGTATATTCTTGTAATCTGATGCATTGTTGTAATATACAATGAAACGTTCTTCTGTATGCGTTCTGTTGTGGCTTGTTCTCGAACTATCCGACGCTTTCCTTTAACGGGGAAGTTACAGGTTTTCACAAAAGTTATCTTAAACACTATCTTTATCTTCCAAATAGTTCATAGACATTTACTTGTCTTCCATCTTATGCCTTAGTCTAGTTATTTTGATAATAGTATTGTTGGAATTATCATACTCGCCAGACTTTATGTCTGACCCCCTCCATTTCTATCCTTTTCCCCCTCCAGGTCCTCAGGTTAGGCCCAGCTCTAGTGGAGTTTGATTGGATTGCTTCATCTCTCTTGGCTTGGACCGTTGAAGTAAAGCCCAGCTTGTTATCTTCTTTAATGGCTATTTGTGTAATGGGATTATGTATTTTGTTTTATAAAGATCGATAATGTACTTGACTCTGATTAATGGTTTTGTGATGTTATAAACATGTTTCCGCTGAAGTAAATGAAGTTTTAGTTTTCAAGTACTACTTATTATCTGTCCTGTTGTAATTTTTCTGTTCTATATTCACTTATAACCTCCATGGAAGTCAATGCATTCCCTTTGTGAGTGACATTAATGGACGTGGGGTGTTACACGTGGTATCAGAGCTTAAGGTTACCAGAACAGATAAAAATACTTTAGAAAAATAGTTGTTTTTGGAAGAAATGTTTTCAAAAACATGTTTTAATGAGAAATTTAAAGAGGAAGTTTTTATGAAAAACATAATCCCCAAATAGCCATATATCTTTATCTTTTGAATTCTCCATTTTGAATCTTTCCTTTTTCGTTTCAGCATGGCTGAAGATCTTAACCTACCTGACGGTGTAACGATACTAGGATGGTATAGGAGGCTGTTAGAGGCTAGGGCCGCCGCAGGTCCGGCCAGTGTTCCTCCACCATCAGTTCCACCCATTCCTCCTCCTCCTCCTCGCGTATATACTTTTGCAAAGATGTGCAAGGAATTTAAAGCTATGGGTGGAAAACCCTTTCAAGGGTCAGAAACGTTTGTGGAAGCTAGAGATTGGCTTAAGGAGGTGGAAGAGTTGCTAGAAATCTTTGAAGTGAAAGAAGGGAGGAGAGTTAGATTAGCAGCTTGGTTGATGAAGGGAGAGGCCTCGTTTTGGTGGGAGGTCACTAATGGGGAGCGTCCTGATGACTCTTGGGTGGATTTTAGACATAGGTTTGAGGCGAAGTTTCTCTCTAGGGCGGAAGAAAATCTATATATGGAAAGGTTCTTGACATTGAAGCAAGGAAGCTCGTCAGTGAAAGAATATGTCAACAAATTTAATCAGCTAGCAAGGATTGGTTTGGACTTAGTAAACACAACGGAGAAGAAGGCTCTAAGATTCGTGAATGGCTTGAATGAACCGTTGCAAGGGTTGGCCATGACCCACATCCCTATGGGGGCCACCTTTGAGAAGCTAGTAGAAATGGCGCTCATGCACGAGGAGAAAAGCGCTAAAGTTGATAAGGCACCCGAGAAAAAAGGGGATCAGAAGAAACCACAACAGCAAAACAAGAAGGGCGGTAAAGACAATAATGGCAAGGGAAAGAAGAAATGTTTTAACTGTGGGACCCTAGGCCATCTCAGCAAGGACTGCCGACAGAAAAAGAAGACTGGTTGTTTTCATTGTGGCGATGCGGGACATTTAGTGAAGGACTGCCTAAGGAAGGGGAAGAGGGCAGGGGCTACCTCGGGAGGACAGGTGCAGGCTCTTATAGCTCCAGGGCAGGCAAGGGGACAAGTTCAGGCTCTCGCGGTCCCACCGCTGCAAGAAAGAGGTAGAACCATTTCTGTTGAAAGCTTAGTTTTTCTGTTTGATCATCCTATCCGTACCTTATTCGATTCGGGCACATCGCATTCGTTTATCTCTACATCATTAGTTGAATCACTGCACTTAAACACCAGTTTAGTAGAGGATCCCTTAGTTGTTTCGAATCCAATTGGGGGCTCAACTCATTTGTCCATGATGTGTTTGGATTTGAAAATTTCTATTCTTAGCGTTGAGTTTCGATGTGATGCTTTTATGTTGGGCTTCACGGGCTACGGGCTAATTTTAGGAATGGATTGGTTATCCAGAAATGGGGTCGTTCTTGATTGTGAAAGGAGAGTAGTTAGGCTCGTGACTCGCCTTGGCAACACTCTCGAAATCTTTTGTAATCCCATAAATTCCGTTATGTTATGTTATTTAGAATCTCTTGACGCGTCTGAGGAAAATCTACGATCTGTTAGAGTGGTCCGAGAGTATTCGGATGTGTTTGAGGAGGTGAAGGGCTTACCTCCAAAGCGGGAAATAGATTTTCGAATATATCTTGTGGATAATGCGAAACCAGTATCTTTGCCAGTACGCCACATGGCTCCACGTGAAAGGAGGGAACTCGATAAGCAAGTGAAGGAGTTGCTTGAGAAGGGGTTCATAAGACGAAGTATATCGGAGTGGGGTGCTCCAGTAGTATTTGCCACGAAGGCGGATGGGTCCCTTAGACTTTGTGTGGACTATAGAGAACTTAATAAGCTTACTAAGAGGAACAGACACCCACTGCCGAGGATTGACGATCTCTTCGATCAGTTAGTTGGCGCCTCAGTGTTTTCGCAGTTGGACTTAGCCACTGGTTTCCATCAATTGAGAGTGGCTGAGGATAGCATTGACAAGACTGCCTTTAGGACTCCAGACGGTTTCTATGAATGGCTAGTGATGCCCTTCGGTTTGACAAACGCCCCCGCATACTTTGTTGATTTGATGAGTAGGGTGTTTAGGGAGTACCTTAACAAATTCGTGGTAGTCTTTGTAGACGACATCTTGATCTTTTCTAAGGATGAGGAAGAGCATGCCCTACATCTTAGGGAAGTGTTGAAGGCTCTTCGAGCGCATAGCCTTAAGGCTAAATTTTCTAAGTGTCACTTCTGGAGGAAGGAAGTACGGTTCTTGGGGCACGTGGTTTCCAAAGAAGGGATAGCCGTGGATCCCGCGAAGGTGGTGGCCATCCAAGATTGGAACGTCCCTAAAAATGCTACTGAAGTGAGAAGTTTCTTGGGGTTGGCTGGCTACTATGGGAAGTTTATCAAAGACTTCGCAAAGATATCAGCTCCATTAACACGCTTGACGAAGAAGAACCTAGTTTTCACATGGGACGTAGATTGTGATGATGCGTTCCAACGATTGAAGAGAGCTTTGACCTCAGCCCCAGTCTTAGTGCTACTAGACGGGAGTAAGCCATTTACCGTATATACTGACACTTGTGGGACAGGACTAGGCGCAGTCTTAATGTAAGAGGGTAGGGTAATAGCCTATGGTGGAAGGCAGCTGAGAGCGCATGAGAAGAATTACCCCACGCATGACCTAGAGTTGGCCACTATTGTTTTCGTGCTTAAGTCTTGGCGTCATTATCTTCTTGGCGAGAAATTCAAATTATTCACCGACCACAAATCGCTAAAATACTTATTCTCTCAGAAGGACTTGAACTTAAGGCAGCAAAGGTGGATGGAGTTCTTGGCATCCTACGACTTTGAGATAGCATATACCCCTGGCAAGGGTAACGTGGTGGTCGATGCCTTAAGTAGAAAAATATTATCCTTAAGTCCTTTGTTTGTTGAGCGGCGAAGTTTAGAGTTCATCTCTATGTTTTATTTTAGACCTTCCGTTGACTTCGTACCCGGTTTGCTAGCATCCTTGGAGGTCAGACCTACGCTTTTGGGACGGATTGGCGAGGCACAACGAGACGACCCGCAGTTGGTTGAGTTAGTAGAAAAGCTCAAAGGAGGGGAGTCATCAAGCCATCTTCGTAGGTATACCCTAGATGATAAGGGTTGGTTACGTAGGGACGGTAGATTTTGTGTACCAAAAGACGATGACCTAAGGAAGACTATTCTTGACGATGCACATCATTCGAAGATGACCATTCATCCCGGTGGGGACAAGATGTACAAAGACATGAAGCGAGTTTACTTTTGGGCCGACATGAAGAGGGACGTGGCCGAGTATGTCGCTAGATGCTTGGTGTGCCAACAAGTAAAAGCGGAGCAAAAGAAACCCGGTGGGTTACTTCACCCATTGGAGGTTCCACTATGGAAGTGGGAAAGCGTCTCGATGGACTTTATTGACGGATTACCGAGATCGAGAAAGGGTAATACGGGGATTTGGGTTATAGTAGATAGACTTACGAAGAGCGCCCATTTCATTCCCGTGAAGAGTAAGAGGACTGCTCCATGGTTATCTTCTGTATACGTCCGAGAAATAGTTCGTTTGCACGGTGTTCCTTCTAGCATAGTGAGCGACCGCGATCCTATTTTCACTAGCGAATTTTGGAGAAGCTTACAAGAGGCAATAGGGACTCAGCTATGTTTGAGCACCGCATATCATCCTCAGACGGACGGCCAGACCGAGAGGGTGAATCGCATTCTAGAGGATCTTTTGAGGCTATGTATCCTAGACTTTGGGGGTACATGGGAAGAGCATCTTCCGTTAGCGGAGTTCGCATATAATAACAGCTTTCAATCTAGCATTGGCATGGCACCTTTCGAAGCTCTTTATAGATGACCTTGTCGTTCACCTACATGTTGGTGGGAGTCTACAGACAAGATCTTACTTGGGCCCGATATGATTTGAGAGACTTCGGAGAAGATCGACTTGATTCAGAGGAGGATGAAAGCAGTGCAAGATAGGCAGAAATCATATGTGGATAAGAGAAGGACAGATTTTGAATTTGAAGTTGGGGACATGGTCTTTGTCAAAGTATATCCATTACGAAACGTAGTTCGTTTTGGGTCCGTTAAGAAGTTAGTACCAAGGTTCGTAGGGCCGTTTCCTATTAAGGAAAGAATTGGACAGATGGCGTATAGATTGGAGTTGCCTGAGAGACTTAGTGGTGTACACGACGTATTCCATGTGTCACATTTGAGGAAGTGATTGCACGAGACCGCGGAAGTGGTAGAGCCGAACTTGCTTAGAGAGGTGGAGATAGAGCGTGATGCGACGATTCAATGATCTCCTACATGCATTCTTGGATTGGAGATTAAGAAGCTGAGAACTCGAGAGGTCAGACTAGTCAAAGTACAATGGGGAGACGATGAGAGCAACGCTACTTGGGAGACAGAAGAGAAGATGCGTTCATGATACCCTTTTCTTTTTGAGGGTATGTCCTTTAATTTCTCCTTTATCGCTTATCTTGTACTTATCTTATCTTTAGTGTATCCTCTCGCTAGTATCTTTGACCTTTAGTTAGGATCATCCTATGGTTGAAACATGTGTTTGAGACATGTTATGTATGATGAATGCAAAGTGGATGCAAGTGTTTGCTAGTGATTGCTCGTGGACGCATATACACACACTATTAGGCACTAGATCGGCTTAGTCACTTCATACTGCATATTGCATATAAATGGTTGTATTTAATAAAATGGATGTATAATGGTTGTGCTATCATATGGATACCGCATTTTGGTGAATGGTTGTGCACGCATGTGGAAATAATATGTAGCATTAGGGAACGTTTGCATACATAATGGACGCATGGCACTATCATGGTTTGCATTAAAGGAGGTCAACTGAATCAGTGGACCACCTGATTTTGCATTAGATAAGGACATATACACACACTGAGCATTTAAACATGAAAGCATTAGAAATTTATAAGGACAATGGATGCCTGTGTTTGATGGTTGAGTAGATGGTTGTTAGGATGTTAGGATATGCATTCTCCTTAACTTGGAGATTTCGGGGGCGAAATCCTTTAAGGAGGGGAGAATGTAACACCCCGTAATTCTGTTAATATTAATATCCACAAATTAAAGAATAACTAATCTCAGACGTGAGAATTGTGGGAAACAGGTTGCGCCATTGTGTGAATTGGACTTCGTATGAAGAAGTTATGGCCATCGGAAGTTTCAGAAAATTTAAAACAGATTCAAAAAAATTCAAATTTCGAAAATTCAGCCCAAACAGGCTAGGCGGGAAAAATTCCCGCCCAGACTAGGTCGACCTGGGGGTCGACCTGCCCACCAGGTTGACATTAGGGTCGACCTGGGGGTCGACCTGCCCACCAGGTCGACATGGGTGTCGACCCTAGGGTCGACCTGGGGGTCGACCTCCTTGGTCGAGCCCAGGCGACCTGGGTGCACCTGAATGGGTTTTTGGGCTGGGTTTTGGGGGCTATGACAAAATCTAACGGCTCTAATCTATCTTAGGGTTTATCTAAAGGCCTAAAACAACTAACTACACCTATAAATACATCCTAATGCTAACCCTAAACCTAATTAAAATTGGAACCAAAGCCGTCATACCGTCGTCATGGAAATCAATGGAGCCGCCGCCAACTAAGAAGGAAGAAAAGCTAATTCTAATTCTCTCAACCCTAAAGCAAAGCAAAACTCTCTCTTTTCTTCTCTAATTGTGAGTATGATAGTCTTAACAAGATTATTATCATTTTAATTAGGTTAAGTCATGAATGGATTATGAGTAGATGATGTGAATTGTCGTATATGTTGTCATGTATGTTATTAATCCTATGCTATGTGGTGATGATATCCTATATGTTGTAAATCATGCTATGATGATGTTATGTATGTTGAAAGTTTCTATGCTAAGTTGTGATGAATCATACATGTTAGAAAGCCATCTATGCTAGTTAATTCATATTAATTAAATCATCATGTTTGGGCTATGTTGATCTATATGACAAGTTACATATGCAAGTTAAATTGATTAGAAAAGTTATGAACATATGCCATGACATCTATTATGACATCTAGAATTATGCTATGACATATATGATATCCTATGCTAGTTCACACCATCATTATATTGCCTAAAAACCCCATATGCAAGTTTATGTGTAGATTTGGGCTATGATCATATCATGTAAATTGTGACAATTAACAAGTTGACACCTTTTGATCCTTAACATGAGTAGTTTATGCAAGTTTCACCCCTATTATAATTAGACTTATTTTTATTGTCTATATGTAGTGGTAATTTGTCCTTATGCTATGTGTTAGACTATTCGAGTCTAGCTTATATTATGCGTTGAATAAGCGAACGTATAAACGTGGGGTAGGGGTAATATTAAGGATTTAATAATAAGATGTTGGGGTGCAATTGATATGATTTTGCATACCATGAGTGGATGACCATAATTGAGTCAATTATGGGCATCAATAAAAGTGGACTTAATTAATAGGGAATTATTAAAACTAAGGTAAAAGATTGAAAGTTGTCAATCAATGCTTAGGACACGAGGTTGGACTCGCTTGTGACGTAAACCTGCCCGGAACCGCCCGGCAAATCCAGTGGTCACAAATGTCAGCCCAATGTGAGAGGTCCTAGGCCTAAACTAAAGCATAACAGTTGTAAAGACACGAGGTTAGACTCTTTTATGGTGCCCGGACCCGCCCGGCTAATCCAGCTGCCATAAATGCCAGTCTAATGTGAGAGGTCTTTATGAGGTTATGGCCTGAATGAATTAAGAAATACTTAACCAGATAAACATGTAAAGTGGGACATGGGGGTTAAGTAGGGGCCTTGGGTGGCATGAGGAATCTAGTTTGTGCCCTTAGCGGCATGTGAAATACGATTAGTAAGACTTAACCAAACACACATGTAAATGAACATGACTAAGAGGGTTAAGTGGGATATATTAATGACAAGCTTAGGTGGGTAGCTTGTGGGGGCCCATTTCAACCAGTATACCAAACGTATCTTTGTGGGCTCGACCCAAGTCGAGGACGGGACACGCAAAGAGTTTGACTATAAGAGGCCAAAACGGGGTGCGGTGGCAACGCAAGTCCAACGGGTTTCATATGCATGTGTGGACCCGGGCTGGTAGGTAAGACGTTGTTGCATCATGTAGGTATAAGCCATGCATTCTCAAGTTGTATCGGGTTGCCACTTTAGGGGAGTGATACACCCCACTGTGGGGCCAACACGGGTATCTACGAGTAGGGAGCCGATCGAAAGTGGGTAGTGGGGTACACCTAGTGGAGATAGGGGCAGACGGCACCTATGTAGTCAGCTAGGGGTACGTAAGGCTATTTATATTGTTTCTGTGTGAAGCAAGTGGGATCAACCTTTAGGGTGACTGGTGCGGTGCAGTGTAGAAATGTGCGGTGCAGTATAGTAATTATTCGTTAGTAATTAGGTATGCCTTTACCGTTATCTTTAACATTATCTTTAACACTATCCTTATCTTCCAAATAGTTCATAGACATTTACTTGTCTTCCAGCTTATGCCTTAGTCTAGTTATTTTGATAATAGTATTGTTAGAATTATCATACTCGCCAGATTTTATGTCTGACCTCCTCCATTTCTATCCTTTTCCCCCTCCAGGTCCTCGGGTTGGGCCCAGCTCTAGTGTAGTTTGATTGGATTGCTTCATCTCTCTTGGAAAGCTTGGACCGTTGAAGTAAAGCCCAGCTTGTTATCTTCTTTAATGGCTATTTGTGTAATGGGATTATGTATTTTGTTTTATAAAGATGGATAATGTACTTGACTCTGATTAATGGTTTTGTGATGTAATAAACATGTTCCCGCTGAAGTAAATGAAGTTTTAGTTTTCAAGTACTACTTATTATCTGTCTTGTTGTAATTTTTCTTTTCTATATTCACTTATAACCTCCATGGAAGTTAATGCATTCCCTTTGTGAGTGACATTAATGGACGTGGGGTGTTACAGTGTTGGGATCATCTCATTTTGGTTATACTAGTATTAGTGCAGAGTAATCATTAGGGAAGCATATACACTCCATCACGTTTACCCTATCACACTTACCTTTTGTGCTGTTATCCTTCCTATCCATTTTATATGCCTGTCATGCTACTTTTACTTATTTACTTGCTAAAAGTAACTGGATTCGCTAGACTTTATGTTTGACCCTTTTTGTTTCCTCATCTTTCTTCTGTTTCCTCCCAGGTTCTCAGGGTGGGGATACTCAGGCTTAGTCAGGACTCGGTTATCATCTTGCTAGGAACAGCTTTCGAAGTATGGCTCAAGTTCTTATCTCTACTATGGCTTTGTCTCTTTTTGGGGAATTATGCTTTTTAAGTATTTATGTACTCTGATGGTACAAGACAGAAGTTGTATTATTGTAATGGTTTGAATATAGTATCAGACTTATGGTATTTTGGACCACGATGTTATGATTTATGTTTGAAATAAAATTTTAAATTCCGATGTTGCTTTTATATCTGTCTTGTAATATTTCCATTTCTATTTACCTATAATGCTTCACGAAACTTAATGCATTCCCTAAATGAGTGACATTAACAAACGTGCGGTGTCACACTTGGTATCAGACTTGAAGGTTACCAAATTAGATTAAAAAAATTGAAAATTATTTTCAAAATGGGTATAAAAGAAAGCATTTTCAAAAAGAAAAGTTTGTTTTGAAAAAAATTCACCAAAAAGCCATAAGTAATATCTTTCGATCCCTTTTGTGAATCTCTTTCTTTTTCTTTTTCAGCATGTCTGGGGAACCTAATATTCCAGAGGGTGTATACCAGGCTGTTTCCGTAGGTATCTGGAGGCCACGGCGCCTGCCGAAGGCTAAGGAAACGTTCCTCCCCCAACTGCACTTGTTGTTCCTTCTCCTCTTCCTCCGCGTGTAGACAACTTTTCCAAGATCTGCAAAAATTTTCGTGCTATGGGTGGAAAGCCATTCCATGGAACCGAGACACTCGTAGAGGCAACGAATTGGTTCAAGGAGACCGAGGACTTGTTTGTAATCTTTGAAGTGGAAGAACGAAGGAAGATTCAGTTAACTGCTTGGCTCTGAAAAATGAAGTCTCGTTTTGTTGGGAAGTTACCCAAGTTGGACGTCCGGTGGAGACATTGAATGATTTTAGGATGAGGTTTGAAATGAAGTTTCTTTCCCAAGATGAGAAAACATGAAAATGTAGAGGTTTTTAGAACTCAAACAAGGAAACTTGACTGTTAAAGAGTATGTGCACAAGTTCAACCAGCTAGCAAGGTTCGGATTGGAACTGGTAGATACCCTGCATAAAAAAGCTTTGTTGTTTGCTAAAGGGCTGAATGAACCCCATCATAGGTTAGCTATGTCCCATATCCCAATGGGGGAAACTTTTGAAAGACTTATTGATATGGCCTTGATGCATGAGGAAGACAAAGGAGAAAAGAAGGAAGTTAAAGCCGAGGAAACAACGCAAAACAAGAAGATATGGCCCAAGAAAGGACAACAACAACAACAACTTAAGAAGGGAGGAAAGAATGACAAGGCAAAAGATAAGAGGAGTTGTCACAGTTGTGGACGTGAGGGTCACTTGGTGAAGGACTGCAAAAGAAGGAATAATTCTTACTTCAATTATGGAAAGGTCGGGCATTTTGCTAGGGAGTGCCTGAAGAAACAGGGAGAAGGTCAAAGGGCAGGAACTTCTGGAGGGCAGGTGCATGCTCTCGCGATCAGTGCTCCTGATGGAGGTAGAAAAATTTCTATGGAATATTTAATTTCTCTTTCAAATCATCCTATTAGAACACATTTTGATTCTGGCGCTTCACATTCATTTATATCTAGTTCTGTGGTTGAAACTCTTCACTTAAATACTAGTATGGTAGTGGATCCCATAGTTTTCTCAAACCACATTGGTGGTTCGGCTCATTTATCTATGATTTGTCGAGGTTTGGGAATATCTGTGTTAGGCATCGAGTTTGAATGCGATGCGTATGTGCTTGGTTTTATGGGCTATGGTTTTATTCTAGGGATGGATTGGTTAACCATGTATGGTGTCATTCTAGATTGTGAGAAGAAGGTCGTTATACTTTTGACTTGCCATGGGAGGACCGTCGAGATTTCTTATGACCCCCAAGGGTCTGTTATGCTTAGTTTCCTAGAGTCTCTTGATGCATCTACAGATGATTTGCGATCTGTTCCAGTAGTCCGAGATTATTCTGATGTTTTTGAAGAAGTTTAGGGTTTGCCCTCAAGGTGCGAGATCGACTTTTGCATATATTTGGTAGATAATGCAAAGCCAGTTGCATTACCTATGCACCATATAGCTCCAAGGGAAAGGAGGGGGCTTAGTAAACAAGTAGGGGAGCTATTTGAAAAAAAGTTTATTAGGCGAAGCATATCAGAATGGGGTGCTCCAGTAGTATTCGCGACTAAGGCGGATGGTTCGCTTCGCTTATGTGTAGACTATAGAGAAATGAATAAACTCACTAAGTAGAACAAGCACCCACTTCCGAGGGTAGAAGACTTATTTGACCAGCTTGTTGATGCCTCGGTATTCTCTCTGTTACACTTGGCCACGAAGTTTCATCAGTTGAGGGTGGCAGAGGACAGTTTAGACAAGACTGCTTTTAGGACTCCAGATGGTTTCTTTGAACAGCTAGTTATGCCTTTTGGGTTGACAAACGCACCTGCCTATTTTGTTGATTTGATGAGTAGGGTGTTTCGGGAATTGTAAATAATTTGTCATAGTCTTTGTTGATGATATCTTGATCTTCTCCAAAAGCAAAGAAGAGCATGCCCAACATTTGAGAGAAGTTTTGAAAACTCTCTGTGCGCATCAGCTTAAGGCGAAGTTCTCCAAATGCTATTTTTGGAGAAAAGAAGTGAAATTCTTAGGGCATGTGGTCTCTGAACAAGGGATAGTTGTAGATCCCGCAAAGGTAGTCGTAGTGCAAGATTGGCAGATTCTGAAAAATGCAACAAAGGTGAGAAGCTTTCTTGGATTGGTAGGCTATTATAGTAAGTTCTTTGAGGACTTCGCAAAGATATCAGCCCCTCTCACTAAGCTGACGAAGAAGAACTTGGCATTTTCATGGGATATAGATTGTGATGTTGCTTTCCAACAGTTGAAGAGGGCTCTGACAATAGCCCCAGTTTTTACCTTGCCTGATGGGAGCAATTTATTTACGGTTTACATTGATGCATGTGGTATAGGGCTTGGTGTGGTTTTGATGCAAGAAGGAAAGGTAGTGTGTTATGGAGGTAGACAGTTGAGAGTTCATGAGAAGAACTACCCCACCCATGATTTAGAGCTAGCTGCCATAGTATTCACGCTTAAGACATGGTGTCATTATTTACTTGGAGAGAAGTTCGAATTATACACCGATCATAAATCTCTAAAGAACGTGTTCTCGCAGAAGAATCTTAATTTAAGGCAATAAAGATGGATGGAATTCCTAGCTTTTTATGATTTTGAAATCGCTTGTAACACCCCGCGTCCATTAATGTCACTCTCAAGGGGAATGCATTAACTTTCACGGAGTATTATTGTTGTATAAAACAGAATATAACAAGACAGATACATAATTGGTACTTGAAAATTTTAAAACAACTTTTATTGCAGCGGAGAAATAGTTTGATTACAATAACTTCATAAACCAACAGTAAAACCAATTACACTTAATATCCATCTTGGCAAATTGTTTTCTGAGTACATAAAGTAAAAAGCATAACACCAACATAAGTAGCCATAAAAGAGATGAGCGGAACTTTACTTTCAACAATCCAAGCACTTCCAAAAGAAAGAGATCCAAATCAAGCTCCACTAGCACCAGTCCCACCCTGAGAACCTGGGGGGAGGATGAAAAGAAGCGAAAACAAAGGGGGTCAGACATAAAGTCTGGCGAGTACAATAACTTTAACAATATAATTATTAAAGTAACTAGGATAAGGCATAAACTGGTAAAACAAGGTATGACTGTGAAACATGTGGGCATGACAAAGTAAACAAGAGGATTATTCTGGCGTTAATTGCGCTCCTAATCACTATAGGATAATAACTATAGTGCACCATCACTAGTTACCTAAAAGTTGATCCTGCCTACAGAACATAATAATGATAATGGTAGTTACATGTACCCCTAGTTGCCTTCATAGGTGCCGCCTGCCCCTATCTCCACAAGTTGTACCCACTACCCCCATGCGATCGGCTCCCTAACTCGTAGATACCCGTGCTGGTCCCATAGTGGGTATATCACTCCCCAAAGTTGCAACCCGATACCACTAAAGATGCATGGCTTATATCCACACAATGCAACAACGTCTTACCTACCAGCCCGGGCCCACGCACACACATAACCCCGTTGGACTTGCATTGTCACCGCTAACCCATTTTGACCTCTTACAATCAAAACCAGTAAGCATGTCCCATCCTCGATCTAACTCGAGCTCACAAAGATACTTAATGGGTTACTGGTTTGAAAAGGGTCCCCATGTTTGACACAAGCTTTCCACCTATGCTTGGTCCCCACTGGAATTTCCCACTTAAGCCCTTCTCATTCATGTCTTGTTACATGTTTAAATTTGGTTAAGTGCTTCTAATCGTATTTCACATGCCACCCAGGCCATCCACTTAACCCCCATGTCCGACCACATGTTTATCTGGTTAAGTGTTACTTAATTCATTATAACCGTAACTTTGTAAAGACCTCCCATATTAGACTACAATTTGCGGTTGCTGGATTTTCCGGGTAGGTCCGGGCAGTCTTATACCACAAACGAGCCTAACCTTGTGTCTTTACAATTGTTACGCATTTAATTTATGCCTTTGAGCTCTCACATTAGACTACCGTTTGTGGTTGCTGAATTTGTCGGGCGGGTCCGGGCAGTTTTACACCACAAACGAGTCTAACCTCGTGTCTTAAGCATTTATTACACATAATTATTTCATCCGAATATGAATTAATTATCCCTATTCAAATTTTCAAAAATTTCTAGATTAACTATGTTCATAATTGTCACATAAATTATGTCCATACTTTTTAGGTGTATAAATTATACCAATTAATGTCTCAAATTAATTACATGCCTTTAAGGCCATTATATGCCAATTCACAATTATGCAAAATTAATATTTTCTCATTGTCCCCACACTATTCGTACGTTTTAATATGACATATATTAGACTCGCAAATAGTCTAACTTATAAAAAGGAAAGCAACATCACAACTTGCATAACACATAAAATAGATCTAAGAATCATAACATAAGGTTGCATAGCCAATAACTTGCATAGGAAATGGATATGCATAAATTTTCATAAACTATCATGGATCTAAATATAGATCTAAACATGTAATCGTTAACTTGCATATATGGATATGGTTTTCCTATAACTTGAATATGAATTTCATTCAAACTAGCATATGATTCACATACAAAACTAGCATAGGCTATGGGCATATAGAACGTAAATTTGCATAACTATGTACTGCCATGGATCTAAATATAGATCTAAACATAAAAATGTGAACTTGCATATGGATCTAAACATGTAAATTAGTGTCTCATGTTTTGCATATAAATTAGCATAGTATATACATGATTCATATATGAACTTGTGTATAATCCACCTACAGACTTGCATAAGATTCATATAAAATTTAACATCCCAAACTTACATAAGATTCTCATATGCTTTAACATCCTGAACTTGCATAATATGAATCAAGTTAAACATGTACAATTGGACATATGAAATAGATCAACAATAACAAAACTATCAACGTTAACATCACATGATTTAAAGTCATATTCTCATAATCCCAGTTATAACTTATCATAATTAAATTAATTAATTAATTTGTGAAAGAAATTATACTCACAAACAAAAGAACAGTCTTGTTTTTCTGGGATCTGTATTGTGAAACTGAGTTGCTCGCCTTTGATGTAGACTAATTGTTATTCTAATTTAGATTATATTTGATTTTGATTCTTGCTTCTATCTTGCTTTTGATTTGAAAGAGAACGGAGGCTACTCTAGGTTCACCATTGACGGCATGACGGCTCTTGGTATGAATTAGTGTGATTTTAGGTTAAGGGTTAGGTTGCTTATATAGAATTTTAATTAATTAAGAGCCGTCAGATTAACCTAGAAGCAATCAAGACCATCCAGCCAAGATAGAATAAACACCTCATCCCTAATGACTCAGCAGTGAGTCAAAGCATCGTCATATTTAAGATCTGCCCGGCGGGTAGATCGACCCCCTGGTTGAACTGTATAGGGAGATCGACCCCCTGGTCGACCTGGCCTTGGGCGGGAAATTCCCCGCCCAGCCCGCTTCTGCATTTCCAATTTGAATTTTGAATTTCTGATTCGAGCTGTTTTTAATTTATTTAAATTCTGAAACTTCGGAAGGCCATAAATTCTTCGTACGGAGTCCAATTCACGCAAATTCAGACTTTATCTACTCTACTCAACCATCAAACACAGGCATCCATTGTCCTTGCAAAATTTCTAATGTTGTATGAACATATACAAAAAGTGTGTGTATATGTTCCTTATCTAATGCAAAATCAGGCGGTCTACTGATTCAGTTGACCTCCTTAATGCAAATCATGATAGTGCCATGTGTCTATTATGTATGCGAAAGAATCCTAATGATACATATTATTTCTACATGTGTGCACAACCACTCATCAAAATGCAGCATCCATATGATAACACAACCATTATACATCCACTAATTTAGATATGCACACACATTTATATGCAATATGAAGGTGATTGAGCTGATCTAGTGCCTAATGTGTGTGTACATGCATCCACGAGCAACCACTAGCAACCACTTGCATCCATTTGCATCCACCAAATATAATATATCTCAAACACATGTTTGCAACCATAGGGTTCTTCCTAACTAAAGATCGAAGATATCATCGCAAAGACAATACTAAATTATAGGACAAGTATCAACAAAGCAGTAGAAAAAGGAGAAGTTAAAAACATACCCTCAAAAAGGAAAGGGTACAACGTATGCAACTTGTCTTCCGTCTCCCAAGTCGCGTCTCTTTGATCATCTCTCCATTGCACTTTGACCAACTTGACCTCTTTATTGCGTAGCTTTTTGACCTCTGATCCGAGAATGTGTGTAGGATCTCGTCTAACCATGGCATTGCGCTCTACTTCCACTTCTTTGAGCATGCTCGGCTCCACCACTTCCGCTGTATCGTGTAAATACTTACGCAAATGCGAAACGTGAAACACGTCATGAACACCACTGAGCTTCTCTGGCAACTCTACTCTATACGCCATCTGCCCAATCCTCTCTGTAATTGGAAAGGGTCCTACGAACCTCGGTGCCAACTTCCATACTGATCCAAAACAGACTACGTTTCTCAAAGGTGACACCTTAATAAAATCCATGTCCCCAATATTGAACTCAAGATCGGTTCGTCTCTTATCAGCATATGACTTTTGTCAGTCCTGCGTCGTCTTCATTCGCCGTCGAATCAGGTCTATCTTCTCTGAAGTCTCCGTAATCATGTCGGGTCCAAGCAAAACCTTATCCGTGGATTCCCACAAGCAAGTAGGTGATCGGCATGGTCGTCCTTAAAGAGCCTCAAAAGGTGCTTTGCCAATGCTAGCCTGAAAGCTATTATTATAGGCGATCTCCACTTATGGAAGATGTTCTTCCCATGTTCCTCCAAAGTCTAAGATGCATAGCCTCAGAAGGCTTCTAGAATCCGATTTACTCTCTCGGTCTAGCCGTCCATCTGAGGGTGATAAGCGGTACTTAAGCATAATTGTGTTCCAACCGCCTCTTGTAAGCTTTTCCAAAATTCGCTTGTGAAAATGGGATCTCTATCGCTCACAATGCTAGAGGGTATGCCATGCAGACAAACTATCTCTCGAAGGTAAACAGATGCTAACCATGTGGCGGTCCTCCTACTTTTAACAGGAATAAAATGGGAACTTTTGGTAAGTCTGTCTACAATTACCCAAATCCCCGTATTACCCTTCCTTGATCTTGACAACCTATCTACAAAATACATGGAAACACTTTCCCATTTCCACAGCGGAATCTCTAAAGGGTGGACCAAACCACCGGGCTTCTTTTGCTCCGCCTTGACTTGTTGGCACACTAAGCATCTAGAAACGAATTCAGCCACGTCCTTCTTCATTCCGGCCCAAAAGAAAACTTGCTTCATATCCTTATACATCTTGTCACCACCGGGATGTATCGTTATCTTAGAGCGATGTGAGTCTTCAATAATTGTCTTCCTCAAACTCTCGTCTTGTGGCACGCAAAGTCTCCCATCTCTATGCAACCAGCCTCTCTCATCTATAGTATATCTATCAAGATGACTCGAAGACTCCCCTCCAATAAGCTTGCCTACTATCTCAACCAACTGTGGGTCATCTTGATGTGCCTCTCTAACTCGACCCAAAAGTGTAGGTTGCACCTCTAATGATGCCAACAATCCGGGTACATAATCGATAGAGGGTCTGAAGTCAAAGGTAGATATATACTCCAAACTCTGCCGCTCTACGAACAAAGGACTTAAAGTCATCTTCTTTCTACTTAAGGCGTCGGCTACAATGTTACCCTTGCCGGGGGTATATGCGATCTCAAAATCGTAGGATGCCAAAAACTCCATCCACCTTTGTTGCCTCAAGTTTAGATCTTTACGAGAGAACAAGTACTTTAGCGACTTATGGTCTATATACAACTCAAACCTCTTGCCAAGCAAATAATGATTGCCATGACTTAAGCGAAAAAACTATGGCAGCCAATTCTAAGTCGTGGGTAGGGTAATTTTTCTCGTGGACTTTCAACTGCCTTCCACCATAGCATATCACCCTTCCCTCTTGCATTAAAACTGCGCCAAGCCATGTCCCGCAAGCATCGGTATATACTATGAATGGCTTACTCCCATTTGGCAAAACTAAAACTGGAGCTGTCGTCAAAGACCTCTTCAGACATTGGAAAGCATCGTAATAGTCAACATCCCAAGAAAAAGTCAAGTTCTTCTTCGTTAACCGCATAAGTGGGGATGATATCTTCGCAAAGTCCTTAATGAACTTCCTATGATAACTAGCCAGCCCTAAAAAGCTTCTTACATTTGTTGCATTCTTAGGAATCTTCCAATCTTGGATCGCTACCACCTTTGTGGGATCCACAGCTATCCCTTCGTTAGAGACCACGTGCCTTAAGAACGTCACTTCTTTTCTCCAAAAATGGCACTTAGAGAACTTAGCTTTAAGTTGATGCGCTCATAGGGTCTCTAAGACTTCCCTAAGATGTAGGGCGTTCTCTTCTTCACTTCTAGAGGAAATCAAGATATCGTCCACAAAGTCTACCACAAACTTGTTTATAAGCTCCCTAAACACCCTACTCATTAAGTCAACGAAGTATGCGGGTGCATTCGTCAAACCAAAAGGCATGACGAGCCATTCGAAGAAACCGTCAGGAGTCCTAAATGTTGTCTTATCTATGCTTTCTTCAGCCACCCTTAGCTTCCGAAACCCTGTAGCCAAATCCAGTTGCGAGAAAACCAAAGCACCCACCAACTGATGGAATAAATCATCTATCCTCGGCAATGGGTGTCTGTTCTTCTTTGTGAGCTTATTTAGCTATCTATACTCCACGTACATTCTAAGTGAACCATCAGCTTTCATAGCAAAAACGACTAGAGTACCCCACTACGAAATACTTCTTCTTATGAACCCCTTCTCAAGCAACTCTTTCACTTTCTTACTGAGTTCTCTTCTCTCTCTCTCGGAGCCATGTGGTGCACTGGTAATGCAACTGGCTTTGCATTATCTACTAGGTATATTCGAAAGTCTATTTCGCGCCTTGGGGGTTTTACCTCGAACCTCATCGAAGACGTCACTATATTCACGGACCATAGGAACAAATTCCAAATCATCATTGGATGCGTCAAGGGATTCTAGGTTGCTAAGCATTACCGGACCTCTAGGGTCACAAGAAATATCGAGGGTCTTTCCACAACGAGTCAACAATCTAATTATCCTTCTTTCACAATCTAGGATGGCACCGTATCTAGCTAACCAATCCATGCCTAGAATCAAGCCGTAACCCATGAGGCCAAGAACGAAGGCGTTGCATTCAAACCCAACGCCCAAGATAGACACTCTCAAATCCCGGCAAATCATTGAAAGATGAGCCGAACCACCAATAGGATTTGAGACTATTATGGGATCCATAACTAGACTAGTATTTAGGTGCAGTGTTTCAAATAACGAAGCATATACAAACGAGTGTGAAGCTCCAGAGTCAAACAAAGTACGAACAGGACGATCAAACAGAAAAACTAAACTTTCAACGGAAATGTTTCTACCTCTCTCCTGTCCTGGTGACATGAGAGCATGAACCTGCCCTCTTGCCTGCCCTGGTGCCATGAGAGCCTGAATCTGCCCTCTAGAAGTGGACCCTATCCTTTGCCCTTGCCCCTGTTTCCTCGGGCAGTCTTTAATTAGATGTCCTGCATCTCCACAGAGGAAGCATCCAGTCTTCTTATTTTTTCAATAGTCCTTGCTCAGATGACTTGGTGTCCCACAATTAAAGCACCTTTTCTTTCCTTTGCTATTGTTATCCTTACCACCTTTCTTGTTTTGCTGTTGTAATTTCTTTTGATCAGCTTTCTTCTTCGGTGCCTTATTAGCATTAGCACCTTTCTCCTCTTTATGCATAAGCGCCATGTCAAACAATTTCTCAAAGGTAGCCCTTATTGGATTGTGGGTCATAGCCAACCTATGTAGCGGCTCATTCAAACCTTTAACGAACCACAGGGCCTTCTTCTCAAGTGTGTTCACCAAGTCTAAGCCAAATCTCGCCAATTAATTGAACTTGTTGACGTATTCCTTTACTAATAAATTTCCTTGCTTCAATGCTAAGAACCTCTCCATATATAAATACTCTTCTTCTCGTGAGAGAAAATTCATCTGAACTTATGCCTGAAATCCATCCATGTCTCCACCGGGCACTCTCCATTCGTGACCTCCCACCAAAACGAGGCTTCGTCCTTCATTAACCAAGCAGCCAATTAGACCTTCCTTCCATCTTCTACCTCAAAGATACCAAACTTATCTTCCACCTCCTTAAGCCAATTTCGAGCTTCAACAAATGTCTCCGATCCGTGAAAAGGTTTCCCGCCCGTTGCTCGGAAATCTTTGCATATCTTCGAAAAAGTATCAACGCGAGGCAGGGAGGAGGAGGAGCGACTGCAGCTAGGGGAGGAGGAACATTTGTTGGGCCTACAACAGTGGCCCTAGCCTCCAGATACCTTCTAAACCAGCCAGGTATCGGTATGCCCTCGGGTATCTCAGGTTCCCCAGACATACTGAAAAAGAAAAAGGAAGAGATTCAAAACGGAGAATCGAAGGAAAGATATATGGCTTTTAGGGGTTATGTTTTTTAAAAAAAAAAACAAACTTTTCTCTTGAAAAAACTCTCCTTAAAACATAATTTTGAATGTATTTCTTTATAAAATGCTTTTGAAAAACAGTTTTTAAAAATCTCATATCTATTCTGCTAACCTTTAGCTCTGATACCACGTGTAACACCCCACGTCCATTAAAGTCACTCTCAAGGGGAATGCATTAACTTCCATGGAGCATTATTGTTGTATAGAACAGAATATAACAAGACAGATACATAATTGGAACTTGAAAATTTTAACACAATTTTTATTGCAGCAGAGAAATAGTTTGATTACAACAACTTCATAAACCAACAGTAAAACCAAGTACACTTAATATCCATCTTGGCAAATTGTTTTCTGAGTACATAAAGTAAAAAAGCATAACCCCAACATAAGTAGCCATAAAAGAGATGAGCTGAACTTTACTTTCAGCAATCCAAGCACTTCCAAAAGAAAGAGATCCAAATCAAGCTCCACTAGCACTAGTCCCACCCTGAGAACTTGGGGGGAAAGGAAGAAAAGAGGCAAAAACAAAGGGGGTCAGACATAAAGTCTGGCGAGTACAATAACTATAATAATATAATTATTAAAGTAATTAGGATAAGGCATAAACTAGTAAAACAAGGTATGACTGTGAAACAAGTGGGCATGACCAAGCAAACAATAGGAATATTATGTCGTTAATTGCGCTCCTAATCACTATAAGGTAATAACTATACTGCACCATCACTAGTCACCCTAAAATTTGATCCTGCCTACAAAACATAATAATGATAATGGTAGTTTTGTGTGCCCCTAGTTGCCTTCGTAGGTGTCGCCTGCCCCTATCTTCACAAGTTGTCCCCACTACCCCCATGCGATCGGCTCCCTAACTCGTAGATACCTGTGCTGGTCCTACAGTGGGGTGTATCACTCCCTAAAGTGGCAACCCAATACCACTAAAGATGCACAGCTTATATCCACAGGATGCAACAATATCTTACCTACCAGCCCAGGCCCACACACGCACATGACCCCGTTGGACTTGTCTTGCCACCGCTAACCCATTTTGACCTCTTACGATCAAACCCAGTAAGCGTGTCCCATCCTCGATCTAACTCGAGCTCACAAAGATACTTAATGGGTTACTGGTTTGAAAAGGGTCCCCATGTTTGACACAAGCTTTCCACATATGCTTGGTCCATACTAGAATTTTCCACTTAATCCCTTCTCATTCATGTCTTCTTACATGTTTAATTTTGGTTAAGTGTTTCTAATCGTATTTCACATACCACCCAGGCCACCCACTTAACCCCCATTCCCACCACATGTTTATCTGGTTAAGTGTTACTTAATTCATTATAACCGTAACTTTGTAAAGACCTCCTACATTAGATACCATTTGCGGTTGCTGGATTTGCCGGGCAGGTCCGGGCAGTCTTATACCGCAAACGAGCCTAACCTCGTGTCATTACAATTGTTATGCATTTAATTTATGCCTTTGACCTCTCACATTAGACTACCATTTGTGGTTGCTGGATTTGCCGGGCGGGTCCGGGCAGTCTTACACTACAAACGAGTCTAACCTCGTGTCTTAGGCATTTATTACACATAATTATTTCACCCCATTATAAATTAATTACCCCTATTCAAATTGTCAATAATTTCTAAATTAACTATGTACATAATTATCACCTAAATTATGTCCATACTTTTTAGGTGTATAAATTATACCAATTAATGTCTCAAATTAATTATATGCCTTTAAGGCCATTTTATGCCAATTCACAATTATGCAAAATTAATATTTCCCATTGTCCCCACGCTATTCGTACGTTTTAATATGACATATGTTAGACTCGCAAATAGTTTAATTTTTAAAAAGAAAAGCAATATCACAACTCGCATAACACATAAAATAGATCTAAGAATCATAACATAAGTTTGCATAGCCAATAACATGTAATCGTGAACTTGCATATATGGATATGGTTTTCCTATAACTTGCATATGAATTTCATTCAAACTAGCATATGATTCACATACAAAACTAGCATAGGCAATGGGCATATAGAACATAAATTTGCATAACTATGTACTGCCATGGATCTAAATATAGATCTAAACATAAAAATGTGAACTTGCATATGAATCTAAACATGTAAATCAATGTTAAATGTTTTGCATATAAGCTAGCATATGTATATACATGATTCACATATGAACTTGTGTATAATCCACCTACAGACTTGCATAAGATTCATATATAGTTTAACATCCCAAACTTACATAATATTCGCATATGCTTTTAACATCCTAAACTTGCATAAAATGAATCAAGTTAAACATGTACAATTGGACATATGAAATAGATCCACAATAACAAAACTATCAATGATAAAATCACACGATTCAAAGTCATATTCTCATAATCCCAATTATAACTTATCACAATTAAATTAATTAATTATTTTATGAAAGAAATTATACTCACAAACAAAAGAACAGTCTTGTTTTTCTGGGATCTGTATTCTGAAACTGAATTGCTCGCCTTTGATGTAGACTAATTGTTATTCTAATTTAGATTAGATTTGATTTTGATTCTTGCTTCTATCTTGCTTTTGAGTTGAAAGAGAACGTCGGCTACTCTAGGTTCACCATTGACGGCATGACGGCTCTTGGTATCAATTATTGTGATTTTAGGTTGAGGGTTAGGTTGCTTATATAGAATTTTAATTAATTAAGAGCCGTCAGATTAACCTAGAAGCAATCAAGACCATCCAGCCAAGATAGAATAAACACCTCATACCTAATGACTCAGCAGTGAGTCAAAGCATCGTCATATTTAAGATCTGCCCGGCGGGTAGATCGACCCCCTGGTCGACCTGTATAGGGAGATCGACCCCCTGGTCGACCTGGCCTTGGGCGGGAAATTCCCCGCCCAGCCCGCTTCTGCATTTCCAATTTGAATTTTGAATTTCTGATTCGAGCTGTTTTTAATTTATTTAAATTCTGAAACTTCGGAAGGCCATAAATTCTTCGTACGGAGTCCAATTCACGCAAACTCGAACTCTATCTCAAGTAGAATTCTGTGGTGAACGCAATGGCATAACCTGTTTCCCAGAATTCTCCTATTTGAAATTAATTATTCTTTAATTCATTAATTTTAATATTTAAAATTATGGGGTGTTACATCGCTTATACCCCTGGCAAGGGTAATGTGGGTTCCGACCCACTAAGTAGGCAGAGGATGGCTTTAAGTCCTCTGTTTGTGGAGAGGAAGAGCTTGGAGTTCATATCAACTTTTGACTTTAGACCCTCCATCAAGATTTTTCCTGATTTTTTTGCATCATTAGAGATACAATCTACTCTTATGGATCAGATAAGAGCTTCGCAGCGAAATGATCCACAGATTTTAGACATCATAGATAAGCTTAGAAAGGGGAGACTTCTAGTCACCTCAGTAGATATTCCATTGATGAAAAAGGGTGGTTGCGATGAGATGGAAGGCTTTGTCTTCCTCAAATTGGAAGCTTGATAAAGGCAGTCCTAGAAGAAGCCCTCCATTCTAAGAAGACTATTTATCCAGGTGGTGATAAGATGCACAGAGACATGAAGAGGGTTCTCTTTTGGGCTGGGATGAAGAAAGATGTGGCAGAGTTTGTTTCTCAATGTTTGGTTTGTCAGCAAGTCAAAGCTGAGCAAAAAAAGCCCAGTGCTATATTTCATCCTTTGGAGGTTCCACATTAGAAGTGGGAGAGCGTCTCTATGGATTTCATAGATGATTTTCCTAGATCAAAAAAAGGAAAAATAAGTATCTGGGTTATGGTGGATAGACTTACTAAGAGCACTCTTTTCATTCCAGTTAAGAGTAAGAGGATGGCATCATGGTTGGCAGCAATTTATGTTCGTGAGATAGTCCGTCATCATGACCCTATCTTCACCAGCGAATTTTAGAGGAGCTTGAAAGAAGCATTAGGTACACAGTTGTGTTTGAGCATTGCTTATCATCGTCAGACCGATGGGCAGACGGAGAGGGTGAACAGAATTCTTGAGGATCTTTTAAGGCTGTGTATCCTAGACTTCGGAGGGATTTGGGAAGAGAATCTTCCTTTAGTAGAGTTTGCCTACAACAACAGTTATCAAGCTAGCATTGGTATGGCACCTTCGAAGCATTGCACGGATGACCCTATAGATCACCAACTTGTTAGTGGGAATCTATAGAAAGATTGTTACTTGGACCAGATATGATTAGAGAAACATCCGAGAAGATTGACCTTATTCGACGGCGAATGAAGAAAGCCCAAGATAGGCAGAAATCATACGCAGACAAGAGAAGGATTGACATCAAATTTGAAGTGGGAGACTTAGTTTTTGTTAAAGTATCACCTCTGTGGAATGTGGTTCGCTTCGGATCTGTAGGGAAGTTGGCACCCAGATTTATGGGAATATTTCCCATAACCAAAAGGATCAGCCAAATGGCCTATAGAGTAAAGCTACCAGAAAAACTATCCGGCGTTCATGATGTTTTCCATGTTTCTCATTTGCGGAAGCACTTGCATGACACCGCGGAAGTTGTTGAGCCAAGTATATTGGAGGAAGTAGAAGTGGAGCGGGAGGCAGTAGTCAGACGAGCCCCTACCCGTATTCTTGGATCAGAAGTTAAGAAGCTACACAATAAAGAAATCAAGCTGATAAAGGTTCAATGGGGAGATAACCCTGAGGATGCGACTTGGGAAACCTAAGACAAGATTCGTACTTCGTACCCTTTCTTTTTCGAGGGTATGTTCTTAACTCCTTTTCCAAAGTTTTATCTATGCCTGTTCCTATTATTTGAGTATGTCCTATCAATAGTATTTTCGACCTTTAGATAGGAATCCTATGGATGTAAACATGTGTTTGAGACATGTTATGTTTGATGGATGCAAGTGTTTAGTAGTGGTTTCCTGTGGATGCATATACACACACATTAGGCACTAGATCGGCTCAATCACTGTCGTACTACATATGGATGTATGTGCATTTTTTTTCTTTTAATGAGTGAAAATGGATGTATTAGCATATGGATATTGCATTTGGACGAATGAGTGTGCACACATATAGAACTTACATGTTATAATAGGATTATTTGCATACATATTGGATTTATGGCACTAACATACATTGCATTAAGGAGGTCGACTGAATCAGTAGGCCGCCTAATCTGCGCATTTGTATTGGGACATATACACACAACTTTGCATATGTTCATATAAGCATTAGCAGCCTTTAAGTACAATGGATGCTTCCGATGGATGAATGAGTAGATGGATGGTAGGATATACATTCTTCTCAACTTAGAGATTTCGGGGACGAAATCCTTTAAGTAGGGGGAATGTAACACCCTGTAATTCTAACAACATTAAAGAGGATAAATTATATAATAACTAATTTAATAATCAGAACTAAGAGAAATGGGCTGCGCCATTGTGTCCATCTCGAAATTCTGGTCAAGATAGACATTTGGTTTACATAAAACGGACACCGTATGAAGAAGTTATGAAGGTTTGAAGTTTGTATATGCATAAGATAATATTATATATATATATATATATATATATATATATATATATATATATATAACAGTTCAATCCTATCCCGAAAACAAATTTTCAATTCAAATTTCGAAAATCCTGTAGGCGGTAAAATTCCCGCCTAATGGGTGTCGAGCGTATAGTAATGGTGTCGACCCCATATTAGGGGTGTCGATCCCATAAGGGGGGTCGACCCTTGGGTCAACCCCATAAAGGGGCGGTCGACCCCCCTAGGGCTGAGGTGGCAATCGATTTCTGGGGGCTGGTAGTTATAAATAAAGTCCATTTCTCTTGTTTTCTTCATTGGAAATCAATGGAGGCCAAATGTTGTCGGTGCCTGAACTGAAATGAATCCTTTTCTTGAACAACAATCAACTAGAGCCCATCAGTTAGAGATTCAAGTACAGATCTGAGATGCAACACCAACAATTCCTCTTCTATCTTCTAAAATCCAAACATTGTGAGTTTTTAGTTACTTTTAGATTTAAATGAATAAAAGTAAAAATGATATCACTATAGTTTGGATTTATTCCTATGACTGAATTATACCAGATCTATTGTAAATTGTGAATCTATAACATTCTAAATCGGTTATGACTTGGATCTCAATATTTATCATATCGGATATATTGTGACTTGTGAACTTATGACATTCTGACATAACTATGATGTGGATCTTAACCTTTACTATGATAGATCTACTTTTTGATTTTAGATCCAGTTTATTATTTAGATCACCTTGTGCCTATCATATTGGATCCGAACTAGTTGGACATCTAAATCATTATTTAGATCTTGTTATGTTTACGATGACATTCCTACCATATTATAACTGGCTTAATTATTACAAGTTCATTAGATATATTCTTATATGTCCACCTTATCACTATGCCAATATATATTTATGCCACTTATGTTAGAATAATCATTATTGTCATCTTCCGGTCGCCTTTCCCTTTTCGTTGTTTATGGCTAGGCTACTTTCTAGCCTAGGCATGCCGCTAAATATATGAGAATGCATTAGTTAGGGAATGGGGGAAAACATTGAAATTGGCATAACTTGGATGATGCTTATGAACATGAATTTGGACATATAATTCAATATGAACGTAACGGGAAAATGGGGCATGAACACCTATAAAGACATAAGTAAAATTGGATAAAAATGAAATGCCTAGGATTACAGTAATTAGAAACTGTAACTGCACTTATGACATGAGGTTAGATTGCACTTGCGGTGGTAGTCTGCCCATAACCGACTGACATATCCAGCGACCGCAAATGTTGAACCTAATGTGAGAGAACTAAGTGCACAAATACGAGACATGCTAAGACATGAGGTTAAGCCCGATTTGTGGAATAAGTCTGCTTGGACTCGCCCGGCATGTCCAACATCCACAAAAGTTAGGCTTAATGTGATAGGTCTAGCATACTGTAACCATAAATGAAAATATGTTTATAAATTGGAATATTTAACCTTGTTGAATCCATATGGATTGTATAAATATAAACTTAAATTGAGGTTAAGTAAACTTGATTGAACAGTGGATGGGTTAAGTAAATCTGAGGAGGTGGGTAATATTTACATATAGGCCCACAAACTTAACCTGATAGGGTTATGTAATTAAAGACACCTAGTGGTATACATAACCGATGAAATGATAAAGTTATGTAATTAAGGTAACCTTTCTAGGGTAAACATAACTTGTAGAAATGATAGGGTTATGTAATCAAAGACACCTAGTGGTATACATAACCTAATGGAAAACCTAGTAGGCGCTACAAGACAAAGGGGAGAGCTTGTATCATATGTGTGGGACCTATTCCAGTCAGTACCCAGATTAGGTATCAAACAAAGTGCTCTGAACTAGGTCGGAGAAGGGGCACGCTTACTGAACTGATTGTAAGAGATGCAAACATGGAGCACGGTGTGGGCGGCGCAAACCGACCGGGACTTGTGCATGCATGGACCGGGCAGAGGGGGATAAGACGACCGTGACACTTGTAGATACGGTTGTGCACATTATGAAAATGAGGGGTTTCCACTTTAGGAACTGATACCTCCTACCGTGGGGCCAGCACAAAGTATCTACGTGGATTAGAGAGGCGATCGATTAGGGTGGTAGTTAGGGTACATCTGGACGTTTGCCTAAGTCTACCATTTGATATTGTTGGGATCATCTCATTCTGGTTATACTTGTATTAGTGCAGAGTAATCATTAGGGAAGCGTATACACTCCATCATCTTTACCCTATCACACTTACCTTTTGTGATGTTATCCTTCCTATCCATTTTATATGCCTATCATGCTACTTTTACTTATTTACTTGCTAAAAGTAACTGGACTCACCATACTTTATGTCTGGCCCTTTTTGTTTCCTCTTCTTTCTTCTGTTCCCCCCTCCTCCATGTTCTCAAGGTGGGAATACTCTGGCTTAGTCAAGACTCAGTTATCATATTGCTAGGACCTGCTTTCGAAGTATGGCTCAAGTTCTTATCTCTACTATGGCTTTGCCTCTTTTTGGGAATTATGCTTTTTAAGTATTTATGTACTATGATTGTACAAGACATAAGTAGTATTATTGTAATGGGTTTTATGTAGTTTCAGACTTATGGTATTTTGGACCATGATGTTATGATTATGTTTGAAATAAAAAAAATTAAATTCCACTATTGTTTTTATATCTGTCTTGTAATATTTTCGTTTCTGTTTGCCTATAACGCTTCACGAAACTTAATGCATTTCCTTAGAGAGTGACACTAACGGATGTGGGGTGCCACACTTCTGGCTCAGTTTCTTAATCAATTGGTGGTTGTGGTTAGGATAAAAAATTCCTAGTAATAGTTTCAACTAGATCAAGAAGTTTTATCTCCTTGTTGAAAAATATATAAACCAATATAAACTACATGGACAAAATAAGATCATTGAAACTCTAGTAAATATGAACAAAAATTTCTAGTTAAAATGTTAAAAATCTTTCTTCCTGAAAGTATTAATCGCAAACCTTTTTTCCCTGCTTAGAGTTCATTTACTTCATATTGGTATTAAACTAATAAAGTATATTTAGAGTGAAAGTAAACTTGAAAGATAATGCTGCTTATTTGCCTCTCTTTTATGTTTATATCCTTCTTTCCGCTCTTTAGGAGTATCAGAATGTACCTTCTTTTGTCATATGCACAAGCAAAGATTGTCACTTTAGTCCACAATTTTTAGCAAGTTACTATCTTTTTACACATCATCCCTTATAGATCATTAACCGATCAAATCAACAGCATGTTGGTATTTAAACTAACTCAAATTCATATAAATTGTTTCACACAATACTCCTTTAACATAAATAAACACCTAAATTTGTAATGTTTAAGCTAAGTGAGACATGTTATTGCATTTTATCTCTCTTCAACATCACGCAAGGAACAGGAACTTCGAGTTACTTGAGCTATACTATGCTCTGTATACCCTAGCAACATATATATGTCATAGAATATATAATGTAACAAATATTCCTTTGGTAAAAGGATATAGTGTAATATTGACTCGAAACTAAGCCGGAAGGCTCAGTTTCAAAACTGAGTCTAGGTCCGGCTCTGTTTCAACTCAAAACTGAGCTTTTCGGCTCAGTTCTCGTATCGATGCTATGGCTCATGCTCAGTTTTGAAATTGAGTTTCAAAACAATTGAATGTCGTACTACCTCTGTCAGTTAAAGAAAAATAAACCTATTGAATGCTGAACTTGTACATTACATCTTTTAGCATTGATGTCTTGGCTTTAACTGATAATTTGAATTCATTATGATATTGAATGCATGTAGGCACTTCTAAAGGAAGAGGAGGAAAAGAGGAGATTGGTGGGTATTTCTAGTAGCAATGATGTAGTAGAATATCTTGGAAATGATCCAATTGTGGAAGTATTTGGTAGGGATGCGATGAAAAATTACTATCGAACAATTAGTTCTACTTTTTTTTATGAAACAACTAAAGGTGGATCGAGCTGTAAAAGCCGCAACTGGAAGAAAACAAGCTATGGATTTATCAGTCTGGAAATTGGAGAAAGAAAGGAAAGTATCTAATCAAGTTAATGATGACATCCAAGCAATTACTTCTACTTTCATGTAATATTAAACTATGGGTACTATATTGTCTTTTGGCATTTCAGTTTGTTATTGTTATTAGACTGGTTAACTATGTATTGAATTTAGTAACTTAATTATGTATGGTACTTATTTTGTTAATTGATATTTTATGTTGTTGTCATGATTATGGATGTAGTCTGTTGATATTGATTGAGTTATACATCTCCGAATTGATATATTTTGAGTTCATATTAAATCTAATCTATATTAAAATCATGTATACTATGTTAGTTGCAACAATTATTATGTATATTACCATGCTTATTTGTGCTACTAATTTGTTTCTACTGACATATATATATATATATATATATATATATATATATATATATATGTTTGTATGTTTAGATTAGCAACGCTTGTAACTGTTGGGACTGCAAATGTTTCAACATTTGTAAGTGTTTCGAAAGAACTTCTGCTAACGCTTTGAAGCGTTAGGAAAGTAATTCTGCTAATGCATTTAAGCGTTGGGACATAAAAATGTAACAACGCTTATAAGCGTTGGTAATAATTAACGAACCCCTACAACAATACTTGTATGCGTTGCTGAAATTGTTTGTGACACTTATATTTGTTTGGAATCACCTTTTTTGTTGTATTGATAAACTCAGCATCCCTTGATTCCACAATTGTGTTTGAGGATATATCTAATAGTTTGTATGCTTTAGAGTTTTCAGCATATCCTACAAACAAACTTTTTATAGCTCTTGGACCAAGTTTAGTTCATTTAGGATCAATCACTCTGTAGTAGGCAATACATCCCAACACCTTTGGATATCTTAAATTTGGTTTTCGACATTCCACGGTTCTTAAGGATAAACCTGGGCTTTTCTTAAGGTGATTCTATTATGCAAATGACATGCAGATAGTAATGCTTCACTCCACAAATTAAGTGGTTATTTAGTATTTAACAGCATATAATTTACCATGTCAACCAAAGTTCTGTTTTTCCTTTCAACCAACCCATTTTGTTGTGGCATGTAAGGGTTGGGTGTTGATGAATAATCCCATGTTCTTCATTGATGTTAGAAAATCCAGTGGAGAAATATTCTCCTCCTCTATCGCTACATAGGACTTTTACTTTCCTACATTTCTGAATTTCAGCTTCTATTTAATAACGTTTAAATATGTCAAATGCATCATCTTTATTTCTATGCAATTACACACTTGTGTATTTAGAAAAGTCTTCAGCAACCGTAATGAAATACCTTTTCCACCTCTGGTTAAAACTCTATTAAATTCACATATATTAAATTGAACTAAATCCAAGAGTTTCGAAATTCTTTCGACAATTTGGATTGGTTTCCTTGTGATCTTAGCTTCTATACATATTTCACATTTATCTTGTTTGTCATTACTAATGGAAATAAGACCATGTTTTGCCATATACTTTAAATATTTATAATTCAAATGTCCTAAATATGCATACCATAAAGATAAAGAATCAACAGTATAAGCAAAATATTCTTTTATGTCATTAATACTGAGATTGAGCATCCCATTAAATGGATAACCTTTACCCACAAACTTGTCATTTTTGGATAGAATTAAACTATCATCCTCTAAGACTATTTTGACACCAAATTTATATAAGATTGATGCAAAAACTAGATTCATTTTAATATTAGGAACGTGGAGTATGTTAGTGAGAGTTTTCTTTTTATTGGAAGTGAAGTGAATCTCCATATTTCCTTTTCCCAGAACTTTTGCACCATTTCCATTTTCCATGAGCACTTCTTGTTGGTCAACAACCTCTGTGTGGTTTTGAATAGGTCACTATTGTTGCAAATATAAACCATTGCACCAGAATTGAACCACCAATATTGTTTTAGCAATATCCATGGGCAAGTCACTTATCATGCTAATTTGCAGGTCAGGATGATTTCTTGCATTTCCTCGACCTCAACCATATTTTCTTTTGCCAAGTTTCCATTTTACAGTTTCGGAGCAGCCCTGCACTTATTCTTATAGTGCCCAAATTTATGGTAGTTGAAGCATCCCTTATTCTTTTCGTCTTTTGAATTAAAGTCACTTCCGTGCTTTCTCTTCTTATTTCATTTGAAGTTCTGGTTCTAATTTCCCTTTCTTTTCTTTCCAGAAATCACGTTATACACAGTAGAAGAAGGGAAAACACCATAAGGAATTATGTTTTCTTCCTCAATTCATATGTGCTTTTCGATCTTTTCTAACGTGAGTTCCTCAGTCATATGCAAGAGCTTATTGCGATAGGTGTTCCAACTCGGTGGAAGTTTTGCGATTATAGCCTATACTTGAAATGATTCTGGAATCTGCACTTTCAGGTCACCAAGCTTGCTAACCAAACTTGTAAGTCATGCATATGATCTATGGCTAAAACATTATCTTTCATCTGGAATTCGAAATATTTAAGCATGATAAACTTACATGTTCCTATCTTATCGATCAAGTACTTCATTTCTAGTGCATCCCATATTTCCTTAGATGACTTCATTGGTATGTAAAGTTCATATAAACGGTCTGATAAGGTGTTTAGAATTGTAGCCTATGCAGAGCAATTCATCTTCTCTGCACTTTATCCTTCGTTGCTTTGAATAGTCTGTGTCTGTAACACCCCGAATTTTCTATTAACACTAAAGTTGCTAAAATATTAATAAGTGTGTAAGAGAGGGGATGTATCTAATATGAATATAAAAATATTAATAAGTGTGTAAGAGAGGGGATGTATCTAATATGTATATAAAAACAATAATAAGTAAAGGGGGATGTATCTAATATGTACATTGTAGAAAATATATATATATTTATGACATGAGTAGAAGTTTATTAATATGCTGAGTGTTTGCTGAGTCACTTCTGACTCTTTGCTGAGTCAACAAGATAAACCCCATCTTGTCTGAACGGCTGCGGTTATTTCTAGGTTAAATCTAATGGCCTAAATGAATTCTAAAATCTATAAATAAGTGGGTAGACCCTAGACCTAAATCACTTGTAAAATTAGAGAAGCTACCGTCATGCTGCTGCCATGGAGTTCAGCATAGCCGTCACAAACTAAGAAGAGGAAGCCTAATCATCTACAACTAAATCTACACAAATCAAATCAAAAGATCTCTCTTTCTCTAATTCTTTTCTTTTGTTGGTGAGTATGATGATTCTCACAAGACTATTACAAACTAATTTGACTCAGTTATGAATGGATCACAAGAAAGTGATGTGATTTGTAATTGTAAATTCTATATATTGTGGATCTCTTATTATGTTATTATGCTGTCGTATGATGTAAATTATATATGCTATGTCATGCTATGTTGTAAATTCTCTTATGCTATGTCGTGCTATGTTGAGAATCATGTCAAGCTATGTTATACTATCATACTATGCCATGTTATAAATCATGCTATATTATGTTGAAAAATCATGATGTTGTTGGATCATGCTTAAAGTTATGTTTTTTTTTCTTAATTTAAATGGATCTTGTTTATGGGAATTTGCCTATTAGGTTAGGTGTACCCATAAACTTGAAACTATAATTAAATAAAACTTGATTATGGGAATTTGCCTATTGAGTTAGGTGTACCCATATAAAACCATGTTGTTAAAAAAATAGATGATGTTGATTCACACATGTTCATATGTAAGTTTATGAAAATTGATTGAGATCATATTAGGTGAATTTTGAACAAGTTGACACCTTTAGATCCATGACATGTATAATCCATGCAAGTTGGACATATGCAAGTTTCACCCCTTATTATGATTCATTTGGTCACATATACATGTTGTTATTATGATAATCTCTTTTATGCTATGAGTTAGGCTATTCGAGTCTAACATATATTTTGCGAATAAACGTTCAAACGTGGGGTAGGGGTAATATTAGGAATTAATAAATTGGGTGCAATTTTGTAAGATGTTGCATACCATGAATGAATGTCCATAATTGAGTCAATTATGGACATTGTTAAAAATTGGAAGTAATTAATAATTCAAGTAGGGAATTATTCAAATTGGGGGAAAGTGGATTATTATTAATAATCAATGCTTAGGACACGAGGTTGGACCCATTTGTGATGTAAACCTGCCCGGACCCGCCCGGCAAATCCAGTAGTCACAAATGTTGGCCCAATGTGAGAGGTCCTAGGCCCAAACTAAAGCATAACGGTTGTAAAGACACGAGGTTAGACTCTTTTATGGTGTAAGACTGCCCGGACCCGCCCGGCAAATCCAGCTGCCATAAATGCCAGTCTAATGTGAGAAGTCTTTATGAGGTTATGGCCTTAATGAACTAAGAAATACTTAACCAGATAATCATGTAAGGTGGGACATGGGGGTTAAGTAGGTGCCTTGGGTGGCATGAGGAATCTGGTGGTTGCCTTTAGAGGCATTTGAAATACGATTAGACTTAACCAAACACACATGTAAATGAACATGACTAAGTGGGTTAAGTGGGATGGACTAATGGGGACAATCTTAGGTGGAATGCTTGTGGTAAATAGTGGGGGCCCATTTCAACTAGTATCCCAAAAAGTATCTTTATGGGCTCGACCCAAGTCGAGGACGGGACACGCATACTGGGTTTGACTATAAGAGGCCAAAACAGGGAGCGGTGGCAACGCAAGTCCAACGGGTTTCATATGCGTGTGTGGACCCGGGCTGGTAGGTAAGACGTTGTTGCATCGTGTAGGTATAAGCCGTGCATGTCCGTTGTATCAGGTTGCCACTTTAGGGGAGTGATACACCCCACTGTGGGGCCAGCACGGGTATCTACGAGTTAGGGAGCCGATCGAATAATGGGAAGTAGGGTACACCTAGTTGAGATAGGGGCAGGCGGCACCTATGTAGTCAGCTAGGGGTACGTAAAGCCATTGGGAAAGTTTCTAAGTGAAGCTAAGTGGGATGAATCTTTAGGGTGACTGGTGTGGTGCAGTATAGTGTTTATCCTTTAGTATTTAGGAGCGCCTATAACGTTGCCTTTAGCGATTGTCTATGTCCTTAATCTGCTCTTCATAGACATTTTCTTGTTTTCCAGCTTATGCCTTAGTCCAGTTATTTTGGTAATAGTATTGTAGAATTATCATATTCACCAGACTTTATGTCTGACCCCCTCTTTTCCATCCTTTTCTCCCTTCAGGTCCGCAGGTTGGGCCAAGTTCTAGTGGAGTCTAGTTGGATCGCTTATCTTCTGGAAAGCTTGGACTGCTGAAGTAAAGTCCAGCTTGTTATCTTTCTTTTTAATGGCTATTCATGTAATGGGATTATGTACTTGTTTTATCAAGATAGATATTGTACTTGACATTGAATATGGTGTTATGATGTAATCAAACATGTTTTGACTTCTGCTACAATGAAATAAAGTTTTTGAATTTCCAAGTACTATTTTATATCTGTCTTGTTGTAATTTTACTGTTCTATATTCACTTAAAACCTCCATGGAAGTTAATGCATTCCCTTTGTGAGTGACATTAATGGACGTGGGGTGTTATACGTGGTATCAGAGCATAAGGTTACCGGAACAGATAAAAAAAAAATTTAGAAAAATATTTTTTTTTCTAAAGTATTTTTGGAAGAAGTGCTTTCAAAAAAAAAACATGTTATTTAAATAGAGTTTTTATGAAAAACATAATCCCAAATAGCCACATCCTTATCTTTATCTTTCGAATTCTCCATTTTGAATCTTTCCTTTTTCGTTTCAGCATGGCTGAAGATCTTAATCTCCCAGAAGGTGTGACGATTCCAGGGTGGTTTAGGAGATACTTGGAGGCTAGGGCCACCACTGCAGGCCCAGCGGATACTCCTCCACCCCTAGTTGCACCCATTCCTCCTCCTCCTCCTCCTCGTGTTGACACTTTTGCAAAGACGTGCAAGGAATTCAAGGCTATGGGAGGAAAAACTTTTCAAGGGACTGAGACGTTTGTGGAGGCCAGAGATTGGCTTAAGGAGACTGAGGAATTGTTGGATATCTTTGAAGTGGAAGATGGGAGGAAAGTCCGTTTAGCTGCTTGGTTAATGAAGGGAGAGGCCTCGTTTTGGTGGGAGGTCACTAACGGGGAACGTCCAGTTGATTCATGGGCGGATTTCAGACGAAGTTTTGAGGCAAAGTTTCTTTCAAGGGCAGAGGAGAACTTAAATATGGAAAAATTCCTGGCACTAAAGCAAGGGAGCTCATCAGTAAAGGAATATGTCAATAAATTTAATCAGTTAGCAAGGTTTGGCTTGGAGTTGGTGAACACGCCAGAGAAGAAAGCTTTGAGGTTCGTTAGAGGCTTGAATGAACTGTTGCAAGGGTTGGCTATGACCCACATCCCTATGGGAGCCACCTTTGAAAAGCTAGTAGAAATGGCACTTATGCATGAGGATAAGGCAGTTGAAAAGAAAGGGGATCAGAAGAAACCCCAACAGCAAAATAAGAAGGGTGGTAAAAACAATAATGGCAAAGGGAAGAAGAAATGCTTCAATTGTGGGACGCCAGGCCATCTCAGCAAAGATTGTAGAAAGAAAAAGAAGACTGGTTGTTTTCATTGTGGAGATGCGGGACATTTAGTGAAGGACTGTCCAAAGAAGGGGCAGAGGGCAGGGTCTACCTCGGGAGGACAGGTGCAGGCTCTTATGGCACCAGGGCAGGCAAGGGGGCAAGTTCAGGCTATTGCGGCCCCACCGCTGCAAGAAAGAGGTAGAACAATTTCTGTTGAAAGCTTAGTTTTTCTGTTTGATCATCCTGTCCGTACCTTATTCGATTCTGGCGCATCTCATTCGTTTATCTCTGCATCATTAGTTGAATCACTGCACTTGAACACCAGTTTAGTAGAGGATCCCTTGGTCGTTTCAAATCCAATTGGGGGTTCGGCTCATTTGACCATGATATGTTTGGATTTGAAAATCTCTATACTTAGCGTTGAATTTAGATGTGATGCTTATGTATTGGGCTTCACGGGCTATGGGCTAATTTTAGGAATGGATTGGCTGTCTAGAAATAGGGCCATTCTTGATTGTGAAAGGAGAGTAGTTAGGCTTGTGACTCGCCTTGGTAATGCTCTCGACATCTTTTGTAATCCCATAAATTCCGTTATGCTAAGTTATCTTGAATCGCTTGACGCGTCTGTAGAGAACCTGCGATCGGTAGAAGTGGTCCGGGAATATCCGGATGTGTTTGAGGAGGTGAAGGGCTTACCTCCAAAGCGGGAGATAGACTTTCGAATTTATCTTATGGATAATGCTAAACCCGTATCTTTGCCAGTGCGCCGCATGGCTCCTCGTGAAAGGAGGGAACTCAATAAGCAAGTAAAGGAGTTGCTTGAGAAGGGGTTCATAAGACATAGTATATCGGAGTGGGGTGCTCCAGTAGTTTTTGCCACAAAGGCGGATGGGTCTCTTAGACTTTGTATGGACTATAGAGAACTAAACAAGCTTACTAAAAAGAACCGACACCCACTGCCGAGGATTGACGATCTCTTTGATCAGTTAGTTGGCGCCTCGGTGTTTTCGCAGTTGGACTTAGCCACTGGCTTTCATCAACTGAGAGTGGCTGAGGATAGTATAGATAAGACTGCTTTTAGGACTCCTGACGGATTCTATGAATGGCTAGTGATGCCCTTTGGTTTGACAAACGCCCCTGCATATTTTGTTGATTTGATGAGTAGGGTGTTTAGGGAATACCTTAACAAATTCGTGGTAGTCTTTGTGGATGACATCTTAGTCTTTTCTAAGAATAAAGAAGAGCACTCCCTACATCTTAGGGAAGTGTTGGAAACCCTTCGAGCGCATAACCTTAAGGCAAAATTTTCTAAGTGTCACTTCTGGAGGAAGGAAGTACGGTTCTTAGGGCACATGGTTTCCAAAGAAGGGATAGCAGTGGATCCCGCAAAGGTAGTGGCCATCCAAGATTGGAAGGTCCCTAAAAATGCAACCGAAGTAAGAAGTTTCTTGGGGTTGGCTGGCTATTATAGGAAGTTTATCAAAGACTTCGCAAAAATATCAGCTCCATTAACACGGTTAACGAAGAAGAACCTGGTTTTTACGTGGGACAAAGATTGCGATGATGCGTTCCAACGTTTAAAGAGAGCCTTAACTTCAGCCCCAGTCTTAGTGCTGCCAGACGGGAATAAACCGTTTACCATCTATACTGATGCTTGTGGGACGGGACTTGGCGCGGTCCTCATGCAAGAGGGAAGAGTAATAGCCTATGGTGGAAGGCAGTTGAGGATTCATGAAAAGAATTACCCCACGCATGACTTAGAGCTAGCCGCAATTGTTTTCGCGCTTAAGTCTTGGCGTCACTATCTTCTTGGTGAGAAATTCGAACTGTTCACTGACCACAAATCATTAAAATACTTATTCTCTCAGAAGGATTTGAATTTAAGGCAGCAACGGTGGATGGAATTCTTAGCCTCCTACGATTTTGAAATAGCATATACCCCGGGCAAGGGTAACGTGGTAGCAGACGCCTTAAGTAGGAAAAGGTTGTCCTTGAGTCCATTGTTTGTTGAACGACAAAGCTTAGAATTCATCTCTATGTTTGACTTTAGACCCTCCGTTGACTTAGTACCCGGTCTGTTAGCATCCTTGGAGGTTAGACCTACACTTCTAGGACGGGTTAGTGAGGCACAGCGAGACGACCCACGGTTGGTTGAGATAGTAGAAAAGCTCAAAGGGGGGAGTCGTCAAGCCATCTTCGTAGGTATACCCTAGACGATAAGGGTTGGTTACGAAGGGATAATAGACTTTGTGTACCACAAGACGAAGACTTAAGGAAGGCCATTCTTGATGATGCTCATCGCTCAAAAATGACCATTCATCCCGGCGGGGATAAGATGTACAAAGATATGAAGCGGGTTTTCTTTTGGGCCGGTATGAAAAAGGATGTGGCCGAGTACGTCGCTAGATGCTTGGTGTGCCAACGAGTTAAAGCAGAACAAAAGAAACCCGGTGGGTCGCTTCACCCATTAGAAGTTCCACTATGGAAATGGGAAAGCATCTCAATGGATTTTGTGGATGGATTACCAAGATCAAGGAAGGGTAACACGGGGATTTGGGTTATAGTAGATAGACTTACTAAAAGCGCCCATTTTATTCCCGTGAAAAGTAAGAGGACTGCTCCGTGGTTGGCTTCTGTATACATTAAGGAGATAGTTCGTTTGCACGGTATTCCTTCTAGTATAGTAAGCGACCGTGACCCCATCTTTACTAGCGAATTTTGGAAGAGTTTACAAGAGGCGGTAGGGACTTAGCTATGTTTGAGCACCGCATATCATCCTCAGACAGACGGCCAGACCGAGAGGGTGAATCGCATTCTAGAGGATCTTTTAAGGCTTTGTATCCTAGACTTTGGGGGTACATGGGAAGAGCACCTTCCGTTAGTAGAATTCGCATATAACAATAGCTTTCAGTCTAGTATTGGCATGGCACCTTTCGAAGCTCTTTATGGAAGGCCTTGCCGTTCGCCTACATGTTGGTGGGAATCTACCGATAAAATCCAACTTGGGCCCGATATGGTTAGGGAAACCTCGGAGAAGATTGAGTTGATTCGAAGGAGGATGAAAGCAGCACAAGATAGGCAAAAATCGTATGCTGATAAGAGGAGGACAGATCTTGAGTTTGACATTGGGGACATGGTTTTTATCAAAGTATCTCTGTTACAGAATGTTGTTCGCTTTGGGTCCGTGGGGAAATTAGCACCAAGGTTTGTAGGGCCGTTTACTGTAAAAAACAGGATTGGGAAGATGGCATATAGGGTGGAGTTGCCTGAGAAACTTAGTGGATTACACGACGTATTCCATGTATCACATTTGAGGAAGTGTTTGCACAAGACCGCGGAGGTGGTAGAGCCGAGCTTGCTTAAAGAGGTGGAAATAGAGCGTGATGCAACAATTAGACGAGCTCCTACATGCATTCTCGGGTCGGAGATCAAAAAGTTGAGGAATCGAGAGGTCAGACTGGTCAAAGTGCAATGGGGAGATGATGAGAGCAACGCAACTTGGGAGACAGAAGAGAAGATGCGTTCGTTGTACCCTTTTCTTTTTGAGGGTATGTCTTTTAATTTCTCCTTTATCGCTTAGCTTATCTTATCTTATCTTTAGTATGTCCTCTCATTAGTATCTTTGACCTTTAGTTATGATAATCCTATGGTTGAAACATGTGTTTGAGACATGTTATGTCTGATGAATGCAAAATGGATGCAAGTGTTTGCTAGTGGTTGCTCGTGGATGCATATATACACACACTTTAGGCACTAGATCGGCTCAGTCACTTCATATTGCATATTGCATATATATGGATGTATTTAGTATAATGGATGTATAATGGTTGTACCATCATATGGATGCTGCATTCGGTTAAATGGGTGTGCACGCATATAGAAGTAGTATGTAAGCAATTAGGATCTTTTGCATACATAATGGATTCATGACACTTACATAATTTGCATTAAGGAGGTCAACTGAATCAGTAGACCGCCTGATTTCGCATTAGGTAAGGACATGTACACACACTTGCATATGATCATAAAGCATTAGAAGTTTTTAAGGACAATGGATGCCTATGTATGATGGATGAGTAGATGGACGTTTGGATGGTAGGATATACATTCTTCCAGACTTGAAGATTTCGGGGACGAAATCCTAAAAGGAGGGGAGAATGTAACACCCCGAATTTTCTATTAACACTAAAGTTGCTAAAATATTAATAAGTGTGTAAGAGAGGGGATGTATCTAATATGAATATAAAAATATTAATAAGTGTGTAAGAGAGGGGATGTATCTAATATGTATATAAAAACAATAATAAGTAAAGGGGGATGTATCTAATATGTACATTATAGAAAAAATATATATATATTTATGACATGAATAGAAGTTTATTAATATGCTGAGTGTTTGCTGAGTCACTTCTGACTCATTGCTGAGTCAACAAGATAAACCCCATCTTGTCTGAACGGCTGCGGTTATTTCTAGGTTAAATCTAATGGCCTAAATGAATTCTAAAATCTATAAATAAGTGGGTAGACCCTAGACCTAAATCACTTGTAAAATTAGAGAAGCTACCGTCATGCTGCTGCCATGGAGTTCAGCATAGCCGTCACAAACTAAGAAGAGGAAGCCTAATCATCTACAACTAAATCTACACAAATCAAATCAAAAGATCTCTCTTTCTCTAATTCTTTTCTTTTGTTGGTGAGTATGATGATTCTCACAAGACTATTACAAACTAATTTGACTCAGTTATGAATGGATCACAAGAAAGTGATGTGATTTGTAATTGTAAATTCTATATATTGTGGATCTCTTATTATGTTATTATGCTGTCGTATGATGTAAATTATATATGCTATGTCATGCTATGTTGTAAATTCTCTTATGCTATGTCGTGCTATGTTGAGAATCATGTCAAGCTATGTTATACTATCATACTATGCCATGTTATAAATCATGCTATATTATGTTGAAAAATCATGATGTTGTTGGATCATGCTTAAAGTTATGTTTTTTTTTTCTTAATTTAAATGGATCTTGTTTATGGGAATTTGCCTATTAGGTTAGGTGTACCCATAAACTTGAAACTATAATTAAATAAAACTTGATTATGGAAATTTGCCTATTGAGTTAGGTGTACCCATATAAAACCATGTTGTTAAAAAAAATAGATGATGTTGATTCATACATGTTCATATGTAAGTTTATGAAAATTGATTGAGATCATATTAGCTGAATTTTGAACAAGTTGACACCTTTAGATCCATGACATGTATAATCCATGCAAGTTGGACATATGCAAGTTTCACCCCTTATTATGATTCATTTGGTCACATATACATGTTGTTATTATGATAATCTCTTTTATGCTATGAGTTAGGCTATTCGAGTCTAACATATATTTTGCGAATAAACGTTCAAACGTGGGGTAGGGGTAATATTAGGAATTAATAAATTGGGTGCAATTTTGTAAGATGTTGCATACCATGAATGAATGTCCATAATTGAGTCAATTAAGGACATTGTTAAAAATTGGAAGTAATTAATAATTCAAGTAGGGAATTATTCAAATTGGGGGAAAGTGGATTATTATTAATAATCAATGCTTAGGACACGAGGTTGGACCCGTTTGTGATGTAAACCTGCCCGGACCCGCCCGGCAAATCCAGTAGTCACAAATGTCGGCCCAATGTGAGAGGTCCTAGGCACAAACTAAAGCATAACAGTTGTAAAGACATGAGGTTAGACTCTTTTATGGTGTAAGACTGCCCGGACCCACCCGGCAAATCCAGCTGCCATAAATGCCAGTCTAATGTGAGAGGTCTTTATGAGGTTATGGCCTTAATGAACTAAGAAATACTTAACCAGATAATCATGTAAGGTGGGACACGGGGGTTAAGTAGGTGCCTTGGGTGGCATGAGAAATCTGGTGGTTGCCTTTAGAGGCATTTGAAATACGATTAGACTTAACCAAACACACATGTAAATGAACATGACTAAGTGGGTTAAGTGGGATGGACTAATAGGGACAAGCTTAGGTGGAATGCTTGTGGTAAATAGTGGGGGCCCATTTCAACCAGTATCCCAAAACGTATCTTTATGGGCTCGACCCAAGTCGAGGACGGGACACGCATACTGGGTTTGACTATAAGAGGCCAAAACAGGGAGCGGTGGCAACGCAAGTCCAACGGGTTTCATATGCGTGTGTGGACCCGGGCTGGTAGGTAAGACGTTGTTGCATCGTGTAGGTATAAGTCGTGCATGTCCGTTGTATCAGGTTGCCACTTTAGGGGAGTGATACACCCCACTGTGGGGCCAGCACGGGTATCTACGAGTTAGGGAGCCGATCGAATAATGGGAAGTAGGGTACACCTAGTGGAGATAGGGGCAGGCGGCACCTATGTAGTCAGCTAGGGGTACGTAAAGCCATTGGGAAAGTTTCTAAGTGAAGCTAAGTGGGATGAATCTTTAGGGTGACTGGTGTGGTGCAGTATAGTGTTTATCCTTTAGTATTTAGGAGCGCCTATAACGTTGCCTTTAGCGATTGTCTATGTCCTTAATCTGCTCTTCATAGACATTTTCTTGTTTTCCAGCTTATGCCTTAGTCCAGTTATTTTGGTAATAGTATTGTAGAATTATCATATTCACCAGACTTTATGTCTGACCCCCTCTTTTCCATCCTTTTCTGCCTTCAGGTCCGCAGGTTGGGCCAAGTTCTAGTGGAGTCTAGTTGGATCGCTTATCTTCTGGAAAGCTTGGACTGCTGAAGTAAAGTCCAGCTTGTTATCTTTCTTTTTAATGGCTATTCATGTAATGGGATTATGTACTTGTTTTATCAAGATAGATATTGTACTTGACATTGAATATGGTGTTATGATGTAATCAAACATGTTTTGACTTCTGCTACAATGAAATAAAGTTTTTGAATTTCCAAGTACTATTTTATATCTGTCTTGTTGTAATTTTATTGTTCTATATTCACTTAAAACCTCCATGGAAGTTAATGCATTCCCTTTGTGAGTGACATTAATGGACGTGGGGTGTTACAGTGTCCTTTTCTATTGGTGGAGAAAGTGCTGGAACATTTTTATCGAGGACGTAGGAGACCTTTAGTGTGGTAAATAGAACTCCATTTTGTCTTGCTAGCTGGTGAAGTTGATTCCATCAAGTCTGTCTAGTCTGAGAAGTCCTAGTTCATCCATTTGAATGCAGAATCTGATTCGTGCTCCATAATGAATATTTCTTTAAACCTTTTGAAGAGTTTGCAAGAATCATATAGTATCATGTTTTAAGATGCGTATTCGATGTCCATAAAGCAATATTTGCCCTACTCGTTTAGAGTTTGCTAACGGGTTTGATGGAAAATCAATTTCCAAGATACAACAAAACCAGAATCGACAGACGTAGCAATGTTTGTGTATTTAATAGGATTTTATTGGAAGACGAAGGTAAAAACATATTGATTGAAATGCTAGCGAGAGAGATGTTAAAATAAAATATGAATAGATGATCGCGAAGGGATGTGACTGTGGCGAAAAAAGGGGTGTGACTCTTGTGTACACAACAGTTCATTTTCAGGAGGTAGAAATCAGTTTTTTTTCAAATATGGTTGTTAGCTAGAAACAACCACTTTTTTCTGAACCGCCTCGCACACACACACGTGCAAAGTGGTATGTACTTTCCGCATATGCATGTTATGGAAGTGCTTTCCACGCGTGTGTGGTATGGCAGTGCCACTTCCAAATTCATAAAGTTAACGTTCTTTTTCCATTTCGGTGTCTCTATTACCAGAGTATCTTGAGCTTTATTAAGAGTTATTTAACTCAACCACTTCATGCCTGTAACAGTTCACACTAATCTGATTTAGTTCGTTTCTAGTTATATGGAAATTTGTTATTACCCATTGAATCTTAAAATTAAGCAATTAATATTAAGGTTGGGTTTCCGCTATGATTGATTAATTGTTATTGTAGGGTTTAAGTCCCATTTCAATTGACGTAGACCCCACCACTTCTCTAGGAAAAGATTTTGTGAATGAATCCGCCAAATTATCATTGGATCTTATATAAACATAGTAATTATTCCATCATTTTTTTCGTCTAACATATTCCTGTCTAAGGCTTATATGCCTTGATTTTCCATTGTGTACATTACCATATGCTCACGACATAGCAACCCGACTTCCACAATGTAAAGATATAATTGGCATTGGTTTCGGCCACAACTTGATATCCAATAACATATTTCTTAGACACTGCATCTTTTCCGATGGCAGCAAATGCAGTAATTTTTTATTTCAATGTGGAGTGCTAAATGCAAGTTCGTGTCTTCAATGCCTAATGTAACATCCCACTATTGGGTCCGGTTCAACCCGATAATTAAAACGACCTAAATTGTTCTCAATGGTGGATTGTTCGGGATACTTACACATTGGAACAAACAAACTAAATTTTCCATTATCATTCCAAAAAAATTCCACCAAAGTACAAGAATATATCATAGTACAAATAACTAATACACAGCGGAAAAAAAATACCACTCAACAGAAGACTGAAATGCCACGAACTTTATCCAAGCTCCAAAATGCAATGCTCTAAGAATAACTACAAAACATTAACTACTTGTTGCCCATGTGGAAAATATAGCAACCAAAGTTTAGGGAATGGACAATAAAATCCAGATCAGTCATGGGACTGGTATGAGAACTAAAACAGTTTTTAGACAATTTTAAAGCAAGGTAAATCATAAGACCACGCCATATAACATGGAACGGGTTTCCTTTCATGAATACTGGTTGCATAAAAACTCGCAATGCCTTTGGAAAATGAAGCTACCAAAAGACCTCACGCCACACATACACACAATGCAAATGCACACTTGGGCAAGGTTTCCTTTATAATAGCCAAAATATGCTTGATACGTAAAAATTCTATTATATTATTATTAGTGCATAATGTGAAAATCACTTTCGCAAATAAATCTATCAATCTTAGTCAGCATAGCTACCATAATATTATATTGACCTCCTACGCGTCTTACGCAAGATCTATAATAGAAACTCGTATGTGCATGTAGCTGATAATCCACATAGTGGATAATTTGGGTTTCCAACAAATGACCAAGGCTAAGGAACTTCCTTACCGAATGAGCACGCCTTTAGAAAACATCCCGAGAAGTAAACCCTTCTCTGCCAACACAAGGCCATCAGTGCAATCCAAGCCATGCCACATGAGCATGTCATTTCTCGGTCGTTACCGATCTTTCTCTATGAGTATCCAAATTTCCAACAAAACCACAATAGTAGAATTCTAGGGATCCATACCATAACACTACCTCATAATAACCACATAGTAAACATCTGGGCTCCATACCATAGTGTTGCTTCGAAAATCTAGAAGAAAATGATTATCCCTTAACGGTCATGAACCCACAACCTTGCTATATCTTTTCATGTTTTGGTCATTTCTGGGATTTGAGGCTTGCAAAAGTCTTGTTACACAAAGCTACGCTTAACCCAGCCTTGGTTTGATCATCAATAGCTCATTACTTAGCATGCAACACTGTCAATTCACAACATATATCGGTGCCTATTAATATATAACCCTTTGAGTACAAAAGTCTCAGAGGAGTGTGTTAAGGTAATAAAATAAATTTCCAACCACTAACTAATATAACATCAATAGAAAAAAATTGGTTATTTTGTAAAATACAACGTCAGACATACCTCTATTTACAAGTTTGTTCTAGGACTGAACAAAACCAAAGGCACTTTATTCCACGACTCCGCTTAGTTGTGAAAGCCCTCGCAATCCGAATTACCTCAAGTACGACCAGATCGCTTGTCAAAGTATAACCTCATAACGGGAGATCAGCCATATGAGACTTCAATAAGCAATTTGTCCGACGTGAAGATCTCCAGTCTTTGATTACAGTCATCAACCATTCTTCGTTACTCTTATCACGTTGTATAGTTATTGAAAATAGGTTGAAACCCGGTCTTTCCGAATAACTGGCGCATCTTTAAAGTGTGTGGAGAATACACAGGAATATCATAAATTTCATTCTAGTTTGGACTGTTCCTTGATTTCAATTAAACCTAAACACAAAGCTTATTACTTAAATCAAAATCTCATTCCCATCTACTTATAGGAACATAGAGGAAGACACTTGTAACATCCCACATATTACGTATCGAAAGATCGTAAAACATTTTTATTTTATTCCCTGAGGGTTGGATCATTCTCATTTTTTAATATGTTGCTTATGGGGACATGAGACTTGTCCATAATTTTTACTGATTTTGATTGTGACCATTTTGCCCCTATCAGTCTTGTACAGGGCATAACTTTTAGCTCAGGTCAAATCAGAGGGTGATACCTGTTCCATTGGAAAGGAATTGATGATTGCCTTTCCATAGAGTGGTTACATTAAAGATTTGGCTCAGCGGTTTGGGAGAAATCGTTATTTTAAGGTTTTCATTTAGTTGTCTAGGTTTATAAGGCCATAATGGGATGAATTGGGAAGGCACATTAGTGGGCTAGAGGAAACTATAAATAGAGGGTGAGGGGATGGAGAATATGTTACTTCTCCCACTCTCTCATTTGGCGGCCTTGTGTTCCTCCTTCCTCTAACACCTTTCCACCATTAAAAAATAAAATTTAAGGTGGGGAATCATAGATCTACCCCATTGGAGGCTAGATCAACATCAATTGAAGCGGGAATTCATCGGATCAAGTGATTTGGTGCGAAGTGCTTGCTATTTGGAATCTTATTACATTGATTTTATCTTTTTTTGGAGAATTGGTTAGTGATTTGCATCTCTCACACGGGTTCAATGAAGTATATGAATGTTTTGTCATGTTTTCATAAAATTCAAGTTGTTTTCATAGATTTGCATCATGGTAAGTCCTATTTCATAGAATTACCTTAGGAACTGATCTAGTTAGTTAAAACCGGTAATTCCTATGCTATTTCATGCGTTTATGCAAGTTAGATCTATCTTTTTTATTCATATGTTATCATGATTTTGGTGAAATTTGCATAATTTTGGTAATAATCATCATATTCATGTTGTTAGTGATTTCATAACAAGCTTATGGTTGTGTTGAATGAATTAGACGAGTATATTTTGTCGATTTTGTCGATTGGCGATGTTTTCGTCGAAATTGGACTTAGATTGGGGCTGTACAGGCCAGGGGTCATACCAGAGCTATGACAACATTTATGAAATGCTGTTAAAAGTTGTGGTCGAGAACGACCTAAGATAGTTCGCGCATGGGTTTCGGTTGCACCAGAGCAATGACAGCATTTATGAAATGCTGTGGTCGAGCACGACCTAAGACAGGTCGCGCATGGGTTTCGGTCGCACCAGATCTACAACAACATTTATGAAATGTTGTTAAAAGTTGTGGTCGAGCATGACCTAAGATAGGTCGCGCATGGTTTTCGGTCGCACCAGAGCTAAGACAGCATTTATGAAATGTTGTTAAAAGCTGTGGTCGAGCAGGACCTAAGATAGGTCGCGCATGGGTTTCTTTTGTCGCTCCTGCGCTACGACAACATTTCTAAAAAAAAGGCAGAAACGCTGTGAAAGCCAATTTTGATGTTTTATATAGATTTTCACACCAGATTGATGTTGAACTGGAATAGGGGTTTTTGACAGCGCTTCTAAAACGTTGTGGTTGATGGCCTAAGTGATGTAGTTTGTTTCTTTAGCAAATGTTTGTAGATGCTATGGATTATATTGAACCCTATGATTGATGTTTTCTTTGATTCGAGAGTGGTGATAACTTTGAGGGGAATTTGATGGGGAATATCGAAGTAAGGTGATGGGTACGTTTCCAGTCGTAGTGCAACGGGTGAAACCAACTCAAAGGTGATCTGAGTTAGGTTATAATGGTGGGATAGTCGAAGTTGATGACGATTAGAGATACTAGAGGCCGAGAGATTAACGTTGTCGTAGGTTCTATCGCGCTCAAAGCAGGGGTTACACGATTTCGTCGTATGTTCGAGTACCCTGGGTTTCTCCGTATGGCTTAAACACATTTCGTTGTATGGTGTGTAGGGTTTTAGCCAGAATCGGGGTCTACCATTGGCCCTTGATGGACGACAAATTGTTTGGCCGGTCATACAATTAGCGGTGGTTTCAAAGCAAGATTGACGGTGATATCCAGAGTCATTCATAGACGTTTGGATGTTTGAATGCCTAATTTTGTTATTTACGAATGGTTGTTCTGATTGCTATGGCCGAATTGTTGTCTACTATTTGATGTATGGATCGTAAAGGCTATCACTGTCAGTGGTGGGGGAAGGTAGTTGTGAGTTCTTATCTGGACTTAGGTAGATTAATTTGTTATTTACCCATTCTCATATACTTTATTGATGAAGTTTGTTAGTTGTTTTATCGCTCACTAAGACTGTTGTCCGACTCAAGGTTTTTTGTTTCCCTCTTATTACCTTGGGTTGTTCATCCAATTTTGGGTGGGCAGACTAGGTGGCAGGTGATAGCTTAGTAAAGACGATGTAGCAGTTCGGAGGCGAGTAGGAGGCTAGCGTACTATCTCCCTTACTATATAGTATTTGGATTTCCGCTATTTGTTATTCTACTCTGAGTGTTGTAGTGAGGAAAATTTGTATGAACATATGTTGTAGTTCTGGTATATGTATATACTTTGTAGTTGTTTTAGAAAGTTTGAGACTTCTGCTCAAATATGCTTCACTAATATTACCGAATGTATATGTTCTATTATATTTTCTCCTTGAGCTGTGATATTTACGACAAGTTTCACATGTGTTATCATACCTTGATGATCGTCCATAGCTGCCTAGCACACCTTTCAGCGCACTTTTCCTCTTGTTAGTGCAGGGGTTATGGGCGGTTGTCACATTTGGTATCAGAGCTCTGGTTAATGCTTTTAGCCATAGTTCTAAGACGTAATCACATATGAGAGACATACTTGTAGATTTCAGTTGGATGTATAGTATATGATATTATATAGTGTAGCAGCGTTTGTACTTCTTTAGCAGTTTTCTTGCAAGTGATTAATCATTCTAATTTGTAGACTTAGAATGGATAGACGTTATATGAGACATTCTACTAATGGAGAAGCTGTGCCTGGAGGGGGTAATGGCAGGGCACCTGACTACATGGCCATATTTGAAGCTATGATGGAAGCATACCTAAGAAGGGCCCCCGCTCCAGTGGCAGCTATGGTTGATGTTGGAGTCCAAGTGCCTAGAGATGTAGAATTTGCAAAGTTGTGCAAAGATTTTACATCCTTGGGAGAGAAACAGTTCAAGGGCACTAAACACGTTGAAGAGGTTCAAAGGTGGTTGGCTACTTGTGTTCGAATCTTCAAGGACTTGGGCATTGATGATGCAACAAAGAGGAAGCTTGCATCAAGGTAGCTAGACGGTAGAGCTATGTATTGGTTGAACTCTGTCGCACTTGAGGCCCCTGAAGAAGATATTACATGGGAACAGTTCCAAGCTAAATTTGAAGCAAAGTTTATCTCCACCGTACAAAAGTCAATTCTGTTTAAGAGATTCGTGGAGCTTAAACAGAAAGGTCTTCCAGTTCTTGATTACATTTCTGATTTCGAGGCCTTGTCGAAGTATGCTCATTCATATGTGGATGCTCCTTATCAAAATAACGAAAAGTTTGTTTTGGGGTTGGATGAATATCTTGGGAATCAGCTTGTGGATTACCTCGATGATAGCTTTGAGAAGGTCGTCGAGAAGGCATTGAGGCATGAAAGTCTGTTTCCTAAGAAGATGTCTGTTGTTGCACTTAAGGAAGAACAGAAGTCACAGAAAGGTGGTAATAATAAGAAGAGGAAGAAGCAACAACAGAAAGCGAAGAATGGCCAGAAAAAGCCTAAGAGCGAGTCTGTTTGCTTCAATTGCCAACAGAAAGGCCATTTTGCTAATGAGTGCGAAAATCCGAAGGTTGAGAGGAAGCGTCACAATTGTGGCAAGACTGGACATCTCAAGTAGGACTGTGCAGAACCAGCTAAAGGGAAGAAGATTGTAAAGGCATATGCTTTGGAAGTTGTGCCATCTTCTTCACGAGTTCCTACTGCAGAAGTGAAGGTAAAGGGTATCCTCGTTCAAGGTACTCTTTCTGTTAAAGGTGTTTCATTTCGAGTTTTGTTTGATACTAGAGCATCACATTCATTTATTTGCAATGAACTTGTTTGTCGCTTAGGTTTGGAACCCGAGATTTGTGATAGACCTTTTGTAGTGACAAATGCAGTTGGGGGTTCATCCAATCTTTGTATGATTTGCCACGGTCTAGTGTTGTCAAGTCATGGTTGCTCTTTTATGTGTGATTGCTTTGTTCTTAACTTTTCCGAGTTTGGGATCATCATGGGCATGGATTGGCTCAAGAGGTATGCGGCAAAAGTGAATTGCGAGAAGCTAGAGGTGAGAGTCGGGGATGTGGAAGGGAGAAAGGTGTTGATAAGGTGTAAGCGTGAAGAGGGTGTCTTCGTTAGCTATTTATATTCGCTTGTGATTCCACAAGAAGACTTGTCATCTGTGTTGATCTCTAATGAGTATGAGGATGTCTTTAATGAGGTCAAGGGTTACCGTCGCATCGTGAGATTGAGTTTAGGATCGATTTAGTCGAGGATGCTAGACCAATCGTTATGCCTCTTAGGCGGATGGTGCCTAAGTAACAGCCAGAGTTGGAGGTTGTATTGACCCGAAGATCCCGTCCAATTTGAGCTGACCAAATAACGCATGTCCAACCCAATTTGCACTGAAATCCAGGAAACTATTAGAAAGAAATTAGAGGGTGAGGAAAGATAAGATAGAAACTTAGAACAGAAGAAGAAGAAACAACACAACATCAGAGTAACACGAATCTCACAGCGGAACGAATATTATCCTTGAAATACAATCAGTATATGTATACAATAACATTATCAGAGTACAACACTTACAACACAGCGGAAATAAATAATAGCTATATGATCCTGAAGCCTCCTGCTCCAAGCTCTCCTGGTATATCTGTAAAATCCTGACTACTTGACTGCTCGTACAAAATTGGGCACCCAAGAGTTTAGGGAAAACAACAAAATAAACTTCGGGTCAGTCATCGGACTGGTATGAGTAAAACAGTTTAAAACAGTTCAAACAAGTACATGATATCTCATAAGACCACACCGTATAACGGAACGGGTTTTTCCTTTATGAGAATCCAAAAATATCTTCATATAAAAAACCTTTTTGATATTATAATAATGTCTATCAACCACAATATAATACTCATCTAGCAGAAACGCTTCCATCTCACGTTCTACATATATAGTATACAATCAAAACCGCAAGCACGTATTGGGTAATGGATTTCCAACTATGACAAGGTATGGAACCACCTTCTGATCAGCGTACTCTAGGAACGATACACTAGAGTTCAATAAGAACATCTTGCAACTCAGCCACACATGACTGACCACTCATTTCGCTTGAGTGTATCGAATGTACATCACGAATGGTTGGGATCAGCAACCGTTTCCCGTATATATATGGGACAGCATTGATAGATTTAAGAAGCAAATGAATATTCTCTAGATAGGTGATTATACACCCTACTTCGGAGCGACCGACTTAGCCATGCTGCCTGCCCGATTTTTGTCATTTCCTGGTTGTTGAGGCCAGAGGCTACGACTACTTTCCATTCATTGATAACACGATCACTTTGAATGCCACATTATCAAATTCGTTAATCATTAATTGGTTTACACAAATATTCTGGATGTTATGCTAAGGGAATAAATCCGTTGCAACCATATATATTTATATAGACCAACCCATTCGATCATTGGAAATACTTTGTCAGACATTCGTCCATTTACGTTCGTTCTGGGATTGACCGAAACCAAAGGCACTATTCAGTACATCCCTCCTAGGCAATCTCTACCTAGGACTTATACAACATCCCTTGCACTTTACTCCGTCTTCAATTTTCTTTGGCATATATGATCCGCAAAGCTCATGCCAATACGGAGTGGTTCTTTGGATAAGAATCCAACCGGTCTCTCCATATTAACAAAGTAAATATGGTCAAAACTTTATAGTCTGTGATTTAACTATCAAATGAAAACATGTCGGTGTACAAACAACGATTTTATTCCCAAATGGAATTATCGATCAAATCATCCAACATATAAATATAAATATATTCATATTTCCTTATTTTCTCTAATTAGAAAATATGTGTTATTAACATTGGAAAACATTTCCAATCCTCATTCACGCATCACTACCATTCCACAGCTATTAGTCCCTAACTGTAAACTAGTAAGAGAAGAATTCTCTAAGTATAAACCCCGAAGGCCGAAACCAACATCATATCGGTACTCAGGAAACCATTAAACTTATTAATCTCTAGTCAGTTTCTAATTTTGCTTAACTCTATTTCCTTAACTCTATTCGATTAACTCTATTTGATTAACTCTAATTGATTTACTCTAATTCGAATAAATAATATATGTTTTAACTTTATTACGAATAATTATATTCGATTTAACTCCATTCGCTTGACTCTAGATCGCAGCAATCACAACGGTTACGCCTGATTCCCTCAGGAAACATCCGACCGCCGTGAACTATCTGTAACCCCGCGAATTACGCTAGCAGTCGTGCTAAATGGCAACTTATCCTAAATTAACTATGTTTGATTAACTCCTTTTGATAAACTACGTTTGATTAACTCCTTTGATAAACTACGTTTGATTAACTCTTTTGATAAACTACGTTTGATTAACTCCTTTGATAAACTACGTTTGATTTACCTCCTTAATATCTCGTCAGTTTCCTTTTATAATCCAATTTAGTTTCCAACTAAATACCCTTTTATAATTCTATTTATTTTCTAAACAAATATCCTCCTTTATAATATCCTATGATTTTATAAATGCTTTATTTTCAAATTATTTCCTTTTATAAAATCGGTTGCTTTTATAAAATTCCTTTTTTCAATATACATTGAAGTATTTACATCCCAGCGTTTCTTATGATATTTAAAAATATCGAATAACAATGATCAATATCATTCTAACACACATAATCCATAACAGATATACATCACATCATCTATCACAATATATGAAAACAGTAAAATAAATGTTGAGGAATCCAGTCGGATCCCTCCAACCTGTCTCCCTGCATCACAGATATTAAACCATATAATTAACATCAACTTCATTCCAACATGAAATATATTGATACAGAATCAAATATTGATTGTTGGTTTTTATCTATAACTAGATCTATATTTTCAATCAAATCTTTTTAACAGTCCAAACAACCAATACATATCTATCAAAAATAAAGTACAGTTTATAAAAATATAAACTAAGCAGAGTTAGTGAGTTTTACTCACATTGTCCGTAATCGTTAAACGACGATTTACGGTCGTTGATTCTGATGCTACAATGTATTTTGCTATAAATTGTAATGAGCTCCTGTTCACTCCTAGGTAGTTTCCATTTGCAGTTGTCGTTCATGTGATCCTGTCAAATCTGATTTTTTTCTAAATTTGTACATCGTATGATATAGTTAATAATTTTAAAATTTTAATACAATATTTATATAAACATTAATTCAAAATATTGCTTATCCGGGCTTTACCAAAAATAATCAGCCCATCCCACTCATTTTAGACCCGCCGAAGTAAGAGCCTTCTTCCCCAAAATAAAAGATCTGCCTCCCCATCTAGTAAACACACGATGCAACCAAAATATTGCCATTTCCCCTTTCTAAGCCTCACAACTCCTTCATCCTTCAACAAAGAAAATCAGGCTAAAATCACCTTTAAACTCACAGCACTATTATCAGTATTTGTCTCACCTGTAATCAATTCTCAGACCAACTTAAAAGGAACATTCTTCGATCCCTCCCCACCTGTAAGTGCGCCAGTCCTCACATTATCCATCAACCCAACATTGCCAGTTTTACCCTCCACCACCAGTCCAGTTGGTCGGACGATGAACCCTCGTCACCCCCATGATCATAGACAACCCACCTTCCACTGCTGATGGGTCTCGACCTGCTACTGACTAGCCGTTCACCAGAAACTCGGCCTGAACCACACCAAAAAGAAACTTACAGTATTATATAATCCACCGTCCCCAAACCTTCAACGCTGACCAAAGAAATAAGAATCACCCTCACCGCACCACACCTCCATCACCGTCAGACCTAGGCGCATCAACTCCGACCCCAAAACAAAGACTGCGAATCAACCCTAGGTTTCCATGTACAATATCGAGCTCTGGAACCTCCACCGCACCCCACGATATTACCACCAGACTGAAGAGAATCAGATGAGAATGTCGAATATTTTTGTGGTGTGATTTAGGAATTTTGAGGGAATTGTTTTGATTTCTAAAGAGGACCGGAAGCCATGTTTTCATCTGTTGTTGTGGCGGCCGTTGTTTCTCATCAAGAAATGAGCGAATAAATTAGGTTAAGGAGGGTAGGGGTTGTATTTATAAGGGGATAAATATCTAGATATTTTCCTTTATTTTATTCTATTAAAATCAAACGCGATTGGTACTTATCATTTAAAACCCGTACGACCACATATAATATTCAAACTCAATGAAACTGGGCATGTAGCTACAGTTTGACATTACGGTCCCAACGAAACTGGTTTCGTCGAATTCCGACTTTGTTTGCTCACACAGTGTATTTTTAACCGTTAAAATACTGAGTGTTTTTCACTTTAAAAATCCCTACGACCACACAGTGACTCTAAAAATCACGGAACTTGTAATCTAACAATAATTTAATATTGCAGATCCAACAAAGTTAGTTTCGTCGAATTCTGAGGTCGTTTGTAAAACTGACTATTTTTAAAGCTCTATATAACCATTTTAAATATATAAATATATTTAAAAATAATTAAAATAATTATTTATAAATTAATATTATCATATATATTCACAGTGGAATACCATACAGCTCTAGAATATTCTTATATGAATTTCAAACTCGATATTTCAAATCCTAATTAAATCGATATTCGATTTATAATGAATTTCCTTTTATATATCGTTATAAATTATAAAGGAATTCCATAGCGACTTTTCAAAATCTACACGGCGAAATCTCTATTTTTCTCTTCCACTAGAAAAATATACTTCACCAGCTCTAAACGTTTCTTGTTTCACAGAAATCCGATTTTAAAACGGCTTCTGTATATCCAGTTGAAGTTCAAATCGCCAAATAGCGAACTGCCGCGCCATTTCGAGCTCGATTATAATTATATTATAATTCTACGTTCAAACGCTGTAAGTGAAATATATTCGTTATTATATTTCAAATCTAAACGCTACCAAATCTCTTACACTATCCAAATTCAGACAATATTGACAATTCAACTATTTCTAACTATTTCGACATTATAACATATTATTATATTATAATTATTAATTAAATATTCAATATTATTTAATTTAAGTTATCGATATTCCCTAAATCAATATTTTTAATAATTAAAATAACTTAATTATTCTATCTCTAAAATACGAGTCATTACATTCTTCCCCACTTAAAATAGTTTCGTCCTCGAAATTGCTAAGGTAGGAAACAAACCCTATATACTGGTTAGAACTTATCAGTCCACTTCTTAACTTCAGTTTCAACTGAACCAATTTAATTTCAATTAAATTTTTATTCATTCCTATTAACGAAAATTTTCAAAAATCCTAAAAATTTTCTAACACCTTAACTTTTCGAAAAAATCCGCCATAACCTCCTTTGTACTGGTCAATACGTCATACTACAACTCGCCTCTCTAGGCCTTCTCCAACCCAAAAGAAAATCAAACAGCCAAGCGGCTTGCCAATTTGGCTCATAAATCTCATGCTTATATCAAATGTAAACTTGTACCTTTTTGTTGGGCATATTATTATATCCCTTCCTCCTGTTACCCATTCAGCATATACTACTGCATTCCTAATCAAATCCCAATCAAATTTTACCCTCAATAAGATCATCTGCTTATCCAAGCCAAATCACGTTTCAAACTCAAATCCATTATTGATCCAACACTCATTACTTAACAATCCGATTCCATTTAGTTTAACTTAGTTAGAATTAAATCCTAATTTACTTATTCACATTCACCATTCCAATCTCTTTAACTTCAAAAATTAAATTAAAATTTCAGAATTTAAATTCCTAGGTTTATTTCAAATCAATTTGAAATCATAATACCAATTCAAAGCCTTTGAATTTCTTAACAACTTGTTTTCTCAAAACATTTCAAAAACAAAATCTTTGGTAGTAATCCGTCACTTGGAAACTCGAAAATGAACACCGATGATGGTCGACTTCACCATCGGAACTTATTTTCCAGCGATCGAATGAGTTTAATACTATATTTCTTTCAAAACCATTCTTAAACATTTACATTTTGAAATTAGTTCAAAATATCTTTCCAATGTTTGTAAACCAATTTAAAATCTCCCAGGATCTTAAAATTCTCATATATTATACTTATATGAATTTTACTTGTTTATTTATAACTATTTCACGTTTATATTCTTATTCGATTATACTAACAATCAACACAACCAATTATATTATGTAAATTTCAAAACATATCATGTTGGTTCATCGTATTCGAGTGTTTAGAAACTCCTACCGATACAGTGGATCAAACTGATTGACCAGAACTCATAAACAACTCAACCAATAAATCCCCACAATATAAAACAATTTTATATTAATTAACAAATACGTTCACTCGTATATATACACTCAAAATCAATCTAGAGTATTACTAACCCTATCTCTACCGAGTCACGCTATAGAGCCAAGGTAATTCACTTAACCTTAAGCTCTGATACCAACTGTAATGACCCGAAAATCCCGTCCAATTTGAGCTGACCAAATAACGCAAGTCCAACCCAATTTGCACTGAAATCCAGGAAACTATTAGAAAGAAATTAGAGGATGAGGAAAGATAAGATAGAAACTTAGAACAGAAGAAGGAAAAAACAACACAACATCAGAGTAACACGAATCTCACAGCGGAACGAACAACATATAATAGATAACATATCCTTGAAATACAATCAGTATATGTATACAATAACATTGTCAGAGTACAACACTTACAACACAGCGGAAATAAATAATAGCTATATGATCCTGAAGCCTCCTGCTCCAAGCTCTCCTGGTATATCTGTAAAATCCTGACTACTTGACTGCCCGTACAAAATTGGGCACCCAAGAGTTTAGGGAAAACAATAAAATAAACTCCGGGTCAGTCATGGGAATGGTATGAGTAAAACAGTTTAAAACAGTTCAAGCAAGTACATGATATTTCATAAGACCATGTCGTATAACAGAACGAGTTTTTCCCTTATGAGAATCCAAAAATATCTTTATATCAAAAACCTTTTGATATTATAATAATGTCTATCAACAACAATATAATAATCATCTACCAGAAACGCTTCCATCTCACGTTCTACATATATAGTATACAATCAAAACCGCAAGCACGTATTGGGTAATGGATTTCCAACTATGACAAGGTATGGAACCACCTTCTGATCAGTGTACTCTAGGAACGATACATTGGAGTTCAACAAGAACATCTTGCAACTCAGCCACACATGACCGACCACTCATTTCGCTTGAGTGTATCAAATGTACATCACCAACGGTTAGGATCACCAACCGTTTCCCGTATATATATGGGACAACATTGATAGATTTAAGAAGCAAATGAATATTCTCTAGATAGGTGATTATACACCCTACTTCGGAGCGACCAACTTAGCCATGCTGCCTGCCCGATTTTTGTCCTTTCCTGGTTGTTGAGGCCAGAGGCTATGACTACTTTCCATTCATTGATAACACGATCACTTTAAATGCCACATTATCAAATCTATTAATCATTAAATTGTTTACACAAATACTCTGGATGTTATGCTAAGGGAATAAATCTGTTGCAACCATATATATTTATACAGACCAACCCATTCGATCATTGGAAATACTTTGTCAGACATTCGTCCATTTACGTTCGTTCTGGGATTGACCGAAACCGAAGGCACTATTCAGTACATCCCTCCTAGGCAATCTCTACCTAGGACTTATACAACAACCCTTGCACTTTAATCCGTCTTCAATTTTCTTTGGCATATATGATTCGCAATGCTCATGCCAATACGGAGTGGTTCTTTGGATAAGAATCCAACCTGTCTCTCCATATTAACAACATAAATATGGTCAAAACTTGATAGTCTGTGATTTAACTATCAAATCAAAACATGTCGGTGTACAAACAACGATCTTATTCCCAAATGGAATTATCGATCAAATCATCCAACATATAAATATACATATATTCATGTTTCCTTATTTTCTCTAATTAGAAAATATACGTTATTAACATTGGAAAACATTTCCAATCCTCATTCACGCATCACTACCATTCCACAACTATTAGTCCCTAACTGAAACTAGTAAGAGAACAATTCTCTAAGTATAAACCCCGAGGGCCGAAACCAACATCAGATCGATACTCATGAAACCATTCAACTTACTAATCTCTAGTCAGTTTCTAATTTTGCTTAACTCTATTTCTTTAACTCTATTCGATTAACTCTATTTGATTAACTCTAATTGATTTACTCTAATTCAAATAACTAATATCTATTTTAACTTTATTCCTAATAACTATATTCTATTTAACTCCATTCGCTTGACTCTAGATCACAACGATCACAATGGTTACGCCTGATTCCCTCAGGAAACATCCGACCGTCGTAAACTATCTGCAGCCCTGCGAATTACGCTAGTAGTCGTGCTAAATGGCAACTTATCCTAAATTAATTATGTTTGATTAACTCGTTTTGATAAACTACGTTTGATTAACTCCTTTGATAAACTACGTTTGATTAACTACTTTGATAAACTACGATTGATTTACCTCCTTAATATCTCGTCAATTTCCTTTTATAATCCTATTTAGTTTCCAACTAAATACCCTTTTATAATTCTATTTATTTTCTAAACCAATATCCTCCTTTATAATTTCCTATGATTTTATAAATGCTTTATTTTTAAATTATTTCCTTTTATAAAATCGGTTGCTTTTATAAAATTCCTTTATTTCAATATACATTGAAGTATTCCTTTTTACATCCCAGGGTTTCTTATGATATTTAAAAATATCGAATAACAATGATCAATATCATTCTAACACACATAATCCATAACAGATATACATCACATCATATATCACAATATATGAAAATAGTAAAATAAATTTTGAGGAATCCAGTCGGATCCCTCCGACCTGTCTCCCTGCATCACAGATGTTAAACCATATAATTAACATCAACTTCATTCCAACATGAAATATACTGATACATAATCAAATATTGATTGTCGATTTTTATCTATAACTATATCTATATTTTCAATCAAATCCATTTAACAGTCCAACCAATCAATACATAGCAATCAAAAATAAAGTACAGTTTATAAAAATATAAACTGAGCAGAGTTAGTTAGTTTTACTCACATTGTCCATAATCGTTAAATGACGATTTACGATCGTTGATTCTGATGCTACAATTTATTTTTCTATAAATTGTAATGAGCTCCTGTTCACTCCTAGGTAGTTTCCATTTATAGTTGTCATTCATATGATCCTGTCAAATCTGATTTTTTTTCTGAATTTGTACATCGTATGATATAGTTATTAATTTTACAATTCTAAAACAATATTTATATAAACATTAATTCAAAATATTGTTTATCCGGGCTTTACCAAAAACAATCAGCCCATCCCACTCATTTCAGACCCACCCAAGTAAGAGCCTTCTTCTCCAAAATGAAAGATTTGCCTCCCCATCTAGTAAACACACGATGCAACCAAAATATTGCCATTTCCCCTTTCTAAGGCCTCGCAACTCCTTTATCCTTCAATAAAGAAAATCAGGCTAAAATCACCTTTAAACTCACAGCACTATTATCATTATTTGTCTCACCTGTAATCAATTCTCAGACCAACTTAAAAGGAACATTCTTCGATCCCTCCCCACCTGTAAATGCGCCAGTCCTCACACTATCCATCAACCCAACATCGCCAGTTTTACGCTCCGCCACCACCAGTCCAGTTGACCAGACGATGAACCCTCATCACCCCCGTGATCATAGACAACCCACCTTCCACTGCTGAAGGGTCTCGACCGCCTACTGACTCGCCGTTCACCAGAAACTTGGCCTGAACTACAGCAAAAAGAAATTTACAGTATTCTATAATCCACCATCCCCAAAACGTTCAACGCTGACCAATGAAATAAGAATCACCCTCACCGCACCACACCTCCATCACCGTCAGACCCAGGCGCATCAACTCTGACCCCAAAACAAAGACTGCGAATCAACCCTAGGTTTCATTGTACAATATCGATCTCTGGAACCTCCACTGTACCCCATGATATTACCACCAGACTGAAGAGAATCAGGTGAGAATGTTGAATATTTTTGTGGTGTGATTTTGGAATTTTGAGGGAATTTTTTTGAATTCTAAAGAGGACCGGAAGCCATGTTTTCATCTATTGTTGTGGCGGCCGTTGTTTCTCAGCAAGAAATGAGTGAATGAATTAGGTTAAGGAGGGTAGGGATTGTATTTATAAGGGGATAAATATCTAGATATTTTCCTTTATTTTATTCTATTAAAATCAAACGTGATCGGTACTTATCATTAAAAACCCGTATGACCACATATAATATCCAAACTCAATGAAACTGGGCATGCAGCTACAGTTTGACATTACGGTCCCAACGAAATGGGTTTCGTCGAATTCCGACTTTGTTTGCTCACACAGTGTATTTTTAACCGTTAAAATACTGACTGTTTTTCACTTTAAAAATCCCTACGGCCACACAGTGACTCTAAAAATCACAGAACTTGTAATCTAACAATAATTTAATATTGCTGATCCAACAAAGTTAGTTTCGTCGAATTCTGAGGTCATTTGTAGAACTGACTATTTTTAAATCTCTAGATAACCATTTTGAATATATAAATATATTGAAAAATAATTAAATTAATTACTTATAAATTAATATTATCGTATATATTCACAATGGAATACCATACAGCTCTAGAATATTTCTATATGAATTTCTAACTCGATATTTCAAATCCCGATTAAATCAATATTCGATTTATAATGAATTTCCTTTTATATATCGTTATAAATTATAAAGGAATTCCATAGCGACTTTTCTAAAATTTGATTTGGAAATAAATCAGAATCTACAGGACGAAATATCGATTTTTCTCTTCCACTAGAAAATATACTTCACCAGCTCTGAACGTTTCTTGTTTCACAGAAATCCAATTTTAAAATGGCTTCTGTATATCCAGTTGAAGTTCAAATCGCCAAATAGCGAACTGCCGCGCCATTTCGAGCTCGATTATAATTATATTATAATTCTACGTTCAAACGCTGTAATTGAAATATATTCGTTATTATATTTCAAATCTAAACGCTACCAAATGTCTTACACTATCCAAATTCAGACAATATTGACAATTCAACTATTTCTGACTATTTCGACATTATAACATATTATTATATTTTAATTATTAATTAAATATTCAATATTATTTAATTCAAGTTATCGATATTCCCTAAATCGATATTTTTAATAATTAAATAACTTAATTATTCTATCTCTAAAATACGGGTCATTACGGAGGTGCAAGTTTGTAATCTTCTGGGAAAGGGATTCATTCGAAGAGTGTTTTCGAATGGGGTGCACCAGTTATGTTTGCAACCAAGGCGGATGGCTCATTACAATTGTGTGTGGACTATCGTGAGCTGAATAAGGTGACAAAGAAGAACATGTATCCGTTGCCAAGGATTGATGACTTGTTCGATCAGCTTCACGAAGCCAAAGTGTTTTCTTATTTGGATTTGGCAATGGGATTTAACCAGTTGAGGGTAGCAAAGGATAATGTGTCAAAGACTGCTTTTAGGACACCATCCGGGTTTTTTGAATGGTTAGTGATGCCATTTGTGTTGACTAACGCGCCAGCGTATTTCGTGTATCTTATGAATAGAGTATTCAGAGATCAGTTGAACAAGATCGTGCTTGTGTTCGTGGATGATATTCTGGTTTACTCTCGAAATGAGGAAGAACACAAGACGCACTTGAGATTCATGTTGGAAATCTTGCGAGAGCATCAGCTTAAGGCTAAGTTTTCAAAGTGTCACTTTTGGAAGAATGAAATGAGGTTCTTATGTCTTGTTGTTTTTCGAAATGATATAGAGGTTAACCCCACTAAAGTTGCAACGATCCAGGACTGGAATAGACCTAAGAATGCGATGGATGTGAGAAGTTTCCTTGGGTTGGCTAGTTATTACCGGCGGTTTATCAAGGATTTCTCCAACATAGTTGCATCGTTGACAGGATTGACGAAGAAGAACCAAGTGTTCACATGGGAAGCGAAGTGTGAACAAGCATCGGAATCCTGAAGGAGAGATTGACGAGTGCTCATGTGTTGACCATTCCAAGTGCGAAAGAAGAGATGGTGGTGTACACCGATGCATGTGGTACTGGACTTGGAGTAGTGCTAATACATAAGAATAAGGTTGTGGATATGTGAGTCGAAGACATGCAAATTTGGGAGCAATATTTTCAGAATGGAAAAGCCTCGAGTATCTGGCAAGATTCGATTTTGGGCCATGGTGTAAGTTGGAACCTGAAATATTGACAAGCTTATCGATAAGACTTATTCTTATCGAAAAGGCTAGCGAGAGCCAAGAGCGAGATACGAAGCTTGTAGAGTTTATCCAGAAATTGAAACCAGAGGATAAAGAGTTCGAAGTCGATCGAGAAGGTTGACTTCAAAAGCAAGCGCACATTGCACTTTTGGTCAAGCCTAGAGGGTTAACCAAGTTTTGGAATATCTCCTAAGAGCTTGTGTGTTGAATTTTGGAGGGTCATGGGAAGACCATCTACATCTAGTTGAGTTTGCATATAATAATAAATATCAGTCTAGTATTGGGATGGCACCATACAAGGCATTGTATGGGAGGTCGTGCAATTCTCCAGCTTGTTGGTTAGAAACTGGAGATTAGTTAGTGCTTGGGCCAAAGATGTTTAGAGAAACTCGGGTTGTATCTAGATCGTTCCACAACGAATGAAGGCAGCCCAAGATCGTCAGAAGAGTTACGCTGATAAGCGTCGTAAGGACTTGGAATTCGTCGTGGGCGATATGGTTTTCGTGAAAGTTTCACCGTTGAAGCATATGATTAGATTTGGAAATAAAGCAAAATTAGCTCCTAGGTTCGTTGGACCATTTCCGATAGTCGAGCGAATTGGAAAGCTCGCGTATAGATTGGAATTACCCGAGAAGATGTCGAGTGTGCATAATATTTTCCATCTTTCGTTTCTATGGAAGTTCGTGCATGATTCGAATGTGGTGGTAGCTCCAGAGCAGTACGAAGACCTAGAAGTAGAAACCACAGTTGTGAGACCTCGTAAGCCATTTTATGTTGTGGGGAATGACAAAAAACAGCTTAGAGGAAGACGGTTAAGCTAGTCAAGGTACAATGGAGTGAGGATGGTGATAATTGTACATGGGAGATGGGAGAAAGCATGAGGGCGACTCATCAAGATCTCTTCGTCGGTAGGACCCTTTGACATCGTATCATCGTTATACTATTGTATCTTGTTGTTTGATAGAATTCTGCCTGTTAGGATAAGGCTATGGATGCATGGTTTGATGGTTGCTAGTTTGGATAATAGAATTGGCTTCTCATGGATGATAGGTATGCCGAATTATTATGGTTGTTTGTGTTTTCTTGGAATTTCGGGGGCGAAATTTCAAAGGGGGGGCGAATGTAACACCCCGAATTTTACGTATCGGAAGACCATAAAATATTATTATTTTATTCCCTGAGGGTTGGATCATTCTCATTTTTTAATATGTTGCTTATGGGGATGTGAGACATGTCCATAATTTTTATCGATTTTGTTTGTGGCCATTTTGTCCTTGTCAGTCTTGTACAGGGCATAACTTGAGGCTCAGGTCGAATCAAAGGGTGATACCTATTCCATTGGAAAGGAATTGATGATTGCCTTTCCGTAGAGTGGTTACATTAAACATTTAGCTCAGCGGTTTAGGAGAAATTGTTGTTTTAAGGGTTTTCAGTTAGCTATCCAGGTTTATAAGGCCATAAGGGGCTGAACTGGAAAGGCCCATTAGTGGGCTGGTGAAAACTATAAATAGGGGGTGAGGAGTGTGGAGAACCGGTTACTTCTCCCATTCTCTCATTTGGTGGCCTTGTGTTCCTCCTTCCTCTAACACATTTACACCATTAAAATCAAAATCTAAGGAGGGAATCTACACCATTGGAGGCTAGATCTACATCAATTGAAGCTGGAATTCATCAGATCAAATTATTTGGTGTGAAGTGCTTGCTATCCGGAACCTTATTACATTGATTTTAACTTGTTTTGGAGAACTGGTGAGTGATTTGCATCTCTCGCATGGATTCAATGAAGTATATGAATGTTTGGTCATGTTTTAATCAAATTCATGTTGTTTTCCATAGAGCTACACCATGGTAAGTCCTATTTCATATGAATTACCTTAGGATCTGATTTATTAAGTTAAAACCGGTAATTCCTATAGTATTTCATGCGTTTATGCAAGTTAGATCTATCATTTTTACTCATTTGTTCATTTATCATGATTTTGGTGAAATTTGCATAATTATGGTAATAATCGTCATATTCATGTTGTTAGTGATTACATAACATGCTTATGGTTGTGTTGAATGAATTAGATGAGTATATTTCATCGATTTTGTCGATTGACGAAGTTTTGGTCGAAATTGGACTTAGAATGGGGTTGTACAGGTCAGGGTCGACCCAGAGCTGCGACAACATTTATGAAATGCTGCTAAAAGTTGTGGTCGAGCACGACCTAAGATAGGTCGCGCATGGGTTTCGATCGCACCAGATTTACGACAACATTTATGAAATGTTTTCAAAAGCTGTGGTCAAGCACGACCTAAGATAGGTCGCGCATGGGTTTCGGTCGCACCAGAGCTACGACAGCATTTATGAAATGTTGTTAAAAGTTGTGGTTGAGCACGACCTAAGATAGGTCGAGCATGAGTTTCTTTGTTCGCACCTAAGCTACGACAACATTTCTGAAAAAAGGCAGAAACGCTATGAAAGCCAATTTTGATGTTTTGTTTAGTTTTTCACACCTAATTGACGCTGAACTGAACTAGGGGTTTTTGACAACGCTTCCAGAACGCTGTGGTTGATGGCCTAAGTGATGTAGTTTGTTTCTTTAGCAAATGTGTGTGGATGCTATGGATTATGTTGAACCCTTGATTGATGTTTTCTTTGGTTCGAGAGTGGTGATAACTTCGAGGTGAATTCGTTGGCGAATATCGAAGTAAATTGATGAGTACGTTGCCAATCGTAGTGCAACGGGTGAAACCAACTGTAACACCCCATAATTTTAACAATAATAAAAGAAGACAAATCAAATAACGATAAATTTAATATTTAGAATTAAGTGAAATGGACTACACCATTGCGTCCATCTCGAAATTCTGGTCAAAATAGACACCTGGTTTGCGTAAAAAGGACACCGTATGAAGATGTTATAAAGGTTTGAAGTTTCTATACTCATAAGAAGAATATATGTGAATAAAAATAGGCCCAGAATTCAAAACAGTTCAAATTTGAGCGGAAAAAGGGGAGCGGGAATCCCGCCCATGGGTGTCGACCCCATCAAGTTGGATCGACCCATGGGTTGACCCCATCAAGGGGGGGTCGACCCCCCTACGGCATATCTGGGCAGATTCGTTTTTCTGCAAGTGGACTGATTTTTAGTCCTCGTTTATTGGCCCTAGGCTATAAATAAGACCCCATTTCTCTTGTTTCTCCACACTTAAAACATTGGAGAACTAGATGCTGCCTTTGCCCAGATTAAAGCAAGCCTTTTCTTCTTTTGCAATCAAGTTAATCAAGTTATTCAAGTGTAGATCTGTGATTCAACCTCTGCTATTCTTCTTCTATCTTTCTAGATCCAAACACTGTGAGTTTTACTTTTAGATTTAAATAATTAAAGAGTAAAACCTGATATGATTGTAATTTGGATCTATGCCTGTGACTGCTTGAATCATATCACATTTGTTATAACTTATGAATCTATGATATTCTGACATGACTATAATTTGAACCTCAACCTTTATCATGTCAGTCTACCTTTGATTTTAGATATAATTCACTATTTAGATTACCTTGTACATATCATGTTGTTAAATTTGATCTGTTATTAGTTGGACATCTAAATTATTATTTAGATCTTATCATGCCTATTATGACATCCCCACTATGTTAGAACCAGTTTTATTATCACAAGTTCACCAGATCTGTCCTTATATATCCGTCTCGACATTATGCCATTATATGTTTATGTCAATTTTGTTAGTATAATCATTTCTATCATCTTCGCTTCATCTTTTCCTTTTATTTTATATAGCAAGGCTACCTTCAAGCCTAGGCATGCCGTAGAAATATGCGACGTTAAACGGGGAACGAGGGAAAAACATTGAAATTGGGCATAACTACTAAATGAGGAATATGGCGTAAATGGAATAATGTTTATGAATATGAATTTAGGGCATATAATTCATTATGAACATACTTGGGGGGAAAAGGGGCATGAACCCATAACGATATAGGTAAAATTGCCTAATAAAGGAATGCCTAGTATTACTGTAATTAGAAACTGTAATTGCGCCTAGACACAAGGTTAGACTACACTTGTGGTGGAAGTCTACCCGAAACCACCTGACATATCCAGCGACCGCAAGTGGGGAATCTAATGTGGGGGGTCTAGGTGCACAAATATGAGACGTGCTGAGACACGAGGTTAAGTCTGACTTGTAGAAGAAGTCTGCCCGGAACCGCCCGGCATATCCAGCATCCACAAGTGGTAAGCTTAATGTGAGGGGTCCAGCAAATTATAACCATAAATGGACATGGTAGTGAATTGGAATACTTAACCCAGTTGAATCCATAGGGATTGTATGAACATGAATTTGAATAGGGGTTAAGTAAATTTATTTGAACAGTGGGTGGGTTAAGTAAAACTGAGGGGGTGGGTAATATTTTTATATATAGGGCTACAAACTTAACCTGTTGGGGTTATGTAATTAAAAACACCGTTAGGTAAGCATAACCTGTAGAAATGACGGGGTTATGTAATTAAAGACACCAATAGGTATACATAACCTTTAGAAATCCTAGTGGAGATACAAGACAAGGGCGAGAGCTTGTATCATCTTGTGTGTGGGACGCTTTTCAGTCAGTAACCCATAGAACAGTATCAGACGAGTACTCCTCTCTAGGATGGAGTTGGGACACGCTTACTGAGCTAAATATACGAGGTCCAAACATGGAGGGCAGTGTGGGCAGGGCAAACCGACCGGGACATGTGCGTGCATGTCAGGGCAGAAGGGGATAAGACGACCGTGACACCAGTAGATATGGTTGTGCACATCACAAAGGGTTGCCACTTTAGGAAATGATACCTCCTACCATAGGGCTAACACAGGGTATCTACGGAGTAGGGAGCCGATCGAATATGGTAGCAGCTAGGGTACGTTTAGGCTCTAGTGAAAAGTTTAGGAGCCTGTTAGGTTGGGCTGCTTGTGATTGTATGAGGTTAAAACCTCTCACCAGAAGTATGCCTAAGTCTACCATCTTATAGTTACTGGGATCATCTCATTCTGGATATACTACTATTACTGTAGAGAATCAGAGTAATCTTTAGGGAAGCATACACACTCTATCATGTTTACCTTGTCATATGACAGTCATAATACTTTTACTTATTTAATTACTAAAAGTAACTAGACTTGCCAGACTTTATGTTTGACCCTTTTTGTTTCCTCTTCTCTCTTCTGTACCCTGCCTAGGTTCGCATGGTGGGAATACTCATGCTTAATCAGGACTCGGTTATCATCTTGTTAGGAGCTGCTTTTGAAGTACTGCTCAAGTTCTTGTCTTTACTACTATTGCTTTGTCTCTTTTGGGGGATTATGCCTTTTCTTTTATGTATTTCTGTACTCTAATTGTAACGACCCATATTTTTTCAGCGAGATAATGGTTAATTCATTAAAATTATGTGATCGTGGGGCATTGTCCATCAAAACGGTATTTTTATATATGTCCATAACGATTCGTATGGGAACGAAATATTACATAGCGGGGTACACTAAGTTTTATAACTTAAAAATAAAGTTATCCTCATTTTTCCTTGGACAAAACGAAGGCCACGCACATTTATTCTCAGCCACAAGTTCTTGTTCTCCTAAAAAACTATCACACATGCTTCGGTGGTTTCCTCCCTGCCTCAGAAACTTCTCTGATCAAAGAAATTTGGATGTCACTCTTATCCCCTATAAATAACCCACAAAATTTTCCTAATCAAAAGACCTTCTCCTGTAGTCATCGCAGGAAAGAAATCAAGCCGCCACCAAAAATGTCCTCCTCAACAAAAATCGAAAATAAGAAAATCAAAATATAATCAACATAGCACGCTAAATTTCTCGAACCAGATCCGGTTCATTGTTTAGTTAGTAGCGACATGAGGCTGGGATTTTAATCGGAGACCTGGGCGGAGGGAGATGGTTGGACGAAGTAGCCCTGTGACGCTAGTCGAGAGCTTCGTGGTCTTTGAGGATCTCCCAGCTGGGCGTGCTCAATGGGGAAGCTCAGACTAGGGAGTTGAAGCGGAGGGAAAAGGGGTCATCACGGTGGCGGTTCAAGGTGTTGACGGTAGTCGAAGTCTCGAGATACGGTGATGCTCCATGGTGTTGTCCAATGGAGTTCGGACAGGAGTAGTTTCATAATGCCAAAGGGAAGTTGGCGTAAAGAGGAGGATGGAAGGTTGGTAAATGGTGGTGCGGTTTTGAGCTGATGAATGAATTTGTACAGATGGGCGCGAACTGAAAGGAGGGAGAGAAGTTCGAAGGCAAGTAGAGTAAATCCCATTTTGTTTTCAATTGTGTACTTATATATACTGTCAAACTAATATTCAATTGTAAATCCCATTTCTCTAATTAGAAATTTGGTCTTGGGGTAGTTTTGGATGGGACGAGATGGTTGGTTGGGGATTTAGTAGATGGTCTTATGGGTGAGGAGAATACTGGTTGTTTCGGTAATGTATAGTTGATGGATTGAAGGGGAAAATGACGAGCAGTTTTTCAACAGGGATTGAAGGGGGGGAAGAAATACTGTAAGTATACTGAAATGATTGAAATAGTCTATGTTGAAATGGCCATTGTTTGTTGAATGTGGTGACGATGAACAACAGAAGTGTTGATGAAGTGGGGATATTCGTATGTGAAGTTGCACAGATGGGTTTAAATGTTGAAGAGGTCAAGTTAAGATCGTGTGGAAATATACTACAAACAGGTTTGGAGATTGTTGGAATTTATTGCAAAATAAATTGTCTGATCAGAATCGACATTCATAAATCAGTATTTAACGATTACGGACAATGTGAGTAAAACTCACCAACTCTATTAGTTCATATTTTTATAACGTATATTTAGTACAGATAAATGATGACAGATTGTTGTGTATTGACTGTTTGGTTGAACTGCTAAGTAATTGTTTGAAATTATAGATCTGGTTATATATATATATATTGATTTTGTTTAGCAAAATTTCATAGTGAAATGAAATTGATGTTAATTATATTGTTTAACATCTGTGATGCAGGGAAACAGGTTGGAGGGATCCAACTGGATTCCTCAATATTTATAATACTGTTCTGTTCATATATTCTAATATATGATGTGATATATAATCTGTTGTGGATTATGTGTGTTTGAATGATATCAATCACTGTATTTGGTATATTAAATACCATAAGAAATACTGGGATGTGGAAAAGGGGATTTTCAAAGTGTATTTTGAAAATGAATTATTTATAAAAAAATCAATGGATTTTATATATAAAAGGAAAAGGATTTTATAAAAGAAAAATGATTATAAAATCGAAGGATAAGTTATAAAAGTAAAATATTTGTGAACCAAATATAAAGGAGATATTTGCGAAAACAGAATATAAAGGAAATATTTGTGAAAAACAAATATAAAGGAAATATTTGTGAAAACAAATATAAAGGAAATCTTTGTGAAAACAAATAAAAAGGGAATATTTGTGAAAACAAAAAATAAAGGAAAATATTTGTAAAAAAAATATAAGAGAAAATAAATAGAATGTAAAAGAAATATTTATTTAGAAAATAAATAAAATTGAAAAGGAAATATTTATTTAGAAAATAAATAGAATTATAAAGGAAATATTTATTTAGAAAATAAATAGATTATAAAAGGAAATACTTGAAAAATGGAAGAAGTGTATAAAAAGAGAATATTACACTAAGGAAAGTTTAGACATGTGCTTCGCACGCGGGTATAACAGAATATGAATTTAAAGTAGATTTTAAAATGGAAATCTATTTTAACAGATAAGTGGAGAAGATATATTTTTAAATAATATTTTATAAATTAAATAAAATGTTTATCATTGGATAAATAGAATATATAAGTTGGGACTTATATAGAGAAGTAAGAATCGATTTCAAGATCGATATTTGAAACTGAATATGGACGTAGAGTTAATCAAAGGAGTTAATCGATTAGAATTAGAATTAATCTATTAAAGTTAGAATTAACCGATTAGAGTTAGAGTTATGTAATGACCCAGAAAATCTGAACCAATTTAAAATTTTTAAATTGGCTAAAATAATGGATTTTAAATATTTAAAATAAATATTTTAAATAATAGCAATGAAAAGGGAGTTTGAATCGACGTTTGGAAACGATTATAATTAATTATAATTATAAACAAGGCCTGAAATGGCGCTGCAGTTTCAAAAATTGAATTCAAACTTTGTCGAACTGTACCGGGTGCAAAACAAAACGGATTTGACCGAAACCAAAAATATTTAAATCTGTTAGTGAATACCTTTCTAATGAATCTTAAAAATCGAATTTTCATAGCGGAAAGCAAAAGTTATGGCCAAATGAATTTTCAGAAAGGTCGCTATGGAATTTATATAGCCCGTGAAATAGGCCATTTTGCATACGACCTCGGAATTCGACGAAACCACTTTTGTTGGATCCGGGATGTGAAGATATTACTAGGTTTCAAATTTCATAATTTTTGAAGCTATTATGTGAGCGTGGCAAAGGAAAACGTGTTTTGGTCAATTATAGTCAAATTGGATCGACCAAAAATGGGCCTTTTTGCAATCAGTCTCAGAATTCGACGAAACTAGTTTTGTTGGGACCGTATCATCAAAACATAGCCAGATTTATTTTTCTGGAATTTTTCGAATCAGTTTGTGGCCCTGGCAAATTGAAATGTACGTTGAAATCGAATATTGAATGTTTTATATTTTAATTTGAAGGAAAACTGACTGAAACAGTCGTTGGGTTTAGATTGGTGGTCGTGTCAGAAAACCCCTTTAAAACTCCCCCGACCAATCATATTTTTTTAAAAAAAATAAAAGAAAAGAAATTCTCTCTCCTCCCCCCCCCCCCCCATAAACGGCGGAAGCTGCTCAAAGCTTCCCAGCCCGATCGCCGCCGCCACAGGCGTTTTCGCCACCCCCTCCAGTTGAACTTTTTGAAGATATCCCTCCCAACTTCAAATCCATACCAGTTGGAGCTTCTCTAGTGGTGTATTTTTCGAGATTCAACGCCGAGAAGCGTCGCCGCGTCGTCCCCGATATCTCAGCCACCGTGCCACCGAGTGGGGCCCTCGTGGCATCGTTCGGCGCGTCTCTCGGAGGGCTGTGACGTGGTGTTGGTCGATCCTCATATCGTTGCACCAAGTTGAAGAAAGATCAAAACCTAGTTTCGAACAAACAAAGAGAGGTGCGGGTTTTATTTTCTGACATGATTTTAATACCTTTAAACCGTTGCAAACTTTGAAAAATCATATCTTTTTCGTTCGTTAACGAAATTCGATGAAACAGGAAACATCGTGACCGTGTGGACGTCTTCTACATTTTATAAGAGACCGCATATTTTTCTGAGCCTTCTGCTATTTTTGGTGGAGTGGAACCCAATGTGAGATTTCTAATTTATAAATGATATGGAAAACGACGATGTATAAATTATATAGTCGATGTATGAGTTATATAAGCGTTGTACACCTCTGGTATAAGCGTTGTATAAGTTGTACGTTCGATGTATAAGTTATATATGCGTTGTAAAAATTATATATGTGTTGAAATAGAAGTGAATTGCTATATATATATATATATATATATATATATATATATATATATATATATATATACGCCCCTCGTCCACAAACCATGGACGATATTTGTTGGATGTGATTGGTGTGAAAATTGATTGATAGCGAATGGTTGACTGGAATTGTTTGTGGTTGATATTGATTGATTGTGGTTGAAAAATACCCATTTGTGGTTGAGAAATATTTGGTTGAAACCACATAGGATTAGTTTGTGGAAATGAAATAAAAATATACATGCCGCCTGCGTGCGAACTAGATGCATGATCCCCATTGTCAAAAACCGCGAGGTTTTAAGGTAGAGCGAGGAGCCGTACTAGGGACGGTCCCGGTTTTAACTACCCTGCCGTTATGCTGCCGAAATTTTGAATAATATTCATGTGTTTGAATTATTTTCATTTGTTGAAACTATATTTATTCATTGAATAGAAACCCTTCATGTGTTGAGTCGATATTCATTCGTTGGATAGAAATTCATGTGTCGAATGGTGTTCGTGTTTTAAATATAAAAATCACATTTTTATCTATATATATAAACTATAGAAAACCTTCATGTGTTGAATCGATATTCATTCGTTGAATTGAAATTCATGTGTTGAATGGTGTTCGTGTTTTAATTATGAAAATCACATTTTTATCTATATATATAAACTATAGAAAACCTTCATGTGTTGAATCGATATTCATTCGTTGAATTGAAATTCATGTGTTGAATGGTGTTTGTGTTTTAAATATAAAAATCACATTTTTATCTATATATATAAACTATAGAAAACCTTCATGTGTTGAATCGATATTCATTCGTTGAATTGAAATTAATGTGTTGAATGGTATTCGTGTTTTAAAATATAAAAATCACCTTTTTATCTATTTATATAAACTATAGAAAACCTTCATGTGTTGAATCGATATTCATTCGTTGAATTGAAATTCATGTGTTGAATGTTATTCATATTTAGAAATAAATTGTTTTATAATAAAAATCACATTTTTATCACCTATATGAAATGTATAAAATAATCCCGTTTGAAAGAAATTGTTTTATAATAAAAATCCTATTTTTATTACCTATATGAACTATATAAAATAATAGAGTTTTGAAATGAATTGTTTTACAATAAAAATCACATTTTTATTATATAAATGAATTGTTAAAAATAGTGAAGTGTTGAAATAGAAGACAGTTAGATAAAAATATCATTTTTATCAAATGTATGAAAAGAATATAGCTTTGAAATCGAAGAATCGATATATATATAAATGGAATTAAAATATATCGAATAACGACACTGCAGTTTGTATTTTGAAACCGTGATTTCAAACGATTATACCGGGAGATCCGACTATCGGATTTTCCTGAAATCGCAACTGTTGGGTTCGCCTTGGAAATATCTTTCCAACAGCACCAACTTTGTAAAAATCCAACGGTTGGATTGTCTGGAATGTTTAATTCAAATCTGAAGAAAAACAGCGCCAGAATCGATTATATATATAAATATAGTTATATTTAATCGAATAACGACGCTGCAGTTCGTATTTTGAAATCGAAACTTCAAACGATTATACCGGGAGATCCGACCGTCGGATTTTCCCGAAACTGTAACCGTTAGATTCGTTTTGAAAAGATATTTCTAATGATGTAAATTTTGTGAAGATCCAACGGTTAGATTTTCAGATATGTGTAAATCAAATCTGAAGAAAAACAGCACCACGATCGCGTTATGGCCCGTAGCGTCGTTTTGAATAAATTAGCTATTTTAAAATAAATAAAAATAGCAATAAATCGTTATAAAATATTATAAACGATATGGATGTGATTTAGAAATTAATTGAAGATTGGCTAAGTCGAATGGTTCCCTGGGTATTGATTGATGTTGATTTCGGCCTTCGGGGTTAATATTTGGGAAATCTTTCTCTTATTGATTGACGGTTAGTGACTAATGAATTGAAATGATGCGTGTGTATGTTAGTGTTGCACTTTTTTATTATATACGCGAGATGCTCAGAAAGACCGGGTTTATCCCATTCTGAATAACTGAATCAACGATAAGAAATCGAAGATGAAGACGTTGGTCGAAGACCGGAGATCTTCACCTCGTTTGGATGGTAACCGAGGTCCTGATTGGGAGGCATCCCGAAATATGGATAATAAGTGGTGATCGTCCAGACGTACGTGGTGATCGATGGGTTTGCGAGGTATATAGTGCCTCCGGTTTCGTTCAGACCCAGAACGGACTTGCAAATGGACAGTGTGTCGGACATTGGAATGTATTCTGCGGGATTGATAGCCATCAGTTGCACGGTGTGAATTGCCTATGTGGCATGCTAAGATGCAGTGATCAGGGCTTCTATTGAAAAGCAAAGTCTTGTGGTGATGATCAAAGCACCGCCTTTGTGGTGTAGCTTTGTGTATAACGTGAAATCGCGAGCCTCACACCCCGGTATGAACCAGAAACGGGAGAGGACATCAGGGAGGGCCTGCGTTTATTTCTAGCTAGAAGTGGCGTCAGTGGTTTTACACGCCCTGACGAGTTTGACTTATGTGGTTGTTACTATTGCGAGACGCCTCGGTTTGATCGGACGATCCGGGTCCGACGGAGTCATTCGTTGGCTCGTTTACGCCCCAAAGGGCGGGGAAACGTAGTGTTCAGGTATAATAATCCACATCGGTGGACCGGCCCTGACGATCCAAAGGGTCGATGCGCTCTGACCCTGAGACATGGCAAAGATTGTCTCGAAGTCGGTAAGGACTATCTTTTGCCTTGGTTCATGACGGAAATCCAATTTCCAAATACGTGACTGTGCGGTTTTGATTGTATATATATATATATATATATATATATATATATATATATATATATATATGGCGACATGATATATGGTACCCATGCCGCCTATGATTGATAGTTATGATTCAAATTGTTTTTGAAACATATAAACACTAGTAATAATATCAAATGCTTTTGTTTTATTCGTATCAATCATATTTTGGCCATTATAAGGCAAAACTCTATCCTCCGGCTTGCGTTGCATTGTGTGATGGGAACTGAGTCTTATAATGGCTTCATTTTTATAAAAGCATTGCGATGTTTAAAAGAAAGATTTGTTTTTAAAGCACTGGCAATCCAATGGAGTAAACCCGTTCCACAAAAGTGGCATGGTCCTATGATTAGCCATATTATAGATGTGTTGAGTGGATTTCTCATACCAGTCCCATGACTGACTCGTAGTTTGTTTCACTTTCAAACTCGGGTGCCCCTTTTTCTACATGGGCAGCCTTGTATTCAGGTTTAGCTAGTTCATTCTGGATAGCTGGAGCTGAAGATGGATTCTATTATTTATCTCTTTTTATGCTGTTCAGCTCCTATTGTACATATTTTGTTTGTTTCCGCTGTAGACATTTTTGTATAGCTGAACTGTATTTGTACTAAGTATGATCCTGTATACTGTGTAACTCTGATGATTTCGTTTATCCAGTATATTCTATTGTTCATTATCTGTTGTATTTATTTAATTCTGTTCTTCTATTATTTGTTTCAGTGTTATATTCCAAAGATTACCCTTGTCTCCGTCTGTACGGGAAATGGGGTCGTCACAAGTTAATAGGTTAGAGTTAATCAAATAAAGTTAATAGATTAGAGTTAACCAGTTAGAGTTAACCAATTAGAGTTAAAAGAATAAGGAGTTATCAAATTTAGTTTAATTCGAAAGGAGATAATCGAATAATAGTTATTCGAAGAAAGGAGTTATCAAAAATATTAGTTATTCGAATAGAGTTAAAAGGAGTTATCGAATATTAGTTATTCGAATAGAGTTAAAAGGAGTTATTGAGTATTAGTTAATCGATTAGAGTTAATCGAATTAGGGTTAATCAATTAGAGTTAATCGAGTTAGAGTTAATTGAATAGAGTTGGTCGAATATTAGTTATTCGAATAAGAGTTATCGAATTAGAGTTAAAAGAATAAGGAGTTATCGAATTCAGTTTAATTCGAAAGGAGATAATCGAATAATAGTTATTCGAAGAAAGGAGTTATCGAATTTAGTTATTCGGAGAGAGAAAACCAAATATAATCTATTCGAAAAGAGATAATCGAATATAATCTATTCGAAAAGAGGTAATTGAATATAATCTATTCGAAAAGAGGTAATCAAATATAATCTATTTGAAAAGAGATAATCGAATATAATCTATTCGAAGAGAGTTAATCGAATATTAGTTATTCGAAGGGAGTTATTCGAAGGAGTTAATCAAATAGAGATTACTCGAAAGAGTGTTATACATCGAATTCGGGAAAGTATTATTACTTTCCGGTTTTTTTATCCAGATTTATTTATTTATAAATAAATTAGAGCAGGTTAATTATTCAAAGTAAGAAATAAAATTTAGATGTTAAGTTAGATATTTCAGAAGTAGGGTTTATAACGTTATCGTTATAATAAATGTTTTTCATAAAAGAAGTGGATTCGAAATCTAAATCCGAGAATGTGCGTAAGCAAATGATTGTAGAAATCGGAGCGGTGAGCTTTGTCTATTGCAAGGTTAAGAACGTTGTTCAGTTAAGGTCTGAGAGGTAATTATACCCTAACTTGATTGACTTCCTTACTTAACTAACAAATAGTTGAGGTTCGATGGCGAAGATTTATTTAGAAATATAGTTGAGTAATAAGCGATTTATGGGTTGAGCGATCGTAACGATGTTTTATGCAACGTTCAGTTGAAATATGCATAAATGAGTTTTGGAAACGTTTTCCAAATATAATCAGAGTTATTTTCTAAATAGAGAAAATAAGGAAATATGAATATATATATATATATATATATATATATAAGTTTGATGATTTGATCGATAATTCCATTTGGAAATAAGATTGTTGTTTGCACACGTGTTTTCCTTTGATAGTTAAACCACCGACTATCAAAGTTTTGACTATTTTAACATTGTTAATATGGAGAGACCGGTTGGATTATTATACGAAGAACCACTCCGTATTGGCATAAGCGTTGCGAATCATATATGCCAAAGATAATTGAAGATGGAGTAAATTGCAAGGGCCGTTGTATAAATCTTAGGTAGAGATTGCCTAAGATGGATGTACTGAATAGTGCCTTCGGTTTGTCCAGTCCCAGGACAACTTGAATGGATGATTGTCTGACACAGTATAACTGGTAGATCACGTAAGTTGATCGTTTGAAGCGTATTTACGTTGGTGGCGAAGGAATTCGTTTCTCTTAGCTTATATCCATGGTATTTTTGGGGAAATCAATTTGTGAGTTGACGGGTATGATGATGTGGCATTCAAAGTAAATGAAGATGTGATCTGTATAGAGAAACATTATAACCTCAAGCCTCATCAACTGGGAAATGACAGAAATCGGGCAGGCAGCATGGCTAAGTGGGTCGCACCCAATTAGGGTATATTGTCACCATCTAGAGAATATTCATATTTGTACTTCTTTCAATTTTGTATCTCCCGGGAACGGTTATGTTGGAATACTAACCGAGGGGTGGCAATATATTCGATACATTCAAGAGAAATGAATGGTCGGTCATGTGTGGCCGAGTTGCAAGATGTTCTTGTTGAAACTCCAGTGTATCTCTTCTAGAGTACACTGAGCGGAAGGTGGATCTATACCTTGTCATAGTTGGAATCCATTCCCCAAATAAGAGCCCGCGGTTTTGATTGTATATTATATATGTAGAACGTTAGAAGCAAGCGTTTCTACTAGATTGATATTACTTGTGTTAGACATTATTATAATATCAGAATAATATTGTTTTACAAATTATTTGGGTTATCGTAAGGTAAAAACTATTTGTGTTTATGTGTGGATCGGTCTTACGATTATTCTTTCTTTTTAAAGGATTTTTAAACTTAGACAAATGAATTGAGTTTACTCACACTAGTCACATGACTGACCCGGAGTTTATTTTGTTTTATTTTCCCTAAACTCTTGGGTGCCCAATTTTGTATGGGCAGTCAAGTAGTCGGGATTTACAGATATATTTGGAGAGCAGGAGGCTTCAGAATTATATAGCTATGGTTATTTCCGCTGTGTTGTAAGTGTTGTACTTTGGAAATGATATGTATGTTCAAGTACAGATTTATATATCAAAATTGTATTATATATTATATGTTATTCGTTCCACTGTGAGGTTCGTGTTACTCTGATGTTGTGTTGTTCTTCTTATTCTATTCAAAGTTTCAATCTTATCTATTCTCACCCTCTGTTTTCTTTCTATTAGTTTTCTGGTTTTCCAGTGTAATATGGGTTGGACTTGTGTTATTTGGTCAGCTCAAATTGGACCAGAATTTCGGTACACTACATTTGGTATCAGAGCTTATGGTTAAGTAATTACCTTGGCTCTGTGGCGTGAATCAGTAGAGATGGGGTTAGTAATACCCTAGATTGAGTTAAGTGTATATATACGAGTGAACGTACTTGTTATTTGATATAAAATTGTTTTATATTGTGGAGATTTATTGATTGAGTTGTTTATAGGTTCTAGTCGATCAGTCTGATCCACTGTATTAGTAGGAGTTTCTAAACACTCGAATACAATGGGTCGACACGATGTGTTTTGAAAAGAGGGTAAATGAAAATAATTTCACCCAAAATATATTTTGATATAGAGAAAATAAATATATTGGAATTAAAATATATTAGATATATTGGTTGTTATTATAATCGAGTAAGATTATAAATTAAATAGTTATGTAAATAACCAATCAGAATTCGTATAAGTGTAATATATGAAATCGACTGAATTAAATCTAAGTTTGAATCAGAATTGGAACTAAAATAAGGAAATTTTAAGTTCTTGGGAGATTTCGAAATGTTTTCAAGCTGTGTGAAAAATATTTTGAAATGATTTCAAAATGGAGGTGTTTAAGAATGAGTTTTGAAAGCGATATAGTATTGAACTCACTTCGATCGCAGGAAAATAACCCTTATAAGTGTAGCTACATCATTAGTGTTCATTTTCGAGTTTCTAAGTAACGGATTACTACCAAAGATTTTGTTTTTGAATTGTATTGAGGAAACAAGTTGTTTAGGAATTCAAAGGCATTGAATTGTTATTATGATTTCAAATTAATTTGAAATAAACCCAGGAATTTAAATTCTGAAATTTAAATTTAACTTATGAAGTTAAATAAAACTTGATTTGATTAGAGAATAATCTGGAATGGAATTGAGTTGACAGGTTATGGATTTGAAATTGAAAATGGAACTCGAGTTTGAAATAGAATTCAACTTGGATATAAGAGAATAGCTGTGTTGAACAGATATTGATTGGAGTTTGATTGGGATGACATTGGTATATGTTGAATTGGTAACAGATGCAAAGAACGTGGTGATATGCCCGACAAAAAGGTACAAGTTTATATTCGATATAAGCATGAGATTTATGAGCCGAATTTGTAAGACGCTTGGCTGTTTGATTTTCTTTTGGGTTGGAGATAGCCTAGAGAGGCGAGTTGTAGTTGTACCGATTGATCAGTACAAAGGAGGTGTTGGCGAAATTTTTCGAAAATTTCAGGTGTTAGAAAATTTTCAAGATTTTTGAAATTTTTCATTAATAAGAATTAGATAATATTTCAGTTGAAGTAAATTGGTTCAATTGAAACTGAAGTAAGAAGTGAACAAATAAGTTCTAACCAGTCAATAGGGTTTGTTTTCTACCTTAGCAATTTCGAGGACGAAATTATTTTTAGTAGGGAAGAATGTAACGACCCGTATTTTATCAACGAGATAATAATTAATTTATTATAATTATGTGATCGTGGGGCATTGTCCATCACAACGGTATTTTTATATCTGTCCATAACGACTCGTATGGGAACAAAATATTACATAGCGGGGTACACTAAGTTTTATAACTTAAAACTAAAGTTATCCTCATTTTTCCTTGGACAAAACAAAGGCCACGCACCCTTATTCTCATCCACAAGTTTTTATTCTCCTCTGAAACTATCACACATGCTTCGGTAGCTTCCTCCCTGCGTCAGAAACTTCTCTGATCAAAGAAATTTGGCCATCACTCTTATCCCCTATAAATAACCACAAACTTTTCCTAACTAAAAGACCTTCTCTTGTAGTCATAGCAGGAAAGAAATCAAGCCGCCACCAAAACTATCCTCCTCAACAAAAATTGAAAATAAGAAAATCAAAATATAATCAGCACAGCACCCTAAATTTCTCGAACCAAATCCGGTTCGTTGTTTAGTCAATAACAACGTAAGGCTAGGATTTTAATCAGAGACCTGGGCGGAGGGAGATGGTCGAACGAAGCAGCCCTGTGATGCTAGTCGAGAGCTCTGTGGTCTTTGAGGATCTGCCAGCCGGGCGTGCTCAGTGGGGAAGCTCATAATAGGGAGTTGAAGCGGAGGGGAAAGGGGTCGTCACGATGGTGGTTCAAGGTGTTGACGGCGGTCGAAGTCTCGAGATACGGTGGTGCTCCGTAGTGTTGTCCAATGGAGTTCGGACAGGAGCAGTTTCATAGTGCCAGAGGGAAGTTGGCGTAAAGAGGAGGATGGAAGGTCAGGTAAATGGTGGTGCGGTTTTGAGCTGATGAACGAATTTGTACAGACGAGCGCGAATTAAAAGGAGGGAGAACAGTTCGAAGGCAAGTAGAGTATATCCCATTTTGTTTTCAGTTGTATACATATATATAGTGTCAAACTGATATTCAATTGTAAATCCCATTTCTCTAATTAGAAATTTGGTCTTGGGGTAGTTGTGGATGGGATGAGATGGTTGATTGGGGATTTAGTAGAAGGGCTTATGGGTGAGGAGAATACTGGTTGTTTCGGTATTGTATAGTTGATGGATTGAAGGGGAAAATGACGAGCAGTTTTTCAACAGGGATTGAAGGGGGGAAGAAATACTATAAGTATACTGAAATGATTGAAATAGTCTATGTTGAAATGACCATTGTTTGTTGAATGCAGTGACGATGAACAACAGAAGTGTTGATGAAGTGGGGATATTCATATGTGAAGGTGCACAAATGGGTTTAAATGTTGAAGAGGTCACGTTAAGATCGTATGGAAATATACTACAAACTGGTTTGGAATGGTTTGGAGATTGTTGGAATTTATTGCAAAATAAATTGTTTGATTAGAGTCGGCATTCGTAAATCGTTATTTAGCGATTACGAACAATGTGAGTAAAACTCACCAACTCTATCAGTTCATATTTTTATAACGTATATTTAGAACTGATAATTGATGTTTGATTGATGTGTATTGACTGTTTGGTTGAACTGCTAAGTAATTGTTTGAAATTATAGATCTGGTTATATGTATATATATATATATATATATATATATATATATATAAATTGATTCTGTTTAGCAAAATATTTCATATTGAAATGAAATTGATGTTAATTACATTGTTTAACATCTGTGATGCAGGGAAACAGGTTGGTGGGATCCAACTGGATTCCTCAATATTTATAATACTGTTCTGTTCATATATTGTAATATACGATGTGATACATAATCTATTGTGGATTATGCGTTTTTGAATGATATCAATCAATGTATTTGGTATTTTAAATAACGTAAGAAATACTGGGATGTGGAAAAGGGGATTTTCAAAGTGTATTTTGAAAATGAATTATTTATATAAAATCAATGGATTTTATATATAAAAGGAAAAGGATTTTATAAAAGAAAAATGATTATAAAATCGAAGGATAAGTTATAAAAGGAAAATATTTGTGAACCAAATATAACGGAAATATTTATGAAAACAGAATATAAAGGAAATATTTGTGAAAACCAAATATAAAGGAAATATTTGTGAAAAGCAAATATAAAAGAAATATTTGTGAAGAGAAATATAAAGGAAATATTTTTGAAAACAAATAAAAAGGGAATATTTGTGAAAACCAAATATAAAGGAAAATATTTGTAAAACAAATATAAGAGAAAATAAATAGAATGTAAAAGAAATATCTATTTAGAAATTAAATAAAATTGAAAAGGAAATATTTATTTAGAAAATAAATAGAATTATAATGGAAATATTTATTTAGAAAATAAATAGATTATAAAAGGAAATACTTGAAAAATGGAAGAAGTGTATAAAAAGAGAATTTTACACTAAGGAAAGTTTAGACCCGTGCTTCGCACACGGGCATAACAGAATATGAATATAAAGTAAATTTTAAAATGGAAATGTATTTTAACAGATGAGTGGGGAAGATAAATTTTTAAATAATAATTTATAAATAAAATAAAATGTTTATCATTGGATAAATAGAATGTAGAAGTCAGGACTTATATAGAGAAGTAAGAATCGATTTCAAAATCGATATTTGAAACTGAATATGGATGTAGAGTTAATCAAAGGAGTTAATCTATTAGAATTAGAATTAAAATTAATCGATTAAAGTTAGAATTAATCTATTAGAGTTAGAGTTAATTGATTAGAGTTAATCAAATAGAATTAATTGATTAGAGTTAACCAGGTAGAGTTAATCAATTAGAGTTAAACCAATTAGAGTTAAAAGAGTATGGAGTTATCGAATTTAGTTTAATTCGAAAGGAGATAATCGAATAATAGTTATTCGAAGAAAGGAGTTATCGAATATTAGTTATTCGAATAGAGTTAAAAGGTTTTATCGAATATTAGTTATTCGAATAGAGTTAAAAGGAGTTATCGAATATTAGTGATTCGAATTGAGTTAAAAGGAGTTATCGAATATTAGTTAATCGATTAGAGTTAATCGAATTAGAGTTAATCGATTAGAGTTAACCGAGTTAGAGTTAATTGAATAGAGTTAGTCGAATATTAGTTATTCGAATAAGAGTTATCGAATTAGATTTGAAAGAATAAGGAGTTATCGAATTTAGTTTAATTCGAAAGGAGATAATCGAATAATAGTTATTCGAAGAAAGGTGTTATCGAATTCAGTTATTCGAAGAGAGAAAATCGAATATAATCTATTCGAAAAGAGATAATCGAATATAATCTATTCGAAAAGAGGTAATCGAATATAATCTATTCGAAAAGAGATAATCGAATATAATCAATTCGAAGAGAGTTAATCGAAAATCAGTTATTCGAAGGGAGTTATACGAATATTAGTTATTCAAAGGAGTTACTCGAATAGAGATTACTCGAAAGAGAGTTATACATCGAATTCGGGAAAGTATTATTACTTTCCGGTTTTTTTTATCCAGATTTATTTATTTATAAATAAATTAGAGAAGGTTAATTATTCAAAGTAAGAAATAAAAGTTAGATGTTAAGTTAGATATTTCATAAGTAGGGTTTATAATGTTATCGTTATAATAAATGTTTTTCACAAAATAAGTTGATTCGAAATATGAATCCGAGAATGTGTCTAAGCAAATGATTGTAGAAATCGGAGTGGTGAGATTTGTCTATTGCAAGGTTAAGAACGTTGTTCAGTTAAAGGTCTGAGAGGTAATTATACCCCAACTTGATTGACTTCCTTACTTAACTAAGAAATAGTTGAGGTTAGATGGTGAAGATTTATTTAGAGATATAGTTGAGTAATAAGCGATTTATGGGTTGAGCGGTCGTAACGATGTTTTATACAATGTTCGGTTGAAATACGCATAAATGAATTTTGGAAACGTCTTCCAAATATAATCAGAGATATTTTCTAAATAGAGAAAATAAGGAAATATGAATATATATATATATATATGTTTGATGATTTGATCGATAATTTCATTTGGAAATAAGATTGTTGTTTGCACATGTGTTTTCCTTTGATAGTTAAATCACCGACTATCAAAGTTTTGACCATTTTAACGTTGTTAATATGGAGAGACCGGTTGGATTATTATCCGAAGAACCACTCCATATTGGCATAAGCGTTGCGAATCATATATGCCAAAGATAATTGAAGACGGATTAAAGTGCAAGGGCTGTTGTATAAATCTTAGGTAGAGATTGCCTAAGATGGATGCACTGAATAGTGCCTTCGGTTTGTCCATTCCCCGGAAAACTTGAATGGACGAATGTCTGACAGAGTATATCTGGTAGATCGCGTAAGTTGATCGTTTCAAACGTATTTACATTGGTGGCGGAGTAATTCGTTTCTCTTAGCTTATACCAGTGGTATTCTTGGGGTAATCAATTTGTGATTTGACGGGTATGATGATGTGGCATTCAAAGTAAATGATGATGTGATCTATATGGAGATACGTTATAACCTCAAGCCTCATCAATTGGGAAATGACAGAAATTGGGTAGGCATCATGGCTAAGTGGGCCGCACCCAATTAGGGTATATTGTCACCATCTAGAGAATATTCATATTTGTACTTCTTTCAATTCGGTATCTCCCGGGAACGGTTATGTTGGAATACTAACCGAGGGGTGGCAATATATTTGATACATTCAAGAGAAATGAATGGTCGGTCATGTGTTGCCGAGTTACAAGATGTTCTTGTTGAACTCCAGTGTATCGCTTATAGAGTACACTGAGCGGAATGTGGATCCATACCTTGTCATAGTTGGAATCTATTCCCCAAATAAGAGCCCGTGTTTTGATTGTATATTATATATGTAGAATGTTAGACGCAAGCATTTCTACTAGATTGATATTACTTGTGTTAGACATTATTATAATATCAGAATAATATTGTTTTACAAATGATTTGGGTTATCGTAAGGTAAAAACCATCCGTGTTTATGTGTGGATCAGTCTTACGATTATTCTTTCTTTTGAATGGATTTTTAAAGTTAAACAAATGATTTGTGTTTACTTACACCAGTCACATGACTGACCCGGAGTTTATTTTGTTTTATTTTCCCTAAACTCTTGGGTGCCCAATTTTTTTTGAAGAAGAAGGTAGTGAATCAGCATGATTCACGCCTAATATATATTAGCATCCATAAAGTAGCATAAAGTAGCAGTACGTGTATGTACAACATATATACAGCCAAAAAAACAGGCCATCGCTACAACCCAGCGACAATACAGCCTGACAAAAAGAAACTAAGCATCATAATTTACATTATATAGCAAAATACATGACAGCAAAATACAAAGCCAGTGAAAATCCCCATCAAGTGCGTGGACCAGTAATGCACCGCATCCGCTTGCGCACACGGTCAGCAATGCTATCAATCTTCTCCTTGCGCTCCATGCCTGCCCAGTCATAGACAAAATTGAGAATAGAGTAAATGATACTGTTAGGGGCTTTCAGTTTGTGGTTAAATTTTCTGGAATTGTGTTCATGCCAAAGCAACCAAATGTAAGCAAAGTTCAACAAAGCAAAAAAGAAAACTATCATGAGAAGCATGCAAGGTCGGGTAAATGTTGTGCCAAAAATCAAATTGGTCAGCAATGAAGTCGATCCAGTGCAAATCAAGGCTAAGCGCAACCAAACATTTCGTCCAAATGTAAAAAGAAAAGTCACAAGCCAAAAAGAGATGATGATAGTCCTCGTCGTCGCAACCACAAAATACACAGCCACCCATAACGTACACGCCTCTCTGACGAATTCTGCTAACTGTGTTCAATCTACCATGTATCACAATCCACATGTGAATTTTAACCACATCAGCTCGAACCCCAGCCTCCTAATCCCAACAAAGTTGAACAACTTGTAAATGCATCGAACGCTAAACAGCTTTCTTTCTCCTTCCAACATCCAAATAAACTCATCCCTCTCATTAGTTAAAGTCACCCCTTCAAGCAAAACAAACAAGCTGCATACCTGAGTCAATGCATTATGTAACACCCCGCGAATTCTACAACTGTGAAATTAACAAATTAAAGTATAATTAATTTTAATCAAAGAACTAAGGGAAACGGGATACGCCATTGCGTTCGCCTCGGAAAAATACGCGAAATAGAGTCCGAGTTTTCGAAAAACGGAGTCCGTATGAAGAAGATATGGCCTTCGGAAGTTTCTGAATTAAATTTAAAATTCAAACAGAATAAAATAATCAAGTTTAAATTCCAAAATGGGGCCCAATGGGCCAGGGCGGAAAATCCCGCCTGACGCACCCAGGTCGACTGGGCTGTCGACCTGGTCTAACCAGGTCGACAGGGTTGTCGACAGGCATGTCGACCTGGTCCAGAGCCAGGTCGAGCCCAGTCTAACCCGGCTGGCCTATTCTATGTTGGTCGATTTTCTGTGGTCTGCTTTGTCATTAGGGCTAGGTGGCAGGCTCTAATTGGTCTCTCCTTAGGATGAATGGCTACGATCAATCCAAGCAACATCAATGGTCCTAATCAGTTTATAACCTCTATAAAAACAACCCTAGACTAACCCTAATCTATTCATTCAAAAATAAGAACAAAGTCGCCATGTTGCTGAGGAACGACTAGGGGTAGCCACCAATTGGAGAGAGGATTAGGAGGCAAATTCTAAGGCATAAAGCAACTCAATCAAATCAAACCGCATCTTCAAATCCCTAAATTAGAGAAATTCGCCACACCATTGTAAGTAGAGTATTACTTTGGTATGAACAAATAACTGTGTTGGTTTGTATACTTGATTGTGGTGATAAATAATTCATAATTTGCGCGTTACTATGATTCTTATCGATTTGGCATATTGTATACGTTTGGATATTCTTGAATTATGTTATTCATTATAAAGAACTACATGCGGTAGTTCTATGCAAGTATACGTTTGGAATATTCGCAAATTTTGTAATCCATGTTGAACCTACATGTATGTAGTTGATTGAAATTCATGCAAGTTTGGGGCTTTGCTATTATGCCATCATAATGTGTATTTTTATACAAACATCATTTTTGTGAAGTAATTGGAATAAGTTTGGGTTATCATAATCCATATGAAATTAGGTTGACGATTTGGCATCATGTATTAAGCCATGCTTTTGTACTAGAAAACCTATTTGCAAACTTATGACTAGGCTATGATTGATAATTTGCATAATTGAAATTGTTAACAAGAATTATATGATGACATATGTGGTACATGGCTAGGTTAGATTCAAAAATCCCTTTTTGCAAGTTTACATGACTAATGTAAAAATCATGATTTCATGTTAGAAATATTTATGCCATGGTTATGTGAACAAATACTTATGCCATGTTTATGTTTGACATTATGCCATGCTTATGTTTGACATTATGCCATGCTTATGTTAGAAATATTTATGCCATGCTTATGTTTGACATTATGCCTAAATAAAAATATAGGTTCATGTTGTAGTTATGACTATGTGTCAATAATGATACCCAATTTAGATTCTTATCTCAACTACAAGTTCACATGCTTTGATTCATGTCACCTATGCTTTATGACCAAAGTATATGTCACTACTATGCAAGTACACCAGTTTCTATTTTGTATTTCCAACGTCATATTGCAAGTTCATGCGCTCACATTCCCCTCTTTGTGTATGTAATCACGCTTTAAGCCTCCCCTTTTCGCATGGCTAAGTTGGGCTTTAAAAGGCTAAGCCCAATATATATATAATAAACGGACGGGTAAAACGGGGGAAAATAACATTGGGTTAAAATTACTAATGAATGAAAATATAAAATAGAAGGGCCCAAATTCAAGTATGGGTTGGGCCCGTGATTGGTGTAACCTTTACACCATTAACTTAATAATTGGCCGCAAATATTTACATATAAGAAAATAAAGAAGAAAGACAAAATATGTAAATGTAGAACATACGATGTGTTTAACCCGAGGTTGGATTGAGTTGTGATGTAAACCTGCCCGGAACCGCCCGGCTGTCCAGTAGTCACAACAATACCTATCCAATGTGGGAGGTTAAACATGGAGCCCGATAAGGACCCGAGGTTAGACTGAGTTATGGCGTAAGACTGCCCGGAACCAACCGGCAACAGGCAGCCACAACAATACCTGTCTAATGTGAGAGGTCAGGGCCTTAATAAGACAATTAAGGCTGAGTCAGGATTGTTAGGATTAAGTGAACTAAAAACTTAATCAAAATGGAACATGCTAAACTAAACGGACTGGTGGGGGTTAGGTTAGAAAACACTTAACCAACTTAGCATGTTGGCTAGAGATAGAAAACCTAGTAACGGGGGACCCTTTTCAGCAGTAACCCTAGAAGGTGTATCAGGATACCCTGAAACTAGGCAGGGTGGGGCACGATTACTGGGCTGATTGTAAGAGGTCAAAACGACGGCGGTGGTGTAGCAGTGTAGGTTCTAACGGGGTGCGGGCGTGCACACACTCCGGCGCAGAAAAATAAGGCACTGGACACCAGTAGCATACCTGTGCATTCTAAGGTTGTGTCGGGCCGCCGCCATGGGACTTGATACACCCCACGGTGGGACCAGCATAGGTAACTACAACATCAGGGGCCGTAAGACACATGTAACTATGCGAGTAGGAGCCGATCATCATAGAATGGATCACTTCACCCTGATTATGGGGTGCCAGTTGGAAACTAGTTTATATGGGTTCAGAGATTTACATGGGGTACGATAGTATATTCGACCCTAGACAACTTAACCAAGTTTATAGTGCTTGCCCACTTCTTGTTTATACTTATCATACCCAGTTCTTTATTCATAGACAAAATAGTACTAGACTTACTCAGGCTTTATGTCTGACTCTACTTTTCTTTCGTCTTCTTTCTTCCGTTTCCCCCCCCCCCCCCCCCCAGGTCCTCAGGGAGGGAACACAGCAGCTTGACCAACCTTAACATCCAGCTTGAAGAAGAGAAATGTATTGCTTGGACTTTCCTGTTTTGAACTATGGCTTTGGATAATCCACTATGGGGCTTTTGCAGTTTATCTATGTTTTATTTATGCTTCTTTAAATAATGTACTCAAGACAGATTATGAAAGTGTTATGTTATGTTTTTGGAAAAGATGTAAGACAATCATGGTGATGTTTTGTAACACGTATTTGCTTTTATGAAATAAAAGTTTGTTGATTTTCCGCTGTTTACAAATATGTGTTCTTATATCTGTCTTGTGTATCTGTGACTTATACTTATAAACCTCCACCAAAATTAGGGCATTCCCTTTGAGAGTGACCCTAACGGAGGTGGGGTGTTTCACTTGGTATCAGAGCATAGGTTTACCAGATAAGATAAAAAGTTTTGAAAAATTATTTTCAAAAAGGAAATTTAAAGAAGCATTTTTAAAAGAAAAATATTATTTTATTTTAAAAAGGCAAAGTCCACCCCCCAAAGCCATAGGTACTATCTCTTATCCTTCGTTTTGAATCTATCCTTTTTGTTTCAGCATGTCCGAAGATCTTAACTTGCCGGAAGGGGTGCCAATATGAAACACCCCACCTCCGTTAGGGTCACTCTCAAAGGGAATGCCCTAATTTTGATGGAGGTTTATAAGTACAAGTCACAGATATACAAGACAGATATAAGAACACATATTTGTAAACAGCGGAAGAACAACAAACTTTATTTCATAAAGTCAAATACATGTTACAACAACATCCTTTCCAAAAACATAACATAACACTTCATAATCTGTCTTGAGTACATTATTTTTAAAGAAGCATAAATAAAACACGAGTAAACTGCAAAAGCCCCATAGAGTGTGTCCAAAGCCATAGTTCAAAACAGGAAAGTCCAAGCAATACATTTCTCTTCTTCAAGCTGGATGTCAAAGCTGATCAAGCTGCTGTGTTCCCTCCCTGAGGACCTGGGGGGGGGGGGAAACGGAAGAAAGAAGACGAAAGAAAAGTAGAGTCAGACATAAGCCTGAGTAAGTCTAGTACTACTTTGTCTATGAATAAAGAACTGGGTATGATAAGTAATAACAAGAAGTGGGCAAACACTATAACTTGGTTAAGTTGTCTAGGGTCGAATATACTATCGTACCCCATGTTAATCTCTGAACCCATATAAACTAGTTTCCAATTTGCACCCCATAATCAGGGTGATGAGATCCATTCAATGATGATCGGCTCCTACTCGCATAGTTACATGTGTCTTACGGCCCCCGATGTCTGTAGTTACCTATGCTGGTCCCACCATGGGGTGTATCAAGTCCCATAGTGGCAACCCGACACAACCTTAGAGTGCACAGGTATGCTACTGGTGTCCAGTGCTTTATTTTTCTGCGCCGGAGTGCGTGCACGCCCGCACACCGTTAGAACCTACACTGCTACACCACCGCCGTCGATTTGACCTCTTACAATCAGCCCAGTAATCGTGCCCCACCCTGCCTAGTTTCAGGGTATCCTGATACACCTTTTAGGGTTACTGCTGAAAAGGGTCCCCCGTTACTAGGTTTTCTATCTCTAGCCAACATGCTAAGTTGGTTAAGTGTTTCCTAACCTAACCCCACCAGTCCGTTTAGTTTAGCATGTTCCATTTTGATTAAGTCTTTAGTTCACTTAATCCTAACAATCCTGACTCAGCCTTAATTGTCTTATTAAGGCCCTGACCTCTCACATTAGACAGGTATTGTTGTGGCTGCCTGTTGCCGGTTGGTTCCGGGCAGTCTTACGCCACAACTCAGTCTAACCTCGGGTCCTTGCTGGGCTCCATGTTTAACCTCCCACATTGGATAGGTATTGTTGTGACTACTGGACAGCCGGGCGGTTCCGGGCAGGTTTACATCACAACTCAATCCAACCTCGGGTTAAACACATCGTCTTTTCTACATTTACATATTTTGTCATTCTTCTTTATTTCTTATATGTAAATATTTGCGGCCCATTATTAAGTTAATGGTGTAAAGGTTACACCAATCACGGGCCCAACCCATACTTGAATTTGGGCCCTTCTATTTTATATTTTCATTCATTAATTTATTTTTAACCCAACGTTATTTTCCCCCGTTTTACACGTCCGTTTATATATATATTGGGCTTAGCCTTTTAAAGCCCAATTTAGCCATGCGAAAAGGGGAGGCTTATGGCGTATACACAAAGAGGGGAAGGTGAGCGCATGAACTTGCAATACGACGTTGGAAATACAAAATAGAAATTGGTGTACTTGCATAGTGGTGACATAGGTGACATGAATCAAAGCATGTGAACTTGTAATTGAGATATCATTATTGACCCATGAACCTATATTTTTACTTAGGCATAATGTCAAACATAAGCATGGCATAAATACTTTTAGCATAAACATGGCATAATGTCAAACATGGCATAAATACTTCTAGCATAAACATGGCATAATGTCAAACATAAGCATGGCATAAATACTTCTAGCATAAACATGGCATAATGTCAAACATAAGCATGGCATAAATACTTCTAGCATAAACATGGCATAATGTCAAACATAAGCATGGCATAAATACTTCTAGCATAAACATGGCATAATGTCAAACATAAGCATGGCATAAATACTTCTAGCATAAACATGGCATAGGTATAGTTAAATTTGTTCATGGCATAAATATAAACAAGTCATGTTCATAAGGTTTCTACATGTTTACAAAGAGGATACTTTGTTACTAACACAAAAGCATAGTTCAACTTAATTAAATTTAATCACATAACGATGGTATACTTATGCATAAATATTCCTAATCATGGTGTTTGCTTTTAACTTGCAAAAAAGGGATTTTTGTGTCTAACTTAGCCATGTCTCACATATGTCATCATATAATTCTTTTAAACAAGATAGACTTAATCATGAATTTCAATTATGCCCAATATCATTCATAGCCTAGCCATATTCATAAGTTTTGCAAAAGCATGACTTAATACATGGATTATGGTGTCAAAATTCCAACATAGTTTCATATGAACTATAACAACCAAACTTGTCTCAATTACTTGCAAAATGATTTATGCACAAAATAGACATCATGATGGCATAATAACAAAGCCCCAAACTTGCATGAATTTCAATCAACTACATACATGTAGCTTCAACATAGACTACATAATTTGCGCAATATTCCAAACGTATATTTGCATAGAACTACCGCATGTAGTTCTTTATAATTGAATGACATAATTCAGAATATCCAAAAGTATATAAATCGCACAAATACGAATTTCATTGCCACAATTCAAGCATACATATCTACACAATCATTTGTTCATACCAAAGTAATACTCTACTTACAATGGTTGCGGCAAATTCTCTAATTAAGAGATATGATTCCTTTGTTGAATTGATTAGCTTTAGATTGCTTGAATTGCTTTAGGCTTTAGAACTTTCTCCCTAATCCTCTCTCTCTAGATGGCGGCTACTCTTAGTCGTTCCTCAGCAACATGGCGGCTATGCTCTTAATTTGAATGAATAGATTAGGGTTTAGTCTAGGGTTGTTTATATAGAGGTTAGGAATTGATTAGAACCATTGATGTTGCTAGGTTAGATCGTATCCATTCATTAGATAGAGAGACCAATTAAAACTTGCCACCTAGCCCTAATGACAAAGCAACCCACAGTAATTCGACCAAACACAGACCAGGCCAGCCAGGAGGGACTGGGTTCGATTTTCAAAAATTAAACTTTAAATTGAGCTGTTTTAGTCTATTTGAATTTTATCTATTGTATACATATATTTTTGCATATATATATATATATATATATATATATATATTCTCATATATATACATATATTTTCTTTATTTCCTTTTATGTACGTTCTTATCCTTTCAAAATTTGAATTTGTATACGTACATGTATTTGCATGCTCAGTTGGCCCTCTCTAAAACAGAGATAAAAATTATGTCGCCGCCGGGGTTCGAACCCCCGACCTCCATGCTACAAATCCAATGCCTTAACCAACTGAGCTACAGAGGCTTTTGTTAATAAGTCTTAGAATAATAATAATTATTGTCCTCTCCTTACTTCTTTTTTTTCATGTTTTGCTGTAATATTTAAATTAAAGATATCTTCTTCATACGTTATCCGTTTTGCGCAAACTCGGACTCTATCTCAAGCAGAATTCCGAGACGAACGCAATGGTGATGTCCGTTTCCCTTAATTTTTCTGTTACAATTTAATTATACTTTAATTTGTTAATTTACTGTTAACGGAAAAATCCGGGGTGTTACATTCTCCCCCACTTAAAAGGATTTCGTCCCCGAAATCTTCAAGTTTAGGAAGAATGTAAAATCCTAACATTCAATCATCCATCTACTCATCCATCAAACACGAGCATCCATTGTCCTTAAAAGACTTCTAATGCTTCATGATCATATGCGAAGTGTGTGTGTTCATGAACTTATCTAATGCAAAATCAGGCGGTCTACTGATTCAGTTGACCTCCTTAATGCGAATCATGTAAGTGCCATGTATCCATTATGTATGCAGATTTTTCCTATTCATGATTCTACATGGGTGCACAATCTTTCATACAAATGCAACATCCATATGACAACACATTACAATTCAACCATATACGAGTGCAAACATATATGCATATGCAATATGAAGTGACTGAGCCGATCTAAAACCTAGATTGTGTGTATATATGCAGCCACGAGCAACTACTAGCAATCACTTGCAACCACTTGCAACCATCATACATAACATGTTTCAATTACATGTTTTCATCCAAAAGGTTTCTATCTAAAAGATAAGGTCGAGGAGATATTCCTAAAAAGATAGATAAAAGCGCAACTTAAGGAAAAAGAAAGATCAAGGACGTACCCTCGAAAAGAAAAGGGTAAGCAGTGCGTATTCTAGCTTCAGTTTCCCAAGTCGCGTCTCCCTCGGCGTCGCTCCACTGAACTTTGACGAGTTTGACTTCGCGGTTGCGTAGCTTCTTCACTTCCGTTCCTAGTATGCGGGCTGGAACTTTTCTTATGGTTGCTTCGCGTTCCACTTCGGCCTCTTCGAGGATATTTGGCTCTACCACTTCAGCAGACTCATGTAGACATTTTCAGAGATGTGAAACGTGAAAAACGTTGTGGACTCCGGCCAATTTCTCGGGTAGCTCTAATCTATAGGTCATTTTCCAAATTTTCTCAATGATAGGAAATGGTCCTACCTAAAGGTATAGTCGAATGATAGAAGCAAGTAAAAATTTTGTGCCCATTAGGCAATGTCAAAACTGGAAATATATGCCACATATATATTGATTAGGAGAAGAACTCTCTAAGCATCAGCCCCGAAGACCGAAATCAACATCAGACTGACACCCAAAGAATTAATCAACCCAACCACCACATATGATTCTAGGAAACTAAGCATGATGGACTCCTTTTAGGTCACAAGGGAGTCCCTTCCTAAGTCCAACTATGTTGCCAAATGTACTTACTAAGGTGATTCTTTACAACTCATGCATAAGTGAAATGAACCTTCAGCCTTAGTGGCGAACACTCCTGGAGTGCCCTATTCTGAAATGCTCCACCTAATGAACCCCTTCTCTAGAAGCTCTTTAATCTGTTTACTGAGCTCTTTTCTTTCTCGTGGAGCCATGTGTCTAACGGGCAACGCAACGGGCTTTGCATTATCTACAAGATATATGCGGAAGTCTATTTCCCGCTTCGGAGGCAAGCCCTTCACCTCTTCGAAGACATCCGGATATTCCCGGACCACTCTAACTGATTGCAAATTTTCAACAGAGGCATCTAGCGACTCAAGATAACTAAGCATAACCGCATACGAGGGATTACAAGAAATTTCCAAAGTATTACTGAGCTGGGTTAGGAGCCTAACAACCCTTTTCTCACAATCAAGGATGGCCCCATTACTGGATAGCCAATCCATACCCAAAATCAAACCATACCCCGAAAAGCCCAAAACAAAGGCACTACATTGAAATTCAACACTTAGGATAGAAATTTTCAATCCCACACAGATCATAGACAAATGAGCTGGGCCCCCAATTGAGTTTGAAACAATTAAGGGGTCCTCTACCATACTAGTTTTTAGGTGCAGAGATTCTACTAAAGCAGACGAGATAAAGGAGTGTGATGCGCCGGAATCAAATAAAGTGCGAACGGGGTGATCATAAAGATAAACTACACTTTCTACAGAAGTGTTTGTACCTCGCTGTTGCAATGGTGGCGCTTCTAGCACATGAACCTGTGCCCCTGGGGTGGATCCAGCGCCCTGCCCCTGTCCTCGTTTCCTTGGGCAGTCCTTAGCCCTGTGGCCTGTCTGACCGCATGAAAAGCACCCACCATTCTCCTTAGCCTTCTTTTTCCGGCAGTCCTTTACTAAGTGCCCCACTTTGCCACAGAAATTACACGTCCTCTTCTCTTTGTTGCCTTCCCCGCCTTTCTTAAAGTCTGTCTTCTTAGGCTGCAAACCCTCTTTCTTCCCTTGAGAGCTTTCTGCCTTTGCCTCCTTCTTGCCCTTATCCTCCTCATTCAGCAATGCCATTTGCACCAATCTTTCATACGTGGCCCCCATGGGTATATGTGTCATGGCCAAACTGTGTAATGGCTCATTTAACCCTTTGACGAAACGGAGAGCCTTCTTGTGCGGGGTGTTGACTAGGTCAAGCCCAAACCTAGCCAGCTCATCAAACTGATTCACATACTCTCTAACAGTCTTGTCTCCTTGCTTAAGAAATAAGAATTTTTCCAACTGCAAACTCCTTTCCGCATCTGAGAGAAATTTGGTCTCAAACCTTGCCCTAAAGTCCTCCCATGTCTCCACTGGTCTTTCAGCATTAGTGACTTCCCACCAGTAGGAAGCCTCACCCTTCAATAGCCACACCGCCAATTGTACTTTTTGTCTGTCCTCTACCTCAAAGATGATGAATAGATCCTCAGTTTCCTTCAGCCAATTTCTAGCTGCTACGAAGGACTCAGTTCCATGGAAATCCCTTCCTCCCATAGCTTTAAAATCCTTACATATCTTAGCAAACGCGTTTCCACGTGGAGGAGGTGGAGGAAGAGGTGCTGCTGCAGCTGGATGATTCCCTGCAGCTGGGGGAGGAGGAACGGTAGGACATGGTTGAGTGGCCCTAGCTTCTAAGAATCGTCTAAACCAACCAGGTATTGGCACCCCTTCCGGCAAGTTAAGATCTTGGGACATGCTGAAACAAAAAGGATAGGTTCAAAACGAAGGATAAGAGATAGTTCCTATGGCTTTGGGGAGTGCACTTTGCCTTTTTAAAATAAAATAATACTTTTATCTTTTAAAAATGCTTCTTTAAATTTCCTTTTTGAAAATAATTTTTTTCAAAACTTTTTATCTTATCTGGTAAACCTATGCTCTGATACCAAGTGAAACACCCCACCTCCGTTAGGGTCACTCTCAAAGGGAATGCCCTAATTTTGGTGGAGGTTTATAAGTACAAGTCACAGATATACAAGACAGATATAAGAACACATATTTGTAAACAGCGGAAGAACAACAAACTTTATTTCATAAAGTCAAATACATGTTACAACAACATCCTTTCCAAAAACATAACATAACACTTCATAATTTGTCTTGAGTACATTATTTTTAAAGAAGCATAAATAAAACACGAGTAAACTGCAAAAGCCCCATAGAGTGTGTCCAAAGCCATAGTTCAAAACAGGAAAGTCCAAGCAATACATTTCTCTTCTTCAAGCTGGATGTCAAAGCTGATCAAGCTGCTGTGTTCCCTCCCTGAGGACCTTGGGGGGGGGGGAAACGGAAGAAAGAAGACGAAAGAAAAGTAGAGTCAGACATAAGCCTGAGTAAGTCTAGTACTACTTTGTCTATGAATAAAGAACTGGGTATGATAAGTAATAACAAGAAGTGGGCAAACATTATAACTTGGTTAATTTGTCTAGGGTCGAATATACTATCGTACCCCATGTTAATCTCTGAACCCATATAAACTAGTTTCCAATTTGCACCCCATAATCAGGGTGATGAGATCCATTCAATGATGATCGGCTCCTACTCGCATAGTTACATGTGTCTTACGGCCCCCGATGTCTGTAGTTACCTATGTTGGTCCCACCATGGGGTGTATCAAGTCCCATAGTGGCAACCCGACACAACCTTAGAGTGCACAGGTATGCTACTGGTGTCCAGTGCTTTATTTTTCTGCGCCGGAGTGCGTGCACGCCCGCACACCGTTAGAACCTACACTGCTACACCACCGCCGTCGATTTGACCTCTTACAATCAGCCCAGTAATCGTGCCCCACCCTGCCTAGTTTCAGGGTATCCTGATACACCTTTTAGGGTTACTGCTGAAAAGGGTCCCCCGTTACTAGGTTTTCTATCTCTAGCCAACATGCTAAGTTGGTTAAGTGTTTCGTAACCTAACCCCACCAGTCCGTTTAGTTTAGCATGTTCCATTTTGATTAAGTCTTTAGTTCACTTAATCCTAACAATCCTGACTCAGCCTTAATTGTCTTATTAAGGCCCTGACCTCTCACATTAGACAGGTATTGTTGTGGCTGCCTGTTGCCGGTTGGTTCCGGGCAGTCTTACGCCACAACTCAGTCTAACCTCGGGTCCTTGCTGGGCTCCATGTTTAACCTCCCACATTGGATAGGTATTGTTGTGACTACTGGACAGCCGGGCGGTTCCGGGCAGGTTTACATCACAACTCAATCCAACCTCGGGTTAAACACATCGTCTTTTCTACATTTACATATTTTGTCATTCTTCTTTATTTCTTATATGTAAATATTTGCGGCCCATTATTAAGTTAATGGTGTAAAGGTTACACCAATCACGGGCCCAACCCATACTTGAATTTGGGCCCTTCTATTTTATATTTTCATTCATTAATTTATTTTTAACCCAACGTTATTTTCCCCCATTTTACACGTCCGTTTATATATATATTGGGCTTAGCCTTTTAAAGCCCAATTTAGCCATGCGAAAAGGGGAGGCTTATGGCGTATACACAAAGAGGGGAAGGTGAGCGCATGAACTTGCAATACGACGTTGGAAATACAAAATAGAAATTGGTGTACTTGCATAGTGGTGACATAGGTGACATGAATCAAAGCATGTTAACTTGTAATTGAGATATCATTATTGACCCATGAACCTATATTTTTACTTAGGCATAATGTCAAACATAAGCATGGCATAAATACTTTTAGCATAAACATGGCATAATGTCAAACATGGCATAAATACTTCTAGCATAAACATGGCATAATGTCAAACATAAGCATGGCATAAATACTTCTAGCATAAACATGGCATAATGTCAAACATAAGCATGGCATAAATACTTCTAGCATAAACATGGCATAATGTCAAACATAAGCATGGCATAAATACTTCTAGCATAAACATGGCATAATGTCAAACATAAGCATGGCATAAATACTTCTAGCATAAACATGGCATAGGTATAGTTAAATTTGTTCATGGCATAAATATAAACAAGTCATGTTCATAAGGTTTCTACATGTTTACAAAGAGGATACTTTGTTACTAACACAAAAGCATAGTTCAACTTAATTAAATTTAATCACATAACGATGGTATACTTATGCATAAATATTCCTAATCACGGTGTTTGCTTTTAACTTGCAAAAAAGGGATTTTTGTGTCTAACTTAGCCATGTCTCACATATGTCATCATATAATTCTTTTAAACAAGATAGACTTAATCATGAATTTCAATTATGCCCAATATCATTCATAGCCTAGCCATATTCATAAGTTTTGCAAAAGCATGACTTAATACATGGATTATGGTGTCAAAATTCCAACATAGTTTCATATGAACTATAACAACCAAACTTGTCTCAATTACTTGCAAAATGATTTATGCACAAAATAGACATCATGATGGCATAATAACAAAGCCCCAAACTTGCATGAATTTCAATCAACTACATACATGTAGCTTCAACATAGACTACATAATTTGCGCAATATTCCAAACGTATATTTGCATAGAACTACCGCATGTAGTTCTTTATAATTGAATGACATAATTCAGAATATCCAAAAGTATATAAATCGCACAAATACGAATTTCATTGCCACAATTCAAGCATACATATCTACACAATCATTTGTTCATACCAAAGTAATACTCTACTTACAATGGTTGCGGCAAATTCTCTAATTAAGAGATATGATTCCTTTGTTGAATTGATTAGCTTTAGGTTGCTTGAATTGCTTTAGGCTTTAGAACTTTCTCCCTAATCCTCTCTCTCTAGATGGCGGCTACTCTTAGTCGTTCCTCAGCAACATGGCGGCTATGCTCTTAATTTGAATGAATAGATTAGGGTTTAGTCTAGGGTTGTTTATATAGAGGTTAGGAATTGATTAGAACCATTGATGTTGCTAGGTTAGATCGTAGCCATTCATTAGATAGAGAGACCAATTAAAACTTGCCACCTAGCCCTAATGACAAAGCAACCCACAGAAATTCGACCAAACACAGACCAGGCCAGCCAGGAGGGACTGGGTTCGATTTTCAAAAATTAAACTTTAAATTGAGCTGTTTTAGTCTATTTGAATTTGTATACGTACATGTATTTGCATGCTCAGTTGGCCCTCTCTAAAACAGAGATAAAAATTATGTCGCCGCCGGGGTTCGAACCCCCGACCTCCATGCTACAAATCCAATGCCTTAACCAACTGAGCTACAGAGGCTTTTGTTAATAAGTCTTAGAATAATAATAATTATTGTCCTCTCCTTACTTCTTTTTTTTCATGTTTTGCTGTAATATTTAAATTAAAGATATCTTCTTCATACGTTATCCGTTTTGCGCAAACTCGGACTCTATCTCAAGCAGAATTCCGAGACGAACGCAATGGTGATGTCCGTTTCCCTTAATTTTTCTGCTACAATTTAATTATACTTTAATTTGTTAATTTACTGTTAACGGAAAAATCCGGGGTGTTACACAATACCTGGTTGGTTTAGACGGTTCTTAGAAGCAAGAGCCACTCAGCCAGGTCCTACCATTCCTCCTCCCCCAGCTGCGGGAAATCATCCAGCTGCAGCAGCACCTTTTCCTCCACCTCCTCCACGGGGAAACACTTTTGTTAAGATATGTAAAGATTTTAAAGCTATGGGAGGAAGGGATTTCCATGGAACTGAGTCCTTCGTGGCAGCTAGAAATTGGCTGAAAGAAACGGAGGACCTATTCATCATCTTTGAGGTAGAAGATAGACAAAAAGTACAATTGGCAGTATGGCTATTGAAGGGCGAGGCTTCCTACTGGTGGGAAGTCACTAATGCTGAAAGACCAGTGGAGACATGGGAGGACTTTAGGGCAAGGTTTGAGACTAAATTTCTCTCAGATGCAGAAAGAAGTTTGCAGTTGGAAAAATTCTAATTTCTTAAGCAAGGGGACAAGACAGTCAGAGAGTATGTGAATCAGTTTAATGAGCTGGCTAGGTTTGGGCTTGACCTAGTCAATACCCCGCACAAGAAGGCTCTCCGTTTCGTCAAAGGATTGAATGAGCCATTACACAGTTTGGCCATGACCCATATACCCATGGGAGCCACGTATGAAAGATTGGTGCAAATGGCATTGCTGAATGAAGAGGATAAGGGCAAGAAGGAGACAAAGGCAGAAAGCTCTCAAGGGAAGAAAGAGGGTTTGCAGCCTAAGAAGACAGACTTTAAGAAGGGCGGGAAAGGTAACAAAGAGAAGAGGAAGTGCAATTTCTGTGGCAAAGTGGGGCACTTAGTAAAGGACTGCCGGAAAAAGAAGGCCAAGGAGAATGGTGGGTGCTTTTCTTGCGGTGAGACAGGCCATAGGGCTAAGGACTGCCCAAAGAAACGAGGACAGGGGCAGAGGGCTGGATCCACCCCGGGGGCACAGGTTCATGTGCTGGAAGCGCCACCTCTGCAACAGCGAGGTATAAATACTTCTGTAGAAAGTGTAGTTTATCTTTATGATCACCCCGTTCGCACTTTATTTGATTCTGGCGCATCACACTCCTTTATCTCGTCTGCTTTAGTAGAATCTCTGCACCTAAAAACTAGTATGGTAGAGGACCCCTTAATTGTTTCAAACCCAATTGGGGGCCCAGCTCATTTGTCTATGATCTGTGTGGGATTGAAAATTTCTATTCTAAGTGTAGAATTTCAATGTAGTGCCTTTGTTTTGGGCTTTTCGGGTTATGGTTTGATTTTGGGTATGGATTGGCTATCCAGTAATGGGGCCATCCTTGATTGTGAGAAAAGGGTTGTTAGGCTCCTAACCCAGCTCGGTAATACTTTGGAAATTTCTTGTAATCCCTCGTATGCGGTTATGCTTAGTTACCTTGAATCGCTAGATGCCTCTGTTGAAAATTTGCAATCAGTTAGAGTGGTCCGGGAATATCCGGATGTCTTCGAAGAGGTGAAGGGCTTGCCTCCGAAGCGGGAAATAGACTTCCGCATATATCTTGTAGATAATGCAAAGCCCGTTGCGTTGCCCGTCAGACACATGGCTCCACGAGAAAGGAAAGAGCTCAGTAAACAGATTAAAGAGCTTCTAGAGAAGGGGTTCATTAGGAGGAGCATTTCAGAATGGGGCGCTCCGGTGGTGTTCGCTACAAAGGCGGATGGTTCACTCCGTCTATGTATTGACTATAGGGAGCTCAACAAGCTAACGAAAAAGAATAGGCACCCTCTCCCTAGAATTGACGATTTATTTGACCAGCTTGTAGGAGCGTCTGTTTTCTCCCAACTCGATTTAGCAACCGGTTTTCATCAGCTAAGGGTGGCTGAAGATAGCATCGATAAAACGGCATTCAGAACCCCAGACGGCTTCTTTGAATGGCTTGTCATGCCTTTCGGCTTGACAAATGCACCTGCTTACTTCGTGGACCTAATGAGTAGGGTATTTAGAGATTTCCTCAACAAATTCGTAGTGGTCTTCGTAGATGATATCCTTATCTTCTCAAAGAGTGAAGAGGAACATGCTCAGCACTTAAGGGCAATCATGGAAACTTTGCGAGTCCATCAACTAAAAGCCAAATTCTCCAAATGCCACTTTTGGAGAGAAGAGGTGAGGTTCCTTGGGCACATAGTATCCAAACAAGGGTTAGCAGTGGACCCTGCTAAGGTAGTGGCGGTACAGGATTGGAAGACACCAAGGAATGCAACTGAAGTCCGAAGCTTTCTAGGACTAGCGGGTTTCTATCGAAAGTTCATAAGGGATTTTGCGAAAATCTCAGCTCCGCTCACGAAATTTACTAAGAAGAATCTAGTGTTCAATTGGGACTTGGATTGCGAGTTTGCTTTCCAACGACTGAAAAGGGCTCTCACAACAGCCCCAGTTTTGACGCTGCCAGATGGGAGCAAGATGTTCACTGTTTATACGGATGCATGTGGGACAGGGCTAGGCGCCGTCTTAATGCAAGAAGGAAGGGTAGTAGCTTATGGCGGGAGGCAGTTGAAGGTGCACGAAAAGAACTACCCAACCCACGATCTTGAGTTAGCCGCCATCGTCTTTGCACTCAAGTCTTGGCGACACTATCTCCTAGGTGAGAAGTTCGAACTTTACATTGACCATAAATCGTTGAAATATCTTTTCTCGCAGAAGGATCTTAACTTGAGGCAACAGAGATGGATGGAGTTTCTTGCCTCGTACGATTTCGAAATCTCCTACACTCCGGGCAAAGGCAACGTAGTAGCAGACGCATTGAGCCGAAAGAAATTGACCCTAAGCTCGTTGTTTGTTGAAAGACAAAGCCTAGAGTTTATAGCCAGCTTCGACTTTAGGCCTTCCTCCGATTTCATACCAGGCTTGCTAGCATCTCTCGAAGTGCGCCCAACTTTAGTGGATTCGGTAGGGGCAGCACAACGCGAAGACCCTCAGCTTGTGGAAACAATTGATAGGCTAATTAGGGGTGAGACTTCAAGTCACCTCAACAGATACTCCATCGACGATAAGGGTTTGCTAAGGCGAGACGGAAGACTATGCGTCCCACAAACAAAAGATTTAGTAAAGAAGGTTCTCGAGGAAGCACATCACTCCAAGATGACGATACACCCAGGCGGAGATAAAATGTACAAAGATATAAAAAGGACTTTCTTCTGGAACGGCATGAAAAAGGACGTGGCAGAGTTCGTTTCTAAGTGTATGGTGTGCCAACAGGTTAAGGCGGAACAGAAAAAGCCTGGCGGACTACTACATCCTCTGGAGGTCCCGTAGTGGAAGTGGGATAGCATCTCAATGGACTTCATCGATGGGCTGCCTAGGTCTAGGGGAGGCAACACTAGCATTTGGGTAATAGTGGATAGGCTTACTAAAAGCGCCCACTTTTTACCTGTCAAAAGTAAAAGAACTGCCTCATCCCTAGCATCACTTTACCTTAAGGAAATCGTTCGACTCCATGGAATACCATCTAGCATTGTTAGTGACCGAGACCCCATCTTCACTAGTGAGTTTTGGAGGAGTCTGCAAGAAGCAGTAGGAACGCAGTTATGCTTGAGCACAGCCTATCATCCCCAAACCGACGGCCAAACAGAGAGAGTGAACAGAGTTTTGGAAGACCTTTTAAGACTATGCGTCCTTGACTTCGGAGGGACATGGGAAGACCACCTTCCTTTGGTGGAATTTGCCTACAACAACAGCTATCAAGCAACCATCGGAATGGCGCCCTTCGAAGCTTTATATGGAAGACCGTGCCGATCGCCCACTTGTTGGTGGGAGTCTACTGATAAGCTCATACTTGGACCAGATATGATCCGAGAGACTTCAGAGAAAGTAGACTTAATACGAAGAAGGATGAAGACGGCCCAAGACAGACAAAAGTCCTACGCCGACAAGAGAAGGACCGACCTTGAATTTGAGGTTGGAGACAGAGTTTTTCTCAAGGTATCACCGCTAAGAAACGTTGTTCGTTTTGGAACCACAGGAAAGCTAGCACCAAGGTTCGTAGGGCCATTCCCTATCATCGAGAAAATTGGGAAAATGGCCTATAGATTAGAGCTACCCGAGAAGTTGGCTGGAGTCCACAACGTTTTTCACGTTTCACATCTCCGAAAATGTCTACATGAGTCAGCCGAGGTGGTAGAGCCAAATATCCTCGAAGAGGCCGAAGTGGAACGCGAAGCAACCCTAAGAAAAGTTCCAACCCGCATATTAGGAACGGAAGTGAAGAAGCTACGCAACCGCGAAGTCAAGCTCGTCAAAGTTCAGTGGAGCGACGCCGAGGGAGACGCGACTTGGGAAACTGAAGCTGGAATCCGTACAGCCTACCCTTTTCTGTTCGAGGGTACATCCTTGATCTTTCATTTTCCTTAAGTTGCGCTTTTATCTATCTTTTTAGATATATTTCCTCGACCCTATCTTTTAGGTAGAAACCCTTTGGATGGAAACATGTAATTGAAACATGTTATGGATGTTGGTTGCAAGTGGTTGCAAGTGATTGCTAGTGGTTGCTCGTGGTTGCATATACACACACAATCTAGGGTTTTAGATCGGCTCAGTCACTTCATATTGCATATGCATATATGTTTGCATTCGTATGTGGTTGAACTTTAATGTGTTGTCATGTGGATGCTGCATTTGAATTGAATGATTGTGCACTCATGTAGAATCAAGAATAGGAAAAATTTGCATACATAATGGATTCATGGAACTTACATAATTCGCATTAAGGAGGTCAACTGAATCAGTAGACCGCCTAATTTTGCATTAGATAAGTACATGTACACACACACTTCGCATAAGATCATGAAGCATTAGAAGTCTTTTAAGGACAATGGATGCTCGTGTTTGATGGATGAGTAGATGGATGATTGGATGTTAGGATATACATTCCTCCTAACTTGAAGATTTCGGGGACGAAATCCTTTTAAGTGGGGGAGAATGTAACACCCCGCGAATTCTACAACTGTGAAATTAACAAATTAAAGTATAATTAATTTTAATCAAAGAACTAAGGGAAACGGGATACGCCATTGCGTTCGTCTCGGAAAAATACGCGAAATAGAGTCCGAGCTTTCGAAAAACGGAGTCCGTATGAAGAAGATATGGCCTTCGGAAGTTTCTGAATTAAATTTAAAATTCAAACAGAATAAAATAATCAAGTTTAAATTCCAAAATGGGGCCCAATGGGCCAGGGCGGAAAAATCCCGCCTGACGCACCCAGGTCGACTGGGCTGTCGACCTGGTCTAACCAGGTCGACAGGGCTGTCGACAGGGCTGTCGACAGGCATGTCGACCTGGTCCAGAGCCAGGTCGAGCCCAGTCTAACCCGGCTGGCCTATTCTATGTTGGTCGATTTTCTGTGGTCTGCTTTGTCATTAGGGCTAGGTGGCAGGCTCTAATTGGTCTCTCCTTAGGATGAATGGCTACGATCAATCCAAGCAACATCAATGGTCCTAATCAGTTTATAACCTCTATAAAAACAACCCTAGACTAACCCTAATCTATTCATTCAAAAATAAGAACAAAGCCGCCATGTTGCTGAGGAACGACTAGGGGTAGCCACCAATTGGAGAGAGGATTAGGAGGCAAATTCTAAGGCATAAAGCAACTCAATCAAATCAAACCGCATCTTCAAATCCCTAAATTAGAGAAATTCGCCACACCATTGTAAGTAGAGTATTACTTTGGTATGAACAAATAACTGTGTTGGTTTGTATACTTGATTGTGGTGATAAATAATTCATAATTTGCGCGTTACTATGATTCTTATCGATTTGGCATATTGTATACGTTTGGATATTCTCGAATTATGTTATTCATTATAAAGAACTACATGCGGTAGTTCTATGCAAGTATACGTTTGGAATATTCGCAAATTTTGTAATCCATGTTGAACCTACATGTATGTAGTTGATTGAAATTCATGCAAGTTTGGGGCTTTGCTATTATGCCATCATAATGTGTATTTTTATACAAACATCATTTTTGTGAAGTAATTGGAATAAGTTTGGGTTATCATAATCCATATGAAATTAGGTTGAAGATTTGGCATCATGTATTAAGCCATGCTTTTGTACTAGAAAACCTATTTGCAAACTTATGACTAGGCTATGATTGATAATTTGCATAATTGAAATTGTTTACAAGAATTATATGATGACATATGTGGTACATGGCTAGGTCAGATTCAAAAATCCCTTTTTGCAAGTTTACATGACTAAAGTAAAAATCATGATTTCATGTTAGAAATATTTATGCCATAGTTATGTGAACAAATACTTATGCCATGTTTATGTTTGACATTATGCCATGCTTATGTTTGACATTATGCCATGCTTATGTTAGAAATATTTATGCCATGCTTATGTTTGACATTATGCCTAAATAAAAATATAGGTTCATGTTGTAGTTATGACTATGTGTCAATAATGATACCCAATTTAGATTCTTATCTCAACTACAAGTTCACATGCTTTGATTCATGTCACCTATGCTTTATGACCAAAGTATATGTCACTATTATGCAAGTACACTAGTTTCTATTTTGTATTTCCAACGTCATATTGCAAGTTCATGCGCTCACATTCCCCTCTTTGTGTATGTAATCACGCTTTAAGCCTCCCCTTTTCGCATGGCTAAGTTGGGCTTTAAAAGGCTAAGCCCAATATATATATAATAAACGGACGGGTAAAACGGGGGAAAATAACGTTGGGTTAAAATTACTAATGAATGAAAATATAAAATAGAAGGGCCCAAATTCAAGTATGGGTTGGGCCCATGATTGGTGTAACCTTTACACCATTAACTTAATAATTGGCCGCAAATATTTACATATAAGAAAATAAAGAAGAAAGACAAAATATGTAAATGTAGAACATACGATGTGTTTAACCCGAGGTTGGATTGAGTTGTGATGTAAACCTGCCCGGAACCGCCCGGCTGTCCAGTAGTCACAACAATACCTATCCAATGTGGGAGGTTAAACATGGAGCCCGATAAGGACCCGAGGTTAGACTGAGTTGTGGCGTAAGACTGCCCGGAACCAACCGGCAACAGGCAGCCACAACAATACCTGTCTAATGTGAGAGGTCAGGGCCTTAATAAGACAATTAAGGCTGAGTCAGGATTGTTAGGATTAAGTGAACTAAAAACTTAATCAAAATGGAACATGCTAAACTAAACGGACTGGTGGGGGTTAGGTTAGAAAACACTTAACCAACTTAGCATGTTGGCTAGAGATAGAAAACCTAGTAACGGGGGACCCTTTTCAGCAGTAACCCTAGAAGGTGTATCAGGATACCCTGAAACTAGGCAGGGTGGGGCACGATTACTGGGCTGATTGTAAGAGGTCAAAACGACGGCGGTGGTGTAGCAGTGTAGGTTCTAACGGGGTGCGGGCGTGCACACACTCCGGCGCAGAAAAATAAGGCACTGGACACCAGTAGCATACCTGTGCATTCTAAGGTTGTGTCGGGCCGCCGCCATGGGACTTGATACACCCCACGGTGGGACCAGCATAGGTAACTACAACATCGGGGGCCGTAAGACACATGTAACTATGCGAGTAGGAGCCGATCATCATAGAATGGATCACTTCACCCTGATTATGGGGTGCCAGTTGGAAACTAGTTTATATGGGTTCAGAGATTTACATGGGGTACGATAGTATATTCGACCCTAGACAACTTAACCAAGTTTATAGTGCTTGCCCACTTCTTGTTTATACTTATCATACCCAGTTCTTTATTCATAGACAAAATAGTACTAGACTTACTCAGGCTTTATGTCTGACTCTACTTTTCTTTCGTCTTCTTTCTTCCGTTCCCCCCCCCCCCCCGGTCCTCAGGGAGGGAACACAGCAGCTTGACCAACCTTAACATCCAGCTTGAAGAAGAGAAATGTATTGCTTGGACTTTCCTGTTTTGAACTATGGCTTTGGATAATCCACTATGGGGCTTTTGCAGTTTATCTATGTTTTATTTATGCTTCTTTAAATAATGTACTCAAGACAGATTATGAAAGTGTTATGTTATGTTTTTGGAAAAAGATGTAAGACAATCATGGTGATGTTTTGTAACACGTATTTGCTTTTATGAAATAAAAGTTTGTTGATTTTCCGTTGTTTACAAATATGTGTTCTTATATCTGTCTTGTGTATCTGTGACTTATACTTATAAACCTCCACCAAAATTAGGGCATTCCCTTTGAGAGTGACCCTAACGGAGGTGGGGTGTTTCACATTACCAGACACCAGCCTCGAAAAAGACAATCTCCATTTGCAGCCCGATGCTTCAATATCGTACATCTCTCTAACAGTGAAATTTTTGTTGCGTGCAATACAAAAAAGCTCAGGAAACTTCACACAGAAAGGGACATTAGTTAGCCAGCTGTCTAACCAAAATGATGTGTTGTGTCCATTCTTCACCACAATCTTAGTACCCAGGCAGTCAAGTAGTCGGGATTTACAGATATATTTGGAGAGCTGGAGCAGGAGGCTTCAGAATTATATAGCTATGGTTACTTCCACTGTGTTGTAAGTGCTGTACTTTGGAAATGATATGTATATTCAAGTACAGATTTATATATCAAAGTTATGTTTTATATTATATGTTATTCGTTCCGTTGTGAGGTTCGTGTTACTCTGATGTTGTGTTGTTCTTCTTTTTCTATTCTAAGTTTTTATCTTATCTATTCTCACCATTTGTTTTCTTTATATTAGTTTTTTGGTTTTCCAGTGTAATATGGGATGGACTTGTGTTATTTGGTTAGCTCAAATTGGGTCGGAATTTCGGGATACTACACTAATTTTACAAGACAGAAGATTTATATTATTGTGATGGTTTTTATGTAGTTCTAGACTTGTGATATTTTGGACCACGATGTTATGAATTATGTTTTAAATGGAATTTTAAATTCCGCTGCTATCTTTTATATCTGTCTTGTAATGTTTTGTGTCTGTTTACCTATAACGCTTCGCGAAACTTAATGCATTCTCCTAATGAGTGATATTAACGGACATGGGATTGGTATTAGAGATGAAGGTTACTAGATTAGATTAAAGTTTTTGAAAATTATTTTCAAAAGGGTTTTAAAAGAAAGCATTTTCAAAAGAAATGTCTGTTTTGAAAAACATATTCCCCAAAGCCATATGTAATATCTCTCGTTTCTCCACTTGATTCTTTTTCCTTTTTGATTGGGGAACTAATTCTTCCCAAAAGGTGTCCCCATTGCGGCATGGTTCCGTAGGCATGTTAAGACTGCGGCACATGTCAAAGAGCAATGAAGTGCCTAACCTCCATCTGTAGCCGTTGTAGTTTCACCTACGGCTAATTTTCTCTAGTTTCTTAAGGATTTCCGTGCGATGGAGGCTGCTCTAGATAGACTTGTTAGCTTGTTACACAAGGATGGTAAAAAAGAGAATAAGGGAGCTAGGGCTAAAGAGCGCAGCCCAAGGATGAGAAAAATAATGGCCCAAGAAGGGAACATAGATAAAGTTCAAATAAAGGCAAGAAGAAATGTCTTGAGCACTTGGATCATTTTGTCAAGAAATGTAGAAGTAGGAAGAAAGTTTTTTTTCATTATGGAGAGATCAGACACTTTTCTAAGGAGTGCCTGAATAAGCAAAGACAAGGTCAAAGGGCAGGATCTTCTGGAGGGTAGGTGCATGCTCTTGCGATCAGTGCTCTAGATAAAGCTAGAAAATTTCCGTGGAAGGTTTGATTTCTCTTTCCAGTCATAATATTAGAACTCTTTTTTATTCTGGCACTTCACATTCATTTATATCTAGTTATGTGGTTCAGTCTCTGCACCTAAATACTAGTATGGTAGCGGATCCCGTAGTTGTCTCAAACCCCATTGGTGATTCGACTCATTTTTCTATGATTTGTTAGGGTTTGAGAATATATGTCTTAGGCATCGAATTTGAGTGCGATGCATATGTGATCGTTTTTATGGGCTATGATTTGATTCTAGGGATGGATTGGCTAACCATGTATGAAGCCATTCTAGATTGTGAGAGGAGGGTCGTTAGGATTTTGACTTGCCATGAGAGGTACATCGATGATCTGCAATCTGTTCCAGTAGTCCGTTATTATTCTGATGTTTTTGATGAGGTACAGGGATTATCTTCGAGGCACGAGATCGATTTTCGTATATATTTGGTGGACAATGCAAAGCCAGTTGCATTAACTGTGTGACATATGACTCCAAGGGAAAGGAGGGAGCTTAGCAAGCAAGTAGGGGAGCTACTTGAGAAAGGGTTTCTTACGCGAAGCATATCTGAATGGGGCGCTCCAGTAGTATTCGCAACTAAGGTGGATGGTTTGCTTTGCTTATGTGTGGACTATAGAGAGTTGAACAAACTCACTAAGAAGAACAGACACCCACTTCCAAGGATAGATGACTTGTTTGACCAGCTTGTTGGTGCCTTGGTATTCTCTCAGTAGGACTTGGCCACGTGGTTTCATCAGTTAAGGGTGGCTGAGGATAGTATTGACAAGACTGCTTTTAGGACTCCAGATGGTTTCTTTGAATGTCTAGTTATGCCTTTTGGGTTGACTAATGCACGCGCCTATTTTGTCGATCTGATGAGAAGGGTGTTTCGGTAGTTTCTATATAAATTTGGCGTGGTCTTTGTTGATGATATCTTGATCTTCTCAAAGAGCGAAGAAGAGCATGCCCAACATTTGAGAGAAGTTCTTAAAACTCTCCGTGCGCATCAGCTTAAGGCAAAGTTCTCCAAATGCCATTTTTGGAGAAAAGAGGTGAGATTTCTGGGGCATGTGGTTTCCAAAGATGAGATAGCAGTAGATCCTGCAAAGGTAGTTGCAGTTCAAGATTTGCAAATTTCGAAGAATGCAACAGAAGTGAGAAGCTTTCTTGGATTGGCAGGCTATTATAGGAAATTCATTAAGCACTTCGCAAAGATATCAGCCCCACTCACTAGGCTGATGAAGAAGAATTTGGCATTTTCATGAGATATAGATTGTGATGTTGATTTCCAACGATTAAAGAGGGATCTGACAACAACCCCAGTCTTGACCTTGCCCAATGGGAACAAAGTATTTACCATTTACATTGATGCGTGTGGTACAGGGCTTGGTGCGGTTCTGATGCAAGAAGGAAAGGTAGTGTGTTATGGAGGTAGACAACTAAGAGTTCATGAGAAGAACTACCCTACCCATGATTTAGAGCTAGATGCCATAGTATTTGCGCTTAATATGTGGCGTCATTATTTTCTTGGAGAGAAGTTCGAGTTGTACACCGATCATAAATCACTCTAGTACTTGTTCTCGTAGAAGGATCTTAATTTAAGGCAACAAAGGTGGATGGAGTTCCTAGCTTCTTATGACTTTGAGATTTCTTATACCCCTGGCAAGGGTAATGTGGTGGCAGACGCACTATGTAGGCAGAGGATGGCCTTAAGTCCTTTGTTTGTGGAAAGGAAGATCTTGGAGTTCATATCGACTTTTGATTTTAGACCCTCCACTCTTATGGATCAAATAGGAGCTTCGCAGCGAGATGATCCATAGATTTTAGACATCATGGATAGGCTCAGTAAAGAGGAGACTTTTAGTCACCTCAATAGATATTCCATTGACGATAAAGGATGGTTGCGACGAGATGGAAGGCTTTGTGTTCCTCAAACTGGAAGTTTGTTAAAGGCAATCTTAGAGGAAGCCCATCATTCTAAGATGACTATTCATCCAGGTGGTGATAATATGTATAGGGATAAGAAGAGGGTTTTCGTTTGGGCTGGGATGAAGGAGGATGTGGCAGAGTTTGTTTCTCAATGTTTAGTTTGTCAGTAAGTCAAAGCTGAGCAAAAGAAGCCCAGTGGTTTACTTCATCCTTTAGAGGTTCCGCAGTGGAAATAGGAGAGTGTCTCTATGGATTTCATAGATGGTTTTCCAAGATCAAATAAAGGCAACACCAGTATTTGGGTTGTAGAAAATAGACTTACTAAGAGCGCTCATTTTATTCCAGCTGAAAGCAAGAGGAAGGTAGCATGGTTGGCAGCAACTTACGTTCGTGAGATAGTCTGTCTTCAAGGAGTACCTTCCAGCATCGTAAGCGATCATGACCCCATCTTCAATAGTGAATTTTAGAGGAGCTTACAAGAAGCATTAGGTACACAGTTGTGTTTGAGCACCGCTTATCATCCTCAAACCGATGGACAGACGTAGAGGGTGAACAGAGTCCTAGAGGATCTTTTAAGGTTGTATATCCTAGACTTCGAAGGGACTTGGGAAGAGCATATTCCTTTAGAAGAGTTTGCCTACAAAAACAATTATCAAGCTAGCATTGGCACGGAACCCTTCGAAGCATTGTACAGACGACCCTGTAGGTCACCAACTTGTTGGTGGTAATCTACAGAAAGGCTATTACTTAGACCAAATATGGTTAGAGAGACATCTGAGAAGATTGATCTTATTAGACGATGAATGAAGACCGCTCAAGATAGGCAGAAATCCTATGCAGACAAGAGAAGATATGACATTGAATTTGAAGTAGGAGACATGGTTTTCATTAAAGTGTCACCTTTGAGGAATGTGGTTCGCTTCGGATCTGTATGGAAATTGGCACCAAGATTTGTTGGGCTATTTCCCATAACAGAAAGGATTGGGCAAATGGCCTATAGAGTAAAGTTGCCAAAGAGATTATCCGGCGTTCATGATGTTTTCCACGTTTCTCATTTGCGAAAGTGCTTGCATGATACCATCGAAGTAGTTGAACCGAGTATATTGGAGGAAGTAGAGGTGGAACGGGTGGCGACAATTAGATGAGTTCCTTCCTGTATTCTTTGATTAGAATTTAAGAAACTACGAAATAGAGAAGTCAAGTTGATGAAAGTTCAGTGGGGAGATAAACCAGGGATGCGACCTGGGAGACCGAAGACAAGATTCGTACTTTATACCCCTTTCTTTTCGAGGGTATGTTCTTAACTTCTTTTCCAAAAAAAATTATTTATGCTTGTTTCTATCATTGAAGTATGTCCTATCGATCGAATCTTCCACCTTTAGGTAGGAATCCCATGGATGTAAACATGTGTTTGAGTCATGTTATGTTTGATAGATGCAATTGGATGCAAGTGTTTGCTAGTGCTTGCTCGTGGATGCATAGACACACACGTTAGGCACTAGATCGGCTCAATCACTCTCATACTGCATATGGACGTGTGTGCATTTATTCTTTTAATGGATGGAAATGTATGTATCATCATAAGGATATTGCATTTGGACGAATGATTGTGCACCCGTATAGAACTTACATGTTATAATAGCATTATTGCATACATGTTGGATTCATGGCACTAGCATACATTGCATTAAGAAGGTCGACTGAATCAGAGACCGTCTGATCTTCGCATTAGTATTGGGACATATATACACAAATTTTCATATGTCCATATAATCATTAGAAATTTTTAAGGACAACGGATGCCTGTGATTGGTGGATGAGTAGATGGGTGATGGATGGTAGGATATACGTTCTTCTTAACTTGGAGATTTCGAGGACGAAATCCTTTGAGTAGAGGAGAATGTAACACCCCGTAATTTTAACAACACTAAAAGAGGACAAATTAAATAATGATAAATTTAATATTTATAATTAAGGGAAACGGACTGTGCCATTGCGCCCATCTCGAAATTCTGGTCAAAATAGACACCTGGTTTGCGTAAGAAGGACACCGTATGAAGAAGTTATGGAGGTTTGAAGTTTGTATACGCATAAGAAGAATATATATGAATAAAAATAAGCCTAGAATTCATAATATTTCAAATTTGAGCGGGAAAACTCCCGCCGATAGGTGTCGACCCAGTCAAGAGGGGGTCGACCCCAACAAGAGAGGTCGACCCCTCTGCGATAGATCTTGGCAGATTCGTTTTTCTACACGTGGACTGATTTTCGGTCCTGGTTCATTGGCCTTAAGCTATAAATAAGACCCCATTTCTCTTGTTTCTCCACACTTAAAACACTGGAGAACTAGGTGCTGCCTCTGCCCAGATTAAATCAAGTCTTTTTATTCTTCTGCATTCAAGTTAATCAAGTTATTCAAGTGTAGATTTGTGATTCAACCTCTGCTATTCTTCTTCTATCTTTCTAGATCCAAACACTGTGAGTTTAAGTTACTTTTAGATTTAAATAATTAAAGAGTAAAACATGATATGACTGTAATTTGATCTATGCCTATGACTGCTTGAATCATATCAGATCTGTAATAACTTGTGAATCTATGATATTCTGATATGACTATGATTTGAACCTCAACCTTTATCATGTCATATCTACCTTGGATTTTAGATCTAATTCACTATTTATATCACCTTGTACCTATCATGTTGTGGTTAAATTGGATCTGTTACTAGTTGGACATCTAATTTATTATTTAGATCTTATCATTCCTATTATGACATCCCTACTATGTTAGAACCAGTTTTATTATCACAAATTCACTAGATCTGTTCTTATATGTCCATCTCAACATTATGCCATTATATGTTTATGTCAATTTTGTTAGTAAATCATTTCTATCATCTTCCCTTCATCCTTTCCCTTTTATTTTACATAGCCAGGCTACCTTCGAGCCTAGGCATACCGCTGAAATATGTTAACGCGATAAATGGGGAACGAGGGGAAAACATTGAAATTGGGTATAACTTCTCAATGGGGAATATGGCATAACTGGAATAATGTTTATGAATATGAATTTAGATCATATAATTCATTATGAATACATTTGGGGAAAAAGGGGCATGAAACCTAAAACGACATAGGTAAAATTGGTTAATAAAGGAATGCATAGGGTCACAGTAATCAGACACTGTAATTGCGTCTAGACACGAGGTTAGATTACATTTGTAGTGGAAGTCTGCCCGGAACCGCCCGGCGTATCCAGCGACCGCAAGTGGTGAATCTATTATGAGGGGTCTAGGTGCACAAATACGAAACGTGTTGAGATACGAGGTTAAGTCCGACTTGTGGAAGACGTCCGCCCGGAACCTCCCGGCATATCCAGCATCCACAAGTGGTAGGCTTAATGTGAGGGGCTCAGCAGATTATAACCTAATGAAATTGAATCCTTAACCTAGTTGAATCCATAGGGATTGTATGAATATAATTTTGAATAGGGGTGAAGTAAATTTGTTTTAACAGTGGGTGGGTTAAGTAAAACTGAGGGGGTGGGTAATATTTATATATATAGGCCCCCAAACTTAACCGGTTGGGGTTATGTAATTAAAGACACAGATAGGTAAGCATAACCTGTAGAAATGATGGGTTATGTAATTAAAGACACCAATAGGTATACGTTCCTATAGAAATCCTAGTGGGTTTACAAGACAAGAGAGAGAGAGCTTGTATCATGTTGTGTTTGGGACGCGTTTTAGTCATTAACCCATAAAACAGTATCAAACGAGTACTCCGCCCTAGGTCGAAGTTGGGACACGCTTACTAGGATGGTTATAAGAGATCCAAACGTGGAGGACGGTGTGGGAACCGCAAACCGACCAGGACATGCGCGTTCTTGTCAGGGCAGAAGAGGATAAGACGGCAATGACACTAGTAGATATGGTTGTGCACAGCTTGAAGGGTTGTCACTTTAGGAAGCGATACCTCCTATTGTGGGGCCGGCACAGGGTATCTACGGAGTAGGGAGCCGACCAATTAGGGTAGTAGTTAGGGTACGTTTAGACTCTGGTAAAAAGTTTAGGAGCCTATTAGGTTGGGCTGCATGTGGATTTTATGAGGTTAAAACCTCTCACCAAAAGTATGCCTAAGTCTACCATCCTATAGTTGTTGGGATCATCTCATTTTGGTTATAATACTATTAGTGCAGAGAATCAAAGTAATCTTTAGGGAAGCATACACACTCTATCATGTTTACCTTGTCATACCTGCCTTTTATAGTGTTATCTTTCTTATCCACTTTATATGCCTGTCATAATACTTTTACTTATTTACTTGCTAAAAGTAAATAGACTCGCCAGACTTTATGTCTGACCCTTTTTGTTTTCTCTTCTCTCTCCCCTCCTGTAACACCCCACCTCCGCTAGGGTCACTCACAAAGGGAATGCACTAGTTTTTGAGAGGTATTATCGAGATAACATCACAAAATTATCACAAGACAGAACATAAATAAATAATTAAGTAAACATCAGAAGAATTTATGAGCAAAACAGAACTTCATTTCATTCCAAAATAAACCATGTCTTTTACAAACATTTCAAATAACTTCATTACAACTGTCTTGTAATAATAGCCAAAGAAGCAATAACTTAAAAACAGCTTATTCCCCAAGTGCAGTAAAATGAAGCAGTCATAGCAAACCGTACATGCTGAGCCAAAGCAAGTGATATCCAAGCTAAGAGCTAGTGTTTCCTCCCTGAGAACCTAGGGGGGAAACGAAAGGAAAAAGGGTCAGTCATAAAGACTGAGTAAGTCCTAGTGACTTTCAGTGTAAAAACGGTTAAAACAACAGGTCATGTATGGACTGGAACTAAACTTAAGAATGGTGTCAAGGTGAACAAGATAACTAAGGTGATCATGATAAGTCAAGACAAGTCAAATAAAGCATCACATGTTCAAGATTCGTTGCATCAACTATACTAGTATACTAAGTCCATGTCACAAGTTAATCATGAAATAAATCCCACGGCCCAATATCATGAAATGACCCTGAAACGGGGTCTGACCCAAGTACGGGGTCCTACGGAGCGATTATCTAGTCGATCGGCTCCCTACAAGTTCTAGCTCGTCAAGTGTCCGTGTCATACGGCTAATCACGAATGTAGTCACCTGTGCTGGGTCCACCTTCGGGTGTATCAGCCCTAGGGTGTCAACCCCTGACACGATTCAAGATGCACAGATAAATCTACGGATACCGGTGTCTGCCCCGGAATACGTGCACGACCGTAGCCCACCGAACCTACTCTGGCATACCCCACTGCCGTCGTTCACCTCTTACAATCAGCCCAGTAATCGTGCCCCACCCGGCCTAGCCCCAGGGTACCTTGATACATCTAGAGGGTTACTGCTGAAAAGGGTCGTGTCTAGGGTTTCGCCTACAGATTAGGTCATGTAATTCGTGACCTAACCCGCCTAACCGATTAAGTCATGTAATTCGTGACTTAATCCTTTTCCAGTCTAGTCATGTCAAGATGGTTAAGTATGTCATTTAAATTCGTGACTTAACCCGCTTACGTGTCATGTCAAGTTGGCTAAGTGTTGTCGTTTCAAGTTCATGACTTAGCCCTACAAATCGTGTTAAAGTTGGTTAAGTTGTCTTTTCATGTTCATGACTTAACCCTAATTGGCATTAATTGATTCGTTAATGTACCGAACCACTCACATTGGATCCTATTGTTCGTAGCCACTGGATTTGCCGGGCGGTTCCGGGCAGGTTTACGCTACGAACTCAACCCAACCTCGGGTTTCAAGCGCGATGTGACCAACTACCCACATTGGATCCTATTGTTTGTAGCAACTGGATTTGTTGGGCAGTTCCGGGCAGGTTTACACTACAAACTCAACCCAACCTCGAGTTTGCCACTTTCTTGTTTTCTAAAGTCATGCCCATGTTCTTATCAGATTCGTGCTATTTTCATAGCATGTTCATATGTCAATTTCGTGCCCAACTAAGGCATGTTTCAAGTCAAGTTATGGCATGTTCAAGTCGAGTTTTCGTGCCATATTTCATGTTCTACATATGCCAAATTTCACGGTTTATGATTATAATCAATTCAAGTTTTGCCTATTCTACCCAATCGTATCCCCAACGTATATAAACGTACTTCGTTCGCAAGCATAAACAATTCAAGAGATAAAGGGGAATAACACCAAACATGTGATAGGCATATGTGACAATTCCAACATCACTTACATAATAAACAGGCTATAACATATCACATGGTTTCAATACTAACATGATGATAACTTGGCATAATAATGGTTCCAACTTGGTTTAACATGATGATTTCAACTTTACATCTTAGGCATAATAATCCTTGCGGGCATAATAATCATTTTATTACAAACATGAAACATTAAAGGCATGGTAATTCTAATAGGCATCGTGGATTCCAATTTAGCATTTTTAACATAATGATTCTCATCTAGCATTATAAACATAATGATTCCAACTTTTCATCATAACCTAGCAATTCCCAATTTGTCCTTAACATGATAGGTATATTAACATCACAGGCATAGTTTCATTAATATCATAGACATGGTTTAATTAGCATCATAGGCATGGTTTAATCAACATGAGGATTTCAAAGAACATAATGATTCCATGGACATGTATTTGTTCAACTTGCAATGAAATTAAGCCCAAGTGATTCATAACAACATCCACATCATGATAAGTTTAACTTGCAACATTAACATAGCAATATTCCCAAATTTTGATTCAAAGTTAAACAATATAAACATGGATTAATAATAGTTCCTAAATCCGGTTTCAATTCATAGCATGTCCATGTTATTTTAGCGTTTTTGCCTAAAAAGTGACATAGAACTTACAATATGAAGCAAGCAATCCAAATCAAAACTTTAAATCAAATAGCCCCAAATTCGTTGTCTAAAGCGTCGTAGTTGTTGTAGCTTCTAGTTGTAGCCTTCAAGAATCATCCTTCGTATTCTTTAATTTCGTTCTTTGTATTTTTAATTTAGAGTTCTAGGTTTAATGGCGGCTGCATGAGGCTAAAATGAAATAGTATGATTTAAGCTAGGTCTTAGGGTCTTTTTATAGTTGTAGGCAATTGATTTCAGCCTTTAGATTAACCCTAGAATAGATCTGAGCCATCCAAAATCGTCACAAGCCCCCAAAACAAGACCTACAAGCCAAAACAGGTGCACCAGGCTGACCTGGCTGACCAGGGAGGTCGACCCCCAGGTCGACACCCAGGTCGACACCCAGGTCGACCTGGGGGGAGGTCGACCCCCAGGTCGACTCTAGTGTCGACCTGGTTGGGGGGGAGGTCGACCCTAGTGTCGACCCCCTGTCGACCTGTCTGGGCGGGATTTTTCCCGCCTACCCTGAATTCTGAAAATTCGAATCTGTTTTTGAATTTGAATTTTTCATGAAACTTTGCGAGGCCATATCTTGATCATACAGACTCCGATTTACGAAATTTCGGACTCTATTTCGCGTATTTTTCCAAGACGAACGCAATGGCACAACTCGTTTTTCCCTGATTCAGATTTTAACATTTAATTCTGCCCTATTTTAAGTTATAATGTGTTGTTTAAAATACGGGTTGTTACATTCTCCCCTCCTTAAAGGATTTCGTCCCCGAAATCTTCAAGTTAGGAAGAACGTATCCTACCATCCATCATCCATCTACTCAAAGCATCATCCACAGGCACTCATTGTCCTTAAAAGATTTCTAATGTTGTATGAACATATGCAGAAAGTGTGTGTATATGTTCCTTATCTAATGCAAATGATCAGGCCTGATTGATCTTCTCAAATGCAAAATATGTTTAGTGAAATGAATCCAATATGTATGCAAAAAAAATTCCCTATTATAATTCTTAATTTCTACATGAGTGCTCAAACATTCAATCATATGCAACAACCAAATGATAGCACAACCAAGTTTCCAAAATAAACGCTCATGCATATGCAAGTATGAAACTGTGACTGAGCCGATCTAGTGCCTAATGTGTATTCATGCATCCACGAGCAACCACTTGCGACCACTTGCAACCATTTTGCAATCATAACATGTTTCAATTACATGTTTACATCCAAAAAGATTCTACCTATGGTTCTCAAGATAGGATCGAGGAGATAACAAGATAAAACAAAGTATCTAGAAAAAGAAGTTAAAGATGCACCCCCAGAAGGTCCGGTCTGCTTCTTAGGGCAGTCCTTGCTGATGTGTCCAGTCTCCCCACAATGAAAACATTCACCTTGCTTTCTCTTCCTCTTTCTACAATCCTTGGCTATGTTCCCTTCTGTACCACAGAAATTGCATTTCCTTTTATCACGTGAGTTGTCTTTCTTGCCTCCTTTCTCGGGGTCTACCTTCTTATTCTGAGAATTGTTGGGCTTGACCTCTTTCTTTCCCTTCTTATCTTCCTCATACAGTAAGGCCATATCCACCAAACTTTCAAAGGTTGCCCCCATGGGCACATGAGTCATGGCCAAACCATGTAGTGGCTTGTTCAAGCCTCATGCAAAACGTAGCGCCTTTTTCTGAGGAGTGTTGACTAACTCCAATCCGAAGCGAGCAAGCTGATTGAAATGGTTCACGTATTCTTTAATTGTCATATTTCCTTGTTTAAGGGCTAGAAACAGTTCCATTTGGAGAGTCTCCTCTGCCGATGACAAGAACTTAAGCCCAAATCTCCCTCTAAAGTCCGCCCAAGTCTCAATGGGCCTAGTAGCGTTGGTGACTTCCCACCAATAAGAAGCTTCCTCTTTCATGAGACACGCCGCCAACTGTACTTTCCTATTGTCCTCTACCTCAAAGATAACAAACAAGTCTTCGGTTTCCTTCAACTAATTTCGTGCCTCAACAAAAGTCTCAGTTCCTAGGAAATCCTTTCCGCCCATGGCCTTAAAGTCCTTGCATATCTTTGAAAAAGCGGTTTCTCGCGGAGGTTGAGGAGGATGAGGAGGAGGATTGGCTGGGCCTGCCACATTAGCCCGAGTCTCGAGGAAACGACGGAACCAAGTGGGTATATTGACACCCTCGGGAAGATTAAGATCGTCGGCCATGATAAGCTGAAAACGAAAAAGGAAAAGATTCAAACGAGGGAACAAAGATTGTGCTAATGGCTTTTTGGGGAATAGCCTTATAAAATAAACCAACTTTTCTTGAAAAGTGCTTCTTTGTAAATGGTTTTTCAAAAGGTTTTTAAAACTCTTGCCCAGCCATGGTAACCTTCTGCTCTGATACCAAGTGTAACACCCCACCTCCGCTAGGGTCACTCACAAAGGGAATGCACTAGTTTTGGAGAGGTATTATTGAGATAACATCACAGAATTATCACAAGACAGAACATAAATAAATAATTAAGTAAACAGCGGAAGAATTTATGAGCAAAACAGAACTTCATTTCATTCCAAAATAAACCATGTCTTTTACAAACATTTCAAATAACTTCATTACAACTGTCTTGTAATAATAGCCAAAGAAGCAATAACTTAAAAACAGAAAAACAGCTTATTCCCCAAGTGCAGTAAAATGAAGCAGCCATAGCAAACCATACATGCTGAGCCAAAGCAAGTGATATCCAAGTTAAGAGCTAGTGTTTCCTCCCTGAGAACCTAGGGGGGAAACGAAAGGAAAAAGGGTCAGTCATAAAGACTGAGTAAGTCCTAGTGACTTTCAGTGTAAAAACGGTTAAAACAACAGGTCATGTATGGACTGGAACTAAACTTAAGAATGGTGTTAAGGTGAACAAGATAACTAAGGTGATCATGATAAATCAAGACAAGTCAAATAAAGCATCACATGTTCAAGATTCGTTGCATCAACTATACTAGTATACTAAGTCCATGTCACAAGTTAATCATGAAATAAATCCCATGGCCCAATATCATGAAATGACCCTGAAACGGGGTCTGACCCAAGTACGGGGTCCTACGGAGCGATTATCTAGTCGATCGGCTCCCTACAAGTTCTAGCTCGTCAAGTGTCCGTGTCATACGGCTAATCACGAATGTAGTCACCTGTGCTGGATCCACCTTCGGGTGAATCAGCCCTAGGGTGTCAACCCCTGACACGATTCAAGATGCACAGATAAATCTACGGATACCCAGTGTCTGCCCCGGAATACGTGCACGACCGTAGCCCACCGAACCTACACCGGCATACCCCACTGCTGTCGTTCACCTCTTACAATCAGCCCAGTAATCGTGCCCCAACCGGCCTAGCCCCAGGGTACCTTGATACATCTAGAGGGTTACTGCTGAAAAGGGTCGTGTTTAGGGTTTCGCCTACAGATTAGGTCATGTAATTCGTGACCTAACCCGCCTAACCGATTAAGTCATGTAATTCATGACTTAATCCTTTTCCAGTCTAGTCATGTCAAGATGGTTAAGTATGTCATTTAAATTCGTGACTTAACCCGCTTACGTGTCATGTCAAGTTGGCTAAGTGTTGTCGTTTCAAGTTCATGACTTAGCCCTACAAATCGTGTTCAAGTTGGTTAAGTTGTTTTTTCATGTTCATGACTTAACCCTAATTGGCATTAATTGATTCGTTAATGCACCGAACCACTCACATTGGATCCTATTGTTCGTAGCCACTGGATTTGCCGGCGGTTCCGGGCAGGTTTACGCTACGAACTCAACCCAACCTCGGGTTTCAAGCGCGATGTGACCAACTACCCACATTGGATCCTATTGTTTGTAGCAAATGGATTTGCCGGGCGGTTCCGGGCAGGTTTACACTACAAACTCAACCCAACCTCGAGTTTGCCACTTTCTTGTTTTCTAAAGTCATGCCCATGTTCTTATCAGATTCGTGCTATTTTCATAGCATGTTCATATGTCAATTTCGTGCCCAACTAAGGCATGTTTCAAGTCAAGTTATGGCATGTTCAAGTCGAGTTTTCGTACCATATTTCATGTTCTACTTATGCCAAATTTCACGGTTTATGATTATAATCAATTCAAGTTTTTCCTATTCTACCCAATCGTATCCCCAACGTATATAAACGTACTTCGTTCGCAAGTATAAACAATTCAAGAGATAAAGGGGAATAACACCAAACATGTGATAGGCATATGTGACAATTCCAACATCACTTGCATAATAAGAAGGCTATAACATATCACATGGTTTCAATACTAACATGATGATAACTTGGCATAATAATGGTTCCAACTTGGTTTAACATGATGATTTCAACTTTACATCATAGGCATAATAATCCTTGCGGGCATAATAATCATTTTATTACAAACATGAAACATTAAAGGCATGGTAATTCTAACAGGCATAGTGGATTCCAATTTAGCATTTTTAACATAATGATTCTCATCTAGCATTATAAACATAATGATTCCAACTTTTCATCATAACCTAGCAATTCCCAATTTGTCCTTAACATGATAGGTATATTAACATCACAGGCATAGTTTCATTAATATCATAGACATGGTTTAAGTAGCATCATAGGCATGGTTTAATCAACATGAGGATTTCAATGAACATAATGATTCCATGGACATGTATTTGTTCAACTTGCAATAAAATTAAGCCCAAGTGATTCATAACAACATCCACATCATGATAAGTTTAACTTGCAACATTAACATAGCAATATTCCCAAATTTTGATTCAAAGTCAAACAATATAAACATGGATTAATAATAGTTCCTAAATCCGGTTTCAATTCATAGCATGTCCATGTTATTTTAGCGTTTTTTCCTAAAAAGTGACATAGAACTTACAATATGAAGCAAGCAATCCAAATCAAAACTTTAAATCAAATAGCCCCAAATCCGTTGTCTAAAGCAACGTAGTTGTTGTAGCTTCTAGTTGCAGCCTTCAAGAATCATCCTTCGTATTCTTTAATTTTGTTCTTTGTATTTTTAATTTAGAGTTCTAGGTTTAATGGCGACTGCATGAGGCTAAAATGAAATAGTATGATTTAAGCTAGGTCTTAGGGTCTTTTTATAGTTGTAGGCAATTGATTTCAGCCTTTAGATTAACCCTAGAATAGATCTGAGCCATTGAAAATCGTCACAAGCTCCCAAAACAAGACCTAGGAGCCAAAACAGGTGCACCAGGCCGACCTGGCCGACCAGGGAGGTCGACACCCAGGTCGACTCCCCAGTCGACCTGGGGGGAGGTCGACCCCCAGGTCGACTCTAGTGTCGACCTGGTTGGGGGGGAGGTCGACCCTAGTGTCGACCCCCCTGTCGACCTGTCTGGGCGGGATTTTTCCCGCCTACCCTGAATTCTGAAAATTCGATTCTGTTTTTTAATTTGAATTTTTCGTGAAACTTTGCGAGGCCATATCTTGATCATACGGACACCGATTTACGAAATTTCGGACTCTATTTCGCGTATTTTTCCGAGATGAACGCAATGGCACAACTCGTTTTTCCCTGATTCAGATTTTAACATTTAATTCTGCCCTGTTTTAAGTTATAATGTGACGGCCCGCCCCGCACCAACCGACATTTACTCCGAAAGTGCGCTGTACACATGTCCAATTAGCACGGAACGGGTCGCCAGAAGGAAAAGGAAGAAGGAAATGATCATACAAAGAACCTGTAGAATGTCTCACAGCGCATCGAACAAAATATAATAATAACATACTTGACATAAAACAGGAGAGACAATGCATAAGCTGAAAATCAGAACTAATCATCATAGCAGCGGAAATCCAAAATACAGCTTATTACAACTTTTCAACTGTCTCAAAGCAAAGTAAGATAAATGAGGTACACTACTAATGCCCAAGTAGCGACCACCGACGACACAGGGAGAATGTGCATATATATATATATATATATATCATACGTGGAAGCCTCATGCCCGCCTCCGAATCAGCTTCTCGCACATCACCAGCTAATCTGTCTCTAGTCTGCTCGTGTGAGCACCCAGAGTAATAAGAGGAGACATAAAACTCTGGGTCAGACATAAAGCCTGGTATGAGCGATAAGCATCTAAAGTGAACAATAACAGGTAGACTAAAACATACCTGAACCTGGACCTGCAACCAAAGAGTTAGCACTACATACTGTACAACACTCTAAGGTATCATATCAAACAGTGAAAAGATACGGAGGTGGGGGAGGTGTGCATGTCATAATGATGGCAAACAATCAAGCATAACATCAATCCTCACATCTCTCACTCAGTGCGTAAAGCATACGATATTCACCACTTCGATCACCCAACATTCCTTGCTATGATCACTCTGCCCCATGAAGTCATAAATGGCTCCACTGCACTGATAACGTAGCCACTAATCCTTTGCTATGTCCACTTTGCCCCATGGAGTCACAAGAACCCCACTGCACTGGCTCATAGCCTTACCAATCCTTACTATGTCCACTTTGCCCCATGGAGTCACAAGAACCCCACTGCACTGGCTCATAGTCTTACTACGCATCACCTTGCCCCTCAGGTCATAATGACCCTACTGCACTGATAACGTAGTCTTGCTACCATCACCTTGCCCCTTAGGTCATAATGACCCTACTGCACTGATAAGTAGCCCATCATTCCTTTTAGTGGTGAATCGAAGTTATGAGCGTCGACAACTCCTTAGCACACGTCCCGCAGCAAAGTCCAACCATGAAGTGAACTCCTTGGTTCCCAACTGGTTCCGGGATCCTGAGCTCTAACTTCCCATATTGGACTACCTTTGCATCTCGGGTTATTGGTCAATACTGGGTCGGGTCGGGTTTCTCCTCAAGCCATCGGTTCGGGTCGGTGTCCTTCCTCCGTTCGGGTCGGGTCTCCTTTTGGTGCGGTTCGGGTCGGGTACTCCTTTGTGCTCGAGTCAGATGCTTCTCTTCGGGTCGGTTCGGGTGCTTCCCTTCGGGTCGGGTCGGGTGTCCCTTCTTGGTTCGCGTTTTCGATCCGTCTTCGTGCTCCTATCCGATCCGCTTCCGTGCTCCTGCTCTGATTCGTCTTCGTGCTTCCGATCCGATCCGTGCTCCTCGATCTGATCCGTCTTCCTCTATCCGATCCGATCCCAGTTCAGCTAGCGTGGCCTTCCTTTTTGCCACTTTTCCCAAGTGTTGGGTTCCGATCCGATCGGATTCTTTGCTCAGTCCTACATATCCGATCCGAGCCCCCTTATCCGATCCGATCCGATCCGAACTCTGGACTGTTTTCTGAAACTGTTCCAGCAAGTGTTTACGCCATTCGACGACGTTTTCGACCATTCTAACTATTGGAATCAATCACAAAGCATTTCATACAGTCATAGCAACATACATAATCAACCACAAACATCATTCACATCAATATCATAGGTTAAAATGGATCAAACATACCCAAAATCCCATTTTTTTTCCCTTAAGCATGTTTAGGTAAAACTAATGATAGGATTAGCAAAACTTAACCAAATTTACCCAAATTTATATCAGAGGTCTAAAACATCATTTAGGAATTTATGAACATTTTTCCCGAATTTTATCATGCTTAAATTCGCTAATTAGCACTAATCACCCCTAATTAGCCGTAATTAGTGTAAAACTATGCAAATCACTCACCTTAGCCACAAAATAAACTAAGATCTAAAATGATTCTCTGATTTGATGTGAATCTCAATGCCAACAGCAGCTCCTATGTTGATTTGGTGAAGATCTTCCTTGATTAGGGGTTGCTAAGCCAAATCCTTAACCAAAAGATGATTTGGAGGTGATTTAGAGGTTAGAGGCCATTTTTAGGGATCCTTGGTGACAACCGGAGGCTAGAAAACTGAAATGGAATGACTCTCCATCTCATTTCAGCCCTCCCATAACCCCAATCCCGAAATGGGTTATGGGCCTACTCGCTAATCACCCGATTTGGCCCAGTTAAGCAGTTTTTCACACTCCAAACCTTGTTTCAGCCATATCTCCCAAACGGTAAGTCCGTTTGGCTAATGTGACCACTCTACGAAAAGGTAAACCATCAAACGAATCAAATGGAAGTGGTATCAAGTCGGAATTCCTTTCCAATCAAAAGTTATGGACAAAACAGTACCAACTCGGGGCAAAATGGTCATTTAAAAATTGGCAAAAATCATGAACATGGGAAATGATTCTAATAGGTATTTCCCAAAGTTATATGACCATAGGACTTCATACGGGAAAGAAATAAATATTCTACAATCCTATGATGTGTAGGATACGGGTCATTACACTCTCCCCCCTTAAGTAATTTCGCCCCCGAAATTCCCTAATCCAAACATACACAAAGGTTCCCGCATGCCTATCAATCATAAAGCAACAATCAAACATGCAAAACAAGCTAAACAAGTCTATCCTAGCATGCGGAAAACTAAATTGCAAAGTAAATCTTACCAGGTAAAGAGTTCTGGATGCATCTTCCTAATGCTCTCCTCTGTCTCCCAAGTATAATCATTCTCGTTCTCGCCCCACTGAAACTTGACTAGCTTCACCGCCTTCCTTCGAAGTTGCTTCGTATCGTGCCCCACAATACGAATCGGCTTGCGGTTCCCCACCGCCTCAGGTTCTACTTCGAAGTCCTCTAACTGATCAGGTGAAATAGTCACATCTGAGTCATGAACGAACTTCCTTAGTTGGGAAACATGAAATACATCGTGAACTCCCGCCATTTTCTCTGGTAAGCCAACTCTATATGCCAAATTCCCGACTAGTTCAAGAATAGGGAACGGGCCAACAAATCTTGGTGCTAATTTTCCTCTCCTGCCAAATCGTATCACGTTCTTCAACGGAGAGATCTTGACGAACACCAAGTCACCAACGGAGAATTTCAAGTCTCTTCTCCTCTTATTGGCATAACTCTTCTGCCTATCTTGAGCAGCTTTCATTCATTGCTGAATGACCTTAATCTTGTCTGAAGTTTCCCTCACCACATCTGGTCCAAGCACAAACTTCTCGCCAGTCTCTATCCAACATGATGGTGAGTTGCACGGTCTTCCGTACAAAGCTTCATACGGAGCCATACCGATACTGGATTGGTAGCTATTATTATATGCAAACTCTACTAGATGCAAATGGTCATCCCATGATCCACCAAAATCCAATATACACGCTCTCAAGAGATCTTCCAATATATGATTCACCCTCTCCGTCTGACCGTCGGTCTGAGGATGATATGCGGTACTGAGATGTAATCTTGACCCTAGAGCCTCTTGTAAGCTTTTCCAAAACCCACTAGTGAACAACGGGTCTCGGTCACTCACAATGCTTTTGGGTACTCCGTGAAATCTCACTACCCACGTCATATACAATTCTGCCAACTTGGCTGCTGTCCTGGTCGATTTGACTGGTATAAATCTTGCGCTCTTAGTCAATCGATCCAGAATTACCCAAATGCTATCATATCCCGATCTAGTCCTTGGTAGGCCATCGATGAAATCCATCGAGACTTGCTCCCATTTCCATTCGGGAATTTCTAATGGTTGTAACAACCCACTAGGCTTCTTTTTCTCGGCTTTAACTAGCTGGCAATTCATGCATTTGGATATAAACTTCCCAACGTCTCTTTTCATCCCTTCCCAGTAGTAAGTCTTTCTCATGTCTCGATACATCTTATTACCACCGGGATGTATAGTCAGTTTTGAGTGATGACATTCTCTAAGCACTTCATCTCTCAAACCATTCACGTTGGGCACAACTAGTCTTCCATCCTTCCGAAGCCATCCATCTCGATCAAGCCCATACACGTTCATCTCCTCATCAATACCCATCTCTAACTTGGAGATGATTTCTAATAGATTAGGATCGTCCCTCTGGCTAGAACCAATCCGCTCTATCAAAGTGGGTCTGATCGTCAAACTAGCTAGCATAACTGGATCCAACTCCCACTTTGGTCTGAAATCAAACCCCGCGATACATTCCAGTTGCTTCCATTCAAGAAACATTGCCCCTAAGCTGGCATGTCTCCTACTCAAGGCATCGGCTACCGCATTACCCTTCCCAGGTGTATATGCGATGTCAAAATCATACGAAGCCAAGAACTCTAACCATCTTTGCTGACGGAGATTCAGATCTTTCTGGGAGAAGAGATACTTTAACGATTTATGATCGGTAAACAACTCGAATCTTTCTCCCAAGAGATAGTGTCTCCACATCTTCAGCGCAAATACAATCGTTGCCAATTCCAAATCATGGGTAGGATACTTCTTCTCATGCGGCTTTAGCTGTCGACTAGCATAAGCTACAACCCTACCTCCTTGCATCAATACTGCACCCAGTCCGGTACCACAAGCGTCCGTGTATACCGTCATATCTTCATTCCCCTTAGGAATGACTAACACTGGCGCACGCGTCAACCTCTCTTTTAGACTCTTGAAGGCATCCTCATACACTCCGTCCCAGATGAAGGACTAATTCTTCTTAGTCAACTGAGTCAACGGTGCTGCTATCTTGGAGAAGTCCTGGATAAACTTACGATAATATCCAGCTAATCCCAAGAAACTTCTTACATCTGTAGCATTCTTGGGTGTAGGCCAATCCTGTACCGTAGCCACCTTCGCAGGGTCCACGGCAATACCATTCTCGGAAACAACATGACCCAAGAATCTCACTTCTCTTCTCCAAAAATGACACTTAGAGAATTTCGCTTTCAATTGGTGTTTTCTCAACACCTCCATCACTATCCTCAAGTGTCCCTTGTGTTCCTCCTCTGTCCTTGAGTAAACAAGGATATCATCCACGAACACAAGAACAAACTTATTCAACTGATCTCTGAATACTCGATTCATAAGATCCACAAAATAGGCTGGTGCATTGGTCAACCCAAATGGCATGACCAACCACTCATAAAATCCAGACGGCGTCCTAAATGCCGTTTTCGGAACACTCTCATCCGCTACTCGAAGCTGATGAAATCCTGTCGCGAGGTCCAACTGGGAGAACACTCTAGCTCCTTCCAGCTGATCAAACAAATCATCTATACGCGGTAGAGGATACTTATTCTTCCTCGTCACCTTATTCAACTCGCGATAGTCCACACACAAGCGATGGGAACCATCTGCCTTAGTGGCAAACACAACTGGTGCTCCCCTCTCGGAGACACTCCTTCTAATAAATCCCTTCTTCAAAAGATTGCTGACTTGCACCCCGAGCTCTCGCTGCTCCCTTGGTGCCATACGACGGAGTGGCATCACTATAGGTCTGGCATCTTTCACTAAATCAATACGGAACTCAATCTCTCGGTGTGGTGGAAGCCCGGTCACCTCCTCGAAGACGTCCGGATACTGGCCAACCACGGGCTCATCTGACAACTCATCCTGCGGGATGTCGAGGGAATTTACAAAACTAGCCATAACCCCATCACTAGGTAGGCTACCAAACACTACCCTCCGCCCATCATCCGCCCTCACTGTCACCAAAAAGCCCTCACAGTCTACCACCACCCCGTATCTTTGGAGCCAATCGACTCCCAATATAATTCCATACCCAGTAAAGCCCAAAACAAAGCAATCACATACAAACACACATCCATGACTCGATAAGACCAAATTCCTGCAAATCATACTAAGGCTAGTCGAACCACCAATCGGGTTCGTCACAATCAATGGTCTATCGACTATCTCGGGTTCCAGTCCCAACCTATCTACCAGGTCACTAGATATGAAGGAACGGGAAGCCCCAGTATCAAACAAAACTCGAACTGGTATATCATAAATAGAAAGCATGCCTTGAATAACAACATTCTTTCCTTTCTCCGCCGCAGTTGGGGCATTCGACGAAGAAGGAACAGTATCAATAGCATATGCTTTCACAATCTGCTTCTCCTTAAGAGGTTGCGGACACTTATCTTTCTGATGTCCCACTTGACCACAGTTGTAGCACTTCCTTTCCGCTGGCTTGGCCCGACATTCCTTAGCATAATGGCCTTTCTTTCCACAGCTGAAGCACTCAACATCCTTCTTGCTCTTTTTCTGGCCACCCTTTGATTGGTCCTGCTTCCTCTTATTCTGAGAATTATTCTTGCCTCCACCGCCTGCTTGTGGCTTTGGCCCTTCTGCAGATGCAGCCTCAGTCTTTGACTTGGGGTAAAGACTCTCGGATCTCAAAGCTTTCCCCACAATCGATTCAAAAGTCTCATCGATGTGGTTGATAAGCCTATCCCCCAAGTACCCATCCAAACCAGTAATGAACTTCTCATTCTTCTTTTCAGAAGTATCAATGAGAGACAGTCCATACTTCGACAAAGTGTTGAACTCAGCAATATAATCAGAAACTGCCCTTCCGTTCTGCTTGAGTTCCAAGAACCTCTTAAACAACACTGACTTCTGGGCAGCTTGAATAAACTTCTCGCTAAAGCGAGCCTTGAACTGACCCCAAGTAACCCGATCCTCTGGAGTAGCTGTTCTAAAGGCATTCCACTAATTCATCGCTCGCCCTTGCAGCTGACGAGACGCTAGCCTTCTCTTCATCGCATCCTCGAGACCCAAGTCATCAAAGATACAGTCACAGCTATCCATCCAGTCCTGAACATCCGTGGCCGACTCCGTTTCGTGGAACGGCTTCCCACCAAGATTAGTGTAATCTTTGCACAACTTGGCGAAATCGACCCTAGGCGCCTGCACTACTGGGCCAACACCAACTCCGGGATTGGGAATTTCCCCTTGCACTTCCCTAAGCATGTCTCTCATGAGGTTAGTAAACATTGCCCTCATGTCAGCGGCATTCCCCTGGTTGGTCCCTCTACCAGCACCTCTCGTATCTCGACTCATTGTTAATCTGAAAAAGGGAAACGATTAACGACCCCATAGTGGTGCTAGTGCAGTGCGACTTTATTCTTATACTACTAATAGTATATACATACATAGCTTTTGAAAACCAAAGTAATCACAAATACGCGCTCTCATATACGTACTATCTCTCCCTGGTGTCTTTCCCTAGGTTAACTACGCAACTAGAGCTCTGATACCAAGTGTGACGGCCCACCCCGCACCAACCGACATTTACTCCAAAAGTGCGCTGTACACATGTCCAGTTAGCACAGAACGGGGCGCCAGAAGGAAAAGGAAGAAGGAAATGATCATACAAAGAACCTGTAGAATGTCTCACAGCGCATCGAACAAAATATAATAATAACATACTTGACATAAAACAGGAGAGACAGTGCATAAGCTGAAAATCAGAACTAAACATCATAGCAGCGGAAATCCAAAATACAGCTTATTACAACTTTTCAACTGTCTCAAAGCAAAGTAAGATAAATGAGGTACACTACTAATGCCCAAGTAGCGACCACCGACGACACAGGGAGAATGTGCATATATATATCTTACGTGGAAGCCTCCTGCCCGCCTCCGAATCAGCTTCTCGCACATCACCAGCTAACCTGTCTCTAGTCTGCTCGTGTGAGCACCCAGAGTAATAAGAGGAGACATAAAACTCTAGGTCAGACATAAAGCCTGGTATGAGCGATAAGCATCTAAAGTGAACAATAACAGGTAGACTAAAACATACCTGAACCTAGACCTGCAACCAAAGAGTTAGCACTACATACTGTACAACACTCTAAGGTATCATATCAAACAGTGAAAAGATACGAAGGTGGGGGAGGTGTGCATGTCATAATGATGGCAAACAATCAAGCATAGCATCCATCCTCACATCTCTCACTCAGTGCGTAAAGCATACGATATTCACCACTTCGATCACCCAACATTCCTTGCTACGATCACTCTGCCCCATGAAGTCATAAATGGCTCCACTGCACTGATAACGTAGCCACTAATCCTTTGCTATGTCCACTTTGCCCACTGGAGTCACAAGAACCCCATTGCACTGGCTCATAGCCTTACCAATCCTTACTATGTCCACTTTGCCCCATGGAGTCACAAGAACCCCACTGCACTGGCTCAGAGTCTTACTACGCATCACCTTGCCCCTCGGGTCATAATGACCCTACTGCACTGATAACGTAGTCTTGCTACCATCACCTTGCCCCTCAGGTCATAACGACCCTACTACACTGATAAGTAGCCCATCATTCCTTTTAGTGGTGAATCGAAGTTATGAACGTCGACAACTCCTTAGCACACGTCCCGCAGCAAAGTCCAACCATGAAGTGAACTCCTTGGTTCCCAACTGGTTCCGGGATCCTGAACTCTAACTTCCTATATTGGACTACATTTGCATCTCGGGTTATTGGTCAATACTGGGTCGGGTCGGGTTTCTCCTCAAGCCATCGGTTCGGGTCGGTGTCCTTCCTCCGTTCGGGTCGGGTCTCCTTCTGGTGCGGTTCGGGTCGGGTACTCCTTTGTGTTCGAGTCAGATGCTTCTCTTCGGGTCGGTTCGGGTGCTTCCCTTCGGGTCAGGTCGGGTGTCCCTTCTTGGTTCGCGTTTTCGATCCGTCTTCGTGCTCCTATCCGATCCGCTTCCGTGCTCCTGCTCTGATTCGTCTTCGTGCTTCTGATCCGATCCGTCCTCCTCGATCCGATCCGTCTTCCTCTATCCGATCCGATCCCAGTTCAGCTAGCATGGCCTTCCTTTTTTCCACTTTTCCCAAGTGTTGGGTTCCGATCCGATCGGATTCTTTGCTCAGTTCTACATATCCGATCCGAGCCCCCTTATCCGATCCGATCCGAACTCTGCACTGTTTTCTGAAACTGTTCCAGCAAGTGTTTACGCCATTCGACGACGTTTTCAACCATTCTAACTATTGGAATCAATCACAAAGCATTTCATACAGTCATAGCAACATGCATAATCAACCACAAACATCATTCACATCAATATCATAGGTTAAAATGGATCAAACATACCCAAAATCCCATTTTTTTCGCTTAAGCATGTTTAGGTAAAACTAATGATAGGATTAGCAAAACTTAACCAAATTAACCCAAATTCATATCAGAGGTCTAAAACATCATTTAGGAATTTATGAACATTTTTCCCGAATTTTATCATGCTTAAATTCGCTAATTAGCACTAATCACCCCTAATTAGCCGTAATTAGTGTAAAACTATCCAAATCACTCACCTTAGCCACAAAATAAACTAAGATCTGAAATGATTCTCTGATTTGATGTGAATCTCAATGCCAACAGCTGCTCCTATGTTGATTTTTTGAAGATCTTCCTTGATTAGGGGTTGCTAAGCCAAATCCTTAACCAAAAGATGATTTGGAGGTGATTTAGAGGTTAGAGGCCATTTTTAGGGATCCTTGGTGATAAGCGGAGGCTAGAAAACTGAAATGGAATGATTCTCCATCTCATTTCAGCCCTCCCATAACCCCAATCCCGAAATGGGTTATGGGCCTACTCGCTAATCACCCGATTTGGCCCGGTTAAGCAGTTTTTCACAATCCAAACCTTGTTTCAGCCATATCTCCCAAACGGTAAGTCTGTTTGGCTAATGTGACCACTCTACGGAAAGGTAAACCATCAAACGAATCAAATGGAAGTGGTTTCAAGTCAGAATTCCTTTCCAATCAAAAGTTATGGCCAAAACAGTACCAACTAGGGGCAAAATGGTCATTTAAAAATCGGCAAAAATCATGAACATGGGAAATGATTCTAATAGATATTTCCCAAAGTTATATGACCATAGGACTTCATACGGGAAAGAAATAAATATTCTACAATCCTATGATGTGTAGAATACGGGTCATTACATATAACGTGTTGTTTAAAATACGGGTTGTTACACCTCCCCCCTCCTCCCGGGTTCGCAGGGTGGGAATACTCAGGATTAATCAGGACACTGTTATCATCTTGCTAGGAGCTGCTTTTGAAGTATTGCTCAAACTCCTGTCTTTACTACTATGACTTTGTCTCTTTTGGGGAATTATGCTTTTCCTTTTATGTATTTTTGTACTCTGATGGTACAAGACAGAAGTTTATATTATTGTAATGATTTTTATATAGTTCCAGACTTGTGATATTTTGGACCATGATGTTATGAATTATGTTTTAAATAAAAATTTAAATTCAGCTGCTATCTTTTATATCTGTCTTGTAATGTTCTGTGTCTGTTTACCTATAACGCTTTAAGAAACTTAATGTGTTCTCTTAATGAGTGACATTGACGGATGTGGGTTGCCACACCAACTCATAGGTGATCTGAGTTAGGTGATAATGGTGGGATAGTCGCCGTTGATGACAACTAAAGATACAAGAGGCTAAGAGATTATCGTTGTCGTAGTTTCTAGCGGGCTCAATGCAGGGGTTACACGATTTCGTCGTATGGTCGAGTACCCTGGGTTTCGTTGTATGGCCTAGACACATTTCTTAGTATGGTGTGTGGGGCTTTAGCTGGAACTGAGGTCCACCATTTGCCCTTGAAAGATGACAAATTGTTTGGTCTGTCATACGATTAGCGGTGGTTTCAAAGCAAAATTGACGGTGATAGCCGGAGTCAGTCATGGATGTTTGAATGTTTGAATGCTTGATTTTGTTATTTGTGAATGGTTGTTCTGATTGCTATGGCCAAATTGTTGTCTTCTATTGGATGTATGGATCGTAAAACCTATCACTGTAAAAGGTGGGGGAAGGCAGTTGTGAGTTCTTCTCTGGAGTTGGGTAGATTAATTTGTTATTTACCCATTCTCATATACTTTATTGATGAAGTTTGTTAGTTGTTTTAGCGCTCACTAAGACTGTTGTCTGACTCAAGGTTTTATGTTTCCCTCTTATTACCTTGGGTTATTCATCCAATTTTGGGTGAGAAAATTAGGTGGCAGGTGACAGGTGATAGCTTAGTAAAGACGATGTAGCAGTTTTGAGGCGAGCAGGAAGCTAGCGTACTATCTCTCTTATTATATAGTATTTGGAGTTCCGCTATTTGTTATTCTACTCTTAGTGTTGTAGTGAGACAAATTTGTACAAACATATGTTGCAGTTCTGGTATATGGATATACTTTCTAGTTGTTTTAGAAAGTTTGAGATTTCTGCTCAAATATGCTTCACTAATATTACCTGTTGTATATGTTCTATTATATTCTATCCTTGCACTATGAGATTTACGACAGGTTTCACATGTGTTATCATACCTTGATGATCGTCCATAGCTGCCTAGCACACCTTTCAACGCACTTTTCCTCTTGTTTAGTGCAGGGGTTATGGGCAGTCGTCACAACACCATTCTCACTCTATCGGTCTAAGGAAATTTTATACCTACGATAGAATGTGACTAGCTCCTTACCCCTAATCCATATCTAAATTTATTTTGGTAAGTTATAATTGCCTTCGTTTATCCCTTTTTCATTGCACTCATTAAAATCTTTATTTAAAGATTTATTTAAAACTCTAACTTAGTTTTAATCTTAAAAATCATTCTTATCTTTAAGTGGGTCAAAAACAATGTTATTAAAAACATTGCTCACAAAAAAACCAAAATCATACTTCCATTTGTAATCGAATCTCCAAGAAACTCATATCAGCTCACAATCAATATAAATTCACATATCGGACTAATACTATAAACATAATAACGACAAATCCTTTTAAATTCATTAAATAGTAAAGGTCTTCATCCATAGAGGCCCATCTCGGTTATCGCTATATTAATTTCCATTCGATTCCAATTTAATTCATTAATTGGAAAACTTAACTTTGAAAAACTTCATTAATCTTAATTAAAAGAATTGTCATTACTTTTTATTTCAAACCATCTCTTAATCATAGTAGGTTTAAAATAAGTTATTCAAGACGACATTCACAACAAACCCAAATCCAATTGATATCAAATATAACGCTGTAAATAGAAACCATATCGACTTATATTCAACATTAATTCTCTAAATCAACAAATACCAAAAGCGGAATAACAATATACAAATATCTTCCAAATTCCCCAATATAGTATAAGTACAACTAAGGAGTTCAACATCAAAATATCCAAAGATTATTTTCATTCAAACCCAATTAAATTCATACATTGGAAAAAAACTTAACTTTGTTAAGTACATATTAACTTCAGAACGTTTTAACACTGTTATCATAATAACTAATTTTTAACAAATAGCTTTATATTATTCAAAACTAAATATATTTAGTCTAAATCACTTTTAAATCATTTATTATGATTTATCAAACTTTTTCCGTATTTTTAATGATTTTTATTTGACCATTATAAGCAGAACCCAGTTTTGACCACTAAACTACCAAATCAGGATTTTTAGAAAAAACTAATTTGGATTTAACTTAAAACCTAGCCATTGGATCTTACTACTTTCTTTTGCATTGGAAACACTTTTCATTTTGAACCCAATGATTTTCGTTTTGGGAAAAATCCGATGATCTCCCGAAAAGTCAATTTGAAGTTAATGGTCGAAATTCATGAACTATCGCTGCGCGATAATCCTATTCGGACCAAACTTTGACTTAAAATAAATATTAAGTCAAATTACTTTTAAAATAGCTTATTAACTATATAAAACATATATATTCAATTTTAGAAACTATATTTCAATGATTTCAATTTAAAATTAAATAATCCATTATTATATTATTTTAATATTATTTAAATCATTAAAATAATAATATTTTTCAAAACTTGTTATTTGAAAACCCAAATTTTCCTTAAGTCCACTATAAAAACAAATAAGATAGTTTAGAAAATAAAATACTGTTAGAACATTTTCTAGATACCCAAACCAAACTTCACTTTTAAAAGTCACTATTCATTTTCAAATTAAAATTTAAAACATGCCTTTATGACTTAAAAATGTGTTCAAATAAAATTCTTATTCTTAATAAAACTATTCATAATCACTTAAACTATCTTTCCAAATTAAATTTTAAATTCAAATCATTTTTAAATGCAAATAATTTTCAAATTAAATTCTAAATTAACCATCATGTCCGCCGCATTGGTTAGGGATAGTCAGGGAGAGTTGGAAACTATATTTTCCAAACCCAAGCCTAGACACTATCCTCTCTGTCATCCTAGAATGTTCCGGTATTTTTCGAAAGTGAGTTCATGAATATATATATGTATCCATACATATGTGTCATTCACTTAATTATTAATATAATTAAAACTAAATTTTCAAATAGGTATTATTTAACATAAGTGTTAATACACTAGACACTTAAGGCCCACAACAAAACAACATGTCGAATAACCCATTTATTATTCATTATAGCATCCAATAACATCATACAATATCCAATAACAACATAGGGTGTCATTTACACAAGGATTCACACCATTTGCACATAAAGGTGACCTTTTTATCACTTAAAATTAAGTGTCTACATTGTTAACACAATAAGGCAACATCTTTAACACTTTAAAATAAGTGTTCACAACTTTAAATAACAAAGGTGACATTTTTAACCTTTTACACTAAGTGTTAATACTTTTCATACTTAGTTACAACCAAACCAACTCAAAATCAGTCAATTCATCCTCACATCAATCCTTAGTATACATATAAGCAAGCATACACTACTTTATCACATAAAGGTGTAATTTTTCTCACTAACAACATAATTAACTATTTTTAACCAATTTTTTTAACAAAAGTGAGTGAAGAGTTCTCACCATCGCATTTCCCCTCCATCAAACTTTAAAGATAGGACCTTTAGCTTCACTACAACTCCGAACTCCACTTTAACAACCAAGATAGCAGGTTTAGCCCTCCAACCTAACCAAAACTTAAATTATATAGGTATATATATGTTTGTTTGCATGTAAAAGAGAAAAGCTACAACCTTTAAGTGTTTAAGGGGTAAAACGTAGGGTTTTTGGCTCAAGGTCGTACTTGGCCTAGGGTGTTTGGAGATTTCGCTTGTAAATGAGGGTAGGGGTGCTAATAAGGAGGAAAGGAGGTGAAATGAAGTGGTTTGAAGCTAGAGAAGTGGGGAGAAGGGGGACATGAAGATTTGGTCGTGAGTTACAAGGGAGGAGGAGGTCATTTTTGGAGCTTGGAGAAATAAAATGAGGAGTAGGAAAATGAATGGAAGAAGGAAGAAGAGGGTTGTTTTATTTAGGAAGAGGAGGCACCAAAATGAGATAACACAAAAGCAAGATGGAAGGAGGGAACGGCAACTCAAAAGTACGTGAGAGGATGTGCACATGGATGTGTTCTTTTCCTTGGAAAGGTAGGAAAGAGGTGTCAAAAAAAGGGAAGGTCAAAAGCGACACTTCAAAAGGTGGAGCACATGGCATGGTTTTGTTTACAGATTTTTTTATCTTAGCTCACTTAATATTTTACCTAAGTACATTACTTAACACTAATGGTATTGAGTAAAATATCTAGCTACTTACCGTATCAAATTTTTATATATCGATAATTTTTTCCAATGCTGAATATTCTATTAATCCAATATTTAAATAAATTTCAAATGTTATATTATCAAATTAAAACCATATATATATATATAAGTCCGTTTAACCCTATTCAAATTCTTATTTTTTAAATTGTTAAAATTACAAGTCGTTACAATCTCATTTACTTAAAAAGATTTCATCCTCGAAATCGAAGACGGAACTGAAGGTCAATTACTTAACCAACAAGGCCATTATTCTAGCTAACTTAGAATGTACTTTTCCCTATTTAATTACCAAACTTAACTCCATAAGTGTGCATTGATCATCGTTGGGGAATACCTGTTTCGATTCTCATTTAAATACACAACTTATTTCCGAACTAGTATCAATCCGTCAATCCCTTATTATGGACGCTGATCAGGCCCTCGATCAGAAAACTTTAGTTTTGTTTGCATAGCTTATAACTATGATTGAAAACTCAAGCAACTAACCACAAACCCTCATCCAGGTTCGTCTTCAAATATCGAGTGATCAATCCTTTTCCAGATTGGTGTAAATGCACCTCTATATTTTACTCTCAAATAGAATTAATTTTGAGGAAATGATCTACATAAACTCACATAGTTATTCCTATGCTTTTCCCCACTTTATTATATTCCAAATATTTCATCTACAACTTAAACATATTTGAATATATTTTTCTTGACTAGAAATAAATCAATTTTTTTATTTGAAATTCAAGTTCCATATTCACAATTTAACCGATTCTTTTCTTCTTTATTAAATATACTTATACTTTTCTTTAACCCATCTGAACTAATTTTTCACATATCACATCCAACAATCAATTGCTTGATTATCTTTTCAAACACATCATTCATTTTCTCAAAAATATCCCTTTTTATACTCAAAATATGTTGTCAAAACAAAATTCATTCTTATATAAAAATCACAACTATGCCTCTTATATATAATATAATATATAGTTATTATATATTCCAGAATACTTTTTTTTTCAAAACCACAATTATTTGCATTGTGAAAATCAAAAATACATTAGCCCTTATATGACATTCTCAATTATTCTAGGGTATTAGTAATCCCATCTCTAATGAGTTTTATTTTATAGAATGCTACTAATCCTACATCTAATGAGTCTTTTTATCTTGTTCAAAAGAGGTGTACACCAAAGCTTTGTAAACCAAAGCTCTGATACCACGTTTGTAACATCCCACTATTGGGTCTGATTCAATCCAGTAATTAAACCAACATAAACCATTCTCAAAGGTCGATTGTTAAGGGTACTTACACATTGTAACAAACAAAAAAAATTGCATTATCATTACAACAATTTTCCGTCAGAGTACAAGAATATATCATAGTACAAACAACTGATACATAATGGAAAAAAAACACAGTGGAAAAAACTAAACTGCTCAGCAGAAGATTGAAATACCACAAACTCTATCCAAGCTCCAAAAGGCAATGCCCCAATAATAACTGCAAAACCTTAACTACTAGTTGCCCGTGTGGAAAATATAGACACTCAGAGTTTAAGGAAAGAACAATAAACTCCAGATCAGTCATGGGACTGATGTGAGAACTAAAATAGTTTTTAAATCATTTTAAAGTAAGGTAAATCATAAGACCTCGCCGTATAACACGAAATGGGTTTCCACTCATGAATACCAGTGCTTAAAAACTCACAATGCCTTTGGAAAATGAAGCTACCATAAGATCTCGCACCACACACACAATGCAAAGGCACACTTGGGCAAGAATTCCTTTATAATGGCAAAAATATGCTTGATACGTAAAAATTCTCTTATATTATTATTAGTGCATGGTGTGAAAGTCTTTCACAAATAAATGTATCAATCTTAGCCAGCATAGGTACTATAATATTATAACGACCTCTTACGCGTTTTATGCAGGATCTACAATTGAATGTCGTATGGGCACGTAGTTAATAATCCATATAGTGGATAATTTGGATTTCCAACAAATGACCAAGGCTAAGGAACTTCCTTACCGAATATGTACGCCTCGAGAAAACATCCTGAAAAGTAAACCCTTCTCTGCCAATACAAGGTCATTGGCGCTATCCAAGTCATGTTACACGAGTTTGCCATTTCCTAACCGTTACTGACCTTTCTATACGGGCACCTGAATTTCCAACAAAACTACAATAGTAGAATGCCAGGGATCCATACCATAGCACTACCTCATAATAGCCACATAGCAAACACCTGGGCTCCATACCGTAGTGTCTCTTCAAAAATCTAGAAGAAAATGGTCATCTGCTAAGGGTCCCTAACCCCATAACCTTGCTGCATCTTTTCCTATTTTGACCATTTCCGGGATGTGAGGCTTGTCGAAGTCTCATTACACAAAGCTACGATTAACCAAGCCATGCTTTGATCATCAATAGCTCATCACTTAGTATGTAGTACTGTCAATTCACAATATATAATTGATGTCTATCATATAACCCTCTATGTGCATTAGTCTTAGAGGGGGGTATTAAGCTAAGAGAATAAATTACCTGCCACGATCTGATATAACAACAATAGAAACCAACTGGTTTTGCAAAAAAATACAATGTCAGACATACCTCCATTTGCAAGTTCGTTCCGAGACTGAACGAAACCGAATGCACTTTATTCCATGACCCCACCTAGGTGCAAGAGCCTTTGCAATCCGAATCACTTCAAGTACGACCAGATAGCTTGTCACAATATAACTGCATAATGGGAGATTAGCCCTATGTGACATCAAAAAGCAATTCGTCCGATGTGAAGTTCTCTGGTCTTCAATTATAGTCATCACCATTCTCCGTTGCTCTTATCACATCGTATAATTATTCAAAATAGGTTGAAACCCAGTCTTTTCGAATAACTAGCGTATCTTTAAAATTTGTGGAGAATATACAGGGATATCATAAATTTCATTCTATTTCAGTTTATTCCTTGATTTCGATTAAACCTTAACACAAAGATTATTACTTTAATCAAAATCTCATTCCTATCCATTTAATGGAACACATAGGAAGACACCATTCGCACTCTATCGGTCTAGGGAAATTTTCTACCTATAATAAGAATGTGACTAGCTCCTTACCCCTAATCCATATCTACATTTATTTTAGTAAGTTCTAATTACCTTCGTTAACCCCTTTTTCATTTCATTCGTTCAGATCTTTATTTAAAGATTTATTTAAAACTCTAACTTAGTTTTAATCTTAAAATCATTCTTTTCTTTAAATGGGTCAAGAACAATGTTATTTAAAACATTGGTCACAATAAACCAAAAATCATACTTGCATTTGTAATGGAATATCCACGGAAATCATATAAACTCACAATCAATATAAATTCATGTATCGGACTAATACCATAAGCGGAATAACGACAAAACCTTTTAAATTCCTTCAATAGTAAAGGTATTCATCCGTAGGGGCACATGTCGACTATCGCTAAATCGATTTCCATTCAATTCTAGTTTAATTCATTAATTGGAAAACTTAACTTTGGAAACCTTCATTAATTTTAACCAAAAGATTTGTCATTACTTTTTATTCCAAACCATCTCTTAATCATAGTTGGGTTATAAAATAACTTTATTCAAGAAGTCATTCACAACAAACTCAAAATCCAATTGATATCAAATATAAGGCTTTAAATAGATATCATATCGACTTATTTTTAACATTAATTCTCAATATCAACAAATACCATAAGCGAAATAACGATATACAAATATCTTCCAAATTCCCCAATATAGTATGAGTAAAATCATGGAGTTTAATATCCAAAGATTGTTTCCTTTCAAACCCAATGAAATTCATACATTAGAACAAACTTAACTTGGCCAAGTACATATTAACTTCAAAACGTTTTAACATTGTTATCAAAATAACTAGTTTTGAACAAAATAACTTTATATTATTCAAAACTATGTATGTTTAGTTCAAATCTCTTTTAAATCATTTATTATGATTTATCAAACTTTTTCCCTATTTTTAATCATTTTTATTTGATCATTATAGGCAGAACTCGGTTTTGACCCCTAAACTACCAAATCAGAATTTTCAGGAAAATCCGATTTGGATCTAACTTTAAACCTTACCATTGGATCTTACTACTTTCTTTTGCATTTGAAAACTCTTTTCATTTTGAACTTAACGTTTTTCGTTTTTGGTAAAATACGATGATTAGATCTCCTCGAAAGTCAATGGTCAAAATTCGCGAACTACCGCTGCGCGACTAGTCCTATTCAAACCAAACTTCGACTTAAATAAAAATTAAGTTGAATTGCTTCTAAAATAGCTTAATAATTATATAAAACATATATGATCACTTTTAGAAACTATATTTTAATGATTTCAATTTAAATTTAAATATTCCATTATTATATTATTGTAATATTATTTAAATCGTTAAAATAATAATAATTTTCAAAACTTATTATTTGAAAACCCAAATTTTCCTGAAGTCCATTATAATAATAAACAAGATAATTTAGAAAAAAAATTGCTAAAACATTCTAGATACCTAAACCAAACTTCACTTTTTAAGGTTACTATTCATTTTCAAAAATTTGAAACATGCCTTTATGACTTAAAAACATGTTCAAATAAAATTCATATTCTTAATAAAACAATTCGTAATAACTTAAACTATCTTTCCAAATTAAATTTTAAATCAAATCATTTTAAATCCAAATAATTATCAAATTTAATTTCAAATTTAACCTTTTTGAATTCAAATTAAATTTTGAATTAACCATCCCATCCACCGGATTGGTTATGGATAGTCAGGGAGAGTAGGAAACTATATTTTCCAAACCCAAGCCTAGACGCTATCCTCACTGTCATCCTAGAATTTTCCGGTATTTTTCCGAAAGTGACTTCATCAATATATATATATATCTGTGTGTGTGTGTGTCTGTGTGTGTGTGTGTGTATATATATATATGTATGTATACGTATATGTATCCATACTTATGTGTCATTCACTTAAGTGTTAATATAATTGACACTAAATTTCCAAATAGGTATCATTTAACATAATTGTTAATACACTTAACACTTAAGGTCCACAACCCAACAACATATCCAATAACCCAATTACTATTCATCATAGCATCCAATAAAACAATACAACATCCAATAACATCACAGAGTGTCATTTACACAAGGATTCACACCATTTACACATTAAGCTGACCATTTTATTACTTAAAATTAAGTGTCTACATTGTTAACACAATAAGGAAACATCTTTATCACTTTATACTAAGTGTTCAAAAATTTAAACATGCAAAGGTGACATTTTTAACATTTTACACTAAGTGTTCATGCTTAGTTACAATCAAACCAACACAAAATCAAACCATTCATCCTCACATCAAACCCCAGTATGCATATAAGCAAACATACACTACTTTAACACATAAATGTGTAATTTTTCTCACTAACAACATCATTAATTTTTTTAACCAATTTAGTTAACAAAAGTGAGTGAAGAGTTCTCACCATCGCTTCTTCACTCCATCAAACTTTAAAGGTAGGACCTTTAGCTTCACCACGACTCGGAACTCCACTTTAACAACTAAGATAGCAACTTTAACCCTCCAACCTCATCAAAATTTAAATTATATAGGTATATATATGTTTGTTTGCACTTAAAAGAGGAAAGCTACAACTTTTAAGTATTTAAGGGGTAAAAGGTAGGGTTTTTGGCTCTAGGAGGGGCTCGGCCTAGGGTGTTTGGAGTTTTTGCTTGCAAACAAGGGTAAATTTGCTAATAAGGAGTAAATAGGTGAAATTAAGTGGTTTGGATCTAGAAAAGTAGGGAGAAGGGGGATGGGAGGATTTGGCCGTGAGTTACAATGGAGGAGGAGGCTATTTTTGGAGCTTGGAGGAATAAAAAGAGAAGTAGAAAAATGAATGAAAGGAGGAAGAAGAGGGTTGTTTTATTTAGGAAGAGGAGGCACCAAAATGAGACAACACAAAAGCAAGACGGAACGAGGGAATGACAACTCAAAATTAAGGGAGATGATGTGCACATGGATGTGTTCTTTTCCTTGGAAAGGATGGAATGATGTGTCGAAAAAGAAGGGAAGGGAAGGAAGAAAGTGACACTTCAAAAGGTAAAGCACATGGCATGGCTTTGTTTGGGAATTGTTTTTAGCTTTGCTTACTTAATCTTTAGCCTATGTACATTATTTAACACTAATGATACTAAGTAAAATATCTACTTCTTACCATATCAATTATATATATATATATATATATCGATAATTATTTTCAAAGTAGAATATTTTTTAATTCAATATTTAAATAAATTTCAAATGTTATATCTTCAAATTAAAACCATATATATTTAAAAATCTATTTAATCATATTTAAATACTTATTTTTAAATTGTCAAAATTACAGCTCGTTACACCCAAGAAACAACACCTCCACCTAATGTGAAAATCCAACCTGAAGTAGAATTATTATCGTTAGCATTAGTTATCCAACTTGCATCAGTGTATCCTTCTAATACACTTGGAAATCCATTATAAACAAGTTCTATATTTTTGGTCCTTTTGATATAACCATTGTAACACCCCGTATTTCTGTTAACACTAAAGTTGCTAATACAAAAATAAATGTGTAAAGGGGAGATGTATCTAATGTGCATACAAGAATAATAAATGTGTAAAGGGGAGATGTATCTAATGTGCATACAAAAATAATAATAAATGTGTAAAGGGGAGATGTATCTAATGCGTACGTATTTATATGGATTGACAAATAATAGTAAATGTACATTAAGAAAGAAATGGTGAACATAATTGGCTTCTCTTTACAACGGACGGCTCTGGTTAACCCTAGCTTCATCGACGGCACAAATTAACTTGCAACTCTATAAAAAGACCCTAGGTCTCAAACTAAAAATTCACAACAAAGAAAGAATAAGAATTGGAGCCACCATGCTGTCTGCTGAGAACTAGAGGGAGCCTCCACTTGAAAGAGACGAACAACATAGCGAATACAAACTAAAAGATTAAAAAGCAACAACAAATTAGAATCAAAGCAACATCTTCCCAAAGGAAAGCTTTGCAAATTCAGAATTTCAGAACTCAGAAAACAAGACCGTCTACAATTGTAAGTTTAGCTACATTTTTAGAATGCAAATTAATATGAATATCATGTGTTGCGATGAAATGATAATAGTACGATACTCGTTATGTTATTAATATACGTTTGTGATTTGAATTATGTTTTATAACATTAATCTATGCCAGTGACTTGATTCTGTTATCATGTTAAATTTGGGATTATTGGATTAGGTTATTTGTATAAGCATGGACTTGGATTGTAACATACTATGAGAATTGTGTAGTTTATTATGCAAGTTTATGCAGTGAAGTTATGCGACCAATTGTCAAATCTATATGTTCATGTTTATGCAAAACCCATGCCATGTTCACACTTATCATATGTTGGGATTAATATGCAAGTATGTTTAAATCTATGTTACTAATTAACACATGTGTATGTTGATTAGCCTATGTTGCTAACTCACATATACGTATGTTGATTTGCCTATATTGCAAATTAACATATGTAAATGGATTAGCTCATATTGCTAATTCTCATGTATGTTGTTAATATGGCCTATGTTAAAAACACATATATGTTGAGTTAGCCTATAAGTGCAAGTTCATACCTATGACATTATAATGTTTATGTTAGTCTTTTTGCAAGTTTGTACCTATGACATTATAATGTTCATGTTAGTTATTTTGCAAGTTCACCCCTAAAATGTTCATGTTAGTTATTTTGCAAGTACACCCTATTATGTTCATATTGATTATGCCATCAATACCAAAGTTATACCCTTGTCTTGTTTATGCTAATTTATGCCAATTTGCGTATATTAAATTAGGCTAAGTTTTTAGCCTAATACTTTACACCAAAAATCATGCGAACGTAAATTAGGCTGAGATGGTTAGCCTAATATTGGACGGGGTAACGTTGGGTTAAAATGATAATTTTAGGAAAACTTTCCATATATTGGTCATTAATCACATAAGTGATTTATGGCATAAAAAGGCATTAATTACCTTAATTAATGAGATTAATTGGAAATGAATGTGACAGTAATTTGAATATTTTCTAATTTACATATTGGTCATTAATCACATAAGTGATTTATGGCATAAAAAGGCATTAATTACCTTAATTAATGAGATTAATTGGAAATGAATGTGACAGTAATTTGAATTTGAATAATTTACTTAATTAAAGTGTAAATTAGAAAATACGAACGCGCTTAACTCGAGGTTGGATTGAGTTGTATGTAAACCCGCCCGGACCCGCCCGGCTGTCTAGTTGTCACAACAATAGCTATCCAATGTGAGAGGTTAAGGCATGGGGCCCAATAAAGACCCGAGGTTAAACTGAGTTGTGGCGTAAGACTGCCTGGACCCAACCGGCATACAGGCAGCCACAACAATATCTGTCTAATCTGAGAGGTTGGTGCTCTAATAAGACAATTGGAGCTGAGTTAGGACTGATAGGGTTAAGTCAATTTAATAAATACTTAACCAAATTCAACATGTTAAATAATTTGGATGGGTGGGGGTTAGGTTCATTCAGACACTTAACAACTTAACATGTTTGACTAGAAAACCTAGTAACAGGGACCCGTTTCAGCAGTATCCCAATTAGGTATCATGGTACCCTGAACTAGGCAGGGTGGGGCACGATTACTGGGCTGATTGTAAGCGGTCAAAAGCGACGGCGGTTGGTGCACAGTGTGGGTTCTAACAGAGTGCGGGCGTGCACACTCTGGAGCAGAAAAGTTAGGGCACTGGAGCATCAGTAGTATACCCTATGCATGCTACAATTGTGTCGAGGCGGCCACCATGGGACTTGATACACCCCATGGTGGGACCAGCATAGGTATCTACCATATAGGGCCGTAGGACACATGTGAATATATGAGTAGGAGCCGATCTTTTAAAGAAAGAGAAAGGGATCACTTCACCCCAATCACGGGGTGCCTGTTGGTATAAGAATTAGTAGGTGCAGAGATAGAGATTTAAAATAGGGTGCGAAGGGATGTTCGTTTTAGGACACCTTATCTAGTTCTAGGATAGTCTATTATCCTGATATCGTCCTGTTCTCACTTTATGCAAGTCATGATCTTTTTATTATTAACATTCTAGGAATATAGTTAGACTTACCAGACTTATGTCTTCCTTTCGTCTTCTTTTCTTCCGTCCCCCCCCCCCCCCCGGTCCGCAGGGAGGAAACACCGCAGCTTAGTCAGTTTTTCATCCAGCTTTATTTATGTTTCATGCTTCTTTAACTTTTAAAATCAAGACAGTATTATGGTTGTAATAATTGGAAGTTTGTTTTGAGACAATGTTGGAAATGTTCTGTATGAACACGTATTTATGATAATAAAAGTCTATTGGTTTTTCCGCTGCTTATTTATATGTGTTTATATCTGTCTTGTATTTTATCTGTGTCTTTTACTTATAAACGTCCACCAAAATTAAGGCATTCCCTTTGTGAGTGACCTTAATGGAGGTGGGGTGTTTCACTTGGTATCAGAGCATAGGTTTACCAGACCAGATAAAAAGTTTTTGAAACTATATTCAAATTAAAATTTAAAGAAGCATTTTTCAAGAAAAAGAATTGTTTTATAGTTTTAGAAAGGCATAATCACCCAAAGCCATGTGAATTATCTATCCTTCGTTTTGAATCTTTCCTTTTTCGTTTCAGCCTGTCGGAAGAATTTAACCTTCCAGAAGATGTGACTGTACCTGGTTGGTTTAGAAGGTACTTGGAAGCTAGGCCCAATAAGGAGGGCCCAACGAATCTTCCTCCCCCAGCTGCAACAATTCCTCCTCCTCCTCCCCCAGTTGCTGAAATTCCCCCTCCTCCTCCTCCTCCGAGAGGAAATGCTTTTGCCAAGACTTGTAGAGATTTTAAAGCTATGGGTGCGAAAGACTTTCATGGAACCGAGTCCTTCGTAGCAGCCAGGAACTGGCTGAAAGAGACCGAAAATCTTTTCGTTATCTTCGAGGTAGAAGACAGGCAGAAGGTAAGACTGGACGTGTGGTTTCTCAAAGGAGAGGCTTCCTACTGGTGCGAAGTCACTAATGCAGAAAGACCAGTAGAAACGTTGGAAGATTTCAGATTTAGATTTGAGCTGAAGTTCCTTTTAGAAGCTGAGAGAAGTCTTCAAATGGAGTGGTTCCTATCCCTTAAGCAAGGAAGTATGACCGTCAAAGAGTACGTCAACCAGTTTGATCAGCTGGCTAGGTTCAGACTGGACCTAGTCAACACCCAACACAAGAAGGCTCTCCGCTTTGTCAAGGGACTGAATGAGCCGCTTCATAGCCTGGCCATGACCCATATACCTATGGGAGCTACATATGAAAGGCTGGTACAGATGGCGTTACTACATGAGGAGGATAAAGGCAAGAAGGAGACAAAGGCGGAAGGGTCTCAGGGAAAGAAAGAAGATTTACAGCCTAAGAAAATAGACTTTAAGAAGGACGGGAAAAACAACAAAGCTCGCGAAACAAGAAAGTGTAATTTCTGTGGTGTGGTTGGACATGTGGTGAAAGACTGCAGGAAGAAGAAGGCAAAGATGAATGGTGGTTGCTTTCATTGTGGAGAAACAAGACACATAGCTAAGGACTGCCCTAAGAGGCGAGGGCAGGCGCAGAAAGCTGCATCCACTTCGGGTGGACAAGTTCATGCACTGGAGGCACCTCCTCTGCAACAGCGAGGTAGAAATACTTCTGTAGAAAGTGTAGTTTATCTTTACAATCACCCAGTTCGCACTTTATTTGATTCTGGTGCATCACACTCCTTTATTTCATCTGCTTTAGTAGAATCTCTGCACCTAGAGACTAGTATGGTAGAGGATCCCTTGGTTGTCTCCAATCCAATTGGAGGCCCAGCTTATTTGTCAATAATCTGTATGAATTTGAAAATCTCTATTCTAAGTGTAGAATTTAGATGTAGTACCTTTGTTTTGGGCTTCTCGGGGTATGGATTGATTTTGGGCATGGACTGGCTATCCAGTAATGGTGCCATCCTTGATTGTGAGAAAAGAGTGGTTAGGCTCTTAACCCAACTCGGTAACACTCTGGAAATTACTTGTAATCCCTCGAATGTGGTTATGCTTAGTTATCTTGAATTGCTTGATGCTTCTGTTGAGAATTTGCAGTCAGTTAAGGTGGTCCGAGAATATTCGGATGTCTTTGATGAGGTGAAGGGCTTACCTCCGAAACGGGAAATAGACTTCCGCATCTATCTTGTTGACAATGCGAAGCCCGTTGCTTTGCCTGTTAGGCACATGGCTCCTAGGGAAAGGAAAGAGCTCAGTAAGAAGATTAAAGAGCTTTTAGAAAAGGGGTTCATTAGGCGGAGCATTTCAGAATGGGGCGCTCCAATGGTGTTCGCTACAAAGGCGGATGGTTCACTCCGTGTATGTGTTGACTATAGGGAGCTAAACAAGCCGACTAAAAAGAATAGGCACCCTCTCCCCAGAATTGACGATTTGTTTGACCAGCTTGTAAGAGCGTCGGTTTTCTCCCAACTTGATTTGGCGACCGGAATTCATCAGCTAAGGGCAGCTGATGATAGCATCGATAAGACAGCTTTCGAACCCCAGACGGATTCTTTGAGTGGCTTGTCATGCCTTTTGTCTTGACAAACGCACCCGCTTACTTTGTAGACCTAATGAGTAGGGTGTTCAGAGATTTCCTCAATATATTCGTGGTGGTCTTCGTAGATGATATTTTGATCTTCTCAAAAAATGAGGAAGAGCATGCTCAACACCTAAAGGCAATCATGGAGACTCTTAGAACACATCAGTTAAAAGATAAATTCTCCAAGTGCCACTTTTGGAGAGAAGAAGTGAGATTTCTTGGGCATATAGTGTCCAAAGAGGGGTTATCTGTAGACCCTGCAAAAGTAGTAGCGGTGCAAGATTGGAAGGCACCAAGGAATGCAACCGAGGTCCGAAGCTTCCTCGGGCTTGCAGGCTTTTATTGGAAGTTCATCAGAGATTTTGCAAAAATCTCAGCTCCTCTTACAAGTCTAACAAATAAGAATCTAGTTTTCTCTTGGGATTTGGATTGCGAGTTTGCTTTCAAACGCTTAAAAAGGGCTCTTACAACAGCCCCAGTTCTGACCTTGCCGGATGGAAGCAAAATGTTTACAGTATACACGGATGCATACGGGACAAGACTAGGCACTGTCCTAATGCAAGAAGGAAGGGTAGTAGCTTATGGCGGAAGACAGTTGAAAGTTCATGAAAGGAACTACCCAACCCACGACCTTGAGTTGGCCGCCATCGTCTTTACGCTTAAGTCTTGGCGCCACTATCTCCTAGGTGAGAAATTTGAACTGTATACTGACCATAAATCTTTGAAGTATCTCTTCTCGCAGAAGGACCTTAACTTAAGGCAACAAAGGTGGATGGAGTTTCTTGCCTCGTATGATTTCGATATTTCCTACACTCCTGGCAAGGGCAACGTAGTCATAGATGCCTTGAGTAGAAAGAAGCTAACGTTGAGCCCGCTATTTGTTGAAAGGCAAAGCCTAGAGTTTATAGCCAATTTTGACTTTAGGCCCTCCTCTGATTTTGTAACCGGTCTGTTAGCATCGCTAGAAGTGCGGCCCACTCTCTTAGACTCAATAGGGACCACACAACGAGAAGACCCTCAACTTGTAGAAGTGGTTGATAAGCTCGTTAAGGGTGAGACTTCTAGTCACCTCGATAGATACACCATCGACGACAAAGGGTGGTTAAGACGGGATGGAAGACTATGCGTCCCACAGGCAAAGGAGATGGTGAAGAAAGTTCTTGAGGAGGCACATCATTCCAAGATGACAATACATCTAGGCGGGGACAAAATGTACAAGGGCTTAGAGAGTTTTCTTTTGGAGTGGCATGAATAAGGACGTGGCAGATTTTGTTTCTAAGTGCATGATTTGCCAACAAGTCAAGGCGGAGCAGAAGAAGCCTGGTGGTGTGCTCCCTCCTCTAGAGGTCCCACAGTGGAAGTGGGATAGCATTTCAATGGACTTCATTAATGGGCTGCCTAGGTCTAGAAGAGGATACACTAGCATTTGGGTAATAGTGGATAGGCTTACTAAAAGCGCCCACTTTTTACCTGTCAAGAGTAGAAGGACTACCTCGTCTCTAGCATCTCTTTATCTTAAGGAGATAGTTCGACTCCATGGAATACCTTCCAGCATTATTAGCAACAGAGATCCTATCTTCACAAGCGAGTTTTGGCGGAGTCTGCAAGAAGTTGTAGGCACACAGTTATGTTTGAGCACGGCCTATCACCCCCAAACCGATGGTCAGACGGAAAGGGTGAACAGGATTTTGGAAGACCGTGTCGATCGCCCACTTGTTGGTGGGAGTCTACTGACAAGCTCATACTTGGACCAGATATGATCCGAGAGACTTCAGAGAAAGTAGACTTGATAAGAAGAAGAATGAAGACAACCCAAGACAGACAAAAATCCTACGCAGACAAGAGAAGGACCGACCTTGAATTTGAGGTTGGGGACAGGGTTTTCCTTAAGGTGTCTCCTTTAAGGAACGTCGTTCGCTTTGGATCCATAGGGAAGCTAGCACCAAGATTTGTAGGGTCGTTTCCTATCATCGAGAAGATTGGGAAGATGGCCTACAGGTTAGAGTTACCCGAGAGACTGGCCGGAGTTCACAACATCTTTCATGTTTCTCACCTCCGGAAGTATCTACATGAGTCAGCGGAAGTGATAGAGCCAAACATTCTAGAAGAAGCTGAAGTAGAACGCGAAGCAACTGTGAGGAAAGTTCCAACTCGCATCTTAGGAACTGAAGTGAAAAAGCTATGCAACCGCGAGGTCAAACTCGTCGAAGTTCAGTGGAGCGACGCCGAGGAAGACGCGACTTGGGAAACTGAGGATAGAATACGCGCAGCCTACCCTTTTCTTTTTGAGGGTACATTTTTGATCTCTCTTTTTCCTTAAATTCATGTTAGTATCTATCTTTTTAGGTATATCTCCCCGACCTTACCCTTTTATCCTTAGGTGGAAACCCCTTTGGATGTAAACATGTAATTGAAACATGTTATGGATGATGGTTGTAAGTGGTTGCAAATGTTTGCTAGTGGTTGCTCGTGGATGCATATACACACACAATCTAGGGTTTTAGATCGGCTCAGTCACTTCATATTGCATATGCATATATGTGTTTATGTTTGTATATGGTTGAAGCTTAATATGTTGTCATATGGATGTCGCATTTGTTTAACTGATTGCGCACTCATGTAGAATTATGAATAGGAAAAAGTTTGCATACATAATGGATTCATGACACTTACATAATTTGCATTAAGGAGGTCAACTGAATCAGTAGACCGCCTGATTTTTGCATTAGATAAGGACATGTACACACGCGATGCATATGATCATGAAGCATTAGAAGTCTTTTAAGGACAATGGACGCTCGTGTTTGATGATTGAGTAGATGGACATTTGGATGGTAGGATATATGTTCTCCTAGACTTGGAGATTTCAGGGACGAAATCCTTTAAGGAGGGGAGAATGTAACACCCCGTATTTCTGTTAACACTAAAGTTGCTAATACAAAAATAAATGTGTAAAGGGGAGATGTATCTAATGTGTATACAAGAATAATAATAAATGTGAAAAGGGGAGATGTATCTAATGTGCATACAAAAATAATAATAAATGTGTAAAGGGGAGATGTATCTAATGCATACATATTTATATGGATTGATAAATAATAGTAAATGTACATTAAGAAAGAAATGGTAAACATAATTGGCTTCTCTTTACAACGGACGACTCTGGTTAACCCTAGCTTCATCGACGGCTCAAATTAACTTGCAACTCTATAAAAAGACCTTAGGTCTCAAATTAAAAATTCACAAAAAAAAAAGAATAAGAATTGGAGCCACCATGTTGTCTGCTGAGAACTAGAGGGAGCCTCCACTTGAAAGAGACGAGCAACATAGCGAATACAAACTAAAAGATTAAAAAGCAACAACAAATTAGAATCAAAGCAACGTCTTCCCAAAGGAAAGCTTTGCAAATTTAGAATTTCAGAACTCATAAAACAAGACCGTCTACGATTGTAAGTTTAGCTACATTTTTTGAATTCGAATTAATATGAATATCATGTGTTGCGATGAAATGATAATAGTACGATACTCGTTATGTTATTAATATAAGTTTGTGATTTGAATTATGTTTTATAACATTAATCTATGCCAGTGATTTGATTCTATTATCATCTTAAATTTGGGATTATTGGATTAGGTTATTTGTATAAGCATGCACTTGGATTGTAACATCTTATGAGAATTGTGTAGTTTATTATGCAAGTTTATGTAGTGAAGTTATGCGACCAATTGTCAAATCTATATGTTCATGTTTATGCAAAACTCATGCCATGTTCACACTTATCATATGTTGGGATTAATTTGCAAGTATGTTTAAATCTATGTTACTAATTAACACATGTGTATGTTGATTAGCCTATGTTGCTAACTCACATATACGTATATTGATTTGCCTATGTTGCAAATTAACATATGTATATGGATTAGCTCATATTGCTAATTCTCATGTATGTTGTTAATACGGCCTATGTTAAAAACACATATATGTTGAGTTAGCCTATAAGTGCAAGTTCATACCTATGACATTATAATGTTTATGTTAGTCTTTTTGCAAGTTTGTACCTATGACATTATAATGTTCATGTTAGTTATTTTGCAAGTTCACCCCTAAAATGTTCATGTTAGTTATTTTGCAAGTACACCCTATTATGTTCATATTGATTATGCCATCAATACCAAAGTTATACCCTTGTCATGTTTATGCTAATTTATGCCAATTTGCGTATATTAAATTTGGCTAAGTTTTTAGCCTAGTACTTTACACCAAAAATCAAGTGAACGTAAATTACGCTGAGATGGTTAGCCTAATATTGGACGGGTAACATTCGGTTAAAATGATAATTTTAGGAAAACTTTCCATAAATTGGTCATTAATCACATAAGTGATTTATGGCATAAAAAGGCATTAATTACCTTAATTAATGAGATTAATTGGAAATGAATGTGACAGTAATTTGAATATTTTCTAATTTACATATTGGTCATAAATCACATAAGTGATTTATGTCATAAAAAGGCATTAATTACCTTAATTAATGAGATTAATTGAAAATGAATGTGACAGTAATTTGAATTTGAATAATTTACTTAATTAAAATGTAAATTAGAAAATACGGACGCGCTTAATCTGACGTTGGATTGAGTTGTGACGTAAACCTGCCCGGACCCGCCCGGCTGTCCAGTTGTCACAACAATAGCTATCCAATGTGAGAGGTTAAGGCATGGGGCCCAATAAAGACCCAAGGTTAAACTGAGTTGTAGCGTAAGACTGCCCGGACCCAACCGGCATACAGGCAGCCACAACAATATCTGTCTAATCTGAGAGGTTGGTGCTCTAATAAGACAATTAGAGTTGAGTTAGGACTGATAGGGTTAAGTCAATTTAATAAATACTTAACCAAATTCAACATGTTAAATAATTTGGATTGGTGGGGGTTAGGTTCATTCAGACACTTAACCACTTAACATGTTTGACTAGAAAACCTAGTAACGGGGACCCGTTTCAGCAGTAACCCAATTAGGTTTCATGGTACCCTGAACTAGGCAGGGTGGGGCACGATTACTGGGCTGATTGTAAGCGGTTAATAGCGACGGCGGTTGGTGCACAGTGTGGGTTCTAACAGAGCGCGGGCGTGCACACACTCTGGAGCAGACAAGTTAGGGCACTAGAGCATCAGTAGTATACCCTATGCATGCTACAATTGTGTCGGGGCCGCCACCATGGGACTTGATACACCCCATGGTGGGACCAGCATAGGTATCTACCATATAGGGCCGTAGGACACATGTGAATATACGAGTAGGAGCCGATCTTTTAAAGAAAGAGAAAGGGATCACTTCACCCCAATCACGGGGTGCCTGTTGGTATAAGAATTAGTAGGTGCAGAGATAGAGATTTAAAATAGGGTGCGAAGGGTTGTTCGTTTTAGGACACCTTATCTAGTTCTAGGATAGTCTATTATCCTGATATCGTCCTGTTCTCACTTTATGCAAGTCATGATCTTTTTATTATTAACATTCTAGGAATATAGCTAGACTTACCAGACTTATGTCTGACCCATTTTCCTTTCGTCTTATTTTCTTCTGTCCCCCCCCCCCCCAAGGTCCACAGGGAGGAAACACCGCAGCTTAGTCAGTTTTTCATCCAGCTTTATTTATGTTTCATGCTTCTTTAACTTTTAAAATCAAGACAGTATTATGGTTGTAATAATTGGAAGTTTGTTTTGAGGCAATGTTGGAAATGTTCTGTTTGAACACATATTTATGATAATAAAAGTCTGTTGGTTTTTCCGCTGCTTATTTATATGTGTTTATATTTGTCTTGTGTTTTATCTGTGTCTTTTACTTATAAACCTCCACCAAAATTAAGGCATTCCCTTTGTGAGTGACCTTAACGGAGGTGGGGTGTTTCAACCATTTAATCTTCCAACTGCTTTCCAATGATCTATACCGGGATTGCTATTATATCATGCAAGTTTACATATTTCATATGATGTGTCAGATCTCGTGCAATGCATAACATACATTATACTTCTAATTGTGCTTGCATATTCGAGTTGAGCAATGCCTCTTCACTCATTTTTATTGAGACTAACACTTGAGTCCATTAGGGTACTGATGTCCTTAATTTTTAGATGCTCATACTTTTGATGTAACTTTTTAACTTAATGCGCTTGAATTAGTGCATAGCCCACACTAACTTTATTTACTTTTATACCCAAAATTGTATCAACTTCATTCAAATCTTTCGTTCTGAATTTTGAAGTTAGATATCTTTTGGTTTCTTTTAACCCTTTCTTGTTAGTGCCAAATATTAATAAATCATCTACATATAAATAAAATGATTACTTCATGTTCCTCAGCAAATTTGGAGTAGATACATTTGTCTGTGCTATTATATATAAAACCATTTTGAAGTACTACCGAGTCAAATTTTTTGTTCCATTCTTTAGGTGCTTGTTTTAATCCGTAAAATGATTTTGTTAGTTTGCAAACATTTCTTTCATTTCCAAAAAATAACAAAACCCTTAGGTTGTTCCTTGTAAACTTCTTCATTAAGTTCACCATTTAGGAAAGTTGTTTTAGCATCCGTTTGGTAGATATGCAATTCAAAGATTGATGATAAAGCTATTAGTACTCTAATTGATGTAATTCTTGCATCTGGAGCATATGTATCGAAGAAATCAATTTATTCATTTTATCTAGATCCCTTGTCTACTAATCTAGCTTAAAACTTTGCACAGTTTGCACACTACCATCATTGTTACATTTTCTTCGAAACACCCATCTGCAACTAATAGGTTTTGACCCATGAGCAGGTCTATCAATACTCAGGTATTTCTTAATAAGACTGTGTCCATTTCATCATTAATTTCCTCCTTCCCAAAAGCGGAGTCTCTAGAAATCATAGCTTCTTCGTAAGTTTTTAGGTCATCTTCAATATTCAGCACTGTAGGAATTTTGTCAATGACATCATCTCTAGTTCCCTCTACAAGAAATTCTGTAGCTTAAGAAGTAAAATCTAGACCAAAAAATTTAACTTTCCTAATTCTTTGAGTCTTTCTTATTTCTGCTTGTTCTTCTCTCACCTTCCTTTTATTCTTAGCGGAGGGTTTAGAAGTATCCATTGGTGTTTGAACGTTGATGGGGTCTATGACTGATATGCAATTGAATCATCTTTAAGTTGATTTTCCATAAACTCAACATCCCTTGATTCAACAATCATGTTTGAGGATAAATATAGTAGTCTATATGCTTTAGAATTTTTAGCATATCCTACAAAAAAACTTTTTAAAATCTTGGATCAAGTTTAGTTCATTTCGGATCAATCACTCTATAATAGACAGTACATCCCTACACCTTTAGGTATCTTATATTAGGTTTCAACAATTCCACAGTTCGTAAGGAGAAATCTTAGCTTTTCTTGAGGTGATTCTATTGTGCAAATGAAATGTAGATAGTAATGCTTCACCTTACAAATTAAGTAGTAATTTTGCATTTAACAACATAGAATTTACCATACCAACCAAAGTTATGTTTTCCCTTTCAGCCAACCCATTTTGTTGTGGCATGTAAGGGGCTGTGTGTTGATGAATACTCCCACGTTCTTCACAAAAGTTAGAAAATCCAATGGAGAAATATTCTCCTCCTCTATCGCTACATAGGACCTTTACTTTCCCACATTTATGATTTTCAACTTCTGTTTTATAGCGTTTAAACATGTCAGATGCTTCATCCTTATTTCTAAGCAAATAGACACATGCGTAGTTAGAAAAGTCATCAACAAAAGTTAACAAAATACATTTTTCCACTTCTTGTTAAAACTCTATTTAATTCATATATATCAGAGTGAATTAAATTCAAGAGTTTTGATTTTCTTTCAACACGTGGGAATGGTTTACTTGTAATCTTGGCTTGTATGCGGATTCACATTTATCATGCTTGCCATTATTTACAAAAATATGACCATGTTTTGCCATATACAGATTTCACATTTCTTAGAGTGAACTAAATTCTCCTCTTTCGATAATTGAGAATGGTTACCTTGTGATCTTCGCAGAATAACTCTTTAAATCATGTGAATACGGATAATACGATAGTTATAAATTGTATCTCAAATAAAAAAGGAACAAAAAGTGAATAAACCATATTCGATGAGAACAAAATACCTATTAGCGAACTTTTCTGATTGATACATAAAGATGTATGTTGTCAAAAGTATGAAGGCGTCAAAATGGTGTAGAAGTGGGAATTTGAACCAGTATAAAATTCTTACTATCTTCTTACTTTATTTTTACTACACTATCTTTCTAATATCAGTTGTTATGTGATTATATTCATGCATGTGTTTTAATTTTCCATAATAGTGCTTGGAATTTTCAAGTACAATGATAAGAAAATTAAAACACTATACATCCCCTTTAGTTCAGAATACCCTTAAGAATCATTTGATACAGTATACATTATGCTATCTCACCTAGCATTATCCCATCCACTTTTGGTATTAAAGCACGTAGTTTTCAAAAACTCATAATCTGATTTATACAACATCGTGTTGTATAACTTGATGACAATAACCCATGATTCAATGTATTAATGATTCTACCATGGAAAATTGTGGCTTAATGGTTGGACGGCTATAATTTGATATGTAATGTGGAGGATTATAATCCAAATGAATGAATCACTGGAGGAAAAACACAAGACAGACTATGATATACTATGACTAATAATGATCCTTGGGAATTGTCTCAAACCACAAAGACCTCAAAGGGGAGTTATAGGATCAGGTGAGCACGTGATGCTAGGTAGGTGGAGAGCATGAGGTTACATTCTCAAGTATTGTTTTATTTGTTTTTATTGCTTACTTTTTACTGTGTAGCATTATGGGCAAGGACGGACCTACCTTAGGCTTACTGGGGGTTGCCGCCCCCACTCATGTTTTTACTAATTTATACTAACTATCAAACATAACCAATCATAAGTAAGTTAATTCACCTTTATTTACTTTTCTTTTTCTGATACTTTCCCTGTAGGAGTTTAATGTGATTATTTGAACCATGTATTACAAATTCATACTTACAATAACTTAGCCATATATATTGTTGTCATACCTTTTTTTTGTTTTTTCCTTATGAGTTCAAATATTTGTAGTACATAGTTATTGATACTAAATTACTAACTAGTATTTCTTAACTTATAACTAGCACAAAAATCATGTAAGTCCTATTGCTTGTAATTTTTAAGTTACTTACTTAAAGTTCAATTATTTGTAGAAAATTTAAATTATGTTATTATAGAACTAGTAAGCATTAACATTTTTATAAAACCGAGAAAACGATTATTCGTGTTTTGGGTTAACACTATTTGAATTTTATCACATACTCACTTAGAATGCGAAGTGATGAATGTCTTATATGTGGTTTTCAAAAAAATTCTAAAGAATCATTCTAAGGAAAAACCTGATAAAAGGTAGGGTCTATCATCAATATTTTCAAAAATACTATATGATGGTTATATCGTTCTTTTCATATATTCGTTTGTGTGCGTTCGCGCATGTGGAAATCAAAATATAAGTTTTTGTCCCTATTGTACCGATTTCCTGTGTACGTCCCTAATTATGGGTACTACTAATGTCATATTCTATTCAGAGACGTTTGCTTATTTGAGTTTATTATCAGTTGTATAAAATCTATTACTTTAGTTATATTGCAATATGAATCTGGGTACTCTGATTTATTTGGTTCATTCAGTTATTATTACCTGGCTTGTTTTATATTTTTGCAAGGACTATTATATTTTATTCGAATACAATATGAGGTATATTGTAACGACCCGGAATTCGCCCGACCCCAATCGATCGCAAGATCGATGAAGACCGTTCAAAACCCGCGTACGTTAACTTTGGGCATACAACACATCAGAACAACAACACAGACTTTTATAACATCAATAATAAATGTTACATCAGAGTACAGAATATATCAGAGTACATCAATAAATAATACAGCGGAAGATACATTTACAATAAATTAAATACATTGCAGCGGAACTAATCTCAACAGAAGGCCATCAATATTCTGGACTCAGCTTCAGACTTCAATCCAGGATCCTGCTTAACTATATCTGCAAAAAGCTACTCGACTACCCGTGTGGAAAGAGGGCACCCGAGTTTGCAAAGTGAAACAAACTACAGTCGTGGGACTGGTGTGAGAATTCTATACTTAACTTATCTAATAAGTAGGCTAATCACAGGTGTAACAACCCGCATTCTACGCATCGGAGGATCGTAGAATATTTATTTCTTTCTTATACGAAGTCGTATGGTCATGTGGCTTTGGGAAACGACTATTGGGTTTATTTCCCATGTTCATGATTTTTATCGATTTTTAAATGACCGTTTTGCCCCTAACTGATCTTGTTTCGTCCATAACTTTTGATTGGAAAGGAGTTTTTACCGGAAACCACTTCCATTGGATTTGAATGATGGTTTCTCTTTCCGTAGAGTAGTTACTTTAGCCAAACGGACTTACCGTTTGGGAGATATGGCTGAAACAAGGTTTAGAAGGTGAAAAACAGCTTAATTGGGCTAAACCGGGTGATTAACAGCTAGGCCCAATAGGGGATTTCGGGTTTAGAGGTATTTGAGGGCTGCTAGGGTTTAGAAAACGATTTTTCATTCATTTTCCAGCCACCACAAACCTCCTTTGAGCTCTAGCCATGGCCTCCACCTTCTAATTTCATCCCAAATCGTCTCTAATCACTTTCTAATCGAAGATTAAGCAAAACTACATCAAATCAAGGGAGAGTAGCACCAAATCAGAGAGAGAGCTGCTGGAACACGTAGGGATTGGATCCAAATCAGAGATTATTTCAGATCTAAAGTTTGTTTGTGGCTAAGGTGAGTGATTTGCATTGTTTTCACTAATTACGGCTAATTATGGTAATTAGCGAAGATTAGCGAAATTATGGCTCAGAAAAATCTAGAAAAATTCCTAAAATTATAAAACATCATTTTATGCCTCTGATATGAATTTGGGTTTATTTCGACTAATTTTGTAAATCTTGGAATTTGGGGGATTAAGGGGTGATTAGTGGGAATTAGCGAGTTTATGCATGTTAAAAATACGGAAAAATATTCATAAATTCTGAAATATTGTTTTAGACCTCTGATGTGAATTTGGAATAATTTGGTTAAGTTTTGCTAATCATATTATAAGTTTCACCCAAACATGCTTAAGGGAAAATATGGGGTTTTGGCTATGTTTGATCCATTTTAACCTATCATATTATTGTTTTGGTGTTTGTGGTTGATTATACATGTTGCTATGATTGTATGGTATGCTTTGTGATTGATTAGAATAGTTGGAATGGTCAAAAACGTCGTCGAATGGCGTAAAATGTTTGCTGGAAAAGTTACAGAAAAGCAGTGCAGTGTTTCGGATCGGATCGGGTGGATGGGCTCGGACCGGAGCGGACTGAGCAAAGTATCACCGAACCGAACCGAAGCTTGACACAGGAGAGAGTGGCAAAAAGGAAGGCCACCATTATATGAACCGTAACGGATCGGCTATAGAGACCACGACCTGATGGTGGGAGGAGCTCGAACCCGAACCGCGCCACGTACTGGAACACCCGATCCGCTTGCACGATCCGAGCCGTGGAGCATGGAGCACGATCTGAAGATGGTCCACGACTCTGCCAGCAGCTCCGACCCGAACCCATGGATGGAGATGGACTTGGAGACCCCGACCCGACCCGTTGAGGTGTTGATGATCCGAACCGCCACCAGGTGGATACCACGAGCCGAACCGTGTGATGATGGGAGCTGGAGACCGAACCGAACCGATGGCTAGGAGGGGACCCGAACCGACCCGGTGATGACCAATAACCCAAGATGCAAAGGTAGTCCAAATGAGAAGTTAGAGCTCAAGATCCAGACGGGAACTAATGAGTTCACTTCGTGATTGGGCTTTGCTGCGGGACGTGTGCAATGGGGTTGTCGGTATTCATAACTTTGATTCACCACTTAGAGATGGATAGTGGGCTTGTAGTGATAGTTACACGGGATTGGATTCCGTCATGGCCCAAAGTATTAGGTGACCAAAGTAGTGGATATCGTATGCTTTACGCACTGAGTGAGGGATGTGAGGATGATTGCTATGCTTGATTGTTTGACACCACTATGACATGCACACCCCCACCCCCGTATCTCTTACACAGTATGTTAGTGGCACCTTAGAGTATTGTACAGTATGTGGTGCTAACTCTTTGGTTGCAGGTTCAGGTTCAGGTATGATTGGATTATACCTGTTATTATTCTGTTTAGATGCTTATCGCTCATACTTGGCTTTATGTCTGACCCAGAGTTTTATGTCTCTACTTATTACTCTGGGTGCTCACACGAACAGACTAGAGACATGTTAGCTGGTGATGCGCGAGTAGCTGATTCAGAGGCTAGCAGGAGGCTTCCACATATGATATATAGATATTCTCCGTGTGTCGTTAGTGGTCGCTACTTGGGCATTAGTAGTGTACCTCCTTTATCTTACTTTTTCTTTTTGAGACAGTTTGGAAAGTTGTAATAAGCTGTATTTTGGATTTCCGCTGCTATGATGCTTAGTTCTGGTTTTCAGCTTATGCATTGTCTCTCCTGTTTTATGTCAAGTATGTTATTATTATATTTTGTTCTATGCGCTGTGAGACATATTACAGGTTCCTTGATTAGCCCATTCTCTTCTTTCTTTTTCTTCTGGCGACCGTCCCGTGCTAACTGGACATGTGTACAACGCACTTTTGGAGTAAATGTCGGTTGGTGCGGGGCGGGCCGTCACACTTGGTATCAGAGCTCTAGGTTGCGTAGTTAACCTAGGGAAAGACACTAGGGAGAGATAGTACGTATACGAGAGCGCGTATTTGTGATTACTTTGGTTTTCGAAAGCTATATATATACTATTATTAGTATAAGAATGAAGTCGTACTGCACTAGCACCACTATGGGGTCGTTAATCATTTCCCCTTTTACAGATTGACGATGAGTCGATATGCTAGAGGTGCTGGTAGAGGAGCCAATAATGGGAATGCTACTGACATGAGGGCGATGTTTACTGACCTCATGAGAGACATGCTTAGAGAAGTGCAAGGGGCAGTTCCCAATTCCGGAGTTGGTGTTGGCCTAGTAGTGCAGGCGCCTAGGGTCGATTTCGCCAAGTTGTGCAAGGATTACACTAACCTTGTTGGGAAGTCGTTCCACGGAACGGAGTCGACCACAGATGTTCAGGATTGGTTGGATAGCTATGATCGTATCTTCGACGACTTGGGTCTTGAGGATGCGATGAAGAGAAGGCTAGCGTCTCGTCAGCTGCAAGGGCGAGCGATGAATTGGTGGAATGCCATTAGAACAGCTACTCCAGAAGATCAAGTTACTTGGAATCAGTTTAAGACTCGCTTTTGTGATAAGTTTATTCCAGCTGCTCATAAATCGGAACTGTTCAGGAAGTTCTTGGAGCTTAAGCAGAATGGTAGAGCAGTCTCGGAGTATATCGCTGAATTTGACACTCTATCGAAATATGGATGGTCCCTTATCGATACAGTCGAAAAGAAGAACGAGAAGTTCATAACTGGCTTGGATGGGTACTTGGGGGAAAGACTTATAAACCATATCGATGAGACGTTCGAGTCCATTGTAGGAAAGGCATTAAGGTCAGAGAGCCTTTTCCCTAAGTCGAAGGCCGAAGTTGCTATTGCATCTACAGAGGAGCCAAAGCTGCAAGCAGGCGGTGAAGGCAAGAAGAATTCTCAGAACAAGAGGAAGCAGAACCCGACCAAGGATGGTCAGAATAAGAAAAATAAGAAAGATGGCGAATGCTTTAGTTGTGGCAAGAAGGGCCATTACGCCAGAGATTGTCGAGAAAAGCCTGGGGAAAGGAAGTGCTTTAACTGCGGCCAGGCGAGACATCACAAGGATGATTGCCCACAACCTCCTAAGGAGAAGCAGATTGTGAAAGCGTATGCTATTAACGTTGTTCCTTCTTCGTCAAATGCCCCAACTGCGGCGCAGAAGGAAAAAGGTGTCGTTATTCGAGGTATGCTTTCTATTTAAGATGTTTTGATCGGGTTTTGTTTGACAAACCTGAGTTAGTCGATAGACCTTTAGTAGTGACGAACCCGATTGGTGGTCCGACTAGTTTTGGCATGATTTGTTAATGTGGTCTTATCGGGTCATGGATGTATGTTTCCTTGTGATTGCTTTGTTTTGGGCTTTACTGGGTTTAGCATTATTGTGGGGAGTCGATCTACTCCAAAGGAATAGGGTGGTATTAGGTACCTACCTAGTGATGGCGATAGTAACTGGAGTTAAGGAAGCTAAGAAGTTATCATTGTAATAAGTTCTAGTTGTCTCTGGGAGGCAAATGAGTACTCCAGTGCTAGATTGTTTTGCTTGTATCACCTCATGTGGATTGTCCGAACTCGGAGGAGATGTTCCTTGGGTGCTTGTCTGATATTGGTTTAGGCCTTTGGGGCTTGTGTTTGGGGAATGTCGATTTCGACTAGGATGGGTTGCGTGAGGGGTAAATAGTTGTTGTGATTTTTCATTGGATGATATCTTGGTTTACTCGAGGAGTGATGGGCAGACGGAACATGATAAGACTGTTCAATGGTATAGACTTCCCAAAGTTAGACTCGATAGGGTTATGAGATTGCTCGAGTGGAACTCGGGAAAGATGCAAAGTAATGGATTGTTTAGGACCCTATGTTGATATTCTCTATTGGATAGTAGAACTTTGAAGGAATAGGATGTGTTCGTTGATCATGAAAGATACAACGAAGATTAGAGCGATTCAAGTTGGACTTGAACTCGTAAAAGAAAATAGGTGTTCGTTGATCTTGGAGATGCAACGAATAGGGAGACGACTCACGTTGGACTAGAGTTTGTCGGTACTCAAGACTGGGTCTGAGTTATAGATTGACTCGAGTTGGACTCGAGAAGGCTGCAAGGAATTGGATTCAGCTCGAGTTGGACTCGAGAGGGCAGCAAGATAATGGATAGACTTGGGTTGGACTCAAGTATTTTAGGAGGACTAAAAGCAGGGGTATCTGGGGACGCCCGTTACCTTGGATCTGTTGGACGTGATCTAGTTATCCTTGGAGGATAAACGTGCGTTGGACGTACGGTAGTCCGATTGGAGGCTGGGCTTCCATTAGTTTAATTATCCTTGGAGGATAAACGTACGTTGGACGTACGGTAGTCCGAAGGGAGGCGGGGCTTCCATTGGCCTGGGATTGGTTGGACCAGTCAAGTAGGCATCGGTGTATGTATGGAGGCTGGGCTTCCATTAGTTATTGATGTTGGTTGGACCAGACATACTAGAATCGACATATTGGGATTGGTTAGACCAATCATGTAGGTGTCGATGTGTTTATGAATTTAGCAAGTGATAGGTAGGACTTGTTTGATGGATGTTATGGTTGCTATGTTGTTCCTATTTTTTTCCTTGAGTAAACTATCACCTGTAGGGTTCCAGCGATGGTGAACAAAGTGATTGTAGTAGGACTATGAGCCAGTGCAGTAGAGTCATCATGACTCGAGGGTCAAAGTGGACATAGTAAAGGATTAGTAAAACTATGAGCCAGTGCAGTGGAGTTGTTATGACTTCATGGGGCAGAGTGGACATAGCAAAGGACTAGTGACTATGGATCAGTGCAGTGGAGTCACCATGACTCCATGGGGCAGAGTGATCATAGTAAAGGATTTGGGTGCGGTAATAGTTGCATTGAGTAGGAGACATGCCAGTTTAGGGGTTTTGTTTCTAGGATGGAAGCAACTAAAGTATATCACAGGATATGATCTCAGGCCCAAGAGTGAATTGGATTCAGAAACACTAGTAAGCTTGACGATTAGATCGATTTTGATTGAGTGGATTGTTTCTAGTTAGAAGGACGATCCTAATCTATTGTAAACCATTTCTAGGGTAGAGATGGGTATCGATGGAAAGAGAAGGATCAAGTAAGGATTTGATCGAGAAGGGTGGCTTCGAAAGAATAAGGGACTAGTTGTACCCAACGTAGATGGACTGAGAGGTGAAGTGCTTAGAGCATATCATCACTCGAAATTGACTATACATCCCAGTGGTAACAAGATGTATATAGACATAGAGCAGATCTACTACTGGGAAGGGATAAAGAAAGACGTTGGGAAGTTTATGTCCAAATGCATAAATTGCCAGTTAGTTAAAGCTAAGCAAAAATAAGCCTAGTGGTTTGTCACAACCGTCACAACCGTTGAAAACAAGTCTCAATGGATTTCATTGATGGTTTACCAAGAACTAGGTCATGTCATGATGGTATTTGAGTGAATTGTATATTAGAGAATGAAGGCTACCCAAGATAGGCAGAAGACTTATCTCGATAAGAGACGAAGAGATTTGGAATTCTTCGTTAACGACTTGGTGTTCGTCAAGATCTCTCCATTGAGAATGTGATTCGGATTGGTTGGAGAGGTAAGTTAGCACAAGATTTGTTGGCCCATTCCCAGTCCTCGAGCAAGTTGGGAATTTGGCGTATGAGGTAGAGCTACCTGACAAGATGGCGGGAGTTCACAACGTATTTCATGTTTCCCAGTTAAGGAAATTCGTGCATGACCCTAGTGTGCCTATTTCACCTGATCAGTTGGATAACATCGAAGTTGAACTCGAGGCGGTTGGGAACCGCAAGTCTATGCGTATTGTTAGGAACGATACGAAGCAGCTTCGAAGGAAGGCGGTGAAACTAGTTAAAGTCCAGTGGGGTGAGAATGAAAAAGACTGTACTTGGGAAACAGAGGAGGATATAAGGAAGAAGTATCCAGAATACTTTGCCTGGTAAGGTTTTGGTAGTGATAGTTTCTTCCCTTGTTAGTAAACCGCATGCTAGGATAGAATTGTTTTGCATGTTGATTGTGTTTTATGGTTGATAGGCATGCGGGACCCTTTGTGTGTTTTGGTTAGGGAATTTCGGGGGCGAAATTTCTTAAGGCGGGGAGAATGTAACAACCCGCATTCTACGCATCGGAGGATCGTAGAATATTTATTTCTTTCTTATACGAAGTCGTATGGTCATGTGGCTTTGGGAAACGACTATTGGGTTTATTTCCCATGTTCATGATTTTTGCCGATTTTTAAATGATCGTTTTGCCCCCAGTTGATCTTGTTTTGTCCATAACTTTTGATTGGAAAGGAGTTTTGACCTAAAACCACTTCCATTGGATTCGAATGATGGTTTCTCTTTCCGTAGAGTGGTTACATTAGCCAAAGGGACTTGCCGTTTGAGAGATATGGCTGAAACAAGGTTTAAAAGGTGAAAAACAGCTTAATTGGGCTAAACTGGGTGATTAACAGCTAGGCCCAATGGGGGATTTCGGGTTTAGAGGTATTTGAGAGCTGCTAGGGTTTAGAAAACAATTTTTCATTCATTTTCCAGCCGCCACAAACCTCCTTTGAGCTCTAGCCATGGCCTCCACCTTCTAATTTCATCCCAAATCATCTCTAATCACTTTCTAATCGAAGATTAAGCAAAACAACATCAAATCAATGGAGGGTAGCACCAAATCAGAGAGAGAGCTGTTGGAACACGTAGGGATTGGATCCAAATCAGAGATTATTTCAGATCTAAAGTTTGTTTGTGGCTAAGGTGAGTGATTTGCATTGTTTTCACTAATTACGGCTAATTATGGTAATTAGCGAAGATTAGCGAAATTATGGCTCAGAAAAATCTAGAAAAATTCCTAAAATTCTAAAACATCATTTTATGCCTCTGATATGAATTTGGGTTAATTCCGACTAATTTTGTAAATCCCGGAATTTGGGGGATTAAGGGGTGATTAGTGGGAATTAGCGAATTTATGCATGTTAAAAATCTGGAAAAATATTCATAAATTCTGAAATATTGTTTTAGACCTCTGATGTGAATTTGGAATAATTTGGTTAAGTTTTGCTAATCATATCATAAGTTTCACCCAAACATGCTTAAGGGAAAATATGGGGTTTTGGCTATGTTTGATCCATTTTAACCTATCATATTATTGTTTTGGTGTTTGTGGTTGATTATACATGTTGCTATGACTGTATGGTATGCTTTGTGATTGATTAGAATAGTTGGAATAGTCAAAAACGTCGTCGAATGGCGTAAAATGTTTGCTGGAAAAGTTACAGAAAAGCAGTGCAGGCTTTCGGATCGGATCGGGTGGATGGGCTCGGACCGGAGCGGACTGAGCAAAGTATCACCGAACCGAACCGAAGCTTGACACATGAGAGAGTGGCAAAAAGGAAGGCCACCATTATATGAACCGGATCGGATCGGCTATAGAGACCACGACCTGATGGTGGGAGGAGCTCGAACCCGAACCGCGCCACGTACTGGAACACCCGATCCGCTTGCACGATCCAAACCATGGAGCATGGAGCACGATCCGAAGATGGTCCACGACTCTGCCAGCAGCTCCGACCCGAACCCATGGATGGATATGGACTTGGAGACCCCGACCTGACCCGTTGAGGTGTTGATGATCCGAACCGCCACCAGGTGGATACCACGAGCCGAACCGTGTGATGATGGGAGCTGGAGACCGAACCGATGGCTAGGAGGGGACCCGAACCGACCCGGTGATGACCAATAACCCGAGATGCAAAGGTAGTCCAAATGAGAAGTTAGAGCTCAGGATCCAGACGGGAACTAATGAGTTCACTTCGTGATTGGGCTTTGCTGCGGGACGTGTGCAAAGGGGTTGTCGGTATTCATAACTTTGGTTCACCACTTAGAGATGGATAGTGGGCTTGTAGTGAGAGTTACACGGGATTGGATTCTGTCATGGCCCAAAGTATTAGGTGACCAAAGTAGTGGATATTGTATGCTTTACGCACTGAGTGAGGGATATGAGGATGATTGCTATGCTTGATTGTTTGACACCACTATGACATGCACACCCCCACCCCCGTATCTCTTACACAATATGTTAGTGGCACCTTAGAGTATTGTACGGTATGTGGTGCTAACTCTTTGGTTGCAGGTCCAGGTTCAGGTATGATTGGATTATACCTGTTATTATTCTGTTTAGATGCTTATCGCTCATACCAGGCTTTATGTCTGACACAGAGTTTTATGTCTCTTCTTATTACTCTGGGTGCTCACACGAGCAGACTAGAGACAGGTTAGCTGGTGATGCGCGAGTAGCTGATTCGGAGGCGAGCAGGAGGCTTCCACATATGATATATAGATATTCTCCCTATGTCGTTGGTGGTCGTTACTTGGGCATTAGTAGTGTACCTCCTTTATCTTACTTTTGCTTTTTGAGACAGTTTGGAAAGTTGTAATAAGCTATATTTTGGATTTCCGCTGCTATGATGCTTAGTTCTGGTTTTCAGCTTATGCACTGTCTCTCCTGTTTTATGTCAAGTATGTTATTATTATATTTTGTTCTATGCGCTGTGAGACATATTACAGGTTCCTTGATTAGCCCATTCTCTTCTTTCTTTTTCTTATGGCAACCGTCCCGTGCTAACTGGACATGTGTCCAACGCACTTTTGGAGTAAACGTCGGTTGGTGCGGGGCGGGCCGTCACAACAGGACCAAGCCGCTAACGCGGAACGGGTTTACTCCATTGAATTTCCAGTGCATAAATAAAGTAAATCGTCAAATAACGCAATGCTTTTTAGAAAAATGAAACCATTATAAGACCCAGGTCCCATCACATAATGCAACGCACACCAGAGGATAGGGTTTTACCTTATAATGGTCAAAAAATGCTTGATACGTAAAAACGATATTATTATTAGTGTGTATATATATATTTAAAACATTCAAATATAATATCAATCCTAGACGGCATAGGTACCATATACTATGTCGCCGTACTAGTTATACAATCAAAACCGCAAGGGCGTATTGGGAATTGGGTTTCCATCATGAGATCGAGGCTAGGGATCGTCCTCTTCCGATCCGAGACACTCTAGCAAATGCCTCAGGATCCCCCGTAGTGAACCCTTGGATCTTCAGGGCCGGTCCCCGCCTATCGGCAGTAATATGCGGGGACATTTTTATGTAAATAAGAAATTATTTTCAGAAGTTACATAGTAAATAAAGTTTGTTCTTTTATTTGGAATTACCCATGCAAACATAACTTGCAAATAAAAAAAGGTACATTTTTATTTGTGTTCGACAACATAAATAAAACTAGAAAATAAAACATATATTGAAAATAAAGTTTTGTTCTTTATTGTGTGTTCAAAAATGTAAATATATTTTGAAATAAAATTTATTCTTTATTTGCATCCACCAATGCAAATATATATAGAATATAGGAATTGTTCTTTTATTTGTATTTACCAATGTAAATATATTGAAACAAATTATTCATTTGTATTCACTAATGCAAATACATACATATATTGAAAATAAAGTTTATTTCTTTGTTTGCATTTATCAATATATATGCATTGAAAATTAAGGTTTATCCTTTTATTTGCATTTATCAATGTAAATATTCAATGAAACTATAGTCTATTTTCTTTATCTACATTTTCCAACCCCAATGTACATACTTTTATACATTTAACAGAATTTGTTTAAATTATACTTTGAAAATAAATTTTGTTCTCTTATTTACATTCACTAATGTAAATAAAATTTATAAACAAAACTATTCTTTGTTTGCTTTCACAAATGTAAATGCTCATTTAAATAAATTTGTTTCTTTTATTTACATTCAATAATGTAAATACACTTTGTAAATGAGGTTCTTTTTACATGCACACAAATATACTTTTAAATAAAATAAAAGTCACATTGGTTATCTGCATTCCTTGTTGCAAATAAAACCTTAAAATAATGTTCATCTTTGTTTGCAATTCATTAATGCAAACAAATCATCAGATTGGAAATTATATTCTTGATTTATAATTTTGATATGAATAAGGATAGAATTTAAAAATTACATTTTAATAACTAAACATTCACATTTTTATCATTAAAGTAGAATAGACAAAAACACTCATTTTGTCTAAATTAAAAGAATAAAACAAAATATAGCATTGTCATGTTTATTAGATTTGAAACTCAAATTATTCATTTTTGTAAATTTATATTAGTTAAAAAACCAATTATTCATTTTTGTTAATTTACATTAGTTAAAAATAATTATTCATTTTAGCCAATTTATATTAGTTAAACAAAATTTTACATTTTGTTAGGAATATTCATTTTTGCCAAAATGAATTAGTTGTAGCAATTTATATATATATATATATATATATATATATATATATATATATATGTTGACAAGATATATACATGTCAAGATAGGATAGTTAAAACAAATATTTATCATTTTGTCTCATTTGAATTGCCAAAACAAAATAACCATTTTCGTTTAGAGTTTAAATTAGCAAAATAGAAATTGTCAATAGAGACAAAGTTATTATGCTTATTCATTCATTGCAATAGAGATATTTTCTTGTCATCATTATATATATTGTGTATTACACTTCCATTCACAAGTTACCCGACTTGTGTATGTGATTGGGACGATAATTTTTCACACATCGCCCAAGGACACAAATTAGTTTATCATTTTCTTGATTATTTGAAACCCCACACGGGTGTTGGGATGAAAATTTACTTACACTAATCCCAATATTTAGTTGTATGTTGATCGTTAGATCGACAGGCTGCGATGAGCGTTATTATTTAATTTTAACGCTTACACAGTGGAAATTACACTTTGGATGTAATGGATGACTTGATAATTATACTGTTATTGTCATATATATGATGTGTGTGAAACCATATAATCCAAATTATATGGTAAATGTTTGAGTCGCATTTCGATTCAAGTGTTCTTTTAAATAAGACTATTTTTACATTAGAAATCCTTTTTATATAAAGTGCATATATTTTCACAATATATTTTTAATCAACTATATGTTAAAACAAAGAATATTTGTAAAAGATAAAGATTTGTAAAATAAAGAATACTTCTCATTTAGAATCTTTTATATAAAGAATGTTTTTATGATTATTTTAAAATATGTTTTTGAAAGATTACTAGCACTTGCAATCATATTTTGTGATATGAAATAAATTGAGATGTGAAGTGGATTTATCGTGAACGGTGTTTTTGAACGACATTTGTCTTTTAATCCAATTTACATTGAAATTATTATTTGGAACTTATGAATCTATTTTATAGATTTAAAAAGGCATTTTTTAAAAATCAAGTTTTTCTAATTTAATATATTAAATAGGAATTAAGTGGAAATTCGATTGGTAATAATCGAAATGGGCTTCTATAAAAGAAGACCGATAATATATATGGAATTTAAGAGGCTTTGCCGTTATTCCATTTATATTATTAGTCCGATACAGAAATTTATATCGATTATGTATTGATTTGAAATCTGTGGAATTCCATATTTTGGAAATTGATTTATAGATTTTATTTTAAATGTTTATCTTTGATAAAATTAATGAGAATCTTTTAAATTGAATATCTTATTAAAAGAATATTCTGAGTTGGGATGTGACGAAATGTGTGATTTTCCAATATTTGTTTTTAATCCCAAAATACGCGAGTTATTCAGAAAGACCGGGTTTAACCCATTCTGAATAATCATCACGACGATCAAGAGTCGAAGACGAAGACGGTGATTGAAGACCGAAGGTTTTCACATCGTTGGGATGATCATGACTGGTATCTTGAATTGGGATTGGCCTTCCAAGGCAAGGTATTTGGTAATGATCGTCCAAACGCATTTGGAGATCGACAGACACGATGTTTCGCTCAGACCCAAAGCGGACTTGTAAATGGATTGTGTGTCTGACATTGTATTCCTTTCTACTGTATTTGTTGAACGCTACTGATTATATATTTCTGTTTGGTGGTGAAGAATTTACTCTTTACTTATCACCCTTCTATAAGACGCATGAGCTTAGAGGTTATATGTATATTGGTAGATGATCAATAATATGGTAGGGTCTGACAATGTGACATGCTAAGATGCAAATGATCAAGACTTTTGTTGAAAAGCAGGGCCTTGTGGGATGATCAAAGCATAGCCTATTACGGCATAGCTTTGTGTATATCGTGACTTCGCGAGCCTCACACCCCGGTATGAGTCAAAAACGAGATATGGACTGCAGGGAGTGCACACGTTTCTTTCTAGCTAGTGGTAGTGTCAGTGCTTTAACACGGCCTGGCATTTTACTTATGTGGATGATGGATTTTGAGGCGCCTCGGATTTTTATAGGCCGATAGTGGTCATATTATAGGTTCAAAGGAACCGGGAAGCGTGTGTTCAGGCATAACCAATCCACTACCAATAGGCGGGGACCGGCCCTGAAGATCCAAGGGTTCACTGCGGGGGATCCTAAGGCATTTGCAAGAGTGTCTCGAATTGGAAGAGGACGATCCCTAGCCTCGATCTCATGATGGAAACCCAATTCCTAATACGTCCTTGCGGTTTTGATTGTATAACTAGTACGTCGACATAGTATATGGTACCTATGTCGTCTAGGATTGATATTATATTTGAATGTTTTAAATATATATATACACACTAATAATAATATCGTTTTTACGTATCAAGCATCTTTTGACCATTATAAGGTAAAACCCTATCCTCTCACGTGCGTTGCATTGTGTGATGGGACCTGGGTCTTATAATGGTTTCATTTTTCTAAAAAGCATTGCGTTATTTGACGATTTACTTTATTTATGCACTGGCAATCCAATGGAGTAAACCCGTTCCGCGTTAGCGGCGTGGTCCTGTGATTAGCCTACTTATTAGATAAGTTAAGTATAGAATTCTCACACCAGTCCCACGACTGACCTGTAGTTTGTTTCACTTTGCAAACTCGGGTGCCCTCTTTCCACACGGGCAGTCGAGTAGCTTTTTGCAGATATAGTTAAGCAGGATCCTGGATTGAAGTCTGAAGCTGAGTCCAGAATATTGATGGCCTTCCGCTGAGATTAGTTCCGCTGCAATGTATTTAATTTATTGTAAATGTATCTTCCGCTGTATTATTTATTGATGTACTCTGATATATTCTGTACTCTGATGTAACATTTATTATTGATGTTATAAAAGTCTGTGTTGTTCTGATGTTTTGTATGCCCAAAGTTAACGTACGCGGGTTTTGAACGGTTTTAATCGATCTTGCGATCGATTGGGCTGGGCGAAATTCGGGTCGTTACATATATGGCCAATTTTGTGATGTTTTACTTTCCTATAACAATTGATAATTTCCCTACATCTACTAGACACCATTACAACGCTATGTATGTGTGTGTGTGTGTATATATATATATATATATATATATATATATATATATATATATATATATATATATATATACACACACATTAGGTAGATTCCAGGGCACCCCTCTTTTCTGGCACCCCATTTGCCCCTCTACAATAGCCATACATTTATTAATTAATAAGTTAGTGGGGGGAGAGAGATAGTGGGAGGAGAGAGAAACGAGATTGTGTGGTAGAAATCAGGAGGCTAAAGGGATGCTGCACTATTTGGGGTGTTATTGATCTTTTCTCTCTCTCTTTCTATATATATATATATATATATATATATATATATATATATATATATATATACATATATATATATATGAAAATTTGCACTATATTACGTATACCAACCGTATACTTTGATTATATGCCCCGCCAAAACCTTACAACCCCCTAACCTAGATGGTTACCTTATAAGGGAAAAGAGCACATGTAACCTCCATATAGTGGCATTTGCATAATCCATGAATAATACATACAAATCATCAGTAATGCAAAAAAAATAAAAAAAATAATAAAAAGAAATAAAAAGAAAAAAAAGAAAAAATCACAAAACCCAACCCAATAATTTGGCCCACAAACAGCTGCATGTTTATCCCGCCTTCAAGTTCAAATCAGCCAGATTCGAAGAGCTCAATCCCCCATCTTCGTAAAAATTCTAAGTTATCTTGCATAAGAGTTGTTCTAGTGCCATTGTTACAAATCAAATACTTAACATCACGTTCAATTTGATGCAGCTTCGCATTCAATGTCAATTGGCGCTGTCCGAAGATCCTTGAATTTCATCCACTCCAGATATGATAAATCGTTGAAGTAAGGGCGGCAAATGCTACGTACTGCAATTGATTTCTCTCCCAGAAAAGTCTCCGCTGCTTCGTCCTGAAGCGTCCCCAAGATGTTCGCAGAAATGCCAAGCTTAGTTCTAATGTTCCCCCAAATTGCTGCTGAAAAGGAACATTCAAAGAATAAATGGTTAGTTGATTCTGGAACTTCATTACATAATACACAAATAGTGTCAGTTATAATTCCATATGATGCTAAGCAGTCCTTTGTGTTGAGTATGTTTGATATAGCTAGATAGGATATGAAAACCATGTGTCTACTGTTCTTCAAGTGCCATGTGATAGAGTGATAAGGAAACGATTCATGTCATTCTCTGATGTAGTCCTAGGCTTTATGAAATGAAAAGCTCCCCCTTGACACCATTCATAATAATCCGCAGTAGCATTTTGAATTGGAACACTCTGAATATAAGTGCTTGCTTCACGTGTAGCAGGATGTAAATGGTAGTTAATCACACCATTTTGCATAATGTCTGGCGCTTTTTCGTTAATTAAGCCAATAGCTTGAAATCTGTGTACCCCAAAATATCAACAAGGCATCTATAATTGATCCATGGGTCATACCATAAATAAGTAGTCAGACCATTCGTTATGACTTTATTAAAGGGTTGAGCTCCATGAGTACATAGTCGAAGCATCGCCTTCCATATGCAAGATGCGTTGTTATCTACTGGCATATCCCAGAACTGTTTATTTACACAATATTTAGCACGCATCCATGTACTCCATAGTGTATTGTTAGATAGAAAATTCCATAATAACTTGATGCAAGCAGCCTTTTTCAGATCAGAAAAGGCTTTTAAACCAACACCACCCTCTGCTTTAGCCTACAAATTTGTTTCCAACTTATTCTGTGGTATGATCCACCCAAAAAAAAAAAAAAAAATGGCACAAAGCATATTTAATTTGTCTATGGTATATTCTATAAGTTGATATACAAATAGCCAATACAGGACAGTTGGTGTAATAACAGTATGAATAAGTTCTGCATGTCCAGCTATACTTAAAAGTTTGGCATTCCATCCCTGTAGCTTGGACTAAACCCTTTGAATCAGCGATGAACATTCAGAATAGTGCAAATAGTTGGAAGATATGGGAACATCTAGTTATTTTATAGGTAGATATCCTCTGTCGAAACCCAAAATAATTGTAACATCTTGCACATCACTTGCATGATCACTGAAATATACCTTAGTTTTGAGAGCGTTTACATTTAGACCTGAAAAGTCACTAAGATTCTTGAAAACATCCTTTAAAGTAGTGGCCAATATAGTATTACTCTTCCCAAAAATTAATAAATTGTCTGCATAAAGCGGATGACTTATTTGAGGGTCAAAATTATGGACCGGTTGAAACTGATGATTCACCATAGCTTTATTTAAATAGTAGCTAAAATACTCCATGGCTATATAAAATAAATACGGCGATAAAGGGTCTCCCTGCCTGATTCCGCGATTAGTAGTAATAAATCCTTTCGTGATACCTTGTAGAAGAATGGAAAATGATGCAGTTGACATGCATTCGTAGAATAGATTATTGAAATGTATAGGAATCCCATCAAATTCATATAGCATGTAAATCCCTGTTTAACATATCGTAGGCCTTGTGCAAATCGACTTTTACACAAAACTTCTTAACACCTACCTTTTAAATCCGCGAAGTAATTCATGCCCAAAAAGAATGTTATCTCCGGTATTTCTTCCTGTTATAAAAGCCCCTTGATTTTCTGAAATAAGATGTGGTAGAAATAGTTTCATATACATAGAATCTTACTGGACACCATATAAAACATATTACAGCATGATATTGGGCGGTAATGGGTCATATCAGCAGGTCTCTCAATTTTTGGGATTAATGTCACAAAAGTGTGGTTGCTTCCTTTTGGAAGTGTCCCACTGTGAAACATGTCCTGCATTGCCAGTAACAAATCTGATTTAATATGTTCCCAATGAATTTTCATAAATTTGGAGTTCATACCATCCGGACCTGGACTTGAATCGTCGTGCACTGAAAAAACTGCCGCCTTGACTTCAGAAAGAGAAATAGGTTGCATTAATCTATATTTATCATATTCATTGATCGTAGCTTTAAACTCAACAGGAGGAAAAACAAAAGTAGTAATCCCATTAAATAGAGAGGTAAAATAGGAGATAGCTTACAATTCTACTTCCTCAGGCTTATGTAGGAAATCACCTGAGTCCGTATTGAATGCTTTAATGTTATTCTGGTACTTCCTGAAGCTCATTTTGGAGTAAAAAAATTTGGAGTTAGTGTCTCCCTGTTGCAACCAAAGCACCTTTGATTTTTGCTTAAGTCCCCAAAATCTGATTCTTTGTTATGTCTGAAGTTGATGCTTTAAATTCATAAGATCATCGTATAATTCAGTGTTCTCTGGATCTTCATCATCAACAGTTTCTGATTCATGAACATGTTTTTCTAATTCAGTAATCAAATCATCATCTTTAGGTCTTGTTTTGTTCCACTGTTATAGTTCATATTTACAAGCGTGTAACTTATGCAGGAACACATACTTGTGAGAGCCCCATGTTATAGCTTTCCATCCTCGAGTAAAACATTCATCATATCCAGAAAACTGATGCCAATTATTCCTATATCAGAATGGGAATCCCTTTGGCTGAGAGGTGGGAATGAGGTGAAGAAGCAGACGGTTGTGGTCACTGGATTGTTGTGGTAAAACTAGAGCTTGCATATTGGTAAATGTAGACAGACAAGAATGGTTCACCAGGATTTTATCTATGTTGTTAGCCATGCCTTTCTTTCGCCAAGTGAAGTTAAAGCCAGACGCCTTGATTTCTATGAGCTCGGAACTGTTTAGAAAATTTTGGAAAGTGTGAATATGTTGAAAAGGGATAGGTAAGCCCCCTTTCTTATCAGTAGGTGAGGAAGAATGATTAAGATCACCCATTAATATCCAAAATTCATGGATGCTTTGTGCTTCAAAAATGAGTTGCTTCCAAAGAGTCTCACATTGTTGATAATGGTTGCTAGCATAAATGACAGTGAAATACAAACCGAAGCCACCAGTATTATGAGCATAAACAACTAAATGCTTAGTAAATGAGTAACGAATATCAATATTCCATATAGTTAAATCCCAGAGTATTAGAATTCTACCTGAGAAATTAATGACATTAGTTGGATAAAACAACCATTTAGAGGGAATTTTATATGGTAAAGTAGACAGGTTATGCATGTTCAACTTATTCTCTACTAAGCCCACTAACGTAGGCTTATATGTAGTTAGGAGTGAGAAAACATCATTATACGCTGTGATGAATTCATACCCCTAACATTTCATGTTATAAACGTCATTTGATAGAAGAAGAGCCCCTTAGATTTGTTTTAGGTGGATCCTTTGAAGCACTAATTTGAACAGCTTTCCCTTTCTTCAGGTAATCAGGGTTTCTAGTCAACCATGATGACACATCTTCTGATTCCTGGTTATGAATTTATTCAGTAAGAGAATCGGCAATGTGATCCAAATCATTGCAGTTGATGTCATTGGGTGAATCGGAGTCTAAAAAATGTCGGTTATCTTCTGCATTAACAAACTCTTCCTCCTGTGCAGATGATTCTGATGGTATTGATTCTGTAGGCTTTAATACAGGTGAAGGATCCACATTAACATTTGACGTGGAAGCAGTAGTATTTGTTCTTGGTACCCACTTTGGTTTAGTTTGCACATTATGAATAGAGTCTATGAGTCCAAATTTTCTACATTTTGGAGGAGCAAATTCATATTCAACAGAAATTTTTTTCTTGACACCAGTGTGCTAGGGAACAGGAATTGTAGAAATGAATTCGGTGTCAGCATTAATGGATATAAGAATTCTAGCATATTTTGTGTATTTCTTTGATGTTGTGTTATCATCACACAAAATCGGATTACCAATGAAACTTGAAATTCGTGAAAGTGCAGGAACTGTCCACATTTCCATGTCCAAGTGATGTAGCCGAACCCATATTTGAAGATCTGTAGCATTAAATTTAAGTCATATCCAGGAGCCCATTTGTCAATCATCAATAATCTGCCATAGTAAGAGTATGTGGAGGACTGCATAACTGACTGGAAATCATGCTCAAGCAAAAATTGCACTGTATAATGATATGAGGGTGCTATGTGAATATGGAATTCTCCTTTCGATTTCCAGATCCTGATGATGTAATCCTTCAGTTTGTTATATGACAGTCTGAATTCAATGGGGTGAAGCACTTATGTATTTTGACATAACTTTGAGGATTGCTTGTATATGGTTTCAGGCAGATAAACATAGCCTTCGGAAGGTTGAATGTTGGAGAAACGTAACGAAGGAGATGAATTACACTGCCCAGTAACTTCCTCTGCAAACGTAGGAGATTTGGAGGATGTGTGATCGGTGGCGGCGTTGGCTGGGGAAGAGAATAAGTCTGGCGGTTTCTTGAGGGAAGATGGTGAACGGTTGTAACTGCCTACCGCCATTTTCAAAGAGAAAACTTCATAGATTACCGCCATTTTTGTCTTTAATATAAAACAACTTAGGGACAAAATTATGTCGTCACAAATGAAATGATGGAACTAGAGACCCCACCGAATCTTTAATTGGTATCAATTTTCTTTCAATCTCGTATTTAAGGGAAATTATTTGCAACCGTTAATTTATTAAGTAATTAAATCATGTTAAATAAAAACGTGTACACTTTCTCCTCATTGCTATATATTTGAAGGCTGCTACAGTGTGTACCATTTCATGGTCATTCGATTCCATGGATACTTCTTCCTCAAACCTACAGACGAGTTTCCTTGATTCAACATGAGATCAATCGGCATGAAAGAAGGAATTGCCAAGAAAAGAAACGGAAAGGTCGGTTTTCTCAGTTTTGATTTGTTAGATAAAGTTTAATTTATAATATCTGATTGCTTTAAAAACATCGGTATATTTGATTTACTATATTTCCCTTTCCTCCCATAAAGCAAAGAAATCCACAGAGCTTCCATATCAATTAGCACAACAATGGCTTCATTCTTCGTGATGCTTGAATTATTTCTGTCCATTTCATTGCTGCTAGGCATTCTAGGTATCAAGCCCACCTGATTAAATTTTAAAGAGTCATCTTTTATGCCGCTAACTGGTCTGGTTTAACACTCTTTCACGGGCTTCAACGCTTTTCCCAAGTAGATTTTCCTTGTTTTGCAGCTAAGTATAAAATTTGGACATTTTTTTTGTGGCTCTGGAGATTTTAGGTTAACTATGTTCAGCGGAATCGCAACTTACAACACTATATCTTGCAGTTCAACTCTTTCTGATTGCTTCAGCCTAAGACCGAAAGGTGATAATGGCAAGCTTATTGGAAAAAACATTGTTTCATTGATAATGTATCTTTTTTATGCTTTTTTGATTGTGTGATTGTGATACTCATACTTGGAAATTTGGATATTGTAAAATTTGGGTTATTTTAATAATAAATTATATATTTTGGAATTATTTATAACAGTACACTATTAATGTTTAATATAATCAGTCATCCATTAATCATTTTTTTTTTAGTTATTAGCCATAAGGACAAAGTCAACCAAAACTTTACCCATAAGGACAGTCAACAAAAACTTTAGCCTCAAGGACAAATTTACATTAAACTTTAAATTTAGGGACCCACTATCATTTCAAAGTTTACACTACACTTTGTTTTTTTGGCTAATTTATTTGTCTTTTGTCCTTTTGACATAATTTTTTCCTTCTTTTTATCCTTCACACTATTTTCCTGATTTGTTTGGATTATGATTTATTTTGATTTATGATTTGATTTGATTATCCTTCACTCATAATTCTTTCGCAATAAAATGTGATGCCTTTACACCAATATATTATCTGTCTGTGTAAACATATGAACACCGCTTCAACAAGGTCGATCAATAAATATGTTTCTATACAAGTAAATTAAAACCTAGACTTGAGTTTTGTTACAATAATCAAAACTTAATCCCTCTTGAAATCGATAGGCTTTTCCAATCTTAACATTTGAGCCTGATAATGTTTTAAAGAAATAAACAATAAAACTACATTTTGTATGTCAATTTTGTAAAAATTATACACAACCAATATTAAAATTCAAATTGAGTAGTTAAGAAGACAAATTAACAATATAAGTTTATGAAAACATATGTACGTAGACAAACAAAATGTTAAACATATAACATATTCACACATGTTTTGGCATGATGGAAATATCGTAATTGGTTTGAAATACACCATTTCGTTCGGTATAGTTTTTTAACAAATGAAAAGTTAAAAGAAAATGAAAAACGGCGATTTGTTTGGATAAAAAAATTGGAAGAAGGTGCATTGCATCCAATTTTATCATATCTTGACATGAGTTTTCGCGGATGTATTTAATAATTTATTATCTACCAGAAACCTATGAAAATGAAAATCTGCAAATTCATCCGGAAAACAAGAAAAAATCAAATTCGTTTGAAAGCCGAGAAGGGGACCGACCATACAATGAACCAACCCATATCTGTTATCTTTAAGGAGATGGGTTAAATTTGGATGATTTAAATTTATGACAAACTTATTATGAGAAGAATTTAATTAATTCCCGTAATTAATTAATTGTGGGAAACTAATTGGAAAGATATGAGAAAATATATTATTTGATTTGATGAATTCATTCCCTTCTCTATTAATCTCAATTGCGAAACACGCTCCGGGAACCGTTCTCTCATATGTACTTCACTTCTGCTTAAATTGTAAAATAAATCAGTTACATATATAATGTATAGGGAGATGATGGAAACGATGCGTTGGTGCATGTCGTGCATATTCCCATGCGGCCCATTTGATGTCATCCACATCTTTCATGCAAGCGGTCACGTGGAGGTGCTTTCTGGCTCGGCCATTGCAGCCGACGTCATGAAAGCACATCCCAACCACGTACTTAAGAGGAAACCTCCTTCTGGAAGCAGCGGACATGCGTTGGTTGTGCCCCCTGACGCAGTGTTGCAGAGAGGCGAAGTATACTTCCTCGTCCCTGTCCGAGTTGGTTCCACTGCTTGTAGTAAAGAGGAGAGGAATGACATGAGGGTTGAGGAATTGGTGAATGGAGAAGGTGATAGCAGACGCGCTGCAGAGATTGCTATGGAGGAGGAGGAAGGGGAAATAAGGGAGAGCAATAGGAGAAGCCGAGTTGGATATTGGAGACCAAAGCTTGACAAGATTGAAGAAGTTTACCATTGATTTTCATTTCTTTCCTCCTTAAACTAGTTATAGTTTGACCTATAACGTGTAAGATTTTTTGTATACTGCAAATTAGGTTTCAGTAACCAAACTTTATGCAACATTTGTTTGAAGGAGACGCGTTCGAAAAAATAAGTTTCCAGGACATTATTCATTCTTGTCCGTTATTTTACAAAATATAAAACTTTGATCTCTTTATCTTTCTTTTTTTCAAATTAAATTATTTTATGTGAAATTATCATTAGTTTTTATGTCGACTATGTTCTCTATTTGGATTGTTAATCTCAACCTCAATATGATAATCTCTTCTGCATTCATTTTTTGTTACAGATTTCAAATTTAATTTCAGCTTTACAACTTCATTTTATGCTGCTTACTATAAGATTTACTTGATTAGAATTAAAGAAATTTATCTATAGGTTGTATATTGTATAAGGTCCTACACTTGGAAGCGGGCAAGATAAACTTAGTCTCTCAAACTTTGTTCCGGATCTAAATGAATGGTCATATCTTTGTAGATCCATTATTTTTATTTGAACAATTTTTATTTGCCTACTTTATTGAAGTATTTTTGTTGGTTTATCTTTTTTTTTTGGGTTAAATTTTGTAAAATGATAAACTCATTTGTCATTTTTGTTCAATTTTTAATACAATTATTCTTATTAGATAAAATTTTATATTTTGTGTGTTTTAATTTATGTCGGTATTGTATATTGTTTATATTTTTTAATTACTTTTTTTTTTTTTTTTTTTACTTTTCAATTGCTAGTCTAAGACTATTTTTATTAAACTTAAGTTATGGTTTTCTAAAATGATAAACTCTTTTATTTTTCGGTTCAGTTTTTGTACTTTTATTTTTATTTAATAAATTTTGTATATTTCAATTGATACTATATATATATATATGTGTGTGTGTGTGTGTGTGTGTGTGTGTGTGTTCGTGGTTGTTTTTGTTAAAATTTGTTTATGGTTTTGTAAATGATAAACCCTTTTATCATTTTAGTTATCACTTTTTTTCTAGATTTTAATACTTTCATTATTATTTGATTAAATTTATATATTTTGCATATTTTAAATTTATGATTTTATTTATATATATGAAAAATGGCGATTTATTTGGATAAAAAAATTTGAAAGAAGGTGCACTGCTTCCAATTTTATCATGTCCTGACATGAGTTGCTGGGATGTAATTAATAACTTATTATCTGCGAGAAACATATGAAAAAGCAAATCCGCAAATTCATCCAGAAAAGCAAGAAAAACTCTAGTTAGTTTGAAAGCCGAGAAGGGGACCAACCATACAATGAATCAATCCATATTTGTTCTCTTTTAGGAGACGTGTTAAATTTGGACGATTTAAATTTTTGACAAATTTGTTGCTAATCAGTTAATTATGGGCGACAACTTTTTTTGGAAACAGATAAAAAGTTAGGTGGCCCAAAGATATGAGAAAGGATATTATTTGATTTGATGAATTAATTAACTCTAGATATATGGCAACAAATTCCAAAGATATGAGAAGTCATATTATTTGATTTAAGGAATCAATTAGACATATATAAGTGTATAAAAACATAAATATGCAAGATTTGTGTTGAAATAAAATCAGAAAAATCCAGAAACTTTAATTCTTATCTTCATGGAAGTCTTTATCCTTGCATATATACATTTACTCATCTTTTTTTCATCACGAGTCAATACCGCTTTGTTTAACATACCTTCAATAAGATCTCTATCTCTGTATTGATTATAGGGTGCGAAATTTATATTGGGGATTGTTAAAGGGACTCCACATTTGGTTAAGGGGGGATCAATTTTAATTTAGTGTATAATTGTTATGGGAGGTACAAAATAAATAAGTCTCTCTATAAACATATTAATTAAAATTCCACTATGAACCCCTATAATACTCATTAATAAAAATCATAAAACCTAAATCTTAATTAATACTTACAATTTAACACTGCACGTAAAATTTAAAAATGAATATATCTAATGTAATGGCAACACAAGAAAGTTTCATGGGAGATTGGAAGGCATTGAATTAGGTAACTAATTATAATTTCATATCGAAATTGATATGTTCAATTTAAATCAAATGCAAAAACAAAATTTTTGATCTAACGTGCTGCATATTTTATATTGTTGTTTATTTTGTCAATTTTTTTATTTCTATAAGCACATTTTTGTATTTTACGTTGAATTTAGTACGATAGGTATTAACATAAGTGACGTGCCATGAGCATTTAGGTGTCTTTTTCCTTTTATTTTAAAATAATCTAGACCCCCCTTGATAAGAAAAAATTAAGCTGGAGTCCTCTTAAAATTATCCCTCCTTAACCAAATGTGGAGTCCTTTTAACAATCTCCTTTATATTGAGCGTTTTTATTCTTCTCATATTATACTCCCTTTTGAACTGAAGAAGAATAATAAAAACGGTGTCACATCTCCGTGAACGTAGAATATTCATATTCGAATCACGTTAAATTTTTTGTATTTTTTATTTCTGCTGCTGTTTATGTGATACTGTCGTAATTGATTTTTTTTAGTTTTTTTAGGTTTTATTGTTATATAATAAATAGACAAATACTAGATTCTAATCGAATACCAACACTTTTACTCAAATTAGCATAAATTTCACTATAATGGACGGTGTTATCATGATCGGATCAAGCCGCCGGTCCAACCGCAAAATCGCAGACCGTGGCCCAGTCCAGTCCGGAGACACTAATAATCGTGCTTGCACCGTTTAGACACTAAAATTCGGAAAACCAAGGTCCAACGGGTAACAAACCCAATTTTAAACAAAAAAAAGTATCCTAACTACCCAAACAAGCCCAGTTATGTAGGGCCCAAACTAGGTACCCCTCTGCCCTGGGTTGAGAGAATGAAGAAAGGGTCATCACTTATTTATATACAATAAGATTGGTTGCGCATCTTTTGCCCTGAAATGTGGGACATAAGTAAACATATGACTTTGCTGCAAGTCTGCATCTTCACGAGTGATAATTGATAAGTTGATAAAATCCAACCTTATAAAGCACCTTTGCAAATGATAATTTCAAGTACATGTTATGTATTATATATTTAAAAAGAACTGCAATGCTAGAAAATCATACAAAAAGTTGTGACTATGTTTGTGTTACTATCTAAAACAGCCTTACTGTTAGAGTAAAATACTTCATGATTACAATTTATGTTGCACAAGAAATCGAAATAAATCTAAGTAGTAGTGTCATCAGTGATTACCAACATGTATATATTATTTTTAGAGCAAAAAATAATATGCATGGTTCTGACGGTCGGACCGGTCGGACCTTGAAAACCTTGAACCTTGGGACATCACGGTTCGATTGATGGTCCGGTCATGATAACATTGTGTAACACCCAGAATTTCGGCTTCGAAAATCGACATAAATACCCTTATTATATCTCATGCCGACATTTCAAACACCGAGAACACCGGATTGTTAATGAAAGAAATTAGAGGGTGAGATAAGAAAGAAAGAAATATTAGAATAGAAGAAGAAGAAGAACACAAAACAGAGTCTCACATCGCAGCGGAACAAAATATAATATAGGAATAAATCTTTATTGAGAGCTTAAATAAAAACTTACAATATCAGAGTACATCAACATCACAGGACAGTTATAATAATCTGCCTTTATATACAACACAGCGGAATAATATCATGCGTTTGAATTCTTCCGGCCCGTCTCTTCACAGCACTCGATAACCTGAACCTGTACACTCCGGGCTAACCCAAGCATTTACAAAACATCAGGTCAGTCTGGTGAACCAGAGTGAGATAAACTCGCACAGTATTTAGGGTAAATCATACAATCTGATTTTAAAGTTCAAAATCTTTCAAAAGGAAAAGGATAATCGTAAGACCAAATCCACACATAAACACAGACGGTTTTTACCTTACGATAACCCAAAACAGTTTGAAACCAAAATCTTTTCTGATATTATAATAATGTCTAAACACAAGTAAATAACAATCTAGTGGAACGCTTGCATCTCACGCTCCACATATATAGTATACAATCAAAACCGCGGGTACTTATTGGAGATTGGATTCCAATTCTGACAAGGTATGGGACCACCTACCAATCGTGTATCTCTAGAGACGAATACACTGGGTTCAACAAGAACATCTTGCAACCCGGCCCACACATGACCGACCACTCATTTCGCTTGAGTGTATCAAATGTATATCACCAACGGTTGGACTCAAACCAACATTTCCCGAATGGGCAGAATCAATAGAGTAAGAAACAAAAGGAATTTCTCTAGATAGGTGATTATACATCCTAATGGGAGCGACCCACATAGCCATGCTGCCTGCCCGATTTTTGTCATCTCCCGGTTGATGAGGCTTGAGGTCAGAATTCACTTTTTTAAACATCTGGTCATCATTCACTTTGAATGCCACATTGTCAGATCCGCCAAATCACTAATTGACGTCCACAAAAATATTCTGCAGCTGACAGAAGTATGTTTGTAAAAATCAATGTACGTGATTCTTAGGAAATACTCTGTCAGACATTCGTCCATACAAGTCATCCAGGATCAGGATGAACCGAAGGCACCCTCCTACTGCATCCTAGGAATCACCCTACAGATCAGTAGTGAGAAGTCCTTGCAATCCGTAGATTCCAATCACGACAGAATCACTGTTGAAATATCTCCGGCCGCTAAACCTGAGAAATCCAATCAGTAGTTCATCCGCTCATGAAGATCAACGGTCTTCACTTGCGCCATCTTCCACAATCTTCTTTCACGTATTCGCTGGTCGGAATGGTTTTCGAATATGAATTCGATCCCGGTCTTTCCGTACCAACGATCGTATGGTCAGATTTTGATAGTCGGTGATTTAACTATCAAATAAATAATTGTGGGAATAACATGAGTTTACCAGTTCAGTACCAACACTACATGGCCTTTTTAATTAAGACGATTAACGATAGTTAATCTTTAAACTCTTAAATATTCCACCATTCAAATATAACTTATTTGATGCAAGATTACCATTTCAAACTATCTCACTTTCATATCATTTCAAAACCATTTACTATTTTACTCCTCATTAACCATATTGGAAAACGACTCATCTTATTTCAGGTAAAACAAGGCTATGAAATCTCCTTTATTTTATCACTTGAAAATAATGACCAACTATTCGTCCTTTAGTGTAAAAACTTAACTTTTCAATTGCCTTTTATCTTGAAAATATCATTTCAATTTCACATGATTTCTTTTACTTGAACATAACCAACTACCATTCTCTTAGTATAAATTATCCTCAAAACTTTTCTTCTTCAATTTCCTTTAACCTTGGAAATACCAATTTAACTTTTCCATTACACACTAATATCATCCTCATATATTCCCGAAGTCGTTCTAGTTGGGGTATTTATTTACCTCTCAGACCTTGATCAACAACGGTCTTACTTTCAGATAACATCAGTTGTAACTCAAACAGATATTTATTCTAATCTCAAATACACTTCCCTTAGCTATCTTATTGATAAAACTTACTATCTTTTGAATCCCCCATTTCGAGTATAACCATAAATTCTTAATCCATCGATTAAGAAAATTATTTTATAAACCATCACGTTTCTCTTTTACCTTTCTAAACGATACTTCTTATCACTTGGATTTTTGTTAACATCCTATTGCTTACCACATCACCTTTAAGCATTTCTCTTAAAGCCTTATTTCATAAATTTCCCTTAATTCCCTTATTAAATAACATTTGTAAATCCTTTATACCTCAATTCTTTTTATACATTTCGTTTATAAAACCATGGTCCTGTATAACCCTTTATTTATCACTTTCCTTTATAAAATCATTTAAAACCCAATTATAAACTCAATTAATAAATAATAAATATTTATTTGCTTTTACAAACTTTAATTCAAATAATAGATTTAAAAATCCAATTTTCAGTTATAAAATAAATTTTATAACTTTATCTCGTCGATTTACCTGACGGTAGATCAATATTTAAAAACGGTTAATTCATAGGCCATGTACTACCAATCACTCAACCAATAATACCCATTGGTTTAAATCGAACAAATGGTGAATTTCAGGTCAATATTCAACCATCTAATCAAATAGTTCAATACTGGTCTCATAACAGTCTATAGCGATAATTCAATATCAAACACAACAATCAATCAACCAATTCATTTATTAAAACACGTTTATCTCATAAACGTGACCAATAAGGTAACTTACCTCAATTGGAACCAATCATTAAAAATAACGATTTGGGTTTCACTGAAATTAAACGACGTTTAATCTCATTAGTTCAAACAATAACTGAATATATATCAGCAATCAGTCAATCACTAGCAATCATAGCACACAAAAATTAAAAACCCAACTTACAAAATATAAGCGGGAAATAACTGAGTGAGTTTAACTCACCTTGATTTTTTTCCGTCGTTAAATCAGCTCGTTTCAGTTAAATTAAACAACGTTTAATTTAACTGAAAAATCCAGCTGTTGTCTGCTCTGCCTAGTCCCTATCCATCGCGTAGTACTCATCTTCACGGTCCCGACGTTTTTCGTTTCGTCGAATTCTGATCACATTTGCTTTCGAAATTAATATTTGAATTTTTATAAACCATTTAAACTAAGTAAACTTAAAATAAAATAATAATTGGGCCTTACTGATCTCGTTCAGCCCACTACCACTTTAAACCCACCCGCACCACTCCTTAACCCTCAAAATCACCCGATCCCTACCATCGCTCAAACCCTCAGCCCATTATCATTTCTTCAAAAGAAATCCGCCGCCATAAAAAGATTGGAGCAAACGAAACCCTAGATGCCGAAACCCCTTCCTCGTCGAACCCTTCTGGCTTCCACCTATGGTCGCTTCGCCACAACCCGGTGTCCCTGATCTCTTCCAGCAACTATGGCGCCACCCCCAAATTCCAAAAAGCCAAGTATTTTGACACGATTTCAGTTTTAGTTTCCTTCTGTTTTTTTTATTACTCGATTTTGAATTGGTTGTGTTCTGAAATGGGGTGCATGGCCTATATTTATACTTGCGGTATACTGTGATTTCGAATCATAGGGTTCTTAGACTTAGTTGTTCCTAGATTTTAGGCGTTTACTTTCTTATTTCAGCTGTAGGCATGTGATCGAATTTATTTTGTGACAGAAACTTGGTTTTGGTGATGTTCAAGTGAGGACTACGGATTTATGATGGATTTTCTATGTTGTCTTGGTCAGAATTAAACTATCCCTATGTAGATTTTGTGAACTGTATATGCTTCATTCACATTGTCAATTCATTTTGAAATTCAGATCCCTTTCCTGTTTGAAACCTTGGTTCAGTTATATAGATTTGGTACGGCTATGTGTATTGTCAATTCAGATTTGAAATTTGCATTGAGTTGTCTGTGTAACCATTTAATGGTTTATTTGGGTTTCTCGATTTAGAACTGATGTATATTTATGGCAGATCAAGATTTTCTTACATTAGATTTCCTAACTACAGTTGTATATTAGCTGTTCCTATTACTGATTTATAGCTATAGCTTTACTGTTCCATGTGGTATTTTTCTGATTCGAAATCTTCAGCTCTATCTACATTTATTATTAGCTATTAATAGTTGTATTTTTTTCCTCTCCTTTCAGGTTAAATCTACTGGTGATGAAGACGTAATGTAGTAAAGAGATCTTGCCTTAGATTTTCTTTTATTTTATGTATGAAACAGTGACTGAATATTGAGATTTTTCTGTATACATTTGGTGGAGTAAATACATTCTGTTTTCCTCTCTGCTTCTTTACTGTTTTTGATTTCTTTTTGTATTGGGAATTTCATTCTTACTATTTGGTGACGGAACAATACATATTGATATTGGAAATCGAAATGAGCTGTTGTGCCGCGTGTTTGAGCTGTGTATTCTACTTAGAAAAGATGCCATCAAGTAAATTTTAATAGATTAGCTAATGCCTGGCTAGAAAGAAATGGAATTGAGGTCTTTCATGTTTTATTTTATTTTAGTTTACTTGCATTTGAAATCTTGGTTATACATATATATATATATATATATATATATATGTGTGTGTGTGTGTGTGTGTGTGTGTGTGTGTATATATATATTTAGCTGCTCATTTTCTTGCGATGGTTACGATTATTAGCTTTTTGTCGAAACTGTGATTATATGGCAATAACTCTCGTACAAGTTATGACCGTGTATATATATATATATTTAGCTCGACTATTTTAAAACTTATAAAATATTTATAAAATTCAAACAGGTGAAATCAAATAAAAATAACTTGATAAAATCGAGTATATTCAAATGGAATATCGTATAACTACAAATAAGACCAAGATAGATTTTCAAACTCGATATTCAAAATTTTGAGTTGAATGGTATATAAATCCTTATTTAATTTATTAAATAAACGTCGTCGTTTATAAACGGTTTCCATAGCGATTATTTCAAAATTTTAACTGGACATAACTAACAAATTATAACACGAAATCCCGATTTTTCTCTTTCATACGAAAAATATAATCAAATCGACTCAAACGTTTCCGGTTTCACAGAATTTCGACTTAAAACGAATTCTGCATACTCAGTTAAAGTTCAAAACGAAATTTATGAACTACCGCGCCATTTCTAGTTTGTTTATAATAAAATTATAAATTAAACGTTCTGACGTCGTTTTCATAACGAATATATTTATATAATTCAATATAAATCATATTTAAATCACTTTAAATCGCTCGCTTACCTTATACAGCAAATTCGACATTTTCCCAATATCCTGAAAATAAAATATTATTATATTATTAATATAATTTAAATATTCAAATTAAATTGGTTAAATCCAATTATTTAAACTCAAATAAATATTTTAAATAAATAAAATATTTCAAATAAATGATCAGAAAAATACGGGACATTACACATTGACAATGGGTTTTATCAAATAATGTTACTGGAGACTTTTAATAATAATATTAGCAGAGTTAGCCAATTAAAAGAGTCATGATGTGCAACAATTAAAGAATGAAATAAACCGAATTCATTCCTTTCCCTATTAATCTCAATTGTAAAAGATGCTCCGGGAACCATTCCCTCATCTCCACTTCACTACTGCTTAAATTTTAAAATAAATCAGACACATATATGATGTACAGGGAGATGAAGGAAACAATATGTTGGTAGATGTCGTGCATACTACCATGCAGTCCATTTGATGTAATCCACATCTTTCATGCAAGCGGCCACGTGGAGGTGCTCTCCGGCCCGACCAGTGCAGGCGTCATGAAAGCAAGTCCCAACCACGTACTTAAGAGGCAACCTCCTTCTAGAAGCAGAGGAAACACATTGGATGTGCACCCCGATGCAGTGCTGTAGAGAGGCGAAATATACTTCCTCATCCCTGTCGGATTTGGTTCCACTGCTTGTAGTAAGGAGGAGAGGAATGATATGAGGGTTGAGGAATTGGTGAATGGAGAAGGTGATAACAAACACACTACAGAGATTTCTGTGGAGGAGGAGGAAGGGGAAATAAGGAAGAGGTGTAGGAGAAGCCGAGTTGGATATTGGAGACCAAAGCTTGACAGGATTGAAGATGTTTAAGATTGATTTTCTTTTCTTTCCTCCTTAAAATCGTTATAGTTTGACCTAAGGCTGTTAAGATAATGATAAATTTACCGTTACCATACCAGTACCAAACCATTGGTAACCAATATCGAGCTGCATCGGTATACCAATGCTATGGGTATGGTACCTGTAAGTTTTACCATTATTAGCGGTAAAATAGAGGTAAAGAAATGTCAATACCAGTGGTAACGGTAAATTTACCAATCATATTAATTTTGTTTTTTTCACTATTTTAATAAATTCCAACCTTTATTTTTTGAAAGTTTATCATATTTTATGCTGATGCTTATAGATTTTTTTAGGATGATAATTCTTTTCGGCTTTATTAACTTCAAATTTTAAGATTAACAAAATTATTACTTCATATTGTTGTAAATATCTTGTGATAAGCTAAGCAAATTTTCTATGCCAATTAAAATAAATTTAAATATTTATATAAACATTAATTGTGTTAGAATTAGTAAAAAAAATATTTACTTTTTATCATTATCAAAATTTTAATGTGTTAATGTTTAAAAGCTTTATGTATCGGTAAATTTACCATTACCAGTCAACGATTTACCAGTTTATCGGTATCCCAATGAACATTTTACCAGTGGTAACGGTAGATTATCAGTATTCATTTTTGGCTTACCAATAGTACCGGTATGGTAACGGTTTTCTCATATCGGTAACGGTTAACATTACCATAACAGCCCTACGACCTATAACCTGTAACATTTTATTATTATCGAAAAAAGTATTTATTATTTTAATATCAAAAAAGAATTTTGTTATGCAATATATGATAAATTTTGACGTGAAATACATAAACTATTAATTAAAATTATTATTATTGTTTTTGTGTATTTTATGCTCTATGGCTTACACAAACAATATGTGCGTATCTGTATTTGAGATTTTTTTAATTATTTTTATTAATACAGTTATACCTGCAAAAATTGATTTATTTTAGTAATTTACTCCATGAATCAGCAAATATTATTTAATAAAATTTCTTTAAATAATTAAATGTAAAATTATGAAGCTAGTTTAACTATATAACATAGCTGGAAGAATTGTTTTTTTTTTTTTTTTTTGGAAAAAACTATAGACTTGCTGTGGAGTTATTGAAGTTCAAAAAGAATTTATGATAGTGTATGATAAATTCTTGATATAAATGAATAATAAATAATTTACAAATTAACTTTGTCATCATTGCTGATATACATAATTCATATTATGTAATTTGTACATCTTTATAGTTGTTTTGAAAAATACTATTTGCAATATGAATATACATAGTAAATTAGGCATATATTTTTAAGAGTCATTAAAATAATGTACTAAATACTTTCTAGGATTATTTAAATAATTATAATTTAAGATTTCATGAGTAGTTTAAACATATGGATTAAAATATAAAATATCACAAAAGAATTGAGGACGCTCATCATAATTATAAAATATCAAAATCTAGATATTTAAAGTAGAAATTATTTTCTTTAGTTTATGATAAATTTATTGAGATAAATGTACAATATATTAATTTTTTATCATTGTTTACATATATTATTTAAACTGTGTGACTTAACCAACTTTATATTTTTTGTAGAAAAAATAATTTTGCTATTTTTGTTGACATGTACATGGTATACATTTTAAAACATCACACTTTGCGTTAATTAGATGAATTAGCAACAACTTATGGATTGAATTCAAATCACATAATTAACTTAAACATATTAGTTTAAATGTAAAATGTTAGGTGATATTACGCAGTGTTTTGTAAATAATTAAATAAATTTTAAAATCTAGGCGTTTGACATTAATATTATAATGCAATACACGGTAAATATATTGACGTCAATGAGTTTAGCTTTTAACTTGTGATAGTTAATTATGTTTATGAAACGACCTGAAATCCCCTTTACGAGAAATAGCGGATTGCTTTGAGAACACGATGCATCAGAACACAAACAATAGAACATTTCATTGCTGTTACAACAATTACATCAGAGCACAAGAATATATCAGAGTACGAATAAATAATATACAATGGAAAAATAAATATCAGAGATTTACAAATTACAAAGCAGCGGAAATAAAAATGTATAAATACAATGCACAGCGGAAATACATTGACTAACACAACAGAAAGAAATATACGGATCCAAAGTTTTCCAATATAGCTCCAGCTGTAATCCAGGATCCTGAAAAAAGAAATATCTGAAAATATGTGCACCCAGAGTTTAGGTAGAAACAATAAACTCCGAATCAGTCATGGGACCGGTGTGGAACTAAAACAGTTATTAAAACTTTGCTTTAAAATATGGTAAATCAAGGGAGCACGCCGCATGTCACGGAACGGGTTTACTCCCATAAATACTCTAAAATAAACAATTTATAAACAACACAATGCTTTTTGAAAAATGAAGCTATTATAAGACTCAGGTCCCATCACACAATGCAATGCAAGCCGGAGGATAGAGTTTTCCCTTGTAATAGCCAAACATGCTTAGTACGTTTAAAACAAATCATTTTGATATTACTATAAGTGCATAGAGTCGAAACAATTTCAAATATAAATGTATCAATCATAGACAGCATGGGTACCATATATCAAGTCGACATATTAGTTCTACAATTAAAACCGAAAAGTCACGTATTGGAAATTGGATTCCATCTATGAGTCGAGGCCAGGGATGGCTCCTCACCGATTCGAGATGCTCTAGCAAATGCTTCAAGATCACATCTACGGGCAACCCTTGGATGCTTCTGGGCCGGTCCTCTCTTACTTTTGAGGATTAGTTATTCCTAAACACACGTTTCTCGGTCCTATCGGACCTATCTCTGAGCCACTAGGGACTCAATAATCGAGGCGCCTTGCAATCCATCATCCACATAAGTAAAAATGTCTGGGCTACATACCAAGACACCACTTCAAGCTAGAAAGAAACGTCATGCACTCCCTGCAGTCGCTATCCCGTTTTTGACTCATACCGGTTGTGAGGCTCGTGAATTAACGCTATACACAAAGCTATGCTAATTAAAGCTGTGCTTTGATCATCAACCACAAGACTCTGCTTTTCAACAAAAGCCTTGATCATTTGCATCTCAGCATGCCACACTAACAATTCATGCCATGCAACTGATCTCTATCAATGTATAACCTCTAAGCTCATACGTCTCAGAGAAGGGTGTTAAGCAAGAGAATAAATTCTCCGCCACCAAACAAATATATATTTAATAGAAATCAATCAACATAGAATGAAATCCAATGTCAGACACACATCAATTTACAAGTCCGTTCCGGGTCTGAAAGAAACCGGAGGCACCTTATTCCTCGTCCCATATGTCCAATACAGCAGAGAGGTCCTCGCATATTCGGTCGTTCTCCAAGTACGTCTGGACGATCACCACTTATTACATTGTCATGGGTGTACAGCCCAATCAAGACATCAGTAATCATCCAAACGATGTGAAGATCCCCGGTCTTCAACCACCGTCTTCATCGTTGACTTTTAGTCATCGTATTTATTATTCAAAATTGGTTAAACCCGGTCTTTCTGAATAACTCGCATATTTTATAATCAAGTGCTATAAAAACACATCATACGCCTCATTCCAATCTAGAATATTCTTTTATTCAAATATTCAAATTTTTAGGGAAATGTTCCCATTAATTTTATCAAAGATAAAATCCTTTAAATTTATTCTTTAATCTTCCTTTTGATATCAATTCAAAAGATTTGATTTTATCCTTTATCAATTCTAAACCGAATTAAGGTTTATCCACTAGTCGGGATTAGCGAACTTTACCAAAGTAATCATTTATTTATATTAACCCAATCCCAACCTATCCATCCCACAGAGCAAAACTGGTAGTCCTCCATATCTAACACCCATGATGTTATCAGTAAATTTAATTACCATTTCACGTTCAAATCTAATTAAAGATTTACACTACAACAAATTGACCATATTACAACGGTGGAAAACAGTTGTAAAAGACTTTTTACAATGGTGGAGCCACAGTCGTCTATTGAGAAGTTGTAATAGAGTAATATATTTTACAACTGTTTTGCACTGTTGCGGCACCGTTGTGAAATGTATATTTTACAACTGTTTTCCACCGTTGTAATAAACTTTATTACAACTGTTTATAACTGTTGTATCTTTTGTTGATTTTCACTTATTTTCAGCAATCAATGAATTAGTTTTTGCTGAAAGAATGGGTTCTTACAATATCTGTACTCAAACCGTAAAAAAAACATACCATGAAGCAAACATACACAAACAATATGATTAAAATAGCATTTTATAATTATTGTATACAAAACCAATATATCAAATTAAAGGAAACTAAAACAATACATATATTTTTCAATTTCTTATGCATAATCTTCTCAATTGATTTCATCCACTAGACAATCACGCATGCATTTATCATACCAGCTCACCAATTCAACCATCACCTAGATAACAACTATTTATACACCCTTACAAATCCACATGACATCACGACATAATAGACACAATGGTGTAGGCCGACTAAGGAAAATAGGCTGCTACATTTGCTTTTCTATTGGCCTCCAGGAACGAAGAAGACTTCCATAATATTAGCATTGTCAGGAAAATTGTATGATAATCAGTATCAGAACATAAATTTGGAGTTTAATGCTTCAGATGACAGAGGAACTGAAGTTATTCATCAGCAAATGCAGGATTTTGCGAGCAGTTGAAGCCTCTCCTTTGGCACACCTACTTCGGTAAAACTGGTTTTGCTTGATAAAGCTCGTGGCATGACCAGGGATGCAAAATTTGCACTTTACAGAGTAATCAAAAAATGTGCAAAGAGCACAAAATTTATACTTATCTATAACAATGTGAACAAAATAGTTCCAGCATCACTATCAACAAAGAGAACAAGTTTACAGAGTGATCGAAAAAGACCTTTTTCTTACCGAGTTTGAGCACCGTTGCAAATCAACAAATAGGAAAAACCGAACCACGTCGCTATATCTTCATCCATCTCTACTGACGTTAAACCCAAGGCTCCGACGTGGTTGGATCTAGATGACTGAGCCGATCGATTAAATACGGTTCAATTCAAAAAGAAACTCGCAACACCAGAGAATAAAGACAAAATCACTCATCTAGATCCATCTTCAGGGAAAGCAATTTCCAGATCCAAACACAGCCAAATTTTGGTTATAGGTTTGATACTTCGTGGTTGAGGGGACTAGCAAGCCCGATTGGTGAAATAGGTTTGGTTGCCGCAGTAAGCTGTTGAGGAGCTGCTGCAATAAGCTTTGTGGTTTGATACTTCGTGGTTGAGCTGCCGCAATAAGCCCGATTGCGATGTTTTGATATGGACGGTGTGGTGTCTAAGGTTGGAGCGGTGAGTTTGCAGCGTGGGTATTGACCAGTCGGGGAAGGAGTTTGGTGAGTTGATTTGGAGGTCAGAAGAAATATAATCCATATATTATCTGATAGAAGAAGATGAGGGAAGGAATAAAATTTGCTGCTAATTTTTCCTTGCCTAAACATAATCCCGCCTAAATAAAATATAATCCCGCCTAAATTTTTCCTTGCCGCCAACCTTTTGGCAAGGTGCCGCTAATTTTTCGTGAGCTATGGTACAACTTTCATCAAAATTTATGAAATTAATCCTGTACGAGTTAAATTAATTGAAAACTTGACAAGACCCCAAAAAACTGACAAAATAATGTGCGGCTTACATTTGCATCTTTAAATTATCAAAGCCCCCGAATTCCACCGTGAAATTCACTTTCACACATTCCCTAACCCCTAGTTTCGGGCCTTCTAACCTCTCCTTAAATTGATAAGTAAAATTTTGTATTAAATATTATATATCAATTTGATGAGAATTAATTTTTATTAACTATTATCATTTGTTATTTATTTTTATTAACTATTATCTTTAGATCAAATTTCAAAATCGAATCGAGTTGTACTTAAAAGGCATTCAGCGAAACTCAAAAATGAAAAAAAACCTAGTTGTACTTAAAACGCTTTTCTTTTTCTATCCGAAAAAATAAGAATATTACTAACTATTAATTAATAAGTAGTTAACATACATTAACTATTAAAAATAAATTACTACTTATTAACTATTAATTATTTAATAGTAATTGACAAATATTATTGATGCCAAGTTTATTATTAATTATTATTATTAAATATTATTATTAAATATCAATATAATTAGTTATTAAATATAGATATTATAAACATGAAGTTTGTACTAGGCATCTCTATTACAACGGATAAAATGAAAAGTTGTGATATATATGTTTATTACAACAGTGATTTTTTCACAGTTGTAAAAAACATTTATTACAACAGTGCGTTCTGCACAGTTGTAAAAAAAGCATTTATTACAACAGTGCGTTCTGCACAGTTGTAAAAAAGCATTTATTACAACTGTGCTTTTCGCACAGTTGTAAAATTAAAGTTGTAATTTGGTGTTTTTGTTGTAGTGTTAACTATTGCTTGGAATAAAACTAGTGGGACTCTATTCTTGATCATTTCATGCATTCGATAAATTTAATTACCTCATTACCATTTCAATCTAATTAAAGATTTATTAAAACTCCAGGTTAGTTTTAATATCAAAAATCATTACCTTATGATATTCAACTTTAGGAAATTTTATTCTTTCTTTAACTGGATTAAAGAACTAATGCGATTTAAAAACACAATTCACGTAAATCCCAAAATCATCTTCCATCTAAATGGAATGTTCATGGAAATCATAACAATATATAATCGATATAAATTTCCATATCATACTAATAATATAAATGGAATAACGGCAAAGACTTTTAAATTCCATATATAGTAACGGTCTTCCTTTACAGAAGTCGAACTCGATTATTACCAAATCGAACTCCGTTTAATCCCAATTTAATATATTAAATTGGAAAACTTTACTTTAAATTTTTTCCATTAAATCTTAGTAAGAAGATTTATAAATTCCAAATCATCTCTTCACTGTTAATTGGGTTAAAGAACAAGTGTTATTTAAGACACTGTTCACGATAAACCCAAAAATCCAATTTGATATTAAATACAAGGCTCTGAATAGAAAATAATATTGGCTTATATTCAATATCAAATTCTAAAACTAATGAATAACGTATTGGGAATAACAATATATATATATACTTTTATCAAATTCTAAAACTAACGGAATCCAATATCGAAATATTCCAAAGATTATTTCTATTCCAAATCTATTCCAATTTATTCATTGGAAAATTCTGGTTATTTTAAAACCATTTTCAATCCCATTTAATATACTAGTTATTAATTAGCTCATTTAGATAAAAATATACTTTTATCTTTTCAAAACTGGAATTTTTCATACAAACTCTTTTCAAATCATTTATTATGATTTTACATGATTTTTCCATATTTTTAATAATTTTAATATCGCCCTTTCAGTCGGTTTCCAATAACAGCCACCGAACTGCATCCAAAGCGACCTTTTCTGAAATTGATTTGGACATATTTCCAAATCTAACTATTAGATTTCAAATCTCTTATATTCATTGGAAAACTCTTTTCGATACGAACCCAACGGTTCTAGTTTTAGGAGAATCCGACGGGCGGATCTCCCGTTACGTCCATTTGAAGTTAATGGTCGAAATTCCCGAATGGTCGCTGCGCGACGCGTTCTATTCAGGCCATTATAATATATATTATATATATTTCATCGATTTGCATTCAAATTGTATTTTATAAATCGTTTATAAATTCATTTTAAAACGATTCCAACTTCTATCCCAATTTTAAATCAAAATTGAATATTTCATATCATTATGGTATTAAAATGGTTATATTTTCAAAATATTAGATTTTGAAATCAATTCTTTTTCGTATTCATTGTAAACAGAATAAAATCGATCGATAAACCCGTTCGGGTTAAAATGGTGAAATTCTAACTACTCGGCTTCATATATCCCAATATTTTCTTGTCCATCCAAAATTGGACATCAAAATCATATTTTGATTCTTTACTGAATATTATTTTAAAATATTCTTTTATATTCTGAATATTATTTTAAAATATTCCTTATTTTAAAATATTCTTTATTTTAAAATATTCGTTATTTCTGAATCGGAATCAGACTCAATCAATTACCATATAATTTCAGTTATACGGATTTCATACATCACATGTATTCAACAATAATGATAAATAATTATTATACAATCAAACATCATCCAGGGTGCATTTTACAACTGTATAAGCATTAAAATAAATAAATAATGCTCATTACAGCCTATCAACCCATCGATTGACATACAACTAAATATTATGATTAGTGTATGTCAAATATCATACCAATCCCCATGTGGGGTTTTCAAACAACAACAGTCAATTTAAATAAATTATTGGTTAACAAATTTAAACAATTCTATTTCGGTTTGAATTATTTTTCTAATTAACCAATTTTACTGTTTAAATTATAAATAGATATTTATAATTTAATCTCAACTATCACAAAAATATTAACATTATTTTTAATATGGTAATCATCACAATCATAATACAATCAATTAAATCGTCCATGGTCTGTGGACGAGGGAGGTGAGCTAATAGACATCGTATATACTTTTTGATAATTAACAGATAAAAATCAATACTGGCAGTTCATATATGCAGTTATAAAATAAATAACTGTACAAGAATTTTAGTGAGATGTTCACAATTGTGTTCCACTCCGTCATTCTTTAACTGAAGGATCGATTTAACAAAATTAAATAGCCATTTAATTTTGTTAAAAATTCCAAATGCCTCTATTCTGTTCTGCTTAGTTCCATGTTGTAGTGTTCGAAGTCACGATTGCAACAGATCTGAAATCATCAAATTCTGACCTCGTATGACAAAGTTATTGTAGTTTATACATTAAATACAATCCGAGATAATTAATTAATAATAAAATTAATTAAACCCTCCTTAATTACTTTTCCCGTTAATCATCCTAGCCTTCTTCCTCTTCGAAATTTTTTCCGCCCATAACCCAATTTGCTTCGCCCTTTGACCAAAATCGCCTGCCACGTGGAGCCCTCCGCCACCCATCGGAACCCACTACGATGACGCCGCCACCTTCGACGACCTCCGCCCTCAATGTTGCAGAACTTGAAGGTCCCCAACGTCTGAAAATGGAACCCGAACACGACGAGCTTGAGCTCAAAAATCTCAGATTTTATAGCGTGAGTTTTAATCACCACCATATGATTTAAAAGAGATTGAGATGCTCTTTGATTTTTGTGCAATGAGAAACTGAATTTACTTATTGGATTAGAAGAAATTAAAGGAGAAAATCGCAAGAATCTCGGCCATTAAAACTAGGACCTGCGTGGTTTTTCTGATTTGAGAAAGGGGGTGCATGATTGGGTGATTATATATATATACATATTATTTAATTCTAATTATTTCTCAAAAGTGAATTTCGCGTCCGAACTCCAAATCAAACCCAACGACTATTGTTCCTAGCTAATTACCCCAATTCCAAACACAATGGGATATGTTTCGTAAGCCAATTCGACTATTTCAGCCAGTTTTTGTCAAAATTAAAGTATAAATCAACATATGTTGAATTCAAACGTACATTTTAATTTACCAGGGCCATATACTGACTCCAAAAATTTAAACGTACATTTTAATTTACCAGGGCCACATACTGACTCCAAAAATTACATAAAATAAATCTAGCTATGTTTTGACGATACGATCCTAACAAAACTAATTTCGTCGAATCTGGAGATCGTTTGAAAAAATGGCCTTTTTAACAGGTCAATTAAATTCAAAGTAAAATTGAAAATACGTTTAAATTTACTACACTCACATATTAATTCCAAAAATTATGAAATTTTAAACTTGACTATAATTTGACATTCCGAATCCAACAAAAGTGGTTTCATCAAAAACGGAAGTCGTTTGCAAAATGGCTATTTTTAAGGGCTATATATTATAATAAAATATATATAAATTCCATAGCAACTATTTTAAATTTTAAACTGGCGATAACTTTTGATTTATATTATGAAATCTAAAATTTTCACATTCGCTAGAAAGATATTATTAAACAGATTCAAATATTTCTGATTTTACTGAAATCCGACTTATTTTGAATTCTATACATTCAATTGAAATTAGAAACCAAAATTTCAAACTACCGCGCATTTCAAACTCTATTTATAATTAAAATAAATTTATATGTTCTAACTGCGATTTAAATAAATTTTAGTGGCTATTATTTAAAATAATCATTTTAAATTATCAAAATCCATTAAAAAAGATAAAATAAAATTTTTTAATTGGTTCAGAAATTCCGGGTTGTTACAGTGTGTAATTTATGTTATGTGATTGACGTGTTCATATATGTAATTTTTTTCATTTTTGTTGATATGAATATAACTAATCTTAATGCTATTTATTAGACAAATAATGGATAATAATTTGCTAAAATTATTTAAATAGTTTTAGTATTATATAAATAATTGTAAAATATGATACTAAATGAAAAATTTAGAAAAGAATTTAAAGAGACTTAAATGATTATAGGAAATTTGAAATGTAGCTATTTAGAGCCAAAAAACATAATTTTATCATTTTTATTGTTTAAAAGATATATTCGTTAATTTAATTTATTTAAAATACATAAATTTTGGGTTTTGTAATTAATTTAAATCTGTAGACTTAAATATAAAATGTTAGGAGTTGACTATTAATAAATAATCGTGTAAACTTTGAAATGCCCATGTCAAAATGTTAAATGAAAGAAGAAGTAAAATAATGTGAGAGAAATAGTAAATAAGTGTAAAATGAAAAGGTAATTTAAAAATAAAATATCCGGAGAGATTTGAGGAGAATGGAGAAAACTCCTAAAAGTTAGAACAAAGCTTTAAAAGGTTCTTTATATTTAATAGATACGACATTTGTTTAAAGGACACACATTTGAAAAAATAAGTTGCCAGTACATTATTCTGTCTTGTCCGTTATTTTATCCAATATAAAAATTTGATCCCTTTATCTTTCTTTTTTTTCAAATTAAATTATTTTATGCGAAATTATCATTAGTTTCTATGTCGACTATGTTCTCTATTTGGATTGTTAATCTCAGCCTCAATATGATAATCTCTTCTGCATTCATTTTTTGTTACAAATTACAAATTAAATTTCAGATTTACGACTTCATTTTCTATTCCTTACTATAAGGTTTATTTGATTCGAATTAAAGAAATTCATCTATAGGTTGTACATTGTATAAGGTCCTACACTTGGAAGCGGGCAAGACAAACTTGCCCTCTTCAAGCTTTGTTCCAGATCTAAATGAATGCTTAGATCTTTGTAGATCCATTATTTTTATTTGCCTAATTTATTGAAGTATTTTTGTTGGTTTATCTTTTTTTGGTTAAATTTTAGCTATATTTTGTAAAATGATAAACTCATTTATCATTTTTGTTCAATTTTTAATACAATTATTCTTATTGGATAAAAAATTATATTTTGTGTGTTTTAATTTATATTGGTACGATATATTTGTTTATATTTTTAATTACTTTTGTTTTAATTTTTAATTACTAGTCTATGACTATTTTTATTAAACTTTAGTTATGGTTTTCTAAAATGATAAACACTTTCATCTTTTTGGTTCAGTTTTTGTATTTTTATTTAATAAAATTTGTATATTTTGCATATGTTCAATTTATGATGTAGTCAATTGGTACTATATATATATGTGTGTGTGTGTGTGTGTGTGTGTGTGTGTGTGTGTGCGTGCGTGTGTGTGTGCGTGTGCGTGTGTGTGTGTTTGTGGCTGTTTTTGTTAAAATTTGTTTATGGTTTTGTAAATGATAAACCCTCTTATCATTTTAGTTATCACTTTTTTTCCAGATATCAAAACTTTCATTTTTATTTGATTAAATTTATATATTTTTCTTATTCTAAATTTATGATTTTATTTATGTTGGAACTGTATATTGGGTCAACTAATTCAATGGCGAGTAGCCGACATGATTGCTTCACGATACATTCTCAATACATGTAAAATCAAATCTGAACTTGGATTCCACATAAGCAAGTTAATAAACCATATGATACGCCTTATGAATGAGCTGAGAACAATAAAAACAAGAAATTACAATGTGAAATCACAACCCCGATAGACGGACATAACATGAAAACAAAATGCTTTCTAACATACAAATAATAAAATACATCACATATACAAGCATCTGGATCTGTTCAAAGAAAGAAATAGAAAGAACATTAAAGCACCAATAGTTATGTTACAATCTATAGATTGACTGAACCAAAAATTACAAATAAAGAAGCACATTCCCAATCTAGTCATCAGTGATTAATTGCAATATATCATCACTAATGATGGCTTTTTGTCTTCGATCATCCTCATATGAATATCAGTTTGCATTAAAATTTGCTGTTTATATGATGTTGTCATCAGCTCCAAGTCATGCAATATTTTGGATAGCATATTCATAAATCAAAATGTCACCAGTTCTTAGATTCAGTTTCCAATCTTTTTGTTGAACATGGAAATAAAAAAATAGAACTATAATGATCATTACCTCTACAGAACACTACACCATAATGGCCATTTGGCAACTCTTATTTTTTCCAACTACCATCACTTATATGTGTTGCAGACTAGTGACACTAATATGTGTTGCTATAGTAAAAATGTATCACCAAAAATGTGCCAACACTTATTTGTGTTGATATGCCTGGTCAACCCTTATGTTTTGAGGGCAAAATGGAAAGTTCTCACCCATAAACTAATCTCTACTTCAATTCTTTTTTCCCCGACGCTTATTCCTCTAAAGGCCGCATCATAAGCAAATAAAAAGAAAAATGGACTTCGAATATTTGATATCAGCTCTCTCTAATCGATATCAATATCAGCGATACTGAGGATTTTGGTTTTCTCAAATTGGTATTAGTCTCTCAAATCCTCTCTCCACTCGTTTCTCAATCATCGACTTCGAATCGGGACTTCTAGGAATCTTGGCTTCTAGGAATTATGATAATAGGTAAAAAAATCGATTTCACTTTCGTTGTGTTTGGATTGTACGATATTAGGTAAAATAATCGATTTCATCTTAAGTATGACATTTTCCCATGGATTCTTGTCCACTATTTATTTGATGTGCTTCTGTTCAACAATTGTACTCTGGCCCTTTCCTCATATTGCGATAACAGTTACTGTGAGATATTTTAAAGGTTGATAACTGTAGTGCTGATTGTAGAATAGAATATCTTTGTCAAGTAGCTACTTCCTCAACATTCAATTTAATTATAGGGATCATATCAACATGGAGTTGTTGTTCACTTCCGCAACATCTCTGTTGATTGGAACCATTTTTTCAAAGTATTTAATGCAAATTGTTGCTGTGTTTAGAAATGAAATATAACAGGTATCCATCTTCTTTTGTTATGCATGGTGCAGGCCTGTCTCCATCCCTTCATTCAATTAAAACCGCAAAAGCTATGCATATTATGAACCATTTTATTAGTTTAAATAATGGTTAGCAACATCCTACTAGTATCAGTAGTATATTTGCATTTCATGAAAATGCTCTGTATATGACCATGCAATTAAATACAAATCATTTAGGCGAAATGTTCATTTGTTTTAATTAATACGGTGTTTGGAAATCTTTACATGCATATATTTTACATAAACAAGTAAATACTAAAATCTGATGGCCCTTGTAAACCTTGAAAATGCTTAGATTGTCTATTGACCATTATATGGTGAGTAACTTACCTCATGTATCGTTATCGACTTTCAGTATAAAAAATGTGAGTGATTTGCACAGTTTAGTGCATGAATAAATTTGAGTTTACCCATGACTTGATGTGTGAGCTCTCCAGGATTTTAGCTGAATATGTTGTGTTTTGTTCTTTACTGCTGCTGATGTTGTACTTGTATGCATACATGTGGCAAAAATTTTTGCATTCTAATTTCATTTTGTCATGGTATGAAGTTTGAAGTTTACTAGATGGTTACTAGCCTTATTCCATATCACAGGTTGGGATTTCTTTACTCAAGCCCCTTAAAGTGAAGGCGTGATGTATATTTGAAATTTTTGTTACATGAATCACATGTAGCCATTATATATTTTTAGGTTTTCCCCCCTTGTTCTGTTTTTGAAGAGAGAACGAAAGAAAAATAGTCTCACATTTTGAAAAATGAAGAACCATATTTGTTTAAATATATGAGTTCATCAATATTAGAATTTCATGTACCGTTTACTTTAGCGGTTTAAAATTCCTTCATGAACAGATGATCTAATGTACCATTTTTGTTACTGTAGTTCTCATTCCCTTATTTTCTTATACACCTCATCATATTGTGCTTGCTTCCTTCACTGGATTTCAGTTTCAGGTGCGTATGTGTATTGGATATTTCAGTTTTAGGCGTGTGTATATTAGTTATATTTAGGCTTGGTGGTTGTGGCTATTATATATATATATATATATATATATATATATATATATATATATATATATATATATTGGTGGTTGGATATTTCACGCAGTACCATTAGCGGATGCCCGAAGTATCATTAGCGGATGGCCATATACGCCCTACAATATATTATAGTGGATGACCTTCTATATTGCGATATCATGCCTTGGAGAAGGATGTGTATTATTTGTGTTGGCTAACATATGTGGATGCAGGAAAACAGGTTAGAGGGATCCAACTAGATTCTTCAAAATTTACTATTTGTCTGATTTCATATATATTATAATATATGATGTGTTAGAAAACCTGTGAAATTGCCAAATGAAATTAAAGCAAATAAATAAATAATTTCTCTAGAAACCCATATAAACTGAACGTGTTTTGACTTATTCCTCTTGATCACATTTGAAAGACGTGTTTTGAGTTGCAAACTAAGTTTGCGTGCAACTGAATTGTAAAAATAATTATGAGATTTAGAAGATGGCACACATTTGTATTAATAAAGGAAAAACAAAATATAATGATTAATGGGCTGTTACAATTTTGAAACTAAAATTCAAATATGCTCAAAGGTAAAATTGCACAGTACCACTTTGAAACAACGAAAGATCAGGAAATGAGATGGGAATGAAGAAAAATAAGAACAACAATAGTCAAAGATCGAAGTTTTTACATTAAAAAATAGAAGAACAGATTTGAAATTTGCAGGATAATAAGATGTATTTATTGGTTTACAGTAACTAAATAAAGTATTTATAGAAAAAATGGTTATTGACTTATTTACTGTAATTTTTTAGGAAAAAATATTTACTTTAAGCAAGAATAATGGTTACTGATTCATTTAAAACCAAATACTCATTATCGAATCACTCAGTAAAGCACCCATATCTAATTAGTTTAAACAATTTTTGGATTAGGGGAGAATAATTATATGTTGCCCGTCAAACAATATTACTGTAATATGCACCAAATATGTCAAGAATGCTCATAAAAACTATTATCGTATTTTATATGAATGCTTACCTTCTCAATTCAAAATGAAACAATTTGCATGCTTTACGATGCATTTAAGAAACATTTTTTGGAAACAAATTAATTACAGTACATAATCAATTCAACAAATCATAAAAAACATGGAAAAGGGTATAGAATTTAAGAAGACATCGATTTGTGATACTTGTAAAATAATACTCATTCATTATTCTGAAAAAGACATAATTAAAATTCACACCATTAGATTTATTGTATACACAAAGAAGACTTAAGTCAAAGGCAATAACATCCAAATACCAATTTTTTTATTCATTAAGTTGATAAAAATTAATCTTAGCTTAGAATTTTTTTGTAATGATACTTAAAATGGATAAACTTACATTGTGGTTAGTCGTTACTTGGTATTGGCATAAAATACTTGAAGGAGCTAATCTACCAGAGCATATAGGCATAGAAAGTAATCAAGGTCTGATCCTTAAATTCACTCAAAAGTATTTCTCTAAATTAAGAAATGGATGTTCATGCAACACTCTGCTAATAGGTTAATGTTGCTTTATATAATCCAGATGTATTAGATATGGCAAAACATTTAGTATACACATGGAAAGTATCAAACTCAATTATACTAAGGGAACATATATGGTAAGTTGTTGCACTCATCCCTAGTTATTTGCTTGTATTTACATGCTTGAAGTAATGCCAATTTACAAATAAAACAACATACCAAATTTGAATATACAAACCAATTTATTATTCCTAGCTTGGTCTAGTGCTGGTACGTGGAGTCCTAAATAGATTATTAAAAACTAAACAACTTTTATTAGAACTTTAATAACTATGTCATTGTTGCTTGACCATGTTAATGAGTAAATACTGTAAATGGCTGGGAGACTCTCCATTATTAAGGCACTATTGACTAAGTATAACATGCATAGCTTCGCAAGAGTAAAATTTATATCATGTAAGTATTATTCCTTCTATCTTTAACATTTGAGACCATTTGTGAAGTTAGTTATATGGCTAGGATCATAATATAACATGCCACTTAGGCCAGGAACAATATAAATATGGACATAATGGCGGTAAAAGACGCATAGTACATATCTAGATGTATATAATCCTATGTGGACATAATTTGTAAGATGCAAAAGAAACATGTTTTCATTCTGAAATCAAGCGAATAATTGTAACAAAAGTGTTGGAATATAGGTTCTTATGGCTTCAATGAAATAGAAAATTATTTATCATGTTTAAACCATGACAACTAATATGTACAAATTAGGGATGCCTTCTATCTAAACATTAGGTTATCACAAGTAATAGTGTATGTTTTTAGTTTATGTAAGTTAAATATGTCTATAAATCTGGGTAGTTAAATATATCTATAAATCTGGGTACTTATCTTATCATATGGCTATTGTCCATCAGCTTTTAGGGGTAAAGTCATTTAATTATTCTTATTTAAGGCTCTAGCCATTTCTAGGCCAATAATGGAGTTTCAGTTCTAGTTTTCCCTAGGATAAAGGCTTTCCGATTTAATGAAATACGATCATTCATATGAGCATTCATTCTATTATATAGGATATTGGAAAGAATTTATATATAACATTACATGATGAGATATGTCTATTTGCCAGACCCACCATACAGTATCCAAGCTATATCATTAATATGGTAGCAGATCATTCGAGCTATATCATTCAGTTTGCGCATCTGAGTTTGCAACTTAGTTTGCGTGCAACTGAGTTGCAAACTCAGTTTGCCGCGCAAAACTGAGTTATGAGAAATGAGGAAATAATCCTTGTAGGAAATATTTCTAGGATGGATAGCTAAAAATAATTTATATTTCATCATTTTCTCTTTATGTCGGATGAATAGCTAATCTGGCTACATAACAAGTTAGAATGATAATTTCATACCTTGTCGAGTCATGCTTCTTTCTCATCACCTAGAAAGTAAAATATAAAAATATAGAGATATGTATAATTTTTTGTACTACGGAAAAAGCGAAATATTGTTCGGCTCTCTCATAATTTTTCTCATAATTTCATACCTTCTTGTAGGAAATATTTTTAACACTAAGACGAAAATAAATAAAAGGTAAATAATCCCTTTTTTAATTGGTAAGGTAACAATCTTACAGAGCTTAGATGTCGTATTAATTATTTTTTTGAATGTTTTTTATTGATTGTCATAACCGAACAGACATCAAGAAGGTGGATTAGAAATACACATAGAAATGCAGAAGAATATAAGCATGGTGTTCAGAACTTTATCAGCTTCGTCAAGCAACACTCACCACATGATACTCAGTTATGTGCGTGCCCTTGTAAGAAGTTTAAAAACTCTATAATAAACTTCAATAGAAATAGTTGAAAAACAGTTGATATTTTTTGGCATGCTTCCGACATATGATGCGTGGTTCTTTCATGGAGAAAGAAATAATACTACTATACAAATGACTCATACATCGGATTCTGTCCAAGAGTCTCACATTCCAGACCAAATGCAAGTAGAAGAGTCTATTAAGGGCACTCTAGGAAATCTTGTTAATGAAGCATTTAGAGTACATGATGTTAGAATTTGTTGAAGAGAGGAGAGGGAGATCAAACGGTAAAACAATTAGAAGGCTACATTTTTATTGATTACTTGATTAATTTACAATGCTAAACCTTGCCTCTATTTATACATGCTTTATCCTTATCTAAAAGAGCATTCTTAATAAGAATATTTTAGAGCATATATTTGGGTCAATTAAAATAAATAATTCTATACTAAATATGGACCCAAATCAATACAATACCGAGTAAAACAGTAATCAATGCAATACCCAATAAAGGAAACATATCTTATTCTTATCTGTAACATCTCCCCTCAAACTCACGAAGTGGAAAATCGTGAGTTTGCCAAATAGAAGCTGCAAACTGAAGAGTAGCAAGATCAAGAAACCATTTCAATATTGATAGATAGTAACACCAAACTCCAAGCACCAAATACCAAACAACTTCAATCTGAAAATCCAAAACAACTCAACTATCTTCAATCTGATCGGTAAGTAAAAGATCTGAGCGGCCAAATGAAAAAACTGGTCCCGGATGTGTTTGTATGTTTGCATCCCCAAACATACAAAGAAAATAAAATAAACAAAATGGGATGAGTTTGCATATGTTTGCATCCCCCAAACATTTCAAACGAAAACAAAACCAAAACCAAGTCAATAGGGATGAATCGACATATATTTGCATCCTCCAAACGTACTTTACAGTACAATCTACCATCTTCAATCAACGTCAGTTACCCTCCTAATAAACAGTGTTGCTGATAAAGACATCAAACGAACAATAAACATCTTCAAACTAATGTTACACCCAATCAACCCATCACCTTTTCCTCAATTCACCAAACCGTCACACTAGTTCAGTCCCCAATCAGCTACCATCAAAACTTCCCACATTTGCCACTAGTCTATCTTAAACATCAACTCCGCTAAAGTGCTTATAATCAACTGCAGCAAGCTACAACATCTATGCTTCATTTTGATATCCATTTACAATACAAAAGTAAGTGACGCCTCCACTCAATCAAAACACAAGCAACAAACAACACACCCCAGAGACCAACTTCACACTTTCCACTAAACAACCTCTGCCTCACACAAACCACAACTGTCACAAACCAAAATCTTCCAAACCACCTGACCGCGTGAACTCCTCTCGACACCAAAGACGACATCACAACTTTACAAGCTTCCATCTCTAATACAACCTTGCAACTTACTAATCAGTTTCAGCTGCTGCCTGCTACTGCCAGTCAACACTACTTCACCATCCACCATCTCTATCATACATCAGCACATCCGACTCCCCTCTTGCAATAAACCTCAGCACTGCAACCAGTTCCCCCCTTGCTGTACTTCACTAACATCATACACCAACTATCATCAGCAGTCATCACCACTACTAACTCTTCTCTGACCACATACAATATCTTTATCAATCGCCCAAATGTTACACCCTACAAGACCAACAAACCAACTCTTGTCACTTTCTTCACCAAACAGTCCTTCACACACCTCTTGCTGTTCAACTTCATGGACAGAATACTGCTAATCCTCCACGCAACCACCTCTAAACCTAAACAACCAAATAACACCCAATGCAACTCAAACTCTTTTCTCATCAAACCATGACTTTTTTTTATAGAACACTCACTTGAAATCTGCAAGGAGAAAACTCAATATAAAATTCTAACATTCAACAGGACATATATTGGTTGAGACTACAAGCCATAACACAAACATTGATGGCCAAAATTATAACATAAAGCTGCAACACCATAGCTTCCAAGTCCTATAGTATCAAGGAAAACCTAGCATAATCGGTGTAACATGTTGCCAAGAAATCACTCGGACTAGACCATAAAATCAATCCAATTACATATGTTGCAATGAGAAGACCAACTACATAATCAACATTCCATCCTTAGGAAATAGAAGCCAAATAACATAGCAAGAGCTTGATGGCGCTTGAAGGTGGAGACAGAAACTACTTGGTTAAAGCTCCACCGTTGCATGTCAATTGTCATGGGGAATAACCAATGGAAGCACCATTGCACAACTTTGGGCTTCTTAGGTATAGGCAGTGGTTTCTTCAAGACCTTGATTGTAACAACCCGTATTTTTCGATAACATGTTAAGACGAGAATCAAGGCAGAATTTAGTTTTAAATTCTGAATCAAGTAAAACGGGCTATTCCATTGCGTTCGTCTCGGAAAAATACGCGAAATAGAGTCTGAGTTTTCGAGAATCGGAGTCCGTATGACCAAGATATGGCCTCGCGAAGTTTCACGAAAAATTCCCAATTTAAAGTATACTTAATTAAGTGAAATGGGTTGCGCAGAGAAATATATATATATATATATATATATATATATATAATTGGAAATTAAATAAATAAATATGCAAAAATGTTCAAAACAGCGAATTGGGAGAGGGGAATAACCGAACCGGCCGATTTTTGAGGTCGACCCAAGCTCGCTGGGTCGACTAGGGGTTAATCCAGGGTGTTTGGCTGTCAACCCGTGGGCCGATTCGCTCAAATGCAGATTTTGCATTTGGATGGTTCTCATGGTTCATCTTTAAACTAAAGGCCCTAGATGGTTCCTACACTTGACTTCTTCCCCAAGACATGCTTTGATGGCTTGGATTGAATCTAGGTTTAATCCTATGGCCTAAAACACTTGCCTAATCTATAAATAAGACCCTAACCTATCCTAAATCCTCATTATTCATTCATGCAACTAAACTATGGCAAAATTTTACCTCTCATGGCCTCCACTCTCTTCATAAAATTTCTAAATGGTTTCTATGAGAGATTTTCCATGCATACAAGTGTTTTCAAGCTTGTATGAGTGTCATTAGCTTGCATTCAAGTCAAGTTTCTATCTTTGCATCATAAAGCAAGGGTTTTGATCATTTTGGCTCAAGGGTTCTTATGTTAGAGCCTGCATTTTGGGTCTATTTGATTGCATAAGGGCTTTGTCATATCTTTTGTGCCTTCATAGCAATGTAAGCCCTTTCCCTACTCTTAGATATTAACTATGAAGTTAAATGTTCATGTTGCAAGTTTGGGTTTGATCATTGAGTATGATACATGCTATCATGTCATGCAAGTTTATGAAGTCATTATCTTGATCTTGTGATCTAAAAGCTACAACCTTTATGTTGAAATGTTGCATTAGGCAACATGAGAACCCTCATAATCTTTATGTCAACTTGCATATGAAGTCATAACCCTTATATGATGATATATGCGAGTTACTAGTCATCATTCCATATCTTTTGTCACCATGATTCGCTTATGTGCCAAGTTTGGGTTTATGCATGTTTTGAGGCTTAAGAATGTAACATGCAAGTTAATGAACACATTTGTGCCTCATTTGTCACCATGATTAACTTGTGTCTTAATATCCATTTTTGTCATGCCTTTGCCAAGTCTCTTCTTTTAATCCATTACGTTGTCGCGAACGTATATGTGAGTTTAAAAGCGTTGGGTTACGTTATGGGTAATTTCTAATGACATGAAAATACAACTTGAAAACATGACTTGAAATATAACATGGAAGTTGACATGTAAGTATGCATAAAAACATAAGCTTGGGAATTTACCTATTAAGTTAGGTCTATCCTTTGGGAATTTACCTATTAAGTTAGGTCTACCCAAATGCTTGAAAACTTGTAACATGTTTTGGGAAACATGATGGACATGACACTTAGATAATATAAGTGTGGCTAACTCGAGGTTGGGTTGAGTTTGCAACGTAAAACTACCCGGAACCGACCGACCTAACTAGTAGTTGCAAACAATAGGACCCAATGTGAGAAGTTGGTCATGTTGTGCTTGAACCCGAGGTTAGACCAAGTTGTGGTGTAAAGCTACCCGGAACCGACCGACTTAACTAGTAACCACAACAAAGTCTAATGTGAGAGGTGAAGGTGCATTAAGTAATTAATTCCACATGATAGGGTTAAGTTAATTTGATTAATGACTCTTAACCAAATATGACATGGACAAATGGGTTAAGTAATTTGATTAGGCTAATGATACTTAACAAAACATGACAAGGTTGGGTAGGTTAAGTAACTTGATTTGCCTAATGACACTTAACCATTTTTATATGACTAGTGGATGGGGTTAAGTTAACCAACACTTAATCAATCCAACGCGATAACTTGGTAAGGTTAAGTAAGTTTTCTTAATGACGCTTAACCGAAAAATACGGTTAACGAATGGGGTTAAGATTAGACTCAACTAGTCTAAACATGGAAATCAGATGGGGTTAAGTTAGCCTAGACTTAATTAATCCCACTTGGTAGTTTAATGGGGTTAAGTTAAACACTTAACTAATCTAAACATGATGAATTGATGTGGTTAAGTGACCTATACTTAACCAATCTAACTCGTGAATTTATTGAGGTTAAGTTAACATATACTTAACCGATCTAACGTGAAAACATGATAAGGCTAAGTCACGAATCGCTTGAATACACTTGACCGATTTGACTGAGTAAATTGATAGGGTCAAGTTAATATATAATTAACCAATCTAGAATGATAATTGGACGAGGTTAAGTCGTGAATTGCTTAATACATACTTAACCAACGTGAGCATGGTTTGTAGGGTTAAGTCTTGGACTTGGATACTTAGCCAATTTTGACATGATTTGAAGACGGGTTAAGTCTTGGACTTGGATACTTAGCCAATTTTGACATGATTGGTAGACGGGTTAGGTCATGAACTTAAGTGACACTTAATCCATTATGTAAACCCTAGTTCTGAGGATAGGGGATAACCGTAGTTAACAAGGATAACGGGAATAAGGCTAAGTGGTAAACCTTAGTTGAGGAATAACTAAGTAATGATTCTTAGTCAAGGAAATTTAGACCAGTTCATAGATAGATGAGTAACCTGATACGGTAGGTCATCGTTTAAGTATACGAGTAGGAGCAAGTATCTGATTTAGATAAAGGCTCCAGCGAACTGGGTAACGAAGCAGCGGCTTCGGGGAACGTGAGGGTATTCTTGGTATCCCTCTATGAGCTGCCAGGTGATTATACTAGGCTCATGAGAGGTTAAGGTCTGCGTTAGAAGAACCAAGAGTATGCCTTGGTTGCTATGCGAGCGACCTAAAGACGGGGATGGATAGGGGATAGTCGACGATACACGGTCGTACCCTAGATAGCATTTCGTCAGACTACCTACCATCTTTGGTCAAGCGTGTACGTACGGAAAGGCAGAGAACACCCAATAGACCATAATTGCTATCTAATTATGGTTGCGGTAAGGCTAGGATTGTGGGTTGGCCAGTAGTGTGTTCTCATACAGGATTTATCCTGTCTTGTCTTTCACTTGTTGAGGGAGGGGTCGCGTGGGACCATAGCCACGTATAGAAAAACAGACCTTAGCATCTGCATCGGCAGATAAATCGAAAGCTCCCGACCGAGTCCTGTATTTCTCGATCTGCCCTGTGACAGGACTCGGATGGCACGATGTGATACATGTGCATACAGTCATGGAAAAGGATTCACGATGAATGCGTGGGAAAAAGGGCGCGGTTGACGGTTAGCGTAAATCCCAGTGGCCCTGGGTGGTTGAACCAAAACCGAGATACGAAAACGTGCAATAGGTAAGCGTAATCCCTAGTGGCCCTAGGTAGTATAAGTCCTAGTTGTACAAACGATAATTCATGTTGGAAGACCCTAGTTAGGTTTAGGGTAACAGTCCAAACTGATCTTAAGGATCATGGAACTATGTTAAAGTAATGTAGAATCTCATGGGAAAGCCCGTATGGTCTACGGCAAGGGACTGAACATTTACATGCAATAAAACATACAAGTTGAGTAACCTATATATGCGATATATTAGGTTGGCATGGACCATTACACGACTTTTGAGTGAGGGTCATTCTTGGTTAACACATGATACGGTGGGGATACTAGTATGGTAGGTGCAGAGCTAAAATGTAGGATAGATATCATGGGACGTTATACGTGATAGATATCTTGGGGATATTATACTTGATAGAAACCTGACGATGTGATACCTTGTTTTATCTTGACATCGTAATTTATCATGACACCTTAGTTTATCTGAGTTCAGTTGTTCATCCTGTTATTTTGATTTAGCTTATCTATCTTGTCATCATGCTTATGTTCATCTCAGTTTCTCATGTCAATTAACTTTACTAGTTTTTATGCTAATAGTAGATAGGGCTTACTCAGTCTTTTTGACTGACCTGTTTTGTTTCGCCTCTTTTCTTCCGTTTCCCCCCCAGGTTACAGGATGGAAATACTATTGTTTAGTTCGGACTTCTTCTGCTTGAAGGTCATCATGGATGGCTTGGACTTTTCTTGGCTAATGGCTACTTTACTGTTTTTACTTGGGGAATAATTTATGAAATGTCTTTATGCTTCTTTACTATTGCAAGACAGGTTTTGATGTACTCTGATGTAAAAGGCTTTAGACCTTATTTATTCATGTTATGAAAGTTTGATTTTACTTCCGCTATTTTTATATGTTCTGTCTTGTGATATTTCTGTGCATGTTTACCAATAATGCCCCTCTAAAGCTAGTGCATTCCTTTGCGAGTGACCCTAGCGGAGGCGGGGTGTTACATTGATAGTCAAAACTCCATCTTTGCATCCACGATCACTCCATCTTGCTTCTCAACCTTTAACATCACCATCTAACTCGTCATAGTCACATATGGATTCAAGCCGAGCTCGATTTGTTGCAATGCCACCTCCATCGCGCCCTTCCTGGTCATCATCACTGCCGAGCCCTCCACGCATGCAGCATGATCTCGCGACTAACCTCCATGCCATTTCCAAACCCTCCCCGCCCGCAGTGGCTCACTCCCTAGCCTGTGTCGCATCCCTACCTCGCGACGTCTTCTCGAGCTGGTGCTGGACCGAGTGTGATTTATGCATACTTTAACTTTTTTCCTTCTCGAACAAGATCTGGATTTCGAACATGAAAGAGATAAAGAACTTGTAGATTAGGATTTGGTGAAACAAATATACGACTATTTCATTACTTTTTTTATTCTCTCCCTCTCTTTAACCTGGGTCTAATACCATGTTAGAATTTGTTGAAGAGAGGAGAAAGAGATTAAAGGGTAAAACAACTAGAAAGCTACATTTTTATTGATTACTTGATTAATTTAAAATGCTAAATCTTGACTCTATTTATACATAGTTTATCCTTATCTAAAAGAGCATTCTAAATAAGAATATTTTAGAGCATATATTTGGGTTAATTATAATAAATAATTCTATATCAAATATAGACCCAAATCAATACAATACCAAATATAAACGGTAATCAATGCAATACCAAATAAGGGCAACAAATCTTATCCTTATCTCTAACACATGATATGCCACAAGTTAGTGGTGAAGTAAATTTTCAAGAGATAAATGTTAAGAAAATGTACCATGAATACAAAAGCAAAGAAAATGAGAAATTGTATCCTCTTTGTAAGGATGGACTAACAACTTTGAGTGTAATGATAGATCTTCATAACTTGAAGAAAGAATTTAATTGGTCGGGAAATAGCATGACAGAATTGCTGAAACTATTCAAAGTAAATCTTCCAAAAGAGAACACATTACCTGACAAGTTTCCTACCATGAAAAAAGTGTTAAAAGATTTGGGAATGAAGGTAAAATGCATTAATGCATGCGTAAACGATTGCATGTTATTTTGGAAAGAGAACGCTAGCATGGTAGTATGTCCTTATTGTAATACGTCAAGATTTAAAGGGAAGGCAAATGCGTTAGGCAAAAAAAAAATTACACCTAAACCAAGGAAAGTTTTAAGAAACTTCCCTATAATTCCAAGGTTGACTAGATTGTACACTATACAATGGATAGCTCATAAAAAGCAATGGCGTAAGCATACCGATCCTTCTTGGGATTTCATGCGTCATCTCATTGACTCAGCTGAATGGAGATCAACCAAATGTAAGTGGCCGGATTTTGCAAATGAAGGACGTAACGTTTGGCTTGGTATCGCTATTGATGGATTTAATTCGAATGAGGTTCTCTCCAATATTTACAGTTGTTGGCCCACATATATGATTGCCTACAATCTACCTCCTTTATTATGCACGAAATTGCAATTTCAAATGCTAAGTTTATTCATTCCTGGACAGAAAGCACCAAGTCAAGACACTGATGTGTATTTAGAACCTCTTGTAGATGAGTTGAGGAAATTTTGGACGGAAGGCGTGGCTTTTTTTGATATGTACAAGAGAGAAACGTTTACGATGAAGGCAATATTATTATGGGGAATCCACAACTTACAAGCATTGGGAAATTTATCTGGTTGCATAACACATGGTTATAAAGCTTGTCCAGTTTGTGCTATGGAGACCGAGTCGGAGTACATAGGTAACAAGGTTGTTTACCCAAGTATAGAAGACTTTTGAAGAATGATCATCCACACAGATGCATCAAATATGAACGGTATTAGGATAGCGAAGATAAAGAACCACCAACAAGGTTAAGAGGATCATCCCTTTTAGAAAAGCTTGATCGTATAATTTATTTTCCTGGAATATTACCGAAGAATAAGAAGTGAACAATATTTGAAGCTAGTAATGAATGTTCCTTAATGGCTGAAGGTAGTGACGTAGAAAAATCTCCTTAGTATAAGAAGTCAATTTTCTATAATTTAATTTATTGGAATAGCTATAAAATATGACATACTATTGATGTGATGCATACGGAGAAGAATGTGGCAGAGAATCTTCTCAATTTATTGTTTGATAGGTTAAGGTAATCATCTAAGTTTGCATTCGATAAGATTCATAAAAAATGTTGTGAAGTTCTACAAGATACAAAACTTCCATCATGCCTTGCAACTAGATTTAGTAGTCTTGTTACTATTCAACCACCTACTTTGCACCTAAAAAAAACATACGAGTATCATATTGTAATGCAATACTTACTTCCTATAATGGTTCAACATGCATATCCGAAGCACCGTGATTTACATCGAGCTATTTTACAAGTGAGTTTGTATTTTAACTTGATATGCTCGAAAGTTTTAGTTCGAGAACATGTTAAGGCTGCCAAAGATATGATTATTGAGGCATTATGTATGCTAGTGCATTATTTTTCGACGGACTTCTTGGATATAAGTATTCATCTTATGGTGCATCTAGCTGACCAAGCTTTGCTATGTGGACCTGCAAACTACATATGGATGTATCCATTTGAAAGGTGATATATTTTTCTTACAAATTTTGTGAATTTTATTTCAAAGTGATAATTTCTAAATATATGTGCACGTGTGCTACTTTTAGAGCAATGAAAGAATGCAAAAATATACCTAGCAATAAGCGCTACATAGAAGGATCAATTGCTGAAGCATACCTTGTTTCAGAGTCAGTTAGATATGGAATGGAGTATATGCCAAACCCACATGATAGAAATCATAGTTCTACACAAGCATCTTTTTTAGATGATGGTGATGATATATATGAACGTCCCATCATGGAAGGCAAATGTATTAAGCTAACTAGGGTGCAACGTGTTTAAATTCGAAGATGGATACTTTTTAGTATCGATATTCTTGAAAGAGATGAATATTATACATATGAATTTTCTCTATATTTTAATAGATACCAAGGACATAAAATATGAAATATATTTACATGATAATATCTAAGTTGTAGTGCATATCTCTCGTCCTTAGAAGATGTTTCTCGCGGTAAAAGAAAAAATACCACAATGGTAGAAGTAATCGTTCAAACAGAATTTATTGATTGGTTACACAAAAAGGTATATTATTTAAATATGTATAAAAATTGTAGGTTTTGTTCTTTTTATGTTGGACATTAAAATTTGTTCATTCGTGGCAGCTTCTACAAGAAAAATGAATGAATATAATGTTATAGCAATACGTAAGTGGTCCAAGTGGGAGTCTAAAAGTTATCTTAAGTAAAGAGTAAACGAACGTATATTTTCTCCTCAACGTTATGATGACAGTTGTTCAATCCAAGATAGCGGTGTTTGCATGGATGCAATCACCACATTTGTTGCAAGTCAAAAAGATATAAATCCTACGGATGATGATAGTACTTGGTATGGTATCATTAAAGAAATCATAGAGGTTGATTATTATGATTTCCAACATGTTGTATTCTATTGTGATTGGGTAAACATTGCGGATAAGACAAATGTTTGTAAGATTTGCACTGATTCCCATTTGTTGATGGTGAACTTGAAAAGGCTCAAAAATGGGAATGGGGAGTATGATGAGCCAGCTATTCTAGCAACTGAAGCATTTCAAGTTTTCTATGTGCAAGACACTAAAAATTCTGGTTGGTCCATTGTTCGACGTTCTCCAAAAAGCATGATGGACAACGTAGTTGACTACACCATCCCAACCGATTTTCAGTCTGCTTTGAGAGAACAACATAATTTAGTACCATTATTGAAATGTATTTAAATGAAAGAGATGTTATTTTGAAATGAATATTTGTACTATTTTTTCTTATTTACGTGAAATGCATTAAATGATTTTGCTTTTTGGATTTTGCTTTGTTTATACACAATATCCATTTGTAAAATCTAACCAAGCACGCATATTAGTTTCAATATGCATATTAATTCTTTTTAATGCAGAATGTCGAACAATTACATTGCTAGTGCAACTGAAGGTAAAAATGAGGAGCTAGAAGCAAATAACTATCCTCCACCAAGTGATAAAAAAATACTCAATAATAGTTGACTTCGATGGTGTTAAAGGTAATAATGAAGCTAAATGGGGCTCCAGATGCGGAGCGCTAATTCGTTTTCGTATACCAGTTGGCTATGGCGAGTGGAGAAATGTTGATGCTTACTATAAAGATATTTTGTGGCAAGAATGTCACAAATTCACCTTATTTAATTATTTTACTTTCTATATAAGATTTATTCTTCGTATTGAAATTTCTTTCTTAAAACAGAATGAATTTGACATGGACATCAATCCTGATCTAGCTCGGCCAATTTTAGAAAAAAAACGTTTCCACGATATTTTCGTATGTAAAGTCTAGTTTGCGAAACAAATTTGTTAGAGTCAAAGGAACCATCATACCCAAGAATATAGCTATCACTAAATGTCCTGTAGACATTGACAAAGTATGGTAGGAGAAGTTTGTAGACAACAAATACACTGATAAGAAAAAAAGCAATGTTGGAGAAATGCCCAATCCAAAGCTAAAAATACAATTAATCACATTCTAGGAAGAAAATCATATCATAAAGTTTATGATGAAATGGTAAGCAATTATAGTAAAATATTTCTTATGAGTAGTGTTAATAAATAGTTAATTAGTTTAATAATATTTCTTATTGCAGGTTAAGAAAAATCCGAGGTGAAAGTTACAAGGACAATGGTTTGGAAGGAAGCACATAAAAATGAGAAAATTGGATAAGTTATTCCATCAATAGCAATAATCTATGTAAGTTTTTTTTGTGGGTGTTTGAAGTGGTTTATTTGTTGTCTATATTTTTATTTTTGTTTATCAAGTATTATGAAGCTTTCGCGCAAATTGAGCCGCTCAGTTTTCACGCGAAAACTGAGCTGCTCAGTTTTGGCGTAAGAACTGAGCTGCTCAGTTTTGGCGTAAGAACTGAGCTGCTAAGTTCAGTTTTCGTGCGAACTGAGCCACTCAGTTTTCACGCGAAAACTAACCATTGGCTCAGTTTGCGCAAAAACTGAGCTGCTCAGGGAAAATGAGTCTAGAAATTGTTCTCCCCTAATCCAGATTTGGCACATATTACATTGATACTGTTTGACGACCAACATATAATTATTCTCCCCTAATCTATAAATTATTTAAACTAATTGGATATGGGTGCATTATTGAGTGATTTGATAACGAGTATTTGGTTTTAAATAAGCCAGTAACCATTATTCTTGTTTAAAGTAAATATTTTTTAACCTAAAAAATTACATTAAATAAGTCAATAATCATTTTTCCTATAAATACTTTATTTAGTTACTATAAACTAATAAATCCATCTTATTATCCTGTAAATATCAAATCTGTTCTTCTATTTTTTTAATGTAAAAATTTCGATCTTTGACTATTGTTGTTCTTATTTTTCTTCATTCCCATCTCATTTCCTGATCTCTCAATTTTTCAAAGTGGTACTGTGCAATTTACCTCTAAGTCCTCATTTCTTTATCAAAGGATTTGTTCGCTTCCACTTTAAATCTTAATCATACATGCCTTATAATTTTTCCGCTTATTGCACAAGGAAGCATTTGTTTCGTACAAGATCTTGAATATGAGTAGCATAAGAGTTGCTGCAATATGAAAAGGAGTGTTCCATTGATTGTTCACTACTCAAAAATTAACTTTCAAAGATAATAACGTTTATTAAGCAAAAGCGATTTAAACTGCCAAAAGGTTATTTAGATATTTTAGCATCAGCTATTGTGAATGAATCCATCCAATGTATAGATACATATTTGATAATAAATTTTTTGTTCTGGTCAAAATTTATAAAATGAGAATAGGACGTTTTCTCATTGTCTAAGCTATATATGATAACTGACATAAATACAAATTTATACTCTATTATTTTATTTTATTTTACATTTCTATAGAGTTCTCAATTTTGTTTTGGTTTTTTAATTGTTGGCATAGTTCTAGGCATCTGCATATTTACTTTTTTTGGTTACATTACCATCCCTTTCTAAAGTCAGGTGATGTTATTGGGTCATTATTTTTATTCTATTTGTTAGATCAATGTATTGGTTAGATGCTAACAGAAATCTTTTAAATGAATATTTCATAGGATAATATTTTATTTTTCCTAAATTAACAACAACTAAAGCTATTTTCCATAGAGTCAACTATAAGAACAACCATAACATATATTCATTATTTAATCACTTTATCCAATTGTTTATTTTGCAGATTAAAAATATCGAGAAAAATGACTGGTGATAATGATGTTGAATAATATTTTATATGCGTTACTTTTGGTTTTTTGGTTTTCTTTGTACTATTTAGTCTTTCTATTTCTTTCTTTTCGTGACAATTTATATAAGTTATGCAATATTTGAATAAATCAATTTCCCTTGCATATGTGAAACATACAACATCTGTAAAACAATAACACACACGCAAAGGGCGTGCCGTGATCATGCGTAAGCGCGTAATTAACGTATCTTACCATTGTCAACTTTTTATCCGTTCTTTTCTTTGAATTTACACACGTCTAATTCCATGTCCCCTTTCATTTTGAACATGTCCCTATCCTTTTTGTAGTGGCCTTGCTCTTTATACTTCATTTTTTTGTGAATACTGAAAGGGTACACACATCTTTTATATGCACTCTTTCTCTTTCTCTTGCATTGAATTTGTATGGAGCCATTTGAAAACATAGCGCAGTAGTACTATATTTGAATAGCCTGCCGTACTTTGTTCATTTTTGCTCATTTAACTTGCTTGATTTTCGTCCCTTGCCTATTGCCTATCACCTGTTTCCATTTTATAATCTTATACAAAACTTATACTGGTGAATTTCAATTTATACAATATGTTTTTGTCCCATTGCTATTTTCAATGCCTGTGCATGCATTTGTTACGAAGTCTAGATTTACACTAAAATATACAAAGTTAGAAAGGCTAATTTCACCTCCACGTGAAAACAGAGCGACTCAGTTTTGGTGTAAAAACCGAGCTGCTCAGTTTTGGCGCAAAACTAAGCTGCTCAGTTCAGTTTTTCCGTGAATGGAGCCGCTCGGCTTTTGCGCGAAACTAAGCTGCTCAGTTCCTTTTTCACGTGAAAATGGAGCTGCTCGGTTTTGTCAAAAAAACTAAGCTGCTCAGCTCAGTTTTCGCGCGAACTAAGTTGCTCAGTTTTCGCGCGAAAACTTAGCAGCTCAGTTTTCGCGCGAAAACTTAACCGCTCAGGGCAAATAGGGAGTGAACTCTCTATTGATAAAGAAGGCTTACCAGTTTACATCAAAATTAGTCCATATTATATGCATTTGGTTTTTTTTAAGACTTTGAAACAACAATTCTTACTCAATCAAGTGTCTTATTTGATAGGAAAAATATAGAATTAAATGGAACTTTAATCCTTTTCACATATTTTCTATTTTGGAATTCTCTTGTTATTTGTTAATTTTGGAATGAAAACTTGTTATTTATCAGTTTTGCAAATACACTTGTTATTTATCAGTTTTGCAATTTGTTATTTCTGTAAAAATGAGTGCATTTATATTTTGTAGGCACTTGTAGAGGAGGAGGAAAAAAACAGAATATGGAATGTAATGGCAACGGGAAATCAAATATGTTTGATCTTGGCAATGATCCTATCTCCAAAGTTTTTGGTTCTGATAAAAGGAAAAATTATTGTCGTGAAATTAGCTCGTCTTCTTCCGTAAAGAACATAAAGATGATGCAAGCTTTAAAAGCAATTGCGAACAAGAATAAAAGGGATGATTTTCGTCAATGGTCTATGGAATTACAAAATCAATTGCAAGTCAAGTGGCAAGTCAAGTGTCAATCCAAATCAACGATTCTCTTAAATCATTTGCTTAATCCTTTCTTACTATGGTACCAGGATTGCAACATAACGTTAATGGCGGTGTTGTGATGCTTATGACAGAAACCGCCTCTAATTTGGGTAAATCTACACCGAACGTTGGAATTGCTAATTCGCTTATTCCGTTAAATGATGTTGGATCATCAACATGGGAAAAACAATTTGTAATGCTATTATCGTAAGATTTGAAGAAGAATGTAGCAAAAGCTTATATTGGAACACAAACCATGTGTCATTTTAGAGAGTTAGTGCAAAGTGTTAAGAAAGTTGTTTGGATAATAGAAGTTTTAGATCCGGAAGCACCAATTTACGATGGTCCTCAAAATGGACATTACAAGCTTTGTGAATTTTAGGATGGAGTCTTTGTGATATGGTCCACATTTCGCCTTCGTAGTATCTAGAATTCAATGTATCTTTAGTAAAACTTTATATTTTTTTTGTAAATTGAACTCGATATTATGGTATTTCGAAATTGGAAGCATTATGCAAAAGTGACATTGTTGAATTTGAAATATGGAAGTGTACCAAATACTTTTATTTGAATTGATATGTTGAATTATATATGTGACTGGAAATCATTTTGTAACGACCCGGATTTTCAGCCATTGAAATCTGAATATTAGAATTTGTTATTTGAATTATATATAGGAATTTATAAGAAATTATTTAATAAAATGATATTTAAACGTATAATTTATAATATAATTTAAAACGAGCTCGAAATAGTCGCGGTAGTTCGTAATTTACGATTTGAACTTCAACTGAGAATACAGGATTCGTTATAAGTCGGATTTCTTTAAAACAAGAAACGTTTGAATCTATTGAAATGTATCTTTCTAATAGAAGTGAAAAATCGAGATTTCGTATTATAGATAATAACTTACGTTCAAATCAAATTTTCAAATAGTCATTGTAGAATCGTTGATGGACCATAACGGTTTATTTAATATAACTAGAGATTGGTTACAAATTTGGACAAGGTTCTTTTGAGGCGTAGTTATAATTTAATTTTTAGAATTTTACTGTAATTTTTAATTAATTAAATACGCAACTTTTTATTTGGAGTATTTTGCACCCTATATCAATATTTTGGGGTTTCATAATATAAGTTAAACTACCAATATTATTATATTTTTGGAATCGTGAAGCATGGTGTGTCACGATTATATTTTTATTTTTGTCGATAGAGGCTTATAGGTAAACGGAGTTATACGTAACGACTTACCACTAGACTTCATTAAACATATACCGGAGAATAATAGTTCTTTCCTTCTCTCTCTCTCTCACTCAATCAGGTGCATGGAACATGGTGTTCAAACGTTAACTATAGACCAATATTATTTCCTTCACCTCAAAAATCCTACTGTATGTAGTATCTACCATGTAGAGGGTGAGATAACATTGATATACTCATCAAGGGTACACTGTTAAAATTAAATAACGCATACATCACAACAGCGTGACTGCCAAGGCTTCTTCAGCGGTGCTCTCCAAGTTTTGATTCTGTGACTTGTACTCCAAACTGTTGATTTCGTGACTGCCACGGTTCCTCTTTTTATAAAATAATACCCCATCGTTATCTCTTCCACTTCTTTGCTGTATCCCAAATCAATGTTATTACAACAAACAAAAATGAAACTTTTCCACTTCAAAAATCCACTGAAAATAGAAAACCAAATGAAATGAAATGAATTCTGATTTGTTTGCTTCGCCTAATGGAGAGATCCAATATCATGTGATCGATTTAGCTGCGTATGTTTCCTCAAGAGCACGTCTTGATACTGCAGTGGCGTTTTACGGTGTGAGGGGGCACTAGCGCTCTGATGTAGGGCCGGTCGGAGTTCATTATCGCGGTGATAGTAAGGACTGGTGGTCCGGTGATCACCAGGTGGCATAGTGAATCGATGAAAGGAGGACTAGGGTGCGATGTGAATGAGAAGGCTGTTGTGAGGAGTATCCCGTTCAGGAGCAACATTTTAATATTGAGGAAGGGCTGTTGGGTACAGAAACATAGAAAAAGGGTGAAGTGGAAGGATTCTCACGGGTTTGTTGTGATGAGGGATGGGAGTGGGTGCGAGCGTGATGGCACCGATATTGAGGAGAAGAAGTGAGGGTGTTGGAACGTCAAGTTGGTCTTGAGTTTTGGGAACCATGCACAGTGATGGTTTAGAGGAAGATGTCAGAATATCTTCCAGTATTCGGTTCGGATGAGCGGCTTCATTTTCAACACTAGTAAGTGGTATTAGACGCAATGAAGGTTTATTACCTTTAATCAATACGTTCATGATGCTATTATTTAAGTTAAAACTTACAGCTATTATGATTTGGTCATCTGAAACGGGTTTGAATGGCTATAGGAAGGACATAGTGGAGAAAAACTCTGGTTCGAACTTGTTTCTAGCAAGGAAAATATAATACTAGGATTATCGGTTGGTTAGTAATGATTAGCATGGTAATGGGATTAAGCAAAGGTGCTGCCTTATGGTGGTTTCTTTTAAACATTGAGATGGAGAGGGAAAAACAGTCATGGTAGGTGAAGCGCCGCGTTTTGAAAGGAGCAGCAGCAGATGATTACATGAACGAAGAGATGCGAGATAATTGGCCAGTTTATTTTCATTAAACGAATGTGATTCTGCGTATGACAGTCTGGAATTGGGAAGAGTTTTGGATGTAGAGGAGTTTGGTCTTCTTGGTATGGAGATTAGTGAAGAAATATGGTGGAGTCAATGCGGTCATGACATTGATTTACTGTAGCGAGAATAACAGAAGAGCAAGAATACTGTGAGGTCTGGGAAAACGAAGTATGAAGGGGTAATTGCAAATTATCACAGTAATTAACGGACCGATTAGCGGCCTAGTTTTAGGATCAAGGTAAGTGAGTAAAAATATAATTAATTAATTAACAATAGTTTGAATATATAATATTAGTTGAAATTCATAATGTATAAAATTGGTCCGTTCGTGAACAGATTCCGGCGAAACTAGTCAAGCTGGAATCGTAACGGCGAGACCTAAGTGGTGGAGTTAATGTGGCTAAGAATGAAGTTATTGAAATTTCATGGAGAAATCAAACGCTTGTTCATTTTAAAAATGAAACAAAAGCAGAATCGTCAACTGCGAAACAAGGTGAGTAACCTCACTAAACTATAACTCGTTTATATTTTTATATAAACGAATTTTAAATTTATTTATAATAAATTTATACTGTGCAATGGTTGATTGGTTGAATAGTTGATAAAATTGGTTGAAATGGTTGATATGATTACATCGTTGATCGATTATCAGTTCTGATATTTCATATTGATGTGAAGTAATATTATTGACGTTGATTAACATCTGTGGATGCAGGGAAACAGGTTGGAGGGATCCAACTGGATCCCTCAACATTTTTATTATTGGTTGTGTTATTTGATGTGATATATAACTGGTGATCGAGTATGTTGTGTTTAAATTACATTGGCCCTAGGATTTGATATTTAAATACCGTATATATTTTCGAATATAGAAAAAGGGAATTCCAATTTTAAAAAGGGAATTTATTTTCAAAAATAGAAATTTAAATTTTGATAGAATTGAAAATAGAAAACCTGTTTCAAATGAATAAATCAAGGATTTGTGTATGAATGAGAATATATATTAATTGAATTATTTATCATTAGATTCATTGAAATATAAATTCAAAATTTGAATTTATGTAGAGAAGTAGAAATGGGTTTTGAGGCCAATATTTGAAAGGAGAATTGAACTCAGCTATTATTAAGGAAATGATAAACGAGATTTCAAATGATTAAGATAAAAAGAAGTGAGACTTATATGAGTAATTATTAATAGAAGTTATAAATAAAAATTTGGGTTTAAGATAGTGTTTATAAGTATGAAATCAAACTATATATAAAAGGAATATATTCACGATTAAAGTGAATAATGGTTTAAAGGAAATATTTTGCAAATGAAATATTTATAAAGGAAATTTAGATGATTTGAAATATAAATTGGAAATTGAGTGGAAAGGGAAAATGGTAATCGTTTTAAAAGAAACGATGAATTTTAGTTCAAAGTTCAGAATATTAATCGATTATAGAGTATTCGAATGAGAGCTGTTTATTGAAATTCGATTATATCGAAAGTAGGGAAGTAGTTATTTTACTTTCCATTTGAATCAACTTTAATAATTATTTATTTATTTACTTATTAATTTATTTAATTGAAATAAATAAATACAAGTTGTATTTTGATAAACCAAATATTTTTAATAGCGATTTTAAACGCTGCCGTTAAAGTAAATGTTTGGGTAAATCTAAATAGAAATTTTAACGCTGCCGTTATAATAACTGTTTTAACAACGATCTTTACGCTATTGTTATAATAAGTGTTCTATAATTCTAAATAGCGATTGTAATGCTGTTGTTAGAAGAAATATGTTTTATAAATCAAATATTTGAAAACAGCAATTATAACGCTGTTGTTAAAATGAAATGAATTGGTCAACGAGGAATTAAGGAAGGGAATTCGGAAATATTTTCTGATATTAATAATGTATATTTTCTAAATATAGAAAATAAGGATTCGTGAATATTTAGAAATGTTTTTTTAACTGGAATAAGAAATATTTTCTCGAATGAAGGAATTACAATATTGAAAATGTGTTTCAAAGAATCGAGAAGGGAAATCGAGCTGCAAAAGAATACGAAAGATGGGAAATGAGAATTGTAAATGATAATATAGTAGGATTTGATTTAAAGGGGCCAATGTTGATTGATGATTGATCGATCGAATTCCTTCCTGGAAATAAGATCGTTGGTTGCACACTTATTTTTCTTTGATAGTTAAATCACCGACTATCGAAGTTTTTGACCGTTTTTCCATCGTCAATACGGAGAGACCGGGATCAGATTCAGTATCTGAAAACCATCTGTATGGACGTTAGCGTTGCGATCGAATATGATGAAGAAAATTGAAGACGGAGTTACGCAAGGACTATCCTGTTTATAGAACAGTGCCTTCGGTTTGTCCAGTCCCAGGACAACGTAAATGGACGAATGTCTAACAGAGTATATCTAACGGATCGCGTAAGTTGATCTCTTCAAGCGTACTTACGTTTGGTGGCGGAGGAATTCGTTTCTCTTAGCTTTATACCCGTGGTATTTTTGGGGAAATCAATTTGTGATTTGGCGGGTATAACGATGTGGCATTCAAAGTGAATGGTGGTCAGGTGTTCTAAAAGATACGTAATGACCTCAATCCTCATCAACCGGGAAATGACAGAAATCGGGCAGGCAACATGGCTATGTGGGTCGCTCCCATTAGGATGTATAATCACCTATCTAGAGAAATTCCATTTGTTCTTTAATCTATCGATGTTGTCCCTTTCGGGAAGCGGTTGCTGATCCCAACCGTTGGTGGTATACATTCGATACACTCAAGCGAAATGAGTGGTCGGTCATGTGTGGGCCGGGTTGCAAGACATTCTTGTTGAACCCAATGTATTCGCCTCTAGAGATACACTATCGACATGTGGTCCCATACCTTGTCATGTTGGAAATCCAATCTCCAATAAGCGCCCTGTGGTTTTTGATTTTATATTATTATATGGAGCGTGAGATGCAAGCGTTCCGCTAGATTTTATTTATCTAATGTAGACATTATTATAATATCACTAGATTTGATATCAAAAAATATTTTGGTTATCGTAAGGTAAAAACCATCCGTGTTTATGTGTGGATCGGTCTTACGATTATTATTTCTTTTGAAAGTTAAACAAATGGTTGGAGTTTACTCACACCAGTCCCATGACTGACCTAGAGTTTATTTTGTTTGTTTTCCCTAAACTCTTGGGTGCCCAAATTTGTACGGGCAGTCAAGTAGTCGGGATTTTACAGATTCACTTGGAGGAGTTGAAGGCTTTACCAGTAGCTATAGACTATCATATTTCCGCGGTGTACTATGTTGTATCTGGAAACATGTGTTTTATAACTGTTCCAGAAATAGCTGTTGTGCTCTGATGATGGTATGTATATAAAGTTACTGATTTGTATTTCAAAAGTTATGTTATATACTATACTTTATTCGTTCCGCTGTGAGTTTGTGATCTTCGTTTTCTTCTATTCCAATATTTCTTTCTTCCTATTTCTCATCCTCTAACTTCATTCTAATAATGATTCGTATTTCTGTGTCATTTGGGTTGGACGTGTGCTGTTATTTGTCGACCCAAAGGGTACGGAAATTCGGGTCGTTTCACATTTAGACATGTTATATATACTCATTTATAAGTGTTAGCAATTTATGTATGCCAACATTTATAAGTGTTAGTAGGATTATGATACTGACATTTATAAGTGTTAGCAATGAATATATTTGTAACTCTTATAAGGGTTACCATATCTTATGGTTCCAACATTTATAAGTGTTAGCAATGAATATGTTTGTAACTCTTATAAATGTTACCATATTTATGGTTCCAACATTTATAAGTGTTAACAATGAATATGTTTGTAACCTTTATGGTGTTAACATATCTTATGGTTCCAACATTTATAAGTGTTAGCAATGAATATGTTTGTAACACATAAGTGTTACCATGTCTTCTAGTTCCAACACTTATAAGTGTTAGCAATTACTTTGTTTGCAACACTTAAGTGTTACAAATATGGCTGGACAATTCCTCACAGGCCGTTGGTTACACTTAAAGTGTTACAGAAATTATTTGTAACACCTATACTTGTTGGGAATCCCCTATTTTGGTGTAGTGGAATGTTTCTCGTCAGACTAAATCCAGTGCTAAACTTTCAATATTGTAGTGAACAATGTAGCAGAGTGTGTTCTTTCATGTTCACGCTTTAATAGCGTCCACTGATAACACAAAACATAAGTTAACCTTGCTATGAAAAATGGAGGACTGTAGCATTCTACCTTTTTTTAATGGTGCTGGCTCCAAGCCCATTCATAAATCGAAAGCTTAAGGTCATTGCCAACTTAAGTATTCATAAGCATTTCATGGAAAAGCAGAATGAAATAGTCACAACTTGAGTCATATTTTATACACCTGTATCAAAGCAAAAAAAGAAATTGTCATGTTGAAGGCACCATATCCTCCCTTCTATTATCAATGCTATAGCCAAAGCTAGACTTGCTACTACATAAACTTTTTTTTGGATTTCAGGAAACTAGCAGAGATAGTTAGTGATCCTACATTATCTAAAATTCCAGAAGGGGAAGCAGTAACCCAAAACTAGATCATAATACTAGTAATTTTGTTAATATAATTTTCTTCAATTTATTTTATCATTTTACATTAACTTTTGTCCTTTACAATGTTTCCAGAAAGACAAAAATAATTTATCTTTTATACCTTAGTTTCAATTTTTATCCTTGATCTTTCTTCATTTAATTATAAAACATGAAAGTTACAGTAAACATTGGAAAAGTATTTTTTTTCCAAATTTTTGTTTATAAAATTTATCTTTTATCATTTTAAACCAAAAAAAAAAAAAATCATTTATACCTATAACATTGGAAAAATTCTTGATGTATATACTTTGAACAAAAGGTAAGCAAACCAATTTTGAAATGATATTAAAAAAGTTTAGGCTTCTAAACAAAAAGATAAATGATTTTTCTTGTTCAAACTATGTTCTTGCTATTGTCTTATTATCAAAATACATGCACTATGAAGATATTTTTTGGGGTATATTTTTAAGTAAAAACATAAACTGAATTATACAAAATGAAAAATTGTTGGTCGTCTCATGTAAAAACATACATTGAATTATTTTTCCATATCAATGATATTCTCTTATCTTTTCACATAAAAAGATATATTGATTTATCTTTTCATGTGAATAGATAAATTGATTTATCTTTCCATATAATATAAATAGATAAATAGATTTATATTTTAATACAAGGCGATTTACTTGGTCTTGAATATGTTAAAGATACACCACTAATGCACATATATAAATCGTGTATACTGAATCTCCTTTTTACTATCCAGAATTATTCATTGCTTAACTGATGCATCTTGAAATATATCGGTTTTTATACACCAACAAAAGGATCTGCACCAATTACCGGTGCAACTGCTCCATCTCCAAACAGAGAATTTCCTATCTCATTATCAACTTGGGTTGCATTCAACCCTTGAATACCCATAACAGTAAGCTCAGCATATACTACAAGAACACATGCATCATGTTTGTTTTCTACCAAGTCTGTTGCAGAGATAAAAGGGCTTCGCTAGGTGATCGTTTACACTAGGCATGTTTGCACCACATGAAGCGCACATAACCGATTGAGTTCTTATTCAGGTATGGGTTGTCAAATTCTGTTACATATGGTAGATTGGTAGTCTTAAAAAAAAGAGCAAGCTAATACGTGGTGGGTTCTTACAATTGCGATCATATTCGTTCTTTAATTCAACCTTTTCCTCGCTGTTGGTGGCCATTACCTAAAAAATCAGCAAACATGCTTTGTTCAATGGCATCAGGAGAATGTACAGTTCCAATGACTAGATTCGTTGCTATTCTATCAACCCTCAGATCTTTTCAACTTATCCAGTAAAAAAAGAAACAAACCTATAAAGAAATAGAAGGGTTTTTCAACTGACATGAATTTTCTCATTTGATGAGCAATAATCAAGAAAAAAATTGATGCAACATTTTAACATTAAAAATGAAGGATAAGAAGAAAATTAAAATGTCAATTCATACCCACGGTTCTAAGCTACATGTATTTACCATTAGTGTATAGAGAATATTGAGAAACTAAAAACAACATTAGTTTTTTTTTAATATATTTCTACGTAAAAACATAAATTGAATTATACAAAATGAAAAATTCTTGCTTGTCTCATGTAAAAAAAATACATTGAATTATCTTTCTGTATCAATGATATTCTCTTATCTTGTCATATAAAAATATATATTGATTTATCTTTTCATGTGAAAAGATAAACTGATTTATCTTCCCATATAATATATATAGATAAATAGATTTATATTTTAAAATAAGGCGACTTACTTGGTCTCGAGTATGTTAAAGATATACTACTAAAGCACATATACAAAATGTAATAAAATACTTCACGATTAGGCATTAGATGTAATACAAATGGGCAAACATATCAGGTGTACTAGAATAGACTCACTAGTTGCTACATATTTCAAAATGGTGGGATAATCAGTTTGCAGCCATGTAGAAAATCTTGGTATTGAGAATATTTTCCAAATATTCATTAAAAATCTACATAGTATATATACTACAAACAACCATGGGTGATTGTTGTCAGTTATTGTTGCTAGCTTCTCTAGTTCTAGTAAATTATGATATTTCAAATTAAATTCATTAAAGTTACTTTTTTTAGAAACTTGGTACTTTATTAATATATACATATACAAAGATTCTACATCTGAAGTTGTACAATTCAAAACAAGAGCCAGAACCCTCACCCTAAAAAACACTCGTACTGAATACTCGTACAGACTACAAACATAAAATCTAAAGACAATAAACGACTACAATTAGCTAGAACCTAATATAAGCCAAACCATAATCCACAAGGAAGATATAGGACTCTTCTTCCTAATGTTGGATAAAACACTAAGTACTAGAAGAAGAACCTGGCCCATTAAAGTTATTTTCTCTTCTGCATGGTAATAACACTTTTAGAATAGTAATAACATTAATTATGTAAATATAATAACACATTCATATACATTGTAAGATGTTCAATTATCTATCTTTTGTAATTTAATATTTGTCCTGAAAATGCGAAATGAAATTATTATTTCCGCATAAAGGCATGCATTTCAATCTAAATCGAAAGAAGAAGAAATGTAAATTAATGCAGTAAGTTCTAATATGAAATGATTTTTCTATATGGTTTAATATAGCACATTCATTCATTTTATTGATCCAAATACCCAAGATTTCAGATTTTGACATAAAGAAAATAAGTTTAAACATTAGAATTTTTTTTAAAATGATGTTCCATTTACTAAATAGATAGATAAATTTGTCATCTAACTCAAATAACAATAGTATTTTGGTTAGGGAAAAAAGTTAAAGACATTTGTTTTTATCGTTTCCCAATAAGATAAATTCATTTATCAATTATCATAAATATTATTCATTTCCCTACTTTTTATAAAGATAAATTCATTTATCTTTCTGAAAATACATAATTTTCTTTCACTAGGATTATTTTATGAAAAGTGATTATAAAGATAAATTCGTTTATTATTTTGTTCAAAGATAAATTATGTTATCTTTTTATAAAATACAAATATACGTAGTTCGAAAATATAAGATAATAACATTTACCTTTTTTATAGAAAAAGATAAATATATTTATCTTTCTTTCTCAAAATTGATAAATACCTATATCATTTTTACAAAACGTGCGTATATAAGTGCATGTAAATATTATCATATTTTAAAAAAAAAAACATTTACAATATCAATCATCCATGTTTCCATTGAAATTGGTAAAATAAAAAAATTAATAAAAGTTTTTTTACAATGTCTAAATGATAAACGATGAAATATAAAAACAAGATTAAAATATAAAAGATAGGTCATATTACCATTTTAAAAGCATTTATCTTTATGATTATAACTAGTGCGAACCCGTGCTACGCACACGGATCACTACATATTTAAACTCATGATTTTTAGAGTTTTTCCAGTTGCATGAAAGTGAAATATATGCTGTTGGATTGTAACTTTTTCATATAGGATGATCGAACTTACAAATCTGCAAGCATTCATCTATTCTTTTGAAGACGATAAACATATGTTAACAACTATATATATTGTTATATTAATCTAATTGATGTTTGAACACATAGGCTAAATTTTTATCATTGAAAGGATAAAATGGTTTGAGCTAGGCTCCAAAAGCAAAAGGTCGTTACTTTCAAGGATGAGGATCCATTGGTTAAAAAGCAAAAAGCCCCATGACTTACAATTAGTTTAGCGACCACTATTTGAAAGTTGGAAAAACGTTTCGGACAATAATACATGTTAGATAAATGTAATTTATAATGCTATATGTAAAATATATGATTTGTGTTTGATGCGTTGGTTAAGAATAAATAATTTCTAATGACATAACTTGTTGGGTACTTCAGTATCCACTTTCCACTTTATAATTGATACTGCCTTTTCTATGAGGTAGATCTGATTTCACTTCTCTACTGTTCTCTTTGATTCTCATCCACCATGAAAAGTGTCAGCAAAAGGCCATAGTTTAACATAGCAAAAACGGAGCCATATCACGTGCATTCACTGGAAAGCAGGGCAAATGGCAAGTAGTTGATTGATAGGGTGACAAATTGCCAACACAATTACAGTTTATTACAATCGTTGAAAGCATTCTAAATTTTCAACATCCAATTCATCCAACAAAGCTTTACATTTGTTTAACTGTCAAAAGGAAAATAAACTCGAATATTCATACTTCCTACAAAACATTGGACAGCTATGCCATTGGATGACTTTTGATATTATGCTCTTCTCACTTCTCTGCACAAAGAAGAAAATATGTTAGATGTTACAGAGCTAGCTGGTAGTAACTATTCAGAGAAAAAAATATCATCTCTCTCACGAGCGAACACCATGTCAAATTAATTCACAAATAGCAAAAATAAAATGAGGTCTAGTAAAAATAGACCAATATGAGGTGGATAGTGCTATTTCAAAGTAAATTTTATTGATCTAGAGAGATTGAGTATCGGAAATTTTAAAGAAAGATGTAAATCATAATCATATTTCTATGCGAGAGGAATCGCTGTTTGAATACATTTTCACCTCTGTAATAGATTCTAGGTACCTAAAAATATTACAAACATAAGTATATTTCAAATTTATTGATTTTATCAGTTGTCAGAAGGACTAATTCTAGTTTAAATATAAAAACAAACCATACAGGCAACTAAAAAAGGATCATATAACAATATTGAAAAAAGGTCAATAAGAAGGACTGAGTAAGAATGGTAAGTAAATATTGAAAGTGTACCATAAAAGAACAGTAGTCGTCCAATGATTAGAAAAATGTGAATATAAATATTTTATATAAAATGAGCAAACCTTGTATTGGTTGAAGGCTCATTGCTGTGCAATAGTGATTTGCTTTCCTCTACAAATCTTTGCAGATGATATTTTAAAGTAATTAACCTATTTAATAGTGTGTTGCTCAAGTTATTCTAGGTAACCTTCGTTAAACGAAAATCATTGAGTAGTTGTACAATGGACAAAAAGGCATTTATTGACTGTTTAATTCATAAAACCAAGCATATTTACAATCAAACGCCTGAAAGTACATGTAGCAAAATTTTCATGAATTTTATAAGATGGAAAAAGAACTAAAAATTGTATCCTCTTGTCCAAAATTTGGAAAGACTGAATAACTCTCGCGCAAGGCTAAGAACCTAAAATTGTGAGATTTTTGAGATATAAAAGGAAGATGATCCACTAAAATTAATTTGTTTACATATGTATGCCTCAATAACCAGCCAATTGAAATGGGTGAAAGCATTGAAATGCCTTTTCATCATAGAGCTTAGGTGATTTTGCATCAAGTATGGTATCCAATCAAGAGCGCATGACAAAGATTAAATAAAATACAAATACCGTTCAGAATGAACCATGAGAAGAATTCCATTGTACTAAAATAATAACTTTGTAAAACTATATGGATCTTATAATTTTCTCTGCATACGTTGCAGTTTGTCCACCTCACGAAGATATATTTGGGTGGCTGCATTCAAAAAGGAGATACGGTTGTAATCCTTCAAACTCCCATTGTTTATGTTACCAATCATGGAAGGGTTCTCCATGATATCAATTACCTTAGTTTAATTCTAATGTACTTTTATTTTTCAAATGTAGTGTGGTAAACATCTAAAAAAGGTTCGATAATTTTATAATTATAGATAAACCCACTAAAAAGTTTGCCTAAAATAATTGCTTATCATGCCTTTGAAGTAGTGAAAAGACATAATTTTTTATTCCAGTGAGGTATTTTTCAAGTTCGTACCTACACAAAGCATGATAGACAGTAGCATCGTAAATTAAAATTTATGAATAAGGTTTTATCAAATTATCTAAAATTAACTATAGGTCTGGGCAAACAATTTATTCCTCCTTCAGACATCCTTAGAAATTTTGGTGCTATCTTTCGAATTAAAGAAACAATTATGTAATTAGCGTAGAAGGTGGAAATGGTATTAAATAAACAGAGCAAAGGCTAAATATATTGTATTTGTATACAATAAGAACAACCAAATAAATCAATTAAAAATTAGCAAAGAAGGAAAAAGAAACAACAGCGGCGATCTTCGAATGGAAAAAACAGTCAAAACAAAGAAGATATAGCCTATCTACAAAAAAGAGGATTTGTTGACTGCACAGCTAGATTGATTACGTAGTGCCGATGGGACAGTTGGATAATATACTTTATAATATACAATTGCACTGCATTTGTTGTTATAACTCCTATTACAGCACATTATTTAGCTGATTATGCATGCAATGCTAATTACAAATTTAGTCATTATTGATTGTATGTCTCATGTTTACTGTATTCACATTGTACTGTCGTTAACTCTCTAAATAATTGTTCTCGGTTCATTCAGTGTTTGTATGGAAGAAAAAGGGCCATTAATCGTAAGAAGAGAGCTAAAAAGAAGTGAATTATTTTTCTTTCCACTCTTGATAGTTGCTTAGAAGATTCTAATTTTAGATGAATCACGTGAGGAAAACAACACTATGAAGAGGACTGAATTGTGCATCCATAAAAGCAACACTGGCAACTCCATAGTCCACCAAAAGAGCCATTAGTTCATATGGATAAAATAGTTTTTTTAAAAATAAAAAAAATTAAGTTATAGATTTGTTAGTTTCAAGTGTTTGTGTTTGATAATTAATTATACATTAATTGAAGGCTGACTACGAAGTTCTCCTTTTTTATAATAGGAATAAGCAATCAAAAAAATTATTTATCATACTACAATTTAAAAAAACCTTGCTATTAAGTTTAGTTGTAGATTTAATTTGCAGTGGTTTGTAAATGTCAACGATTCCCGAAAGAAAAGTAATCTACATCGATATTGGTGTCGTGATTCAGACAAACATTGTTTATACCAGTAGTCATGGAAGTGCTTCTCGTTGATATCGATTGCTTCAGTTTAATACCATTGTATTGTATTTCTCAAACAACATGATACGTTCATTTACCTAGAAAAGTTCAACAATTTTATATTGACAACAATGACTTAACGTGTGGCCGAATGGTTAAAAGGGCCAATTTTTGACTTCATTGCAGTATTTTTCACATTCTTACCTACATAGAGCATGGTAAAGAGTATGATCGTAAATTAAAATTTAGGATAAATGTTGTATCAGATTGTAACAACCCGGAAAATACGAGCCAATTTAAAAATTTTAAATTGGTTATTTTAAAGAAATTTAAACAATTGAAATAGAATATTTCAATAAAGTAATGAGTTAGAAATGGTGCGATAGTTTGAAAATTTGTATTCAAACTTTGATTGACTATACCGGGTGCAAAATAATACGGATTTTGGTGAAACCAAAAATGTTTAAATCTGTTTGTGAATATCTTTCTAACGAATCTGAAAAATCGAAGTTTCATAGCGGGAATCAAAAGTTATGGCCAAATGAATTTTCAGAAAGGTCGTTATAGAGAATATATAGCCCCTAAAAATAGACATTTTGCAAACGGCATCAGAATTCGACGAAACCACTTTTGTTGGATCCGCGATGTCAAATTATTGCAAGGTTTCAAATTTAATAATTTTTGAAGCTAGTATGTGAGTGTGCCAAAAGAAAATGTGTTTGGTCAATTTTTGTTAAATTAGATTGACCAGAAAATGGCCATTTTTCAAACGATCTCAGAATTCGACGAAACTAGTTTTGTTGGGACTGTAGCGTCAAAACATAGCTAGATTTATTTTTCTGGAATTTTTCGAATCAGTTTGTGGCCCTGGCAAATTGAAATGTACGTTCAAATCTAATATTGAATGGTTTATATTTTAATTATAAGAATAACTGACTGTAACAGTCGAATGGGCCTACGAAACATATCCCATTGTGTTCGGGATGGGGGTATTTAGCTAGGGGCGACAGTCGTTATGTTTGAATTGGTGTTCATTTGGAGAAACACTATTTTAAAAATTTAATAAAGCACCGACCAATGGAAAATTTCCATCCATAATTTAAAATAAAAAAAAACTTCAGAAAACCTCCGCCTCCCTCGACTTCGACAACGCACGATATCCCTCCCTTCCCGGCCATTTTCCGACCGCCACAGCCACCATTAGCCCCACCCCCAATTCAACCTTTTAAAGCTCCCTCCTTCCACTTCAAATCAATACCTGTTAGACCTCGTATCGTCGCTCCTACCTCGAGATCCACGCCCCGAAAGTTCCGACCTTTGAAGCGCCGCCCCACCCTCCTCCCTACGTCGAAGTGGGCCCCACCTACCTCCGCCAGAGCGCCGTTCCGAGCCCTTCCAGGTGGTGCAGCCCGATCCTGTCCAAGCCCTACGGATTTAGTTGTAAATCAAAAACTAGATTTGAACCCCTTTGCTGAGGTACGACAGTGTTAATTTTAAATAGATTATAACACTTTTAAGTGTTGCAAACTTTGAAAAATCATATCTTTATCATGTATTAACGAAATTCGATGAAACAGGAAACATCGAGACCGTGTCGACGCTCTCTACATTCTAGAAGTGTCCGGGAATTTTTCTGAGCTCGCTACGATTTTTAGCAAAGCGACAAACCAATGTGAGATTTCTAAGCTGAAATGTGAATATAAATGTGATATATAAATTATATAAGCGAAATATAAATTATATACGTGTTGTATGCCTCATGTACATGCGTTGTATAAGTTATATGAGCGAAGTATGAATTATACATGCATTGTATAAATGATATGTGTGTTGGAATGGAAATAAAATATATTTATATACAAATATATATATATATATACTCCCCTCGTCCACAAACCATGGACGATATTTATTGATTGTGAATTGGCATGAAAAATTTGGTGAATAATGTGAATGGTTGATAGGATAGTTTGTGGTTGATATTGTTTGGATTGTGGTTGAAAAATACCATTATGGTTGAAAAACACCCATTTGTGATTGAAACAAAATTATAATAAATTGTGGAAAAGAAAATCATACTTGCCTGCGTGCGAATTAGATGTATGAAATCCCCATTTTCAAAAACCGTGAGGTTTTAAGGTAGAGCGAGGAGTCGTACTCGGGACGGTGCCGGTTTTAACTACCCTGCCATTATGCAACCGAAATTTTCAATAATATTCATGTGTTAGAATTATTTTCATATGTTGAAATTATTTTCATGTGCTGAAACCTTATTCATGTGTTGAAACCATAGTCATGTGTTGAAACTAAAGTCATGTGTTGAAAAATATATTCATGTATAGAACAAATTCTTTAAACGATAAAAATAACATCATTAACATAAGTATGAAGTAATAATGCTCATGTGTTGAGAAGTTCATGTATTGAAAAATAAATTCATGTGTTGAATAAATAAATTGTTTTAACAATAAAAATCAAATTTTTATTATATATATGAAGTATGTAAAATATTCATGTTTTAAATAAATTGTTTCAACAATAAAAATTACAACTTTCTTATATGTACGAACTATATAAAATATCCATGTGTGGAAATGCTCATGTGTTGAGAAGTTCATGTGTTGAAAAAGGTTCATGTGTTGAATAAAAAGATCGAACAATAAAAATTACATTTTTATTGAGAATATGAAGTGCTAAAAACATTCATGTGTTGAATAAATATTTTTGATGATAAAAATACCATTTTTATCATGTATATGATTTGCTAAAAATATACAAGTGTTGAAATAAATATTTGTTTGCTACGAATATTATTTTTAACATGTATAGGAAATAAATAAAATAGTCATGTGTTGAAATATATTTTAGTTCGCTAAAAATATCATTTTTAAGTGAATTATGAAGTGTTAAAAATAACCACTTGTTCAAACAAATATTCATGAATTGGAAATATTCATCAGTTGGCTAATAATGTGATTTTCAGCTTATGTACGCAACAATGGAATGAATGGTAATGTAAAACCAAATCGAATCAAATATGAAACTGAATTGAAAATTGATAAGTGATTAGAATTGCACACATGTACTTGCATATTTATTGAACATGTTATAGCAAAGAGGCTAGAGAAGAGGAACAAAATTGTGTGCCCGACAAAGGTACATATTTACTGTTTTGCTTGGGTGATGATTTTATGAGCCGATTGGCTAGCCGCTTGGCTTTTTCTTTTTGAGATGAGACGCCCTTGTGGCTGTTTGGGAATTTTCCTGACCCTTGCCGTACAAAGGAGGTTATGGCGAAATTTTCCAAAATTTAAAGGCATTAGCGAAATATTTGAAGTGAAAACGATATAGAAATCGCCGAATGATTTATATTTATATATATATATATAAATAAAATTAAAATGAATCGAGGCCGTGCAGTTCGCATTTTGAAATCATAATTTTAAACGATTATACCGAAAGATCCGACCATCGGATTTTGACGAAACTGGAACCGTTGGGTTCGCTTTTGAGCGATCTTTCCATCGATATAAACTTTGTTAAGATCCAACGGTTGGATTTTTAGATATGTGTAAAACAAATTTGGGGAAAAACAGCGCCAGTGCCTCGGCACGACCTGAAACGTCGTTTAATTAAATAAGGCCATTTTTAAATAAATAAAAATGCCGATATATCGTTATAAAATATTATAGACGATATAGAATGGAAATAAACCGATTCTGCTTGGTTTGCTTGATATTTGATGGTTGAATGTGTTTGACATGAAAATTATACTAAGGAACTGAAATGTGAATGTTGAATAATTTAACCATGTGAAGAATTGATTTGAAAATCTGAATATACGTGGATTATTTGAAAAGACCGAGTTCATTCTCATTTCAAATAATCGATCGACGGTTAGAGATCGAAGTGTTGAAGAGAGTTCAAGACCGACGATCTTCACATTGGATGGAGGGGTGCTACTGATGCTCATGATGGGAGTAGCTACCTTGAAGGAGCTGAAGTGGTAGCAGTCCGGACGTATTGTTGAATGTACGGATATGCGAGGAATATGGTGCCTCCGTCTTCGTTCAAACCCAGAACGAACTTGTAAATGGACTGTGTGTCTGACATTGGATTTTGATCAGTGCAGATTGATCTCTATTAAATATATATCTGTTTGGCGGCAGAGAATTTATTCTCTTGCTTAACGCCCTTCTCTGAGACGTACAAGCTCAAAGGTTGTATATCGATAGAAATCAGTCGCATGGAGTGAATTGCCTGTGTGGCACGCCTAAGTGGCATATGACCAAGGCTTCTGTTGCAAAGCAAAGTCTTGTGGTTGATGATTAAAGCATGGCCTATGTGGCGCAGCTTTGTGTATAGCGTGGATTCGCGAGCCCATACCTCGGTATGAGTCAAAAACGGGATAAGGACCCAAGGAGTGCACGACGTTTCTTTCAAGCTACAGTGGTGTCAGTGACTTACCAGCCCTGACATTTATATATAATTTTCACCTGTGTGGTTGTTGGAATGCGAGGCGCCTCGATTATAGGTCCTATAGGACCGGTAACGTGTGTTCATGAATTGCCAATCCTCAAAAGTAAGAGAGGACCGGCCTTGGAGGATCCAGGGATCGCTGTGTGTGGTCCTGGGACATATGCTAGAGTGTCTCGAACGGAGAGGAGCTTGCCCCTTGCCTCGACTCATGATGGAATCCAATTTCCAATACGAAATTGCGGATGTGATTGTATTACTAGTATGACGACATAGTAGATGGTAGCTATGCCGCCTAGGATTGATATTTATGATTGAATTTGTTTTTGAAACATATATGCACTAGTAATAATATCAAACACTTTTGTTTTATACGTATCAAGCATTTCTTGGCCATTATAAGGTAAAACTCTATCCTCCGGCTTGCGTTGCATTGTGTGATGGGACCTGAGTCTTATAATGGCTTCATTTTTATAAAATGCATCGCGATGATTTAATAATTTACTTTATTTCATGCACTAGCAATCATTGGAGTAAACCCGTTCCGCGAAAGTGGCGTGGTCCTTTGATTTGCCTTATTATTGTTGTTAATTAGTTAAGTAGATTTCTCATACCAGTCCCATGACCAAGGTTTTAAATCTTGGATATCGGTCGTGTTTCGTCTCGAGGATTTTATAGACTCGGTCTCGTATCGGGGGAGATCTCGGACGAGATGAGTCTAACTCGGGAGTTCGTCTCGGATTTTCATCTCGGGTCTGAAAGTTCATATCGGAACAATCTCGGGGTACATGATATGTTAAAAATGATATTTTAACAAAATTATTTTTATGAATGCTATCAAAAACATAGTAACTTAAACTTAAAATGTAAAATAATTTTATTATTCTTAATTTTGTGAAAGAACATTCATACTCTAAATCGTAATATGCTTAAAACAGGAATATTGTTAGACAGGAAACATTAAAAGGATCCAAAGCATTAAAAAAAATCCAACATAAATAGACCATCAAATACATAATTTCATAAGTAACATGTATGTGAAAAAACAAATATGAAAATCATAAGCATTGTAAAACATACACGAACATACAATATAGTCATTTAACATGCAAAATGTAAAATAACAAAAGATTGATATGACTAGATTTGAGGTTTTTAATTATAGTTCTAGTTCAGACACATAATTAAATTTTAAGCAAAAAAACTAAGATCTCGGACGATATTCTAGTATTTCGTCTCGGTCGATATATCGTTCGATATTGGAATATCTCGGGTGATATATTTGAAAGGAGATTTAGAGTGATATTTGAGGTTTCGTTTCGGAAGGAGCCCAAAACGAGATCTCGGAGGAGATCTCGGGCGATATTTGCGAGATTTGAAACAGTGCCCATGACTGACTCGTACTTTGTTTCACCTTGCAAACTCGGGTGCCCTTATTTTCGCACGGGCAGCCTAGTATCAGGTATCTGGCATATTTTGGCTTTGCACCACAGCATAGGTGCATCTTTTGGCTCATGGCGAGGCTTGACTACATCGTGTTGACTATTGATTTTTCCGCCATTATTATATATGTATATGATTCCGCCTCTGGCGATGTAGACTGATGATTCGTTTATGTATTCTCTATGTGTTAGCCTGCTTTGTGACCAGGCTACCCAAAGCAAAGATCATGTTGACTCACTTCTGGGTAAATGCTGTCACATATGGAATCTCCAGAGAACATCACTCTTCAGCATTGGAAACATCGTCAGAAGACACAGGGCAGTTTGGTCAAAATCGCAACATCAGTATAAACTGGCCCGAAACCCCTATCAAACTACCTCATTCAGATCTACACACATCATATACTTGTAGCCCTCTGAAATAGCTTCAAGTAGAGCTTTCGTTTGGCCCAATCGCCTTACGGTTTGAAAGTTAGCCCATTTCCGTAAATGGGTGTAATTCGACAATCATTTGGATGAAGTGACGAAGCATCACCTCCTGGACCGGCTTGCCCCTCATCGGATCGCCCCCCTCGGCTCTCCTTCATCACGATCCGTTTGTGACACACCCATGATCCATGATCTGACACGTGGAGCCCCTCATGACCACGACCTGATCCGTGGTGCACAACATGGTCACTAACTGCCCGGACCGAACCTGCTTCTATGCATGAATGTTGACCTATTCTTGAGGCTATGACCGCTCCTACTTTCCCGGATCGGGTGTCACGTGTCCTCCCACGACCTGATCAACATATGGGCTCTCCTATAGCTACAAATATACCTCCAGAGGGCATTTTCAGGGGAGTTTTGGCATCTCAACATCCATGGCTTCCATGGCTAACACTTCCCCATGAATAACCACCATCTTCCTTAATATAATCAATAAATTCAGAGAGAATTATTCATTGAATTCGAATGATTGAGAGACAATCTTTATTGTAATTGTAATCTGTGAATGAAATGAGTAAATATGATGTGGACGTAGGCTCGTTAACGCCGAACCACTATAAAAATCTTGTTGTCTTGCTTTTTCTCTTATTTTCCAGTTATTTCTTCATGTCCTATGCTCTAAATACGACAATTTGGGTGTTAGGACCATTTTTTGGTCTAACATTTTGGTGCTTTCACTGAGAAGTGAATTATCAGCCTATCGGATTGCTATTCTACTACTTGGATTTAAAAGTTCGAAGAAAACAGTCCACATTTCTACCATTTTTGAAGATATCAGTTATTTTGGTAAAATCAGAACTTTGTGCATTTGAAGAAAACAAAGGAATCGCGTGCTTCACGACTAAATGATGAACAAGCAGATAACACGCAGGAGCAGGTGGCTGGTTCGCGGTTCGCGGCTCGCAGGTGGCACCACGAACCGCTCCCAAGTGACTTCCTCGATCCGAACCAAAGATGAGAAAATGTGGACACCGTGGCTCGTGGGGGTGGCCACGAACGAGTCTCAGAATGTACCCGCTATCCGACCAGAAGCTAGGAATTTGAAGGCCTTTGCATATCAGTTCGTTCCATGACCCTGAAGGCAACCATGATCCGGAGATATATATGATTCACGAACAGCGTCCCACGAACTGAAGAAATGTCTGGACCACAATCCGAAGATATGCACTCGACCCACTCAACCTGATGGTGATATCGCGATCCGCGATCCAGAAAAGCGTGGGGCGGACAACAATCACGACTTGACCTAGAGCAGGTCTCGTGAACCGATACGAAGCTCTTGATTCAGTTGATGACTCACCCGCGATCCGAAAATGAATGATAAACAAGGGTCATGACCCGACTCGAAAAAGTGACAGTTTTCACGAAAAATGCAATTTTCGGATCATTTCATAAAAGCCTCCATCTTCCAAAATCGAAATAATCGTGCGGACCCCCACCGGCGCTGCGCCCGGACCCGTTGACGGCCTCGCCTTCGGCTCGGAGTATTCTTTGTCCTATAGTTAATACTTACCAATCGAGATTCGGTAGATGATCTGATCATATCGACAGCTAATTGACGATGACTGAGATTCTTCCCAGAGCAATAACACCTATTTATTGATGTTATTCAATATGAGGAGCTATTGAGAAGATTTGACCTGCTGGATACGACAGTATACGAGATAATGATTGTCTCATAGCAGCCTCTTCTCCCAGAGTTCTGATGGTGTATTGATTTCACCAAAGCAACTGATGTTTTCCATGAACGAGTAGTAATCACCTGGTTTACATGACTTAAACCTATCCGATGGGTGGGGTCCCAGATGGCATTAACATGGAACCGTCCAGGCAGTATTCTGGAGACTCGGATGATCATAGCAACGATGACTCGCAATGACAAGATACTAGAAAGTGACTAAGGATTATTACAAATCTACAATTCACTTGTCCGGTATAATGAAAGACATATATCCTATGATCTATACCTGGGGAACTTAGCTGACCTTTCCAATGCATAACTAATATCCACAACATTAATGAAAATTGATTTCCATTATAAAGGGGTCACATCAACACAATTTGGTGCCCAGAGTTAGGTACCAGTTGAACTGCCACAAGCCATGATCAGATATATGGATCTTTGCACAAGTGATAACAACTTGATTGCTCATCAGTTACCATATGACCTTGGTCAAGAGACAAGAGCTTGAGATTAACGTAATTATGAATCAACCATTAGCTCTCCACTTCATTTGTCAGCCACGCTATTGCATTTAAGATTATCTGATCAAGGTCTCGACCAACCAGCTCCAATAGAATTTAGAGACTACATTGTACCCTACTGCCTATTGCTAAATATCCCAACCGAAGATGGAGTGGGAATGGTCTATGGTGATCAAGTTATTGGAGAAGCTGACTATTTGGCTAGAACATGCTACACAACACAGATGGCATGAAACCCAAAGACACTTCCCTCCAGATGAAATGGAGTGTGAAGGAGGTGTCGATATTGTGAATAAAGTGAGCATCACAAAAGTAATTGCCCATTGATCTGCCCGAAGACATGGACCCCAGAGAGGATGGTAATTCAGATGTAGAAGGGTGACATCTAATGATGCAACTGCACAAGTTCCGACTGTTGACGCCGACCTGACTAAGATCTTGAAATCGGATCTCATTTAGACCTCTTCCGAACGAGGGAACTGACATGCTTTTTGCAGGCGAGCCTGGATTTGCTCACTTCGACCTATGCTGATACTCGCGGGATTTTACCATAGGTTATGAGTCACTTGTCAAGTATAAAACTGAAGTGTGCCCCTGTCAAGAAAATAAGGTGTATGAGAGCATCTGTCTTGAAGTAAGATGCCACACATCCCGCTTGGATACCAAATCCCATCCTCATCAAGAATGCTAATGGAAAATGGTGCACATGCATTGATTTTTCAGGTTTGGACAAAGTTCGCCCAAAAGGAATATTCCCATCACTCAGAGTTGACCGACTTTTGGATTCCATGACTGGACACGAACGTCTCCCTCATATGGACATAGGCGCAAGTTACAACCAGATTTTTATGCATGTGCCTGATCATGAATAAACATGTTTTATCATAGACCGAGGCAACATACCAACACTTACTAAATTGTATGGTCCACAGCCATGGTGAAAGGCCCTTGGAAGTCCATATAGATGATGCAATTGTGGAGTCCAAGCGATCAACCTACATTTCAAGTCTGACAGAGATGTTCAACATCTGAAATGAAGCTACACCCTTTGAAATGCTCGTTTGGCGTTACATCGGGAAAGCTTCCTGGCCTCATAGTTAGCTCACATGGAATCGAAATCAACCTTGATCAGATTGCAATGATCATAAACATCCATGAACAACAAAGAATTAAAGTTGTCTGACGCTTGGCAGGAAAGTTGGCACCACTTACACGTAATGAGGAAAAGGTCCAGGAACTAGTCTATAATGTGAGCAAGAAGGTCGTCGTGGTAGAGCGCAACTACCCAAAAATTGAAAGGATCGTCTATAACTCGCTAATTACTCTGAAAAATCTTCCCTACTACTTCCAAGTTCATCTGATTGTTATATGCACTTATGAGCCGCTGCAATAGGACATGCAACGACCTGATGCATCTGAAAATTTGCTCGAATGGGACATAGAGCTGAACTAGTTTGATCTCAATCCCCCCTAAAGAAGTTTGTACGAGGGAAAGAATTTGCCAACTTCATCGCTGAATGTACCATTTCCAAAGAGGATATGTTAGATGAAGAAAATGGCCCCTCGGAATGAAAGATGAAATCAAGCATCTGGAAACTGTATACAGATGGTGCAAGAAATGATCGATGATCCAACGCCGGAGTTTTGCAGATAACCCCTGAAGGACGGCTCGAAAGGTATTCCAGTCGAAGAAACCACAACTCGCAGCTTACCTACAACTTGTAGAAGAGCTGTTGGATGGATTGGAATGTTACAACATGCATCATATTCCGCATATAGAAGGTCAGAAGGCATATAATCTGGCCAAGTTGGAAGTTTCCGACAATCCAGAAAAGATAGAGATGATCCCAATTAAGACACTACAAACTCCGACCATTGATCATATGGAAGTTGATCCAGTGTTGGATACTACACCCGAATGAGAATCATCGACAACCTCCATAAAAAACTTCTTGCAGCACGGAATGCTTTCGGCAACAAGAATGAATGGCGTACCATCATTTGTTATGCCTCAAGATACGAAGTGCAAGACGACATGGCTTATTTCCCTTGGAAGGTTGTCCCAAGATAGAAATCAACGATTCTCATTGCTGAATTTACCGCCCGGAATGGTTTGACAGAATCACTAGTCAACTTCCCGCTAGATGGGAAATGTACATAAATGAAACATCTAACGAGCGAAGCTTTGGAATTAGAAAGTGAAGATTCACACTTCCACTCCTTTCATCAATTGTTTGCCAAGTAACTCGTTCCCCAGACGCTGGGGGAAAATTAGAGATTTGAGCATGAATCGCTCAAGATTACATCATCTAAATTCAAAGCTGATACATCAGGAGTTTGCATGGCCAATTTCCTTAGTCTTACCTAAAAGTTAGCAAGTTGAAAGTTTAGAATGCTCACGCCCGAAAGCTAATTGATTGTTTGCGTACCAACCCTTGTCCCGATATGGAATCGAAGGCCTATCAGCAAATCTATGAGATATGACTATCCCACCAGCCGCAATATCCTATTTTCTACCATAGAAAGTGCAAAAGTTTCTATAAGTGTAAATCCATTGTTCTCATGCCAATTGCCATTCTAACACCAATGCGATGGTGTGCTTCCATTAGCGGTATAGTCGCAACTTCCTGACACTCTATCCTTACCCTCATCATGGTGGCAAAAAGGCGATTCAAAGGAGATGTGACCTCGACAATCGCTTATGATATTTACCTAACCGCCTTTGCCATCTCAAGATCCCGATCAAGATCTATTCATTCTTGGGACCGCCGCCCCGCAATAATTTGAAAAGATATTCATCATCAGCTTAAGATTCTAGCATCCATCCCATGGCAGAGGCAGGATAAGGAAGAGTTAACCGGAAAAGAGCATGCAATTCCAATTCCCTCTCAGAATGATATTCATTCCTCTAACAGGACTATTTTTTAACCATGAATCTTATATTTACATTCTTTATGAGTTGCCGATGTAATTAACTCAAAAAAAATTTATATATGGATTGTGCAGGTACCTCAGATCTGGTACCGATCAGAGTTTTAATACCTGCATGTAGAGTTATGGAGCACTGTTGTAACGGGCCCGACTGGACTACTCATTTGTAAAGCCGCGCCCCCTCGTCTAACCAAAGTTGTATAACTCAAAGTGGATCTGAGATGACTATCTGATCCCTGACTCACACGTGGCAGACCACAAGACAATTGTACATAAATCATTGAATTGCAAAGTCAGAGTCCGACTCCAGATGGACGCGGTGTGACCATCTATATGGATTGATCCTATCCTCGATGCCACCAGATTACATGAACCCCGATAGGGGGGCAGTAATGCCCATTGATATTCTTATTTTCCAATCATGAAATTTGCTTTTACATGCCTCTTGAGTTATCGACATGACTAACTCATATGATATGAATGATGCAGGTACCTGAAGTTTGGTGCCAAGTACTCCTCCCATAGATTGTTTGGAGGAACACAAAGCCTAGGCAAATGTTTCCCAACTGTTTGACTGACTGATGCTATCCACAGAGCTTGGATAGAAATATAAACCTAGGATGAGTGTGACCCGACCACTTGTCCAAAAAGCTCCATTCGCCGGAGTGAAGCGTGGAGCATGGAGCAGAACCGATCTCGAGAACGACACCCGAAACGGCAGAGTCCCACTCTTTGAACTAGAGTGTAGAAGGAATGCTGGGGCGAATGATATGACCATTCACCTGAACCACTCTAACTCTCATGAATTTGAGAGAGAGTATAAAGGACCAGAGAGAATGTCCATGAGGCATAAAGGTGTACCATGACTAAAAACGCCTCGAAATACACTCTAACCCGCTGAAGGATCGGGAGAGTATAAAGGCGCTAGAGACTTAGCGCCCCCAGAACTTCTGCCCCGCTGAAGGATCGGTGAGCAGACTAAGAACCGAGCTCGAACTCTAACCCGCTGAAGGATCGGGAGAGTATAAAGGCACTAGAGACTTAGCGCCCCCAAGAACTCCTACCCTGCTGAAGGAACGGGGAGCAGACTGAAAGCTGAGTTCGAACTCCAGAGAGAGTATAAAGGCAAAGATTAAAATGCCAGTCAAGGGCTCCTACCCCACCGTAGTGTCGGGGGCAAAACTAAAAGCTGAGCCTGGATCCTCCATGTCTGGACATGGAGGCAACACAGTTATGGTCCTAATCAATCCTCAACAAGCCCTGGCCAGGCACTAAGTTAATGATTGATTGGGGGCATACCTATACATACATACTACTTTAGTGCATTTTCATTTATAGTTGCATTGATAACTTATAATGTTTCATTTACCGAGTGCACGTTCGCAGAACAAAGCTAAACAAAACGCGAGGGCCGCACTCGCGACAACAATAATAGACCAGTAGAAAGCAACTAAAGGGGGACGTGCAGGAGGCTGACACCAATGCCCAATGTTAAACTTCCTACGCAGTTCAAGGCGGCGACCGAAAGGAAGCCTTGAGAATGAATTATTCAATGACATGTCATACGACTTAATATTCGCGACTGGGAAGGACCTGGTGAAGCCCTGGGATTCTTGGATTTCTATCCGGCCTTAATACGATCCTGTGCGGTCGTTGGTTTTCCGATCATAATACGATCTAGCCCGATCATGGCATTCAGCATTAAAGAATTCCCCAACTATCCAGAATACGCCATCCTTCGTCTAAATTTGAAAGGGAATTGATCTGACTATCTGTCTTATGCCGTTACCCCCGAACTGGGGGCATAACCATTGAAAATATTCACAAACGGCATAACTTACGTGCTTGTACTTAACTTATGTTGTGATCTTTACAGGCCCCTTGAGGTCCACGAACAGATGCAGAGAGAATGTCCATTTGCTAGTCCAAACTTACTTCTAGATTGGAAAGTTCAGATAAGGCTGGGCATATCCTATGCAGCAATTAGGGCCTGGATAGGAGACAAGACATTAGCATGGACCGAGTATCAACATATCAATTTTCACCCAACTCTGACTCATGATGCGAAGAGGGAGTATGAAATACATGGATTCGAAGTCTACTACTTAGAACAAAACCCCCATGAACGGGGGCACGAAATATGAGCCTTAGGCAGCATAGTTTTACTACCCGATGTCTATATTCAGAATTGAATGATAGAAGCCTGATTGACGGCTACTACTCATGTGGAACCAAGAAGCCCGAGGCCGGCCTTTACCTATTTCAAAACTTCACACTAGGGGCACCAGCGCCGAATCAGAAGGCCAAGAAGCAATCATTAATTCGCTGGAAATGATAAAATTGAAATTCAAGCAATAACGAACTTGGCACAGTTAGATAGCAACCATCAACTCGGGTTGAACACGAGCCAACCAACAGGCATGCATCATGCGGCTTCAATTCAGAACATCATGGACGGAAACATGGTCAATAGAACAACTACATGCAACATCCTAGATGAGAATGCAAGAATTGTAACAAACTCAGGTCATGCATGACTAGCATTAGCCCCAACCCGAATGGATACTCGAGCGATATTTCACACTCAGCTCCAAGCAAGAACGTGACAATACGGAGATCAGGAACCCGGTCGGGTCGAATAACTCGAACTATGACCCGGGGGCAATATCGAAGTAGAAACAAGAACTTAGCAAAGACCCTTTTGTAATCTTAGATTCAATGATGGGGGCACCAGCCATGATACTGACAATATGCAGCAATTCTCTGTTGGCAACCTGCTTGCTAGTTTGATTCAGCGCCTCTTGAGGGGCGACACTTCTCAAGATGATATGGATAACGACAATCACAACCCTCACATATAGGACATCAGGATCCCCTGTTATTCCCCCAGATTTTAAATTTTCTTTGTAACGAGATTTTCTCAAAAGCTTTGATGAATTCAACCCTGTGGTGGACATACTTCCATGACAAGAAGGTGTTAAAGTCGAGAAGAAGGACCAAGATGCTTTTCCGACTAAAGAATGGAGCACCTTCCAATTCCTGAAACGATAAGGACAAAGGAAAAGCCCTAGAAAACATTGACAAGAATGTGCAATTCCAAAGAGAATCTATACCACTAATCGACCTCATGATCTTGTTTGTCAAGTTCAATTGAACCGAGCATGAGAAAGAGACTCAACAAGACTGTGACGACCATTTCAGACTATGCTGAAGCATAAACGGAGGGGCCCAACTGACTTCATAACAACATTTATCCACTCACATTTAGTAAGCTTACTTAACTCCACAACTGATCCAATGGGAGTAACCGAATTTGCTAACGTCCGATGAGGCAATCCTCACTATCCGACCAAAGAGTAGAGACGATATCAAAGAAAATATAATTCGAACATTTGCGTATACAACACCAACTTTTGCTGATTCGAGAGAAAGCACTAAATGTCTTGGGTCGACTAAGATTGTTGAACCTGTAACTTTTACCCGATGCAATGACTGGAAGTATAAGACCCTGAAGATTGGATGCCCGATTGACTTAATTTAACCCCCATCGATGTTGGGGGCGTAAACCCTGACTTCGCTCATCCTCCGATGGCACTAAGGGCACAATTGTCGATGCGCGGGCTGACCATGAAGACAACCTGGTTAGGAGAAAGATTTAAGACATGTACAATACGACTATGGAGTATGACCCGACTCATCTTTTCCGACCAAGCGAGCTAGCTTACGGATCAAATGTGAACTTAAAGACTCTTACTACACCAGATGGAAGGTGTGACGAACTTATCCACTGTCTTACGATAGTGACGATCATACAAGCATTAGTTAACATGATTTCAACTGCATCTCTTGCTGACGTGAATGTGATTATTGAATTACGAAACGATCTAGAGCGATTATGGATTCCTTAAAATACGGCCCGATACGACCGTGGATTCTTTATTTTTTTGGCATGATCCAGAGTGATTGTGGCTTTCGGGATCCTTATTGTTACGATTTGATGCTACCGCGGAGCCCTATATTAATACCCCGATGCCGAGATAGTTTAAAGCCGAGTACAAATGACAGATTCACATGCTGATTCTGATGTGCTTTATCCCAGCAGTTCAGATAACAGCTCGGAGCCTGAAGATCCTTGAACTACCCCATTATCTAGGTGGCTACTTCATACATAGACTCACATGTAAGAGAAAGTCCAACCCAACCATGTGCTCGACTTACATGGAATGATGACATTGTTTGGTAATGACCCGTGCGTGTAAAATCACGCTTGGGAGCCGATGATTTAGCATGACTTCTGACGGATGAATTAGATCTTTTGATTCAACAAGGTTTAAACAATTTCTTGATCGTCTCGAATACTCCTCCTATAGAACTTGGCCTGACTAGCTCCCAAAAATTAATGCAACAATTGGATAAAGCCTTCTCAAGGATAAATGACGTTCCAGAGAGATTTAGCTCAACACAATCAAAGCACATCTCATCTGCGATAAGATGTACTTTAGGGGGGGGGAATGTTAGCCTGCTTTGTGACCAGGCTAGCCAAAGCAAAGATCATGTTGACTCACTTCTGGGTAAATGCTGTCACATATGGAATCTCCAGATAACATCACTCTCCAGCATTGGAAGCATCGTCAGAAGACACATGGCAGTTTGGTCAAAATAACAACATCAGTATAAACTGGCCCGAAACCCCTATCAAACTACCTCATTCGGATCTAAACACATCAAATACTTGTATCCCTCTGAAATAGCTTCAAGTAGAGCTTTCGTTTGGCCCAATCGGCCTTACGGTTTGAAAGTTACGCCCGTTTCCGTGAATGGGTGTAATCCGACAATCATTTGGATGAAGTGACGAAGCATCACCTCCTGGACCGGCTCGCCCCTCATCGGATCGCCCCCTCGGCTCTCCCTCATCACGATCCGTTCGTGACACACCCATGATCCACGATCCGACACGTGGAGCCCCTCATGACCACGACCTGATCCATGGTGCACAACATGGTCACGAACCGCCCGGACCGAACCTGCTTCTATGCATGAATGTTGACCTATTCTTGAGGCTATGACCACTCCTAATTTCCCGGATCAGGTGCCACGTGTCCTACCACGACCTGATCAACATATGGGCTCTTCTACAGCTATAAATACACCTCCAGAGGGCATTTTCCGGGGACTTTTGGCATCTCAACATCCATGGCTGCCATGGCTAACACTTCCCCATGAATAACCACCATCTTCCTTAATAAAATCAATGAATTCAGAGAGAATTATTCATTGAATTCAAATGATTAAGAGACAATCTTTATTGTAATTGTAATCTGCGAATGAAATGAGTAAATATGAAGTGGACGTAGGCTCGTTTACGCCGAACCACTATAAAAATCTTGTTGTCTTGCTTTTTCTCATATTTTTCAGTCATTTCTTCATGTCCTATGCTCTAAATACGACAATTTGGGTGTTAGGACCATTTTTTGGTCTAAAACTATGCATATGTACCGCTTATGGCAATGTAGACTGATCATGTATTTTTATGCACTAAGTTGTATCCTGTACTGTGCTCTCTGATGTTGTGATATGTATGATTCCATTGTCATATTTGTGTAAATTATTATATTTCTTGATTATGCTATTATCTATACTCTGCTAATGATGATTAATGTGTTATATTCCAATGATTATCCTTAACACCGTAGCACGGGGTTTTGGGATCGTCACAGGTGGTATCAGAGCTTTGGTTAACCTTAGTTCTAGAATTTAACACATTAAACACCTCGTCAGAATAGAATTAGTAGTATTCTAAGGCAAGTATCTCATTAGAGATAGGACTACTAATGTCCTAGAATGAGCTAAGAAGAATAGCAAAAATAATATGATCAGTACATCGTTGTCTTTCCTTAAGTTCTTCTACTGTAACATACAATAAAATTATTGTTTCTGAGGGCTGACTCTTTTCTTGCTTATACAGAACTTGAAAAATGGCTACCAGAGCAGCAGCAGGTAGAGGAGGCCGAGCTGGCCGTGGCAGAGGACGATGAGATGTCCCCGCTGCAGAAGGACCATTAATACAACCCCCAGCCGCTCAGCCATTCGAGTTCGACCGTGTGGCCAAAAGATATAAGAATCTAGGAGAAAAAACCTTCTCGGGAACAGGCACTGTGATTGAAGCCTTAGCATAGTTGAAAACATGCGAAAAGATCTTGGGAGGCCTGAGGCTAGGATATCAGGACAAAGCATTCATAGGTGCCTGGCTTTTTCAAGACGAAGTCGAATTATGGTGGGAAGCCATCACCGCAGAGAACAGAAATGCAGGTAGAACATGGGATGAGTTCAAAGATATGTTCAAGGAAAAGTTCATCCCAGAACAAGCGATTGAGTGCATGCATGACGAATTTGCAAACCTCCAACAAGGAGACCTCTCTGTGCAAGACTGTCTGAATAACTTCACACAGTTATCCCACTACGCCCCATAGCTCATCGCGACTGCTAAGTCCAAGAACAAAAGGTTCATCCACAGGCTAAAGCGTAAGTATCAAGACAGGGCCATGAGCCACATCAAGCTAGCATTTTCAGACTTAGTGGAAATGGCTTGTAATTATGAGGACTTGGACCAAAGGAACCTTGATCTGGACCGTGCTAAGAGCCAAGCGGGGAATAAACGCAAGCCCTCTGCAAACCAGGCTGAGTCAAGCAACGCGACATCCACTAATCAGCAAACAAGCAAGCCGCCAAAGGGAAGCTGCTTTAATTGTGGCAAGATGGGGCATAACTCTAATGTGTGCACAATCCCAAAATGGCAGAAGACCAACTCTCAAGGCTCAAGCCAGAACTCTCAGAACTCTCGTTCATGCTTTAACTGCCGCAGAACAGGACATCTTGTCAAAGATTGTCCCTTGGTTAAGAAGGCAGAGGTTGCTCATGTGTATGACTGGTCGAACCCGCCGGCTGCTTCCGATGGAGCAGGTAAACCCGATGTTTTGAGAGGTACCCTTACAATTAAAAATATTCCTATTTTTGTACTATTTGACACGGGTGCATCACGTAGTTTTATTGCAAGTAACACGGTTCACAAATTAAAGTTAAAACAAAGAAAGCTTAAAGAATCGGTTACAGTTCATAATCCAATAGGGGGTTCTATTATTCTCAGTTCATATTGTAAAGTGCCAGTCTCTTATTCTTTCTACAAGTTTCCTTTTGATCTAGTCATTACGGATTTTCCCGAATTCGATATCATTCTCGGGCTAGATTGGTTAACGAAATATGAGGCGGAATTAAATTGTGCGGAAAGAATAGTAAAAATTAAAACGAAGCTCGGATATATTACTGTACCATGCCATGGTTCGAATCCAGATAGAAAGGAATTTTGGTTTGTGCTAGAAGTTATCCCCACTTCCTTAGAAAAGATTCCTGTTGTTAAAAACTATGCGGACGTGTTTGAAGAAGTCGAAAACCTACCTCCGCAAAGAGAAATTGAATTCAGAATCGATCTAATTCCAAATGCCAGACCAGTGGTACATCAATTCGATGAATGGCCCCAAAGGAAATAGAAGAATTAGGCGATCAAACTTGTCAACTACTATGGAAGGGTCTAATCATACCTAGCTTTTCTAGTTGGGGTGCAGTTGTAGTGTTTGTCACTAAGTCAGACGGTACTCTCTGATTGTGTGTTAATTACCGAGACCTCAACAAACAGACGCTCAAAAATAAATACCCATTACCCCGCATCGATGATCTGTTAGACCAATTAAATGGGGGAGAGAGTATTTTCCAGAATGGACCTAGCTACAGGTTTCCATCAACTGAGAATTGCCGAAGAGTGTGTTCCTTTGACAGCTTTCAGAGGTCCAGACATATTTTATGAATGGTTAGTAATGCCGTTCGGCTTATGCAACGCTCCAGCGTACTTCGTCGATTTAATGAATAGAGTGTTCAGGGAAGTTCTGAATAAATTTGTCCTGGTATTCATCGATGATATTTTAATATACTCGAAATCAAAACCAGAGCATAAAAAACATTTAGAACAAGTATTGGGGATTCTGAGAAAGAACGACTTCAAAGCCAAATTCTCTAAATGTGTCTTCTGGCAAGAAGAGGTGAAGTTCCTTCGCCATGTCGTGTCAAAGGAAGGAATTTCTTTAGATCTGAGCAAAATTACAACAATTCAAGATTGGAAACAGCCTACTATACCCACGGAGGTCCGAAGTTTTATGGGGTTGGCTAGTTATTATCGAAAATTCGTTAAGGATTTTTCGAAGATATCCGGTCCATTAATGAAGCTTACAAAGAAGTACGAGAAATTTAAGTGGACTTCCGATTGTGAGGAAGCTTTCCAGGAATTGAAATAAAAATTGACAACCGCTCCAGTATTAACCATTATCGATGGCATTTAGGATTTGACGGTTTGGACGGATGCTTCTATTAGAGGTCTTGGTGCAGTATTAATGCAAAGAGGCCAAGTAGTCGCTTATGCAAGCCGCCAGCTGAAACCGCATGAGAATAATTATGTAACTCATGATCTTGAGTTGCTAGCCATCGTTTTTGCTTTGAAAATCTGGAGGCATTACTTGTTGGGTGAGAAATTCGAACTATTTACAGATCATCAATCATTGAAGTATTTGTTCACCCATAAAGATCTGAACTTGAGACAGCAGCGCTGGCTGGAATTTCTTGCAGCGTATGATCTATATATCCTGTATACGCTGGGAAAGGCTAATGTAGTAGCTGATGCACTCAGTAGAAAGAATGAAATCATCGCCAGCCTAATTGTTACATCTTCATTGATTGACAAGATTTCAGTCCTTCAGAAAGACGATGAATTTATTCAGAGAATCAGTCAGAGGATCAAGGAAGGTGAAACCACCAGTTTTCGAATTGATGACAAGGGAGTTCTCAGGTTAAAAAGCAGAATTTGCATCCCGAATATTCCAGAGCTTCGAAGAGAAGTCATGGATGAATGTCATAAGTCCAAACTTAGTATCCATCCCCTTGTGAGCAAAATGTACAACGATATCAAGTGCACTTTCTGGTGGAAGGCGATGAAGAGGGACATTTCTTTATATGTTAGCAGATGCCCTACTTGTCAACTAGTCAAGAGCGACCAACAAAAGCTGGCCGGATTGTTGCAACCGTTGGAAGTCCCAGGTTGGAAATGGGAACAGATTTCCATGGATTTCATAGATGGTTTGCCCCAAACCAAGAAAGGTACTGACAGTATTTGGGTGATCGTAGATCGCTTCACGAAGACCGCCCATTTCATACCTGTCAGATCCAATAGAACCACCCAAAGTCTAGCACAGATTTATTTCAAAGAAATTGTTAAGCTGCATGGAATTCCCATCAGCATAGTCAGTGATAGAGACCCAATACTTGCTAGCAAATTCTGGGAGGCATTCCAGACAGAATTGGGAACAAAACTGAACCTGAGCACCGCTTATCACCCTCAGACAGATGGCCAAACTGAGCGGGTGAATAGAATTTTAGAAGATTTATTGCGGACTAGTATTATTGATTTTGGCGGGTCATGAGAAGATCACTTGCATTAAGAAGAATTCTCATATAACAACACCTATCAGGCAAGTTTGAAAATGTCACCATTTGAAGCATTGTACGGTAGACCATGCAGATCTCCAGCATGTTGGGTAGAACCTGGCAACAGACTTGTATTGGGACCCGATATGACTCGAGAAGCATCTGATAAAGTCGATTTCATCAAGAAATGATTGAAAACCGCGCAAAGCCGACAGAAAAGTTATGCAGATTCTAGAAGAAGAGATTTGGCATTCGCTGTTGGTGATTATGTTTATTTGAAAGTTTCTCCGATGAGAGGAGTAATCCGATTTGGTAAAACTGGGAAGTTGGCACCCAGATTTATTGGTCCCTTTCCTATACTTGAACGAATTGGAACTCTTGCTTATATGGTTCAATTACCTGATTGGTTGCCTGGAGTGCATAATGTGTTTCACGTATCTCAACTTAGAAGACATGTGCATGATCCAGATCTTGTTGTAGAAGAAGAAGCGCAACAGGACTTGGAAATTACTCCAGAATTAGCAGTCAGAAGAGAGCCGTTAAAAATTATTGGCAAAGAAACTAAAGAGCTAAGGAGTAAGAAGGTTCATTTAGTTAAAGTGCAGTGGAGTAGTGATTCTTGAGACTGTGCTTGGAAGACTGAGGAAAGCATTAAGCAAGCTTACCCCAAATGCAGAGTGGGCATCTCTGACTAACTCCGGTGCAAGGTATCTTCACAATACTTTGCATTTACATTTTTGTTTCCTATTGTACTGTTGTTTCCTTTTCGGGGACGAAAAGTTTTAAGTGGGGGAGATTGTAACAACCCGGAAAATACGAGCCAATTTAAAAATTTTAAATTGGTTATTTTAAAGAAATTTAAACAATTGAAATAGAATATTTCAATAAAATAATGAGTTAGAAACGGTGCGGTAGTTTGAAAATTTGAATTCAAACTTTGACTGACTGTACCGGGTGCAAAATAATACGGATTTTGGTGAAACCAAAAATATTTAAATCTGTTTGTGAATATCTTTCAAACGAATCTGAAAAATCAAAGTTTTACAGCGGGAATCAAAAGTTATGGCCAAATGAATTTTCAGAAAGGTCGCTATATAGAATATATAGCCCTTAAAAATAGACATTTTGCAAACGACCTCGTAATTCGACGAAACCACTTTTGTTAGATCCGGGACGTCAAATTATTGCAAGGTATCAAATTTCATAATTTTTGAAGCTAGTTTGTGAGTGTGGCAAAAGAAATGTGTTTGGTCAATTTCTGTTAAATTGGATCGACCAGAAAATGGCCATTTTTCAAACGGATTCAAAATACGACGAAGCTAGTTTTGTTGGGACCGTAGCGTCAAAACGTAGCTAGATTTATTTTTCTGGAATTTTTCGAATCAGTTTGTGGCCCTGGCAAATTGACATGTATGTTCAAATCGAATATTGAATGGTTTATATTTTAATTTGAAGAATAACTGACTGTAACAGTCGAATGAGCCTACAAAACATATCCCATTGTGTTCGGGGTGGGGGTATTTAGCTAGGGGCGACAGTCGTTGGGTTTGAATTGGTGTTCGTTTGGAGAAACACTATTTTAAAATTTTAATAAAGCACCGACCAATGGAAAAATTCCATTCATAATTTAAAATAAAAAAAAACTTTAGAAAACACCCCTCCTCCCTCGACTTCGATGATGCATGACATCCCTCCCTTCCCGGCCATTTTCCGACCGCCACAATTAGCCCCACCCCCAGTTCAACTTTTTAAAGCTCCCTCCTTCCTGTTCAAATTAATACATGTTAGACCCCGTCTCGTCGCTCCTACCTCGAGATCCACGCCCTGGAAGTTCCGACCTTTTAAGCGTCGCCCCGCCCTCCTCCCTGCGTCGAAGTGGGCCCCACCTACCTCCGCTAGAGCATCGTTCCAAGCCCTTCCAGGTGGTGCAACCCGATCCAGTCCAAGCCCTACGGATTTAGCTGTAAATCAAAACCTAGATTTGAACCCCTTTACTGTGGTATGACAGTGTTAATTTTAAATAGATTATAACACTTTTAAGTGTTGCAAACTTTGAAAAATTGTATCTTTATCGTGTATTAACGAAATTCGATGAAACAGGAAATATCGAGACCGTGTCGACGCTCTCTACATTCTAGAAGTGTCCGGGAATTTTTCTGAGTTTGCTACAAATTTTAGCAAAGCGACAAACCAATGTGAGATTTCTAAACTGAAATGTGAATAGAAATGTGATATATAAATTATATAAGCGAAATATAAATTATATACGTGTTGTATGCCACATGTACATGCGTTGTATAAGTTATATGAGCGAAGTACGAATTATACATGCATTGTATAAATGATATGTGCGTTGGAATGGAAATAAAATATATTTATATACGAATATATATATATATATATATATATATATATATATATATATATACTCCCCTCGTCCAAAAACCATGGACGATATTTATTGATTGTGAATTGGCATGAAAAATTTGGTGAATAATGCGAATGGTTGATAGGATTGTTTGTGGTTGATATTGTTTGGATTGTGGTTGAAAAATACCCATTTGTGATTGAAACAAATTTAGAATAAATTGTGGAAAAGAAAATCATACTCGCTTGCGTGCGAATTAGATGTATGAAATCCCCATTGTCAAAAACCACGAGGTTTTAAGGTAGAGCGAGGAGCCGTACTCGGGACAGTGCCGGTTTTAACTACCCTGCCATTATCCTTCCGAAATTTTCACTAATATTCATGTGTTAGAATTATTTTCATATGTTGAAATTATTTTCATGTGTTGAAACCTTATTCATGTGTTGAAACCATATCATGTGTTGAAACTAAAGTCATGTGTTGAAACCATATTTATGTGTTGAAAAATATATTCATGTATAGAACAAATTCTTTAAACGATAAAAATAACATCGTTAACATAAGTATGAAGTAATAATGCTCATGTGTTGGGAAGTTCATGTGTTGAAAAATAAATTCATTTGTTGAATAAATAAATTGTTTTAACAATAAAAATCACATTTTTATTATATATATGAAGTATGTAAAATATTCGTGTTTTAAATAAATTGTTTCAACAATAAAAATTACATCTTCCTTATATGTACGAACTATATAAAATATCCATGTATGGAAATGCTCATGTGTTGAGAAGTTCATGTGTTGAAAAAGGTTCATGTGTTGAATAAAAAGATCGAACAATAAAAATTACATTTTTATTGAGAATATGAAGTGTTAAAAACATTCATGTGTTGAATAAATATTTTTGATGATAAAAATACCATTTTTATCATGTATATGATTTGCTAAAAATATACAAGTGTTGAAATAAATATTTGTTTGCTACGAATATTATTTTTAACATGTATAGGAAATAAATAAAATAGTCATGTGTTGAAATATATTTTAGTTCGCTAAAAATATCATTTATAAGTGAATTATGAAGTGTTAAAAATAACCACTTGTTCAAACAAATATTCATGAGTTGGAAATATTCATCAGTTGGCTAATAATGTGATTTTCAGCTTATGTATGCAACATTGGAATGAATGGTAACGTAAAACCAAATCGAATCAAATATGAAACTGAATTGAAAATTGATAAGTGATTAGAATTGCACACATATACTTGCATATTTATTGAACAGGTTATAGCAAAGAGGCTAGAGAAGAGGAATAAAATTGTGTGCCCGACAAATAGGTACATGTTTACTGTTTTGCTTGGGTGATGATTTTATGAGCCGATTGGCTTTTTCTTTTTCTTTTTGAGATGAGACGTCCGTGTGGCTGTTTGGGAATTTTCCCGACCCTTCCCGTACAAATTAGGTTATGGCGAAATTTTTTCAAAATTTAAATGCGTTAGTGAAATATTTGAAGTGAAAACGATATAGAAATCGCCGAATGAATTATATATATATATATATATATATAAAATTAAAACGAATCGAGGCCGTGCAGTTCGCATTTTGAAATCGTAATTTTAAACGATTATACCGAAAGATCCGACCATTGGATTTTGACGAAACTGGAACCGTTGGGTTTGCTTTTGAGAGATCTTTCCATCGATATAAACTTTGTTAAGATCCAACGGTTAGATTTTCAGATATGTGTAAAAAATTTGGTGAAAAACAGTGCCAGTGCCTTCGCACGACCTGAAACGTCGTTTAATTAAATAGGGCCATTTTTAAATAAATAAAAATGGCGATATATCGTTATAAAATATTATAGACGATATAGAATGGAAATAACCGATTCTGCTTGGTTTGCTTGATATTTGATTGTTGAATGTGTTTGACCTGAAAATTATACTAAGGAACTGAAATGTGAATGTTGAATAATTTAACCATGTGAAGAATTGATTTGAAAATCTAAATATACGTGGATTATCTGAATAGACCGAGTTCATTCTCATTCAAATAATCGATCGACGGTTAGAGGTCGAAGTGTTGAAGATAGTTCAAGACCGACGATCTTCACATTGGATGGAGGGGCGCTACTGATGCTCATGATAGGAGTAGCTACCTTGAAGGAGCTGAAGTGGTAGCCGTTCGGACGTATTGTTGATTGTACGGATATGCGAGGAATATGGTGCCTCCGGCTTCGTTCAAACCCAGAACGAACTTGTAAATGGACTGTGTGTCTGACATTGGATTTTGATCTGTGCAGATTGATCTCTATTAAATATATATCTGTTTGGCGACGGAGAATTTATTCTCTTGCTTAACGCCCTTCTCTGAGATGTACGAGCTCAGAGGTTGTATATCGATAGAAATCAGTCGCATGGAGTAAATTGCCTGTGTGGCATGCCTAAGTGGCATATGATCAAGGCTTCTGTTGTAAAGCAAAGTCTTGTGGTTGATGATCAAAGCATGGTCTATGTGGCACAGCTTTGGGTATAGCATGGATTCGCGAGCCTCACACCTCGGTATGAGTCAAAAACGGGATAAGGACCCAAGGAGTGCACGATGTTTCTTTCTAGCTACGGTGGTGTTAGTGACTTACCAGCACTGACATTTATATATACTTTTCACCTGTGTGGTTGTTGGAATGCAAGGCGCCTCGATTATAGGTCCTATATGACCGGGAAACGTGTGTTCAGGAATTGCCAATCCTCAAAAGTAAGAGACGACCGGCCTTGGAGGATCCAGGGATCGCTGTATGTGGTCCTGGGACATTTGCTAGAGTGTCTCGAATGGAGAGGAGCTTGCCCCTTGCCTCGACTCATGATGGAATCCAATTTCCAATACGAAATTGCGGATGTGATTGTATTACTAGTATGGCGACATAGTAGATGGTAGCTATGCCGCCTAGGATTGATATTTATGATTGAATTTGCTTTTGAAATATATATGCACTAGTAATAATATCAAACACTTTTGTTTTATACGTATCAAGCATTTCTTGGCCATTATAAGGTAAAACTCTATCCTCCGGCTTGCGTTGCATTGTGTGATGGGACCTGAGTCTTATAATGGCTTCATTTTTATAAAATGCATCGTGATGATTTAATAATTTACTTCATTTCATGCACTAGCAATAATTGGAGTAAACCCGTTCCGCAAAAGCGGCGTGGTCCTTTGATTTGCCTTATTATTGTTGTTAATTAGTTAAGTAGATTTCTCATACCAGTCCCATGACTGACTCGTAGTTTTTTTCACCTTGCAAACTCGGGTGTCCTTATTTTCACATGGGCAGCCTAGTATCCGGTAGCTAGCATATTTTGGCTTTGCACCGTAGCAGAGGTGCATCTTTTGGCTCATGGCGAGGCTTGACTACACCGTGTTGACTATTTATTTTTCCGCCATTATTATATATGTATATGATTCCGCCTCTGGCGATGTAGACTGATGTTTCGTTTATGTACTCTCTATGTATATGTACCGCTTATGGCGATGTAGACTGATCATGTATTTTTATGCACTAAGTTGTATCCTATACTGTGCTCTCTGATGTTGTGATATGTATGATTCCGTTGTCATATTTGTGTAAATTATTCTATTTCCTGCTTATGCTATTATCTGTACTCTTCTAATGATGATTAATATGTTATATTCCTATGATTATCCTTAACACCATAGCACGGGGTTTTGGGATCGTCACACAGATGATGTAAATTTAACTTTAAGTCTGAAATGAATAATTTATTCCTACTTCGGACAAACTTATAAATTTTGGTACTATCTTTCAGACTAAATAAAGAAACAATTATGTAATCAGCATAGAAGGTGGAAGTAATAAAACATAAAAGGAGCAAAGGAAAACAAATTTTATTTATAATAAACATTGTTAAATAAATCACTTAAAAATATGCAACCACGAAAAAATAGTGGTAGCATTCTGGAAGGAAAAAAAATAGCTCTGAATCAGAGAGGAACAAATATGTAATCAGCATAGAAGGTGGAAATGGTATATAATAAATAGAGCAAAGGAAAATAATTTTTAGTTATAATAAGCACAGTCGAATAAATCAGTTAAAAATTAGGAACAAAAGTGGCAATATTTATAAGGGGAAAACTTCAAATCAGAGAACGTATAACATATATGCCAAAAAGAGGATTCATCGACCGCGCTACATGTTTTATTCTATGATCGAGGCATGCAAAAATGGAGGATCGGGAAGAAGAAACCGGGGAAGCTGATAAACAACTTGGGACATAATTCAAATTTAAGTAAAAGGAAAGAGTTGTAAGGTGATGATGGAATAATCGAAATTAAAATAGCAGAAATGAAAGATGCGCCTACAATAATAATAAATTGGTATTTATTAACAAAACAATGGGGTCCTATTGAATCTTTTGGTATATCAAGGATGCAACAGATGCTTCTCATTTGTTCTCTTCCCAGGCCATTGTACTAATGTTTATGCTAAAACACATGATCAAATGTTTGTGAATCAGAAAAAGAAATATATAAGAAGTTTCATATAAGTGCTTTCATTTATCTTATGTCAATTTTCAGTCATCAAACATTTAAAAAGAAATTACATATTAGTAATAGGAAAGAAAACTCTCCAGCTTATCTATTTAACATATGGTCTAGTCTTTTACCAATAAACATAAACTTGGTAGAAAATATTTTGTTGACAGAAATAATGATTTATCAATAGCAAGATTATCCTAAAATATGGTTACTAAAATTATTGTTAAAATGAATGGAAATGAATGCAGAGTGTGAGGAGTTCTTCAGAATAAATAACGATTTTTTTTGGAATTTGATCATAGCAGATATATTGGATGAAAAAATCGGCAACCAATGAAACGGTTAAAAAAGAAGCTACAATATCATCAATTGGAAAGAAAATTATCCTACTTATTTACTTAGCTAATGGTCTAGTATTTAATCAACAAACATAGGCTCGGTACAAAATAATTTGTGGAGAGAATTCAAGACTTATCTAGGGCAAATGAATGTGAACTTAAAACTAAATTATATCTATTGAAATTATTATAAAAGCGAATAAATAGATTGCAAAGTGTGATGTGTTCTTAAAAATAAAAAAATGGTAAAATCTTTTAGACTTCTACGATAGAGATATTGGATGAAGAAACTTACAATCAATGAAAAACAAACTGTATATGCATGATATTAAAGATGGAGATGAAGGATTATAATCAATAATTTATCAAGTGTTAACTACAATTTTCAATAAAGGTATCATATGTCAATTATATTATTAATTAGAATTTTCCTCTTTTAAATCATAGGCTACAGTGTAAGATAGGTCGCAGAAAAAATACCAACCATTTCATATCTAAAAATATGTACCAATTTATTTGTTGCAAGTTCTTGAATTCCTTACACAGCAATGAAATAAATTTAGATGAAAGAAGGGTAAATTAACAAAATATCATGATGACACCTCATTCTTTTCCCAAAAAGGAATCGAACATAACGAAAAACAAAAAAGTAATTAAATTTATTACCATTAAATAAGACTATAATCATCAACAATCGTCCTAAATTGTCATATCTAAGGTACTGATCTTTCTTCCATAGGAATATCTATACACCTAATACATGGTTTACACTAAATACAATTTACTGAAGGTACCTAAAATCAAAAATAGTGAAGAAAGAGAAAGTAACAATTTATATTTATAAAAACCCACCCATAAAAAGTAAGTGGATTGCACTGTACCTTGTTTATTTAAACAGTTCATATATTTTATGTATTTACAGTTGTTAAACCTTGAATCATCTTCAAATTTGGCATTGCAATGAACATACAGGTAGCCAATATATATAATAGAAGGGACAACAGGGAGAGCCAAAAGGTAACCATAGGTTAATTCCATAGGTTAATTTCTCAGTAGAGAGAGGGCTAATGTTTTGGAACGAAGGAAAATAGCGATTTGATGAAGGTATTACTACTGGTTGAAGTTAAGTAAGGTATATTCTAAGTTGAATAAAAATATGTATGTCCCTTACGATGAATTTCATTATCTTCCAAGGAGGCACATGGTCGACACTGGCGAAAATAATTTCTTTGACTTGAGTAGAACAATTCCTAAACTTACATATTCAGTGAAAACATAGAGAAAATTAGTGCCTGATTCAAAGTAGCACTTGCAGCAAAACTTGGTCATGGAAGCTACCTATCTTATCTGAGAGCGACAGCTGAATTAGGGGGTCGATAGTCAAATATAACAGAATAGCTAACTGTGTTAGTGAAGGCAGAGTGGCACCGAATTTACGGCGCAAGATTCGTAAAAGGAATCAGCCTGAGCTATGGCAATATAGATGCTGGAGAAGAGCGATTGGAGAAAATCGGGAAACGCCGACGTTGGTGTAGTGGACGCTGAGTGGAAAGGAGATATACGGAGCCTGGTGGAGAAGGAAGGGATGGTGGCAAAAGAGAGTTTATTTTTCTTTGAAGTGGAGGAAGGGGAGGTATGTCTTTTGGTACCGTAGATAAAGGGGAGAGAGAGTAATGTATAAAAAATGGGAAGAGGAAGAGGGCATCGATGATGACAGAGGAGCCATTCGATTATGGTCGTGGCCAGGGTATAAGAGGTCACTTAAGAGTCAGGACGGGTAATCTACTCTACGGCTAGTGTTGAAACAACGTACATGTGTCAGTCTGTGAATTTTTTGAAGAATCTGGATTTGAAAGGTCTTCGGGAAGAGATTGTGCTTTCATATAATATAATAGATATTAAAATTTTATACGTATAATGTTGGTAAAATGTTTAGTCAGTTTACCATTTAAGATTATTCAATTTCTAACTAAAAGATAAAGTATTTCAAAAGAATTAAATAATCTAACTTGGGTAAGAAACAAAATAGATATAACTTGGCTTGACATAAAAAACCAATGGAGATGAAACCAAGGAATGCTTAACCAGCACAATTTGATTGACTAGAGCATAATTTTTTAAGAGTATTGTTAATGCCACTCCGAAAATGATTAAGGGGGATCATATTTTATTTTCACTCCACTAAAAATTAAGTTGTTAATGGGGGGCCAAACACAATGGAAAAATAAATAAAAGAATCCAATTTTACTCTCCATTCAGATACACAAAACACAGTAAAAATCAACAAGAACATACTGAAATTTAGTATAAAGTTTGGAAATAACATGCCAAAAATAGATGATCAAAAATGGGCCTTCATTGTGAAAACCTGTAACTTCCCCGGTGAGGAAAGCGCGGATAGTTCGAGAACAAGCCACAACAAAATGTAGACGAAAGAACATTTCATAGTATATTACAACAATGCATCAGATTACAAGAATATACAGAGTATAAATGAATATTACACAAAATATCATAGATTTAAATTACATTTAAATACATAGCAGCGAAAAATAATACAATACACAACTAGAAGAGATATACGGATACAAAGCTTTCCGGATATCGTTCCAGCTGTAAACCAGGATCCTGTGAATATAAATCTGCAAAACCAAAACTAGTAGCTGCCCGTGTCAAAATAGGGGCACCGAGAGTTTAGGTCAAAACAATAAACTCCAGGTCAGTCGTGGGACTGGTGTGAGAACTAAAACAATTATTAATTTTTATTTTTAAAGTTAGGCAAATCAAGGGACCATGCCGTATAACACGGAACGGGTTTCCTCCCAAGAATACCAGTGCATAAAACAAACAGCGCAATGCTAAATAAGGAAAAATGAAGCTGTTATAAGACCCAGGTCCTATCACACAATGCAACGCAAGCCGGGGGATAGGGTTTTCCCTTATAACAGCCAAAGAATGCTTGATACATTTTAAAACAAATCTTTTGATACTATTATAAGTGTATAGTGTATAAAACAACTTCAAATCATAAGTATCAATCATAGACGGCATGGGTACCATATATCATGTCGCCATACTAGGCTCTACAAATAAAACCACAAATGTCACGTATTTGGAAGTTGGGTTTCCGTCAGTGAACCGAGGCCAGGGATCGTCCTTTACCGATTCGAGATTCTCTAGCTCGAGCCTCAGGCAAGCGCGCAGGCAAGCCTTGGATCGTCAGGGCCGGTCCACCGATGTGGATTATTAAGCCTGAACACTACGTTTCCCCGCCCCTTGGGGCGTAAATGAGCCAACGAATGGCTCCATCAGACCCGGATCGTCCGATCTAACCGAGGCGCCTCGCAACAGCAACAACCACACAGGTGAAAAGTATATAAATGTCAGGGCTGGTAGGTCACTGACACCACCCTAGCTAGAAAGAAACGCATGCCCTCCCTGAGGTCCTCTCCCATTTTTGGTTCACAACCGGGGTGCGAGGCTCGCGAGTTCACGTTACACAAAGCTGTGCCACACATGCTGTGCTTTGATCATCACCACAAGACTTTGCTTTTCAACAGAAGCCTCGATCAATTGCATCTTTGCATGCCACACAGGCAAACCACTCTATGCAACCGATATCAGTCACACAGAATGAAATCCAATGTCAGACACACAGTCCATTTACAAGTCCGTTCTGGGTCTGAATGAAACCGGAGGCACTTTCCTCGCATATCCATTGATCTTCAAGCACATCTGGACGACCACCGATTGATTCCCTCATCTTGGGTGTACAGCCCAATCAAGATCATCAGTAATCACCCAAACGATGTGAAGACTTCTGGTCTTCAACCACCGTCTTCATCTTCGACTTATCGTCGTATCAGTTATTCAGAATGGGATAAACCCGGTCTTTCCGAATAACTCGCGTATATTTTAAATAAGTGTTACACAAACACAACATACGCCTCATTCCAATTCATCAGTCACTAACCGTAAATTAATCAAGAGAATAATTTCCCAAATATTAACCCCGAAGGCCGAAACCAACATCAGATCAATATCCAGAAAACCATTCTGCTTGGCTAACCGACAGTTAGTTTCTAAATTTCACATTCATAGGGAAAGGTTCCCATTAATTTTATCAAAGATAAATCTTTCAAATTTATTCTTTAATCGATTTTTGAATATCAATTCAAACTAGTCGGGATTAACGAACTTTTCCGAAGTAATCATTTGTTTTAATTTCCCAATCCCAAACTATTCATCCCATGAAGTAAAACTGGTAATACTTCATATCTAACAGTATGGTGTTATCGGTAAATTCAATTACCATTTCACGTTCAAATCTAATTAAAGATTTAACTATCGCCTGGAGTAAAACTGGTGATACTCCATTCTCGATCATTTCAATCTAATTACAGATTCATTAAAACTCCACTTAGTTTTAATCGTTAACTGGGTTAAAGAATCAGTGTCATTTAAAACACGGTTCACGATAAACCCAAAGTCACATTCCATTAATTATCGGGTTAAAGAACGAGTGTTATTTAAAACACTGTCCACGATAAACCCAAAAATCAATATCAATTCAATTCCGATTAAATATTATTTAATTGGTACACTTCATTAAATCTAAATAAAAAGATTTAATCTTTTCTCAACTGGGTTCAAGAACAGTGTTAATGAAGACACCATTCACGACAAACCCAAATCACATTTGATATTAAACACAAGGCTCTGAATAGAAAATATACCGGCTTATATTCAATATCAAATTCTATGACTAACAAATATCGTATTGGAAATAACGATATATATATATATATATATATATATCTTTCAAATTCCCATAACAATATCTGTATCATCACGAAATTGTGAAGACCCTTAACTTCCCCGTAAAGGAAAGCGTCGGATAGTTCGAGAACAAGCCACAAAAGAACGCATACAGAAGAACATTTCATTGTATATTACAACAATGCATCAGATTACAAGAATATACAAAGTATAAACGAATATTACACAGAAATATCAGAGATTTAAATTACATTTAAATACATAGCAGCGGAAAATAATACAATATACAACTAGAAGTAGATATACGGATACAAAGCTTTCCGGATATCGTTCCAGCTGTAAACCAGGATCCTGTGAATATAAATCTGCAAAACCAAAACTACTAGCTGCCCGTGTCGAAAATAAGGGCACCCTGAGTTTAGGTTAAAACAATAAACTCCAGGTCAGTCATGTGACTGGTGTGAGAACTAAAACAGTTATTAATCTTTATTTTAAATCATTAGGTAAATCAAGGGACCACGCCGTATAACACGGAACGGGTTTCCTCCCAAGAATACCAGTGCATAAAACAAACAGCGCAATGCTAAATAAAGAAAGATGAAGCTGTTATAAGACCCAGGTCCTATCACACAATGCAACGCAAGCCGGGGGATAGGGTTTTCCCTTATAACAGCCAAAGAATGCTTGATACGTTTTAAAACAAATCATTTGATACTATAATAAGTGCATAGTGTATAAAACAACTTCAAATCATAAGTATCAATCATAGGCGGCATGAGCGTCCCATGCCACTATGTCGCCATATATAGGTTTACAATCAAAACCGCAAGACGTCGTATTGGAAGTTGGGTTATCATTTATGGTATGAACCGAGGCTAGGGGCAAGATCCTCAATGATTCGAGACTGCCTAGCCCGAGTCTCAGGAAAGCACGCAGGCAAGCCTTGGAGCGACAGGGCCGGTCCACCGATGTGGATTATTATGCCTGAGCACTACGTTTCGCCACCCTTTGGGGCGTAAGCGAGCCAACTAAATGACTCCATCGGTTCGAGAACGACCGATCAATCCGAGGCGCCTCGCAACAGCAACAACAACATAAGTCAAACTCGTCAGGGCGTGTAAAACCACTGACGCCACTTTTAGCTAGGAGGAAACGTAGGCCCTCCCTGAGGTCCGTCTCCCGTTTTTGATTCATACCGGGTGTGATACTCGTGAATCAACGTTACACAAAGCTACGCCACGAAGGCCGTGCTTCGATCATCAACCACAAGACTTTGCTTTTCAACAGAAGCCTTGATCATTTGCCACTTAAGCATGCCACACAGGCAATTCACTCCATGCGATTGATATCCATCAATATATAACCCCTGAGCTCGTACGTCTCAGAGAAGGGCGTTAAGCAAGAGAATAAATTCTCCGCCGCCAAACAGATATATATTTAATAGAGATCAATCACACGGACTAAAATCCAATGTCAGACACACAGTCCATTTACAAGTCCGTTCTGGGGCTGAACGAAACCGGAGGCACCTAGTACCCCGCATATCCATCGATCTCCAAGTATGTCTGGACGATCACTAACTGTTTCCATCTTCTTGGGTGTACAGCCCAATCAAGATCATCAGTTATCACCCAAACGACGTGAAGACCTCCGGTCTTCGACCATCGTCTTCATCTTCGACTTATCGTCGTATCAGTTATTCAGAATGGGATAAACCCGGACTTTCCGAATAACTCGCGTATATTTTAAATAAGTGTTACACAAACACAACATACGCCTCATTCCAATCCATTAGTCACTAACCATAAATTAATCAAGAGAATAATTTCCCAAACATTAACCCCGAAGGCCGAAACCAACATCAGATCAATATCCAGGAAACCCTTCTGCTTAGCTAACCGACAGTTAGTTTCTAAATTTTCACATTCATAGGGAAAGGTTCCCATTAATTTTATCAAAGATAAATTCCTTGAATTTATTCTTTAATCTACTTTTGAATATCAATTCAAACTAGTCGGGATTAACGAACCTTACCGAAGTAATCATTTATTTTAATTTCCCAATCCCAACCTATTCATCCCATGAAGTAAAACTGGTTATACTTCATATCTAACACCACGGTGTTATCGGTAAATTCAATTACCATTTCACGTTCAAATCTAATTAAAGATTTAACTATCGCCTGGAGCAAAACTGGTGATACTCCACTTCGATTATTTCAATCTAATTAAAGATTCATTAAAACTCCACTTAGTTTTAATCTGTGACTGGGTTAAAGAATCCGTGTCATTTAAAACACGGTTCACGATAAACCCAAAATCGCATTCCATTAATTATCGGGTTAAAGAACAAGTGTTATTTAAAACACTATTCACGATAAACCCAAAAATCAATATCAATTCTATTCCAATTAAATATTATTTAATTGGTACACTTCATTAAATCTAAATAAAAAGATTTAATCATTTCTCAACTGGGTTCAAGAACAGTGTTAGTGAAGACACCATTCACGACAAACCCAAATCACATTCGATATTCAATACAAGGCTCTGAATAGAAAATATATCGGCCTATATTCAATATCAAATTCTACGATTAACAAATGTCGTATTGGAAATAACGATATATATATCTATCTTTCAAATTTCCATAACAACATCTGTATAGTCACGAAATCCAACATCGAAATATTCCGAAGACAATTTCGATTCAAATCCATTCCAATGCAATCATTGGAAATTTTGGTTAACTTCAAAACCATTTCAAATTCAATTTATTTATTTAAAAATAAATAGAATTAAAATTCTAATTCAAAACTAGTTCATTTCGATAAAAATCTATTTTTATCTTTTCAAATATGGAGTTTTTCATCCCAATTCTTTCTAAATCCTTTCTTATGATTTTACACAAATTATTACTATTTTTAATAATTTTATCAAGGCTCGTACAGTCGATTTCCATCAATGGCCATCGAACTGCACTTACAGCGACCTTTTTCGAATTTGATTTGGACGTATCTCCAAATCCAACCGTTAGATTTCAAATTTCTAATATTCATTAGAAAGCTCTTTTCGATACGAACCCAACGGTTCCGGTTTTAGGAGAATCCGACGGTCGGATCTCCCGTAATGTCCGTTTGAAATAAATGGTCGAAATTCGCGAACTGCCGCGGCGCGGCGCGTTCTATTCAGGCCATTATATTATATATATAATATATATAATATATATATCGTCGATTTCTATTTAAAACGAATTATATAAATAGTTTTGAATTCGTTTCAAAAACATTTTCAACTTCCGTTTCAATTCAAATCACAATTGAATTCTTCTTTATAGATTCGTTTTAAAATTCATTTCTATTCAATTCAAATTTCAATTCAATTTGAATTCATTTTCAATTCAATTCCTTTCGAAATCGTTTTCAATTCAATTCATTTCGAAATCGTTTTCAATTCAATTCATTTCGAAATCGTTTTCAATTCAATTCATTTCGAAATCGTTTTCAATTCAATTCATTTCGAAATCGTTTTCAATTCAATTTGAATTCGTTTTCAATTCAATTTGAATTCATTTTCAATTCACTTCAAAATATTCGATTTCGAAATCACTTTTCAATATTCATTTTTAAGATGAATAAAATCGATATAAATATCGTTCACGTCAAAATGGCGTCAATCTAATCAACACGGCTTCATAAATTTCTATTTTCAAATATTCTATTTCAAATATTTCTTTTTCAAAATAGTTGTTATTATCAAAATATTTCGTTCAACACATGACCAATCTCAATGAATGAGTACTGTCAACACATGAACTTTTATTTTATATCGATAAAGATGTAAATTTTATTACTAAAATATTTCGTTCAACACATGACCAATCTCAATGAATGAGTACTGTCAACACATGAACTTTTATTTTATAATATTCTTTATTTTTCAAATTGGAATGAGGCCCAATCAATTACCATATAAAGTTAATTATATGGATTTTCATACAACACATGTATATAATAACATTGAAAATAATCAACCATCAACCAAAGTGCACTACACTGTAAAAGCATCAAATATAGATATTCAACGCTTATAACAGCCTGTCAATCTATCGATCGACATATTTAATCAATCAGGATGAGTGAACTTCAAATTTCATCCCAACACCCGTGTGGGGTTTCAAACAATCAAACACATATTTTATTTGTGCTGTTGGGCGATGTGTAAAATTTATCGTCCCAATCAATGTCATTCAAATAAGTGTACATAAACAAACAGTCTGGTTTGTAAATGAATATTTATTTATTCACATTCACGTTAAAAATTATATTTTTAACGATAAAACATTTTATTCCAACATATGAATTTCTATTCAATTCATTTTTTCAATAAAAATGATATTTTTATTTTTCTAACATATTTTAGAAAATTTCGGCGGCATAACGGCACGATACTAGAAACGGGACCAGGCCTAGCCTTATCCCCAGTCTAGTGAAGGCCCACGCCATTCACAAATCAATTTCAATCAATTTCCAATTCAACCATACGAATAAATCAATCACCCAACATTCAACTAAACAAACAAGTCCATGGTCTGTGGACGGGTGTCGGGTGCTACTAAACACCGTCTGCATCCTAGTATATATATATATAACTAGAAAATAAATTGAAGAGTGAGAAGTTCTCACATATAGCTATCCTAGCTCCACGGCTCTTCATTGATAGAAAACTTCATCGCTATCGCATCTTCTTCATCTTCGTTGTCCGCTTTCACTACATATGTAAAAAAATCGAATTTTACTTCGCTATTCAATATATAAAAATCATATTTTTATTTCGAAGTTCAATATATAAAAATTCTATTTTTATTTCGAAGTTCAATATATAAAAATTCTATTTTTATTTCGAAGTTCAATATATAAAAATTCTATTTTTATTTCGAAGTTCAATATATAAAAATTCTATTTTTATTTCGAAGTTCAATATATAAAAATTCTATTCTTATTTCGAAGTTCTATAGATAAAAATCATAAAGATTTCGCCTTTTCGAATTTAAAGATTTCACCTTTTTAAATTTAAAGATTTCACCTTTTTAAATTTAAAGATTTCACCTTTTTAAATTTAAAGATTTCACCTTTTTAAATTTAAAGATCAAGGTTTTCTTCATGTTAAAAATCAAAGCTTTCTCATTTCTTTTCAATTTAAAAAAAAAAAATCTTTCCTTTTCAGTTTTAAAAATCATAAAGATTTCAGTTTTAACATATTAAAAATTTCAGTTTTAAATACTTTTAAACATTTCAGTTTTAAATACTTTTAAACATTTCAGTTTTAAAGTGGAGTTCGAGCGGAGTTCGTCGGAGGCGGGGCTCTCGAGGGTGGCGGTCGGCGGTTCAGCGTTGCGAACCGGGGGGGCTTCAGCGGAGCTCGAGCGGTCTGGGAGGCGTTCGAGGGTTTCGAGGTGGAGGCGGGGTCTTCGGGGCTCGATCGGTGGAGGCGGTGATGGGCGGCTGTGCTTCGGGGGGGGGGGGGGGGGGGGCGGCTGTCGATAATCTTTAGGGTTTCTTTTTTTTTCTTCGTTTGGAATTAAAACGAACGGGGGGGGGGGGGGCAAGCAGAAGATAAGAGGGAGGGAGGGAATAATAAAAATATATATATATATATTAGTTTTTTTTTATTTAATTATTCAAAAAGTTGACTTTCACATACGACCTCGAAACGAGGCCCACCGCCTGTCGCCCATAGCGTTTTACCCCCATTCCGAACACAATGGGATATGTATCGCAAACTGATTTGATCGTTACAGCCAGTTTCCTTTTGAATTTTCTTTTAAATCATTATATTGAATTTTAAACGCACATTTCAAATTACCGGGGTCACATACTAACTAGAAAAATTCCAGAAAAATATTTTCTAGCTTCGTATTGACGATACGGTCCTAACAAAACCAGTTTCGTCGAATTCTGAGATCGTTTGAAAAATGGTCAATTTCCAGTCGATTAAAATCAACTGAAACTGGTCAAACGCGTTTTCCTTTGCCACGCTCACATATGGATTCGAAAAATTATGAAATTTGAAACCCAACAATAACTTAACACTGCGGACCCAACAAAACTGGTTTCGTCGAAATCCGAGGTCGTTTGCAAAATTGCTATTTTTAAGGGCCTTATATATATATAAAAATATATATAAATTCCACAGCGACTATTTCTAATTTTAAACTGGACATATCTTATCATTTCTAAAATGAAATCTCAGTTTGCTAACTTCGTTACAAAGATATAGTTATACAGATTCAAATATTTCTTGTTTCGTTCAATTTTGACTTATATTGAATTCTGTATATTCATTTGAAATTAGAAATCGAATTTTCGAACTACCGCGCCATTTTCAATTCCTTTTATAATTATTATATATTCTAACTACGACGTATATAATATATACGTTCTAATTTATATTCAAAATAAATTTCCGTTGATTTTATTTAAAATAATTCATTTTAAATATTCATACTTCGCCAAAATTGCCAAAATAAAATTTTTTAACTGGCCCAGATTTTCGGGTTGTTACAGAAATCCAACATCGAAATAATCCAAAGACAATTTCGATTCAAATCTATTCCAATATAATTATTGGAAATTCTGGTTATTTTCAAAACCATTTCTATTCCAGTTTACTTATTTTAAAAATAAATAGAGTTATAATTCTAGTTCAAAACCAGTTCATTTCGATAAAAATCTATTTTTATCTTTTCAAATATGGAGTTTTTCATCCTAAATCTTCACAAATCATTTCTTATGATTTTACACAAATTATTACTATTTTTAATAATTTTATCAAGGCCTGTACAGTCGATTTCCATCAACAGTCATCGAATTGCACTTACAGCGACCTTTTCCAAATTTGATTTGGACCTAATTCCAAATCCAACCGTTAGATTTCAAATTTCTAATATTCGTTAGAAATCTCTTTTCGACACGAACCCAACGGTTCCAGTTTTAGGAGAATCCGATGGTCGGATCTCCCGCAATATCCGTTCGAAGTCAATGGTCGAAATTCGTGAACTGCCGCGGCGCGGCGCGTTCTATTCAGGCCATTATATTATATATAAAATATATTTCGTCGATTTCCTTTTAAAACGTATTTTATAAATCATTTTAAATTCGTTTTCAAAACGATTTCAACTTCTATTTCAACTTCAAATCAAAATCGAATTTTCCAACATAAATTTATTTTCTTTTCATTTCGAATTGGTTTAGTTCAAATTGATTTCAATTCAATTCAATTTCAATTTGTTTTCAATTCAATTCAATTTCAATTCGTCTTCAATTCAATTCAATTTCAATTCGTTTTCAATTCAATTCAATTTGAATTCATTTCTATTCAATATATCAGATTTTGAAATCACTTTCGATATTCGTTATAAAGTGAATAAAATCGATATAAATATTGTTCACGTCAAAATGGCGTCAATCTATCAACACGGCTTCATATATTTCTATTTTCAAATATTCTATTTCAAATATTTTTATTTTCAAATATTTCTATTCAAATATTTCTTTTACAAATATTTCTATTCAAATATTTCTTTTACAAATATTTCTATTCAAATATTTCTTTTTCAAAACTGGAATGAGGCCCAAACAATTACCATATAATGTTAATTATATGGATTTTCTACAACACATGTATATATCAACGATGACAACTAATCAACCATTATCCAAAGTGCATTCTACACTGTATAAGCATCAAATATAAATATCTAACGCTTATAATAGTATGTCAATCAATCGATCGACATACAGCTAATTATTGGGACTAGTGTATGTCATATATCATCCCAATACCCGTGTGGGGTTTCAAACAATCAAACACAGATTTTATTTGTGCAGTTGGGCGATGTGTAAAATTTATCGTCCCAATCAATATCAGTCAAATGTGTGTATATAAACAAATCGTCCGATTTGTTTATTTTTATTTCATTTCATATACGCGTTAAAAATTCTATTTTTAACTATAAAATATTTTCCACTATAAAATATTTTATTTCAAATATATAAATATTTTATTTCATTTCACATCACATCACACAATCAACTACACATCAAAATCAAACAAACAAGCATACAAGCCGTCCATGGTCTGTGGACGACGGGTGTCGGGTGCTACTAAACACCGTCTGCATCCTAGTATATATATATATATATATAACTAGAAAATTAAATTAAAGAGTGAGAAATTCTCACCAATAGCTATCCCAACTTCACGACACTTCATTTATAGAAATCTTCGCTGTTCTCGCCTTTCGTCACTTTCGTTGCCCGTAGCCACTACATATGTAAAAATCGAATTTTTACTTTGCTATTCAATATATAAAAATCGAATTTTTACTTCGTTGTTCAATATATAAAAATCGAATTTTACTTCGTTGTTCAATATATAAAAATCGAATTTTTACTTCGTTGTTCAATATATAAAAATCGAATTTTTACTTCATTATTCAATATATAAAAATCGAATTTTTACTTCGTTATTAAAAATCACATTTTTATTATTTCTACCTTATAAAAATCACATCTTTCGATAAACAAAAATCTCATCTTTTTGTTATGATACATATATATGAAATACATTACATTTTTATTCATTAAAAATTATACCTTTTTATTCATTAAAAATCAATCTCATCTTTCTACTTTTGACGCTATAAAAAACAGATTTTAAACTCAGGAAATCGATTACCTAGAGAATAAATAGAAATTAAAAAAAAAAAACTTACAGGGTATTTGGGTTCATCGGAGACAGGGAGGGGAAGGCGTGGCTGACGTCAGGGGAGGAGGGGCGGCAAAGTGAGGCGGTGCTCCGGTGGTGGAGCGGCGGCGAGCTCAGGCGGGTTTGGGTGCAGTTCGGGGGTAGGGCGCAGGGAGTCTTCCAATCGGAGGAGGAGAGAAAGGAGGGGGCCGCGAAGATCATCGAAGAGGAGCGGAGGGAGGCTGGCGACGAGGCTCGACGGCGGTGGCTGGGCGCGATCGACGAGTTGATTCGTTTTTTATCCTCCTTTTTATTTCGATTTTGATTTTCTAACCAAAAACTAACGGGGGAGGGAAGTAAGGGAAAGGGGTTTTATATAATAATTTATATTTTATTTTATTTTAATTTTAAAAAGTAACTTTTAAATTCGAACTCAAAATCAAGCCCACCGACTGTCGTCCATAGATAATTACCCCCATTCCGAACACAATGGGATATGTATCGTAGGCTGATTCGATCAATTTCGATCAGTTTTCGTCAAAATCGAAATATAACTCTATATATTGAATTCGAACGCGTATTTCAATTTACTGGGGCCACATACGGACTCGAAAAAATTTAGAAAAATATTTTCTAGCTTCGTATTGACGATACGGTCCTAACAAAACTAGTTTCGTCGAATTCTGAGACCGTTTGAAAAATGGCCATTTTCCAATCGATTAAAATCAATTAAAACTGGTCAAACACGTTTTCCTCTGCCACGCTCACATATTGATTCGAAAAATTATGAAATTTGAAATCTAGCAATAACTTTACATCACGGACCCAACAAAAGTGGTTTCGTCGAAATCCGAGGTCGTTTCCAAAATTCCCATTTTTAAGGGTCTGAATTCCATAGCGACTATTCAGAATTTTCATCTGGACATATCTTTTGACTCCCGCAATGAAATTTCAATTTTTCGGATTCGTTGGAAAGATATCATCAATTAGATCCAATTATTTTTAGTTTCACTAAAATCCGGTTTGTTTTGCACCCGATACATTCAATTGAAGTTTGAAATCGAATTATCGAACTACCGCGCCATTTTCAATTCCTTCTATAAATATAAAAAAATATTTATATTCTAACGACGACGTATATAATATATACGTTCGAATTATATTCAAAATAAATTTCTCGTCGATATTATTTAAAATAATCTATTTTAAATGTTCAAAATTCGCTAAAATTGCCAAAATAAAAATTTTAAACTGGCCCAGATTTCCGGGTTATTACATTCATTTTTTCTAATAAATTGTTACATTTTCAGTGATTTCTTCAAAAAAATAAAGATGTCGTTCGTTTATTTGAGTTAAAATCATGTTGTCTTCTTTTTCAAAATTAAAAATTTCATTAGAAATTGGTTCCTCCATGAAAAAAGTGATTAATTGTTTACGCTTAGAAGAAAAAGATGATTAGGGTTTAACGAACAGTAAAATGTAATTAAAATAAAATAATAAATGGGCATTTTGGTCTATATTCTATAAATTGTTTAAGGGAGGCTATGTTAAATGATTCTTCCCTTAGTAAATTTTAAAAAAAACATGACCCCCCTTAACGGTTTTTGGAGTGGCATTAACAATACTCATTTTTAAATGTTAGTCCAACTTAATTGACAAATTAATTAAATTATATCATCATCTAAATTAATTGATGACATAACCAAATGTTAACAGATGAAGAACAACAAAAATAAAATAAAATAGGATTCATACCTTAATCAGTGCAAACAACAAAATCGAAGTCGAAATTGATCAAAAATTGAATAATTTTATTGTCTATAATCCAATTTGAGCCAGGATAATGATTTGAAGAGGATTTGAGTGAATCTGGAGGCGAATTGCGTCGATATGAGTGGATCTGAAGAGGATTAAACCTGGAGAGGACTTTCAGATGAAATAACTATTTTATAGAGTAAAAGAAGAGAACACTTCAGATCAAGTTTTTTCCCGGGAATGGTTGCGATTTCATGATTTATATCCTGTAAACTGAAATATTTTGAGCGGGGTCCTCAAAATTAATTAAGCAACAATGAGTGACCATTTAAGTGAATATCCCCTTTTGTATATATGTACACACACACATATATCAAAACAAAATCAAAATAGAAAAATGGTGTAGATACGTATCATGTTAATAATCATGTACATACATGCAATAAAATAACATGATGATGTACATACATGCAATAATAATCATGTTATTGGATGATTAATTCTCATTATGCATAAAAACCCAAATATATAACAACAATAAAATAATAATCTATAACTAATATTCAATAAACAATAATTTATAAAAATAGAATGATCCTCATTTTTAAGGTAGCACTATTTATTTATTTAAATAAAATTATACAACTAAATGGTATTGACTGAAAACGGTGTTGTTGTAGGTGAAGATTTCCTAGTTTTTCATGTCAAATATACGGCAAGTACACGTATAGTTAGGGGACATGGTTCACCACAGTATGCGGTCGGTGCTTCAACGTGAACAGTTCGATTTAATTTATTCATATTTACGATGAATTTACAATTTTTTAAGTTCTACAAATAACTGTAAATGCCATCACATTATACTTATATCTGATTTCAAATATAAATGGATGTAAGTGCAATTAAATAACTTATTTCAAACACAACCCCATGATGAAATTCAGAACGTCAATATTTATATGTACGTACATATCATGTTGACAATCATACATTAATCAAACCTTATCTAATCGCATAATATATACATTTCAGTTATCTATACGTCGAGACCACAGGGAAACTAGCAATCTTTTCAAAAAGGAAGTTTGCATTCATTCCCCTTTGGACAATAAAATTAATGTATCTCTATTTCATGCACTTGCCCTTCATCCAAATATTTGCTAGTAGGTAATAATCGTAGCATTAATGTAGCCATCATAACCAATTAAACCAGTGCAAACACTAGAAATAGAAAAAGGTATTCATAATCATTCATCACAACAAATCATCATTTGAAATAGACATTAGCAACAATGGCAACATGCTTAGCCCACTACAAGAACAACAGTTACTTTTCAACGGATAGGGGATATTGGTGCCCGTTGGAAAGCCGTTGGCATAAACTTCAATGGCTACCAACGTCCTCCAATGCCATCAATAGTTAATAGCCAATGGCCTCCAATGATTAATGTGGACATGTACAAGTGATGGTTGATCAGATAGCCAATGGAAAACGTTGGAATATTTCGTTGGAAGCCAATTGAAGCCCATGATTTTTTATGATCTGTAAGTCGTTGCTAATTGTTGAAAGCCGTTGGAAATCTTGGTATTTTTCTTCTTCAAATTTTAGATTGCTTCCTTCAGCCATCCAACAATCTCAAATATATCATAACGGCTCTATTTCGAGCATATACATTACAATCACGTCATATATATAACCAAACATAATATTAAACCCAAATCATACACATACAGTCCAGTATACACTGCATGAACCAATATATACAAAAATCCAATAAACCAACGTCACCAAATCAATATAAACCATCATCCAATAGAATGTTTAAACCAACGTCACCACGATAACAACAATATATACAAACCATCACAATGTATCAACCAAATCCTCACTCAATGCGTATATGTACACGTAACAACAAAATGTAACAAATCATACCCCAAGCTGCTCTCCTCTGGAACCACCAGATGATGAAGGAAACTGTTTGTACTTAGATATGAAATCTGCCAAACGCTGGTTCAGATTCTCCATATGTTCTGCATGGTGGAGATCATGTTCCTCAAGCGCGACAATCTGGGCTCATAGATGTGCAATCTCCTCTTTGTCTTGAACCCTCTAGTATGCCTTCTGAGATGTCTTAACGTGTAAACAATTTTAGTTTTTTTAGTGTTTCATAATTGCAATTCATGTAAACTTTAGCTTCTATTAAATTACCACTTGGTTCCCAAATCCATAGCACCTGTTGCACATCGATGGATACATGATAGCCTTAAAAATCATATCCTCCTCATCAGCAGTCAAGTTGGCCCGTCTAGTTTCTTCGAGCATCTGTGGCCGTTGATGCTTGAACCGTCGTTGTTATGCAAAATACAATTGAATTTAGAAAAAACTATTTTGATTAAATTATAACTTCAAGTTAACTATGTTATACTACATATGCAGGACATGCTTTGTAATCATGGTCCCAGGAGTAGGAAACCAAGCCAGAATCATCGGTCCAACTCACTGCATGAGTATGTGCGAAAACATCCAAATATGACATAGGAGCCCACACTATCTCTCCTAAAATATGCATATATATGTATATATATACATTATAGATTGTTATATTGTGTATCTTTTAACAACTTAGAACTTAAAATTTAGTTGTTTAATTAATAAATATACCAAGTCCTCACGATGATGCTGAAACAACTAGGAACCACCGCAGTGTGTAATGGGATTCTTGATCCTATTTGCAAAATTTCTATGAGACTTCCTCTATAAATTTATGCTGACAGAAAATGTTTTATAGTTCTAATTTATATATTAATTGAGCAGTTAAAATTAAATTAAATATTTAGTACATTTACTAAACACTCCTCATTGAAATGATGTGAACTGATGTTGGTGGAGGTTGGTTCACTTACGCGTGAGATATTTTAGTGTCAAAAGTCCTTGAAATGGCCTCGAAGTGGTGTATTTATAGGTGTTGCAGCAAACTGGTTCGGATCTATGGAGGGAACAGTTATGGCTACATGGCTTTCGGCCTGGATTTTTAGGGAGCATGTGGGAGCGGTTATGTGCAAAAGGTGAGATCATATCGTGGCTACTTAAGGCACATGGCAGCATCCTCAAATCGTTAAAAGATCGTGGGAATATGGTGATGGGAGCAACAAATCCATGCAGATCGAATACTGGTCTGATCGAATATTTGAACCGAGATCTGTTCGAACCAAGGACCCCTCGATCTGACCCATTCTTCTGCCCGACCCTCACTTCTGCTCAATACGGTGAGTATAAAATAATTCAAACTACCTTGTTTTTGATCCATTCCAAAATCAAGATCTTTTGCAGTCATGATTCTTGATGTCTAAAGTTTGTGACTGTGAACATTCGAACCTTGGACGGCCTTGCTATAAGGCAAACTAACAATATACGATCTTTAATTTTTTTAATTTATATGATTCCTTCAAACAAGCTATTATTTTGAATATGCTAAATATTACACCAACATTTATTCTTTATGCGTTCATGTTTAAATTAGAATTGATTAGTGTAACACTTCATCTTGGTTACTAATTTAATATAAAAATATTGATCATAGTAAACATGCATTATATCTCCTCTGATAAATTAATGAAAACTAAAATTTACGTAATTACAATTGTAATGACCCGATAGGAATTCAAAGCCGGAATTCCGACAATTATACATAAACCCGTATTATTTGCCGAAACTCAAGTATTGGAAACACCGGATAGTTAATAGAAAGAAATTAGACAGTGAGAAAAGAAAGAAAGAAATATTAGAATAGAAGAAGAAGAACCAACATAACAAGAGTCTCACCAGCGCAACAAAATATAATATAGAAATAAATCTTTATTGAGAGATTGAAATAAAACTTACAATCATCAGAGTACATTCACACATCACGACAGTTATAACAACCTGTCCTCATCTACAATCGCATAGTGTAATAATAACTATGTAGTATCATACGTCTAAACTCTTCCATCTCGTCTCTTCACAGCGTTCGATAACCTGAACCTGTAAAACTCGGTCTAACTCGAGCATTGCAAACGTCAGGATCAGTCTTGTGAACCAGCGTGAGAAAACACACTAAGTTTATAGGCACCATACAACTTGATTTTAAAGTCAAAATATTTCCGAAAGAAAAGGATTACCGTAAGACCGATCCACACATAAACACAAATGATTTTTACCTTACGATAACCTAAAACGTTTTTAAATCATATCTATTTTGATATTATAATAATGTCTAAATCGAATAAATAACAATCTAGCAAAACCTTGCATCTCACGCTCCACATACATGATATACAATGAAAAACCGCGGGCTCTTATTGGTGAATGAATTTCCAACTGTGGAAGGTATGTGACCACCTTCCGACAATGTATCTCTACAAAAAATACACTATAATTCGACAAGAACATCTTGCAACCCTGGCTAAACATGACCGACCATTCATTGCGCTTGAATGTTTCGAAAATATTGTCACCTACGGTTGCTAGCAACAAAACTGCTCATGGGAGATACAAAAAACGTAAGAAGAAAAATAGAAATTTATCTAGATGGTGAGAGTACACCCTAATTGGGAGCGACCCACTTAGCCATGCGACCTACCCGATTTTATACCATTTCTTGATTGAAGAGGCTTGAGGTTATAAATATCTTTAGAACATTTGGCCACCATTCACTTTGAATGTCAAAACGTCATATCCGCCAGAAAATCACTAATTGACTTCTACAAAAATACTCTAGTTTTTAAGCTAAGAGAAGTGTAGTGACTCTCCCTTCCGGTCGATCCAAATCGATCGTTAAACTGACTTAAATTGAAACAAAAAGGAGGATACGCTAACTTTGGGTGCACAACACATCAGAACAAACAACAGAAGACCTTTATAACCATCATAATAATGTTACATCAGAGTACATCGAAAATAATACAACGAAGAATAAATTTACAATAAATGTAATACAATGCATAGCGGAAAACTATCAATGGTCTGGACACAACTTTAGGCTTCAATCTAGAATCCTACTCAAGAAAAGTATCTGCAAAACAAACAACTCGACTGCCCATGTAGAAAATATTGGCACCCGAGTTTGCAAGGGAAAAACAAACTACGAGTCAGTTATGGGACTAGTGTGAGAAACTGTACAATTATAATTAACTTATATAAAATAAGGCATATCACGAGACCATGCCGTATAACACGGAATGAGTTTCCTCCACTAGAATGCCAGTGCACATATAACTACCATAAATAAACTTATGGATCTACAAAGCATCAAACAACATGCAATTCCTCAATCTACCCCTTTAGGCTTAATCCGCAAATTTAGATTTTCCAAATCCAATTCACTTTACAGAAATTATTCCTTTAGACTTTATTCCAGATTTCCTATTTCAAATCATTTGAAATACATATCTAGGTTTTATATCAAAGTAGATTTCACTTTGGGATCTCAAACAAAATCATTTGGAAATATGAATTCCAAAATATCACAATGCATACAAACAGTATGTAACCAAATCTCTGGAGGTTTCTCCCATCAACAAGGCCAAGGGTCGGCTTCTTATTCACTCGATATATATATATATGTGTGTGTGTGTGTGTGTGTGTGTGTGTGTGCACCTCCCATGCCCTCGAGGAAGACTTACACTGACGATGCCCCTCCCACGCCCTGGGGAAAGACTTACACCGCCCATAATCCTCATGCTTTTAGTAGTCAAGTTCACCCGAATCTTTAGCCCCATACTAAATCATTTTATATCCCGAAATAGGAAAATCATTTCACAACATAATAATCACAAGTACTTTCAAAATATAGTACTTCACATCAGCAATTCACACATATGATCAGTCACTATTAACCATATAACCTTTGAGCTCGTACGTCTCAAAGAAGGGTGTTAAGTAAGAGAATAAATTCTCCGCCACCAAACAGATATATCATCAATAGCAACCAACCAGTTATGTGATGAACTACAATGTCAAACACATAATACTTTACTAAATCATTTCGGGTTTAATCCTCGAAATCCTTTTTGTTTTATAAAACATTTTTATAAAACGTTCCCTATCCAAAATCGGGAATAACATTTCTTTTCACTTATGAAAAAAATGTCATTTCAAAGCATTCACTGAATTTGAAATGAACTCAACAACATCGCGAAACACCTCGTAGTCAAATCGTGAAGTGTTTCACAAGGTTTTATCATAGCAATATTTCTACCCAACCCAATGCTAAACGTAAAAGCATACCTGCTCATAAAGTGGTCGAGCACAATCCAAACAATCGATCAATAACAATGAATATCCGCAACAAAATATATTTGGTTCTAACTCTTATGCATCATTTATTATGATTTAACATAAGTTTTCTCTACTATTATTAATATAAAAATAGTCCATATTAATAATCTTCAATTACAGGCCGTTATTGGTTTTGGCGTTGTTTTTATTCAAACTTGAATTTAACATTTCCCAAAATATATCTGTTGGATTTTAACATATTTATTATTGATGAAAAGATCTTTCCAAAACGAATCCAATGGTTCTACTTTCAGGAAAATTCGATGGTCGGATCTCTCGATATACTCGTTTAAAATTACGAGTCGAAAACGCGAACTACCGCTGCGCGATTCGTTCAATTTAACTTATATTTTTCGTATAAAAATATAATTCGTTAAACGGCTTTCAAACTATTTTATTGACAAAATATTTGGATAATGCCTTTAAATTTCGGAAAAAATCGTCATAACCTCCTTTGTATGGAATGCTCGGAAAAATCACATATGGTCTAAAAAGGCTCTAATAAATCACAGTATATCCATACAATATGTGTACACTGAGAGACGTGTAAAAATAAATCATCTCAATGCCCGTGTGGGAATTAAAAAATCATGTGAACATCCATTGTGCCTAACACACTGCCCCCAGGCAATGTGTACAATTTGATTACCCCAATCCCCATGTACCGTAACTACACAAGTGTGACATGTATATTTTTGTTAACTCTTGACCTGTGTAGGGTGTACTATTAAATCTTGCAAATTTATTTATGAATTTAATCTAGTCCAAATCATGTCCTCTGCTCACATCTGATCAATATGCAGTATACCCGATCTCCAGTCATTTGTTCTCGTCGTATAGCATCAAATAATGAATACAATACGATTCACATCATATAAGCATCAACCAGCTACATGCTTATATCGGTATGTTGGTCTATGCTTATGTTGTGTAGTCCAGTACCTACTTTTTATCCTATGGTGTTGTTTAATTAATCCAAAAATCATCACTCGCATCCAATGCACACACAGTAGTCATAAATAAATACTCAAAATCCAATGCCATTTAAGGCGCCACAAGTGTCCATCCACATCGTATGAAGTGTGAGTGTCACATATTCATATAACGCTTCTATGAAAATGGTTTGTGAATAGTTCAAGTGTTAAACTAACAAGAATATCAATGTATGCATGTAAGCAGTAATGAACATCAACCAACATGATTAAATATTTTTAATCGCCATTACTTAATCAAATAAATTCACTTCATTGTTTTGCCAATTCTAGTTTGGCACACAAGTAAATATTCACTTACATAACGATCAAAAATAATATTTTTACATCGTCAGTCGTCTACTAAAATCTTAATCAATGTTTACTATCATTCCATATTCATCACATTACTTCGCAGTTAATTTTATTTTTAACTACAACTAATTAACGCTTAAATTGTTAATTTTACTTAATCAATTCAAGTTACAATTCCATGATATCAATACAGTTTTGTTTGCATATCACATTTCTAATTTTCATCACATACATTAGTTAAAAATCACATTCTTAACTAACTTAAAATTATTTCATATCATAATAAATTTTTATTTACCACTAACAATAATTGTTCTAACTAACAATTAAATTTCGTGCAAATAATTTTTTAATCTACCCCTTTACTAAAGTGAATAATTTCTCACCAATGGTTTCCACTACGCCAAAAATTGAGACGAGCTCCAAATCACTCCAAATTAGTTTTGTTGCGAAGATCATGTTGATACGGTTCCAACAGATCCTGTTTCACTGAATTCCGAGTTCGTATGATAAAATTATGCATTTTTCAAGTTTATGTACATATATGTCATTAACATAATTAATTAATTAATTACCTTAATCCTTCCTAATTACCCACTCTACACTACAACAAAAAACACTTTTCGCAACAGGCGATATCTGTTGCAGTAGACCTATTGCAACAGGCCTGCGCCTGTTGGTATAGCCGAAGTTGCTAAAAGTCCGTAACATTTTCTGCCTGTTGCAATAAGATGTTGCAATATACTTTTTTGCAATAGGCTTTTGCTGTTGCAACTGACCATTTTGCAACAGTATATGCCCGTTGCAATAGATTCATAAATCTATAAAAAAAATATTATAGCTTATAGATATTACATATTAAATGTATTTATTTTAGTAATAGTTTATATCACGGAATGAAATAAACAAATAAAATTTTTATTTTAACAAAGTTTTAATAATACAAACAATTACAATAAAAGTTTCTACAATTTTCATACACTATTCATATATAACAATTTCTTCACTAACACAACACATTTTTTTTCGAACAGAGTAGCTTCTACCCATCATGCTCCAGACCAAGACCTTTTACCTCCCATTTAGCATTGGCAACTTTATCAGCATACCCATTAATAGGGAGAAGCATAGGTGCAACTGTGTACTGCATAAAAAGAAACAGAAGAGGAAACTTAGGTTTAAATTACTGTGTACAAACAAGAATAAAAGGATATAGTTCATTTAAATTAAGATATTTCAGAGCTCAGGAGAGAGGGAAAATAAATCTCAGCATTCATTATTATTTATTTACAACAATTATTCCATCATAGATGATTTACTCTTGGCAAAAAGCAACAGAAACAAAATCTGGATATAAAAGTTCCGTTCACAAAGCAACATCAAGATAACATACTGAACCATCTGTACAAGTTTATGGAAGTTAGTACTACTAATATAACATGTAAAAAAATACATATACAAATGTAAAAATAGTCATTTTCAAGGTTTTTTGTTCAGTTATCTGGGCTAAACTATAGTAGTTTGTTTAAGTCCTTAAAATCTGGTATTGAAAATCAAAAGACAATCATGAGTGTGAATATCAATTGAAGTGTATCTTGATATATTTGATTACTGCTTGTTATTGGGAATCCAATGCAAGGGTTACAGCTTAATTAGATGATGTTTACTCAGTATATAAATACATGAAATAGCAAGCATACAGACATTCAAATGATAGAGGCAAGTGACATTTTTAACACAATAAAATACAGGAAAAAAATAGAAAAAAAAATATCAAATGCTACCTCATTATCCAGTTCATCATGCGATTCCGCTATATAAAGGATATCAATATCCCTCCAGCCCTCCTCTCCTCATAATTCAAACTCATCATCATGCTTCAGTGCCTCAGCTGTAGCCTCCTTATCTTCATCAATTACCAAATACGGCTTATGAACTTCTGGTCTAAATTTGTCTCTCATAGACAACAGTAAGCAAATTTCACAGATCTGTCATATACACCAAGATGTCTAATTGATCATAGTATGACAGTGGTAAGTATGACTTTGGTAAGTATGATTTTGGTAAGTATGACAGTGGGGATGATGCATGAGTAGTGAACTGACTTTGTTACTTGATCATAGTCAGGTGCTCATTTTAGGAAATATTTATATCCTACTTTCCCAAGTTGACATATTTTTCTTATATGTTGCATTCATTTAAAATGTATAATGTGATAGCTAGCACGTCCATACTTTTATGTACTTACCGTTTATCAGAAGAAACATTATAAACTCCAAACGCTCGAAGTAAAACCGAGTCCATGTCTGGCTTATCAATCTCCATTGACCTTGCTAAGCAAACACTGATCCAAACAGCAGTGGTAAAAGAAAACAGAGAAAACACAAGGAAAATCATGCGTTAAGGTAAGAATATTCATATAACTAGCTCACATTTAACAATCCTTTATTTAAAAAAAAAAAACCACCTCCGCATTGCATTAGCTGTTCAAGATGACTGCATGGCGTGCCATAAAAATCAATTGCCATTATCCAATATCAATACACAAAGTTAAACAAAATCAGATAATAATAATATGATAACGTCATTCTGAAAATTCCTCTTAACTAGTATCCAAAGAAAATTCATCCGCAGGACATATCATCATCTTCCCAACCTGGGCACACTGCCAGTAAAGAGCATGAAAAATGAGCAGTTAAACAAAATAAAAAATATGAACAAGACTTAGGTAAAATGCACAACAGCTATTATACCTCAAAACACAAAGCACCAGTTTCAATTATCATTGCCTCCTCTAGTTGACATGCCTCTCGAGTAAAAATCACCACCATCACGCTGACAGCTGCGTCCCCGACCTCTATGCCTCGATCCAGGACCATTACAGCCCTCAAAAGTGATTTTACGCTCGCCATTTGGTCTAGTTTGCTGATATCCATCATGTGAAATATTACTGTAGTTGACCCGCTTGTTTTCATCGTTTGCTTGAAGGTTTCGCTCCCTATCATCCTGGTTTCTATAGTTAATTTTAATTTGTATATTACATTCTGATAATAAACCAAGAGTTAACGCAGTACCTGGAAACAGAAAACAGTGCACAATTGCAAATCAGAGGACCATAACAAGGCGTACATACTGCATATCAACATTAGAAGCTGTTTTGAGATCCCAAAGTGCAGCATATCCCAACCAAAGATGCTCAGAGATATTAATATACTGTAGTCACGAGCCAAAATACACAGATGATTGGAATGCACTATTAACATCCTCACAGCTTACAGATTGTCCGCACATTCCAAGGGCAACCTAAGCAGCACTGTAAGAAGTCAAAAGCATTCCAAACCACTGACATAGCACCAATCAAATAATGTTTCAATGTAAATCCACACTAATAAGCAAATCTTACATATAAACTAAAAGTTATTAGAAACAATACTTGAAATTCCCACCTTTTACTCTGTAACTTTACCTAAAGCCGAACAGGAATCCATAGATCCCTTTGTAAGTCGAACAGGAATCAACAGATCCGATTGATTGAAGGATCGGTTTACAGGAATTCTTTCCGAGTGGCTCACTGCAAACAACAATCTAATTCGGAATGCAAAAGTCTCCGCGTAGCATTCCACCCTTGTTCGAAGCCCAGAACTGGCACGAAGTCGAACTCGGATTGGTATAAGAAGGATATTTGGAGGAGAAGTAGAGAAGAGGCTCCGATTGGTGATGTTGATTTTGTTTTTTCTGAAATTTGCGGCGGCTGAAAGTAGTATCTATTTCGGGTTATGTCGAAGAGAAGGGACTGGGAGGGAATTGAAATGTTTGAGGCGGGCATCGAAATGTCTGCGCAGCGAAACGAAATTTATCTACGGAAGTGGCTACAGCCTGTAGCGGAAAGAAATTTTAAAACCGAAGTTTAACTAAATAAAAGTTAACAAACATTATTATAAATTATTAAATATTAAGTATGTATTATTATTTATACATTTTTGTTTGTAAATTATTATTCAAAATTATTGGCTATAATTTAGTTGTCAATAACTAGTTATAAAATTTTTTGTTACCAGCCATATTTTGATTTATTTTGTAAAATTTCAAAATTCTCATTTAAAAATAATAATAAATATAATTTTTTGTTATGATTATAAAATATCAAATACTAAATGTCACTTCTTAGTTATTAAATTTTATTATTAATTATTAATCATTAGTCTTAATTATTACATAATTATTAATATTTAATTATTTGATGGTGATTATTAGTAATAATTGTTAACAATCAATTATTAATCATCAAATATTATTTTGTAATTATTAATATTAGATATTAATTCAATATCGAACATGAACACCAATTATTAAAATTAATTTATTAATTATTTGACAGTAACTATTAATTATTTAGTATTAGTTTTTAATTATTAATTAAATATACAATTATTAAATGTTATCAATAAATGACAGCTGCTTAAGATCGTTTTCCGCAAGTGTCATACGTCGTTTGTTGCAAATAAATAGTTTCTATAGCGTATTTTTCTTGTAATAATCTAATTTTTTATTATTTATCTATGTTACTGACTTATAAAAAGCAAAGTTGTAAACAATGTTTGTTTATTAGATCATATTTTAAGTGATATTAAGATTTATTAATTATTACATACTCATCATTAATTATTTAAATTTATATTAATTATTAATTATAATTACTTCATATTTGTTTATTATTAAAGTATTAATTCATATTAATAATTATTATCACTTGATACTTCTTATAATATAACTAAATATTACTTATTACTTTATACTTTTGTATTTAATAGTAACTATATTTATCAAATGTAAGGGAAAAAAAATAATTTTTAAAAGTATGTTTTTCGCAATTGGCTTTACCAGTTGTAAAAAAATACAGTTATTGCAACTGGCAAAAACAGTTGCCAAAGATTATTGTTTTGCAACAAGATTGGAAGTGCAGCTGCAAATAATATGTTTTCTGCAACTTTTATGAATGCGCAGTTGCTAAAAGTATGTTTTTGCAACTGGTAGTGAAGCACAGTTGCAAAAAATATGTTTTTCGCAACAGTAGCAAAAGGTCTGTTGCTAAATCTCATCTATTGCAACGGCTACAAAAGGTCTGTTGCTAAATATCATTTACTACAACTGTCGTTTGAAGCCTGTTGCAAATAGCTAGTTGCAGTAGGGTATTTTTCTTGTAGTGCTAATCTCTTCTCCCTCTCCAAAACTCACGTATAACACAGCCTCTCTCAAGTCCATCTTCATGCAACCTTCATGCTATCCATTCCCACTCATTTCTCAACGAAATCACAAACCGTAAACACCGTTATTCATCTCTTCTCCTCCACTACAATCTCAAAACCATGAATCTCAAACTCAAGCTCCCCCAAAAATCATGTCTACTGTCAATTGTCAGTTGCCCCTTCATTTCCTCGACACTTTTTGTCACTGTTTCGCCTCAAACTTTGCATACAAGCTTCAAAATACCTCACGAACTCAAAACCAAACTAAGAAACTAACATCGATGCACCAATTCACCAAAAATCGAAGCCCTAGGCCACACAAACCATACGTTGGAAAAACGAAGCGTACAAAATGTTCTTGAACCTCTCCCATACTCATAACAAATCGAAGAGCAAGCTATAAGGATCACATATATATTTATTTCATGATTTTTAGTGGAGTATTGGATTTGATTTTGATTTTAGAAGCTCTAGGTTTAGGGTTTTGAAAAGGAAAGGGGAGATGCCATATAAATGATGTTTGCTTTAGGTATAGGGGAGTTTAGGACATTTTATAGTGGAGCTAATTTATTCTTTTATTGATTTTATATTTTTTATACTCAAATTATGCATGTTTTCATGGTTTAAAAATCTGTGTGATCGCCTACGGATCCCATTCTCAATGAAAATTGACATGTAACAACTCTTCAATATTATGGACCCAACGAAACTGGTTTTATCAATTCCGAATTCATATGCACAAACAGCGAATTTTTAAAATCAAAATATTGTCTGTTTTTCACTTTAAAAATCACGCCCGATCACATACTAACTCTAAAAATCACTAAACTTGGAATCTTACCACTATTCGACGCTACGAATCCAAAAAAAGGGAATCCAATTCCGAGATCGTCTTAATAATGTTCCTTTGTAAATTGGTCATCAGTTTTACCGTGAACTATTTTATCGCGCACATCGACACACTGACTCCGTTCGACGTGTATTTTGGAACTCAACAATGATTTGTCATTATGAATCCAACCAAATTGGTCTCGTTGAATTCTGAGGTCGCCGTAAAAAATTCACTTTTTAAGGGCTATGCAATGACTTAAAAATCGAATTTTTAAATTCTGACGCATTTTCCGATAAAATTACATTAAAAATAATTTTAAATTGGTTGTGAAATTTTGGGTTGTTACAAGAAGTGCTCTTATTCGTCATCAACTTGGTACGTTTGAGGAAATCAATGTACGTGAACTCTTCGGAAATACTCTATCAGACGTCTGTTCATACAAGTTGTCCTGGAACTGGATAAACCAAAGGCACCCTCCGACCACATCCTAGGTATCACCTTCTGGATCAGTAGCGACTAGTCCTTACAGTCCATAGATTCCAATCACGACAGAATAACTGCCGAATTATCTCTGGAAGTTAACCAAATAAATTCAACAAGTAGTTCTTCACCTTATGAAAATCAACGTTCTTCTGTTGCTCCATACTCACTCAGCATCTTCCACATATTTGCTGGTTTAGAATGTTTTCGAATATAAATTCGATCTTGGTCTTTTCGTACCAACAATCGTGTAGGTTAGATTTTTAAGTCGATTATTTAACTATCAAATAAACAACCATTCATTCATAAAAAGAAAATAAATTCATTGATTTAATACCCAACATCAATTTAGCCTCTTTAATTAACCAATCATTAATTTAATATTAAAACTACTAATTCGGAAAAAAAAATCTTTTTCTTATTTAATATAAGAATATTCAATTATCATTCCACTTCTACACATTAGCTCCTCATTGTAAATTGGTAAGTGAATAAATCTCTCAGTATCGACCCCGAAGACCGAAACCAACATCAGATTGGCACCTCAAAAGTTACTCAACTCAACCAATATACAACACGTTCCAATTTCATAAACCACATCATATTTCCTTTTTACCATTTTTTAAACAATTATATTCCTTTATAACTTCACTAATCATTTCCAATATTATTTTAAATACCTTAAAATTAACTAAATAGCTTAGCTTAACCTCTATAAAATAAATATTACAGATCCATTTCAAAAAAAGATTACTTTTCATTTACAAAACCATTAACTTTTCATTTACAGAATCCTTAACCTTTCATTTATAAATATCTTTAACCTTCCATTTATAAATATCCTTCCAAATCGCAAACATAAATTCAACTCTTCCCATATAACTCAGTTTATACATATTTCCATTTACAATTACCTTTCGGAAAATCTTGCCCTGAAATCCCATTTATTAAATATTTGTCTCAATTCCAATTATACACCAAATGCTCATATTCTATTTTCCGTTCCCTTTATTTGCTAATCGCATTCACGAAAAATCCATTATAATTACATTAGTATATTTATAAACAAGGTTTGCAAAAAACGTTCCTTCTTAACGGAAAATCACTTTTCAATTCTTTTAAATCAATTCCTGTACACTTCAAATTCCATTAGTCCATTTCAAGATTTTAAAATCCTTTAAGTCTCCATTTACGCCGCTTAATCCCTTCTTCGAAACCATTTGAACATTCCCATTTAATTTATATTGCTTAAACATTTATTTATTAGTATCTTGGAAATTTCATTAATTTAAAATAATTTAAATAGTTATAAAAAACATAAATAAACTATGATGTTATTATTTTTAAAATAAACATTGTATTTCAAATCCGTATATAAATATAACTTTGAAAACGTTTAGAATCAATTTCAGAAATCTTTCCTTTTATCGTCAGTCCTAAAGAGGCAAAGGACTACTAAAGTACCAAACCGTTAAATATTAATTAATTTCACATCAAAATGAACAAAAAAATCATATTGATAAACAATATCAATATCGGTGAGGAATCCTGTTGGATTCCTCTAAACTGTCAAACCCTACATCAAAAATTACATATATTATAATATAATTTAACAACTACTGATGAGGACTCCAGTTGGGTCCCTCCAACCTGTTATTCCCTGCATCCAAATAGGTTACCCCAAATAAAATCATTTAATAAGAATTATCCAATTTTAAACTAATAATTTCTATAATAGTCAATAATAATAATTTAACACAACAATCATAATTTAAACGATTCATTAAAATAAACACGTTTATTTTATAAACGTGACCAACATGGTAAGTTACCTCAATTGGTTTCAATCGTTAAAATAACAATTTGGTTTTTCACTGAAATTAAACAAACGTTTAATTTCGTCATTCAATCAATATGAATATAATTAAGACACATTCAACAATTAGCAGCTATAGTACACACAATAAATACCCGACTTGCATAAAATATAAGTAGGAAGAACTGAGTGAGTTTTACTCACCTTTCTTTGATTTATCGCTTAAACAATTCATTTTAATTAAATTAAAAGGAATTTAATTTAACTAAAATTTTCGGTAGCTACCAACTCTGATCAAATCAGCTTCATCATGTTGTGTTCGTCAAAACGATTCCAATGCCCTTCGTTTCATTAAATTCTGAAATCGTACATGCAAGTTCTTAAGTTTACCCAATTTGTATTCATTTATTAATATTTTTAGTTTGAATATGTTTAAAACATTTGGGCCTCGCCTCTTTTGTTCCTTTGACACAACATTTAATTAAAACCCACGACCGTTTATTCAACTTCCCCTCCACAATACATAGCTTCCAGTAACGAACCCGACTCCGTCTTTCACTTCACACCATCGCACCGCCTCCTTGCCTACCAGAGTATCATCGGAGGCCACCGACCCGAGCGCCACAGCTCCCTCAGTCAACGGCCCAAGCCCCTACTTCTCCGTCTCTCTGTTCTTGAATTCACCGAACCCAACAAATGTTGTCTCCGTCGAACTGCACCTTCCACTGGCCACTGGACGACCACCTGACATCATTAACTCCACCACCTACTCCTCCTTCACCAACGCCTAGCACAGAACTACACCCGATGGCCCCCCTTGACTTAACCCACACACACAATATTTCTCGTTCAACTCCCTCCAACCGTGCCACCGACCACCATACCTTGCCAAACTCCGGCCGAGAGTCCCATCAATCCTCCTCTATCGATCATTAGTTAATGACCTAGGCTACTATTCAATGCTTGAGGAGTGGTGATTTTTCTTCGATTGAAAGGTTACAGTTTCATTGTCTGCTGCGTTGGAAAATGCTTAGCATTTGTGTTGGCTTCGTGTGTGTGTGTGTGTGTGTATGAATGAACTGGGGATAAGATCAATGTCTTCATTGAAGTACAACATAGGCATAACTTAGGTCTGCCTGAAGTGAAACAAAGCAGTGGGAACATCTCAAGGAGGAAAGAAAATTAGGGTATGATGTAACAATACAGGCCGCGTATATTTATTTAAGTTAGGCTAGTTGTGTCTTAGGTTAGCAGTGAAGTGAAGTTTATGAAGCCATGGCATGTGCAAAACAATTCTAAGCTTTACATTTTTTATTTGCTTTTAGAGTAGGTTGTTCCTTACTTAGTTGTGCATGTCTTTTTAATATGAAGTGAAATATTAGTGCCTGAATTGCTAAATATATAGGGTAGGCTGTCATGTGGATCTTGTGCCTGATTTGCTAAATATTATTATCAATTAAATTCAAACGTTTCTTGTTTTATAGAATTCCGACTTATATTGGATCTTGTGTATTCAATTGAAGTTCAAAACTCACTGTTAGAACTACCATGACGTTAGGAGCTCGTTTTAAATTAAATATAAATTTAACCTTCAAACTTCGTTTTATAGATGAATTACATATAATAAATCCATTAATATTCCAAATATAATATTTAAACAGATTTAAATATTCAAATTCAAGTAACCGAAAAATTTGGGTTGCTACAACAATTATGATGATGGAGACATTATGACTATTTATAATTATTTACATGCAAAGGTAACTTAAAAGGCGTATTAGAGGGCTCAAGATAAAGTAGTGACTGCACAGCTGTGAGCCCAGACCGCCGAGCTTGAGGAGCATGATCATCATCGTAGCATGTAGATAGAGCAGATGAACCAGCATTCGGCAAAGTTCATAGAGCACTACAGACGGTTTCCTTCATCTGGTGGTTCTAGAGGAGAAGATGTGTGATTTGAGGTATGATTTGTTATGTTTTGTTGTTATGTACATATATGCTTTGAGTGAGTGAGGATTTGGTTGGTATATTGTGATGGATTGCATATGTTATTGCTGGTTTGGACGTTGGTTTAGACGTTGGATGATTGTTTGCATGTTGGTTTAGATGATGTTGATTTGTTATGTTTTGTTGGATATTGTATATATCAATCTTTATTGTATGTGTCTAACTTGGGTTGAATATTATGTTTAGGTATGTTTATGAGTATTATTGTTGTATATACACTCGAAATGGAGTTGTTTTGGCATATATGTGATTGTGGATGGCTGAAAGTAAGCAGGTCTAAATTCTGAAAAAAAAATACCTGGATTTTCAATGGTTATCAACGACTTACAGGTTCATGATAAACGTCATCTTTCAACGGCTACTAACGGCATATTCCAACGGATTCGAACAGTTTCCAACAGCTATTTTATCAATAAAATTTGCGATGCGTCCATATTTGTCATTGGAGACCGTTGGAAATAACACTTTGATGCCATCGGAATGCGTTGAAAGACGATGGTATATATACCAATGTGGTTTCCAATGGCTAGTAGCTGTTGGAAACCACTATTTTCCTTGTAGTGTATTAACTATCTACCATTTAGTAGCAATAACGGTAAAATATCTCACATGCAATAAAATATGATATCATCATCAGACGTACAACGTGTGTGATAATTACAATTAACAATTAATAGCACATTCAATAACCCTCCAAGTAATATATTTGCATCAACAATTCTTTAAACAGTAAATTTGATTTACTAATTTATTATAATGTCATCCTTATTTATTCATCCCAAAAAAAGCAATAACTTTACCGGAATATTAATGTACCCTCCTTTAATACTTCTATTTCTTTAAATACTTTTTAACATCACATTTTAACAAGAAAATAATAAAAATTAAATTGCTTTTTGTAATAATACAATCATAATTTTACATTAAAATTACATACATACACAAATCTGTAACTACTTGCTCTAAAAATACAATATTTTTCAGTGGCACGACCCACGATAAGAACTCGGTTGCCCTTGCCCAAAAAATACAATATTTTATCTAAATCATCGAAACTTATTTCTATGTTTGCCTAACTCAAAATGGTAATTTTTGTCTAAAAGTACATCATTCTTTACCCTTCGGATGATGGTAGTAGGACCATTGCACTACAAGAAAAATGGCTATTTCTGATGACTCAAACTGTCGGAAGCCATCGGAAATAGCCGTAGCTTTTAGGAGCATCGAGAAACAGAGTTTCCAACGGTATCAACACAGTCCGTCATTTGTATTTCATACGACTTAAAACGGTTAGTGTCGGTTTCCGACGGCTACCGACGGCCGTCAACAGCCGTCGGGAACCGTTACATACATTATGCCAACAAATCGTTATAAGCTGTCGAAAATTGTTATGGATTCATTTACCTGTATCCCACTGGAAAACCTACAATTTTTTTGTATTTCAGCTGCTATTTACCGTTCCATCTATGGGTTTCTACTCAAACCATCATCTCAGCAACAATGTGCAATACCAGCACACCATATACCAAAACAAATATGAAAATAAAACCAATTTTAACTCAAAAAATAATCAAAAACAACATAAATTAAACCACAAACTCAAATGACAACAAGTCTACCATCATAATAACATAAATACATCAAGTCTAATATTAGGTTTACAAATCAACACAACCACAACAAGTCTACCATCATAATACATACAAAATATCAATCCATAGTCATATCAACCCACAGTCATATATGTGTACACTACCCCCAACAAAAAAACATACCTAACACTACAACACTAATCATCTATAATACCGGCTGAAAAGGGAAAGCGGTCGTACCGTTGCGCAAACTCTGCCAAGCGCTAATCTAGAAGCTGAGTCATCTCAATGGCTTTGCAGCGATTTTGATCCTCAAGCTCCGCCATTCCAGATTTCAACTGCTCAATCTATGCGGCGTCTATATCAGCTGTAGTTTACCTACCCCGTCTTCGCTGACTGCAAGCCTATAAAAATTATTTAAATTATTTTAATCATGTGCGATTATATTAGCTACCTGTAACTCGTAAAGTTATTTTATTTCTAAACTAAAAATCAACTTAAGGGAAAAATCATTTATCACTCGATTTCCAAAGCCATACTGCTTGTTCCATGTCGTTGGATCCATCACTGACTGGAATATAATGTCCTCCTCGTCAGTCGTGAGTTGCTCTTGCCCAGTCTCAACTAGACGCTTTTGGCGCTGCTCCATAAACTTCTCCTGCAAGACCAAATAAGATGTAGATAAAATTAATATCATGATATCTTATTTTATTATAATTAAACAATTACTACAGATACTTCTACATAAAATGAAATCTTACATGACTCTTCCTAGAGTTGTCATCATGCCATAGTTATATGAGATGTACCAATCTACATCGACATGCTCGATGGAAAGCGTACGAGTGAACATGTCCATATATGAGACAAGACCTATCCCATCAAGCTCCTGAATTTGATTATTACAAACAATTATTACACATTCAAAATTATATATCATATTAATTTTTTAAAAGTCGCATTTATGAAATTTAACAACTCCCGCCGATACTGCTTAAATAACTTAGATTCTCCTCGAGTGACTGGATTTGCATTCCTATTTGCAGAGTTTCTTTTCGACTCTCTGCTGCAAAATTGTGATAAGTTTTATCGAAATGCTTTCAAGCTTCCCCATCGGCCGGATGGGTCAACATACCTTCTTCCTTCGATCTCACCTTATACCATCTAATAAAAGATGTAGTTACAGAAGATGCATATAATCCTTGAAGCTTCGGAGTAATGGGTAAGTATTAATACATTTTTATGGAACTTCCTTTCTCTTCTTCTTTCTTGGTTTATATCTTTCATGATTACATATTCTACAATTTATAAGGTTTACGCCATCTTTCCAAAACAACATGCATCCTTTTAAACATGTATCTATTTTCTGATAAGGTAAACCAAATGTCGATGTAAGTTTTTCAACTTCGTAGTGATTTTCACACATTAAATTATCGGACGGCATATGCCTTTTTGTAAATTGTACAATAGCTGTAAACCCAGTTTTGGTGATGTTGTATTTTGACTTCATCGCAATTTATTACGCGATTATCGACAGTTGAGTGCCGCTTTTAAAACCATCCCAAATAGGTTTCTTAGCATTATCCAATAAATCGTAAATTTTCTTAGCTTCAGTATTTGGTTCTTCAGCATTTCCATCGTCGTCGTCGTCTGCAACCATAGGAAACATTTATCATGTTGCATCTTCGACTATATTTTCAATATGGAGCATATTAACATTTTCATTAACAACACTTTCTACCTCAGTCTCTACAGAAGTATTTGCTACGACTTCTCCATGACGATCCAAAAAATAATACTCAGATACGAATCCATTTTTGCACAAATGGACTTTCACAATATCCACTACAAAAGAATCCTGAATTCCTTACACATTCTGGTGAAAGTGCAAAAATTGGATTTTCCTTACCCATTCCCTACGCATTACCTACGCCACTGTACACCAAAATTCGATATGGTTCCTTTATATTCATCTTCATCTACCACACAAATCATAACAAAATTTAATAAAACCGAACACATGCAAAATCGTAACAATATACACCAATAGAAATATTGATATAGAATGAATATCATGATCAAATTACCATAAACTTGCTACAAATGTATATAAAACAAATCACGTCCAACAAACAAACAATAAAGCTGCTACTTAACTCAAACATGGTTTTCATCTAGTTCAAACATCATATAATGTACCTTATACAAATTGAACATCAAACCCATGACAAAATAAGAATAACTCATAAAACATGTCATATTCTAATTTTTGCTCCCGATTCTTGCTCCCGCCTCAACGCTCGTATAAACTATTGCACAAAACTCATCTCCTCCGACATGGAACCCAAAATCCCCTTATAGTTTGTTAATCGCGACATTCGTTTCTTGTTTATCGTGAAACTGCTTGTGTAATAATTTAAGTATATACGATAAATTATCAATGTAATTTACAATTAGATTAAATATGAAATTACCACATAAAGGATGCACAAAGCATAAATGCCAAAATGAAATCATAGATTAAATTTACTCAATTGAGAAGCAAATTCATATTATTACTCCAAATCTGGCTTCTCTGAATAACCTAGTTTCAGTTACTACGTCTGCCATTGCTCCATTGATGGGTCCTATTAATAAACCAACTAAAGAAGAAATCAACTGTTTATAATGCAATAATTATTATCTTTATGTAAAATGATATGCACTCTTTCACAAAAACCTGCATCACCATCAAAATTCCAGGATTTACCCAAGGAGATTGAATATTCGGTTACATATCACTGAAATTTGCTTTGATAATACAAATGATGTATCAATAGGAAAACTTTGATTGTCAAAGAAGAAATAGTTGTTGAGCTCCATAAATACAATATGTAAATATTTTTCTATCATGTATATCGACATAATTACAGTGGTCATACATCTAACTCATCAAGATGAGACGAGGTTTCTTCACTTGGAATTGAGCTTTAGGCTCAGGAGATAAGCCTAGCTCAGTTTTTTACTTGAGCTTAGCTTAATTGGTTATTGAGCTTTAGCTCAATTGGTACATCAAACTACATGATGTCATTTCGACTTGTGAAAATCGTAAAAAACAGTGAATTACAGGATATCATTTGATACATTTACATTAGACTACATTTATTTAGGATTAAAGTTATCAAATATATGCCTTGCCAAAAAAAAAAAGTCACAAATATATGCATGTACACTCATTTATGTAAACAATACTGCAAGCACTTTTGAAGTCTTAGCCTCGGTAAAAAACTGAGCTTGCTTAAGCTTAGTCAATAGGGGATACCTGTACTTAGCCAAGCAGCACTATTGGTTGCAATGCATTATGCAATCCACAACACCCAAAAAGGCAAATGGAGAGCTCCAGTGACAGAAAACCAAATAACACCGTACCCAAAAAAGCACGAAGTAGCGCGGCTAGCGCCAATACAAAGAATCATCAACTTATTGCAGAAAACATCCGGAACAATCCCAAAATTCTAACCAATATCATTCGCAACTCCAAGCGAAGTAAGCTGCTGCTGATTGTAACCGAGAATGGATTTCAAGGCATGAGAGTACAACGGAAAGTTGTATGCATTTCCTGCTACTATCTAAACCTAGACCGCTGCTCCTAACCCTACGCATGGCGGTCTCGTACCTAATTTCAAGTTCGAAGAAGACATGAGGATTTTATTTCTATTTATTTTTTTATTTTATTTTTTGTGTAAAGGTAGTATATCAAGGTTTATTCTGATATTTATGGCTTCCAATATTATCGTCTTTAAGACGTCTTCTTCCAGATGTAGGAAAAAAAAAACTTCGAAAGAAATTCAATAGGGGATAAGCTAAATACGTACTTGATTTGAGGAGGGAGTGGCGGAGGCGGCGAGAAGAGGAGGCAGCTGCCCGAAGCGGGCAGGAGCGGCGGCGCAGTTGAGGGCAAGGGTGGTGACGTGATAGATCTAGGTTTTTTTTTTTAATAATTTGATTCGAAGGAAAGAAATGAACGAGGAGAGAGCGGAAGTGGGGGTTACCTTTTATATTTTGTTCTGTTTTAGTTGTGGATGTAAAGCCCATTTAATAAATTCCAACCTCTTTGCAAAGTCGCAGGGAATGGATAGAAAATTCTCTACAACGTCCCTACGCCTACCGCATATTTTCATGTTTTCCCTACGTCGCGCCTACGCGGCATAGGGATGGTGTAAGGAAATCTGGATTGGAAAATTGCCTTGTTTTTTGTAGTGATCGGGTAATAAATACTTCAAATGTCTACAGTTGCTTCACGGACAACGAATTTCTGGATTTCTTTCATTATCACTTAAGTGAATTCAACAAAGGCGTTTATACCATTATAATTTTTTTTTATTGAACCTCTCTGTCCTTTGGTACATCCAACCCCTCCAATCAACAAATAATCAATTATTTTTCCTGTTTGAGAAATTTAGTCACAAGTTCGACAAATTAATACTTATTTTCAAGAATACAAATTCGAAAAGTTTGTTTTTATGGTCGTACAACGCATGTATATATAATGGTTGAAAGCAAATAACAATTTCATAAAGTTAAAAATAATTTCAAATATGGCACATTTTTTTTTAATATAACTTTTTTACATGGTCAGGTATCATACTTCCTATTATAAACACAATAAACATTTACATTTTGTATATTACTTCGTCTCAAATGTTTCAACAAAATTTCGGTAGCATTTTCCTTTTGTTTCCTGCATTGTATACAAATGCATGTACGTAGAAAACAAAAAGAAAAATTAAACCGAATTTCATGAATCTTTTGAAACGAAGTAGTATAAAAAATGCAGATGCTTACTGCATTTATAACTTGTCCAATACAAGGACAAATCCGATAAATATTGTACCAGATGAATAAACTGTCCATTTTTTTGACAAAAATGACTGTGTATATAATGATAATGCACAACACTCGTCGGATGAGAACGAAAATACTATAGGGGATATTAGCCAATTAGATGTGCGCATTTTACTAGAAAAATACAGTTTTACTACAACATAAAAATATTTAATCTAACACATTTGTTCGACGTATCAATCAGCTTAAAGTAAATTTACTATTATTGTTGTTTCAAAAGACATAGTTAAAATTTAGACTCATGTTTTTTTTGTGTATAAGTCAAAACGTGCACAATGCACTATTCATAGCTCGTGCATTCAGTTTTACCTATAAAAACTAACACAATACAAGAATCATACGTACACAACTGTGCACATATACATAATAAACATAATTGTACAATGGTCAAAACCAAGCTAACGGGAACATATGCTATTGAAACCAATTACAATCAATAGATAGCCCTAATTTTCAATTTTAAGCATATGTAGGTTTAGGTATAAAAAGTGCTTTTTCTGTAAGTGAAGAGATTATACTTCAAATTGCTTGCTTAAGAGGTCGGAATTGAAGCCAAGAAGGATTGGAGGCGAAGAAATCTATGTTTGGAGGCGAAAAAATCGAATCTGGGGCTGGTAGGGTTGAAAACCCGTATGCTGTAAAAATTGGGGGGAAGAGACAAACGAGGAAGAAAGGTTTGGGTGACAGTGATAATTTTTAACGGCCGCCAACTGCCCGTCGAAAACCGTCGGAAATTAGCTGTCCTTCTATTGAAATTTTCAATGTTTCTTGTAGTGTTGGAGTTTCATCAAAAGCTGTCTTGTTGTGAGAGCACAAAGATACCAGTAGATAGGATAAGGAAGTAGACGAAAAAAGATAGAACGAAGAGATTTTCCTAAAATATACCCCCATAGGTTTCCATCGTTTCATTGGTCCTTGAAATCCAACCATTCATTTGTTATATTTTTTACAAAGAAAGGTTAAAAAACGTGGAGACTCCCTTGGATAATTTTTTTTTTGAAAGCAGGTGCATCGTACCCAACAATTTTGTTATGCCTTCATATAAGTTGTTGCGGACATATTCAATACTTCAGTGCCTTGTTCTCTGCTAGAGAACTGTGAGAATGCAAATGGGTAAATTCATCAGGGAAAGCAAGAAAAACTCACATTCGTTTGATAACTTGGAAGAGACCAACCATACAATTGTATGGACCCGCCCCACATCTGTTCTATCATATCAGGGAGATGGATTTTACCAAATCATATCACAGGTGACTTCTAGCAGTAGTATTAACAGAATTAACAAATTAAAAGAGGCATGATGTCCAAATACCAAAGAAGGAAATAAACCGAATTCATTATCTTTCCTATAAATTTCATTTATAAAATAGCCTACGGGAATCATTCCCTTTTCTACTTGAAATTCAAAATAAATCAGACACATAATGTACAGAGAGATGAAGGAAATGATGCGCTGCTGCATGTCGTGCATATGCCCATGCCGTATGTGATGCCATCCGTATCGTTCATGCAAGCGGCCACGTGGAGGAGCTCCCAGGCCCTTCCACTGCACGGGACATCATGAAAGCATGTCCCAACCACGTACTTAAGAGGCAACCAGCTTCTGGAAGTAGTGGATGTGCGTTAGTTCTGCGGCTTCTGCCTCCTATACGCAGTGCTGGAGAGAGGCAAAATATACTTCCTTGTCCCTGTCCCACTCGGATCCACTGCACGTAGTGAAGAGGCATAGAAGGGAAGGAATGGGAAAAGGATCGAGGAATTGATGAATAGAGAAGGTGATAGAAAACGTGCCGCAGAGATCACTCAGGAGGAGGAGGAGGAAAGGGAAATAATTACAAGGGAGAGCAGTAGGAGAAGCAGAGTTAGATATTGGAGACGTAAGCCTGACAGGATTGAAGAAGTTTACGATTGATTTTTCTTCTTCTTTTTTATATATAATGTAATATAGCATTCCACTTAGGGATAAAATTATTCCCTTATATAATTAGGGGACATGATTTACTACAAAATTTTGTCCTTGATGCTTCAGCGAGCAGAGGATCAGAGCAAGGATGCAGTTTTATTTCGGATTTTCATGCAATATGAAGATGGAATCATGGAAATATGGAGGGTAAAGCAATGATATGGAATTTTTTACATTGGTATAAATGGTACGAGTATGATACAGAATTGATTTTACAATGATTTTTATAACCAACACAAGATTGATATTAATTAGGAATTTAGGATATGGAAAATCGCACATTGATCAACAAGGCAAACAATGGGATATTAGGAGCAATGTGTTCAATTTAATTGCATTATAGTTAATTAACTATTTGTTTTTTCGTATAATACATGAGTTATTGAAGAAAAAAAATACATGCAAATCAATTAACTTCATGTTAGAAGATTTTCGTTAGATTATCTATAATTGTTGCCACCATGAAAAGAGAAAGGTCCATATAGGATGGCAGCTTCCCTAGATGGGTGTAGGGGCAGTGAACCCACTAATGACTATCAAAATTGCCAATCAAGTCATGATGATCAGAAGATATCATGTTGTGCGAAAATGGTTGTTTGAATTTGAATTCAATTAACAAACAGATATAACTGTTAGATCCAAAAAATGTCTATTTATAAACAATAATTACCAACCGATTTACATAACACTCCATAATGTACTGCATCTCAATATGATTGCAATGCAACATTTTGCATCTGTAACAGCCTACCTCCAAAAGGTTTGGATTTTAAGTAAGAAGCAAAAAGTCAAGTTCACTGAAGAACAATTTGCTTGTTTGGAATCTTGCGCGCGCGCGCGCACACACACACACATATATATGTATATATATATATATATATACACACACACATAACTTACACCAAAATAATCTAAAATATTATCAAAAGTGAGTGCTTATCAAAATATTAATACTTTCAAATCAAGTGTCTCTAATGATCCAAATCTTACCTTCTATTTAACTTTTGAGTTGTTTTGTGAAGGTGGGTCAGAACTAATATTCTGATGACTAGTAAATTATATATATTTTTATACACAACACTATATATACTCTTCTATTACCATCTTTGTTATATTATGTTTATTAATATTGTTGGGATCTCATCACTACGTATATATTATACCCATCTACTTTCCAATAGATCTAAGTTAATAAACAATAATCATATATGTATGTAAATGCATCCTCTTAGACCACCTTGATCATGGATACTTGTAACAATCCGTCCAGATTGGGCCTACATTTTAGACTCAAAAAGGTGAATCTAAACATAGAGTCATTCTAAACGGATCGTTAGTTCCTATAAGGAAATGGTATAACCGATAAAGGAAAGCGTACTAAAACGAAATCAGAATCTCACACAGCGGAAGGGATAAAATATAATAACTTAAAATGAATGTACCTTTAGGTTAAAACCATCATAAATATCAGTTGCAACAAGTCTCATGCAATAATTGGTTCATCAGCATTAATTATCCCAACATAATAATAATACTGCCAAAATGCCTAATGGCTATGGATCCCCCATCGTTAGGCTCCATCATCGTTTCGTCTTTGTAGTCACTACCCCACCTATTGACCTGTTAAATATGTTAAGTAGAGGGGTTATGACATAAAGCCCTGTGTGACTTAAAATAATATTTGCTTAAAGACCATACCCTAAATTTGACAGGTTGTATATGTCAACGTATGTCTACGAAACTGTGACGGCGCGCCCCGCACCAACCGACATTTACTCCAAAAGTGCGTTGTACACATGTCCAGTTAGCACGGAACGGGTCGTCAAAAGGAAAAGGAAGAAGGAAATGAACTAATCAAGAACCTGTAGAATGTCTCACAGCGCATAGAATAAAATATAATAATAACATACTTGACATAAAACAGGTGAGACAGTGCATAAGCTGAAAACCAGAACTAAACATCATAGCAGCGGAAATCCAAAATACAGCTTATTACAACTTTTCAAACTGTCTCAAAGCAAAAGCAAGATAAAAGAGGTACACTACTAATGCCCAAGTAGCGACCACCAACGACACAGGGAGAATATATATATAATACATGGAAGCCTCCTGCCCGCCTCCGAATCAGCTACTCGCGCATCACCAGCTAACCTATCTCTAGTCTGCTCGTGTGAGCACCCAGAGTAATAAGAGGAGACATAAAACTCTGGGTCAGACATAAAGCCTGGTATGAGCGATAAGCATCTAAAGTGAACAATAACAGGTAGACTAGAAACATACCTGAACCTGGACCTGCAACCAAAGAGTTAGCACTACATATTGTACAACACTCTAAGGTGCCATATCAAACAGTGTAAAGATACGGAGGTGGGGGAGGTGTGCATGTCATAGGGATGGCAAACAATCAAACATAGCATCCATCCTCACATCTCTCACTCAGTGCGTAAAGCATACGATATTCACCACTTCGATCACCCACCCTTGCTACGATCACTTTGCCCCATGAAGTCATAAAATGGCTTCACTGCACTGATAACATAGCCACTAATCCTTCGCTATGTCCACTTGCCCCATGAAGTTATCCACCCCATCTGCGCTGGCTCATAGCCTTACCAATCCTTACTATGTCCACTTGCCCCATGGATTTATTCACCCCATCTGCGCTGGCTCATAGTCTTACCAATCCTTACTATGTCCACTTGCCCCCATGGAGTTATTCACCCCATCTGCGCTGGCTCATAGTCTTACTACGCATCACCTTGCTCCTCAAGTCATAATGACTCTACTGCACTGATAACGTAGTCTTGCTACCATCACCTTGCCCCTCGAGTCGCAATGACTCTACTGCACTGATAAGTAGCCCATCATTCATTTTTAGTGGTGAATCAAAGTTATGAACGTCGACAACTCCTTAGCACACGTCCCGCAGCAAAGTCCAACCATGAAGTGAACTCATCGGTTCCCAACTGGATCCTGAGCTCTAACTTCTCATATTGGACGACCTTTGCATCTCGGGTTATTGGTCAATACTGGGTCGGGTCGGGTTCCTCTTCAAGCCATCGGTTCGGGTCGGGTGTCCTCCATCGGTTCGGGTCGAGTCTTCTTCTGGTGCGGTTCGGGTGTTTCTCCTCGGTTCGGGTCGGGTGCCATTCCCCTCCAGTTCGTGCTTCCGCTACGATCCGCCTCCTCATCCTTTACATGCTCCTATCCGATCCATCCTCATGCCTCCGCTCCGATCCATCCTCCTTAATCCGATCCCAGTTCAGTTAGCGTGGCCCTCCTTTTTGCCAATTTTCTCAAGTGTCAAGTTCCGATCCGATCGAATCCCTTGCCCAGTTCAACATATCCGATCCGAGGCCCATATCCGATCCGATCCGAACCCTGCACTGTTTTCTGAAACTGTTCCAACAAGTGCTTACGCCATTCGACGACATTTTCGACCATTTTAACTATTGAAATCAATCACAAAGCATATCATACAGTCATAGCAACATGCATAATCAACCACAAACATCAAAACATCAATATGATAGGTTAAAATGGATCAAACATACCCAAAATCTCATATTTCCCCTTAAGCATGTTTAGGTGAAACTAATGATAGGATTAGCAAAACTTAACCAAATTAACCCAAATTCGTATCAGAGGTCTAAAACATCATTTAGGAATTTATGAACATTTTTCCAGAATTTTATCATGCTTAAATTCGCTAATTAACACTAATCACCCTTAACTAGCCATAATTAGTGTAAAACTATGCAAATCACTCACCTTAGCCACAAATAAACTAAGATCTGAAATAAATATCTGATTTGATGCAAATCCCAATGCTAAGCAGCAGCTCCAATGTTGTTTTGGTGTAGATCTTCCTTGATTAGAGGTTGCTAAGCCAAATCTTTGACCAAAAGGTGATTTGGAGGTGATTTAGAGGTTAGAGGCCATTTTTAGGGTTCCTTGGAGATAAGTGGAGGCTAGAAAACTGAAATGGAATGATTCTCTATCTCATTTCAGCCTTCCCATAACCCTAATCCCGAAATGGGTTATGGGCCTACTCACTAATCACCCGATTTGGCCCGGTTAAGCAGCTTTTCACCCTCCAAACCTTATTTCAGTCATATCTTCCAAACGGTAAGTCCGTTTGGCTATTATGACCAATCTACGGAAAGGTAAACCAACAAACGAATCTAATGGAAGTAGTTTCAGGTTAGAATTACTTTCCAATCAAAAGTTTTGGCCAAAACAGTACCAACCAGGGGCAAAATGGTCATTTAAAAATAGGCAAAAATCATAAGCATGGGAAATGACTCTAATGGATGTTTCCCAAAGTTACATGACCATATGACCTTATACGGGAAAGAAATAAATATTCTATGATCCCCCGATGCGTAGAATGCGGGTCATTACACTCCCCCCCCCCCCCTCCCCCTTAAGAAATTTCACCCCCGAAATTCCCTAATCAAAACACACACAAAGGTCCCGCATGCCTATCAATCATAAAACAACAATCAAACAAGCAAAACAAGTCTACCCTAGCATGCGGAAAACTAAATGGCAAAGTAAATCTTACCAGACAAGGAGTTTTGGATACGTCTTCCTAATGCTCTCCTCTGTCTCCAAAGTACAGTCATTCTCGTCCTCGCCCCACTGAACCTTGACTAGCTTCACCGCCTTCCTTCGAAGTTGCTTCCTATCGTGCACCACAATACGAGTCGGCTTGCGGTTCCCAACCGCCTCGGGTTCTACTTTGAAGTCCTCTAACTGATCAGGTGAAATAGTCATATCTGAGTCGTGAACGAACTTCCTCAGTTGGGAAACATGAAATACATTGTGAACTCCCGCCATCTTCTCTGGTAAGCCAATTCTATACGCCAAATTCCCGACTAATTCAAGAACAGGGAATGGGCCAACAAATCTTGATGCCAACTTGCCTCTCCTGCCAAATCGAATCACGCTCTTTAACGGAGAGATCTTGACAAACACCAAGTCACCAATGGAGAATTTCAAGTCTCTTCTCCTCTTATCAGCATAACTCTTCTGCCTATCTTGGGCAGCCTTCATTCGTTGTTGAATGATCTTAATCTTATCGGAAGTTTCCCTCACCACATCTGGTCCAAGCACAAACTTCTTGCCAGTCTCTATCCAACATGATGGTGAGTTGCACGGTCTTCCGTACAAAGCTTCAAACGGAGCTATACCGATACTGGATTGGTAGCATTTGTTATATGCAAACTCCACTAGATGCAAATGGTCATCCCATGATCCACCAAAATCAAATATACAAGCTCTCAAGAGATCTTCCAATATACGATTCACCCTTTCCGTCTGACCGTCGGTCTGAGGACGATATGCGGTACTGAGATGTAATCCTGACCCTAGAGCCTCTTGTAAGCTCTTCCAAAACCCACTAGTGAACAACGGATCTCGGTCACTCACAATGCTTTTGGGTACTCCATGAAATCTCACTACCCACTTCATATACAATTCTGCCAACTTGGCTGCCGTCCTGGTCGATTTGACTGGTATAAATCTTGCACTTTTAGTCAATCGATCCACAATTACCCAAATGCTATCATATCCCGATCTAGTCCTTGGTAAGCCATCGATGAAATCCATCGAGACTTGCTCCCATTTCCACTCGGGAATTTCTAATGGTTGCAACAACCCACTAGGCTTCTTTTTCTCGGCTTTAACTAGTTGGCAATTCATGCATTTGGATGTAAACTTCCCAACGTCTCTTTTCATCCCTTCCCAGTAGTAAGTCTGCTTCATGTCTCGATACATCTTATTACCACCGGGATGTATAGTTAGTTTTGAGTGATGACATTCTCTAAGCACTTCATCTCTCAAACTATTTACGTTGGGCACAACTAGTCTTCCATTCTTTCGAAGCCATCCATCTCGATCAAGCCCATACACATTCATCCCCTCATCGATACCCATCTCTAACTTGGAGATGATTTCCGATAAATTAGGATCGTCCCTCTGGCTGGAACCAATCCGCTCTATCAAAGTGGGTCTGATCGCCAAACTAGCTAGCATAACTGGATCCAATTCACACTTTGGTCTGAAATCAAACCCCGCTATATACTCCAGTTGCTTCCATTCAAGAAACATTGCCCCTAAGCTGGCATGTCTCCTACTCAAGGCATCGGCTACCACATTACCTTTCCCAGGTGTATATGCGATATCAAAATCATACGAAGCCAAGAACTCTAACCATCTCTGCTGACGGAGATTCAGATCTTTCTGGGAGAAGAGATACTTTAACGTTTTATGATCGGTAAACAACTCAAATCTTTCTCCCAAGAGATAGTGTCTCCACATCTTTAGCGTGAACACGATCGCTGCTAATTCCAAATCATGGGTAGGATACTTCTTCTCATGCGACTTTAGCTGTCGACTAGCATAAGCTACAACCCTACCTCCTTGCATCAATACTGCACCCAGTCCGGTAACACAAACATCTGTGTATACCGTCATCTCTTCATTCCCTTTAGGAATGACTAACACTGGCGCACGCGTCAACCTCTCCTTTAGACTCTTGAAGGCATCCTCACACACTCCGTCCCAGACGAAGGACTGATTCTTCTTAGTCAATTGAGTCAACGGTGCTGCTATCTTGGAGAAGTCCTGGATAAACTTACGATAATATCCAGCTAATCCTAAGAAACTTCTTACATCCATTGCATTCTTGGGCTTAGGCCAATCCTGCACCATAGCCACCTTCGCAGGGTCCACGGCAATACCACTCTCTGAAACAACATGACCCAAGAATCTCACTTCCCTTCTCCAAAAGTGACAATTAGAGAATTTCTCTTTCAATTGGTGTTTCCTCAACACCTCCATCACTATCCTCAAGTGTCCCTTGTGTTCCTCCTCTGTCCTTGAGTAAACAAGGATGTCATCTACGAACACAAGAACAAACTTATTCAACTGATCTCTGAATACTCGATTCATAAGATCCACAAAGTAGGCTAGTGCATTGGTCAACCCAAATGGCATGACCAACCACTCATAAAATCCAGACGGCGTCCTAAATGCCGTTTTCGGAACACTCTCATCTGCTACTCGAAGCTGATGAAATCCTGTGGCGAGGTCCAACTGGGAGAACACTCTTGCTCCTTCCAGTTGATCAAACAAATCATCTATCCGCGGTAGAGGATACTTATTCTTCCTCGTTACCTTATTCAACTCGCGATAGTCCACACACAAACGAAGGGAACCAATTGCCTTAGTGGCAAACACAACTGGTGCTCCCCACTCGGAGACACTCCTTCTAATAAATCCCTTCTTCAAAAGATTGCTAACTTGCACCCCGAGCTCTCGCTGCTCCCTTGGTGCCATATGACGAAGTGGCATCACTATAGGTCTAGCATCTTTCACTAAATAAATACGGAACTCGATCTCTCGGTGTGGTGGAAGCCCGGTCACCTCCTCGAAGACGTCCGGATACTGGCCAACCACAGGCACATCTGACAACTCATCCTGCGGGATGTCGAGGGAATTTACAAAACTAGCCATAACCCCATCACTAGGTAGACTACCAAACACAACCCTCCGCCCATCATCCGCCCTCACTGTCACCAAAAAGCGCTCACAGTCTACCACCACCCCGTATCTTTGGAGCCAATCGACTCCCAATATAATGCCATACCCAGTAAAGCCCAAAACAAAGCAATCACAAAAAAACATACATCCATGACTCGATAAGAACAAATTCATGCAAATCATACTAAGGCTATTCGAACCGCCAATCGGGTTCGTCACAACCAATGGTCTATCGACTATCTCGGGTTCCAGTCCCAACCTATCTACCAGGTCACTAGATATGAAGGAACAGGAAGCCCCAGTATCAAACAAAACTCGAACTGGTATATCATAAATAGAAAGCATACCTTGAATAACAACATTCTTTCCCTTCTCCGCCGTAGTTGGGGCATTTGACGAAGAAGGAACAGCATCAATAGCATATGCTTTCACAATCTGCTTCTCCTTAAGAGGTTGCGGACACTTATCATTGAAATGTCCCACTTGACCACAGTTGAAGCACTTCTTATCTGCTGGCTTGGCCCGACAATCTTTAGCATAATGGCCCTTCTTACCATAGCTGAAGCACTCTACATACTTCTTGCTCTTTTTCTGGCCACCTTTAGATTGGTCCTGCTTCCTCTTATTCTGAGAGTTATTCTTGCCTCCACCGCCTGCTTGCGGCTTTGGCCCTTCTGCAGATGCAGCCTCAGTCTTTGACTTAGGGTAAAGACTCTCTGATCTCAAAGCCTTCCCCACAATCGATTCAAAAGTCTCATCGATGTGATTAATAAGCCTTTCCCCCAAGTATCCATCCAGGCCAGTAATGAACTTCTCATTCTTCTTCTCAGGAGTGTCGATAAGAGACAGTCCATACTTTGACAAAGTGTCGAACTCAGCAATATAATCAGAAACTGCCCTTCCGTTCTGCTTGAGTTCCAAGAACCTCTTAAACAACACTAACTTCTGGGCAGCTGGAATAAACTTCTCGCTAAAGCGAGCCTTGAACTGAACCCAAGTAACCTGATCCTCTGGAGTAGCTGTTCTAATGGCATTCCACCGATTCATCGCTCGCCCTTGCAGCTGACGAGACGCTAACCTTCTCTTCATCACATCCTCAAGACCCAAGTCATCGAAGATACGGTCACAGCTATCCATCCAGTCCTGAACATCCGTGGCCGACTCCGTCCCATGGAACGACTTTCCACCAAGATTAGTGTAATCCTTGCACAACTTGGCGAAATCGACCCTAGGCGCCTGCACTACTGGGCCAACACCAACTCCGGGATTGGGAACTGCCCCTTGCACTTCTGTAAGCATGTCCCTCATGAGGTTAGTAAACATTGCCCTCATGTCAGCGACATTCCCATGGTTGGTCCCTCTACCAGCACCCATCGTGTCTCGGCTCATCGTCAATCTGAAAAAGAGAAACGATTAACGACCCCATAGTGGTGCTAGTGCAGTGCGACTTCATTCTTATACTACCAATAGTATATATATATATATATATATATATATATATAGCTTTTGAAAACCAAAGTAATCACAAATACGTGCTCTCATATACGTACTATCTCTCCCTAGTGTCTTTCCCTAGGTTAACTATGCAACCTAGAGCTCTGATACCAAGTGTGACGGCCCGCCCCGCACCAACCGACATTTACTCCAAAAGTGCGCTGTACACATGTCCAGTTAGCACGGAACGGGTTGTCAAAAGGAAAAAGAAGAAGGAAATGAACTAATCAAGAACCTGTTGAATGTCTCACAGCGCATAGAATAAAATATAATAATAACATACTTGACATAAAACAGGTGAGACAGTGCATAAGCTGAAAACCAGAACTAAACATCATAGCAGCGGAAATCCAAAATACAGCTTATTACAACTTTTCAAACTGTCTCAAAGCAAAAGCAAGATAAAAGAGGTACACTACTAATGCCCAAGTAGCGACCACCAATGACACAGGGAGAATATATATATATATATATATATATATATATAATACGTGGAAGCCTTCTGCCCGCCTCCGAATCAGCTACTCGAGCATCACCAGCTAACCTGTCTCTAGTCTGCTCGTGTGAGCACCCAGAGTAATAAGAGGAGACATAAAACTCTGGGTCAGACATAAAGCCTGGTATGAGCGATAAGCATCTAAAGTGAACAATAACAGGTAGACTAGAAACATGCCTGAACCTAGACCTACAACCAAAGAGTTAGCACTACATACTGTACAACACTCTAAGGTGCCATATCAAACAGTGTAAAGATACGGAGGTGGGGGAGGTGTGCATGTCATAGGGATGGCAAACAATCAAACATAGCATCCATCCTCACATCTCTCACTCAGTGCGTAAAGCATACGATATTCACCACTTCGATCACCCACCCTTGCTACGATCTCTTTGCCCCATGAAGTCATAAAATGGCTTCACTGCACTGATAACGTAGCCACTAATCCTTCGCTATGTCCACTTGCCCCATGGAGTTATCCATTCCATCTGCGCTGGCTCATAGCCTTACAATTCCTTACTATGTCCACTTGCCCCATGGAGTTATTCACCCCATCTGCGCTGGCTCATAGTATTACCAATCCTTACTATCTCCACTTGCCCCATGGAGTTATTCACCCCATCTGCGCTGGCTCATAGTCTTACTACGCATCACCTTGCCCCTCAAGTCATAATGACTCTACTGCACTGATAACGTAGTCTTGCTACCATCACCTTGCCCCTCGAGTCGCAATGACTCTACTGCACTGATAAGTAGCCCATCATTCATTTTTAGTGGTGAATCGAAGTTATGAACGTCGACAACTCCTTAGCACACGTCCCGCAGCAAAGTCCAACCATGAAGTGAACTCATCGGTTCCCAACTGGATCCTGAGCTCTAACTTCCCATATTGGACTACCTTTGCATCTCGGGTTATTGGTCAATACTGGGTCGGGTCGGGTTACTCTTCAAGCCATCGGTCCGGGTCGGGTGTCCTCCATCGGTTCGGGTCGGGTCTTCTTCTGGTGTGGTTCGGGTCGGGTGTTTCTCCTCGGTTCGGGTCGGGTGTCATTCCCCTCCAGTTCGTGCTTCCGCTCCGATCCGCCTCCTCATCCTTTACATGCTCCTATCCGATCCATCCTCATGCCTCCGCTCCGATCCGTCCTCCTTAATCCGATTCGATCCCAGTTCAGTTAGCGTGGCCCTCCTTTTTGCCAATTTTCTCAAGTGTCAGGTTCCGATCCGATCGAATCCCTTGCCCAGTTCAACATATCCGATCCGAGGCCCATATCCGATCCGATCCGAACCCTGCACTGTTTTCTAAAACTTTTCCAATAAGTGTTTACGCCATTCGATGACGTTTTCGACCATTCTAACTATTGAAATCAATCACAAAGCATATCATACAGTCATAGAAACATGCATAATCAACCACAAACATCAAAACATCAATATGATAGGTTAAAATGGATCAAACTTACCCAAAATCTCATATTTCCCCTTAAGCATGTTTAGGTGAAACTAATGATAGGATTAGCAAAACTTAACCAAATTAACCCAAATTCGTATCAAAGGTCTAAAACATCATTTAGGAATTTATGAACATTTTTCCAGAATTTTATCATGCTTAAATTCGCTAATTAACACTAATCACCCTTAACTAGCCATAATTAGTGTAAAACTATGCAAATCACTCACCTTAGCCACAAATAAACTAAGATCTGAAATAAATATCTGATTTGATGCAAATCCCAATGCTAAACAGTAGCTTCAATGTTGCTTTGGTGTAGATCTTCCTTGATTAGAGGTTGCTAAGCCAAATCTTTGACCAGAAGGTGATTTGGAGGTGATTTAGAGGTTAGAGGCCATTTTTAGGGTTCCTTGGAGATAAGTGGAGGCTAGAAAACTGAAATCGAATGATTCTCTATCTCATTTCAGCCTTCCCATAACTCTAATCCCGAAATGGGTTATGGGCCTACTCACTAATCACCCGATTTGGCCCGGTTAAGCAGTTTTTCACCCTCCAAACCTTATTTCAGTCATATCTCCCAAATGGTAAGTCCGTTTGGCTATTATGACCACTCTACGGAAAGGTAAACCATCAAACAAATCTAATGGAAGTGGTTTCAGGTCAGAATTCCTTTCCAATCAAAAGTTATGGCCAAAACAGTACCAACTAGGGGCAAAATGGTCATTTAAAAATCGACAAAAATCATAAGCATGGGAAATGACTCTAATGGATGTTTCCCAAAGTTACATGACCATACGACCTCATACGGGAAAGAAATAAATATTCTACGATCCCCCGATGCGTAGAATGCGGGTCATTACAGAAACACACAAGAACACACATATACAAAGAAGTATTTAACCAATGAGGCGGATATCTGGATCAATCACTTAAGACCTTCATTAGTGCATTTAGGGTGGAGACCCAACGAGGTGGACATTCTCGGTTACTTGAGGCCCATTCTAACATAATTAATAAGGGTGGATTCTCATGAACTCTTATGACCCTAAGGCGGACCCTAGACACTTAAGACCTTGTAATAATACATTAACGTACTTAAGTATATATTCTCACAAGTAATATAAGAAGTAGTATCTCGTCGCTTAGTACCATTTTAGCGAAGGCCCACATATAACCATTAAAGACCCCTTCGGTGGACTCCTCATGTCACTACTTAACTGATATTATAGTAGGACACTTATGCCGCTTAAGACTTCCCTTAGATAGTTGGTGAATTAAATAGCATGCTACGTCCAACGTATACCAACTCTGTCTCTAGGTTGTCCCTCACAAAGCTCCTAGGGGAAGTTGACATTCCGGTAAACTAACCTACTCCGTTATTGCCATGTCTAAACCACTTTCAGAGATGGAAGACCCATAGACTTACTTTGAGTCTAATAAGGGAGGGCCTCATAACTTTGGTCCACATCCAAGAAATAAACCTTCGTAATGGTCCTAGTCCTAACCACTTTAAACCCGAACTAGATAAGAAGCGCGTCAACCACTTAAGACTTTCTCAAAGCGTAGTAAACCTATCTATTTACACACATAATAGGTATAATACATCCACACACACTAGACCTCTCATATTAAACCGTCTACCTGTAGAAGTTGGATATGTCGGGCGGTTCTGGGCAGACTTATACTACAAGTGGGCTTAACCTCATGTAATAATGTATCAGTTTAAATGGTCCATGGCACCGAGACCTCTCACATTAGCCTGGCTCACTTGTGGTCGCTTGATTTGTCGGTCGGTTCCGGGAAGACTTCTACCACAAATGACAAATACCCTCGTGTCTATGTATCATTATTTAATATATAGATAAGCCATTTTATATGAACACACAAATAACAATTCATATGGGGACATTTCAAATTCTAACCTTATTCTAATCGTGTTTTTATGTCATTACTACGCTGATTACTTTAATAATGCTATATAAATAGAATATTTAATACGTATAATAAACGCTAATTTTTGTATGAATGAAGAAATGTTTTAACGGGGTAAATTGTCAATTGGTCTACATTTAAGGCATACAAGTTAATATCCACATCAGACCACTAAATACATGGCATAATCGTATAACTAACGATAGCAGTAATGGGAAAATACAATATAACAATCAAAACTTGCATCCTAGGCTTATTAGAATAATTCAAGCAATGAATCAAGAACAAGGTGTAAATTTCCTACATCATATGTGTATACACACACACATAGACCTTTATTTAATATAATTTACCCTTTTGAATGCTGCACATAAAATGTTAATATTTGATTTGTCTCAAATCTGAATACATTCGAATTATTCATTTAGAATGGAAATTCAAACCTATTCAAATAATAAAATTAAATCAAATCTGAATTTTTTTACATCACAAACACTTTTGGACAAAAAGGATAAATCAAATCAAGCAAAAGTAAATCACCCAAAATGTTCTTCATCCACAATTCAAACAAATTCACAAACCCAACATTTATTGACAACTCTTGCGAAACATATAAAAATAGGAGATTTGAGGATTTTACAGTTTAATATTATCATTAATCCAAATCTCCCTAAGTATACTAAAATAAAAATCTACAAATGTAGAATATGCCTGAACAATTACGATTTCCACTCACGGTGATTTGAATGTATGGAAATGTCGTGGATTTGATGATGTTTGCTTATTTGATGCGAACTCCAATCTCTAGAAATATATATATATATATATATATATATATAAGAATTAAATAATTAGGATTCTTATATATAAAAATCTTGTGATTCCAGATTTAGATCATATTCAAATCCTATTAGAAAAAAGGATTATTAAAGAAAAATAGATTTTAAGATAAGAAGAAGAAAATCTATTATAAATTTCTCTGGAATCAATGGCAGAGTGGAGGTAGGGATGGAGAAGGAGACTAGGTTTAGGTTTGAGGTTTAGGGTGTTATTTATAGGTACGTGTGTGAATAAAAACCATAGGATTATTTAGATTAAATCCTGGTTGTTTAAATTTATAAACTAACACCAAAACCTGACAAAAACCAGGCCTTACTAGGCACGGGCCGCGCCAGGCGGTCGATCGTTACACTAGAAGGGGGTAGATCGGCGATCGATACCCCTTCTAGGGGGCGGTCGACCTCTAGGTCACGTTTTTTTCCTGATGAACGCATATGTGGGCTGCAAAGATTTTTATTATATAACGTATACTGATTTCATTTATTTCTTTCCTTTTAAACGTTATTCTTGTCCCATATTGTGTACATATATATACACACTAATTCAAAACGAATGGAATATTATAATCATTCATTTATTGGTCATATATTATTCCATATATTAATATTATAATTTGAATTTCAGACACAGTTACATATATATTTAACGAACAACTTCTTTATGTGTAATTCTTTCATATGGGCATGGATTCTAATATATTATATAGGAAAATTGATCAGAATTTCGTCATGAATTAAACTACGATATTTTCATGGCTAAATTCCTAATGCTAAGAAATTCCATTTTCATCCCATTAATATGTTCTTACCTTATTTTTAATTTTATTATTTATTATTATTAGTTTGTTATAGGTATATATTTTTACGGAGTGTTACGTTCTTCCCCCCTTTAACTAGGTTTCTTCCCGAAATCTGTCTAAAGGGGTGAAAAACACAACTCGCTTTAAACAACCACGTTGTACACCTGTGTTATTTTTAATTCATCCATACACATCTTTGAATCGCAGTGATTATGAACTGCAGACTCACTAAAGTGAGCTCAATCCTTGGGTATATGTAAAATAAGTGATGTAGTATGTATGCAAAGCACCTTAACATGCATATAAATTCTATATGAGTGCTTAGTGCATTTGTGTTGCAATCATCTCCTACCATCCAATCTTACAATAAAAAATCCTAAATATTCAAAGGAGGCTACAAATTTTTTGTAATTTTCATGTCTTTCCGTGAGCTTTTCTTCCTTATGTACTCGAACCACTCTAAATAAATATTGTGTAATCTTGAAGTCCGATGCTCCAAAATTTCTATGGTGGCACGATACTCTCAAGATTTCGTCTTTGTCCCCATTTCTTGATTAGCCCTACTAAAAATCCATTGTACCATGAAGGTATCTTATCAAACATTAAAATTTTATGGGTTCCTATTCATAATATCATATATCTCCCTAACTTAGGAAAAACCCAAAATATGCTATCGACTCATTACCCTTCACAGTTGGCCTAATCAAATTAGACTTTTTCTAAAGTCTAACCATAAATTTGGCTCGAGTAGAAATTTGTCAATGGTTATTCCATCAACACTTTGGTAATTTAGGTGGCCTCCTTGTAATTCTTCAAGAGCGCCCATTAATAAGCAAAAAGATAAATCATGCTACTCCTATAAATATTACTGTTATTCCAATTATCTAAGAGACTAATGCTGCATATTCTTCCTCTTATCCCTAAGTTTTTGCTATCTTCATTTTGTTCTCCATTCTTCAAGTGAATTTTGACCTAAAAGAGTTTCCTAAATCAAATTTCTAGATCTAACCAATTAATGTCTAATCTATACTAGAATGTTTTCCTATGCCCAATTTGCTGGAATTTAAATTCTAGTAATGTCTTTTGTTAAATTTTTCACCAATTTTCCCAAATCATAACATTGCCATATTTAAAATTATAGGGAATGGGTATTATTTTATTTTTAGATGGATATTGTCATTTACGAAAACTTACACATCATACCCTTTTTACTTTGAGCATATTCCTCATAATATTAAATGTAGTCTCTCTCTCTCCCTCCCTCTTTCTGAAAAATGACAAAATGGCTAATTTATAAAAATTTAACAAATATATTAAGCAACCCAAAACATGGTTATATTCAAACTAAAAGGATAATACAAACCTAAATAAATAAGCCTTTTCCTTTATCTCATACTTTATGTTCCAATTCTTGGGGGTGGCATTCCAAAAGGCTAAATTTTCAAAAATCATAAGACCAATACACTTCCTCTATGTAGGCCACAAATCCAATTCCGCTTTTAACTTCCAGATTCAATATATGGTAAGTCGCTAGGTTGAATGTCCCCATGAGGTTCATTCTCTTGCTTACACATTTATCTTGAGATATTAATAAGGGCTTTCAATCCCGACATTTCATGCATAACAGAGATTTATTACTTATAACACATTTATACGCTTATCTAATCAATACGGGGAAACCACTAATGATCACAGCCTAAAAATTATTTTGGAATTTTCTCTTACAATTAAATGGTCTAAATAACACTGAGGCTTTAAAATTTTTAATCCAAATCCTTAAGATAGTCAATCCATATCTTTAAATATTCCATCTTTGTTCGCTTTATAAATGTGGTCCATTAATACACACACACACATACACACACCCCTAAACCATTCCCTGAATACTTATTTAATTCCCTCAAGCTTCAAATCTCCATTTTCTTCAAACCAATTTTTCTTTTAAATCAGTCCTCAAAATTTCCTTTTTATTTTATTGATTACAAATTCATTGCCCACTAAATTTGCAATTAGTAGTCATGAATTCTATTTTCAGAAATCACGAATAATGTTACCTACATTATATCTGCATTTTTATATCTATATATTGCTAGGAAAATTAGTTTAGAACCAAATCTTATTTTTGGAAATATATAGAATTCACTAACCTTTCAAATATAAACCTTTTTGGCACTGATTATTAACTTCTCCTGATTTAGTTTTATAATTTGTTCTATCTTAATTCTTATTTGCCTAATTTACTATTACTAAATCTATTTCTTTTGTAGTAGTATAAATATCAGCAATGACATTAAATAAATTCATTTGTATGTTACTGTCATTTATATGCATGTGTGTACATATATATATATATATATATATATATATATATATATATCAATGCGACAACAATTTATTAAGGATTCCTGAATTCCAAAAATTTGCATTCGATGCCTTTTAAATGCTGAAGTATTAAAAATTTGAATTTCCACTTTAAAAATATAATTACGTTATTTCTTACGAAACAATGTCCAATAAATGTCTCTTCTCAGATTTGTAATGTTTTGAGAACATTGTCTACACATTTTTGAACCTCTTATTTTTAATAGTAAAACAGCTTTTCATGTTCTAATGTTTACTGAATAAAATATTAATGCATGCCTAGTTTTAATAAAGCATTTTTTCCAAGGATTTCAGAAATGTAGCGATAAGTAATTTGTTGTCCCTTTTCAATGTTTTAAAAACACTCACTAAATGTCTTAGAATAAGAGAATGACATTCATTATCATATTTTCAAAACATATTTGAAACATTACTCAATAAATTTAAATGACCTCTTTATTTCTAGTAAAACGTTCCATATGAGTACCTTAATTTTAAAATTTTACAAATATTTACTACACGCACAAAATTTCTTAATTTTAAGAGTAAAATATCTTTCCTTGTTCCAACACTCATCTTTTATTAGTATACTGAACGTTAGTCTTTAATGTATTTCAAAATGACAATTGTTTTAAAAGAAATGTTCATTTTTATTTGAAAATGAGACCTAAATCTCTTATCATCGAATTAATTAGAACTTAATTCTTCTAATCATATCTATATTTTCATTTTACTCCTTCAAATATATTTCGAAATGTTAGATTGTATTAATTTTAGTACAAAACTTAAAACTCTCATATATATATATATATATATATATATATATATATGAATTTTGAAAGTCCTTAATGAACGCAATTATTCATTGCTCTTTCTTTTGCACAATGAGAGGTCATTCAAAATTTAATTTAATGGTCATAAACAAATTCCAAATTACTAAATAACTACCTTGGAATAGTCTTTTATACTTTGTACTATCCCTAGCACTCATATCTTCTCAAATGCTTCTCAATTTATGAGGATTTTATTATTTCAACTCTACCCAATTTTAGTAAGTAATTATACTATCTATTCTCTTTTAATTGAGTATGTCAACGACGTTTATTTTACCAAGATTATGTTTCTTGTCCTCTTTCTCTTTTTGATTAAATTTTGACTTAGTACCACAATAGGACTGTCAACGGATACTTTCGAATGCGGATAGTGCCATATCTGCATCCGAAATCATTTTCGAATATCGGATATCCACATCCGCGGATACAGACGGTTATCGGATAATTATCCGCTCCGCTAACGGTCCATAAATTAAAGAACATAAATGAATTTTTTTAGTTTAGTATTATGTTTTTTTCAACTCTATTGATTACTAAAGTGATAAAAATAAATAAATATGATGATAATTTAAAATTTTGAGCAATTAGCATGCATTTAGTAGACTTTTACCTTTACGACATAATAAATTAGTATATTTAATTATGTTAAAATACACATAATTTAAGCTATAATCATGTAAAAAGTGGATGGATAATTTTCAGATGCGGATGTGGTTATATCTGCTTCCGCATCCGTTTTTCCTAATATCGGATATTTATCTGCTTTTCGGATGTGGATGCGGATGAATTTCGGATTTTTCGGGTATCCATTGACAGCTCTATACCACAATCTATACTAGATTTTAGGAAAAAAATATTTTCAAGTCTAAAAATTAGAATCATATTACATAAAGACCATGATAATTACAAATTAACCATTTGAATTGTTTGTTGCTTTAATTTTTTTCCATTAAAGTTCTTATTTGTAAATATTTACAATTAACCTCTTCATCTTCTGTTTTTACTAAAACTCATATTTATTGTTTGTCTAACAGAAGAATTAGTGAACACTTATAACTCCAAAAAAATTATTTTCAATTGGAATTTTTATGTAATTATAATCCACATATAAGAATTTAAATAGTTCTTTTGAAAATTTTCTCCTTCAATTAATTTTGTAGTATGTCAAAAATTCATCCTGATTGGTTTCTAAATATTCTTGGTCTTTTCTTTAAATTTTTTGACACACTATTCTAAAGATGTATATTTCTGAAAATTTCTGTTTTCCAAAATAAATTTATGGTATGTCAAAAATCATATTTGTAGGCTTTACATTTCTTTATCGATTAGGAAAACATGTTTATTCTTTAAATTTTCCTACGCACCTACAATCTTTTCAACAAAGATTGATATCTTCATTTACGGAAGTCTATCTTGTCTTAACCCATTTCTTCCGTATTCTTTAATTTCTTTCTCATCCTTAGATATTCCTAATACATGTCCATTATGTCCATTTAAACTATTTTAAACATTGCTTATTCCTGCGGACATTTTTAACATCTCATCTAAATATTCATAATATAAATGGTCTTTGTAAATTCATTAATAATTTCCTTCCAGACCATTTAGCGTCCCTTTGAAATCTTAGATATAGTTTTATTCTCGAAGTTTATGTCACTAACCAAAGATGTACTTCCATTTCTTAGCAAAATTGGACATATTTCTCAAATCGGTCCATATTAATTGTTCATCTAATGGACATTTATTTGAAAGTTTCTTTACCATAATCGATAATTCATCCGACTAATTTCCATTTATCACTTACTGAATAAGAAGGTTTCAATCCTTTCCATGCTCCAGATTCTATAACCATCCAATGCTTAGAGGTCTCTAAATTGACAAGAAGGTGCTATATAACTTTATGGTCTGTAGAATATTTCTAGAATTTAATGCCAAGCCTTTCCTAAGAAGACCTACACCTACAAATTCTCTTTTCCAAAGATATGCGAACGTCATATATATATATATATATATATATATATATATATATATATATATATATATATATAGTAAAACTTTTGAAAATCCTTTTTCAAAATAACAAGATCGCCTCTCATACGTATACATTTTCACGTAATCGGGTTATCAATGCTCTGATACCAAATGTAACAACCCTGCCAGAATGGGCCCAAAAGTTTCGACCCAAAAAGGTGAATCGAAACTTAGAGTCATTCTAAATGGATTATTGGTTCCTATAAGGAAGTGGTATAACAGATAAAGCATAGCGTACTAAAACGAAATCGGAATCTTACACAGCGAAAGGGATAAAATATAATAACTTAAAATGGGTGTACCTTTAGTTTAAAACCATCATAAATATTAGTTGCAACGAGTCTCATGCAATAATTGGTACATCAGCATTAATAAACCAAACATAATAATAATACTGCCAACATGTCTAATGGCTATGGATCCTCCATCGTTAGTCTCCATCATCGTTTCGTCCATGGAGTCGCTACCCCACCTATTGACCTGTTAGATATGTTCAGGAGAGGGGTCAGAACATAAAGTTCTATGTGATTGAAAATAATATTTTCTTAAAGACCATACCCTAAATTTGGCATGTTATATATATATCAAGGTATGTCTACGAAACACACGAGCATATTCATGTACAAAGAAGCATTTAACCAACGAGGTAGATATCTGGATTAATCACTTAAGACCTTCATCAGAGCATTTAGGGTGGACACCCAACGAGGTGGATATTCTCAGTCACTTAAGGCCCATTTTAACATATTTAATAAGGGTGGATTCTCATGATCTCTTATGACCCTAAGGCAGAGCGTAGCCACTTAAGACCCTGTCCTAATACATCAATGTTCTTAAGTATATATTCTCACAAGTAATATGAGAAGTAATATCTCGCCACTTAGTACCGATTTAGGGTAGGCCTGCATATAGCCATTTAAGATCCCTCCGACGGATGCCTCATGTTGCTACTTAACTGATATTACTGTAGAACACCTATACCGCTTAAGACTTCCCTTAGGCAGTTGGTGAATTAAATAGCATGCTACATCCAATGTATAACAACTATGTCCCTAGGTTAGCCCTCACAAGGACACTAGAGGAAGTGGACATTCCTGTAAACAACCCTACACTGTTATTGCCATGTCTCAACCACTTTCAGAGAAGGTGGACCAATAGACTTACTTCGAATCTAATAAGGAAGGGCCCTATGACTTTGGTCCATATCCAAGGAATAAACCTTCAGAGTGATCCTAGTCCTATCCACTTAAGACCCAAACTAGATAAGAAGAGGGTCAGCTACTTAAGACCTACTTAAGGTGTTGTAAATCTACCTATTTACACACATAATAGGTATATATATGCACACACTAGACCTCTCACATTAAACCATCTACCTGTAGATGCTGGATATGTTGGGCTATCCTGGGTAGACTTCTACTACAAGTGGGCTTAACCTCGTTTCATAGTGTATCAATTTAAATGGTCCATGACACCCAGAACTCTCACATTAGCCAGGCTCACTTGTGGTCGCTGGATTTGTCGGTCGATTCCCAACAGACTTCTACCAAGAATGACGACTAACCTCGTGTCTGTGAGTCATTATTTAATATATAGATAAGCCATTTTATACACACAAAAAAAAATTCATATGGGGACATTTCAAATTCTAACCTTATTGTAATCGTGTTTATTACGTCATTAATATGTTGATTACGTTAATTACGCTATATAATTAGATATTTAATATGTACAATAAACGCTAGTTTTCATATGAACGAAAAAAATGTTTTAACGGGGAAATTGTCAATTTGGTCTACAATCAAGGCATACAAGTTAATTTCCACATCAGACCGCTAAATACATGGCATAATGGCATAATTAATGATAGCAGTAATGGGAAAATACAACATAACAATCAAAACTTGCATCCTAGGCTTGTTAGAATAATTCAACCAATGATTTAAGAACAAGGTGTAAATTTCTTACATTATATATACATATATACACATATATATACATAGACCTTTATTTAATCTAATTTTCTCTTTTCTATGCTGTGCATAAAAACGTTAATATTTGATTTGTTTCAAATCTGAATACGTTCGAATTATTCATTTAGAATGAAAATCCAAACCTATTCAAATAATAAAATTAAATCAAATTTGAACCTCTTTACATCACAAACACTTCTAGACAAATAGGATAAATCAAATCGAATACAAGTAAATCACCCCAGACGTTCTTCATCCACAACTCAAACAAATTCACAAACCCAACATTTATTGACAATTCTTGTGAAACATATATAAAAATAGGAGATTTGGGGATTTTACTGTTTGATATTATCGTTAATCCAAATCTCCCTAGGCATACTAATTCATATATAAGTCTACAAATGTAGAATATGCCTAAACAATTACTATTTCCATTCATAGTGATTTGACTATACGGAAATGTCGTGGATATGATGATGTTTGCCTATTTGATGCACACTCCAATCCCTAGATATATATATATAATGAAGAATTAAAGAGTTAGAATTATTATATATAAAAATCTTATGATTCCAGATTTAGAACTTATGCAAATCCTACAGGAAAAGGGATTATAAAAGAAAAATAGATTTTAAAAGAGGAAGAAGAAAACCTATTATAAATTTCTCTGGATTTAATGGCAGAGAGGATGCTGGGAAGGAGAAGGAGGCTAGGTTTAGGTCTGAGGTGTAGGGTGTTATTTATAGGGGTGTGTGTGTGTGTATGTGAATAATAGCCATAGCATTATTTAGATTAAATCCTGGCTATTTAAATTTATAAACTAACACGAAAACTTGAACAAAGCCAGGCCTCACTGGGCACGAGCCGCGCTAGGTGGTCGACCGCTCCCCTAGAAGGGTGGTCGACCTTCTGGTCGCAGATTTTCCTAGTGAACTCATATGAGGGCTAAAAAGATTTTATTAAATAACATTTATTGATTCAATTTATTCTTTTAAATGCTATTCTTGTCCCTATATGTATACTTATATGTACACATAAATTCAAATCGAATGGAATATCCCACTCACTCATTTATTGGTCATATATTATTCCATATATTTTTTAGGGATTGCGAAAAGCATTGTTAAGGCAAAACAAACACAAGAGGGGGGTGAATAGTGTTTTTGAGAATTTAAACAAAATGTAAAACTTTTGTGATAAACTATATGAATCAAACACCACAGAAACAATCATAGACACATAATCAAACACGGATGCAAAATAAATAGAAATAAAAATGCAGAAAAGGAAAGAACACACCGGATTTTATACTGGTTCGGATTGCTCCTACGTCCAGTCCTGCACAACGCTGGATTGCGTAGAGTTTTACTACTATATCAATAGTCAAGTACACCCCTTGATTTCACGGCTACAGGGTTAACACCGCTCCCGTTCCTTGATTTCACGGCAACAAGGAAAACACGCACTTCGTTCCTTGATTTCATGGCTATAAGGAAAACACCGATTCCCAAACACTTCCTAAACAATAACAAACAGCCCTATAACTCTTCGGTGGCACTTGATTCAGAGAGTAATGAGTAGACAGTCCAGAGAGAAGAAGATTAGTGAAAACATAATTGAATTTGGCAGAGTATAGGTATAGGAATAATAAAAATGATGAGAAATAATGGTGTAATGAAAGAGTGTGAAAGTGGAGAAGGAGTGATTAAAAATTCGAAATCAAGTCCTTTTTATAGTGTGTGAAAGGATGCAACGTTCCAGAAGTGTCACCAATAGCGAAAAGGCACTTCCTTTCAAATTTGAAAAATTGACAGTTATATGTCGACATGGTGTTTTCTTTATGTCGACATATACCCAGTATAATTTTGATTTTTGAATATTTTCAAAGTGTTTTGATATAAATATAATTTTGTAAATTCTTGAATTAGAATATAGTGTTATAAATTAATATTATAAAGTAGGAAATCATATGAAAATATAAATATAAACTATATAAACATATTTATAAAATTTTAATGTTCAAAACTATATAAATATAAAACGTAAAAATATAAATGTATAAAACTTATAAACCTTGAACTTGAAAATAAAATTAAAGAAAGAAGGAAAAAAATAGAAAAAATAGAAAATAGAATAGAGAGGATTGAAGATATAATTTTGAAACAGAATTTGAAATTTGAATTTGAACCTGGAGTGCTATTTAGAGTCTTACATAATCTGGACTCTATAACTATATCAGTCTTGAATTCTTGAACTCTTGAAATCTTGAATACTCATGAGTCTTGAAATATCTCTGAACTCTGAATCTCTAATATCTTTAAAATTGTACAATCTTTCGTAATAATTCCTATATATAAATCCTGCATATGTGTGTTTATATATATATATATATATATATATATATATATATATATATTCTAGACAAAAGCGTTAGTATATATTTTATAATCAATTAATATTGAAATAAGGTTTTTGTCATCAAAACTCCGTTCTCCGACAATCTCCCCATTTTTGATGATGATAACCTTCCCCTTTTTGAAGAAGACAACCTTAGTTTATAAAATATCATACCTATATATACATGTTGATGATGATCCTTCAAATAATCGCCCTGCCTATATGAGTCCTATAAACTATGTCTATATTTTATAATTTCTCCCCCTTCGGCATTATCAAAAAGAAATTCTAAAACTACTCCCCTGAAATCGTAAAACTCTCTAAATAAAAAACATATAATTAACTAAGTAACTTCTAATTCAAAGTAGAATACTCCACCTATGTGGCGACCCAAATTTCCCTGTTAAGGAAAGCCCAGATTGCTTCGAGAACAAGACAAATCAGAACACAAACAGAAGAACATTTCATTGCTTATTACAACAATTCCATCAGAACACACGAATATAACAGAGTATGAATAAATATTATACATCAGAAAAATATCAGAGATTTAAATTACATTTAAATACATAACAGCAGAAAATTAACACAAAACACAACTGAAAGAAATATGCGGATACAGAGCTTTCCGAATATCACTTCAGCTGTAAACCAGGATCTTATGAATATAATATCTGCAAAACCCAACCACTAGCTGCCCATGTGGAAAATAGGGACACCCAGAGTTTAGGTTAAAACAATAAACTCCAGGTCAGTCATATGACTAGTGTGAGAACTAAAATAGTTTTTAATTTGATTTTAAAGCTAGGTAATTCAAGGGTCCACGTCGTATAACACGGAATGGGTTTACCCCATAGAACACCGGTGCGTAAAACAATAACTCAATGCTAATTAAAGAACAATGAAGCTATTATAAGACCCAGGTCCCATCACACAATGCAATGCAAGCCGGAGGATAGGGTTTTACCTTATAATAGCCAAATAATGCTTGGTATGAAAAATTTAATCTTTTATTATTACTATAAGTGAAGAAATCAACTTTAAATATAAATGTATCAATCATAGACGGCATGGGTACCATATATCATGTCGTCATACTAGTTCTACAATTAAAACCGCAAAATGTCGTATTGGAAAGTTGGATTTCCATCATGGTGGCTCCTGATCCGAAAGATCGATCGCGTAGTGCAATCCACAACGTCTTACATCCCAGCGAGAGAAAACACTGTAGTGCACATCCGCACTTTTGGGAAATCAAGTATCACTGCGGCTTACGTCCCGGCGAGAGAAAACACCGCTTACTCTATCTCTCTGGAAATCGGGGGGAGGGGGGTGCCCTATCCCTCTTAAGCGTGGGGCGACAACACTCAGGTCATCTCATTCGACTGAATCCATGACAACCCATAGGGTGTCTATCCTCATCTCAAAAGCATACTGATCTAACCATCAGTTTACCACCATACCGGTGTGTGAGGCTCGTGAATTAACGCTACAGAAAGCCGTGCTATATTAAAGCTGTGCATTGATCATCAACCACAAGATTCTGCTTTTCAACAGAAGCCTTGATCATTTGCCACTTAGGCCTTCCACATAGGAAATTTGCGCCATGCGACTGATGTCTATCGATATACAACCTCTGATCCCGTACGTCTCATAGAAGGGTGAAGTAAGGGAATAAATTCCCCTTCACCAGGCAGATGTATATTTAATAGAGACCAATCAGCACAGAATAAAATCCAATGTCAGGCACACCATCCATTCACAAGTCCGTTCTAGGTCTGAACGAAACCAGAGGCACCTTATTCCTCGTCCCGTATGTCCAATACAGGAGAGAGGCCCTCGCATATCCATACAATCAACATGTACGTCCGGACGGCTACCACTTTAGCCCCCTTCAAGGTAGCTACTCCAATCGTGAGCATCAGTATCACCCATCCATTCGATGTGAAGATCGCCGGTCTTGCACCATCTTCAATCTCTTCGACTTATCATCGAACCAGTTATTCAGAATTGGTATAAACCTGGCCTTTCCGAATAACTCGTGTATCTTATAATCAAGTGGTATAATAACACATCATACGCCTCATTCCAATCCAGAATATTCTTTTATTCAAATATTCTTTTCCTTTAGGAAAGGTTCCCATTAATTTTATTAAAGATAAATTATTTTAAATTTATTCTTTAATCTTCCTTTGGATAACAAACCATATTAAGGTTTTCCAAACTAGTCGGGATTAGCGAACTACACCGAAGTAATCATTTATTTTATTTCCCAATCCCAACCTATTCATCCCATATTGCAAAACTGGTAATATTCCATATCTAACACCACGGTGTTATCGGTAAATATTAATTACCATTTCACGTTCAAATCTAATTAAAGATTTAATTATCACTTGGAGCAAAACTGGTGATACTCCATTCTCGATCATTTTCTTGAATTGATAATTTTAATTATCACATTCACTTTTCAATCTAATCAAAGATTCATTAAAACTCCATTTCATTTTAAACTTCCCAAAAATCAATATTAATGATTATTCAAAGCTAAGAAATTAATCTTATCTTTAACTGGGTTAAAGAACCAATGTCATTTAAAACACGGTTCACGATAAACCAAAAATTACATTCCATTCCATCAACCTCTAACCGTAAATTAGTAAGAGAACAATTCCTTAAGTATTAACCCCGAAGACTGAAACCAACATCAGATCGATACCCAGGAAACCATTTAACTTAGCTAATCTCCAGTTAGTTTCTAATTTACTTAACTCCATTGGGTTTAAGAACGATATATCGGCTTATATTCAATATCAAATTCTGAAATCAACAAATACTGTATTGGAATAATGATATATATTTCTTCCAAATTCCTCCACAATGTCCGTATAATCACGGAATCCAATATCGAAATATTCCGAAGATAATTTCAATTCATATCCATTCCAATTCATATGTTGGAAATTCCGGTTATTTTTAAACCCATTTCAAATCCAATTTATTTATTTAAAAATATTGGATGGATTATAAATCTAGTTCATTTCGATAAAAATATATTTTTATCTTTTCAAATATGGGATTTTTCATCCCAATTCTTTCCAAATCATTTATTATGATTTTACACAAATTATTAATATTTCTAATAATTTTATCAAGGCCCTTACAGTCGATTTCTATAAACGGTCATCGAACCGCTGCAACGACCTTTTCTGAAATTGATTTGGACTTATTTCCAAATCCAAACGTTAGATGTCAAATCTACTATACTCATTGGAAAGCTTTTTTCGATACGAACCCAACAGTTCCGATTTTAGGAGAATCCGATGGTTGGATCTCTCGTAACGTCCATTTGAAGTTAATGGTTGAAATTCGCGACGGTCGCTGCGCGACGCGTTCTATTCAGGCCATTATAACATATATAATATATATATTATATATATTTCATCGGTTTCCATTTAAAACGAATTTCATAAATTGTTTTAAATTCGTTTTAAAAACGATTTCCATTTCCATTTCAATTTCAAATCAAAATTGAATTTTCCCTTATAAATTCATTTTAAATTCATTTCAAAACGATTTCAATTCAAATCGATTTCACTTCAATTTCAATTCGTCTTAAATTCATTTCAATTCTATTTTCAAATTCAAATCTAAATTGAATATTCCATATATATATATATTCATTTTAAATTCATTTCAAATCGATTTCAATTCAATTTCAATTCTATTTTCAAATTCAAATCCAATTTGAACATTCCATATATATTCGTTTCAAATTCATTTCAAATCGATTTCAATTCAATTTCAGTTCTATTTTCAAATTCAAATCCAGTTTGAATATTCCATATCATTTCAATATTAAAATGATAATATTTTCAAAATATCAGATTTTGAAATCACTTTTCGATATTCATTATAAAATCAATAAAACCGACAAAATTCCCGTTCATGTTAAAATTGCATTTAACTACTTAATATGGCTTCACATTTCAATATTCACTGAATATTATTTTAAAATATTCGTTAATTCTGAACTGGAATCAGACTCCATCAATTACCATATAATTTTATTTATATGGATTTCAACATCATATATATATATATACAACAATAATGATCAGCAATCATTAAAAATTCAAACAACATTCAGAGTGCATTCTACAATTGTATAAGCATTAAAATAAATAAATAACGTTTATATAGTCCGTCAACCCATCGATTGACATATCACTAATTACTGGGATCAGTGTATGTCAAATATTGTTCCAATACCCGTGTGGGTTTTCAAAAAACAAATACTCTTTATTATTTGTGCAGTTGGGCGATGTGCAAAATTTATCGTCCGAATCCATATCAGTCAAATCAGTGTACATAAACAAACCGTCCGGTTTGTAAATGAATATTTATTTTATTATGAATATTTATTTGATTTATATACACGTTAAAAATTGTATTTTTAACAATAATATATTTTATTTCACACATGAATGTTTTATTATCCATTTCACATCAAAAACAAAAACAAAATTCACAACATATCATAATCAAACAAGTCGCCCATCGTCTGTGGATGACGGTGTCGGGTGCTGCTAAGTACCATTTGCATCCTAGTATATACTTTTAACTTGAAATTAAATTTAAAGTGAGAAGTTCTCACCTTCCTTTTGGCTTCGCCTAAAATTGTAGCGAGCTCTAAAAATTCTCCGGTCTCTTCTAGAATGTAGAAGACGATGCCACGGTCCCGGTGTCTCTTGTTTCACTGGATTTCGACCACATAGCAAAAAGATATAATTTTTATAAGTTAAATCAACTTTGCGATGGTTTTAAACTGTTGAAAGCCATTTAAATTAAAACCCCCATTCCTCTCAGCAGTTCATTCAAACCTAGGTTTGAATTTTGCGATCAATCCATGAAGCGATGGGACAATCGACTTGTACAGCGTCAAGGAGCTAGGGGTGGCTCGCGCAACCGTGGTGGTGGGGCCCAACTTGCGGCGGCGGCGGTGGAGTAAATTGGCGGTGAACGCCCGAACTTCTAGAGCACGATCCGGATGAAATACTCAATGAAAAAAACCAATCTTTATATGGATTTGAAGATGTTGGGGAGATCTACAAAAACCATAACCAGGGCATGACATTAAGTTTCAAAAATTAAAGAATAATTAATTTTTAGAAGAAGAATTAAGGAAAACAGGTTATGCCATTGCGTTTGTCTCGAAATTCTGTTTGGAATAGAGTCCAAGTTTGCATAAATCGGACTCCATATGAATAAGTTATGGCTTTTAGAAGTTTCAGCAAATTCAAATTCGAATTCAAAGCTTCAAAATTGCAGAGGCAAACTAGGCAGGAAAATTCCTGCCCAAGGACCCAGGTCAACCAGGGGTCGACCAGGATGTCGACTTCGGGGTCAACCTGGGTGCATAGATCGACCTGGGGGTCGACCTCCCCCCATATTTCCAGATCCGAACTATGACGAATTTCTGGCTACATGGCGACTCCTGATTTGTCCGATGCCGATTTTTGATGTGTTGGACGGACTTGATGGCTTCTATGATGATATAAGGGCTCTAAAACACTCTCTACACTTATAAAAGAGTTCCTAGACCTAAGGTTTCTCCACACAAATTCTTTGAGGCGTCTGCATGTTGTTTCTCTCTATTCTGGCCTCAACTATTAAAATAAATCTTATTCTCTACTAAAACAAGTTATAATTCTTCAAATTGGAGATTCAAATCAAGTTAAAGCTTCAAGAAGGGAATCAAAGGCTAATTCAACGACTTCAAGCAACGTCACGCGAATCATAGAAAATTGCCACAACGCTATCTCATTATCCTTTTCTAAACTGATCACTGTAAGTTCGGTTATTCTTTAGATTTGAACATGTAATTGGAATCATGAATGTAATAAATCAAAATATAGAACTGTACGTATTTCCAAGTTAAATATCTTTGATTCATGATAATGTCAAATCTAAAGTTATCTATGCCTTTGGATATGATTTATGACTATGACTATGAGACTTTTGCCTAAGACTATGACTATGAAACTGTTGCCAATGAAGCTATTGCCTATGTCTATGACTATGACTATGAGACTTTTGCCTAAGACTATGACCATGAAACTGTTTCCTATGAAACTGTTGCCTATGACTATGATTCATGACTATGAGACTGTGTCCCACGACTATGATTCATGACTATGAGACTATTGCCTATGAAATTGATTAAGAAACTATTGTGATTATTCGCCCATGACTATTGTGGTTAATTGCCTATAACTATTGTAGTTAGTTGCTTATGCCTATTCCCGTTGTTACAATTAACCAATCATGTTGTACCTTGAACTGGCATTATGTTGGACCAAATCACCTATGCTTATTCTCTTAATTATGTTGGATCTCATATTTAGTGTGTAACTTGGCTAGTTTATTCCTATTCACTGTTATGTACATCGAACCTATTGGAGCCATTATTTTTGTATTTGGTTCATTATTGCATGCCTATTCTTTTATATCAATTCTTGTGCTTATCCCCTATTCCTTTTGTTAGTGCCATTTCATGAGTACTTAGAAAACTTGTGAAATCATGTTATACGTACGATTATGACATGGGGATTGGGCGTAGCTTAATTAAGTTAATTTGGCATAATAAACATGTTGGCATAATCTGAATTGGCTATAATAGTGAATAATTTACATGCATATTAGACTTGGGCATAAATGATAAATTTTTAATTGGCTGTAAAGTATGTAATTGGCATGTAAACCAAGTTTTGGACATAAACGGTAAACTAGAATATTAAATCTAGTTTTGACATGAACTGTAAATTGGAATATTAATCTAGATTGGGCATGAACTATAATTGGGAATATTAAATCTAAATTGGTATAAACTACAAGTTGGTTTAATTGATAGGTAAATCAAGTTTTGGGCATAGAATATAAGTATGTTAATTGGCATGACAAATGAATTTGATCTAGGCTAAATTGATTTATGGAAAATTTACATGAATAGTAAATATGTAAATTAGAGAAGAGGAAAATGCCTAACCCGAGGTTAGATTGAGTTGTGGTGTAAAACTGCCCGGAACCGCCCGGCACATCCAGTAACCACAACAACACCTATCTAATGTGAGAGGTTAGTGTATCATGCCCAAGAAAACCCGTGGTTAGATTGATTTATGATGTAAAACTGCCCGGAACCGCCTAGCATATCTAGTAACCACAACAACACCTATCTAATGTGAGAGGTTGGGGCATTAATAAATTAATTAATGCTAATGACACATGCTAAGTATGGGAGGATTAGGTTAATAACACTTAACCAATGGAACATGAATGGGTAGGGTTAAGTAATAAGGAACACTTAACCAATGGAACATGAATGGGTAGGGTTAAGTAATAAGAAACGCTTAACCAATGTAACATGACATGTGGTTGAGTTAAGTTAACTCGACTGGATTGATAACACTTAACCAACATAACCTGATGAATGAGTGGGGATAAGTTAATGGGAAACACTTAACCAATACAACATGATGAACGAGAAGGGATAAGTAGATAATGAGAAAGGAAACTAAGTAGTAAACCTAGTTAAGAGAACTAAGTAGTAAACCTTAGTCAAGAAAGTTGAGTACAACACGAGGAGGAGCGAACGTCCATCTGATCAAGTAGAAGGCTCCAACGAACTAGGTCACGAAGAATGCGGCTTCGAGGGGACGTGAGGATACTCTTGTTATCCCTCTGCGAAGTTGCAGATGATCCTCCTGGGCTCACAGAGGTTAAGGTCTGCATTAGAATAGCCAAGGGTATGCCTTGGTTGCAATATGAGCAACCTAAAGACTAGGATGGGTCAGCGTGCGGCAGCGATATCGTATTTAGCCATGTGATAGCACGTCGTCGTCTACCTTCCATCTTGGGTCAATCATGATACGCAAGTGGAAAGGCAGAGAACTCCAAAAGACCATATACGTTGCTATCTAGTTTTGGGTGAGGTTGGCCAATAGGTTGGTGGGGGCATAGAGGGCCTACGTACAGTTCTCATTCTTGATTTTCTTGGGTGCCTTTCATTAGTTGAGGGAGGGGTCAAGTGGGACCATAGCCACTATAAAAATAGACCTTAGCATCTGCATCGAAAAATAACTTAAAGCTCCCGACCGAGTTCCGTGTTTCTTGATTAGCCCTGCCACGAGACTCGGGCCGCAAATATAGAGGACATGTGCAACTAGACATCGATAACGATTCACGACACGTATGTGGGGAGGGTCTAGGAAACATATATCACCCTGGGTGGTGTTTCCTAGACTGGGGGCATTGTTCGATAGGTAGCATAATCCCTAGTTGGACCTAGGTCGCGTAAACCCTGAATCGGAGAAGCGTTAATAGGTAGCATAAACCCCAGTGGCCCTGGGTAGCGTAAACCCTGGTTGAATCTAGGAAGCGCTTGATAAAAAACCCTAGATTAGATCTAGGTAATAAATGGAATCCCCATAATAGATGTACACCTGAAGGCAACCACAATTACGGGGATTGTGATCATGTTATCATATGATCATTTTATATAGATTACTAGTTTGGACACTAGTTAGGTATGGCAGAGATATAGAAATCTGTATAACAGGGTAGTCATGAAGCAGAGAAGGAGTAGAAGCGCATTCAGTTTATCAGTATATTCAGTTTATCAGTATATCCAGTTTATCTGTACATTCAGTTTATCTTGCCTTATCATATCTCATGCTTATCCCATGTTATCTTGTTACCATGGTTTAGTCGTATATTTAGTTTATTCATGTCATGACCCTTTTCCTCATTTAAATGCTTAGAATCACTGAGCTTACCAGACTTATGTCAGACCTAGTTTGTTTTTGCCTCTTTTCTTTCGTTCCCCCCTAAGGTAGTCAAAGAGGGAATATCTCAGCTTAATTTGGACCATATCTCCTTCCAAGCTTGAAGATTAGTCGAAGTTTTGCTTGGATTCTCTTTTCCATTACTATGGCTAGCTCATGCTTTATTTGGGGAATATTACTTTCAGTTTATGCTTCTTTACTTTGTTTAATAAGACAGGTGGTTTGTTATACTGAGTATTGTTGTTTTGAAATTGGAAACAATCTTTGTACAAGCTGTTTTATCAATGAAGTAAAGTTTTATTTATTTTCCGTTGCTTCATTTATCTGTCTTGTGATTTATCTGTGTCTTTTACCAAAAATTCTCCACCAAAGTTAAGGCATTCCCTTTGTGAGTGACCTTAACGGAGGTGGGGTGTTTCACTTGGTATCAGAGCTGAAGGCTACCATATCAGATAAAAGATTTAAAAAAATATTTTCAAAACGATTTTAAAAGAAGCATTATCAAAAGAAATTTTTTGTTTTAAAGGCATATTCCCCAAAGCCATATGCACTATCTTTTGATCCTCCATTTGAATCCTTGTCTTCTTCTTTCCTGAGTCTCCGGTGCTCCTGGCTTTCTGGGAGGTAAGTTCATCGCGGCATGGTTCCGTAGTCTTGATGAGACTGCGACACCAGTCAAAAGGGCGCAGAAGTGCCCAACCTCCATCTATAGCCGCAGTAGTTTCACCTACGACTAATTTTCTTTCAAGCTTTATCGGGTTTTTTGTGCGATGGAGGAAGCTTTCGAGAGACTTGTCAACATGCTACATAAGGATGGTAAAGACGAGAATGAGGGAGTTTGGCTAAGGAGCACAACCCTAGGGTGAGAAACTCATGGATATGGGCTTGGTTCACAAAGGGGGAAGGAATAGTAAAACCTACGACAAGAATAAGTATCTTTATTATGGTATAATGGGTCATATAATCAAGGGCAAGAGCAAAGGACAGGATTTTCAGGAGGGCAAGTAAATGCTGTAACGTCCCGCATTTTTGTTGGTTTATATTTGAATATTTAAATCAGTTTAAATATTGAATTCATGGATTTATATATTAATCAAAACAAAGTTGAACATATAAAAATATATATATATATATATATATTATATATAATCGAGCCCGTAATATCGCGGCAGTTCGTAATTTAACGTTCTGAACTTCAACTGAGTGTACAGGGTTCGTTTTAAATCGGATTTCTATGAAACAAGAAATGCTGGAATCTGTTTAACTATATTTTTCTATCGGAAGTGGAAAATGGAGATTTCGTCGTATAGATTGCAAGATATGTCCAAATCAAATATTCAGAAAGTCGCTATAGAGTCGTTTATCGACCGAAACGGTTTATTTGAAATAACTAGATATCAGATTCGAATTTGGACAGGGTTCTTTTGAGGCGCAGCGATAATTTAATTTTTAGAATTTTATTGTAATTTTTAATAAATTAAATAAGCAACTTTTATTTGGAGTATTGTGCACCCTGTATCGATATTTTGGGGTTTCACAATATAAGTCAACCTACCGATATTATTACATATTTGTGATCGTGGCAGATTGCTGGTCGCGACGATATATTTATTTCTGTCAACAACAAGTCGTGTGTGAACAGAGTTTTATATAGTGGGTTACGTCCAATTCTAAAACTAAATATCTCACTTTCTGTAAAAACTAAGTACGAAGCGTCCCTTCCTACAATAGCCTAACCATGCTCAACGTACATGCTATAAGGGAAAGTCTCCGCCTAAATCTATCCAACCATACTCAACATACATGCTGGAAAGATTTGCATCATGCTAGTATTAATAATGAAAGTGACGGAAGCCATGCTGCCTACAAGACTAAACATTTCTTTTTTCAAAACCTAGCAGCGAAAATTCAGGAAACATACAAACAAAAAGACCATACTCCTAAAACTTGCATATCTATATATTTATATATACCTTCAAGATTAAGTTTTCCCTCGTACATAAGTGTTGATAGAACAACACATCGTGCATACCACTTGCACTTTGAAAATACACACTACTTAGAAACTAAAGCCTACTGATGATGCCGCCCTTTCATTCGGATTTACACATGGCTACTTTAATAGGGGTATTGCCTACCGTTAAAAGGTCTCCTCCCATCCTTCCCTATATATACACCTTCTTCTCGTCCATCTCGGAAAAACAAACCGAAAATAAGTAGAAAACCAGATCTAGAAAAATATATAGCGTGAGAGCCAAGAGGTTTTAGTGCATGTACGAGGAGAGTTGCGCTAAAGTTGTGCGGGATATGGACGTGAGGAGTTTTTAAGGCATTGGACGAGGTAAAGCTGTGCGTGGTTGTTGATGATGTGCAGAAGAAGAGATCGTGAAGGGGGGTTCGAACTCATTTGGTGATGGAAGAGTGTTATCCCTGCTTTGAAAATGACAAAGGAGGGAGAGCGTGTAGTAATGGTGATGAAGCGGGTTGTCAGTGGCACGGTTTTGGTACAGGTATGGAAACGTGCATGTTTTTGGGAGAGAAGGGAATGGGAAGGTCACATGTGTAGCAAGGAGGTGAACGGTTTTGGCATGGGTAGAAACTCACGTGTGCGTGGCTAAGGAAAGAACATGAGGCGTCGGGCATGCATGGAAGTGGAGTCGTTTGGACGATGGAGCAAAACTGTAAATAAAAAGGAAAAATATGGAAATTGGAGAAGTAGAAGAAAATACTTGGAGATGCTTTGTTCGAAGGAAATGCGACAGTCAGGTGATGACCTGACAGCAGGCGGTGGAGTGTTCATCTATATAGAAGGGGTCTGTTTCGAAATGAAGTGGAAACCGTCAGTATACAGTGTTTTATATAGTTAGTCAAGCAGTGGGGACTCACGTATTTTCAAGCAAGCAAGAAGCGTTGACGATGAGCAAAAGTAAACGAGCAATATTAGCGAACAGTATTAGAAATGGGGAAATGTTTATTCCCTAGAACCTGCGGTGGCATCGGAATGGAACTGAAGTTTCGACATGGACGGAATGTTGATGAAGTGAAGTGAGAGCTCGCGTTTTAACTAGCAGGTTCAGGAAATACAAATGGAGCGAGCAGGTTGGATTGTTTGGGCCGGTGATTAACAGAGTCACAAACGGTCTGATCTGGTGTACCGACGCAAAACGTTATTTAACGGTTAACGCGCGAAGGTGAGTAAAATCACTAACTCTGATCTATTTTAAAATATTTTAATTATATTTTAATGTTGTTTGAATGCTGTGTGAGGGTCGATTAGGTAGATTGCAATTAATTTGGTCGAATATTATATACCGTTACATATGTACACATCATCGATTGGACACTGATTCCACCGATTAGAATGTCCCCTAGTATAGAGTTAGTGTAAATTGTGTTGACTGACATCTGTGGATGCGGAAACCGGTTGGACGAATCTGACCGGATGCCTTGATAATTATATGTACTGTTTGTTTTGTATGAACCCGAATTATATTTAAAACCCCATGTGAATATTGATGTTGAACGGAAAATTCAACATCTGTTTCGATAAATCAATAAACGATATCAATTTAAAAAGTGATAACAGTCGACCGTAAAACCATCGTTTTGTTAAGGAGTTGATTGGCCGTCAGGCAAATCAACGAGGTTAATTATAAAAATTTTATTTTTAAAATTAAAAGAAGATTTAAATTTATAATAGAAGTTCTATTTTAAACCAGTATTTTAGAGTTCCTTTCTATAAAATAAATAAAAACGATTTGTTGATATTTAAATAAGTTTATAAAGCAGAAATTATCCAACGATTAAATATTTGGAAAATTATATTTAAGATAAACAATTTTAGAAATATTATTAGATTTATTATATTAATCTAATGAGAAGTAATTAAGATCAGTTAACGAATTTACTGATGAAATGAAGTTGATTTAATCAACTGTTATTGGGAAAATGATTATTAGATTAATTGGGCTTTAATTAGTCTAATGAAAACAGTTTAGAAATAAATGAGATTTAATCACCTTTTAATTTAAGAAGTTATCAATAGAACTATGGAATAGAGTAAGCGAAAAGTAATGTGGAATATAAATAATCGTAAAACAACCGAGTTCAAAATAAAGATGTGGTATTATAAAACCATATTCCAAAATAAAACAAGGAAATAGGATTTGATGTATATTATAAGTAATAAGGAGTTTAGAGTTACGAACGTATATCTGTTCTAAGATAAGAACGTTGTCGATCAAGGTCTAAGAGGTAAATAGAATACCCCAACTTGAACGGCTTCACTATTATCGAGGAACAATAACAGTTGTAACGGAAAGAGATGTCAAGATGTGTATAAAAGGAATACGGCAGCGTATTGCCAGTCTTAGAATTATAGCGATAAAATAACGTTGTTGATAAGATAAGTGTGACTGTTATGTCAAGATTAGTTATAACAAAGAATATTACAGCGTATGACAAGTTGAACTATAGCAATAAAATAACGCTGTTGATAAGGTAAGTGTGACTGTAATTAGTTATAAGGAGAATATTACAGCGTATGACAAGTTTAGAACTATAGCGACAAATTAACTGTTGTTGATTTGACTTAAGCATGACTTTTATATATAGCAACACTTCCTAGGAAATGTAACAGTTTGGTTTGAAATCCACTTATTCTAGAGTAATAAGTAACGACGTTTGTTCAAAGAAATATAAAAAAGTGTTTAGAAAAAGAATTGGGGAATCATATTAGAAACTGATGACAGCATTTCGATGTTCGAAATGTGATTAGAATTAAACCGTTAGGATTTGTAACTAGAATTCGACGATGTCGAATGTATTAAAAGTAAACTATTTTTAGGGATTATAATCTGATAGAATAATTAACATTTAGTTTAAACAAATAAATGTTAATAGGATAGGAGTCAGTATTTAGTTATAAACTTGATATCGATTAGATAAGAAGTTGACTTAGAGACAGAGTTTATAAATTGGAATAGGAGTGAAAAAGTATGAAAGAGATTTCGGTAAACAAGATAAGGGAGATTATTATGTGAATAAAGAGTTATATTATCAAGGTGTTCAGATTTCTATAATAAGGGATGGTATTCACATTTCAAAATGAACAATGTTTTAAAAGTAAACGTGGGACCGATTAAAAGGTTAAAATGAAATTGGAAATATTTTCCAATATAATTAGGGTAGTTTATCCAAGTATAGAAATAAAGATTGTGAAAAATGGATCGGACATTGATAACGTATATTTTCTGGAACGTGAGAAAATAAGAACTGGAAATGTTTTCCAAGAAGTGTAAAAAGGCTAAAATGGGATTTGAGGAATATCTGGTAAGGTATTGGAACTCGAATAATAAAACAAATGTTAAATAAAAGTGTCCGTGGTTGTGTGATGTTAGTTATACATTATAATGGATGTTGTTTTAACTCCGATAGTTAAATAACCGACTATCGAAGTGTTTTGACCATCGTTGTCAATACGGAGAGACCGGTTGGGTTATTACCCGAAAACCGCTCCGTATAGGCATAATCGTTGCGAATTAGATATGCTGAAGATAATTGAAGACGGAGTTAAATGCAAGGATCGTCCAGTTATAGGATGGTGTGTTTTTGTTTGTCCAATCCTAGGACAACTTGTATGGACGAGTGTCTGACAGAGTATTTCCAACGGTCATGCCGTTGATTTTACGAATATACCAAGTTGGTGGGGAGAAGATAACTTCTCTTTATTCTACACCCAGTGTGCATTTGTGTAATCAATGTGTGATTACGGATTTGACGATGTGACATTCAAAGTGAATGGTTATCAGATGATCTGAAAATAGATGTAGCCTCTAGCCTCACAACCGAGAATGACAGAAGTTGGGCTAGGCAGCATGGCTAGTTGGGTCATCACCAAGCAGGGTGTATTGTCACCGATCTAGAGAAAATTCATATATATACTTCTTTTCGATTCTGTATCTTCGGATTGACGGTTGGATGGCCTACAACCGTGGTGGCAATATATTCGCGACACTCAAGCTAAATGAGTGAGCGGTCATGTGTGGCCGGGTTGCAAGACGTTCTTGTTGAACCCTGAGTGTATCCCCTCTAGAGTACACTATTCATAAGGTGCTCCCATACCTTATCTGTTGGAATCTATTCTCCGATAAGCGCCTTGCGATTTATGATTTTATACTATATATGTGGAACGTGAGATGAAAGCGTTCCGCTACTTGGATATTTATTTGCTTAGACATTATCATAATATCACTGGTTTTGATATCAAAGTAATTTGGGTTATAGTAAGGTAAAAACCGTCCATGTTTATGTGTGGGCTGGTCTTACTATTATCCTTTTGTTGCAAAAGGATTTTCAAAGTTAAACGATATAGTTGGAATTTACTCACACCAGTCCCATGACAGACCCAGAGTTTATTTGTTTGTGTTTTCCCTAAACTCTTGGGTGCCCAAATTTGTACGGGCAGTCAAGTGTTTCAGGATTTTGCAGATTCACTTGGAGGAGCTAAAAGCAGGATGCTCCACTATTAGTTATTGAGAGATTATTTCCGCTGTGATGTATACCATGTATTATACTCTGATATGGTATGTATATATACAAACTCAGATTTGTATTTCAAACTTGTTATATAATAAAGATTATTATTCCACTGTGAGATTCGTGTTTTCTCTGATTCTGTTCAGTTGTGATCTTCTTCTTCTTCTATTCTATTAGTTCTATCTTTTCTATCTCATCTTCTAAATTCTTCTATTAATGTCTCAGTATTTTCGATGCTCGAGAAATTGACAGTGTATTTATGTTGATTTTCTGGGTCGAAAATCCCCGCCATTACAATTGGTATCAGAGCTGAAGGTTAAGTAATTACCTTGGCTCTGTGGCGTAACTCAACAGAGATGGGATTAGTAATGCCCTAGGTTGAGTATGAGTGTATATATATGAGCGCGTATGTGTAAATTAATATAAAAACTGTTTTATATTGTGTTGACTTGTCAGTCGAGTGGTCTATAAGTTCTGGTCGAAACAGTAATGCAAACTGCGTCGATAGGTGTTTCTAAACTCTTGAACAGAGTAATTCGACACAGTATGTTTTGAAAGAGGGTAAATAAAATAATTTACCCAAAGTATATTATGATATAAAAAGAAGTATGTATCTTGATATTAATATAATATATTGGATATGTGATCATTATTATGATCGAACATGATTATAATTGAGTTGGTTATATAAATTACCAATCGAAATATTATATAAGTATGATATGCAAAATCAGATGAGCTGAATTTGAATTAAAAGCTAGAATTGAAATAAAACTCTAGAAACTTGGAAAAGAATTGAAATTGAATTTGAATTAGATATAAGGGAATTTTAAAATCCTGGGAGATTTAAAAATTGTTTTCCAAATGATGTAAAAGATATTTTGAAGTGATTTTCAAAATGGAAGTGTTTTAAAATGAATTTTGAAAAGTAATATAGTATTGAACTCACTTCGATCACTAGAAAATAATTCTGATGATGCTGGCCACATCATCAGTGTCATTTTCGAGTTGTAGAGTGACGGATTACTACCAAAGATTTTGTTTGAATTATTGTGAGGAAACAAGTTGCTAGAAATTCAAATGTTTTGAATTACCATTATTATATGCAAATATATGATTTCGAACTGATTTGAAAAATCCCAGGAATTTGAACTCTGAAATAAAGGATTTAACTTATGGAGTTAAAATGGTAAAAGTGGAACTTAAAACTAAGTTAAATAATTTTGAATTGAATTGAAGGCAGTTAAGTAAAAATCGTGTTGGCGTAGAAATTAATTTGATGAAGGAATTGAATTTGTGAAATAAGAGTTTGAATAGAACTTAACTTGGTTGAAGAATTGGACTCAGATAGATAAAAGTTTGAAACCAAGAATGAAACGGGAGTTTGAAATGGTGTCGGCTTGGATATAAGTGAATTGGATTTGAAGATAAATTGATTGAAGATCAGTTGGAAATGTTTGGATATATGCTAGTTTAATAGCAGATGGCAGAGATAGAGTTGAATGCCCAACAAAGAAGGTACACGTTTATATACGAGTATGAGATTTTTTATGAGTCAGTTTGGGCAAGCTGTTTGGCCGTTTAATTTTCTTTTGGATTGGGGAAGGCCCGGAGTGGCAAGTTGTTTTAGTACCGAGTGGCCCGTGCAGAGGAGATGCTGGCGAGATTCTCTGAAAATTTAAGCTGTTAGGAAATTTTCAGAAAATTTGAAAATATTCGAAATAAGAAGGAATTAATATTTTAAATTGGAATTAATCAGTTCAGTTGAAGCTGAAATTATGAAGTAAAGAAAAAAAGAATTTTAACCTGTTTATAACAGAGATTGTAGCATTTTTCCTATCTTAGCAATTTCGAGGACGAAATTATTTTAAGGGGGAAGGACTGTAACGTCCCGCATTTTTATCGGTTTGTATTTGAATATTTAAATCAGTTTAAATATTGAATTCGTGGATTTATATATTAATCAAAACAAAGTTGGACGTATAAAAATATATATATATTATATATAATCGAGCCCGTAACATCGCGGTAGTTCGTAATTTAACGTTCTGAACTTCAACTGAGTGTACAGGGTTCGTTTTAAATCGGATTTCTATGAAACAAGAAATGCTGGAATCTGTTTATCTATATTTTTCTATCGGAAGTGGAAAATGGAGATTTCGTCGTATATATTGCAAGATATGTCCAAATCAAATATTCAGAAAGTCGCTATAGAGTCGTTTATCGACCGAAATGGTTTATTTGAAATAACTAGATATCAGATTCGAATTTGGACAGAGTTCTTTTGAGGCGCAGCGATAATTTAATTTTTAGAATTTTACTGTAATTTTTAATAAATTAAATAAGCAACTTTTATTTGGAGTATTGTGCACCCTGTATCGATATTTTAGGGTTTCACAATATAAGTCAACCTACCGATATTATTACATATTTGTAATCGTGGCAGATTGCTGGTCGCGACGATATATTTATTTCTGTCAACAACAAGTCGTGTGTGAACAGAGTTTTATATAGTGGGGTACGTCCAATTCTAAAACTAAATATCTCACTTTCTGTATATACTAAATACGAAGCGTTCCTTCCTACAATAGCCTAACCATGCTCAACGTACATGCTATAAGGGAAAGTCTCCGCCTAAATCTACCCAACCATACTCAACATACATGCTGAAAAGATTTGCGCCATGCTGGTATTAATAATGAAAGTGACGGAAGCCATGCTGCCTACAAGACTAAACATTTCTTTTTTCAAAACCTAGCAGCGAAAATTCAGGAAACGTACAAACAAAAAGACCATACTCCTAAGACCTGCATATCTATATATTTATATATACCTTCAAGATTAAGTTTTCCCTCGTACATAAGTGTTGACAGAACAACACATCGTGCATACCACTTGCACTTTGAAAATACACTCTACTTAGAAACTAAAGCCTACTGATGATGCCACCCTTTCATTCGGATTTACACATGGCTACTTTAATAGGGGTATTGCCTACCGTTAAAAGGCCTCCTCCCATCCTTCCCTACATATACACCTTCTTCTCGTCCATCTCGGAAAAACAAACCGAACATAAGTAGAAAACCAGATCTAGAAAAATATATAGCATGAGAGCCGAGAGGTTTTAGTGTATGTACGAGGAGAGTTGCGCTAAAGTTGTGCGGGATATGGACGTGAGGAGTTTACAAGGCATTGGAGTAGGTAAAGCCGTGCGTGGGTGTTGATGATGTGCAGAAGAAGAGATCGTGAAGGGGGGTTCGAACTCATTTGGTGATGGAAGAGTGTTATCCCTTCTTTGAGAATGACAAAGGAGGGAGAGCGTGTAGTAATGGTGATGAAGCGGGTTGTTAGTGGCACGGTTTGGGTACAGGTATTGAAACGTGAATATTTTTGGGAGAGAAGGGAATGGGAATGTCACGTGTGTAGCAAGGAGGTGAACGGTTTTGGCATGGGTAGAAACTCACGTGTGCATGGCCAAGGAAAGAACATGAGGCGTCGGGCATGCATGGAAGTGGAGTCGTTTGGATGATGGAGAAAAACTGTAAATAAAAAGGAAAAATATGGAAATAGGAGAAGTAGAAGAAAATACTTGGAGATGCTTTGTTCAAAGGAAATGCGACAGTCAGGTGATGACCTGACAGCAGGCGGTGGAGTGTTCATCTATATAGAAGGGGTCTGTTTCGAAATGAAGTGGAAACCATGAGTATACAGTGTTTTATATAGTTAGTCAAGCAGTGGGGACTCACGTATTTTCAAGCAAGCAAGAAGCGTTGACGATGAGCAAAAGTAAACGAGCAATATTAGCGAACAGTATTAGAAATGGGGAAATGTTTATTCCCTAGAACCTGCGGTGGCATCGGAATGGAATTGAAGTTTCGACATGGACGGAATGTTGATGAAGTGAAGTGAGAGCTCGCGTTTTAACTAGCAGGTTCAGGAAATACAAATGGAGCGAGCGGGTTGGATTGTTTGGGCCGGTGATTATCAGAGTCATGAACGGTCTGATCCGGTGTACCGACGCAAATCGTTATTTAACGGTTAATGCGCGAAGGTGAGTAAAATCACTAACTCTGATCTATTTTAAAAAAGTTTAATTGTATTTTAATGTTGTTTGAATGCTGTGTGATGGTCAATTAGGTAGATTGCAATTTATTTGGTTGAATATTATATACCATTACATATGTACACATCATCGATTGGACACTGATTCCACCGATTAGAATGTCCCCCAGTATAGAGTTAGTGTAAATTGTGTTGACTGACATCTGTGGATGCGGAAACCGGTTGGAGGAATCTGACCGGATTCCTTGATAATTATATGTACTGTTTGTTTTGTATGAACCCTAATTATATTTAAAACCCCATGTGAATATTGATGTTGAACAGAAAATTCAACATCTGTTTCGATAAATCAATAAACAATATCAATTTAAAAAGTGATAACAGTCGACCGTAAAACCATCGTTTTGTTAAGGAGTTGATTGGCCGTCAGGCAAATCAACGAGGTTAATTATAAAAAATTTATTTTTATAATTAAAAGAAGATTTAATTTTATAATAGAAGTTCTATTTTAAACCAGTGTTTTAGATTTCTTTTTTATAAAATAAATAAAAACGATTTGTTGATATTTAAATAAGTTTATAAAGCATAAATTATCCGACGATTAAATATTTGGATAATTATATTTAAGATAAACAATTTTAGAAATATTATTAGATTTATTATATTAATCTAATGAGAAGTAATTAAGATCAGTTAACGAATTTACTGATGAAATGAAGTTGATTTAATCAACTGTTATTGGGAAAATGATTATTAGATTAATTGGCCTTTAATTAATCTAATGAAAACAGTTTAGAAATAAATGAGATTTAATTACCTTTTAATTTAAGAAGTAATCAACAGAACTGTGGAATAGAGAAAGCGAAAAGTAATGTGGAATATAAATAATCGTAAAACAACCGAGTTCAAAATAAAGATGTGGCATTATAAAACCATATTCCAAAACAAAACAAGGAAATACGATTTGATGTATATTATAAGTAATAAGGAGTTTAGAGTTACGAACGTATATCTGTTATAAGATAAGAACGTTGTCGATCAAGGTCTGAGAGGTAAATAGAATACCCCAACTTGAACGGCTTCACTATTATCGAGGAACGATAACAGTTGTAACGGAAAGAGATGTCAAGATGTGTATAAAAGGAACACGGCAGCGTATTGCCAGTCTTAGAATTGTAGCGATAAAATAACGCTATTGATAAGATAAGTGTGACTGTTATGTCAAGATTAGTTATAACAAAGAATATTACAGCGTATGACAAGTTGAACTATAGCAATAAAATAACACTGTTGATAAGGTAAGTGTGACTGTAATTAGTTATAAGGAGAATATTACAGCGTATGACAAGTTTAGAACTATAGCGACAAATTAACTGTTGTTGATTTGACTTAAGCATGACTTTTATATATAGCAACACTTCCTAGGAAATGTAACAGTTTGGTTTGAAATCCACTTATTCTAGAGTAATAAGTAACGACGTTTGTTCAAAGAAATATAAGAAAGTGTTTAGAAAAAGAATTGGGGAAACATATTAGAAACTGATGACAGCATTTCGATGTTCGAAATGTGATTAGAATTAAACCGTTAGGATTTGTAACTAGAATTCAACGATGTCGAATGTATTAAAAGTAAACTATTTTTAGGGATTATAATCTGATAGAATAATTAACATTTAGTTTAAACAAATAAATGTTAATAGGATAGGAGTCAGTATTTAGTTATAAACTTGATATCGATTAGATAAGAAGTTGACTTAGAGACAGAGTTTATAAATTGGAATAGGAGTGAAAAAGTATGAAAGAGATTTCGGTAAACAAGATAAGGGAGATTATTATGTGAATAAAGAGTTATATTATCAAGGTGTTCAGATTTCTATAATAAGGGATGGTATTCACATTTCAAAATAAACAATGTTTTAAAAGTAAACGTGGAACAGATTAAAAGGTTAAAATGAAATTGGAAAATTTTTCCAATATAATTAGGGTAGTTTATCCAAGTATAGAAATAATGATTGTGAAAAATGGATCGAACATTGATAACGTATATTTTCTGGAACGTGAGAAAATAAGAACTGGAAATGTTTTCCAAGAAGTGTAAAAAGGCTAAAATGGGATTTGAGGAATATCTGGTAAGGTATTGGAACTCGAATAATAAAACGAATGTTAAATAAAAGTGTCCGTAGTTGTATGATGTTAGTTATACATTATAATGGATGTTGTTTTAACTCTGATAGTTAAATAACCGACTATCGAAGTGTTTTGACCATCGTTGTCAATACGGAGAGACCGGTTAGGTTATTACCCGAAAACCGCTCCGTATAGGCATAATCGTTGCGAATTAGATATGCTGAAGATAATTAAAGACGGAGTTAAATGCAAGGATTGTCCAGTTATAGGATGGTGTGTTTTTGTTTGTCCAGTACCAGGACAACTTGTATGGACGAGTGTCTGACAGAGTATTTCCAACGGTCATGCCGTTGATTTTACGAATATACCAAGTTGGTGGGGAGAAGATAACTTCTCTTTATTCTACACCCAGTGTGCATTTGTGTAATCAATGTGTGATTACGGATTTGACGATGTGGCATTCAAAGTGAATGGTGATCAGATGTTCTGAAGATAGACGTAGCCTCTAGCCTCACAACCGAGAATGACAGAAGTTGGGCTAGGCAGCATGGCTAGTTGGGTCATCACCAAGCAGGGTGTATTTTCACCGATCTAGAGAAAATTCATATTTATACTTCTTTTCGATTCTGTATCTTCGGATTGACGGTTGGATGGCCTACAACCGTGGTGGAAATATATTCGCGACACTCAAGCTAAATGAGTGAGCGGTCATGTGTGGCCGGGTTGCAAGACGTTCTTGTTGAACCCTGAGTGTATCCCCTCTAGAGTACACTATTCATAAGGTGCTCCCATACCTTGTCTGTTGGAATCTATTCTCCGATAAGCGCCCTGCGGTTTATGATTTTATACTATATATGTGGAACGTGAGATGAAAGCGTTCCGCTACTTGGATATTTATTTGCTTAGACATTATCATAATATCACTGGTTTTGATATCAAAGTAATTTGGGTTATAGTAAGGTAAAAACCGTCCATGTTTATGTGTGGGCTGGTCTTACTATTATCCTTTTGTTGCAAAAGGATTTTCAAAGTTAAACGATATAGTTGGAATTTACTCACACCAGTCCCATGACAGACCCAGAGTTTATTTGTTTGTGTTTTCCCTAAACTCTTGGTTGCCCAAATTTGTACGGGCAGTCAAGTGTTTCAGGATTTTGCAGATTCACTTGGAGGAGCTAAAAGCAGGATGCTCCACTATTAGTTATTGAGAGATTATTTCCGCTGTGATGTATACCATGTATTATACTCTGATATGGTATGTATATATACAAACTCAGATTTGTGTTTCAAACTTGTTATATAATAAAGATTATTATTCCGCTGTGAGATTCGTGTTTTCTCTGATTCTGTTCGGTTGTGATCTTCTTCTTCTTCTTCTTCTATTCTGTTAGTTCTATCTTTTCTATCTGATCTTCTAAATTCTTCTATTAATGTCTTGGTATTTTCGATGCTCGAGAAATTGACAGTGTATTTATGTTGATTTTCTCGGTCGAAAATCCCCGCCATTACAAATGCTCTCCCCGTCAACATACCTGAGAGAGAGGTAGTAACATTTCTGTTGAAAAAGTCTAACTTTTCATTTTGATCATTGTTAGACCAAAAAGTGGTTCTAACACCCAAGTTGACTAAAAGCAGAATGAAATAAGATCAAAAGTAAAATGGAGACGCAGAATTTATAGTGTTTCGGCGAAGAAAAGCCTACGTCCACTTGTCAATCACTATTCTCGATGATATAGTTGCAATTACAATGAGATATTCACTCAATTTCACTCACAACTCACATACATTCACTCAATTGTCTCAAAACAAATGTTGAAAGACGATTTTGATTATCCGAGAGTGCTGGAATTCGGTTTATGAAAGTGGTTGAACTCTCAAAGTGCCAAAAAGAAGATCCTTTTCATTGTCTCCAGACAGGGTATTTATAGGTGAAAATTTGCTCAGAACCTGATCCGGATCGGAGCCACGTGTCTTCCTTCCCATCAGCCTCGGGTTCGGATGGATTTCAGTGTTGACAACGCATCAGAGCAGTGGACGTTGTGGGTTGGAACTGGTCATAACCGCTCCGAATAACCAGGCGATCATGGGGGAGAGTGATGTGGAATATGGGTTCGGATCGGAGGATCCTGCAGTGGGGGTTCGGATCGGAGTATCTGATCCGATCCGGATTAACCCAAGACTAAGTCTTCATCCACTTTTGCTCCGTTCCGATCTGTCTCTGTAGCAGGTAGCCCTCCGCTCCAACTGGCAGTAGGTTGCTCTCCGATCCGAACAGCAGTGCCTCTCTGATTCCAACAATAACAGCTCATCGATCCGAACAGCAAAACCTCTCCGATCCGACCCGCTACATCTCTTTGATCCGACCTGCTATAATGCTTTCCAAGTTCTTCAATGTTTCACATCTCGACTTTGTGTTGCCCAGTTCACAAAGTGGGCTAACATTTTGCCCCCTTAAAGGATGCTTCTGTTGGAGACGGAGCATGCTTTGATTATCATTGCACAGCGTCTTCTAGGTAATTTTTCCTTTGATTTTCCTTGTGTTTTCGTCTTCTTCTTCGAACTTCAATTTAATTCACTGCTGAGTTAAAGAATTCTGTTCGGTTCGGATTCCGATCCGAACAGACCCCCTCTTCTTTCTATTTTTCATTGGACTATTGGGCCAAGCTTTGCTACTGGACCGTCGATCTGGTCCAAACGAGGAGACGAATAGTCACTCTGCTTCTCTATATAAACTGGGTCTTCGTCTTTCTCTCATTTCCTTTTATCGTTTTACCCTTTCTGCTTCGGAACTCCAGAATTTAGAGAAAAAGAAATAAGAACTTTTCACCATTCTCGTGCGAATTTCCAATTTACATACTCTGGTAGGTTTGAATCCTTGATTGATTTCGTGATAACAAGTTTTAGCTGAAACTGATGGTCAATTCGACCGATCTGGACATGGTTTCCACGCCGCAGTTTCCTCTTCCCTCGTTATCGTCGACGGTGGCCTTGCTGCTACTTCGAGGCGTTGGAAGAGGGAGTTATGGTTTGAGGCAAAAGAAAAGGAGGAAGAAGAAGATGGCAGGGAGTCGGTTCGGGCGGTGGAATATGGAAGGTGGAAAAAGGGGAAAGGAGAAGAAGTTCAGGAAGTCGGATCGGGTCGGGGCAAGTAGAGAAAGGGAAAAAGAAAAGAAGTCCAGAAGATCGGATCGGGTCGGAGCAAGTAGTTAAAGAAGGGGGAAGGGAGCTCACCTAATCGGATCGGGTCGGACTGTAAGATAAAGGAGGAGAAGCATGACTATGTGATCCGATCCGAACCGTTAGGGGACTCTACCTCCGAGCCGATCCGATTTTGATTTCTGAGTTTCAAAGTTTATCCGAGCCCAAGACGAGGCCACGCCCCCGATCCGATCCCAATGAATGCGCCCGAACCGAACCGAAGGGCAGTCCATCTTAATGCATAAAAACTTGTTTAACTGGCCCAATCAACTTTTGGCATAATCTTCAACTTAATGGACAGTTAGGATAGTGCCTTGCGAACGTAACTGGACATCAAGAACTACTTCAATTCTTTATACTTTTCCAAAATTTTGCATCGCACTTTTAAACATTTACTTTACACTTTCCGCATACACTGTTTACACTTTAGTTTGCACACATGCACGGGGTGATACGGGCTAATTTACTCTAATTTGTGCTATTGCTTCTTCAATAGTTTTATGACCATGAGACCCAGACGCTCTTCTAGACCAGCTGAGAAGAAAGAGGCCCCAGAGACATCCAACAATGTTACTCTCGAGGACATATCTTCCCCTTCGGATCCAGAATGGAATGATGAGGGTTAAGATTACAAGGTTGGAAATCGCGAAAGTGACAATGTGTCTTCGGAGGATGAAATTTCTCTAGGTTTTAAAGAGGAAGGAGGGATTGGTGATGACCGGGCTCCTGATGAGTTTGAATCGGCTGTCAGATTGGAATCACCCCAAGATTCTGTTGAATCAACAATTGACAACGATAGACTTATCCGAATTTGTTTAAAATACGGGATACTAAAAAGGGACACCCTGGTGCCTTCGAGAACTGACCGTCCCCACAACCCTCCAGAAGGGTATATGGCAATTACTCGGTTGATGTGCATGGTCGGTGCTATCCCTCCATTTTCTCCCTTCATCGTTGATTTTCTAAGACAAATGCGGATTGCCCCCATGCAGCTGCATCCCAATTCTTATGCTTTCTTACACACCTTATATATAGCATACCATGAGATCTTAGGCATAGAGCTCACTTTCGATGACGTTCATTTCTTCTACAACTTCAAGCATCGGAGTCGAGAGACTCCTTATTTCTGATATTTTGAGTCTGTCCCTAAGAGGAAGATAATTTCAGCGCCATTCAGTAGTAAAGCTGGAGATTCCAGTCTGGAATGGTTTTATGTGAAGCGACAGCCAGGGTGTGCTAGGAGGTGGACGAAATCAAGTAAAGAACTGGTTTTCTAAATCTCGACTCTATACATTTAAGCCATCGCCTTAACTTGTTTTTCTTTTTGTTTGCAGTCGACAACCCAAAAAAAATATCAGACCAATTATTCTTTGACCGGATGCATCAGCTTCTTAATGGCGATCAGAAGTTTTTAACTATTGACGAAGTCCTTAAGGACGAATATCTTCATTTTCATGGGTTGCTATCTGTTACTTGTAGCATTGGTCACGGGACGACTCCATACGTGTATATTCCTCCAGTGGATGTAGTCCCAGAGACAGGGGAAGGTTCGGGAGCTCCTACAGTGCCTCTTCAAACTTCACCCTCTCCATCTTCTACTCAAGATGATGACTTGGCTAACTTGGCCGAAAGGCATCGCGAAGGTTATACTGTTCCTGAGGATGCCATTTCTCCAGAAAGGTCAACGTCTTCTAAAGAGTCGCCAACTGATGCCTCCGAGGGAGATGTCCCTAGCACTGATGACCCATTATTTTAGGGTTTGGGGGATCTCCCCTTACCTGAAACTATATACACTTCAGAGGATTTTAGGAAGGATCCTTTAGTTTTCACCTCTTCTGAAGAGACCACTCCTGCTAAGGCCAAAGAGCCCGCCCGTACTAGTCTAGCTTCAGACTCGGGTTGGTTGGGGGGGGGGGGAAACACCACTTAGGACACACTTTACACAATAACATTACAACTCACTGCATCTTTTTCTTTGTGAAAATGTTGATCTTGAATATCATTTTTCATATTGTGCAGGCATGATGTCCCGATCTTACTATGATATCAGGAAACTCCGCCGCAGCATGTCTAACCCACCTCATGATATTGAGTATAATCGCCGCGATGATCGCAGTAGGGAGGAGAGAAGGCCTTATGAACCCTATCGCTCTCGAACCTCGCGTTCTCGCTCTCCTGTTCGGACGGACCCAGAGAGATATAAAGGTTATCAAAGCCGTCGGGAAGAGGATAGGCCGCAACCGAAAGACTCCACCTCTTCCCAAGAAAAGCGCAGCAGGGAGAGAAGTCCGCCGAAAGATACTGAGTCGCGAAGTAAACGCAAAGTCTCTGCTAAACGGCCTAGAACAGATAAAGAGACTATTGAATCCTCCACGCACAGGGATACTGAATTGACGATCCCCGCCCCTCCACCACTAGATGCTGAAACTGCAATCAAGCGGGCGGATTTGGAGGAGCAATTTCCCGAACATTACTTCGAGAACTTGACTTTTTTACCCGTGCTCGAGCCAATTTCTTCCAGGTGGGCAGATGAGGCCAAAGCAAAAATAGATGCGGTCGAAAAACAGTATTCTGAAATGTTCAAATATTCACGCCAGCTTTCCAGGATCATTCGTACTCTAATCACGAATGCTGATTCGATGCAAAAAACCGCGGAAGACGATGCAAAGGCCTTAAAGAACCTAGGAAAAGATTTGGAGGACACACAGGCCCAGCTTGCTGTTGCTCAAAGGGACGCTACTAGCTTCAAACAACAATTTGAAGATATGCAAAAACGTTACCATGATTTGCTTGAATCTCACACTCAAGAGCGTTCTGAGTTAAAAAAGCAAGCTGAAGATGCTAAGTCAGATGTCGCTAAAACGCGCCTTGCTTACGCTGACCTTGAACGGAAAAATGCTGAGTTGGCAAGGAGGAATGCTGAGCAAGAAAAGAAAAATGCTGACTTGGCCTCTAAGCTAATGGAGGCGGAGAACAGAGCTGCCCTGGCGGAGGGTAACGTTGAATGTGCTATCAAATCCACTGAGGAGGCCCACAAACAATTGCCAGAGGCGGAGGCAGAGATTCAGGGTTTCGGCGAATTAATGATTGAATTCTTTGCACATATCATCCGTCGCCGGAACATTTCTTGGATTGAGGATTATCCATCTACTCTAGTCCAAGTATGGAGTCAGATCGTTGAGTGGGAAAAAGAGGAGCTCAAGGTCGATTCCATCGATGAGGACAAGCTGATGGAGAAATACTTAAGGGATGATGAGCCAGAACGCCTAGCTGAAGGGCGCCGCCTCATTGCTGATGCTATGGAAGAAGAGAGGCGGAGGACTAAATAGAAGAATGTTCCTGAGGCTGGTTCCTCTTCTACTGCCCCCACAACTTCTGAAGTAGAGGGGTATGATCCTGAAAACCCGGGAATCCCTCGAACAACTCTGCTATCCCCTATTCCCGAAATGGCATCAGAGACAGCAGTTACCCCTGCCGAGAAGTCTTCGGAAGGTATCCCTACATTTTCTCCTCAATTCGTCAAGGCTATTTCTACCTTTCGCCACGTGATTGAGCAATCGATGAAAAACCCATTATTTTCTCCTAAGTTGATTACTGTTGCTTCTCACTCTGTAAGTATTGAGCCATCCGGAAAGACAGATGTGACTCAGGGGGCCGCCTCTGGGACAGAGCCTACGGAGAAGGCAAAAGGGGGAAAGGACAAGGCTGCTCCTATAGATTTGGGAGAAGGAAGCGAACCATCTAAGGCTGACACTCCCCGTGATGAAGAAATGATAGCCGCCTTAAAGGATGATAGCGGCGACGGAGAACATGAGGAAGATCCAGAGGTGGCAATAGTTGGGGAGTCGAAAAGTGCAGATGATGCTACTTTGGCTGCAATGAAAGCTGACCAAGATAAACGCTTTCAGTTAAAAGCTGAAGACTTAGACCCTGAAATCCTCAAGCCTCTCGCAGTTGTTGATGCGGGATCAAGGTTAGTTGTTAAGCTTTCAACTAGATCTATTACAGAGGAACTCGCTAAAAAATATTCTCTTGATTCCAGCGCTCCGCCCTCCGGGAAGAAGTCAACCGATTCCAGCGCCGCATCTTTAGGAAAGAAAAAATCAAAGCGCATCTTGACGGAGGCCGAGAAAGAGGCAAAGGATGCGGAGAAAGCCGCCAAGAAGTCCAAGCCTCACTCGAAATCTAAATAGTGGGTTGTCTTGCATTGTTTTAGCATTTGGTAGACCAACAATTGCTGCTATAAGGGTGGCTCTTGCACCTTCTTTTTGGCTATTTTCCTGTACAAATTCATTCATTAGTAAATAAAAAATAATTCATTTTCCGCAATGTCTGTTAGTCATTAGTTCTGCACTTATGTAAGAATGCATGTCTTACTATAGTTATGTAATGAAGTTATGGTGGGAGGAAATATGTGTATACATATATGCCCCCAGTCAATCTCAAAAAAAAAAACTATTCGAGACTTAATCAAGTAGTCTGAATGTCCCCGATTTTCTGACGGGATTGCATTTTCTGTGTCGTCAATGCCTATCGTTTTTTCTGGCATTTTTTTTATACTCTCCTGTCTTATACTCAGGTTAGAGTTCTTTCTGAGGCGGTCTCTTGTCTGGGTGCACCTTCACGCCTCAGAGGACGTCGTCTTCCCGTCCTTTTATACTCTCTCTCAATTCTCGAGAGTTAGAGTTAAGAATGTCATTTTCCCATTCTTTTATGTCTTATTGCACAAATAGTCGTTGTGCTTTTTCTTGCGTATAAACTGTTTTCAACATTTCAGGTTTTAAATCATCTTATATTTCATAATCGCAACAGAATAGTAGATGAAGGTATATATATATAATGCATGAAAGTAAATGACACATGATATTTTTATAGTAGTTCGGCTAAGTCGTAGCCTACATCCACTTTATAGTCCTTTATTCATATCATCAGATTTTCCTAAGGCAAGTCGTGCCTTTTTACAGAGTTCATAAGAAAAATAACAAAGAGTACAATATTTTTAATCCAAATATCGCATCAAGTGTTGGGCATTCCATGCCCTAGGTACTTCTTCGCCATCTACGGTCGTTAACTTGAAGGTTCCTTTTTCAAGTTTCCGTTGAATGACAAAGGGTCCTTCCCACTTTGGACCGAGGTGAGGCAGGGATGGAAAGACTCTCTTTAGCACCAAATCTCCTGGTTCAAAAGTCCTAAGGCGAACTTTTTTGTTGTAATAGCGTGCCATCTGACGTCGATGTCTTGCCGCGCGCAAATCTGCTTCGTCCCTTTTTTCTTCGATTTCATCAAGAGACTCGAGTAAGAGCGCCCGATTCGTCATCGGGTCATAGTACGTCACCCGGTGGGAAGGAACTTCAAGCTCTACTGGAATTACTGCTTCTGAACCAAAAGAGAGAGAGAAAGGGGTATGACCAGTAGCTGTCTTAAATGTTGTTCGATATGCCCATAAAGCTAAGGGCAATTCGTCAACCCATTTTGCCTTTGCGCGCTCTAACCGTTTCTTGAGGATGGATTTTATAACTTTGTTTATTGCTTCTACTTGCCCGTTCGACTGCGGATAAGCAACCGCAGTATACCGTTTGTCGATCTTATATTTCTGGCAGAAATTTCTGAATTCAGCACCATCGAACTGGGTTCCGTTGTCAGTTATAATGGTCCTTGGGATCCCGAATCGGCATATAATATTTCTAACCACGAAACTTATCACCTTTCTCGCCGTGATCTTGGTTAGGGGCTCAACTTCCACCCACTTCGTAAAATAGTCCACAGCGACTATTGCATATTTTGCTCCTCCTTTAGCAATTGGTAGAACTCCGATGATATCAATTCCCCACGTGGCAAAAGGCCAAGGACTCACCATCGATTTGAGTTGGGTCGACGGCGCTCTGGGAATTTTGGCGAATGTCTGGCACTTATCGCAGCGTCGTGAATAATCAGCTGCATCTTTATTAATTGTGGGCCAGAAGTATCCATAACGCAATATCTTTTTCGCTAAAGTATGACCTCCTGTATGATCTCCACACTCACCTTCGTGTACTTCTCGTAGTACACGTTTGATGTCGTCGTGTGCTATACATCGTAACAGGGGCATAGAAAATCCTTGCCTATAAAGAGTATCATCTTGTAGGACATATCTGGTAGCCTTGCGAACTATAGCCCTTCTCTCACTCATCTTTGATGGGAGTGTTCCATTCTTAAGGAAGTTCTAAATTGGGGTCATCCATGACTCCCTCTCTAGTTCTGCTTCGAAAGCGAACTCAATTTCCATCGACTCAAAGCTTGGAGATTCCAACGTTTCAATTCGAATTATTTCAGCTTCTTCTGGATTGTCGGAACTAGCTAGCTTTGCCAGCCTGTCTGCCTTCTGGTTTTCGGCTCTTGGGATATGCGTTATACTGTACCGCTCTAGGTTGCTCAACAGCTTTTCCACTTTCCCGAGGTAGGCGATGAGTCGAGGTCCCCGCGCCATAAATTCCTTTCGCACTTGGCAAACAACGATTTTGGAGTCACAGAATATGTCCAACACTTTTATTCCGAGGTCTTTAGCAAGCTTCAGCCCGGCAATCAGGGCTTCGTATTTAGAGTCATTGTTAGTCGCCGAAAATTCTAATCGTAGAGCGTAATATAACGACCGTCCTTCAGGAGTGACTAAGACGATTCCAGCTCCGGACCTTCGGTCGTTCTTGGCTCCATCTGTGTATAGCTTCCATGGATCTATCTTTAACTCATCTTCGGACTTGACCACTCTGTCATCGATTACTTCCTCCTCTGGGATGGTGAACTCTGCTATAAAGTCTGCCAGAGCTTGCCCCCTGATCGATCTTCGTGGCTGAAAATTTAAATCAAACTGACTTAATTCAATATTCCATTTAATCAACCGTCCCGATGCTTCGGGTCTCTGCAACACCTGCCTCAGAGGCTGGTCAGTGTATATGGTTATTGGATGAGCATGGAAATAGTGACGAAGTTTTCGGGAGGCGATTAGGAGGCTGTAAGCGAGCTTCTCAATCTTTGGGTAGTTGCGTTCTGCCGCTGCCAATTTCTTGCTTACATAATATACCGGCCTTTGCACTTTGTCTTCTTCTCGAACCAAGGCTGTGCTAACAGCGTGAGTCGAAACTGCCAAGTAAACAAATAACTCTTCGTGATCCACTGGTTTTGACAAAATCGGTGGTTTTTCTAGCAATTCCAATAAATTTCGAAAGGCCTCAACATAGTCTGGAGTCCACTCGAAGTTCTTCTTTCCCCTTTTAATCAAATCAAAAAATGGGACGCATTTGTCCGTGGCTTTGGAGATAAACCTACTCAACGCAGCTACTTTCCCCGCAAGACTTTGGACGTCTTTAATTCTCCTCGGCTCTTCAATGTTTCTAATCGCTGCTATTTGGCTGGGATTGATTTCAATTCCTCGGGAGCTCACAATGAAGCCTAGAAATTTTCCCGATGCCACTACGAATGAACATTTCAAAGGATTCAACTTCATCCGATACTTTCGCAGGATACCAAACATTTCTGCCAAGTCTTGCGTATGGCTGGAGGACTGTTTCGATTTGACAAGCATATCATCCACATAAACTTCCATAGTCTTCCCTATTTGATTATAAAACATTCTGTTCACCAGGCGCTGATAAGTGGCTCAGCGTTTTTCAATCCGAACGACATGACCACATAACAGTATAACCCCAAATTTGTAATGAAGCTCGTATGTTCTTGATCTGGCACGTGCATAGGAATTTGGTTGTACCCGGAATATGCGTCCATGAAAGAAAGATAGTTTCCCACTTCCCAGGATTGACCAGCTTGTAGATTCAACAGCGAAGAAAATCCTACGTCTACTTGTCAATCACTATTCTCGATGATATAGTTGCAATTACAATGAGATATTCACTCAATTTCACTCACAACTCCCATACATTCACTCAATTGTCTCAAAACAAATGTTGAAAGACGATTTTGATTATCCGGGAGTGCTGGAATTCAGTTTATGAAAGTGGTTGAACTATCAAAGTGCCAAAAAGAAGATCCTTTTCATTGTCTCCAGACAGGGTATTTACAGGTGAAAATTTGCTCAGAACCCGATCCGGATCTGAGCCACATGTCTTCCATCCCATCAGCCTCGGGTTCAGATGGATTTCAGTATTGACAACGCATCAGAGCAGTGGACGTTGTGGGTAGGAACTGGTCATAACCGCTCCGAATAACCAGGCGATCATGGGGGAGAGTGATGTGGAATATGGGTCCGGATCGGAGGATCCTGCAGTGGGGGTTCGGATCGGAGTATCCGATCCGATCCGGATTAACCCAAGACTAAGTCTTCATCCACTTTTGCTCCGTTCCGATCTGTCTCTGTAGCAGGTAGCCCTCCGCTCCAACTGGCAGTAGGTTGCTCTCTGATCCGAACAGTAGTTCCTCTCTGATTCCAACAATAACAGCTCACCGATCCGAACAGCAAAACCTCTCCGATCCGACCCGCTACATCTCTTCGATCCGACCCGCTATAATGCTTTCCAAGTTCTTCAATGTTTCACATCTCGACTTTGTGTTGCCCAGTTCACAAAGTGGGCTAACAATCATCTTGTTCGTACTCTTTCTTTTGGTTTTAGCGCTTCACATTCATTTATTTCTGCTTCCATAGTTGAGTCTCTACACCTTAGTACTTGTATAGTAGAAGATCCCATTATGGTCTCAAATCCAATTGGTGGTTCAGCTCATTTATCTTTGGTTTGTAAGGATTTGAGAATAGCTAGATTAAAACCTAAGTTTAATGCTTATGTTTCTAGTTTCATGGGCTGTGGATTAATTCTAGGCAGGGGTTGGTTAGCTAGTAATCGTGAAAGGAGGGTAGTTAGACTTTTGACTTGCCTCGAGAATACCCTCGAGATTTGTGCGATCATTAGAGATCAGTTAGGCTTAGCTATCTAGAATCACTTGATGCATCTATCAATGGTATGCGATCCGTTAGAATAGTCCATGAGCAAGCGGATGTTTTTGATTAGGTTAGGGGTTTGTCCCCTAACCGCAAGATAGACCTCTGCATATATCCAGTTGTTTTCGCTACAAAGGCGGATGGTTCCCCTCGCTTGTGCATGGATGATATTTAGGCTTTCTCTAAAAGTGGGGAAGAATATGCTTGGCATCTAAGGGAAGTCTCGAATACCCTCTAGCATCTTAGTATGTACACTTGGTATTATGGTTAACATCTGTTTATCTCAGAAAGATAGTTCGACTACATTGGATACCCTCTAACATAATAAGTGGTTGAGGTCCTATCTTTACTAGTGAGTTTTGGAAATGGAGGTCAAGAAGTTTCGCAATCGTGATGTTAAATTAGAAAAGCTACAGTATCGTGAAGCTCGAGAAGATGCGACCACGAAGACTGAAGACTAGATACGCACATCATACCCTTTTGAAGGTATATCCTTGATCTCTTTTTCTAGGAATGTTATGCATTCTTGTTTCTATCTTTCTAGGTATATCCCCTAGGTCATATCTTCGATCCTTAGGTAGAAGCCAATGTATGTAAACATGTGTTTGATACATGTTATGATTGATGGTTGCAAGTGGTTGCTAGTGGTTGCTCGTGGACACATATACATACACGCTAGGAACTAGATCGGCTCAGTCACTTTCATATTGCATTTGCATATATGTATTTGTTCATGGATGGAAACTTGATGTGTTATCATATGGATGCTTCATTTGTATGAATGATTGAGCACTCATGTAGAAGTTATAAAGTACGATTAGGAATAATTGCATACATGATGGACTCATGGCACTGACATAATTCGCATTAAGGAGGTCGACTGAATCAGTAGACCGCCTGATTTTGCATTAGTTAAGGGCATGTACACACACTATGCATATGATCATGAAAGAATTAGAAATATCTTTAAGGATAATGGATGTTTGTGTTTGATAGTTGAGTAGATGGATGATTGGATGGTAGGACACATTCTTCCTAACTTGAAGATTTCGGGGACGAAATCCTTTAAAGGAGGGGAGAATGTAACACCCCATAATTCTATAACATTAAGTTTCACAAATTAAAGCATAATTAATTTTTAGAAGAAGAATTAAGGGAAACGGTTTACGCCATTGCGTTCGTCTCGAAATTCTGTTTGGAATAGAGTCCGAGTTTGCGTAAATCGAACTCCGTATGAAGAAGTTATGGCCTTCAAAAGTTTCAGAAAATTCAAATTCGAATTCAAAGTTTCAAAATCACATAGGCAGGCTAGGTGGGAAAATTCCCGCCCAAGGACCTAGGTAGACCAGGGGGTCGACCTCGGTACATAGTTCGACCAGGGGATGGACCTGGGGGTGGACCTCCCCCCATATTTCTAGATCCGAACTGTGACGAATTTCTGGTTACGTGGCAACTCCTGATTAGTCCGATGACGATTTTTGATGTGTTGGAAGGACCTGATGGCTTCTATGATGATCTAAGGGCTCTAAAACACTCTCTACACTTATAAAAGAGTGCCTAGACCTAAGGTTTCTCCACACAAATTCTTTGAGGCGTCTGCATGCTGTTTCTCTCTATTCTGGCCTCCACTATTAAAATAAATCTTAATCTCTACTAAAACAAGTTATAGTTCTTTAAATTGGATATTCAAATCAAGTTAAAGCTTCAAGAAGGGAATCAAAGGCTAATTCAACGGCTTCAAGCAATGTCACGCGAATCATAGCAAATCGCCACAACGCTATTTTATTATCCTTTTCTAAACCAATCACTGTAAGTTCGGTTATTCTTTAGATTTGAACGTGTAATTGGAATCGTGAATGTAATAAATCAAAATATAGAACTATACGTATTTGCAAGTTAATTATCTTTGATTCATGCTTATGCCAAATCTAAAGTTATCTATGCCTTTGGATCTGATTTATGACTATGACTATGAGACTTTTGCCTAAGACTATGACTATGAAACTGTTGCCGATGAAGCTATTGCCTATGCCTATAACTATGAGACTTTTTCCTAAGACTATGACAATCAAACTGTTGCCTATGAAAGTATTGCCTATGAATATGATTCATGACTATGAGACTATTGCCCATGATTATGATTCATGACTATGAGACTACTGCCTATGACATTGATTAAGAAACTATTGTGACTAGTCGCCCATGACTATTGTGGTTAATTGCCTATAACTATTGTAGTTAGTTGCTTATGCCTATTCCCATTGTTACAATTAACCAATCATGTTGTACCTTGAACTGGCATTATGTTGGACCAAATCACTTATGCCTATTCCCTTAATTATGTTTGATCTTATATTTAGTGTGTAACTTGGCTAGTTTATTCCTATTCACTGTTATGTACATCGAACCTATTGGAGCAATTATTTTTGTATTTGGTTCAGTATTGCATGCCTATTCTTTTATATCAATTCTTGTGCTTATCCCTTATTCCTTTTGTTAGTGCCATTTCGTGAGTACTTAGAAAACTTGTGAAATCATTTTATACGTACGATTATGACGCGGGGATTGGGCGTAGCTTAATTAAGCTAATTTGGCATAATAAATATGTTGGCATAATCTGAATTGGCTATAATAGTGAATAATTTACATGCATATTAGACTTGGGCATAAATGATAAATTTTTAATTGGCCACAAAGTATGTAATGGGCATGTAAACCAAGTTTTGGACATAAACAGTAAACTAGAATATTAAATCTAGTTTTGACATGAACTGTAAATTGGAATATTAATCTAGATTAGGCATGAACTGTAAATGGGAATATTAAATCTAAATTGGTATAAACTGCAAGTTGGGTTAATTGATAGGTAAATCAAGTTTTGGGCATAGAATATAAGTATGTTAATTGGCATGACAAATGAATTTGATCTAGGCTAAATTGATTTATGGAAAATTTGCATGAATAGTAAATATGTAAATTAGAGAAGAGGAAAATGCCTAACCCAAGGTTAAATTGAGTTGTGGTGTAAAATCGCCCGGAACCGCCCGACCCATCTAGTAACCACAACAACACCTATCTAATGTGAGAGGTTAGTGTATCATGCCCAAGAAAACCCGAGGTTAGATTGAGTTGTGGTGTAAAACTACCCGGAACCGCCTGGCATATCCAGTAACCACAACAAAACCTATCTAATGTGAGAGGTTGGGGCATTAATAAATTAATTAATGCTAATGACACATGTTAAGTATGGGAGGATTAGGTTAATAACACTCAACCAATGGAACATGAATGGGTAGGGTTAAGTAATAAGGAACAGTTAACCAATGGAACGTGAATGGGTAGGGTTAAGTAATAAGGAACGCTTAACCAATGGTACATGAATGGGTAGGGTTAAGTAATAACGAACGCTTAACCAATGTAACATGACAAGTGGGTGGGTTAAGTTAACTCGACTGGATTGATAACACTTAACCAACATAACCTGATGAATGAGTGGGGTTAAGTTGATGGGAAACACTTAACCAATACAACATGATGAACAAGAAGGGATAATTAGATAACGAGAAAGGAAACTAAGTAGTAAACCTTAGTTAAGAGAACTAAGTAGTGAACCTTAGTCAAGAAAGCCGAGTAGAACACGAGGAGGAGCGAACATCCATCTGATAATGTAGAAGGCTCCAACGAACTGGGTCACGACGCATGCGGCTTCGAGGGGACGTGAGGGTACTCTTTGTATCCCTCTTTGAGGTTGCAAATGATCCTCCTGGGCTCACAGGGGTTAAGGTCTGCGTTAGAAGAGCCAAGGGTATGCTTTGGTTGCAATATAAGCAACCTAAAGATTAGGATGGGTCAGCGTGAGGCGGCGATATCTTGTTTAGCCCTGTGATAGCACGTCGTCGTCTACCTTCCATCTTGAGTCAATCGTGATACGCAAGCGGAATGGCGGAGAACTCCAAAAGACCATATACTTTGCTATCTAGTTATGGGTGAGGTTGGCCAATAGGTTGGTGAGGCATAGAGGGCATACGTACAGTTCTCATTCTTGATTTTCTTGGGTGCCTTTCATTAGTTGAGGGAGGGGTCAAGTGGGGCCATAGACACTGCAAAAACAGACCTTAGCATCTTCATCGGCAGATAACTTAAAGCTCCCGACCGAGTTCCGTGTTTATTGATTAGCCCTGCCATGGGACTCGGGCCGCACATATAGAGGACATGTGCAACTAGATATCGATAACGATTCACGACACGTATGTGCAGAGGGTCTAGGAACATATATCACCCTGGGTGGTGTGTCCTAGACTAGGGGGCTTTATTCGATAGGTACCATAATCCTTAGTAGGACCTAGGTCGCGTAAACCCTAAACCCGAGAAGTGTTCAATAGGTAGCATAAACCCCAATGGCCCTGAGTAGCGTAAACCCTGGTTGAATCTAGGAAGCGCTCGATAGAAAAACCTAGATTAGATCTTGGTAATAAATGGAATCCCCATAATAGATGTACACCTGAAGGCAACCACAATTACGGGGATCGGGATCATGTTATCTTATGATCATTTTATATTGATTACTAGTTTGGACACTAGTTAGGTAGTGCAGAGATATAGAAATCAGTATAACAGGGTAGTCGCGAAGCAGAGAAGGAGTAGAAGCGCATTCAGTTTATTAGTATATTCAGTTTATCAGTATATCCAGTTTATCTGTACATTCAGTTTATCTTGCCTTATGATATCTCATGCTTATCCCATGTTATCTTGTTACTATGGTTTAGTCTTATATTTAGTTTATTCATGTCATGACCCCGTTTAAATGCTAAGAATCACTGAGCTTACCAGACTTATGTATGACCTAGTTTGTTTTCGCCTCTTTTCTTTTGTTTCCACCCAGGTAGTCAAGGAGGGAATAGCTCAACTTAGTTCAGACCATATCTCCTTCCAAGCCTGAAGATTAGTCGAAGTTTTGCTTGGATTCTCTTTTCCATTGCAATGGCTGGCTCATGCTTTATTTAGGGAATATTACTTTCATTTTATGCTTCTTTACTTTGTTAAACAAGACAGGTGCTTTCTTATACTGAGTATTGTTGTTTTGAAATTGGGAACAATCTTTGTACAAGCTGTTTTATCAATGAAGTAAAGTTTTATTTATTTTCCGCTGCTTTATTTATTTGTTTTGTGATTTATCTGTGTCTTTTACCAAAAATGCTCCACCAAAGTTAAGGCATTCCCTTTATGAGTGACCTTAACGGAGGTGGGGTGTTTCATTTTGTGGTGTGGTTTGGTCAAAATTGGGGCTGGAAGCGGTGAAGGGGTTTCCGTCGTTGAACGAGCGGGTATCGGGGAGAAAGAAAGTGATTTTTGGATTTTTTTTCTTGAAATCTAGGGTTGGGAAAAATATATATAACTTCTCCATTCGAACACCAAACCAAATCTACCGCCTATCGCCCCTAGCTAATTACCCCCATATCGGACACAATGGGATATGTCCGGCAAGCCAATTCGACTATCTCACTTAGTTTTCCTTTAAAACAAAAATATAAATCTTTATATTTTTAATTTGAACATACATTTTAATTTACTGGGCTCACATACGGACTCTAAAAATTCCAGAAAAATTATTTCTAGCTTCATATTGGCAGTACGGTCCAAACAAAACTAATTTCATCAAATTTGAAGACCTTTTGAAAAATGGTCATTTTATGGTCGATCCAATTTGACTGAAACTTTCAAAACACGTTTTACTTCGCCACGCTCATATATTAACTCCAAAAATTATGAATTTTGGAATCTAGCAATAATTTGACATCCCGGATCCAATGAAAGTGGTTTCATCGAAAATGGGGGTCGTTTACAAAATCGCCATTTTTAAGGGCTATATTTCCATAGCGACTATTCTGAATTTTCAATTGGACATTACTTTTTATTCTCGCCATGAAATTTCAATTTTTCAGATTCGTTGGAAAGGTATTTTCAAATAGATTCTAATTTTTGGTTTCATCAAAATCCAGTTTATTTTGAATCCTGTACATTTATTTGAAATTTTAAATTGAATTATCAAACTACCGCGCCATTTTCAATTCCTTTTATAATTAAACTAAATTTTTATATTCTAACTTCGATTCAAATAAATATATTAGTTCTAATTCTATTCAGAATAAATTTCTCGTCATTATTATTTAAAATAATTCGTTTTAAGTATTCAAAATTCATTAAAATTGCCAAAATAAAAAATTTAAATTAGTTCTGATTTTCCGGGTTGTTACAATCTCCCCCACTTAAAATATTTTCGTCCTCGAAAAGGAACGGAGCTGAAAGTTATTTAACAAATCAACTCAACTTTCATTCTAGCGTTCATTCTTCAACTTTTCAGTTTCTAAGAATTTCTAATTTTTCAAAAATTTGGCTAAAATCCTAAATTTTCGAAAAATTTCGCCATAACCTCCTTTGTACGGGAGCACCGGGAAAATCCCCAAACCACCACATAGGCCCTCTCATCCCAAAAAGAAAAAGAAAAAGCCAAGCTGCTAGCCAGTCGGCTCATAAAATCATCCAAACCCGAGAAATATAGTAAACATGTACCTATTTGTCGGGCATACAATTTTATTCCTCTCCTCTACCTCCTTGCTATGACCTGTTCAATATATATGCATGTACATGTATGCAATTCAAATAAATTTTCAATTCAGTTCAATGTTTGGTGCTAAATTCAACTTGGTTCAACATTTCTCTTACATTAGTTATATTATACAATACCGATACATGTTTTTTAAAAAAAGCATACATACGTTCATACAAGCATCATACATATATCCAAAATACTAGTTCATTACATTAAAACCCAACTTTCTAGGAAGTCGTGCCTTCTTCTTGTTCCAAAGTAGATACCTCCTTTCCTTTGGATTTCTTATCACCCTTCTTTAACGGGCAATCTCAGGCTAGATGCCCTACTTCTTTGCATCAAAAGCATTTATTTTCCTTTCCTAGATTTGCGGGTTTCTTCTTTACTTTTGGACACTTATGTATGAAATGTCCCGTCTCTTTGCACTTGAAACAAACTATGTCCATTCTTATCTCTTTCTCCTTCCTTTTCTTTCTCTCAGGGCACCGAACTGCATAATGTCCTTTTTCTCTGCATTTACGGCAATAAGTACCCACGTATGTTTCTAAGTTCAACTCTCGTTCTTTTTTGCTTTCTGGTGAGCTCTCCTCGATTGTTTCGAAGTCATCCAGAATTCAGTATGAGGAAAGCCATAGTTGTCCATATCCTACATTATAGTTTGAGGATTTTATTAAGAGAGTTTGCATTATTTTTCACTTAGTAAATATCCTGATTTGTGCTTTGTTTATCATTCCAGTATTTTTTATTAGTTGAATTAATAATCAAACATCACAACCAGCAATCAATGTGTTGGCTAACTTTTCAAATGTATAACTTTTATATATATACTGAAAATCATGTTTTTGATATCAAATAACAACAATAACCCTATCTAAGGTTTTGGTTCTCACAACAGTCGATTGAAAATATATAGATATCCCACTTTCGAACCTCGAATATATACACTGACGATGGAGCTCCATCATCATAATCATCCCCGGGCGACTAGAGTGTGATTCTATATCTACCCAGTATATTTGAGACTTCAAATACACATGGATTAGACGTATACTAAAAATCTCCTTACACTAGACAATCCAAAATCAATTTAAAGTAACATATTCAAATATGTATAATAAGGTTTAAATTTTCAAAACAAAACTTGTTTTCATTTTTATTTTAAAAACAACACTCTTTCAACTCATTCTAGGATACTACTAATCCCCTCCCTAACGAGTCATTCTCATTGGATATTACTAATCCAATCTCTGATGAATTCTTTCGTTTGGTTCTAATGTGTCTTGTTCTCGAGCTCTGTAAACCAAAGCTCTGATACCAAATTTGGCGACCCAAACTTCCCCATAAAGGAAAGCCCGGATTGCTTCGAGAACAAGACAAATCAGAACACAAACAGAAGAACATTTCATTGCTTATTACAACAATTCCATCAGAATACATGAATATAACAAAGTATGAATAAATATTATACATCAGAAAAATATCAGAGATTTAAATTAAATTTAAATACATAGCAGCGGAAAAATAACACAAAAAACAACTGAAAGAAATACGCAGATATAGAGCTTTCCGAATATCACTTCAGCTGTAAACCAGGATCCTGTGAATATAATATCTGCAAAACACAACCACTAGCTGCCCGTGTGGAAAATAGGGGTACCCAGAGCTTAGGTTAAAACAATAAACTCCAGGTCAGTCATGTGACTGGTGTGATAATTAAAATAGTTATTAATTTGATTTTAAAGTTAGGTAATTCAATGGACCATGCATATAACATAGAACGGGTTTACCCCCAAGAACACCAGTGCATAAAACAACAACGCAATGCTAATTAAAGAATAATAAAGCTATTATAAGACCCGGGTCCCATCACACAATGCAACACAAGCCGGAGGATAGGGTTTTACCTTATAATAGCCAAATAATGCTTGATACGCGGAATTTAATCTTTTATTATTATTATAAGTGAAGAAATCAACTTCAAATATAAATGTATCAATCATAGACGTCATGGGTACCTTATATCATGTCGTCATACTAGTTCTACAATTAAAACCGCAAAATGTCATATTGGAAAGTTGGATTTCCATCATGGTGGCTCGTGATCCGAAAGATCGATCGCGTAGTGTAATCCACAATGGCTTACGTCCCAGTGAGAGAAAACACCGTAATGCACATCCGCACTTTTGGGAAATCAAGTATCACTGCGGCTTATGTCTCGGCAAGAGAAAACACCGCTTACTCTATCCCTCTGGGAATCTGGGGGTGTGCCCTATCTCTTCTGAGTGTTGGGCGACCACACTCAACTCATCTCGGTCGACCGAATCCATGACAACCCATAGGGTGTCTATCCTTATCTCAAAAGTATACGGATCTAACCATCAGTTTACCACCATACCGGTGTGTGAGGCTCGCGAATTAACACGACAGAAAGTCATGCTATATTAAAGCTGTGCTTTGATCATCAACCACAAGACTCTGCTTTTCAATAAAAACCTTGATCATTTGCCAATTAGGCCTTCCACACAGGCAATTTACTCCATGCGACTGATATCTATCGATATACAACCTCTGATCCCATACGTCTCAGAGAAGGGTGAAGTAAGGGAATAAATTCCCCTTCACAAGGCAGATGTATATTTAATAGAGATCAATCAGCACAGAATGAAATCCAATGTCAGACACACCATCCATTTACAAGTCCGTTTTAGGTCTAAAAGAAACTAGAGGCACCTTATTCCTCGTCCCGTGTGTCCAATACAGAAGAGAGGCCCTCACATATCCGTACAATCAACAAGTACATCCGGACGGCTACCACTTTAGCCCTCTTCAAGGTAGCTACTCCAATCGTGAGCATCAGTAGCATCCATCCATTCGATGTGAAGATCGTCGGTCTTGCACTATCTTCAATCTCTTCGACTTATCGTCGAACCAGTTATTCAAAATGGGTATAAACTCGCCTTTTCCGAATAACTCGCGTATCTTATAATCAAGTGCTATAACAAAACATCATACGCCTCATTCCAATCTAGAATATTCTTTTATTCAAATATTCTTTTCCTTCGGGAAAGGTTCCCATTAATTTTATCAAAGATAAATTCTTTTAAATTTATTCTTTAATCTTCCTTTGGATAACAAACCATATTAAGGTTTTCCAAACTAGTCGGGATTAGTGAACTACACCGAAGTAATCATTTATTTTATTTACCAATCCCAACTTATTCATCCCATGGAGCAAAACTGGTAATACTCCATATCCAACACCACGGTGTTATCGGTAAATATTAATTACCATTTCGCGTTCAAATCTAATTAAAGATTTAACTATCGCTTGGAGCAAAACCGGTGATACTCCGTTCTCGATCATTTTCTTGAATTGATAATTTTAATTATCACATTCACCTTTCTATCTAATCAAAGACTCATTAAACCTCCATTTAGTTTTAATCTTCCCAAAAATCAAAATTAATGATTATTCAAAGCTAAGAAATTAATCTTATCTTTAACTGGGTTAAAGAACCAATGTCATTTAAAACATGGTTCACGATAAACCAAAAATTACATTCCATTCCATTAAGCTCTAACCGTAAATTAGTAAGAGAACAATTCCCTAAGTTTTAACCCCAAAGGCCAAAACCAACATCAGATCAATACCCAGGAAACCATTTAACTTAGCTAGTCTCCAGTTAGTTTCTATTTTTCTTAACTCCATTGGGTTTAAGAACAATATTTTTAAAGATACCATTCACGACAAACCCAAAATCCCATTTCCATTGTTAATCGGGTTAAAGAACAAGTGTTATTTAAAAACACCGTTCACGATAAACCCAAAAACCAATTCCCATTAATAATCGAGTTAAAGAACAAGTGTTTTATAAAACACCGTTCACGATAAACCCTATTATTAATTCTGATTAAATTCCAATTACATGTCAATTAATTGGTAAACCTCATTAAATCTAGATAAAATGATTTAATATTTTCTCAACTGGGTTTAAGAACAGTGTTAGTGAAGACACCGTTCACAACAAACACAAAATCCAATTCGATATTAAATACAAGGCTCTGAATAGAAAATATATCGGCTTATATTCAATATCAAATTCTGAAATCAACAAATATCGTATTGGGGTAACGAAATATATATCTTCCAAATTCCTCCACAATGTTCGTATAATCACGAAATCCAATATCGAAATATTCCGAAGACAATTTCAATTCATATACATTCCAATTCGTATATTGGAAATTCTGGTTATTTTAAAACCCATTTCAAATCCAATTTATTTATTTAAAAATATTGGATTATAAATCTGGTTCATAACTAGTTGATTTCGATAAAAATATATTTTTATCTTTTCAAATATGGGATTTTTCATCCCAATTCTATCCAAATCATTTATTATGATTTTACACAAATTATTGATATTTTTAATAATTTTATCAAGGCCCATATAGTCGATTTCTATAAACGGTCATCGAACTGCACTTACAGCGACCTTTTCTGAAATTGATTTGGACATATTTCCAAATCCAACCATTAGATTTCAAATCTCTTATACTCATTGGAAATCTCTTTTTGATACGAACCCAACGGTTCCGGTTTTAGGAGAATCTGACAGTCGGATCTCCCGTAACGTCCATTTGAAGTTAATGGTCGAAATTCACGAACGGTCGGTGTGCGGCGCGTTCTATTCAGGCCATTATAATATATATTATATATTTCATCGATTTCCATTTAAAACAAATTTTTTAAATCATTTTAAATTCGTTTTAGAAACGATTTCCACTTCCATTTCAATTTCAAATCAAAATTGAATTTTCCCTTATAAATTCATTTCAAAACGATTTCAATTCAATTTCAATTCGTTTTAAATTCATTTCAAATCGATTTCAATTCTATTTTCAAATTCAAATCTAAATTGAATATTCCATATATATTCGTTTTAAATTCATTTCAAATTGATTTCAATTCAATTTCAATTCTATTTTCAAATTCAAATCCAATTTGAATATTCCATATATATTCGTTTTAAATTCATTTCAAATCGATTTCAATTCAATTTCAGTTCTATTTTCAAATTCAAATCCAATTTGAATATTCCATATCATTTCAATATTAAAAGGATAATATTTTCAAAATATCAGATTTTGAAATCACTTTTCGATATTCATTATAAAATGAATAAAATCGATAAAATTCCCGTTCGTGTTAAAATAGCGTTTAACTACTTAACACGGCTTCACATTTAAATATTCACTGAATATTATTTTAAAATATTCATTAATTCTGAACCGGAATCAGACTCCATCAATTACCATACAATTTTATTTATATGGATTTCAACATCATATATATATATACAACAATAATGATCAACAATCATTAAAAATTCAAACAATATCCAAAGTGCATTCTACAACTATATAAGCATTAAAATAAATAAATAACGCTTATATAGTCTGTCAACCCATCGATTGACATACCACTAATTTTTGGATTTTTTTTTGAAATCTAGGGTTTGAAAAAAAAAATATAACTTCTCCATTCGAACACCAAATCAAACCCACCACCTGTAGTCCCTAACTAATTACTCCTATTCCGACCGCCAAGCCAATTCGACTGTCACTCAGTTTTCCTTAAAACAAAATATAAATTTTTATATTTTTAATTTGAACATACATTTTAATTTATCGGGGTCACCTACAGATTCTAAAAATTCCAAAAACGTTATTTCTAGCTTCGTATTGGTAATACGGTCCTAAATAACCTAATTTCATCAAATTTGAAGACCATTTGAAAAAAGGCCATTTTTTGGTCGATCCAATTTGACTGAAACTGTCAAAACATGTTTTACTTCTCCACGCTCACATATTAATTCCAAAAATTATGAATTTTGGAATCTAGCAATAATTTGACATCCCGGATCCAACAAAAGTGGTTTCGTCGAAAACGGAGGTCGTCTGCAAAATCACCATTTTTAAGGGCTATATTTCCATCGCGACTATTCTGAATTTTCACCTGGATATACCTTTTAATTCCTGCTATGAAATTTCAATTTTCAGATTTTTTGGAAAGATATTTTCAAATAAATTCTAATATTTTTGGTTTCATCAAAATCCGATTTATTTTGAATCCTGTACATTCATTCGAAATTTGAAATCGAATTTTCAAACTACCGCGCCATTTTCAATTCCTTTTATAATTAAAATAAATTTTTATATTTTAACTTTGATTCAAATAAATATATTAGTTCTAATTTTATTCAGAATAAATTTCTCGTCGTTATTATTTAAAATAATTCGTTTTAAATATTCAAAATTCATTAAAATTGCCAAAATAAAATTTTTAAATTGGTTCTGATTTTCTAGGTTGTTACACCCTAAGTTAAATTATTCCTATAACTATCTAAATACTTCCTATACTAAAGTAAGGAACTCCCACTCAATCCTAAATTTAATATATATCCTATAAATAAAATCCCTCTAAATATATGCCTATATTATATCCTTGTGCTAATATATTCTAATACTAAATCCTAAATCTATGCTATAAATGATCCTAATGATTGTACTAGTCTAAAGTAGAAGGATAAGCAATCCAATCAATTCATACAAGCAAATAAATCCAATCAAGAAATTCAAACAATCAATTCAAGCGATTCAAGCAATCAATTAAATCAACCAATTTATATGTTAGTAAACTCTTCTTAAACCTCCAACTATCCTAGAAACTATAAACCCCCCTCCTTAATCTAATACAAGACTAAACCTATCCTAAACTCTAATTTCTTTAAAACTATAATAAGACTTTAATCTAGACTAAGAAATAACTCTCATAAGATATCCTTAAAACTATGATATAAGTTAAGTAAAGTAATTTAATCCAAACAATCAACTAATTTAAGTTTTGTTGTAATAAAACATTAATAAATTCAAAGCTAAACATTTGTTATAACTTCTATTAATCCTAAAACTTATAAAGCTCCCATGAACCACTAATGAAATTCAACCATATCAAACAATTCAATCAGGTCAATCCAAACAAACCAAATAAATCAATCAATCCAATCAATTTAATCAAGCCAAATAAGTCAATCAAATTAATCAAGACAAAGTAAATATGTTATGTATACTTGTTATGTGTGGAGTTAAAGTTAATATATAATGTAGTGCGTTGGTAATAAAGCAGTATGACATATGCAAAACTAGTAATATATGGAATGAAATGCAATTTGTGATGTAAATGATTTTATTTTGAGATGCACTATAATGATGTATGATATGACATAAGATGTGTAATGATATTATGGTAATAATATATAGAATGATTTGATGATGGTATGTATTTCTTTAGAAGATACTTAAAGTAATATCTAACTATTATGCATATAATAAATTATTTGAATCAAACAAGGATAATGTTAATTTCTAGACTTAGGTTAATTATACTAATGAAAGTGATTGAAATAATAATAAAGATAAGAGTTTAATTAAAAAATATTCATGATAAGTAGTAAAATATTCAAAATAATTATGGAGTTAAATAATATTAATAGGGTAAATATATTAAGAATTGAAGATCTTTTTAGAGAGAATATAAAAATAAAGTAGACTATTAACATATATTCATAATAGTATATAAAAACTATTTTTTAAAAAGGATTTAAAAATTAATTTATTATGAAATATAAATCAGTCTTTTGATACAAATCAATTTTAAATTGAAACTTTTAGAAATCAAAATATATTAATTTGTTAAGGAACCATTTATATGTTAAAACTTTAAAAGAAATCTATAGTCATAACAAAATTATTTTATTGACAACTAATAATATGAAGTAATATATAAATCTATAATTCCTTATGTTTAAACTATTTTTTAAGACATAAAAATCATATATATGAAATGACTCAGACTTCCCGATCCACGAAGAGACGGAGGAGCCCGGATTGCTTTGAGAACACGGCGCATCAGAACACAAACATGAGAACATTTCATTGCTATTGCAACAATTACATCAGAGTACAAGAATATATCATAGTATGAATAAATATTACATAGCGGAAATATTAGAGATTTACAAAATTACAAAAGCAATGGAAAATACATCAACTAGCACAATTGAATGAAATACACAATACAAAGCTTTTTGAATATAGCTCCAGTTGTAATCCAGGATCCTGTGAAAAGAAATATATGTGAAAACCAAAACTACTAGCTGCCCATGCGGAAAATATGGGAATCTAGAGTTTAGGTGAAAACAATGAACTCCAAGTCAATCATGGGACTGGGGTGAGAACTAAAACAGTTATTAATCTTTATTTTAAAGTTGAGTAAATCAAGGGACCACGCCGTACGACACGGAACGGGTTTCCTTCCATGAATACTATAAAACAAAACTCGCCATGCTAAATGAAAGAACAATGGAGTTATTATAAGACTCATGTCTCATCACACAATGCAACATAAGCCGGAGGATAGAGTTTTCCCTTATAATAGCCAAATATGCTTGGTACACAAAATTTATCTTTTATTATTACAATAAGTGAAGAAATCAACTTCAAATATAAATGTATCACTCATAGATGGCATAGATACCATATATTATGTCGCCATACATAGGTTTACAACTAAAACCTAAAATTATCATATTGGAAGTTTGGATTTCCATCATGATGGCTGCTGATTCAAAGATCTATCGTGTAGTGCAATACTCAGTGACTTGCGTCCCAGCTAGAGAAAACACCGTAATGCACATCCGCCTTTTGGGAAACCAAGTATCACTGCGACTTACGTCCCAACTAGAGAAAACACCGCTTACTTTATCCCTCTGGGAATGGGGGGGGAGGGGGAAGGGGTGCCCTATCCCTCTGGGCGTGGAGCGACCACACACAATCCATCTAGGTCGACCGAATCCATGGCAACCCTAAAATCGTCTATCCTCATCTCAAAAACATACGGACCTGACCATCAGTTCACCATCATACCGGTGTGTGAGGCTCGCGAATTAACACTACACAAAGCTATGCTAATTAAAGCTATGTTAATTAAAGCTATTCTTTGATCATCATCCACCAGGCTCTGCTTTTCAACATAAGCTTTTATCCATGCATCTCAGCATGTCACATTGTAAATCCATACCATACCATTGATTTCTACCAATATATAACCTCTAAGCTCGTACATCCCAGAGAAGGGTGTTAAGCAAGAGAATAAATTCTCCACTACCAAACAGATATATATTTAGCAGAGATTAATGAATAAAGTATAAAGGAATACAACGTCAGACATACCATCCATTTGCAAGTCCGTCCTGGTTCTGAACGAAACCAGAGGCACCTTATTCCTTGTGCCATATGTCCAATATAGGAAAGAGGCCCTCGCATATCCGGACAATCAACAAGTACATCTGGACAACTACCACTGTAACCCCTTTCTGGGAGCTAACCAATCCAGGGCATCATTAGTAATCCACTCGATGTGAAGATCGTTGGTCTTCAACCACCGTCTTCAATATCTTCGACTTTTAGTCGTCTTATCAGTTATTCAGAATGGGTTAAACCAGGTATTTCCAAATAACTCACGTATCTTATAATCAAGTGATATAAAAACATGTCATACGCCTCATTCCAATCCAAAATATTCTTTTATTCAAATATTATTTACATCGGGAATCATTCCCATAAATCTTATCAAAGATATAATTCATTTAAACCTCTTGTTTAAATCGTCACTTGGAAACCATTTCAAAAGATTTTGTATTATCTTTTTACAACTTTAAACCAAATTAGGGTTTATCAAACTAGTCGGGATTATCGAGCCTTACCGAAGTAATCATTTATTTTATTTTTCCAATCCCAACCTATTTATACCATGGAGCAAAACTGGTAGTACTCCATATTTAACACCCACTATGTTATTGGTAAATTCAATTACCATACAACGTTCAAATATAATTAAAGATTTAACTATCGCATGGAGTAAAACTGGTTGTACTCCATTTCGAACATTTCTTGAATTCGGTAAATTTAATTATCACATTCACATTTCAATCTAATTAAAGATTCATTAAAAATCCTTTTAGTTTTAATCTTCAAAATCATTACTTAATGATTATTCAACTTTTGGAAATTTATCCCGTCTTTAATTGGGTTAAAGAACTAATGTTATTTAAAACACAATTCACGATAAACCGAAAATCATCTTCCATCAAATTGGAAGCTACACGGAAATCATAACAGTATATAATCGATATAAATTCCCGTATCCGACTAATATTATAAACAGAATAACGACCAAGCGTTTTAAATTTAGTAAATAGTAACGGTCTTCCTTTTCAGCAACTCATCTCGATTATCACTAAATCGAATTCCATTCCATTCCAATTTCTTTTATTAAATTGGAAAACTCTACTTTGGAAAATTCCATTAATCTTAATTAAAAGATTTATAAATTCCAAATCATAACTTCACTATTAATTGGGTTAAAGAATAAATGTTATTTAAAACACAGCTCACGATAAACCCAAAATTCCAATTTTATTTTAAATACAATGTAACGACCCTGAATTTTGGGGCCAATTTAAAATTCTTATTTTAGAAATTTTAATGAATTTAAAGTATTTATTTATTTTAATCGAAATTAAAACGAACAAATTTAATTTAAAAGGAGATTAAAACAAGCGCTGCAGTTTGAAATTTTGATTTTAAACTTTGACTGAATGTACAGGATTATGCTACGGTCTTTTTATTCCAATGATTTTGCAATTGCGGTTTAATGAATAAAATTTAATTTTATAATTTATTTGCATACGATATTGTATCATTTGATTAGAAAATGGTTTATGTAGTTTTATGTTTCAAGCACTTAAATCAAATTATATATTTTGAGAGTTTGTATATTCTTGCATCTCTAATGTAACAGGAACTTACATTGGACTAAAATATGTTTTGATAGCAAATTGATTGCAATCATTTTTAATTGGTTACTCTATTTGATATTTCAAATATCCTTATTTAAATATTTAAAGTTTTTTTTATATATTGTTTAGTTTATTATGTATCACCTTTATTTTATGAAAAAAAAAACCTTTCATATAGGTTGCATATAGGTTGAATATGTTGATTTAATTGTACATGTGTATATTTTATTTATCAATCTAAGTTAACAAAAGTGAAAAAAAATACTTTTAACGTACAAGTTTATTTTGGATCAATTAAGAAGTTTTTCTTTAACCTCTAAATACACATAATTTAATGTTCATATTTGTATATGTGTACATGTTATATTTAATACTCATATTTCAAATTATATTTCGACTTCATTATTTTAACATTTGATTTAAAATAAGACAATAATATACGTGTATCAATTATTGTTTGATGTTCTTATTCTTATGTCTATGATTCATTAGTGTTAATTAAATGTTGCATTTGTTAAGTTTGTCAAAGAGGAGAAAAATTGTCTTTGTCATATTTTAGTTTTTCCTCATTGTGTCATACATTATTGCCTGTAAATTGATTCTGATTCATTCACATATACAGAGTTATCAATTAACCATATTTTCCGCCAAATATATTTTGTTTTCCTTTTTAGATACGTTTCTCTTTCAAGAAAATCCACAGAATCTCTTGCACAATCTGTGCATCCATAATGCTTTTAGCGAAAATGGGGACCAGATCTCAAAAACTTCTTTTTTTGACCATAATGTATGTTGTGTGACAACACTTGTTTACCTTTTATAAAAATGAATTAAACATATCTAGGAAATAACGCATATATTATTAATTCTATATAGATGACCACTTGCCTGATATTTTGAATCTTAATTTCTAAATGAGAAGATTATTTATATATCCCTATAAAATCCTATAGCATTATGAAGAGATTATGAAGACAAAATTTGAGCATTCAAAATTCAATTAATTATGAATTTGACATTAATTGGAAAAAAATATGTGCATTTTTCATGTATGTTCAATTGACATTAAATTGGAAATTATGTTCATTTGACATTAGTTGGGAAAACATGCTAATGTGACCTTTTGTTTTATATAGAGCTATTACAAAAGAACAAATATATGGTAGTTTATCTAGCAATAAATGATAATTAATTTTTAATTCATTATCATTTATCTCTCTTGAAACGTGCAAAATATTTTTCCATATAAAGAATGAGATAGAAAAGCAATTTATATAATATTCTTCTCTTTGTTCACATATTCTTTTCTGCCTCCACAACTTCTCTTCACCGTAAATGCAAACTAAAATCCATGACTGCACTCTTCCCATCTTCTTTCTCCTTTCTCTTCTAATCCGCTCAACGAATTCCTCAACTTCAAAAATAAATATATAAAAAAAATAAAAAGAAATTTGAAGAGCATGGCATGATCTCCAACATCAACGGTCATGATCAACAGATGGGTTAGGCTATATATAGATAACGAAGAAGGAGGAAAATTAAAAATGAGGAATGGAAAGCATAACAGGTGAGAATTCACTTCAAAATTTAATTAAATTAATTTAATTCATACTACATGATGTGAATCTGCTATGACCAAATAATGTGTATGAATTCAAGATCCGATGTTGTGATAAGAACTTATGCTTTGTTTGGAATTGTTATGATTGAGATTTATGTCTTATAATGGGATTTCTACGTATTCCGATCTATAAGTATCGATTTAAGTTAGATTTAATTTAGATTGGAAATAAATAAAAAAAAAGACCCAACCTTTGAATATAGTTGGTTGACACAAGATTTTTGTTTATCTATTTATAAAATCAAAATTCTCACTTTCGCTTATTGAATTGAATGACACCAAGTTTGGACATTTTGTGGTTAGAGAATTATTAAAACCAAAATTCTCACTTTCGCTTATTGAATTGAATGACACCAAGTTTGTACATCGTATGCTTAGAGAATTATTAAAACCAAAATTCTCACTTTTGTTTATCGAATTGAATAACACCAAGTTTGTACATCGTATGAAATGGACAATTTTTTTTCAATGTATAAATAGAATTGACATCGTATGAAATGGACAATTTTTGTTCAACGTATAAATAGAATTGACATCGTATGAAATGGACAATTTTTGTTCAATGTATAAATAGAATTGACATCGTATGAAATGGACAATTTTTGTTCAATGTATAAATAGAATTGACATCGTATGAAATGGACAATTTTTGTTCAATGTATAAATAGAATTGACATCGTATGAAATGGACAATTTTTGTTCAATGTATAAATAGAATTGACATCGTATGAAATGGACAATTTTTGTTCAATGTATAAATAGAATTGACATCGTATGAAATGGACAATTTTTGTTCAATGTATTAATAGAATTAACATTTATTTTGTTAATGTTATAGAATGGAAATTTACACCGTATGATTCAATTAACATTTATTTTGTTAATGTTATAGAATGGAAATTTACACCGTATGATTCAATTAACATTTATTTTGTTAAGGTTATAGAATGGAAATTTACACCGTATGATTCATTGACATTTTTGTTTAATGTTAATATAGGTAATTTTCACCGTAGGTTAGATTGACATTTTTATTTAATGTTCATATAGGAAATTTTCACCGTATGTTAGATTGACATTTTTACTTAATATTAAAAGAGAATGGACCGTATGATTTATTCACATTATTCCAATGTTATATAAAGAGAAAAGATTGTTTAACATTATCTTTAATATTGATATAAAAAGAAGATTGTACCGTATGTATTAACATATTTATAATGTGAATATAAAAAGAGGAATTTACATTGTAGGAGAAATTGACATTAACATTTATTCATAATGTTAATATTAGAATATTTTCACCGCGTTATTAGTTAACTTTATTTTATTGTTAAATTAAAAAGAATGATACCATATGATTGATTAACATTATTTTAATGTTATTTTAAGAAGAGAATTTACCGTATGATTGATTAACATATTTTTAACGTTAATATAAAAGTATGTACACCATATGGTATTAACAATATTTTTAATGTCAAAAATAAGATAATTTTCATCATAGGAAAATTTCATTTTTGGTAATATAATAAAAGTAATTTGACCATAGTATGTTATTAACATTTTTAATGTTAATACTAAAAGAAATTCAACCGATTGATGACATTAACTTTTTTTTTATGTCATTATTAAAAAGAATTTCACCGTAGGATGAAATTAACTTTTTTTTTTAAGGTTAGTAATATAAAGAAGAATTGACCGTAGGAACGTTACATTATTTATGATGTCATATAAAGAAGAATTGCACCGTAGGATGAGAATAACATTATTTGTAATGATAAATAAAGAGTATTTGCACCGTAGGATTGAGCTACATTATATTTTTTTAATGTAAAGTAATAAATGATAATTTAACCATAGGATTAATATACATTTATTTTTAATGTAATATTAAGAAAATGCACCGTAGGATGATTAACATTTATTTTTAATGTTAAATAAAAGAATTTACTTCGTAGGATGATTAACATTTATTTTTAATGTTAAATAAAAGAATTTACTTCGTAGGATGATTAACATTTATTTTTAATGTTAAATAAAAGAATTTACTTCGTAGGATGATTAACATTTATTTTTAATGTTAAATAAAAGAATTTACTTCGTAGGATGATTAACATTTATTTTTAATGTTAAATAAAAGAATTTACTTCTTAGGATGATTAACATTTATTTTTAATGTTAAATAAAAGAATTACATTGTAGGATGATTTAACATTATTTTTAAATGTTAATAAAAAAAAAGTATTTGCACCGTATGAATTCACATTATTTTTAATGTTAATATATAGTGAATTTGACCGTAGGATAGTTAACCTTATTTTTAATATAAAAAGAATTTCACCGTATGTAGTTTAACATTATTTTTAATGTTAATGATAGGAATTTCACTGTAGGATGCAATTAACATTATTTTATAATGTTAACATGAAAGAGAATTACCTCATAGGAAGTTAACATTTATTTTAAATGTTAATATTGAAAGTATTTACATCATAGGAAATTTACATTTATTTTTGATGTTAATAAAAAGTATTTTCACCGTAGTATGAATTAACATTTATTTTATATTGTTAACATAAAAGAGAATTTACCCCGTAGGAATTAACATTTAATTTAAATGTTAATATTAAAAGAAGATTAGTCGTAGGATAAGTTACATTATTTTATAATGTAAATAAAAAGAGAATTAACTGTAGGATTGATTTACATTCTTTGTAATGAAAATTAAAAAGGGGATTTAACCGTAAGGTAATATTAACATTTTTAATGTTAATATAAATGAATTTCACTATGTAATGCAAGTTTACATTTTAATTAATGTAAATAAAAGTAAGACTCCGAGAATGTGTCGTTTAATAAGAAGTTTGATTATTTTAAATAATTAAGCCAAGAATTAGCCGTTATAAAATAATATAATGACATGAAATAGTTTTCCAAAACTATAAGTATGCGAGGTTGTTTGGGAAGTCCGAGATACTCTCATCCCAAATTAAACCAAACGACGTTAAAGGATCGAAGTATGAGGACGACGAGTGAAGACCGCAAATCTTCCCTCGAATGGACAACGATCAAGATTTTGAATTGACTTGCTCCCAATTCAAGATCAGGGTCATTGCCCAGACGTACGTGTTGATTTCACGGATTTGACTTTCGCTCAGACCCAGAGCATAAGTTTAAATGGATTGCGTGTCTGACATCGTACTCCGCTTAATGTCATGTTATTGATTTTCTGTCAATATATAAATTGTTGGTGGTGAAGAATTCATTCTTTACTTAACACCCGTTTATATATTGATGGATGATCAATGGTATGGTATGGATTGACGATGTGGCATGCCAAGATGAAGATGAATATGATCAAGGCTTTGTTGAAAAGCAGGCCTTGTGGATGAAGACTATATCGTAACTTCGCGAGCCTCACACCCCGGTATGATGGTGAACTGATGGTTTGATCAGTATGCTTTAGATATTTGTATGGATTCGGTCGACCGGAATGAGTTGGGTGTGGTCGCTCCACGCTCAGAGGGATAGGGCTTAAACTCCAGATTCCCATATAGAGGGATAGAGTAAGCGGTGTTTTCTCTTGCTGGGACGTAAGCCGCTGGTTACTCGATATCCCAAAAAGTGCGGATGTGCATATTGCACTACGTGATAGATCTTTCGAATCAGAAGCCATCATGATGGAAATCCAACTTCCAATACGACCCTTACGGACTTGATTGTATTACTAGTACGGAGGCATAATATATGGTACCTATGCTTCCTAGGATTAATACATTTACTTTGAAATGTTTTCATATACACTAATGATAGTATTAGATGCGTATTTGCCGTATTTAGCATGTTGAATCACCATAAGGTAAAACCCTATCCTCTGGTGTGCGTTGCATTGTGTGATGGGACCTGGGTCTTATGGTGGTTTCATTTTTCCAAAAGCATTGCGTTGTTTACGATGTATTTAATTATTGTTATGACACTTTAAATCATGCACGGCAATCCATTAGAGTAAACCCGTTCCGCGTTAGCGGCATGGTCTTTGGATTTGAATTATTTTGTAATAGTTATTTTAATTAAGAATTCTCACACCAGTCCCACGACTGACCCATAGTTTGTTTCACCTTTTTGCAAACTTGGGTGCCCTCTTTTCTACACGGGCAGCCAAGTAGACAGATTCATTCTTTGCTTGGAGCTTTTCTTTGAAGCTGCTTATTTTCTCTTTCTTGGATTTGCTTTTGTGGAGAGGTGATGACTTGGAGCTTTGAAGACATTTATCTTTTGTTTCTATGGCATCTTTTCTTTTCTTTTCAAACATCAAACTTATTTATTTTCTGCAAACTTGTTGTAATATCTTAGTTTCATGTGACTGTGGATTTTCTGTGGTTAATGACATTATATTTCCGCTGCTATGATGTTATTACTCTATGAATTTCCTTTGCTATATTGTATCTGTGTTCTGTGTTATTATGTTTATGTTGTATTCCAAATAATTACTCCTACTTTCACTTATGGAAGTTTGGGGTCGTCAGAGTTGGTATCAGAGCTTTGGTTTACAAAGCGGAATATGACATATTTATAATAATTCGTTTACGTAGAATCACTATATTCTACGGCGAACAGTTCATGAGATACATAATAGCCTGTCACTTTATCGTCATCTTTTCATTCGTCCTTCGATCTTTTCTATCCCTTAGGATCACCTTTTCTGTTGTTTTGACTCTTCCCTTGTTCGTGCATTCGAAGAAGACTAAGAGAAGTGGCGATGCTCAATTGGCACATGTTTACGAAGGAGCGAAAGGACCAACTTCTTCGGTGGAAAGCCTGATGTTATAGACGGTACCATCTCTGTTAAAAACATTCTCTGTGTTTATTCTTCCTCTTCTCCTCTTCTATTTTTCTTTTTCCTTTTCGGGGACGAAAAGTTCTTAAGGAGGGGAGATTGTAACGACCCTGAATTTTGGGGCCAATTTAAAATTCTTATTTTAGAAATTTTAATGAATTTAAAGTATTTATTTATTTTAATCGAAGTTAAAACGAACAAATTTAATTTAAAAGGAGATTAAAACAAGCGCTGTAGTTTGAAATTTTGATTTTAAACTTTGACTGAATGTACAGGATTATGCTACGGTCTTTTTATTCCAATGATTTTGCAATTGCGGTTTAATGAATAAAATTTAATTTTATAATTTATTTGCATACGATATTGTATCATTTGATTTGAAAATGGTTTATGTAGTTTTATGTTTCAAGCACTTAAATCAAATTATATATTTTGAGAGTTTGTATATTCTTGCATCTCTAATGCAACAGGAACTTACATTGGACTAAAATATGTTTTGATAGCAAATTGATTGCAATCATTTTTAATTGGTTACTCTATTTGATATTTCAAATATCCTTATTTAAATATTTAAAGTTTTTTTTATATATTGTTTAGTTTATTATGTATCACCTTTATTTTATGAAAAAAAAACCTTTCATATAGGTTGCATATAGGTTGAATATGTTGATTTAATTGTACATGTGTATATTTTATTTATCAATCTAAGTTAACAAAAGTGAAAAAAAAAATACTTTTAACGTACAAGTTTATTTTGGATCAATTAAGAAGTTTTTCTTTAACCTCTAAATACACATAATTTAATGTTCATATTTGTATATGTGTACATGTTATATTTAATACTCATATTTCAAATTATATTTCGACTTCATTATTTTAACATTTGATTTAAAATAAGACAATAATATACGTGTATCAATTATTGTTTGATGTTCTTATTCTTATGTCTATGATTCATTAGTATTAATTAAATGTTGCATTTGTTAAGTTTGTCAAAGAGGAGAAAAATTGTCTTTGTCATATTTTAGTTTTTCCTCATTGTGTCATACATTATTGCCTGTAAATTGATTCTGATTCATTCACATATACAGAGTTATCAATTAACCATATTTTCCGCCAAATATATTTTGTTTTCCTTTTTAGATACGTTTCTCTTTCAAGAAAATCCACAGAATCTCTTGCACAATCTGTGCATCCATAATGCTTTTAGCGAAAATGGGGACCAGATCTCAAAAACTTCTTTTTTTGACCATAATGTATGTTGTGTGACAACACTTGTTTACCTTTTATAAAAATGAATTAAACATATCTAGGAAATAACGCATATATTATTAATTCTATATAGATGACCACTTGCCTGATATTTTGAATCTTAATTTCTAAATGAGAAGATTATTTATTTATCCCTATAAAATCCTATAGCATTATGAAGAGATTATGAAGACAAAATTTGAGCATTCAAAATTCAATTAATTATGAATTTGACATTAATTGGAAAAAAATATGTGCATTTTTCATGTATGTTCAATTGACATTAAATTGGAAATTATGTTCATTTGACATTAGTTGGGAAAACATGCTAATGTGACCTTTTGTTTTATATAGAGCTATTACAAAAGAACAAATATATGGTAGTTTATCTAGCAATAAATGATAATTAATTTTTAATTCATTATCATTTATCTCTCTTGAAACGTGCAAAATATTTTTCCATATAAAGAATGAGATAGAAAAGCAATTTATATAATATTCTTCTCTTTGTTCACATATTCTTTTCTGCCTCCACAACTTCTCTTCACCGTAAATGCAAACTAAAATCCATGACTGCACTCTTCCCATCTTCTTTCTCCTTTCTCTTCTAATCCGCTCAACGAATTCCTCAACTTCAAAAATAAATATATAAAAAAAATAAAAAGAAATTTGAAGAGCATGGCATGATCTCCAACATCAACGGTCATGATCAACAGATGGGTTAGGCTATATATAGATAACGAAGAAGGAGGAAAATTAAAAATGAGGAATGGAAAGCATAACAGGTGAGAATTCACTTCAAAATTTAATTAAATTAATTTAATTCATACTACATGATGTGAATCTGCTATGACCAAATAATGTGTATGAATTCTAGATCCGATGTTGTGATAAGAACTTATGCTTTGTTTGGAATTGTTATGATTGAGATTTATGTCTTATAATGGGATTTCTACGTATTCCGATCTATAAGTATCGATTTAAGTTAGATTTAATTTAGATTGGAAATAAATAAAAAAAAAGACCCAACCTTTGAATATAGTTGGTTGACACAAGATTTTTGTTTATCTATTTATAAAATCAAAATTCTCACTTTCGCTTATTGAATTGAATGACACCAAGTTTGGACATTTTGTGGTTAGAGAATTATTAAAACCAAAATTCTCACTTTCACTTATTGAATTGAATGACACCAAGTTTGTACATCGTATGCTTAGAGAATTATTAAAACCAAAATTCTCACTTTTGTTTATCGAATTGAATAACACCAAGTTTGTACATCGTATGAAATGGACAATTTTTGTTCAATGTATAAATAGAATTGACATCGTATGAAATGGACAATTTTTGTTCAACGTATAAATAGAATTGACATCGTATGAAATGGACAATTTTTGTTCAATGTATAAATAGAATTGACATCGTATGAAATGGACAATTTTTGTTCAATGTATAAATAGAATTGACATCGTATGAAATGGACAATTTTTGTTCAATGTATAAATAGAATTGACATCGTATGAAATGGACAATTTTTGTTCAATGTATAAATAGAATTGACATCGTATGAAATGGACAATTTTTGTTCAATGTATAAATAGAATTGAAATCGTATGAAATGGACAATTTTTGTTCAATGTATTAATAGAATTAACATTTATTTTGTTAATGTTATAGAATGGAAATTTACACCGTATGATTCAATTAACATTTATTTTGTTAATGTTATAGAATGGAAATTTACACCGTATGATTCAATTAACATTTATTTTGTTAAGGTTATAGAATGGAAATTTACACCGTATGATTCATTGACATTTTTGTTTAATGTTAATATAGGTAATTTTCACCGTAGGTTAGATTGACATTTTTATTTAATGTTCATATAGGAAATTTTCACCGTATGTTAGATTGACATTTTTACTTAATATTAAAAGAGAATGGACCGTATGATTTATTCACATTATTCCAATGTTATATAAAGAGAAAAGATTGTTTAACATTATCTTTAATATTGATATAAAAAGAAGATTGTACCGTATGTATTAACATATTTATAATGTGAATATAAAAAGAGGAATTTACATTGTAGGAGAAATTGACATTAACATTTATTCATAATGTTAATATTAGAATATTTTCACCGCATTATTAGTTAACTTTATTTTATTGTTAAATTAAAAAGAATGATACCGTATGATTGATTAACATTATTTTAATGTTATTTTAAGAAGAGAATTCACCATATGATTGATTAACATATTTTTAACGTTAATATAAAAGTATGTACACCATATGGTATTAAAAATATTTTTAATGTCAAAAATAAGATAATTTTCATCATAGGAAAATTTCATTTTTGGTAATATAATAAAAGTAATTTGACCATAGTATGTTATTAACATTTTTAATGTTAATACTAAAAGAAAGTCAACCGATTGATGACATTAACTTTTTTTTTATGTCATTATTAAAAAGAATTTCACCGTAGGATGAAATTAACTTTTTTTTTTTTAAGGTTAGTAATATAAAGAAGAATTGACCGTAGGAACGTTACATTATTTATGATGTCATATAAAGAAGAATTGCACCGTAGGATGAGAATAACATTATTTGTAATGATAAATAAAGAGTATTTGCACCGTAGGATTGAGCTACATTATATTTTTTTAATGTAAAGTAATAAATGATAATTTAACCATAGGATTAATATACATTTATTTTTAATGTAATATTAAGAAAATGCACCGTAGGATGATTAACATTTATTTTTAATGTTAAATAAAAGAATTTACTTCGTAGGATGATTAACATTTATTTTTAATGTTAAATAAAAGAATTTACTTCGTAGGATGATTAACATTTATTTTTAATGTTAAATAAAAGAATTTACTTCGTAGGATGATTAACATTTATTTTTAATGTTAAATAAAAGAATTTACTTCTTAGGATGATTAACATTTATTTTTAATGTTAAATAAAAGAATTTACTTCGTAGGATGATTAACATTTATTTTTAATGTTAAATAAAAGAATTTACTTCGTAGGATGATTAACATTTATTTTTAATGTTAAATAAAAGAATTTACTTCTTAGGATGATTAACATTTATTTTTAATGTTAAATAAAAGAATTACACTGTAGGATGATTTAACATTATTTTTAAATGTTAATAAAAAAAAGTATTTGCACCGTATGAATTCACATTATTTTTAATGTTAATATATAGTGAATTTGACCGTAGGATAGTTAACCTTATTTTTAATATAAAAAGAATTTCACCGTATGTAGTTTAACATTATTTTTAATGTTAATGATAGGAATTTCACTGTAGGATGCAATTAACATTATTTTATAATGTTAACATGAAAGAGAATTACCTCATAGGAAGTTAACATTTATTTTAAATGTTAATATTGAAAGTATTTACATCATAGGAAATTTACATTTATTTTTGATGTTAATAAAAAGTATTTTCACCGTAGTATGAATTAACATTTATTTATATTGTTAACATAAAAGAGAATTTACCCCGTAGGAATTAACATTTAATTTAAATGTTAATATTAAAAGAAGATTAGTCGTAGGATAAGTTACATTATTTTATAATGTAAATAAAAAGAGAAGTAACTGTAGGATTGATTTACATTCTTTTTAATGAAAATTAAAAAGGGGATTTAACCGTAAGGTAATATTAACATTTTTAATGTTAATATAAATGAATTTCACTATGTAATGCAAGTTTACATTTTAATTAATGTAAATAAAAGTAAGACTCCGAGAATGTGTCGTTTAATAAGAAGTTTGATTATTTTAAATAATTAAGCCAAGAATTAGCCGTTATAAAATAATATAACGACATGAAATAGTTTTCCAAAACTATAAGTATGCGAGGTTGTTTGGGAAGTCCGAGATACTCTCATCCCAAATTAAACCAAACGACGTTAAAGGATCGAAGTATGAGGACGACGAGTGAAGACCGCAAATCTTCCCTCGAATGGACAACGATCAAGATTTTGAATTGACTTGCTCCCAATTCAAGATCAGGGTCATTGCCCAGACGTACGTGTTGATTTCACGGATTTGACTTTCGCTCAGACCCAGAGCATAAGTTTAAATGGATTGCGTGTCTGACATCGTACTCCGCTTAATGTCATGTTATTGATTTTTTGTCAATATATAAATTGTTGGTGGTGAAGAATTCATTCTTTACTTAACACCCGTTTATATATTGATGGATGATCAATGGTATGGTATGGATTGACGATGTGGCATGCCAAGATGAAGATGAAGATGATCAAGGCTTTGTTGAAAAGCAGGCCTTGTGGATGAAGACTATATCGTAACTTCGCGAGCCTCACACCCCGGTATGATGGTGAACTGATGGTTTGATCAGTATGCTTTAGATATTTGTATGGATTCGGTTGACCGGAATGAGTTGGGTGTGGTCGCTCCACGCTCAGAGGGATAGGGCTTAAACTCCAGATTCCCATATAGAGGGATAGAGTAAGCGGTGTTTTCTCTTGCTGGGACGTAAGCCGCTGGTTACTCGATATCCCAAAAAGTGCGGATGTGCATATTGCACTACGTGATAGATCTTTCGAATCAGAAGCCATCATGATGGAAATCCAACTTCCAATACGACCCTTACGGACTTGATTGTATTACTAGTACGGAGGCATAATATATGGTACCTATGCTTCCTAGGATTAATACATTTACTTTGAAATGTTTTCATATACACTAATGATAGTATTAGATGCGTATTTGCCGTATTTAGCATGTTGAATCACCATAAGGTAAAACCCTATCCTCTGGTGTGCGTTGCATTGTGTGATGGGACCTGGGTCTTATGGTGGTTTCATTTTTCCAAAAGCATTGCGTTGTTTACGATGTATTTAATTATTGTTATGACACTTTAAATCATGCACGGCAATCCATTAGAGTAAACCCGTTCCGCGTTAGCGGCATGGTCTTTGGATTTGAATTATTTTGTAATAGTTATTTTAATTAAGAATTCTCACACCAGTCCCACGACTGACCCATAGTTTGTTTCACTTTTTTGCAAACTTGGGTGCCCTCTTTTCTACACGGGCAGCCAAGTAGACAGATTCATTCTTTGCTTGGAGCTTTTCTTTGAAGCTGCTTATTTTCTCTTTCTTGGATTTGCTTTTGTGGAGAGGTGATGACTTGGAGCTTTGAAGACATTTATCTTTTGTTTCTATAGCATCTTTTCTTTTCTTTTCAAACATCAAACTTATTTATTTTCTGCAAACTTGTTGTAATATCTTAGTTTCATGTGACTGTGGATTTTCTGTGGTTAATGACATTATATTTCCGCTGCTATGATGTTATTACTCTATGAATTTCCTTTGCTATATTGTATATGTGTTCTGTGTTATTATGTTTATGTTGTATTCCAAATAATTACTCCTACTTTCACTTATGGAAGTTTGGGGTCGTCAGATACAAGGCTCTAAATAGAAAATAATATCGGCTTACATTCAATATCAATTTCTTAAACTAACGGATATCGTATTGGGAATAACGATATCTGTATATTCTATATTCCTCAACAATATCTATATAATCACGGAATCCGATATCGAAATATTCCGAAGATGATTTCTATCCAAATTCATACCAATTTATACACTGGAAAATTCGGGTTATATCAAAACCAATTACAAATCCAATTTATTTGTTTAAAAACATTGGACTATCATTCTAGTTATTAACTACTTTATTTAGATAAAAATATATTTATCTTTTCAAAACTGGAATTTCTCATCCAAAATCTTTCCAAATCATTTAGTATGATGTTACACCATTTTTTCATATTTTTGATAATTTTATTAAGGCCCTTAGAGTCGGTTTCCGATAACGGCCACCGAACTGCATCCATAGCGACCTTTTCTGAAATTGATTTGGACACAATTTGAAATCTAACCATTTATATTTAAATCTTTTATATTCATTGGAAGGATCCATTCAATATACGGTTCTAGTTTTAGACGCATTCTATTCACGCCATTTATATATATATATATATATATATATATATATATATATAATACATATATAATTAATTTCAATTTAAAACGTGATTTATAAAATATTTATAAATTTATTTTAAAATGATTTCCAATTCATTTCAATTTTAAGCTAAATTTGAACATCCATTTTAGTATAATCTCAAAATGATAATATTTTCAAAATGTCTTATTTTGAAATCCATTTCTATTCGATATTCATTATAAAAATTAATAAAATCGATATACAAACCGTTCGAGTTAAAATAGCGTTTCTAAACTTAACTCGGCTTCATATATTTCAATATTTTTGTGTCCGTCCAAAAACAGACATCAAAACCGTATTTTGATTATTCACCGAATATTATTTTAAAATATTCGTTATTATTCTGAATTGGAATCATACTCAATCAATTACCATATAGGGTTATTATATGTATTCCATACATCACATGTATTCAAAAATAGTGATAAACAGCTATTAAACATTCCATTCACAACCAGAGTGCAATTTACTACTGTATAAGCATTAAATAATTAAATAATGCTTATCACAGTCTGCCAATCCATCAATTGACATATAATTAAATTCAGCGGATATGTGAATAAATTAACGTCCTTAGACCCGTATTGGGTTTTCAGACATCATCAAATAATTGGGTGTAACAACCCGGAATTTTGGGGCCAACTTAAAATTTTTATTTTACGAATTTTAATGGATTTTAATATTTAAAATAATCTATTTTAAATAATAACGACTAAAAATTTATTTTAAAACGAATAAATTCAATTTAATTATAAAAGGAGTTTAAAACAGCGCTGTAGTTTGAAAATTTGAATTTGAACTTTGACAGACTGTACAGGATTCAAAACAAATCGGATTTCAGTAAAACCAAAAATATTTAAATCTGTTTAATCATATCTTTCCAACGAATCTGAAAATCTGAAATTTCATCGTAGGAATAAAAAGTTATGCCCAGTTTAAAATTTAGAAAAGTCGCTGTAGAATTTATATATATATTAATATAATATTTAGCCCTTAAAAATAGACATTTTTCAAACGACCTCTGTTTTCGACGAAACCACTTTTGTGGGAACTGGAATGTCAAATTATTGCTAAGTTTAATTTTCCATAATTTTTCGAATTAATATGTGAGCATGGCAGAGGAAAACGTGTTTCGTCAGTTTCAGTCAATTTTAATCAACTTGAAAATGGCCCTTTTTCAAACAGTCTCAGAATTCGACGAAATTAGTTTTGTTAGGACCGTATCGTCAAAACATAGCTAGATATAATTTTTCTATAATTTTTAGAGTCCGTATGTGGCCCCGGTAATTTAAAATGTACGTTTGAATTTAATAATTAAATGATTTATAATTTAATTTAAAAGAAAACAATATCGTAACAGCCGAACTGGGTTACGAAACATATTCCATTGTGTCCGGAGGGGGTGTTTAGCTGGGGGCGACACTCGTTGGGTTTGATTTGGTGTTAGTATTGATAGATAAGAATTTTTGAATCTAAATATAAATAAATAAATAAATAAATACACTAGAAAATACAGTATAAATACCCCTCGAAATACGCTATACCCTAACCTAGAAATACAGCCGGCTCTCTTCTGCGATGGCGATCAGAAAGCTCCAGGATGAATCCTTCAAAATCTCTCAATCCAAAATGAAATTAACCCAACTTCTACAGAAATTCGATTGTACTTCTTCTAATCTATCAAATCATACGGTTGAGATCGAACTCCATGTTGTATTACGGGTGAAATCGTGACTGGAACATCACTTTCTTGGAGTGGATTTGTTGGAAGTGGGGGCCACCGAGTGGCGCTTGGGTGCTGGCGTGGTTTGGCGTCACCTCGGCGCTTGGAGGGGCGGTTCTGGATCGACGGTCGGGGGGCATGCGACGGTGAAGGATGGAGCGGAGGTCATGGGTTCAATTTATTTGTAGAAGGGACGATGTAGAAGAAAGGTCAAAGGGGAATTAATTATATATTAATTTAAGTAAATTATATATTAAATATTCAAAAGTTTAAATGATGATAACTTCCTCATACAGCGACGAAATCGAATGAAACGAAAAGCGTTGGACTCGTATGGATCAGATCTACGCTATGAAGCTGACTAGAGTTGAAACCGAGTATGTTGAAAATTCAGGAAATTCAGTTCTGAATTAAAAGCATCGGTGAGAATTCTATTTATTTATTTAAATTAAAAATAACTAATTGTGTGATTGTGGTCTTTCTTCCGATCAATTGTTAAATTCTAATGGATTGCCATTGTGTTGTAGACCTAGTGATGTGATGACTGTCGTGTTGAAAACAAATATATCATACTTGTTGTGAGCAAATATATATATTTTGTTATAATAAAATGGATAAGAGCAAACATATCATTTTGTTGTGACAAAAGGATTGTAGATAAAAATACTCATTTTGTGGTATAGGAAACTAGTAAATAAACAAAATCATCACTTTTGGTTTGCATTAAAAGTAAATAAGCAAAATCATCGTTTTTTTTTGCATCATAAGTTAACAAACAAATTATCATTTTGTTTGTATATTGAAGGTTAACAAACTAATTTATCATTTTGTTGTATTGAAAGTTACCAGTGAAATTAGTCATTTGGTCGCATTGAAATTTTTATATATATGTATTCATTTTTATAGAATAGAAGTTGGCACAAAAAAATATATTTATTTGGTGAAATAAAATTGACATTCTTGTCAAAACTTGATTAGTAAATAAAATTACATTTTTGTGAAAGAATGATTATAGAAATAAAAGTTACATTTTTGATTAGAAATTGATTATGAAAATAAAAACAACCTTTTTATTTGAAATATGTTTTGCAAATCAAAATTACATTTTTGATTAGAAATTGATTATGAAAATAAAAACAACCTTTTTATTTGAAATATGTTTTGCAAATCAAATTAACATTTTTGATTAGAAATTGGTTAGAAAAATAAAGAAAACATTTTATTTGAAATGTGTTATGCAAATGACATACTTGATTATAGAATTAGAAATCACATTTTTTGTGAAACTTGATTATAGAATTAGAAATCACTTTTTTTGTGAAACATGATTAATGAATTAGAAGACATTCATTTTGTCACTTTGAAAAGAATAAAGTAAATTCATTCATTTTTGCCACTTTAGAAAAATGAATTAGGAAACATTCATTTTGCCACATTAAAATGAATGAAGTAAAAACACAAACATTTTTGGTGTATTAAAAGGGATTAAACAAAATAATCATGTTTGAACATTAAAAAGTATGAAATGGAAATGTATATTTTTATACATTAAAAAGAGTGAATTGAAAATGTATATTTTTATACACTAAAAAGAATGAGTCAGAAATGAACATTTTTGTTTACATAAAAAGTAATTAGACAAATTTGTCATTTTGTTTACATTAAAGAAGAATTTAACAAAAGTATCATATTTTTTACATTAAAAGGAATTAGACAAAAATACGATTTTTGTCACTTTAAAAGAATTAGAATAAAAGAGACATTTTTGTCATTTTAAAAATGATGAAGTAAAATATTCATTTTGTCATTTGAAAATGAATGAGACCAAAAATATACATTTTTGGTCAATAAATAAAAGTTAAGATTTTATTTATCATTTGTTAACAATAAAAAGGATTAAACAAAAATTTACATTTTGTTTACAATAAAAAGGATTAAACAAAAATTTACATTTTATTTACAATAAAAAGGATTAGACCGAAAATTTACATTTTATTTACATTAAAAAGGATTAGACAAAAATTATACATTTTTATCAAATGTGAAGGAATGAAAGAAAATTATACATTTTTATCAAATGTAAAGGAATGAAAGAAAATTATACATTTTTATCAAATGTAAAGGAATGAATGGAAAATATACATTTTTGTCAAATGTAAAAAGGGTTTTATCAAATGTAAAGGAATGATAAAATTATGCATTTCTTGGTCAAAGGTAAAAGAATGACAAAAATATTCATTTTTGTCAAATGTAAAGAATGAGATAAGAACATTCTTTTTATCATTTAAAAAGAGTGAAGTAAAAATACTCATTTTGTTTACATTGAAATGAATTAGGCAGAACTGGCATTTTGTTTACATTGAAATGAATTAGATTTAAACATAATTTTTGTTAGAAAGTAAAATATACATTTTTGTTAGAAAATGAATATTAGAATAAAAAGTACATTTCTGTTAGAAAATGTAAATTAGAATAAAAAGGACATTCTTGTCATTTGAAAAGAAATGAATTAAAAATAGGCATCTTTGGTCATATAAAAAGGGTGAATTAAGAACATACATTTTTATGAGATATTATCCTCATTAAGAAGAACAGGATTAAAAGACTTCCTTTCTATGTAATATTAGAAATATTCATTTTGTCCTTTAAAAGAGATTTCACCAAAATATTCATTTATGGTCACTTAAAAAGATTTCACCAAAATATACATTTTGGTCATTGGAAAGGATTACAAAAATAATAATATGAAAGTTAATATTTTTCTTGTCTATTAGTCACAATGAAAAGATCATATGTTTAAATATGACATTAGTAATACCTTGTAATGTATGCATGTAATGTTGAAAAGTTTGATGTATCCAATATATTAATGATATCCAAATCGAATATTACACTTCCATTTATAAGTCATCCGACTTGTTTATGTGATTGGGACGATAATTTTCACACATCGCCCAAGTGCACAAATAATTTATTATTTGCTTGCTGGATGAAACCCCACACGGGTGTTGGGGTGATATTGGACACACACTAATCCCAATATTTAGTTATCTGTCAATCGATTGATTGACTGTCTGTGATGAACGTTAGTTATTTACTTTAATGCTCACACAGTTATAAATTCCACTCTGGTCGTCATTTGGATGTTTAATAATTATTTATCATGATTGTTGATTTCAAACAATATATGGTTGTTGATTGAGTCACATTCCAATAAAGAATATTCTGGAAAAGAATAATTTAGGAAATATCTTAGAAAAAGAATATATTTTAGGAAAATATATTTTTATTGAAATGGACTAGTTATTAACTAGAATAAATCATTAAGTTATGATTTAATGAAGTTTTCCAATATGTTAATATTTTATTGAAATTAAATTAAATTAATTGGATTTTGGGTTTGTCGTGAATAGTGTCTTAAATAATATTATTCTTAAACCCTGTATGAAAAGAATAATCTTTTAATAAATTAAAAGTTTCAATTATATTTAGGGATTGAAATAAGATGAAATGTGAGTTGGCTTTATTGTGAAATATGTTTTTAAGCGACATTTATTCTTTAACTCAGCTGACAGTGAAAAGATATGATTTGGAATTTATAAATCTTTATTTAAGATTTAAATGGGAATTTTCCAAAAGTAAAGTTTTCCAATTTAATATATTAAATTGGAATTGGATGGAATTCGAATTTATAATAACCCAGATAAGCTTCTGTAAAAGAAGACCGATACTACATATGGAATTTAAGAGGCTTTGCCGTTATTCCATTTATATTATCGATCAGATACAGAAATTTATAACGATTCTATATTGATTTGATTCCTGTGAAGATTCCATAATTTATGGAAGATGATTTTGGGTTTTCCGTGAGCTGTGTTTTAAAATGACATTAGTTCTTTAACCCAGTTAAAGATAAGATTAATTTCTTAAATTTAAATAATCATTGAATAATGATTTTTGATATTTAAAACCAAATTGGGGTTTTATTAAATCTTTAAAAGAAAGATTTAAGGATAAACTTAAAGAATTTATCTTTGATAGAATGATGTGAATATTTTATTTAAAGGAATATTATGAATTGGAATGTGGCGTTGGATTTGTTTTTATAGTACTTGATTTTTAATTAAAAATACGTGGATTATTCAGAAAGGTCAGGTTTAACCCATTCCAAATAATTATTACGACGATGAAGAGTCCAAGATGAAGGCGGTGATTGAAGACCGACGATCTTCACATCGAATAGATGTGTTGCTACTGAGACCCATGATGAGAGTAGCTACCTTGAAAGGGCTTCAGTGGTAGCCATCCAGACGTATTGTTGATTGTCCGGATATGCGAGGACCTCTCAGGTACCTCCGGTTTCATTCGGACCCAGAACGGACTCGTAAATGGATGCGTGTCTGACACTGGATTTCGTTCCATGTGAATTAAATTGATTTTTATTAATGTATATCTGATTGGTGGTGGAGAATTTATTCTCTGCTTAACACCCCGGTATATATTAATAGTGATTGATCGCATGGCGTGAATTGTCAATGTGGCACGCCAAGATGCAATTGATCAAGGCTTTTGTTGAAAATCAAGGCCTTGTGGGATGATCAAAGTATAGCCTATTACGGCATAGCTTTGTGTGTAGCATGACTTCGCGAGCCTCACACCCCGGTATGAGTCAAAAAAGGGATATGGACCGTAGGGAGTGCACACGTTTCTTTCTAGCTAGAGGTAGTGTCAGTGCTTAAACTGGCTGGCATTTTACTTATGTGGATGATGGATTGAGGCGCCTCGGGATTATAGGCCGTTAGTGGTCATATGGAGGTCCAAAGGGACCGGGAAGTGTGTGTTCAGGAATTGCCAATCCACTACCGTTAGGTGGGGCCCTACCGCATCCAAGGGTTTCCCATAGGTGTGATCCTGAGGCATTTGCTAGAGTGCCTTGAATCAGAGAGGAGCTTTCCCCTAGCCTCGACTCATGATGGAAATCCAATTTCCAATACGACCTTGCGGTTTTTAATGTAGAACTAGTATGGCGACATAGTAGGATGGGGTACTATGCCATCTATGATTGATACATTATGATTGAAATGTTTTTATTAGAACATGTACACACTAATATTAAATCCGTTTTATCGTATCAAGAATCTTTTGACCAATATAAGGTAAAACCCTATCCTCCGGTTTGCGTTGCATTGTGTGATGGGACTTGGGTCTTATAATGGTCTCATTTTTCTAAAAAGCATTGCGTTGTTTAATAATTTACTTTATTTTATGCACTGGCAATCTAATGGAGTAAACCCGTTCCGCGTTAGCGGCGTGGTCCTGCGATTAACCATATTTATTATTTAAGTTAAGATTTCTTATACCAGTCCCATGACTGACCTGTAGTTTGTTTCACTGGAAAATTCGGATGCCCATATTTTCCACACGGGCAGTCGAGTAGCTTTTTGCAGATATATTTACAGGATCCTGGTTTACAGCTGAAGTGGTATTCGGAAAGCTCTGTATCCGTGTATTCCTTTCAGTTGTATATTTGTATTATTTTTCCGCTGCTATTTAAATGTAATTTAAATCTCTGATATTATTGTATTTCAACTGTGTAATAAGTATTTATACTCTGTTGTTTTCTTGTACTCTGATGTAATTGTTGTAATCAGCAATAAAATGTTCTTCAGTTTGTGTTCTAATGTGTGTTCTTCTCAAAGCAATTCAGGCTTTCCTTTATGGGGAAGTTTGGGTCGTCACATTGGGCAATGTGTAAAATTATCGTTCCAATACGCATGTGGGGTTTACATCACAATCCATGTGAATTTTTTTAATAAATATTAATAACCACAGTTTAATAACGATAATAATATTAAAACTGTACACATCCATCATTCAACAAACAAATATGGCAATCACAGACAATCAATATAAATCAGTTATAATAATAAATAACCATACAAAATATTTAGTGAGAGAATTCTCACTTTGTGTTCCACTCCATCAGTCTTTATTTGAAGATTTCAGTACTGTTATGATTTGAATTTGCCTCAAACCCTAATTTGCTCCAAATCGTTTCTAGTCAGTTCCATGGTGTAGTATTTGTTAAGACGATTCCAACATATTCAAGTTTGCTAAATTCTGATTTGATTTGAAGAAGTTATGCTAATTTAAAGTTTTGGCTACATTAATAAGCTTACTCAAGTTAATAATTAAATTAAATAATTTATCACCTTTATTAACCAACCACTAATCATGTTTAGGGTTTAATTAATCCCGTTATCTTTATCCATTCGTTCCAGGCATTTATGAAATGTCGAACCCAAAACATCGCCACCTTCAATCTAATCACGCCGCCACCACGCCTGATCAGAGCACCATCGACGACTGGCAATCGGCGCGCCTTGACGTCGGCATCCACCTCCAGGACCCCCGACGAATTCGAACTCCTGTAAGCCCTTGGAAACCGATTTGAACGTCGCCCCTTTGAGAACCAAATTTTCTCGAACCACTAAACAATTTCAGATCGTGCCTATTGAGCAAATGGAGCTCTCCTATCTCTCGAATTTATGTTTTGAAAATTTCTTGATTCTTTTCATGTATTTATTGCAATTAGTGGAGGAAGGTCGAGAGTTTTTAATCGTTGGTTTGGGGATTGTCCGCACTGAATGATTTTAGAAACCAGGATTTAGTTATGTATGGTTTTATACTAGGATTTTATTATTATTTTATTTTCGCCAAATGTTGGAGTTTTCATGTCCGAACTCCAAACAAATCCCAATGACTGTCACCCCAGCTAAATACCCCCATTTCGAATATAATGGAATATGTTTCGTATGCCTATTCTATCGTTTTGATTAGTTTTCATCAAAAATGTAAATTAATATAAAGATCAATATTGAATTTCAACGTACATTTTAATTTACCGGGGCCACATACTGACTCCAAAAATTACGAATATTGAATTCGAGTTATGTTTTGACGATATGGTCCTAACAAAATTAGTTTCGTCGAATTTGGAGGCCGTTTGAAAAATGGCCTTTTTTCAGTCGATTAAATTTAAACTGAAATTACAAAACACGTTTAAATTTACCACGCTCACATATTAATTCCAAAAATTATGAAATTTAAAATCTGACATAATTTGATGTTTTGGATCCAACAAAAGTGGTTTCATCGAAAACGGAGGTCGTTTACAAAACGGCTGTTTCTAAGGGCTATATATTATAAAAATATATATAAATTCTGTAGCGACTGTTCTAAGTTTTAAATTGGACATAACTTACAATTTATAAAGTGAAATTTCCATTTCTTACATTCGTTAGAAAGATATAGTTAAATAGATTCTAACGTTTCTTGTTTCGTCCAATTCTGATCTATATTGAATTCTGTATATTCAATTGAAATTAAAAATCGAATTTTCAAACTACCGTGCTATTTCGGGTTCGTTTTATAATTAAAATAAATTCATACATTCTAACTTTGATTTAAATAAATTTTTAGTCGTTATTATTTAAAATAAATCATTTTAAATATTCCAAACCCATTAGAATAGGTAAAATTAAAATTTTAAATTGGTTCAGAAATTCCGGGTTGTTACAATATATATAATAATTATTTGATTAAATAGTGAAAGTTTTATAAATCTTACTAAGAAGTCAAAATAATTATTAAGTTACAAATAGTATTTGTGAAATCATATGAACAATATATATGTTTAAACTATATATGAAAGATAAGAAAAATTATATTTTATAACAAAATTATTTTAACTCTTATATCATATAAACATGCCTATATAATTTTATTAATTTATATACATATAAGATATATATATATATATATATATATATATATATATTGAAACAAGATATTAGAAAATAAGAAGACAGATAAAGTTAATAAAAACTGGCATTTTCTGATTGAAAAGGTAAAAGTTTAAACTCTTGAAATTCAATTCTAAATTTCATTATGTCAACATGACCATTTTTGTACGTCGACATGCTTGTAGAAAATCAAAAGATATATTGTTTTTACCTCTTGGTTTTATATTATCGATTTATATTTCAAATTTAACTATTTCCTAAAGTAATATTAATCCTAACAAGCATTCAAAATTTATTTTATTAATATTTTGAATTTCAAAATTTGAATTTGAATTTTAAATTTAAATTTGAATATTAAATTTTAAATTTTAAATTTGAGTTTTAAAGTTTTAAATTTCAAATTCAAAGCAAAGTAAACAAGCAAGACAATCAAAGCATTCATTCAACCAAAAAAATTAAAATTTAATTAACGCGTACCTTTTTTTGCTATCATTCTTTTTGTTGTTCTTCCATTGTCATGAGTCACACATTCACATCTTCTAGAATTTGATGACGAAATCTACTCTATTGCGACGATCGCATTTTTCTGATCATGATAGTATATATATTTGTTGAATATGAACACCGTATGAGAAAGATATTGAAGATTTAGTAGATCAACCAACTTAGTGCCAAAATTTGAATTTGAATTTGAATTTTGAATTTTGAATGAATGGATACTTCAACTACTATATAAATGCCCAAAAGTCATGTCTCCTCACAATCTCTCCTCCTCTTCTTTTTCTTCTTCTCCTTTCCGTTTTTCATTTTCAATCAAACTTTCAGGAGACATAACTTCTTCGTTTCTTGACGGAATTGGACGAAAGCAGCAGCAAATCGAAGAGGAATTCAAGCACTATGATCTAGTAACCGTTTAGGAATGAATTTGGATGGTAATGGAGTGTAGAAAGTCGAAACAGTAAGAGGTATGCATGAAATCCCCTAACAATTTTTTAGTTCTGCATAGCCAACTTCAAATAGTCATATCTCACTCAATTTTGATCAGAATTTGACGATCTATCATCAAATCAACCGCAAGAACGAGAACTACAATCTGGAAAATGATTTGAGACAAAATATTCTAACTTGTGAATGCAATTTGGAGATAACCATCGACAGTTTTGGTTTTCTTCTCTGTTTATTCACCAAAACTTCATTTGATCATTACTTGATCAATTCTTGACCGATTCTCATGAAAACGACGAAATTACGAAGAAAATGAAGATAAGTACAATATGGGGATAAGTTGTAGATGAAAATCAAAAGTTTTAAATTGATCTAGTACCCATTTGTTTGTTGATTTACTTTATATAAATATCCATTTCTTCTTGATGTCTTTTCACCAACCATTATTACTCTTTTCCTCTTTTTGATTTCTACCATGTGTTCATAAGAATTTTGAATTCTCAACAATCATGTAACACATCATTTCGGAATTTGAATTGTCAATAGCTACCACTTCAGAATTTGAATTTCCAACAGCCACTTTACCCATCTTTTCAGAGCTTGAATATCCGATAGCCATATAACACATATTTTCCTGTAAAACAACACAACTTTTCAAATAATCAATATCTTTTCAAATAATTCAAATGAATTTTCAAATATTCAAACGAATTTTCAAATAATCAAATGTATTTTTCAAAATAACTAACTACAATAATATCATGATGATTTTGTAACATATTCATATATCAAAATTGAAAAAAATTTCAAATTTCAAAATTTTAAATTTCAAAAATCAAATCTTAGTAACTTGATTTTTCAATAAAATTTGAATGCAGACTTTATCTAATACTGATGCAATACATAAATTTTGAACTAGTGTTCAAAATTTGCCATTTTAAATTTTTTTCAAAAATCAGATTATGAACTTTTTGAAAGACCTTACTCTGATACCAATTGTTAGGGATTGCGGAAGGAATCATTAAGGAAAAACAAACACTAGAAGGAGTGAATAGTGTTGTTGAGAATTTAAACAAAATCTAATACTTATGTGATAAACTATATGAATCAAACACCACAGAAGCAATCACAGACGCAGAATCAAACATAGATGCAAAACAAACAGAAATAAAAATGCAAAAAAGGAAAGAACACACTGGATTTTATACTGGTTCGGATTGCATCTACGTCTAGTCCTGTACAACGCTAGATTGCGCAGAGTTTTATTACTATATCAATAGCCAAGTACACCCCTTGATTTCACAGCTACAAGGTTTAGCACCACTCCCTGAAATGACCTAGACTTCTCTGATCCCCAAAGAGACGGAGGAGCCCGGATTGATTTGAGAACACGACGCATCAGAACACAAACACGAGAATATTTCATTGCTATTACTACAATTTACATCAAAGTACAAGAATCAGAGTACGAATAAATAATATACAGTGGAAAATTATCAGAGATTTAAATTACGTTTAAATACATTAACATAATGTGCAGCAGAAAATGTCAACTACCACAACTGAAAGTGATAAACGGATACAAAGCATTCTGAATATAGCTCCAGCCGTAATCCATGATCCTATGAAAATAAATATCTGCAAAACCAAACTACTAGCCGCCCACGTCGAAAATATGTGCACCCAAAGTTTAGGTAAAAACAATAAACTCCGAGTCAATCATGGGACAGGTATGAGAACTAAAACAGTTATTAACTTTATTTTAAAGTTAGGTAAATCAAGGGACCACTCTGTATAACACAGAATGGGTTTTCTCCCAAGAATTCCATAAAACCAAAAGCGCAATGCTAAACGAAAAAATGAAGCCATTATAGGACTTAGGTCCCATCAAACAATGCAAACACAAACCAGAGGATAGAGTTTTACCTTATAATGGACGAACATGCTTGGTATGCGAAATTTATCATTTATTATTACTATAAGTGAAGAAATCAACTTCAAACATAAATGTATCGATCATAGACAACATAATACCCCATCCTACTATGTCACCATATAGGTTTACATCTAAAATCGAAAAGTCACGTATTGAAAGTTGGGTTTCAATCATGAGTCGAGGTAAGGGATCTTCCTCACCGATTCGAGACACTCTAGTACATGCCTCAGGACTCAAACGCTGCCGAGCCCTGGGAATGGTAGTGTAACGACCCGCATTTTCAACGATATAATAATTAATTTATTTAATTATTTAAATAGTGATTTAGAGGATTTAATGGTCGTTAAATTAAATAATAGTGAATATTTAATTTAAATAATAATTAAATAATATATTTAATTCTGAAATAATCAGAATTGGCGAAAACGGCGTTATGGTGTGAAATGGGAAATTCAAAATATATAATTCAGTATATAGTTGAATTATATTAACAAATATATTATTTAAACGATGTTTGAACGTATAATTATAGTATAACTAAAATCGAGCTGGACATGGCACGGCAGTTCGCGATTTGGCGATTTGAACTTCAACTGGATATACAGAAGCCGTTTTAATTCGGATTTTTGTGAAACAAGAAACGTTAGGAGCTGGTGAAGTATATTTTTCTAGTGGAAGAGAAAAATCGGGATTTCGTCGTGTGGATTTTGATTTATGTCCAAATCAAATTTTAGAAAAGTCACTGTGGAGTTCCTTTATAATTTATAAAGGAATTATTTATATTTTAAAAAGGAATTTCAATATAAATCTAATATCGGGTTGACCTAGATTTGAAATATCGAGTTAGAAATCCATATAAGATTTTTCTGAAGCTGTATGGTATTCCACTGTGAATATAGGCGATAATATTTATTTTTAAATATTAAATTTAATTATATCTAAATAGGCTATTTAGAGCTTTAAAAATAGCCACTTTTGCAAACGAAGTCGTAATTTGATGAAACTAATTTTGTTGGATCCGCAATATCAAATTATTGCTAGATTCCAAGTTCTGTGATTTTTAGAGTCACTGTGTGGCCGTACAGATTTTTAGAGTGAAAAAAGTCAGTATTTCGACGGTTAAAAATACGCTGTGTGAGCAAACAGAGTCGAAATTCGACAAAACCGGTTTAATTGGGACCGTAATGTCAAACTCTAGTAGTATGTCCAGTTGGGTGATTTTTGGGTATCGTGTGTAGTCACAGGAATTTTTAAGGATAAATATTTACAGTGTTATATTATAAATAAATTAAATAATCAATAGGAAAAATATCCAAACTGATTCTCTGATCAAAAACAAGACAAACATGATCATTTCAGCCACAAACTCAAGTATATAATGCAGAAGAAAGATCCCGTTCCCTAAAACAAAGAACACAGGAAAGGAAAATCCACCACAAATCCAAATAAATTCAATAAAGCACATAACCTATATTGTTGAAATCCTCTCGACTTGCTCTTCATCTCCGTATGACTTTTAGGGATGCGACGCTAGTTTTGGAAGGCTCGAAATACACAGCAGAACCTAGGGTTCCGGTTTTGGCGAGTTAGAAGCTTCGATTGAAGTTCATATAGTTGTATTCGAACTTAGAAGGGAAATTTGGGGTCGGTCCGATGAGTCTTGGAGTTTCCGGTGGTGGTTTTGATCGATGGTATCGCGGAGGACGCGATAAAGTTTGTGAGCTCAAGCTCGATGTTCTAGGGTGGAGGTGAAAGATGAGGAGGTACCGAGTTGTTTGGTGGTGGTAGCACTCAAAATGGATGGCCGGAGAAGTGGTGGTGGTCGGTCAAACGATGGGTCAACGTCGGATAGGAGGAGCAGCTTACGGGAGTTTTAATCTGGGGGAGAAATCTTTTAAAACCGGTGGGCTGGTATTTAGAAGCGGGCAGGGTGTGGAAATGGGCCGGTAAGAATTTAAAAAAAAGCCCAATATTTGTTTAAGTATAGTTTAAATTGCAATTTAATAAAGTCCAAAACTTGTATATGTCATAACTTCATCATACGATACCGGTTTTCAGCGAAACAAGATCCGTTGGGATCGTATGGATGAGAGAAACCCAATGGAACTGACTGGGAGTGAATCAAAGCTCGTTACAATTTATGGAAAAATAAATTGTCCGTCTGAATCAAATCGAGCGATGGTTATCGTTATTAACGATGATCGTCCATCTGAGTAAAACTCACCAACTCTGAATAGTTCTATTTTTACAACTTATTCTTAGAACTGATAGTTATCTGTTGATTGTTGTGTGTTAACTGTTTGGTTGAATTGCTTATGTATTGGTTGAAATTATAGATAACGATATAAATCGTTAATCGAATATTGATTCTGTTCAGCAGAATATTTCATATCGAAATGAAATCGAAGTTAACATCTGTGATGCAGGTAAACAGGTTGGAGGAATCCAACTGGATTCCTCAACATTTATTTCCTGTTTTTCATATATTGTGTATATGATGTGATATTTAATCTGTTGTTGATTATATATGTTTGAATGATATCGATCACCATTGTTTGGTATTTTAAATAACATAAGAAATACTGGGATGTAAAAAAGGGATTTTCAAAGTATATTTTGAAAATAAATTATTTATATAAAATCAATGGATTTTATATATATAAAAGAAAAAAGATTTTGTAAAAGGAAATATATTTGTAAATCAAATATAAAGGAAATATATTTGTAAATCAAATATAAAAGGAAATATATTTGTAAATCAAATATAAAAGGAAATATATTTGTAAATCAAATATAGAGGAAATATATTTGTAAATCAAATGTAAAGGAAATATATTTGTAAATCAAATATAGAGGAAATATATTTGTAAATCAAATGTAAAGGGAAATATATTTGTAAAACAAATATAAATGAAAATATTTGTCAAACAAATAGAAAGAGAAATATTTGTCAAACAAATAGAAAGAGAAATATTTGTAAGCCATTCACAAATAGAATAGAGATAAAAAGGAAATATTTCTAGAACATTTACAAGTACATTAAATGGGATTATTTATTTATTTAGGGAATAAATAAAAGGAAAAGGATTTATTTATTTAGGAAATAAATAAAAGAAAAAGGGTTATTTATTTAGGAAATAAATAGAATTAAAAGGAAATATTTATTTGGTAAATAAATAGAGTTAACCAGTTAGAGATAATCGATTAGAGTTAGAGTTAACCAATTAGAATTAACCAACTAGAGTTAATCGAATAGAGTTAATCAAAGGAGTTAATCGAATATTAGTTATTTGAGTAAAGTAAATCAAATAGGAATTTTTCGAATAAGAGTAAATCGAATGAGAGTTAATCAATTTGAGCTAATCGAATATTAGTTATTCGAATAAGAGTTAATCCAAGTGAGTCGCCATTTCGTACGACTGCTAGCGTAATTCGCAGGGCTGCAGATAGCCTACGGCGTTCGGATGTGTCCTGAGAGAATCAGGCGTAACCATTGTGATCGCTGTGATCTAGAGTCAAACGAATAGAGTTAAATCGAATATTAGTTATTCGATAGGAGTTAATCAAGTTAAGTTAAGATTGAATAAGAGAGTTAACTAGTTAGAATTAATCAGTTAGAGTTGACCAGCTAGGGTTAATCAATTAGAGTTGATCAATTAGAGTTGATCAGTTAAAGTTGACCAGTTAGAGTTGACCAGTTAGAGTTGATCAGTTAGAGTTGATCAGTTAGAGTTGACCAGTTAGAGTTGACCAGTTAGAGTTAACCAGTTAGAGTTAGAGTTAACCAATAGAGTAATTGAATAGAGTTAAAGGAGTTATCGAATATTAGTTATTCGAATCAAAAGGAGTTATCGAATATTAGTTATTCGAATCAAAAGGAGTTATCGAATATTAGTTATTTGAATCAAAAGGAGTTATCGAATATTAGTTATTCGAATCAAAAAGAGTTATCGAATGTTAGTTATTCGAATCAAAAGGAGTTATCGAATATAGTTTATTCGAAAGGAGCTAAGTGAAAAGAGTTAATCGATTAGAGTAAATCAAATAGAGTTAATCAAATAGGGTTAATCCAATAGAGTTAATTGGTAAGAGTAAATTGATAAGAGTTAGTTGAATAGAGTTAATCGAATATAGTTTGTTTGAAGAAAGGTTTTCGAATCTAGTTATTCGTAAGAAAGATTATCGAATATAGTTATTCGAAGGGAGGAGTTATCGAATAGATATTATTCGAAAGGGAGTTACGTAAGGAAGTTTGTTAAAGGTTTAAAAGATAAACTTTGTCTATTCTAAAGTTAAAACGTTGTTCAGTTAAGGTCTGAGAGGGAATTATACCCCAACTTGATTAACTTCCTTCTTAACTAAGTAATGGCTTAGGTTTGACGGTAAAGGATGGTTAAGTGAATTTAGTTAATAAGTGTAATGGTTCGAGTTGGCATCGCGATGGTTTGTTTAAACGTCTGTCTAAGTCCAATGTAAGAGCTTTGGAAATGTTTTCCAAATAAGAATCAGAAATGTCTCCTAATATAGAAAACAAGAAATGGAAATGTTTTCCAGTGTTAATAACATATATTTTCTAAATTTAGAAAATAAGAAACGTTGAATATATGGAAACAGGAAATGACCAATGGAATAAATTAATGATAAATTAATTTAAAGGGTCAAAAGTTGAATGATGATTGATCGATAAAATTTCCATTTTGGAAATAATATCGTTGTTTGCACACTGACATTTTTCTTTGATAGTTAAATCACAAGCTATCAAAGTTTTGACCATTTTAACGTTGTTAATATGGAGAGACCAGTTGGATTATATTATCCGAAGAACCACTCTGTATTGGCATAAGCGTTGCGAATCATATATGCCAAGGATAATTGAAGACGGGGTAAAGTGCAAGGGCTGTTGTATAAATCTTAGATAACAATTGACTAAGATGAATGTACTGAATAGTGCCTTCGGTTTGTCCAGTCTCAGGACGACCTGTATGGAAGAATGTCTGACAGAGTATATTTAATAGATCACGTAAGTTGATCTCTTCAAACATATTTACGTTTAGTGGCGGAGGAATTCGTTTCTCTTAGCTGTATACCCGTGGTATTTTTGGGGAAATCAATTTGTGATTTGGCGAGTATGACGATGTGACATTCAAAATGAATAAAGGTGTGATCTGTCAGAGATAAGCGTGGCCTCTAGCCTCACAACCGGGAAATGACATAAATCGGGCAGGCAGCATGGCTATGTAGGTCGCACCTATTAGGGTGTATAATAACATGATCTCGAGTTTCATTTACTTCTAAAAATCTATTGTTGATGTTGTCCCATTCGGGAAACGGTTGCTGATCCCAACCGTTGGTGATATACATTCGATACACTCAAGCGAAATGAGTGGTCGGTCATGTGTGGCCGGGTTGCAAGATGTTCTTGTTGAACCCAGTGTATTCCTCTCTAGAGGTACACGAGCGAAAGGTGGTTCCATACCTTGTCATAGTTGGAAATCCATTACCCAATACGTGCTTGAGGTTTTGATTATATACTACATATGTAGAACGTGAGATGTAAGCATTTCTGCTAGATGATTATTATATTGTGGTTGATAGACATTATTATAATATCAAAAGGTTTTAGATATAAAGATGTTTTGGACTCTCATAAGGGAAAAACCCGTTCCTTTATATGGCGTGGTCTTATGAGATATCGTTTACTTGTTCAAACTGTTTTAAACTGTTTTACTCATACCAGTCCCATGATTGACCTGGAGTTTTTTTTCCTAAACTCTTGGGTGCCCAATTTTTTATGGGCAACCAAGTAGTCAGGATTTTACAGATATACCAGGAAAGCTTGGAGCAGGAGGCTTCAAGGTCATATAGCTATTATTTATTTCCGCTGTGTTGTAAGTGTTGTACTCTGGTAATGTTATTGTATATTCAAGTATAATCTTTTATTTCAAAGATATGTTATCTATTATATGTTGTTTCGTTCCGCTGTGAAGTTCGTGTTACTCTGATGTTGTGTTCTTCTTATTCTTCTATTCTAAGTTTCTATCTTTTCTATTCTCACCCTCTAATTTCTTTCATTAACTACCGGGGTTTTCGATGTTTGGTTAGTCGTCATTGAGTTTATGTCTATAACCAAAGTCGCTAAAAACCGGGTCGTTACAGGTAGGGCCGGTCCACACTTACTTTAGTGGATAATTGTTCCTGAAGAATACGTTTCCTGGTCGTATCGGACCTACAAATAGGTCAGTATGTCGACCCTATGAGCATATAGCCCTACATCCGAGGCGCCTTGCAATCCATCATCTACATAAGCAAAAATGTCCGGGCTCTATACCTTGACACCACTTCTAGCTAGAAAGAAACGAAAGTTCTCACTACGGTCACTATCCCGTTTTTGACTCATACCGAGTTGTGAGGCTCGCGAGTAAACGCTATACACAAATCTATGCTAATTAAAGCCGTGCTTTGATCATCAACCACAAGGCCCTTCTTTTCAACAAAAGCCTTGATCATTTGCATCTTAGCATGTCACATTGTCAATCCACACCGTACCACTAATTTCCACCAATATATAACCTCTAAGCTCGTACGTCTTAGAGAAGGGTGTTAAGCAAGAGAATAAATTCTCCACCACCAAATAGATATATATTTAGCAAAGATCAACGAATATAGTATAAAGAAATACAATGTCAGACAAACCATACATTTGCAATTTCGTTCTGAGTCTGAACAAAACCGGAGGCACCTTTTTCCTCGTCCCATATGTCCAATATAGTAGAGAGGTCCTTGCATATCCGATCGATCTCCAAGTACGTCTGGACGATCACCACTTATTACCTTGTCTTGGGTGTACAACCCAGTCAAGACATCAGTAACCATCCATACGATGTGAAGATCTTTCCGAATAACTCGCGTATTTTATAATCAATAATCAAGTGCTATAAAAACGCATAATAAACCTCATTCCAATTTAGAAAATTCTTTTATTCAAATATTTACATCATCAGTGAAAGGTTCAAATTAATTTTATCAAAGATAAGTTCATATAAATTTATAGTTTAATCTTCCATTGGATATCATTTTCAAAAGATTTTATTTTATCTTTCCGCAATTTAAACCAAATTAAGGTTAATCAACTAGTCGGGGTTATCGAGCCTTATGGAATTAACCATTTATTTATTTATTAATCCCAATCCCAACCTATTCATCCCATGGAGCAAAACTTGTAGTACCCCATATCTAACACCTACGATGTTATCGGTAAATTTAATTTCCTTTTCACGTTTCAAATCTAATTAAAGATTTCACTATCGCCTAAATTAAAACTGGTGGTACTTCATTCTCGATCATTTCATGAATTCGATAAATTTAATTGTCTCATTCTCATTTCAATCTAATTAAAGATTCATTAAAACTCTAACTTGGTTTTAATCTCAAAAATCATTACTTTATGATTATTCAACTTTAAGAAATTAATCTTATCTTTAATCGGGGTTAAAGAACCAATGTTATGAAAAAACATTGTTCACAATAAACCCAAATCAACTTCCATTAACTATGGAATCTTCAAGGAAAGCAAATCAATATATAATCGATATAAATTTTCGTACCAGACTAATAATATAAACGGAATAACGGCAAAGCCTTTTAAATTCCATATATAGGAACGGTCTTCCTTCACAAAAGCTCATCTCGATTATTAATAAACCAAACCCCACTCAATTCCAATTTAATGTATTAAATTGGTAAACTTTACTTTGGAAAATTTCCACTAAATCCAAATTAAAGGATTTATAAATTCAAAATCTTATCTTCACTGTTAATTGGGTTTTAAGAGCAATTGTTATTTTAAACATCGTTCACAATGAACCCAAAATCAACTACCATTTAATTCCAATTTATATTTAGAAATTGGAAAACTTCATTAATCTTAATTAAAAGATTTATTCTTTTCTCAAAGGGGTGTAAGAACAGTGTTATTGAAGACACTATTCACGACAAACCCAAAATCAAATTTGATATCAAATACAAGGCTATGAATAAAAATAAATCGGGTTATATTCAATATCATATTCTTAAACCACCGGATATCATATTGGGAATAACAATATCTGTATCTTCCAAATTCCTCAATAATATCCATATAATCACGGAATCTATTATTGGAATATTCCGAAGATTATTTCGATTCAAATCCATTCCAATTTATATGTTGGAAAATTCTGGTTATATTAAAACCCTATAGTTTCTTTTCAGTTCTTATCTCAAGTTGCAAAACAACTTATTCTGATAAAAAAATAACTTTTATCGTTACAAATGTGGAATATTTCATTCAAAATCATTTCAAATCATTTATTATGATTTTACATAATTTGTTCATATTTTTAATAATTTTATTAAGGCCCTTACAATCGGTTTCTAATATTGGCCACCGAACTACATCCATAGCGACCTTTTATGAAATTGATTTGGACATAATTTAAAATTCAACCATACCACTTTTAAATCTCTTATATTCATTGGAAAGATCTTTTCGATATGAACCCAATGGTTTCGGTTTTAGGAGAATCTGTGTGTCAGCCCGCCCCGCACCACCCGACAATCCCAATGAAAATGCACTGTGCTAATGCCCGACTAGCACGGGACGGTCGCCAAAGAAAGAAAAAGAAAGGAATTTGAACTAACAAGGAACCTGTGGTATATCTCACAGCACATGGAATAAAATATAATAATAACATAACTTTGACTTAAAACAGGTGAGACAGTGCATAAACTGAAAACTAAACCATCATAGCAGCGTAAAATCCAAAATACAGCTTATGTTCCACATCATTATTATTATGACCTTTAAAACTGTCTCTAAAGCAAAATAAAGAAAAGGTACACTACTAATGCCCAAAGTAGTAACCAGCAGCGACATAGGGAGAATATATAGAGAATAGTACGTTTAAGCCTCATGCTCGTCTCTGGACAGCTACTTGTGCACAACCAGCCAACCTGTCTCTAGTCTACCCGTTTAAGAGAACCTAGAATAATAAGAAGAGACATAAAACTCAGGGTCAGACAAAAGTCTGGTATGAGCGATAAGCAGCAAAACAGAACAATAACAGGTATACTAAACCATACCTAAACCTGGACCTGTAACCAAATAGTTAGCACAACAAGATGTACAATACTCTAAGGTGACACAAACACATGGTGTAAAGATACGGGGGAGGGGTGTGCATATCATAGTGATGTCAAACAATCAAGCATAGCAACCATCCTCATATATCTCACTCAGTGTGTAAAGCATACGATATCCACCACTTTGATCACCCAAATCCTCGCAATGATCACTCTGCCCCATAGAGTCATGGCGACTCCACTGCACTGATCCATAGTGTGACGACCCCAAACCCCCGCACGACGGTGGCAAGGATAATCTTTGGAATATAACACATAAACAGATAACAGTAGAACAGAAATAAATAAATACACCAGATAATGTACAACAGAATATACTGAATAAATATAATCATCAGAGTTACACAGTATACAGGATCATACTTAGTACAAAAAGCAGTTCAGCTTTACATAAATGTCTACAGTGGAAAACAAAACATAATATGTATAATAGGAGTTGAACTGCATAAAAAGAGATAAATGATAAAATCCATCTTCAGCTCCAGCTATCCAGAAAGAGCCTGCTAAAACCTAAATATGAGGCTGCCCGTGTAGAAATAGGGCACCCGAGTTTGCAAGTGAAACAAACTACGAGTCAGTCATGGGACTGGTATGATAAATCTACTTAACATATTTTACAATATGGTTAATCATAGGACCATGCCGCTAACACGGAATGGGTTTACTCCATTGGATTGCCAGTGCTTTAAAACAAGTAAATCTTTTAGACATCGCAATGCTTTTTATAAAAATGAAGCCATTATAAGACTCAGTTCCCATCACACAATGCATCACAAACCGAAGGATAGAGTTTTCCCTTATAATGGCCAAAATATGCCTGATACGAGCAAAAAAAATCATTTTCTATTATTACTAATGTTTATATGTTTCAAAAACAATTTCAATCATAACTATCAATCATAGACGGCATGGGTACCATATATCATGTCGCCATATATAGGTATACAATCAAAACTGCACTGTGCCGTATTTAGAGATTAGATTTCCGTCATGAACCAAGGCAAGGGATCGTCCTTACCACTTCGAGACTGTCTAGTCTGAGTCTCAGGATCAGAACGCATCGACCCTTGGATCATCAGGGCCGGTCCACTCGGTGTGGATTAAAATGCCTGAACACTGCATTTCCCCACCCTATGGGGTGTAAACTGGTCATATCCGACCACACATCGGCTCCGAAGAGACCGATCTAACCGAGGCGCCTCGCTATCCATCATCCACATAAGTAAAATGCCCAGGCGTGTAAAACCCAAAGCACCACTCCTAACTAGAAAGAGACGCATGTTCTCCCTGAGGTCCTTCTCCCGTTTCTGACTCATACCGAGGTGTGAGGCTCGCGAAACAACGCTAAACACAAAGCTAGCTTTTCAAAACCGTGCTTTGATCATCAACAACAAAGCCCTGCTTTTCAACAAAAGCATTGATCACAGCATCTCTGCATGCCACGTTGTCAATATACAACGTCAGACATACATCCATTTACAAGTCCGTTCTGGGTCTGAACGAAACCGGAGGATCTTTATTCCTCGCATATCCGTACAATCAACAAGTACGTCCGGACGGCTACTACTTCAGCCCCTTCAAGGTAGCTACTCCTATCATGAGCATCAGTAGCACCCTTCCATTCGACGTGAAGATCATTAGTCTTGCACCGTCTTCATATCTTCGACTTTTAATCGTCGATCGATTATTTGAAATGAGAATTAACTCGGCCTTTTCAATTAATTCACGTATATTTAGAATTTCAAATCAATTCATTTCAATGGTTAAATTATTCGACATTAATAATTCTGTTCTTTACTGTAATTTTCACGCCAAACACATTCAACCATCAAATATCCAATAAAACGGGTAAATTCAATTTATTTCCATTCCATATCGTTTATAATATTTTATCATGATTCATCACTATTTTTATTCATTTAAAATTAGCCAATCTATTCAAACGACGCTTTAGGCCATAACGCAGCCATGGCGTTGTTTTTCTTTAGATCTAATTTACACATATCTGAAAATCTAACCGTTAAATCTTTGCAAATTTTATATCATTAGAAATATCTTTTCAAATCAAACCAACGGTTCTAGTTTTGGGAAATTCTGACGGTCGGATCTCCTAGTACAATCATTTGAAGTTACGATTTCAAATTACGAGCTGCAGTGTCATTATTCAATTTATTTTAATTATATATATATATATAAATATAATCGATTCTGGCGCTGTTTTTCTTCAGATTTGAATTAAACATTCCAGATAATCCAACCGTTGGATCTTTACAAAGCTGGTTTCGTTGGAAAGATATTTCCAAAGCGAACCCAACGGTTTCGGTTTCGGGAAAATCCGATGGTTGGATCTCCCGCAATAATTGTTTGAAATCACAGTTTCAAAATACGAACTATAGCTTCATTATTTGATTTATTTTAATTATACTTATATATATATAAATATAATCTATTCTTCGATTTCAAAACCATATTCATTACGTATATTTGATAAAAATGATATTTTTATCCAACAGATATTTAGCTCCACATATCACTATTTTTAACAATTCATATATATAGTAAAAATGTGATTTTTACTGTAAACCGATTTATTTCAAAAACATTATCATTTTATATACTTCATATAGATAACAAAAATGTGATTTTTATTGTAAAGCAATTTATTTCAAAACACGATCATTTTATATACTTTATATAGATAATAAAAATGTGATTTTTTTTATTGTAAAACAATTTATTTCAAAACACGATTATTTTATATGCTTCATATAGATGGTAAAAATGTGATTTTTATTGTAAAACAATTAATTTCAATCATTCGGTAAAAATATCATTTTTATCGTTCAAATCATTTTGTTTCATCCTTTACGTGAATATATTTCAATACATGAAAATAAATCGATCACATAAACATTTCAGAAAATTTCGGCAGCATAACGGCAGGGTAGTTAAAACCGGCACCGTCCCGAATACGGCTCCTCGCTCTACCTTAAAATCTCGCATTTTTTGACAACGGAGATTTCAATATCTAAATGGAACGCAGACGAATTTTCCCATATACTAATCCTATTGGGATTTCAACCACAATCAATCACTTCCAATCAACCATTCATGATATTCACCAAATTTCACATCAACCAATAATCCAAGCAATATCACAACCAATATATATCGTCCATGGTCTGTGGACGAGGGGAGTGTGTGTGTGTGTGTGTGTGTGTATATACGTACACAAATATATTTCGATTTCATTTCAATATCATTTCATCACATATATAATTTTTACAACGCATATATAACTTATACATCGAACATACAACTTATACAATGCTTATACATGAGGTGTACAATGCTTATATAACTCATACATCGACTATATAATTTGTACATCGTTATATCCATATCGTTTATAATTCAGAAATCTCACTTTGGGTTCCACTCCTCTAAAAATTATAGAAGGCTCAGAAAAATATCCGGTCTCTTCTAGATTGAAGAAGACCTCCACACGAGTCCACTGTCTCTTGTTTCACTGAATTTCGATAACAAACGAGAAAGATATAATTTTTATTGTAAAATCATAAACCGTAGCGCTTTAAAGTGCTATTGTTCCTTCAAGTAAATTTAAACCATTACCTATCAGTTTTGTTCAAACGAGGGTTTGCAAAAATCTTTCAATCCGTGGCATGGGGACAAGATCGGGTTGCGGCACGACAAAGAGGCTCGAAAGGCGCTCCTGCTCGTGGTGGTGCGATGGCATTCGGTGGCGGATCCATACCACGACGGTGCTCCAAAGCGAGCCACTTTGAGGGCTCGATTCTCGGGGAACACGGGGCGAGGGAGGGTGAGAGTGGTACTAATTTAAATAGGAAGGAAAACTCTACAAAATCCCTAACATGGCCCTTTAATTTCGATGCGTGGTTGAGGAGATAAGAAGGAGAGAAGGTGGGGAGCATGATCATCGTTTGTTTTGGGGAAAAGTGGGTTTAATTACCTGGAGCGAGAAATGACCGAGAAATTCTATTGATCAGGGTTTTATATTTTATTTTTAATTTAATTAAATCCAAAAATGTTGATTTTTTCATCCAAACACCAATTCAAACCCAACGACTGTCGCCCCTAGCTAAATACCCCCATTCCGAACACAATGGAATATGTTTCATATGCCTATTTGACTATTTCAGTTAGTTATTCTTCAAATTAAAATATAGAACAATCAATATTTGACTTGAACGTATATTTCAATTTGCCGGGGCCACATACTAATTCTAAAAATTCCAGAAAAATAAATCTAGCAACGTTTTGATGATACGGTCCCAAGAAAACTAGTTTCGTTGAATTCTGAGGCCGTTTGAAAAATGACCATTTTCTGGTCAATCCAATTTAACTGAAATCAACTAAACACATTTTCCTTCGCCATGCTCACATATTAACTTCAAAAATTATGGAATTTGATACCTAGTAATAATTTGACATCCTGGATCCAACAAAAGTGGTTTCGTCGAATTCTGAGGTCGTTTGCAATGTCTATTTTCAAGGGCTATATATTTTCTATAGCGACCTTTCTGAAAATTCATTTGGCCATAACTTTTGATTTCCGCTATGAAACTTCAATTTTTCATATTTGTTAGAAAGATATTCATAAACAGATTTAAATATTTTTGGTTTCACTAAAATCAGTTTTATTTTGCACCCGGTACAGTCAGTTAAAGTTTGAATTGGAATTTTGAAACTGCCGCGCCATTTCAGGCCTTGTTTATAATTAAAAATAATTATATTTATTTTCAACCATCGATTCAAACATAATTTTTGTCGTTATTATTTAAAATATTTTATTTAAAATATTTAGATCCACTAAAATAGCCGATTTAAAATTTTTAAATTGGTTCAGATTTTCCGGGTTGTTACAATCTCCCCCACTTAAAACTTTTCGTCCTCGAAAAGGAGCGAAGTCGAAAGTGGTTTAATTAACCAACTCAACTTTCATTCTGGCTTCCATTCTTCAACTTTTCAGTTTCTAAGAATTTTCAAATTCTTCAAAAATTTGGCTAACACCCAAAATTTTTGAAATATTTCGCCATAACCTCCTTTGTACGGGGAGGGGTTTGGAAATTTATTGGGCCGTATTAGGTACCCAATAATCCTTTTAAGCATACACATATTTATAATGATATATTCTAGTGTCCACGGGGGAGTGTGTATAGATAGTAACTCCAGAGAATATATTCTCGTCACCTCATAAATAGTTTTTGTGCCTTAAAGGACTAGAGAGACATGTTTATTGTCATCTCTAGACCCATGTGGGGTTTTTATTAATCTAGCAATTTACCGTTACTTTTTATATGGTTCATATCAGTCATCAGTTCAACCTGTAAAATATAGTCATCGCTATACAAGCCTCTCGCTCGTATGGTAAATCTTCAACCTCGTCACACAAGCTCCAAATGCTTATGTGGTATATGATGAAGTATGCCTATCTTCAAGAAGTATGCCATGTAGTGTAGTTCAAAATTAATTGTTACTATCCTATGGAGACATTTATTAATTACACATAGAATAACCAGCACTCCGCATCCAGTGGCATTCACAGGAGTTGACGTAATAATAAAATTGCGCATCCAACTCATTAAGGTTTACCTATTTGTCGGGCATGCAAATAAATTCTTTAATCAACAGCTAATCCATTTACCTGTTCAAACATATGTGATGTACACGTATATATTTTTCTATCTATTTTCAAATCAGTTCAATGTGGAATTTAATCTACCATTCATTCTCTTATTGATTAAATTAACTATCATTCTAATAATTTAATTAATCAAATCCACAATCACACAACACAAACATCAATCGATTTATTTTTAACTTTTCACAAATATACTAATTAATTTATATACTCTTTTAAAATCATTCAAACTATATGATTAAAATTTTACATCCATGAAAAGAAAACAACGACAACGTAGAGAACTTAATGGAAATTGCAAAATATGGTAAAGGTACCTTACACCAGAGTCAATCAGAGATATCCACCCTGCACTTAGGATAGGCTTTCTTAATGCTTTCCTAAGTTTCCCAAGTACAGTCTCGCGGATCTCCACTCCATTTCACTTTGACGAAGTGAACCTTCTTGTTTCTCAGCTCTTTAGTTTCCTTGCCAATAATCTTGATTGGCTCTCTTCTTACAGCCAATTCTGGAGTAATTTCTATATCCCATTGCGCTGCTTCTTCTACGATCAAGTCTGAATCATGAACATGCTTTCGAAGTTGAGATACATGAAATACATTATGCATCCCAGCCAACCGATCAGGTAATTGAACCCTATAAGCGAGAGTTCCAATCCGTTCTAGAATAGGAAACGGACCAATGAATTTGGGCGCCAATTTCCTTGTTTTACTGAACCAGATGATTCCTCTCATCGGAGATACCTTCAAATATCCATAGTCGCCAACATCAAATGATATATCTCTTCTTCTTTTATCTGTGTAACTCTTTTGTTGGCTTTGAGCGGCTAGTAATCATTTCTTAACGAAATCGACTTTGTCCGCAGCATCGCGAATCATATCTAGCCCCAATACAAGTCTATTTCCAGGTTCCACCCAACAAGCAAGGGATCGGCATGGTCTACCATACAATGCTTTGAATGGTGACACTGTCAGGCTCGCTTGGTAGCTGTTGTTGTATGAGAACTCGGCCAAATGCAAATGGTCTTCCCATGATCCGCCAAAATCAATAACACAAGCCCACAATAAAACTTCTAAAAAACGATTCACCCTCTCAGTTTGGCCATCTGTTTGAGGATGATAAGCGGTGCTCAAGTTCATTTTTGTTTCCAATTCTGTTTGGAATGCTTCCCAGAATTTACTAGCAAAAATCGGGTCACGATCACTAACTATGCTCATGGGAACTCTATGCAGTCTAACAATTTCCTTGAAATATATCTACACCAGACTCTGAGCAGTTCTGTTCGATCTGACAGGTATGAAATGGGCGGTCTTCGTGAAACGATCTACGATCACCCAAATACTGTCATTTCCTTTCCTAGTTCTGGGCAACCCATCCATGAAGTCCATAGAAATCTGTTCCCACTTTCCACCTGGAATTTATAAAGGTTGCAACAATCCAGCGAGTTTCTGCTGATCACTTTTGACTTGCTGATAAGTAGAACACCGGTAACATATAAGGAGATGTCTCGTTTCATAGATCTCCACCAGAAAGTGCATTTGATATCATTATACATCTTGCTTACTCCCGAATGGAAAATAAGCTTGGCTTTGTGACATTCATCCAATACTTCTCTCCGGAGTTCAGCAATGTTTGGCACACATACTCGGCCTTTTAACCTCAGAATTCCATCGTTATCAATCTGAAAACTCGAGGGCTCGCCTTTTTGAATTCTTTCTCTGATTCTTTGAATGAAATGATCATCCTTCTGAAGAGCAGATATTTTATCAATCAATGAAGTCGTAGTAATAAAACTGGAGATTATTACATTCTTTCTACCTAGCGCATCAGCCACAACATTGGCTTTCCCCGGAGTGTACAAAATCTCAAAATCGTACGCTGCAAGAAATTTTAGCCAACGTTGCTTCCTCAGATTCAAGTCTTTCTGGGTGAACAAATACTTCAATGACCGATGGTCTGTATACAGTTCGAATTTCTCACCCAAAAGATAGTGCCTCCAGATTTTCAAAGCAAATACGATGGCTAACAACTCAAGATCATGAGTAACGTAATTTTCCTCATGTGGTTTCAGATGATGGCTAGCATAAGCAACCACTTGGCCCCTTTGCATTAATACTGCACCAATGCCTTCTCTAGAGGCATCTGTCCAGACTTTCAAATCCTGATTGCCATCAATAATTGTTAGCACTGGAGCAGTTGCCAGTTTTAACTTCAGCTCTTGGAAAGCTACCTCACATTCGGGAGTCCAGTTGAATTTCGAATGTGTCTTAGTAAGCTTTGTTAAGGAACTAGACATCTTTGCAAAATCCTTAATGAATTTCCGATAATAACTGGCCAACCCGAGAAAACTTCGGACTTCTGTGGGTGTACAAGGCTATTTCCAATTCTAAATACAGTGATTTTACTGGGATCCACCGAAATTCCTTGTTTTGACATGACGTAGCCAAGAAATTTGACTTATTCTTGCCAGAATATACATTTGGAAAACTTTGATTTCAAAACATTCTTTCTGAGAATTTCTAACGCTTGTTTCAAATGTTTTTCATGTTCGCTTTCTGACTTAGAGAAGATCAGTATGTCATCAATGAAAACCAGAACAAATTTATTCAATACTCCTCTGAATACCCGGTTCATTAGATCGACAAAATAAGCTGGAGCATTACATAGGCCGAACGACATTACTAACCACTTGTAGAATAAGTTTGGACCTTTGGATGCTATCAAAGGAACACACTCTTCGGCAATACGAAGCTGATGGAAACATGTAGCTAGGTCCATTCGTGATAATACTCTTGCTCCATTCAACCGATCCAACAATTCATCAATCCGCGGCAATGGATATTTGTTTTTCAATGTCTGCTTATTCAAGTCACGATAATCCACACATAGTCTGAGAGTACCGTCTAACTTCGGGACAAATACCACTGCTGCCCCCCAATTAGAGAAACTAAGTCTGATCAGACCCTTCCATACAAGTTGTTGAGTTTGATTATCTAACTCATCTTTCTCCTTCAAGGTCATTCTTCGAATAGCGTGAACTACTGGCTTTGCATTCGGAATTAAAGAGAATTTGAAACCAATTTCTCTCTGTGGTGGTAAGCTAACAACTTCTTCGAACACATCCGCATAGTTCTTGACAACTGGGATATTTTCAATGTCGACCGGAATATTCTCCACAACGACATGGACAGGTTCTATCTGAGCAGGAGAAACATCTAAAGCTGCCCAGAAGTCTTTTCTATCAGAATTCTGACCTTCACAGGGAATGGTTATATAGTCACCTATTTTAATCTTTGCCTTAACGACTCTGCCGGTGCATTTAACCTCAGCTTCATATTTGGTTAACCAGTCTAACCCCAAGATAAGATCAAATTCTGTAAAATTCATGACGATCGCGATAGTGGGGAACCGATAATGGGAAAAAGAAACAGGCACACCACAAACCCAACTAAGATCGAGGGAACCCCCAACCAGATTATGAACAATCATCGGTTCTTTGAGCCTTTTCAAATTCAAATCCAGTTTCTTAACTGCATTCTTTGCAACAAAGCTTTGCAACGCACCTGTATCAAACAGTACTTTTACTGGAATATCTTTGATAGTAACCGTGCCTTCTAACACATCTGGCCTTTGTTGACTAAATGAGGATGCAGGAACTTTTGTCACTTCATTTACATGCACCATTCCAGATTTCTTAAATAGCCGGTAATCCTTTGCAAGATGACCAGTCCGATGGTAGTGACTGCATTTTCTATTCTCTTGAAACTGGTTATCGGGTTCAAACCCCTTCTTCTTCTGCTTCCGATTGGATTTTGATCCTTTCTTCTTCTGCATTTTTAAGGGTTTACAATTCCTGGTCAAATGCCCTTGCTTATTGCATTTATTGCATGTGGCAGTCGTTACTGGTCCTTTCTCAGATATGACCTTTTCCCGATTGAATCTAGGCTTCTTTCTGACTCCAGACGTCGTGCTTGACTCTGGCGGTGTACTTGTCTCTGGGTTATCAGTTTCAGTTTTCCTTTTGTTGCTCGAACTGACTTCCTCTTCGTCGTCAAAAAGGCCTCGCTTATCAAGATCTTCATACTGATAAACCATGTATATCATCTCAGAAAAAAGGAAGATTCACATGCCCCATTACACTACTCTGGTATTTTCTTTGGAGCCCGTTAATAAACTTCAGATTCTTCCTCTTCGGATTTTGAATTAGATGAGGGGCAAAATGAGAAAGTTCATTGAATCTCTTATGATATTCTGCGATATTCATATTTCCTTGTATCAAATAGTAGAATTCATCACATAACCGCTCAGTTGCTTCTGGAGGAGTAAATCTTTCACTGAAAATCTCTTTGAATCTATCCCAGGTGATATCACCTTTTGGATTATCCTTTATAACCGTTTCCCACCAGATTAAAGCTTCATCTTTGAGTGCCCAAGATGCCACTAATCTTTTCTGATCATCTCTCAGCTGGAAACGTTCTAAAATTCTTTTAGCGGAACTCATCCAAGCTTGAGTTTGAATAATGGATTCATTGCCTGAGAATTGTACTCCACTCAGATTTCGATATCTCTTTAATAGAGCTTCTAGATCTGATTCTGTATTTCTTCTTCTGTTTCTGACACTCATTTTCTAGTACTTCTCCAAATAGCAGATCAAGTGTCAGGTCAACAGAAAAGATAGTATAAAACATAGAGACATATACTTGAATGTAAATGCGTCTATCGAGGTGTATTTCATTCTGCTATACTCATACTAGGATGTTACTGATCCTATCTGCAATGAGTTATTCATCCTAGAACACTACTGGTTCTATTTCTGACGAGTTCATTAATATGTTATATACCTGAGCTAAGATTAACCAAAGCTCCGATACCACGTTAGTGACGTCCCCAAACCCCCGTACGGTGGTAGCAAGGGTAATCTTTGGAATATAACAGATAACAGCAGAAAAGAAATAAATAAATACACCAGATAATGTACAAATGAATATACTGGATAAATATAATCATCAGGGTTACAAAGTATACAGGATCATACATAGTACAAAATACAGTTCAGCTTTACATAAATGTCTACAGCGGAAAACAAAACATAATATGTAAAATAGAGCTGAACAGCATAAAAAGAGATAAATGATAGAATCCATCTTTAGCTCCAGCTATCCGGAAAGATCCTGTTAAAACCTGAATACGAGGCTGCCCGTGTAGAAACAGGGCACCCGAGTTTGCAAGTGAAACAAACTACGAGTCAGTCATGGGACTGGTATGAGAAATCTACTTAACATATTTTACAATATGGCTAATCAACGGGTTTACTTCATTGGATTGCCAGTACTTTAAAACAAGTAAATCTTTTAGACATTGCAATGCTTTTTATAAAAATGAAGCCATTATAAGACTCAGTTCCCATTACACAATGCAACACAAAACAGAGGATAGATTTTTACCTTATAATGGCCAAAATATGCTTGATACGAGCAAAGCAAATCATTTGATATTATTGCTAGTGTTTATATGTTTCAAAAACAATTTCAATCATAACTATCAATCATAGACGGCATGGGTACCATATATCATGTCGCCATATATAGGTATACAATCAAAACCGCACGGTGTCATATTTGGAGATTGGATTTCCGTCATGAACCAAGGCAAGGGATCGTCCTTACCGCTTCGAGACTGTCTAGTCCGAGTCTCAGGATCAGAAAGCATAGACCCTTGGATCGTCAGGGCCGGTCCACTCGATGTGGATTAAAATGCCCGAACACTGCGTTTCCCCACCCTATGGGGTGTAAACTGGTCATATCCGACCATACATCGGCTCCGAAGAGACCGATCGAACCGAGGCGCCTCGTTATCCATCATCCACATAAGTTAAATGCCCGGGCATGTAAAATCCAAAGCACCACTCCTAACTAGAAAGAGACACATGTTCTCCCTGAGGTCCTTCTCCCGTTTCTGGCTCATACCGGGGTGTGAGACTCGCGAAACAACGCTAAACACAAAGCTAGCTTTTCAAAACCGTGCTTTGATCATCAACCACAAAGCTATGCTTTTCAACAAAAGCTTTGATCACAGCATCTCTACATGCCACGTTGTCAATATACAACGTCAGACACACATCCATTTACAAATCCGTTCTGGGTCTGAACGAAACCGGGGGATCTTTATTCCTCGGATATCCGTACAATCAACAAGTACGTCCGGACGGCTACTACTTCAGCCCCTTTAAGGTAGCTACTCCTATCATGAGCATCAGTAGCACCCCTTCATTCGACGTGAAGATCATCGATCTTGCACCTTCTTCATATCTTCGACTTTTAATCATCGATCAATTATTTGAAATGAGAATTAACTCGGCCTTTTCAAATAATTCACGTATATTTAGAGTTTCAAATCAATTCATTTCAATGGTTAAATTATTCGACATCAATAATTCTGTTCTTTACTGTAATTTTCACGCCAAACACATTCAACCATCAAATATCTAATAAACCAGGTAAATTCAATTTATTTCCATTCCATATCATTTATAATATTTTATCACGATTCATCGCTATTTTTATTCATTTAAAAATAGCCAATCTATTCAAACGACGCTTCAGGCCATAACGCAGCTGTGGCGTTGTTTTTCTTTAGATTTGATTTACCCATATCTGAAAATCTAACCGTTTGATCCTTGCAAATTTTATATTATTAGAAAGATCTTTTCAAAACGAATCCAACGGTTCCAGTTTTGGGAAAATCCGACGGTCGGATCTCCCGGTACAATCGTTTGAAGTTACGATTTCAAATTACGAACTACAGCGTCGTTATTCGATTTATTTTAATTATATTTATATACATATATAAATATAATCGATTCTGGCGCTGTTTTTCTTCAGATTTGAATTAAACATTCTAGACAATCCAACCATTGGATCTTTACAAAGTTGGTGTCGTTGGAAAGATATTTCCTAAGCGAACCCAATGATTTCGGTTTTGGGAAAATCCGATGGTCGGATCTCCCGCAATAATCGTTAGAAATCACGGTTTCAAAATACGAACTACAGCTTCGTTATTTGATTTAATTTAATTATATTATATATAAATAAATATAATCCATTCTTCGATTTCAAAACCATATTCATTTCATATATTTGATAAAAATGATATTTTTATCCAACAGATATTTATTTCCACATATCACTATTTTTAACAAATCATATATATAGTAAAAATGTGATTTTTATTGTAAACCGATTTATTTCAAAAACACGATCATTTTATATACTTCATATAGATAATAAAAATGTGTTTTTTATTGTAAAACAATTTATTTCAAAACCCGATCATTTTATATACTATATATAGATAATAAAAATGTAATTTTTTATTGTAAAACAATTTATTTCAAACATGATTATTTTATATACTTCATATAGATGATAAGAATGTGATTTTTGTTGTAAAACAATTTATTTCAATCATTTGATAAAAATATAATTTTTATCGTTCAAATCATTTTGTTTCATGCTTCATGTGAATATATTTCAATACATGAAAATAAATCGACCACATAAATATTTCAGAAAATTTCGGCAGCATAACGGCAGGGTAGTTAAAACCGGCACCGTCCCGAGTACTGCTCCTCGCTCTACCTTAAAACATCGCAGTTTTTAACAATGAGGATTTCAATATCTAGTTCGTACGTAGACGAATTTTCCCATATACTAATCCTATTGGGATTTCAACCACAATCAATCACTTCCAATCAACCATTCATGATATTCACCAAATTTCACATCAACCAATAATCCAAACAATATCACAACCAATATATATCGTCCATGGTCTATGGACGAGGGGAGTATGTGTGTGTGTGTATATATATATATATATACATACACAAATATATTTCGATTTCATTTCAATTCCTTTCAATATCATTTCATCACATATATAATTTTTACAACGCATATATAACTTATACATCGAACATACAACTTATACAATGCTTATACATGAGGTGTACACCACTTATATAACTCATACATCAACTATATAATTTATATATCATCATATCCATATCATTTATAATTCATAAATCTCAATTTGGTTTCCACTTCTCCAAAAATTGTAAAAGGCTCAGAAAAATATCCGATCTCTTCTAGAATGTAGAAGACGTCCACACGAGTCCACTGTCTCTTGTTTCACTGAATTTCGACAACAAATGATAAAGATATGATTTTTATTACAAAATCATAAACCGTAGTGCTTTAAAGTACTATTTTTCCTTTAAGTAAATTTAAACCGTTACTTGTCAGTTTTGTTCAAATGAGGGCTTGCAAAAATCTTTCAATCCGTGGCACGGGGACAAGATCGGGTTGCAGCACGACGAAGAGGCACGAAAGGCGCTCCTGCTCGTGGTGGTGCGATGGCGTTCAGTGGCGGATCTAGACCACGGCGGCGCTCCAAAGCGAGCCACTTTGAGGGATCGATTCTCAAGGAGCACGAGGCGAGGGAGGGTGAGAGTGGTACTGATTTAAAGAGGAAGGAAAACTCTACAAAATCCCCAACATGGCCCTTCGATTTCGATGCGTGGTCGAGGAGATAACGAGGAGAGAAGGTGGGGAGCACAGTCGTCGTTCGTTTTGGGGAAGAAGCGGGTTTAATTACCTGGAGCGAGAAATGACCGAGAAATCCTATTGGCCAGGGTTTTATATTTTATTTTTAATTTAATTAAATCCAAAAATGTTGACTTTTTCATCCGAACACCAATGCAAACCCAACGACCGTCACCCCTAGCTAAATACCCCTATTCCGAACACAATGGAATATGTTTCATAAGCCCATTCGACTGTTTCAGTAAGTTATTCTTCAAATTAAAATATAAAAAATTCAATATTTGATTTGAACGTACATTTCAATTTGTCGAGCCACATACTGATTCTAAAAATTCCAGAAAAATAAATCTCGCTATGTTTTGATGACACGGTCCCAAAAAAACTAGTTTCATCGAATTCTGAGACCGTTTGAAAAATGGCCATTTTCTGGTCGATCCAATTTAACTGAAATCAACCAAACACATTTTCCTTCGCCACGCTCACATATTAACTTCAAAAATTATGGAATTCGAAACCTAGCAATAATTTGACATCCCGGATCCAACAAAAGGGTTATATATTCTCTATAGCGACCTTTCCGTAAATTCATTTGACCATAACTTTTGATTTCCGCTATTTCAAGTGCTATATATTAACTATAGCGACCTTTCTGAAAATTCATTTGACCATAACTTTTGATTTCCGTTATGAAACTTTGATTTTTCAGATTCGTTAGAAAGATATTCATAAATAGATTTAAATATTTTTGGTTTCACTAAAATCCGTTTTATTTTGCACCCGGTACAGTCAGTCAAAATTTGAATTGAAAATTTGAAACTGCCGCGCCATTTCAGGCCTTGTTTATAATTAAAAATAATTATATTTATTTTCAACCATTGATTCAAACATACTTTTCGTTGTTATTATTTAAAATATTTTATTTTAAATATACTAAAATAGCCAATTTAAAATTTTTAAACTGGTTCAGATTTTCCGAGTTGTTACACATAGCCAATAGTCCTTGCTATGTGCACTATGGCCCAAGAAGTCATGACGACTTCACTGCACTGGCTCATAGCCATGCTATGATCACTCTGCCCCATGGAGTAATAACTACCCCCACTGCACTGATCCGTAGCCTAACATCCGTCTTGGTGGTGAATCAAAGTTATGGACATCGATAACCCCTTAGCACACGTCCCGCAAAAAAGCCCAACTCTTGAAGTTAACTAGTTGGTTCCCATCTGGATCCTAAGTTCTACTTCCTATTTGGACTTCCTTTGCATCTCGGGTTTTGGTCGAATTGGAGTTGGTCTTCAGAAGAGTCGTCGCGTCGTAGTAGTGGGAGCTCGAACCCGGTTCGGTTCGTGGTCATTGCCTTGGTTCGATCGTAAAACTTCGTGGTGCAGTTCGGTTCAGTCCTCAAAGTGCTCCTCCCCAAGTCGGTTCAGTGCGGTGTTCCTTCATCTCCAGATCCCGGTTCGGTTCGGTTCTCATGCCTGGGTTCGGTTTGGTCCACTAGTTCTCCAGTTGGTCCAGTCTGATCCCATAACAAGCTCCGGTCCGATTCCAACTCTAACTCAATGCAAGTGGTGGCCATCCTTCTTGCCATAACCCAATCCGATTTAGTTCAGCTCATCCAACCTGGTACCCTAGCCGATCCGGTCCCCCTTAGCCGATCCGATCCGGATTGCTCCAAAATTTCCAGTAAGTTTTTATCGTCCAATCTTGCCATAAGACGGCGTTTTCAACCATTCTAACTTTACTAAACAATCATGAAACATACCAAAGAGTCATAACAACATTTATAATCAATCACAAACACCAAAACGATGAATAATCATGTACATATGGATCAAACATACCCAAAACCTATGGTTTTTCCCTTAATCATGTTTAACTATAACTAATGATAGGATTAGCAAAACATATCCAAATTAACCCAAATTTTTATCAGAGCCCTAAAATAATATTTTAGAATTTTATAAATTTTTCCAGATTTTTCTGAGCCATAATTTCGCTAATTATCACTAATCACCCCTAATTAGCCGTAATTAGAAGAAAAAAAAACAGTGTGAATCACTCACCTTGGCCACAAATAAAATATTAAATCTGAACTATCCTCTGATTTGGGTTGAATCTCTATGCAACACAGCAGCTCTACTCCCAATTTGATGCTAATTTGCCTTGATTAGATGTAGATTAGGCTAAAACTTGATTGAATGGTGATTAAAAGGTGATTTGGGTGTTGGAGGCCATTGCTAGGGTTAGGGAAATGTTTTAGGCAGCTAGAAAATGAAATAAAAAACGTTTCCTAACTGTTTTCAGCCTCCCCATAACCCTAATCCCGAAATGGGTTATGGGCCCTCTTACTAATCACCCTAATTAGGCACGGTTAAGCTGTTTTTCATCTTTTAAACCTTGTTTCAGCCATATTTCCCAAACGGTTAGTCAGTTTGGCTAATGTGACCACTCTACAGAATTTTAAACCATCATCTAAATCCAATGGAAGAGGTTTCAGGTCAAAACTCCTTACCAATCAAAAGTTATGGCCGAATCTAGATCAGCTAGGGGTAAAACGGTCATTTAAAAATCGGCAAAAATCATGAACATGGGAAATGACCTCAATAGTCATCTCCCAAAGTTACATGGCTATAAGACTTCGCATGACAAAGAAACAAATATTCTACGGTCCTTTGATGCGTAGAATGTGGGTCGTTATATTCTCCCTTCCCCCCATCCCCCCTCCCCTCCAAGAAATTGCCCCCAAAATTCCTTAGCTAAGAAACAAGTAAAGGATCCTGCATGCCTACCAACCATTCACAACAATCAAACATACAAAACAACAAACAAGTCTATCCTAGCATGCGGAAAATTAAATCGTAATTAGAATCTTACCAAGCAAAGAGTTCTGGATATGTCTTCCTAATGCTCTCCTCTATCTCCCAGGTACAGTCATTCTAATTCTCGCCCTACTGAACCTTGACTAGATTCACCGCTTTCCTTTGAAGTTTCTTTGTATCGTGCTCGACAATACGAATCGGCTTGCGGTTCCCTACCGCCTCGGGTTCTACTTTGACATCATCCAACTAATCAGGTGAAATAGTCACATCGGGATCGTGCACGAATTTCCTTAACTGGGAAACATGAAATACGCTGTGAACTCCCACCATCTTGTCTGGTAATTCAACTTTATACGCCAAATTCCCAACTTGCTCGAGGATTGGGAATGGACCAACAAATCTTGGTGCCAACTTTCCTCTCCTACCAAATCGAATAACATTCTTTAATGGAGAGATCTTGACAAATACTAGGTCACCAATGGATAATTTCAATTCCCTTCTCCTTCTATCAGCATAACTCTTCTGCCTATCTTGGGCAGCCTTCATTCGCTGTTGAATGATCTTGATCTTGTCTGAGGTCTCTCTTAGCACGTCTGGCCCGAGCACAAATTTCTCACTAGTTTCTAACCAACATGATAGTGAGTTGCACGGTCTTCGGTACAAAGCTTCAAATGGGGCCATACCAATACTGGATTGGTAGCTATTATTATATGCGAACTCGACCAAATTCAAATGGGCATCCTATGATCCTCCAAAGTCCAATATGCAAGCTCGCAAATGATCCTCTAATACACGATTCACCCTCTCTGTTTGACCATATGTTTGAGGATGATATGCAGTACTGAGATATAATTCTGACCCTAGAGCCTCTTGTAAGCTCTTCCAAAACCCACTACTAAACAACGGGTCTCGATCCCTCACAATGCTTTTAGGCACTCCATGGAATCTCACTACCCATTTCATATACAGTTCTGCTAACTTAGCTGTTGTTCTATTCGACTTGACGTGTATAAACCTTGCACTCTTGTTCAATCGGTCCACAATCACCCAAATGCTATCATGGCCCGATCTAGTCCTTGGTAACCCATCAATGAAATCCATTGAGACTTGTTCCCATTTCCATTTGGGAACTTCTAATGGTTGCAATAAACCACTAGGCTTCTTTTGCTCAGCTTTAACTAGCTGGAAATTCATGCATTTGGACATAAACTTCCCAACGTCTCTTTTCATCACTTCCTAGTAGTAGGTCTGGTTCATGTCTTAGTACATTTTGTTACCACCGGGATATGTAGTCAGTTTCAAGTGATGACACTCTCTAAGCACTTCATATCTCAATCCATTGACATTGGGTACAACCAGTCTAAGATTCTTTCTAAGCCATCCATCTCGATCAAGCCCATACTTGTCCATCTCCTCGTCGATACCCATCTCTAACTTGGAGATGATTTCCAATAGGTTAGGATCATCCCTCTGACTGGAACCAATCCGCTCAATCAAAGTGGGTCTAATCGTTAAACTTGTTAACATTTCTGGATCCAATTCGCACTTTGGTCTGAAATCATACCCAGCGATGTACTCTAGTTGTTTCCATTCAAGAAATATAGCCACTAAACTGGCATGTCTCCTACTCAAGGCATCAGCTACCACATTGCCCTTCCCAGGTGTATATGCGATATCAAAATCATATGAAGCCAAGAACTCTAACCATCTTTGCTGACGGAGATTTAGATCCTTCTAAGAGAAAAGATACTTTAGTGACTTATCATCAGTAAACAACTCGAATCTTTCTTCCAGCAGATAATGTCTCCACATCTTCAATGCGAACACGATCGCTGCCAATTCCAAATCGTGGGTAGGGTATCTTTTCTCATGTGGTTTCAGTTGTCAACTTGCATAAGCTACAACCCTACCTCCTTGCATCAATACAGCACCTAGTCCGGTACCACATGCATCCGTGTATACTGTCATCCCTTCATTCCCTTTAGGAATGACTAACGCTGGTGCATGCGTCAACTTTTCCTTTAGACTCTTAAATCAATTTTCACACCTTTCATCCCAAACGAAAGCTTGATTCTTCTTGGTCAACTGAGTTAATAGTGCTGCTATCTTGGATAAACTTACGATAATATGCAGCAAACCCTAAGAAACTTCTTATATCTATTGCATTCTTGGGCGTAGACCAATCTTGTACCGTAGCCACTTTCGCAGGGTCCACAGCAATACCATTCTCTGAAACAACATAGCCCAAGAATCACACCTCCCTCCTCTAGAAGTGACACTTAGAAAACTTCGCTTTCAATTGGTGTTTTCTCAACACCTCCATCACTATCCTCAAATGTTCCTTGTGTTCTTCCTCTGTCCTCGAATAAACCAAGATATCATCCATGAACACAAGAACAAACTTATTCAATTGATCTCTGAATACCCTATTCATAAGATCCACAAAATATGCTGGTGCATTGGTCAATTCGAATGGCATGACCAACCACTTATAGAATCCAGATGGCGTCCGAAATTCCGTTTTAGCTATACTCTCAGCTTCCACCCTAAGATGATGAAAACTTGTCGCAAGATACAACTGGGAGAACACTCTCGCATCACTCAACTGATCAAACAAATCATCTATCCATGGTAGAGGATACTTATTCTTCCTCGTCACCTTATTCAACTCACGGTAGTCCACACACAATCGAAGGGAATCATCTACCTTGGTAGCAAATACAACTGGTGCTCCCCACTCGGAGACACTTCTTCTGATAAATCCCTTCTTCAAAAGATCGCTCACTTGCACCCCGAGCTCTCTCTGCTCCCTTGGTGCCATACGATGAAGTGGCATCACTATAAGTCTGGCATCTTTCACTAAATCAATACGGAACTCATTCTCTTGGTGTGGTGGAAGTCCGGTCACTTCCTCGAAGATATCCAGATACTGGCCAAAAACGGGAATTCCTGCTAACTTGTCCAGTGGGATGTCGAGGGAATTTAGAAAACTAGCCATCACCTCATCACTAGGTAGGCCACCAAACACTGCCTTCTGTCCATCATCTACCCTAATAGTCACCGAAAATTCCATATAGTCTACCACCACCTCATATCTTTGGAGCCAATCGACTCCCAAAATAATGCCAAACCCAGTAAAGCCCAAAACAAAGCAATCACAAGCAAACATACATCCATTACTCGATAAGACCACATTGCGACAAATCATACTAAGGCTAGTCGAACCACCAATCGGGTTCATCACCGCTACAGGTCTATCGACTATCTCGGGTTCCAATCCCAACCTATCTACCAGGTCACTAGATATGAAGGAACGGGAAGCCCCGGTATTAAACAGTACTCGAATAGGAACATCATAAACAGAAAGCATACCTTGAATGACGACATTCTTTCCTTTCTCCGCCGCAGTTGGGGCATTCGATGAAGAAGGAACAACATTGATAGCACATGCTTTCACGATCTTCTTCTCTTTAGGGGGATGCGGACATTTATCCTTGTGATGTCCCACTTGGCCACAGTTGAAGCACTTCCTGTCCGCTGGCTTTGCTCGGCATTCTTTAGCATAGTGACCCTTCTTGCCACTGCTAAAGCACTCCACATCTTTCTTATTCTTCTTCTGTTCATCCTTGGTATGATTCTGCTTTCTCTTATACTGAGAACCATTCTTGTCTCCACCGCTTGTTTGTGGCTTTGGCTCTTCTGCAGATGCAACCTCATTCTTCGACTTAGGGTATAGAATCTCCGATCTCAGAGCTTTCCCCACAATTGATTCAAGCGTCTCATCGATGCGGTTAATAAGCCTTTCCCCCAAATATCCATCCAAACCAGTTATAAACTTCTCATTCTTCTTCTAGGAAGTATCTATAAGGTATAATCCATATTTCGATAAAGTATCGAACTCAGCAGCTGGGATAAACTTATCACTGAATTGGGCCTTAAACTGATCCCATGTGACTTGATCCTCTGGAGTAGCTGCCTTAATAGCATTCCACCAATACATCGCCCGTCCTTGCAGCTGACGGGATGTTAACTTTTTCTTCATTGCATCCTCGATACCCAAATATTCGAAGATGCACCCACAGATATCATGCCAATCCTGAACTTCTGTAGCCGATTCCGTTCCGTGGAACGACTTCCCACCAAGACTAGTGTAGTCTTTACAGAGCTTGGAAAAATCAGCCTTAGGCGCCTGCACCGTTGCACCACCACCATTAGCAGCAATGGGAACTCCTCCTTGCACATCTCTAAGCATCTCTCTCATGAAGTCGGTGAACATCGTCCTCAGAGCATTCCCATTATTAGCTCTTCTACCAGTACCCCTCGTATGTCGGCTCATAGTTCAATCTGTAAGGAGAAAATGATTAACCATCTCTTCAGTGATGCCAGTGCAGTGCGACTTCATCCTTAAATATAATAATAGTACATATATATATAAGTTTTGAAAACCAAAATATAACAAATACGTGCTCTCATATATGTACTATCTCTTCCTGGTGTCTTTCCCTAGGTTAACTACGCAACCTAGAGCTTTGATACCAAATGTGACAGCCCGCCCCGCACCAGCCGACATTCACAATGAAAGTGCGTTGTGCCAATGCCCGACTAGCACGAGACGGTCGCCAGTGAAAGGAAAAGAAAGGAATGTGAACTAACAAGGAACCTGTGGTATATCTCAAAGCGCATGGAATAAAATATAATAATAACATAACTTTGATATAAAACAGGTGAGACAGTGCATAAGCTGAAAACTAAACCATCATAGCAGCGGAACATCCAAAATACAGCTTATGTTCCACATCATCATTATTACAACCTTTAAAACTGTCTCTAAAGCAAAATAAAGGAAAGGTGCACTACTAATGCCCAAAGTAGTGACCAGCAGCGACACAGGGAGAATATATGGAGAATAGTATGTGTAAGCCTCTGGCTCGTCTCTGGACAACTACTCGTGCACAACCAGCTAACCTGTCTCTAGTCTGCCCGTTTAAGAGCACACAGAGTAATAAGAAGAGACATAAAACTCCGGGTCAGACAAAAATCTGGTATGAGCAATAAGCAGCAAAAAAGAACAATAACAGGTATACTAAGCCATACCTAAACCTGGACCTGCAACCAACGAGTTAGCACAACAAGATGTACAATACTCTAAGGTGAAACTAATATATGGTGTAAAGATACGGGGGAGGGGTGTGCATGTCATAGTGATGTCAAACAATCAAGCATAGTAACCATCCTCACATCTCTCACTCAGTTCATAAAGCATACGATATCCACCACTTTGATCACCCAAATCCTCGCTATGATCACTCTGCCCCATGGAGTCATGGCGACTCCACTGCACTGATCCATAGCCACTAGTCCTTGCTATGTCCACTCTGCCCCATGAAGTCATCACGACTTCACTGCACTGGCTCATTGCCATGCTACGATCACTCTGCCCCATGGAGTAATAACTACCCCACTGCACTGATCTGTAGCCTAACATCTGTCTTGGTGGTGAATCAAAGTTATGGACGTCGATAACCCCTTAGCACACGTCCCGCAGCAAAGCCCAACTCTTGAAGTTAACTCATTGGTTCCCATCTAGATCCTGAGTTTTACTTCCTATTTGGACTTCCTTTGCATCTCAGGTTTTGGTCGAAGTGGAGTTGGTCTTCAGAAGAGTCGTCGCGTTGTAGTAGTGGGAGCTTGAACCCGGTTCGGTTCGTGGTCATTGCCTCAGTTCGATCGTAAAACTCCGTGGTGCAGTTCGGTTCAGTCCTCAAAGTGCTCCTTTCCAAGTCGGTTCAGTTCAGTGTTCCTTCATCTCCAGATCCCGGTTCGGTTCAGTGCTCCTGCCTGGGTTCGGTTCGTTCCTCTAGTTCTCCAGTTGGTCCGGTCCGATCTGATCCCATATCAAGCTCCGGTCCAATTCCAACTCCAATTCAATGCAAGTGGCGGCCTTCCTTCTTGCCACAACCCAATCCGATTCAGTTCAACTCATCCGACCCGATCCCCTAGCTGATCCGGTCCCCCTTAGCCGATCCGATCCGGATTGCTCCAGAATTTCCAGCAAGCTTGTATCGTCCATTCTCGCCATACGACGGCATTTTCAACCATTCTAACTTTACTAAACAATCATGAAACATACCAAACAGTCGTAGCAACATGTATAATCAATCACAAACACCAAAACGAAGAATAATCATGTACATATGGATCAAACATAACCAAAACCCATGGTTTTCACCATAATCATGTTTAACTATAACTAATGATAGGATTACCAAAACATATCCAAATTAACCCAAATTTTATCAGAGCCCTAAAATAATATTTTAAAATTTTACAAATTTTTCCATATTTTTCTGAGTAACATTTTCGCTAATTATCACTAATCACCCCTAATTAGCCGTAATTTAGTAAAAAACAAACAATGCGAATCACTCACCTTGGCCACAAATAAAATATTAAATCTGAACTATCCCCTGATTTGGGTTGAATCTCTATGCAACACGGCAGCTATACTCCTAATTTGATGCTAATTTGCCTTGATTATATGTAGATTAGGCTAAAACTTGATTAAATGGTGATTAGAAGGTGATTTGGGTGTTGGAGCCATTGCTAGGGTTAGGAAAATGTTTTAGGCGGCTGGATAATGAAATAAAAATCGTTTCCTAACTGTTCTCAACCTCCCCATAACATTAATCCCCAAATGGGTTATAGGCCCTCTTACTAATCACCCTAATTAGGCCTGGTCAAGTTGTTTTTCACCATCTAAACCTTGTTTCAGCCATATCTCCCAAACGGTGAGTCCGTTTGGCTGATGTGACCATTCTATGGAATTGTAAACCATCATCCAAATCCAATGGAAGTTGTTTCAGATCAAAACTCCTTAGCAATCAAAAGTTATGACGGAAACATGATCAGCTAGGGGTAAAACGGTCATTTAAAAATCAGAAAAAATCATGAACATGGGAAATGACCCCAGTAGTCATCTCCTAAAGTTACATGGCTATACGACTTCGCATGAGAAAGAAATAAATATTCTACGATCCCCTGATGCGTAGAATGCGGGTCGTTACAATCCGACGGTCGGATCCCTCGTTATGTCCATTTGAAGTCAATGGTTGAAATTCGCGAACATTCGCTGCGCGGCGCATTCTATTCAAACCATTTAAATATATATAATATATTTCATCGATTTCCATTCAAAACGTATTTTATAAATCTTTTATAAATTCATTTTAAATCGATTTCAACATCGTTTTCAATTTTAAATCAAAATTGAATGTTCTATATCATTATAGATCATATTTTCAAAATATCAGATTTTGATATCAAATCTTTTTGACATTCATTATAACATGAATAAAATCGACTGGAAAATCCGTTCGAGTTAAAATGGCATACATCTACTTAACTCGACTTCGTATATTTCAATATTTTCATGCCCACCCAAAATCAGACATTAAAATCATATTTTGATTCCTCCACTGAATATTATTTTAAAATATTCATTATTTCTGAATTGGAATCAGAGTCAATCAATTACCATATAATTTTATTTATATGGGTTCCATACATAGCATGTATTCAGAAATAGTGATAAACAACTATTAACATTCCATTCACAACCAGAGTGCAATTTACAACTGTATAATCATTAAATAATTAAATAACGCTTATAACAGTCAGTCAATCAATCGGTTAACACATGATCAAATCCAAGGGAGATGTGAGTTAATTACCATCCCCAGACCCGTGTGGGGTTTTCAAACAATAACAATAAATTTAAATTCATTACTGAATAATGAATTTAATCATAAAGAGTTCAATTCGAGTTATTTTTCAAATTAACTAAGTTTCACTGTTCAAATCTATAAATGGACATTTATATCAAATTTCAACTACCATAAAATAATATTAAATTATTTTTAATATGTTCAATATCACAGTGACAACACAATACAGTCAATCAGACCATCCATGGGTTTTCAAACAAAAGTGAAGTGAGCTAAAGGGCACTGTAAAACATTTTTATGATAATTAAAACTGATAAAAATCAACACTAGCAATCTATATATTCAGTTAAAAATAAATAACTGTACAAAATTTTGAGTGAGGGAATTCTCACTTTGATTTCCACTCCGTCAGTCTTTAATGGAGGATTGTTTTAATAAAATTAAATGCGCGTTTAATTTTATCAAAAACTTTAACAACTTCCATTTCTGTTCTGGTCAGTCCCATGTTGTAGAGTTCGTTGTCACGATTCCAACGCAACTGAAATAGTTGGATTTTGATCTCGTATGAAAAAGTTACAATATTTTACACATTAATTACATAAATGGATTAACATAAAGTAATTAAAAAATTAAACCATTGATTAACCATTTGATCACTTTCTTCCTTCAGCCGGTCATTCCTAGAACCCATAACCCATTTGCTCGTGCCTAGGGTTGGAAACCACTGCCACCACGTCCATCTTTACCCCGATCAATATTAATATCCTAGGTACCCTATGTATCAATTTTGATGATAACAACCATATAAACATTACTACTAACATATTTTTTTGAGTTTTGCAGTTACATTAGATGTATCGTGGAGATATTTAAACAAGAATACATAAGAAGAATTACAAAGGAAAGATAATCAATGCAATTGAAGACTAAAAGCTACTAGAGAAGAATGCTGAAGAACATAGGTGTTTGAAGTGATGTGGAGTTGTTTGAAACTTAGAATATCTTGTTAAAGATTTCTTGGAAATTATACTTTAAGATAATCAACCATTGACCTCAACCGAATCACCAAAACCCACAAATATAAGGAAATTTGAAGTGCAGGAAATTTGCGGCACTTATAAGTGTTGTTGTGCAATTAGTTATTTCCCTCCACCCTTTCACCAAAAGACACAACATTTCATACACTATTTGAAGGCCTCTAGAAATGATTTTTTACACATGAATTTCACATTTTCTTCTACTCCTTCTTCTCCATTTATTCTCTACAAAATTTCATTGAAAACTATCCTATTACTCTTGCGAATTCACTCTCTTTCACTCCGACTCTTCATTGATTTGCAAGTCACACAATATTAGAGAGTTGTACTTGAATTCATATCATTCTCTCTCTGATTTAATCCTATTTCCTCAAAGAATTCAAAGATATATTGCCATTAAAGGTCTATAGGATCATTGTACCAAATCCGCAAGAATCTGTATAGAAGATACATCTACTTGCCATTATTTGTTGCTGTTAATAAGGAGAAGGTGTATCTTGTAGCTCGTGAAATTAAGAATGTAAAGGTGTTTTTGCCACCCGTGGAAAGCAAGCGATTATAGTGAACTTCTGCACGGTGGAGTGTAGGATTGGATGTAGGATTGGTTAATCTGAACCAGTATAAAAATCCTGGTGTTATTTACTTTAGTGCATTTTATTTTATTACTTATATCTTTTTGTTTGAATTTGAATGGATATAGTTTTATCTCTATTGTCTAAGTAGCCTTAAGATCCTAACAATTGGTATCATACTAGTTAGAGAACATGATAGAGGGTTCTCGCTCGGCTGTTTGGTGGCGGGAAGGAGATACTTACTCCTACATGTCCCTGTATGTGGGTTGGTTAAGTCGCGAGGCTAACTGTAACACTCCACGTCCATTAATGTCACTCGCACAGGGAATGCATTAACTTCTGTGGAGCGTTTTAAGTGTGTATAGAACAAAAACTTAACAACAAGACAGATATAAACAGTACTTGAAAATTTAAAACTTTATTTCATTGCAGCGGTAAATACTTAAGTTTGATTACATCATCAAAAACTAGAGTCAAAGTACATAATATCCATCTTGACTAAATCAGAATACATAAATTAAAAGACATAACCCCAACACAAAATAGCCATAAATAAGATAGGCTGAACTTTTACTTCAGCGATCCAAGCAACTTCTAAAAGCAAGAGATACAGCTGTCCAAAATCAAGCTTCACTGGTGCTAGTTCCACCCTGAGCACCTGGGGAGAAAAGGAAGAGAAGAGGTGGAAACAAAGGGGGTCAGACATAAAGTCTGGCGAGTGTGATAACTTTAACAATATAATTACCAAAATAACTAGGCTAAGGCATAAGTTGGAAAATAATGAAATGACTGTGAACAATTGGGTATGACAGAGTAAACAAGGAAATAAAATGAACAAAGATAACGTTAAAGCGCACCTAAACCACTATAAGATAATTACTATACTGCACCACCACTCGTCACCTTAAGGTTGATCCTGCCTACAGAACTTAATAATGATAATGGTAGTTTCGTGCACCCCTAGTTGCCTTCATAGGTGCCGCCTGCCCCTATCTCCACTAGGTGTACCCAATACCCCCATGCGATCGGCTCCCTAATTCGTAGATACCCATGTTGGCCCCACAGTGGGGTGTATCACTCCCCAAAGTGGCAACCCGATACCACCAACAATGCACGGCTTATACCTACATGATGCAACAACGTCTTACCTACCAGTCCGGGCCCACACACGCACATGAACCCGTTGGACTTGCATTGCCACCTCTAACCCATTTTGGCCTCTTATAGTCAAGCCCAATATGCGTGTCCCGTCCTCGACTTGGGTCGAGCCCACAAAGATACTCATGGGTTACTGGTTGAAACGGGACCCCTATTACTTGACACAAGCTATCCACCTAAGCTTGATCCCCTCTAGTACATCCCACTTAACTGTAACACCCCACCTCCGCTAGAGTCACTCACAAAGGGAATGCACTAGTTTTGAAGGGGTATTATCGAGATAACATCACAGAATTATCACAAGACAGAACATAAATAAATAATTAAGTAAACAATGGAAGAATTTATGAGTAAAACAGAACTTCCTTTTATTCCAAAATAAAACATGTCTCTTACAAACATTTCAGATAACAACTTCCTTACAACTGTCTTGTAATAATAGCCAAAGAAGCAATGACTTAAAAACAGAAAAACAGCTTATTCCCCAAGTGCAGTAAAAAGAAGCAGCCATAGCAAACCGTATGTGCTGAGCCAAAGCAAGTGATATCCAGGCTAAGAGCTAGTGTTTCCTCCCTGAGAACTTTGGGGGGGGGAACGAAAGAAAAAGAGGCGAAAGGAAAAGGGTCAGTCATAAAGACTGAGTAAGTTCTAGTGACTTTCAGTGTAGAAACAGTTAAAACAACATGTCATGTATGAACTGGAACTAAACTTGAGAATGGTGTCAAGGTGGACAAGATAGACTAAGGTGATCATGATAAGTCAAGAGAAGTCAAATAAAGCATCACATGTTCACGATTCGTTGCATTGACTGTACTAGTATACTAAGCCCATGTCACTAGTTAATCACGAAGTAAATCCCACGGCCCAATATCATGAAATGAACCTAAAATGGGGTCTGACCCAAATACGGGGACCTACGGAGCGATTATCTAGTCGATCAGCTCCCTACAAGTTCTAGCTCGTCAAGTGTCCGTGTCATACGGCTAATCACGAATGTAGTCACCTGTGCTGGGTCCACCTTCGGGTGTATCAGTCCTTGGGTGTCAACCCCTGACACGATTCAAGATGCACAGATAAATCTACGGATACCCGGTGTCTGCCCCGGAATACGTGCACGACCGTAGTCCACCGAACCTACACTGGCGTACCCCACTGTCGTCGTTCACCTCTTACAATCAGCCCAGTAATCGTGCCCCACCCGGCCTAGCCCCAGGGTACCTTGATACATCTAGAGGGTTACTGCTGAAAAGGGTCGTGTCTAGGGTTTCACCTACAGATTAGGTCATGTAATTCGTGACCTAACCCGCCTAACCGATTAAGTCATGTAATTCGTGACTTAATCCTTTTCCAGTCTAGTCATGTCAAGATGGTTAAGTATGTCATTTAAATTCATGACTTAACCCGCTTACGTGTCATGTCAAGTTGGCTAAGTGTTGTCATTTCAAGTTCATGACTTAGCCCTACAAATCGTGTTCAAGTTGGTTAAGTTGTCTTTTCATGTTCATGACTTAACCCTAATTGGCATTAATTGATTCGTTAATGCACCGAACCACTCACATTGGATCCTATTGTTCGTAGCCACAGGATTTGCCGGGTGGTTCCGGGTAGGTTTACGCTACAAACTCAACCCAACCTTGGGTTTCAAGCACGATGTGACCAACTACCCACATTTGATCCTATTGTTTGTAGCAACTGGATTTGCCGGGCGGTTCCGGGCAGATTTACACTACAAACTCAACCCAACCTCGAGTTGGCCACTTTCTTGTTTTCTAAAGTCATGCCCATGTTCTTATCGAATTCGTGCTATTTTCATAGCATGTTCATATGTCAATTTCGTGCCCAACTAAGGCATGTTTCAGGTCAAGTTATGGAATGTTCAAGTCAAGTTTTTCGTGCCATATTTCATGTTCTACTTATGCCAAATTTCACGATTTATGATTATAATCAATTCAAGTTTTGCCTATTCTACCCAATCGTATCCCCAACGCATATAAACGTACTTCGTTCACAAGCATAAACAATTCAAGAGATAAAGGGGAATAACACCAAACATGTGATAGGCATATGTGACAATTCCAACATCACTCGCATAATAAACAGGCTATAACATATCACATAGTTTCAATACTAGCATGATGATAACTTGGCATAGTAATGGTTCCAACTTAGTTTAACATGATGAATTCAACTTTACATCTAGGCATAATAATTATTGCGGGCATAATAATAATTTTATTATAAACATGAAACATTAAAGGCATGGTAATTCTAATAGGCATAGTGGACTCCAATTTAGCATTTTTAACATAATGATTCTCACCTAGCATTATAAACATAATGACTCCAACTTTTCATCATAACCTAGCAATTCCCAATTTGTCATTAACATGATAGGTATATTAACATCACAGGCATAGTTTCATTAACATCATAGACATGGTTCAATTAGCATCATAGGCATGGTTTAATCAACATAAAGATTTCAATAAACATAGTGATTCCATGGACATGTATTAGTCCAACTTGCCATACAATTAAGCTCAAGTGATTCATAACCACATCAAAATCATGATAAGTTTAACTTGCAACATTGACATAGCAGTATTTCCAAATTATGATTCAAAGTTAAACAATATAAACATGGATTAATAATAGTTCCTAAATCCGGTTTCAATTCATAGCTTGTCCATGTTATTTTAGCGTTTTTGCCTAAAAAATGACATAGAACTTACAATATGAAGCAAGTAATCCAAATCAAAATTTCAAATCAAATAGCCCCAAATCCGTTGTCTAAAGCATCGTAGTTGTTGTAGCTTCTAGTTGTAGCCTTCAAGAATCGTCCTTCGTCTTCTATAATTTTGTTCTTTGTATTTTTAATTTAGAGTTCTAGGTTTAATGGCGGCTGCATGAGGCTAAAATGAAATAGTATGATTTAAGCTAGGTCTTAGGGTCTTTTTATAGTGTTTAGAATTAGTTTTAGCCATAGGATAAACCCTAGGATAGATCTGAGCCATTTAAAATCGTCACAAGCCCCCAAAACAAGACCCAGGAGCCAAAACAGGTGCACCAGGTCGACCTGGTCGACTAGGGAGGTCGACCCCCAGGTCGACTCCCCAGTCGACCTGGGGGGGGGGGGAGGTCGACCCCCAGGTCGACTCTAGTGTCGACCTGGTTGGGGGGGAGGTCGACCCTAGTGTCGACCCCCCTGTCGACCTGTCTGGGCGGGATTTTTCCCGCCTACCCTGAATTCTGAAAATTTGAATCTGTTTTTGAATTTGAATTTTTTGTGAAACTTTGCGAGGCCATATCTTGATCATACGGACTCCGATTTACGAAATTTCGGACTCTATTTCGCGTATTTTTCCGAGACGAATTCAATGGGGCAACCCGTTTTCCCTGATTCAGATTTTAACATTTAATTCTGCCTTGATTCTTGTCTTAATATGTTGTTAAAATTCGGGTTGTTACATTCTCCCCTCCTTTAAGGATTTCGCCCCCGAAATCTCTAAGTTAGGAAGAACGCATCCTACCATCCATCATCCATCTACTCAAAACATCATCCATAAGCAACCATGGTCCTTAAAAGACTTCTAATGTTTTATGAACACATGCAAAGAGTGTGTGTATATGTTCCTTAGCTAATGCTAATGATCAGGCCTGATTGATCTTCTAAATGCAAAATATGTTTAGTGAAATGAATCCAATATGTATGCAAATTTTTCCTATTATAATTCATAATTTCTACATGAGTGCTCAAACATTCAATCATATGCAACAACCAAATGATAGCACAACCAAGTTTCCAAAATAAACACTCATGCATATGCAACATGAAAATGTGTCTGAGCCGATCTAGTGCCTAATGTGTATTCATGCATCCACGAGCAACCACTTGCGACCACTTGCAACCATTTCGCAATCATAACATGTTTCAATTACATGTTTACATCCAAAAAGATTCTACCTATGGTTCAAAAGATTGGATCGAGGAGAGAAACAAGATAAAACAAAGCATCTAGAAAAAGAAGTTAACGATGTACCCCCAGAAGGTCCGGTCTGTTTCTTAGGGCAGTCCTTGCTGATGTGTCTAGTCTCCCCATAATGAAAACATTCACCTTGCTTTCTCTTCCTCTTCCTACAATCCTTGGCTATGTGCCCTTCCGTACCACAGAAATTGCATTTCCTTTTATCACGTGAGTTGTCGTTCTTGCCTTCTTTCTCAGAGTCTACCTTGTTATTTTGATAATCGTTGGGCTTGACCTCTTTCTTGCCCTTCTTATCTTCCTCATACAGTAGGGCCATATCCACCAAGCTATCAAAGGTCGCCCCCATGGGCACATGAGTCATGGCCAAACAATGTAGTGGCTCGTTCAAGCCTCGTGCAAAACGTAGCGCCTTTTTCTGAGGAGTGTTGACTAACTCCAATCCGAAGCGAGCAAGCTGATTGAAACGGTTCACGTATTCTTTAACTGTCGTATTTCCTTGTTTAAGGGCCAGAAACCGTTCCATTTGGAGACTCTCCTCTGCCGATGACAAGAACTTAAGCCCAAATCTCCCTCTAAAGTCCGCCCAAGTCTCAATGGGCCTAGTAGCGTTGGTGACTTCCCACCAATAAGAAGCTTCCTCTTTCATGAGCCACGCCGCCAACTGTACTTTCCTATTGTCCTCTACCTCAAAGATAACAAACAAGTCTTCGGTTTCCTTCAACCAATTCCGTGCCTCAACAAAAGTCTTAGTTCCTAGGAAATCCTTTCCGCCCATGGCCTTAAAGTGCTTGCGTATCTTTGAAAAAGCGGTTTCTCACGGAGGTTGAGGAGGATGTGGAGGAGGATTGGCTGGGCCTGTCACATTAGCCCGAGCCTCGAGGAAACGACGGAACCAAGTGGGTATATTGACACCCTCGGGAAGATTAAGATCGTCGGCCATGATAAGCTGAAAACGAAAAAGGAAAAGATTCAAACGAGAAACAAAGATTGTGCTAATGGCTTTTTGGGGAATAGCCTTTTAAAATAAACCAACTTTTCTTGAAAAGTGCTTCTTTGTAAATGGTTTTTCAAAAGGTTTTCAAAACTCTTGCCCAGCCTTGGTAACCTTCTGCTCTGATACCAAATGTAACACCCCACCTCCGCTAGAGTCACTCACAAAGGGAATGCACTAGTTTTGAAGGGGTATTATCGAGATAACATCACAGAATTATCACAAGACAGAACATAAATAAATAATTAAGTAAACAACAGAAGAATTTATGAGTAAAACAGAACTTCCTTTTATTCCAAAATAAAACATGTCTCTTACAAGCATTTTAGATAACAACTTCCTTACAACTGTCTTGTAATAATAGCCAAAGAAGCAATGACTTAAAAATAGAAAAACAGCTTATTCCCCAAGTGCAGTAAAAAGAAGCAGCCATAGCAAACCGTATGTGCTGAGCCAAAGCAAGTGATATCCAGGCTAAGAGCTAATGTTTCCTCCCTGAGAACCTGGGGGGGAAACGAAAGAAAAAGAGGCGAAAGGAAAAGGGTCAATCATAAAGACTGAGTAAGTTCTAGTGACTTTCAGTGTAGAAACGGTAAAAACAACATGTCATGTATGAACTGGAACTAAACTTGAGAATGGTGTCAAGGTGGACAAGATAGACTAAGGTGATCATGATAAGTCAAGACAAGTCAAATAAAGCATCACATGTTCAAGATTCGTTGCATTGACTGTACTAGTATACTAAGCCCATGTCACTAGTTAATCACGAAATAAATCCCACGGCCCAATATCATGAAATGACCCTGAAACGGGGTTTGACCCAAGTACGGGGTCCTACGGAGCGATTATCTAGTCGATCGGCTCCCTACAAGTTCTAGCTCGTTAAGTGTCTGTGTCATACGGCTAATCACGAATGTAGTCACCTGTGCTGGGTCCACCTTCTGGTGTATCAGTCCTAGGGTGTCAACCCCTGAAACGATTCAAGATGCACAGATAAATCTACGGATACCCAGTGTCTGCCCCGGAATACGTGCACGACCGTAGTCCACCGAACCCACACTGGCGTACCCCACTGCCGTCGTGCACCTCTTACAATCAGCCCGGTAATCGTGCCCCACCCGGCCTAGCCCCAGGGTACCTTGATACATCTAGAGGGTTACTGCTGAAAAGGGTCGTGTCTAGGGTTTCGCCTACAGATTAGGTCATGTAATTCGTGACCTAACCCGCCTAACCGATTAAGTCATGTAATTCATGACTTAATCCTTTTCCAGTCTAGTCATGTCAAGATGGTTAAGTATGTCATTTAAATTCGTGACTTAACCCGCTTACATGTCATGTCAAGTTGGCTAAGTGTTGTCATTTCAAGTTCATGACTTAGCCCTACAAATCGTGTTCAAGTTGGTTAAGTTGTCTTTTCATGTTCATGACTTAACCCTAATTGGCATTAATTGATTCGTTAATACACCGAACCACTCACATTGGATCCTATTGTTCGTAGCCACTGGATTAGCCGGGCGGTTCCGGGCAGGTTTACGCTACGAACTCAACCCAACCTCAGGTTTCAAGCGCGATGTGACCAACTACCCACATTGGATCCTATTGTTTGTAGCAACTGGATTTTCCGGGCGGTTCCGGGCAGATTTACACTACAAACTCAACCCAACCTCGAGTTGGCCACTTTCTTGTTTTCTAAAGTCATGCCCGTGTTCTTATCAAATTCGTGCTATTTTCATAGCATGTTCATATGTCAATTTCATGCCCAACTAAGGCATGTTTCAGGTCAAGTTATGGAATGTTCAAGTCAAGTTTTTCGTGCCATATTTCATGTTCTACTTATGCCAAATTTCACGATTTATGATTATAATCAATTCAAGTTTTGCCTATTCTACCCAATCGTATCCCCAACGCATATAAACGTACTTCGTTCACAAGCATAAACAATTCAAGAGATAAAGGGGAATAACACCAAACATGTGATAGGCATATGTGACAATTCCAACATCACTCGCATAATAAACAGGCTATAACATATCACATGGTTTCAATACTAGCATGATGATAACTTGGCATAGTAATGGTTCCAACTTAGTTTAACATGATGAATTCAACTTTACATCATAGGCATAATAATCATTGCGGGCATAATAATAATTTTATTATAAACATGAAACATTAAAGGCATGGTAATTCTAATAGGCATAGTGGACTCCAATTTAGCATTTTTAACATAATGATTCTCACCTAGCATTATAAACATAATGACTCCAACTTTTCATCATAACCTAGCAATTCCCAATTTGTGATTAACAAGAAAGGTATATTAACATCACAGGCATAGTTATATTAACATCATAGTGGTTTAATTAGCATCATAGGCATGGTTTAATCAACATAAAGATTTCAATAAACATAGTGATTCCATGGACATGTATTAGTCCAACTTGCCATACAATTAAGCCCAAGTGATTCATAACCACATCAAAATCATGATAAGTTTAACTTGCAACATTGACATAGCAGTATTTCCAAATTATGATTCAAAGTTAAACAATATAAACATGGATTAATAATAGTTCCTAAATCAAGTTTCAATTCATAGCATGTCCATGTTATTTTAGCGTTTTTGCCTAAAAAGTGACATAGAACTTACAATATGAAGCAAGTAATCCAAATCAAAATTTCAAATCAAATAGCCCCAAATCCGTTGTCTAAAGCGTCGTAGTTGTTGTAGCTTCTAGTTGTAGCCTTCAAGAATCGTCCTTCGTCTTCTATAATTTTGTTCTTTGTATTTTTAATTTAGAGTTCTAGGTTTAATGGCGGCTGCATGAGGCTAAAATGAAATAGTATGATTTAAGCTAGGTCTTAGGGTCTTTTTATAGTGTTTAGAATTAGTTTTAGCCATAGGATAAACCCTAGGATAGATCAGAGCCATCTAAAATCATCACAAGCCCCCAAAACAAGACCCAGGAGCTAAAACAGGTGCACCAGGCCGACCTGGCCGACCAGGGAGGTCGACCCCCAGGTCGACACCCAGGTCGACTCCCCAGTCGACCTGGGGGAGGGGGGGGAGGTCGACCCCCAGGTCGACTCTAGTGTCGACCTGGTTGGGGGGGAGGTCGACCCTAGTGTCGACCCCCCTGTCGACCTGTCTGGGCGGGATTTTTCCCGCCTACCCTGAATTCTGAAAATTTGAATCTGTTTTTGAATTTGAATTTTTCGTGAAACTTTGCGAGGCCATATCTTGATCATACGGACTCCGATTTACGAAATTTCGGACCCTATTTCGCGTATTTTTCCGAGATGAACGCAATGGCGCAAGCCGTTTTCCCTGATTCAGATTTTAACATTTAATTCTGCCTTGGTTCTTGTCTTAATATGTTGTTAAAATTCGGGTTGTTACATTAACCCTTTTCTTATTCATGCTCACTTACATGTTTCAATTTTGGTTAAGTGTTTCTAATCGTATTTCAAATGCCACCCAAGGCAACCACTAGATTTCACATGCCACCCAAGGCACCCACTTAACACCTTCATTTCCCACTACATGTCTATCTGGTTAAGTGTTTCTTAATTCATTAAGACCGTAACCTCATAAAGACCTCCGACATTAGACTAGCGTTTATGGCAACTGGATTTGTCGGGCGGGTCCGGGCAGTCTTACACCACAAACGAGCCTAACCTCGTGTCTTTACAATTGTTACGCAATTAATTAATGCACCCCAACCTCTCACATTAGACCTGTTGTTGTGGTCACTGGATATACCGGGCGGTTCCGGGCAGATTTACACCACAAATCAGTCTAACCTCGGGTTTCAAGCGCGATATGACCAACTACTCACATTGGATCCTATTGTTTGCAATCACTGGATTTGCCGGGAAGTTCCGAGCAGATTTACACTGCAAACTCAACCCAACCTCGAGTTGGCCATTTTCAAGTTCATTCTAGTGTCATGTCCATGTTCAAATTTTCATGTCAAGTTCATGTCAGGTTTCATGGCAAGTTTCATGTCCATATCCAGACTCAAGTTATAACAATATTCATGTTTCACGTTCATAGCCAATTTATGTTTTGACTATTCTACCCAAGTCGTATTCCCATCGCACGTAAACGTGAATCGATCTAGATTACAAGTAAATCCAAATTCAAAATAAAAGGGAATAACATCAAAATTATGATAGGCAAAAGAACGAGCACAAGGTGATAAATCTAGCATGATATAGCTTGCGATAATTGGTTATAACATCACTGGCATATAGAATAATAGTCCCAAAACATTAGGATTACAGATCTAGCATAATAAGGTGATAGTCATGGCATAAGGTGATAATCCAAAATTGTGAAAAGTAGATTGATTCAACATCACAGGCATGATAATACTATGGACATGAAGGAGCTTGATTTAGAACATGAATAGGTCCAAACTGATTTCACAGCAATATTCCCAAATGTCAAGATCCAAGATGAACAAGAATAGATATGAATCAATTATCATACATAGATCCAATTCCAATTTATAATATGTCCATATTAAGTTTATAGTTTTAATCTAAAAGTAACTTGAACTTACAGATCGTGGTCTAAGAAATTGAGATGCAGAAGTTGAATCTATAAACTAGTTGTTGAATCGTTGAATCTTGATTAGATTGTAGAAGCAAATCCCCAACATGCAATTCCTAGCCGTAGTCTTCAAGAAATAGTCTTCGCGTTTTATTTTATTTTATTTTAATTTAAAAGAAGCTATGTCCATCAAGAATTTGTGCAGCATCAGGTTAGAGAAGAATGGTGTAAAGAGAATGAGGCTAGGAGGCTGTTTATATAGGATTAGGCGGAGGAATCTGGTCACGAAACGAGTCTAGATACATCAGAATGAATCAGGTTCAAAAACTGGGTTTCGGGAGGCAGGTCGACCATAGTGTCGACCCCCAGGTCGACCTGGTCCTGGGCGGGAAAATTCCCTCCATGTCTGCTCTGGAGTTTGAATTCGAATTTCGAGCTGTTTTCGATTCTAAAAATTCCTGAAACTTCGAAGGGTCATATCTCCCACATACGGACTCCGATTTTCGAAAACTCGGACTTGTTTCCAAGCAAAATTTCGAGATGAACGCAATGGCACAACTTGTTTCCCTTGGTTCTTATTTTAAAATTTAATTTTGCCTTGATTTATGGTTTTAACATGTTATTAAAATACGGGTTGTTACATTCTCCCCTCCTTAAAGGATTTCGTCACCGAAATCATCAAGTTAAGGGGAATGCATCCTATCATCCAATCAACCATCTACTCAACCATCATCCACAAGAAACCATTGTCCTTAAAAGATTTCTAACGCTGTATGAACTTATGCAAGAGTGTGTGTATATGTACTTATCTAATACAAAAGATCAGGCAGTTACTGATTCAGTAGACCTCTTTAATGCAAAATATGTTAGTGGAATGAGTCCAACATGTATCCAAATTCCTAACATACTTTATAATCTCTACATGAGTGCACAAACATTCATTCATATGCAACATCCAAATGATAGCATATCAAGTTTCCATCCATATACAAGTATAAGCACCCATGCATATGCAATATGAAAAATGTGACTGAGCCGATCTAATGCCTAATGTGTGTTATGCAACCACGAGCAACCACTTGCAATCATCAACCATAACATGTTTCAATCACATGTTTACATCCAAAAGGGTTCTACCTAAGGTTCTCAAGATAGGATTGAGATGATAAGCAAGATAAAATAAAGCGTCTAGGAGAAGAAGTTAAAGATGTACCCCCAGAAGGTCCTGCTTGCGGGACTTACCCTTGCTTCTTAGGGAAGTTCTTGCTGATATGTCCAGTATCACCACACTGAAAGCATGCTCCCATCTTCATCTTCTTCTTTCTATAATCCTGGACTATATGCCCCTCAATACCATAGAAGTTTCATTTTCTTTTCTCACGTGACTTGTTGTCATTATTGTTGTTGTTGTTCTTGCCTCCTTTCTCGGGTCTACCTTCTTGTTTTGAGACTCATTCGCCTTGACCTCCTTTTTTCCCTTCTCGTCTTCTTCATTTAAGAGTACCATGTCTACTAACTTTTTGTAAGTATCCCCCATAGGTATGTGGGTCATAGCCAAGCTGCGAAGTGGCTCATTCAATCCCTTGACAAAACGTAGAGCCTTCTTACGAGGAGTATTTACTAAGCCTAGTCCAAACCGAGCCAGATGATTGAATTGATTGACGTACTCCTTGGCCGTCATATTTCCTTTCTTAAGAGATAAGAACTTTTCCAGTTGTAGACTTCGTTCAGCTTATGAGAGGAATTTCTTCTCGAACCTTATCCTGAAATCCATCCATGTGTTAATAGGTCTTTCAGCGTTAGTGAATTCCCACCAATAGGAAACTTCGTCTTTAAGCAACCATACTGCCAACTGTACCTTCTACCTATCGTCCACCTCGAAGATAACGAACAGATCCTCAGTTTCTTTGAGCCAGTTCCTCTCTTCTACGAATGATTCAGTTCCCTTGAAATCCTTTCCACCCATGGCCCTAAAATCTTTACAGATCTTTGAGAAAGCAATTGCATGAGGAGGGGGCGGAGGAGGAGGAATCACTGCAGCTGGAGGAGGAATATCTGTTGTGCATGCATCGTTGGCCCTAGCCTCTAAGTACCTCCTGAAGCAGCCAGGTATTAGCACCCCCTCTGGAAGATTAAGATTCCCAGACATGCTTAAATGAAAAAGACACACGACGATAATTAATGCACCCCAACCTCTCACATTAGACCTATTGTTGTGGTCACTGGGTATTCCGGGCAGATTTACACCACAACTCAGTCTAACCTCGGGTTTCAAGCGCGATATGACCAACTACTCACATTGGATCCTATTGTTTGCAGCCACTGGATTTGCCGGGCGGTTCCAGGCAGATTTACACTGCAAACTCAACCCAACCTCGAGTTGGCCATTTTCAAGTTCATTCTAGTGTCATGTCCATGTTCAAATTTTCATGTCAAGTTCATGTCAGGTTTCATGGCAAGTTTCATGTCCATATCCATATTCAAGTTATAACAATGTTCATGTTTCACGTTCATAACCAATTTATGTTTTTCCTAATCTACCCAAGTCGTATTCCCATTGCACGTAAACGTGAATCGATCTACATTACAAGTAAATCAAAATTCAAAATTCAAAATAAAAGGGAATAACATCAAAATTATGATAGGCAAAAGAACGAGCACAAGGTGATAAATCTAGCATGATATAGCTTGCGATAATTGGTTATAATGTGACGACCCCAAAACCCCGTACTGTCAGTGTTAAGGGTAATCTTTGGAATATAACACATAAACAGATAATAGCAGAACAGAAATAAATATATACACCAGATAATGAACAAATAATACACTGGATAAACGAAATCATCAGAGTTACACAATATACAGGATCATACTTAGTACAAATACAGGTCAGCTATACATAAATGTCTACTGCGGAAACAAACATAATATGTACAATAGGAGCTGAACAACATAAAAAGAGATAACTGATAGGATCCATCTTCAGCTCTAGCTATCCAGAAAGAGCCAGATAAAACCTGAATATAAGGCTTCCCGTGTAGAAAAAGGAGCACCCGAGTTTGCAAGTGAAACAAACTACGAGTCAGTCATGGGACTGGTATGAGAAATCTACTTAACACATTTATAATATGGCTAATCACAGGACCACGCCACTTTCGCGGAACGGGTTTACTCCATTGGATTGCCAGTGCATTAAAACAAATAAATCTTTTAAACATCGCAATGTTTTTTATAAAAATGAAGCCATTATAAGACTCAGTTCCCATCACACAATGCAAACGCAAACCAGAGGATAGAGTTTTACCTTATAATGGCCAAAATATGCTTGATACGAATAAAACAAAAGCATTTGATATTGTTACTAGTGTTTATAGGTTTCAAAAACAATTTCAATCATAACTATCAATCATAGACGGCATGGGTACCATATATCATGTCGCCATATATATATATATATATATATATATATATATATACAATCAAAACTGCACGGTATCGTATTTGGAAATTGGATTTCAGTCATGAACCAAGGCAAAAGATAGTCCTTACCGAGTTCGAGACTCTCTAGCCCGAGCCTCAAGCAAGCGCGCAGACAAGCCTTGGATCGTCAGGGTCGGTCCACCGATGTGGATTATTATGCCTGAACACTACGTTCCCCCACCCTTTGGGGCGTAAATGAGCCAACAAATGACTCTATTGGCTTCACATAGTCACTGATATATCCGAGGCGCCTCGCAACAGCAACAACCACACAGGTGAAAATAATATAAATGTCAGCCAGTTTTAGCACTGACACCACCTCTAACTAGAAAGATACGCATGCCCTCCCTGATGTCCTCTCCCATTTCTGGTTCATACCGGGGTGTGAGGCTCGCGAATTCACGTTATACACAAAGCTAAGCCACACAGGCGGTGCTTTGATCATCAACCACAAGACTTTGCTTCTCAATAGAAGCCTTGATCATTTGCCACTTAGGCATGCCACACTAGCAATTCATGCCATGCGACTGATGTCATCGATATACGACCTCTGAGCTCGTATGTCTTAGAGAAGGGCGTTAAGCAAGAGAATAAATTCTCCGCCGCCAAACAGATGTATATTTAATAGAGATCAATCAACACATAATAAAATCCAATGTCAGACACACGGTCCATTTACAATTTCGTTCTGGGTCTGAACGAAACCGGAGGCACTATATACCTTGCATACCCATCGATCTCCATGTATGTCTGGACGATCACCACTCATTATCCATATTTCGGGATGCCTCCCAATCAGGACATCAGTTACCATCCAACCAAGGTGAAGATCTCCGGTCTTCAACCACCATCTTCATCTTCGACTTCCTATCGTCGATTCAGTTGTTCAGAACGGGATAAACTCAGTCTTTCTGAGCAACTCGCGTATATAATAAAAAGTGCTACACAAACACAACATACGCCTCATTTCAATTCATCAGTCACTAACCGTAAATTAGTAAGAGAACGATTTCCCAAATATTAACCCCGAAGGACGAAACCAACATCAGATCAAAACCCAGGAAACCATTCGACTTAGCTAACCTTCAGTTAGTTTCTAAATTTCACATTCCATATCATTTGTAATATTTTATAACGATTTATCGCTATTTCTATTTATTCAAAAACATCCAATTCATTCAGACGACGCTTCGGGCCATAACGCGGTCGTGGCGCTGTTTTTCTTCAGATTTGATTTACACATATCTGAAAATCTAACCGTTGGATCTTCACAAATTTTACATCATTAGAAAGATCTTTTCAAAACTAATCCAACGGTTCTAGTTTGGGGAAAATCCGACGGTCGGATCTCTCGGCACACCCGTTTGAAGTTTCGATTTCAAAATACGAACTGTAGCGTCGTTATTCGATTTAATTTAATTATATTTATATATATATATATATAATCGATTCTGGCGCTGTTTTTCTTCAGATTTGAATTAAACATTCTAGACAATCCAACCGTTGGATCTTTACAAAGTTGATGTCGTCGGAAAGATATTTCCAAAGCGAACCCTACGGTTTCAGTTTCGGGAAAATCCGATGGTCGGATCTCCCGCACTAATAGTTTGAAATCACGTTTTCAAAACACGAACTGCAGCTTCGTTATTCGATATATTTTAATTATATATATATATATATATATAATCGATTCTTTGATTTCAAACCCATATTCTTTTCATACATTTGATGAAAATGATATTTTTATCCAACAGACATTTATTCCGACACTTAACTATTTTTAACGATTCGTGTATATAGTAAAAATGTGATTTTTATTGCAAAACAATTTATTTCAAAACACAACTATTTTATATAGTTCATATAGATGATAAAAATATGATTTTTATTATAAAACAATTTATTTAAAACACGAATACCATTCAACACATGAATTTCTATTCAACACATGAAGGTTTTCTATAGTTCGTATATATATAATAAAAATGTGATTTTTATTGTTAAAGCAATTTATTTAAAACACGAATACCATTCAACACATGAATTTCTATTCAACGAATGAATTTTTATTCAACACATGAAGGTTTTCTATTCAACACACGAATATAGTTTCAACACATGAAAATAATTCTAACACATGAATATTATTCAAAATTTTGGCAGCATAACGGCAGGGTAGTTAAAACCGGGGCCGTCCCTAGTACGGCTCCTCGCTCTACCTTAAAGCCTCGCAGCTTTTGACAATGGGGATTTTATGCATCTAGTTCGCACGCAGGAGGCATGTATATTTTTTCATTTCCACAAACTAATCCTATGTGGTTTTAACCAAATAATTCTCAACCACAAACAGGTATTTTTCAACCACAATCAATCAATTTCAATCACAAATAATTCTAATTAATCATTCGCAATAAACCAATTTTCACACCAATCACAACCAATAAATATCGTCCATGGTTTGTGGACGAGGGGCGTATATATATATATATAAGCTTATTTCACTTCCATTCAACACATATATAATTTTTACAACGCATATATAACTTATACATCGAATGTACAACTTATACCACGCTTATACATGTGGTGTACAATGCTTATATAACTCATACATCGACTATATAATTTATACATCATCTTTTTTCATATCGTTTATAATTTAGAAATCCCGCATTGCGTTCCACTCCACCAAAAATAGCAGAAGGCTCAGAAAAATGTGCGGTCTCTTCTAGAATGTAGAAGACGTCCACATGAGTCCACTGTCTCTTATTTCATTGAATTTCGTCAACATAGCAAAAAGATATTATTTTTACAGTGCAATCAAAACCCGTAGCGCTTTAAACTGCTATAATATAGTTTATTTAAAATAGGTCGTACCTTCTTTTAAATCTTCAAAACTAGGTTTGTTTTTTTCTCTCAATCCGTGCAACTATACTTCGATCAGCCTGCGCCACCTTGAAGGGTTAGGAGAGGCGCCCAAATCGATGCCAGGTGGGTCCCACTCAGCGGCATATTGCGGTGGCGACGGCGAGTTGGACAGCTCGACTTTCGAGCCTGAGATCTCCCCCGATACTCAACGAAAAATTCGAACCCTGGAATGGATTTAAAGATCTCGAGGAGCTTTACACATTACCTAACTGGAGTGTTCGATTTTGATGCGTGGATTGATTAGAAAATGAACGGGAAAGATGGGAGGGCTTCCGCCGTTTATCGCGATGAGAGGGAGAGAGATGACGGGGAGAGAGAATATGAGTTGGCCCAGTGAGATTTTTTATATTTATTAATTTCAAAAATCCGAAAATACCCCCTATCTCATAGAACTCCAATTCAAACCCAACGACCATCGTCCCTACCTAAATACCCCCATTCCGAACACAATGGGATATGTTTCGTAGGCCCATTCGACTGTTTCAGTCAGTTATCCTTCAAATTAAAATATAAAACATTAAATATTTAATTTGAACGTACATTTCAATTTTCCCGGGCCACATACTAATTCTAAAAATTCCCGAAAAATAAATCTGGCTATGTTTTGAAGATACGGTCCCAACAAAACTAGTTTCATCGAATTCTGAGACCGTTTGAAAAATGGCCCTTTTCTGGTCGATCTAATTTAATAGAAATCGACCAAACACATTTTCCTTTGTCACTCTCACATACTAGCTTCAAAAATTATGAAATTTGAAACCAAGCAAAAATTTGACATCCCGGATCCAACAAAAGTGGTTTCGTCGAATTCTGAGGTCGTTTGCAAAATGGCCATTTTCACGGGCTATATAAACTCTATAGCGACCTTTCTGAAAATTCATTTGGCCGTAACCTTTGCTTCCCGCTACGAAACTTTGATTTTTCAGATTCTTTAGAAAGATATTCACTAACAGATTTAAATATTTTTGGTTTCACTCAAATCCGTTTTGTTTTGCATCCGGTATAATCAGTCAAAGTCTGAATTCAAATTTTGAAACTACCACGCTATTTCAGGCCTTGTTTATAATTAGAATTATTTATATTTATTTTCAAACGTCGATTCAAACTTACTTTTCGTCGTTATTATTTAAAATTTATTTTAAATTCACTAAAATAGCCAATTTAAAATTTTTAAATTGGTACAGATTTTCCGGGTCGTTACATATAACATCACTGGCATATAGAATAATAGTCCCAAAACATTAGGATTACAGATCTAGCATAATAATGTGATAGTCATGGCATAAGGTGATAATCCAAACTTGTGAAAAGTAGATTGATTCAATATCACAGGCATGATAATACTATGGACATGAAGGAGCTTGATTTACAACATGAATAGGTCCAAACTGATTTCATAGCAATATTCCCAAATGTCAAGATCTAAGATGAACAAGAATAGATATGAATCAATTATTGTACATAGATCCAATTCCAGTTTATAATATGTCCATATTAAGTTTATAGTTTTAATCTAAAAGTAACTTGAACTTACAGATCGTGGTCTAAGAAATTGAGATGCAGAAGTTGAATCTATAAACTAGTTGTTGAATCATTGAATCTTTATTAGATTGTAGAAGAAAATCCCCAATATGCAATTCCTGGCCGTAGTCTTCAAGAAATAGTCTTCGCGTTTTTATTTTATTTTATTTTAATTTAAAAGAAGCCATGTCCATCAAGAATTTGTGCAGCATAAGGTTAGAGAAGAATAGTGTAAAGAGAATGAGGCTAGGAGGCTGTTTATATAGGATTAGGAGGACGAATCTGGTCACGAAACGAGTCTAGATACATCAGAATGAATCAGGTTCAAAAACTGGGTTTCGGGAGGCAGGTCGACCCCCAGGTCAACCTGGTCCTAGGCGGAAAAATTCCTGTCCAGTCTTCTCTGGAGTTTGAATTCGATTTTCGAATTCGATTTTCGAGCTGTTTTCGATTCTGAAAATTCCTGAAACTTCGAAGGGTCATATCTCCCTCATACGGACTCCGATTTTCGAAAATTCGGACTCGTTTCCAAGAAGAATTTCGAGACGAACACAATGGCGCAACCCGTTTCCCTTGATTCTTATTTTAAAATTTAATAATGCTCTGGTTTATTGTTTTAACATGTTATTAAAATGCGGGTTGTTACACTAACCATGAAATTAGTTCTAAGGTATCGTTGATAGGCCACAGGGGCAGGCTAGGCCTTGGGTTGGTAATGACCCTTAACAATTGGTATCAAAGCCTGGTCTTTAAAAAAGTTCATAATTTGATTTTTGAAAAATTATAATGGCTAGTGGCACTAGTAACACTATTATTTGTTGTTTTATTGACGGGCAATCTACCACTAGACCTCCTCAATTTGATGGTAGTAATTATACTTATTGGGCTTGTAGGATGAAATTTTATTTGCAGTCTAATGGTTTAGATATTTGGAAAATTACCCAAATAGAATATATAGAGCCTCAAACTGAATATTCAAAATGGACACCAGACCAAAAGACACAAGCACTTAATAATTCTAAGGCCATGAACATTTTATTGTGCTCCTTAGATAGAAATGAATTTAATCGAGTGTCTATATGTAATTCTGCATATGAAATTTGGAGAATAATTAAAGTCACACATGAAGGCACAAATAAAGTAAAACAAATAAAGATATCTATGATGACCCACCATATCCGACTTTTTCAAATGAAACCAAATGAATCTATTTTTGATATGTATTCTAGATTTCAAGATATTGTACATGCCTTAATATCATTAGTAAAGAAAATTACTGAAGAAGACCAAGTCAGAAAGATCTTAAATTCACTTCCTAGTTAATGGAATTAGAAGGCTCTGGCAATTAAAGAAGACAATGATATTAGTGCTATGTTAATAGAAGAATTAATTGTAACCCAATGTCCTATGAAGTGAACTTGCAGGTTAGAAAAGAGAATCAGGGAAATGAGAAGAAATCACTGGCATATAATGCAATGATTGATAATGATGAACTAGATGATGATATCGAGTTTATTACCAAGAAGATCAAAAAATTCTTAAAGTACTGGATAACGACGAAACTCCAAAAAACTAGCAATAATAATTCCAAAAATGGGAATGTTGTCAGAAGTTTCAATTGTGATAAACCTGGTCATTTGAAAAGAGTTTTTCCCAACTTGAGAAAACCAAAGCACATTTCAAATACTTTCAATAAGGAGAGGAAACAGGCATTCAATGCAACATGGGATGACTCATCATCAAGTGATAGTGACTCAGAAACAGAAAATGCCAATGTATGCTTCATGGCAATGGATGACCAGGTATGGAATTTTGATAAAGAAAATACTAAAGTTTTAAATGATATGCATCAATGTTATGAAATACTTAGGAAAGAGTACAGTAATAGATAGGAAGAAATAGATAGATTAAAAATATCTAATAAAAAATTGAGTAAAGAAAAGAAATGTCTAGAAGACGAAATTGGAAGATTTAATGGTCATCAAAATGGAAAGGATTTAACACTTGGAAGTTTTAAAAAACTGAAAAGTGAAAATGAGTCCTTAAAATCAGAAAGTCTTTCAATGAAGTCATAGATCACTGATCGGAATGAGAAAATAAAATTTCTAGACAATGTTATTCTTAATCGTAGTAAGGATTTTGATAAAATGAAAACTGATATTGACAAATTTAACAAAGGAAAGGATAATATAGAGAAATTATTATCTACATCTAAAAATAATAGGAATAAGTATGGACTTGGATATACCCCTAAGGCTAAATTAAAGAAATATAGTACTAAACGTACTAAGTTTGTCAAAGCCACCAAGTTCAAACCAAAACCTAGGAAATTAAAGTTAGATCCTCCAAATATGTTCATTAACTTATGGGCTCCATAAAGCTTAGATAATACTGAAAAAGAGCAATATATTGATAATTTCATTAATAAGGTTCATTTATCTAATGATTATATTTTGAAAGGGCATTCAAACTCTTCATGGGTTCGGCATCCCAAAACTTAACCCCATGGACCCCTAAATAAAAAGGGTACCAGTGTACATTTTTTTATAAATTTTCAGGGACCAAATAGTCGATGATCAAGACATATGACAAGAAATTTATTGATTCTTGGATAAACATGAAAAGGATTTGTTATTGGCATTAGCAAAGTCGGTAACTTTAAAACTCATCTGATTATTTACTTTATTTCATGTTTTGATTTCCCTACTTGTTTTATTTATAAACAAACTCTACATATTGTCTAGAAGTTAATAAAACAAATCATTTTTTTTACCTTTTTGTTAATGACGAAGGGGGAGAAAAGGTATAAATATACTAGAAAAAATGATGGGGGTGCACGAAGTTAGGGGGAGTCAACAGAGTTAGGGTGAGTTAAATATAAAATGTATTATATAACAGAGTTAGGAGGAATTAACTATAAAAAGTATTATATTTTATATCTTAAATATTTATATGGTTGTCATCATCAAAAAAGGGAGATTGTTAATACCCTAGGTACCCTATGTATTGATTTTAATGACAACAAACATATAAATATTACTACTAAAATATTGAGTTATATAGTTAAATTAGATATATTATAGAGATATTTAAACAAGAATACAAAAGAAGAATTACAAAGGAAGGATAATCAATGCAATTGAAGACTAAAAGTATTAGAGAAGAGTGTTGAAGAACAGAGGTGTTTGAATTGATGCGGAGTTGTTTGAACCGTAGAATATCTTGTTAAAGATCCCATGGCAATTATACTTGAAGATAATCAACCATTGAACTCACCCGAATCACAAAAATCCACAAATATAAGGAAATTTGAAGTGTAGGAAATTTGCGACACTTATAAGTGTTGTTGTGCTATTTGTAACACAAGTACGTCGACATACCCTTTTTGTATGTCGACATAAAACGGCTAGATCATATTTTTGAATTCAATTTGAGTAGTTATTTCCCTCCACCCTTTCACCAAAAGACACATCCTTTCATACATTATTTAAAGGCCTCTAGCAACGAATTTTTACACATGAATTTCACATTTTCTTCTACTCCTTCTTCTCCATTTATTCTATACAAAATTCCATTGAAAACTATCCTATTACTCTTGTAAAGTAACGTCCGAGATTTTCGGTCATTTAAATTTGAATATTTAAATGTATTTTATATATTATATTGAAAATATAATGAATTATAAATCAAATTTATTTGAAGTTCAAATATATATAATTTATAATATAATTAAAACGAGCTCGAAACGACGCTGCAGTTCATAATGTTGAAATTTGAAATTTAATTGAATATACAGAATCCGATATAAGTCGGATTTCTATGAAATGAGAACTGCTTGAATCCATGTGATTATATCTTTCTAATAGAAGAAAAAAAATTAGAGATTTCGTCGCATAGATTGTTAGATATGTCCAATTCAAATTTTCATAAAATCACTATGGAATCGTGTTAAACAATAACGGAAATTTGAATGTAATTGAATATTGATTCCGAATTTGGACGAGATCTTTGAGGCAAAGTTATAATTTAATTTTTAGAATTTTACTGTAATTTTTAATTTGGAAAATAGGCCACCTTTTATTTGGAGTATTTTGCACCCTATATCAGTGTTTTCGGGTTTCACAATATAAGTTAATCTACTGATAGTATTATATTTTTTGGACCGTGGGACGTTGGTCGATACAACGGTATTTTTATTTTTGTCAATAGCAATCCCGATTTATAAAATATGACCGTTTTCAATATAATCTGCATCCATCCCTCTCAAATCCTAGCTGTCGTTTTCAAATCCCAACATATGTTGACCAAAACTGATCATATCTTAGCGCAGCACTTTATTTTGAAATCAAGTATCACAGAAAATTTTTGTTTCAATCTAGCCAGATAATGTTAAAATCTTCGCTGATACATTCGTTCAGTCCAAAAGTTCTACTGTTTAGAAACGTGGCCACGCGCTTTCAGAGTAATGGCCCTCCATTTCCTAAGTAGACCTACCAAAGAAAAAAATAAGCCCTATCTGTACCGCGTGAAAACGACTTCTTCCTTCACCCTGAAGCTTCCCTTCTCTATAAATATCGTGCGTGCTCCTCCTTTCAGCTGAAAACCATCCCATTACTCTCTCGCAACTTCAAATCTCGAATTAAAGACTAAAATAAATAAATAAATATAAGTACGTTGTTTTTGAAACACAACATCCCTTCATATAATCAGTGATTTACCTACCAAACTAGTCGGATCTTCGTCACGAGGCAGCAAGGGGATGATGGATCTTCGGAGATGAGAACTTCAGTCAACATCAGGGCAAAGCGACATGGAGGACTTGGCAAGGCCCGGCGGTTGAGGGTGAGGTCGAGATGTATTTCTCCGGCGATTGGTGATATGTACTGTGGGGAGATGTGATGCGTTCGGTGTAGCGGGGGTTTTGCCAGTTTGGTCAAGGAGGTGATGGCGTGAGTCGGGAAGTTTTTAGATGAGCAACCGATGGTTGGATGGTGAGGCACCGAGACTTGGACGTGCTGGAGAATTATGGACGAAATAATGGGAAGAAGATGAAGGATATGAGGCCGGGGCTGTTGTATGTGTAGAAGAAGATGATACATGTGTATCAGGTGGAGGTGTAAAAGCATTGAAGAAGAAATGACGTATTAGAGAAGAAGAAAAGTGAAGGTGAGTGGCCACGTCTATAAAGGAGAATAGGGGTGCGTGTAGTGCAGAAAGTGGATGAGGGAAATACATGAATTTTCGATCATGAGATTTAAAAGGTAGCAGCAGTTCCTTAATTGCAAAACGAGGGGAATGAAGCGGTTTAAAGAAGGAGGATTAGCAGAGAGCGGTTAGCATAATACGGTAATTAGGGAAATAAAAAAGGGGACCTGTATAAATTAATGGAAGGAAGTAGAGAATGTGTTGGACAAAGTGGTGCGGTTGTTTATACCATTGGAGAAGAAGGAACATTCAACGAAACGGGCTTTGAAAACAGTGGGTTGGGCCTTAGAGAGAAAAATATATATGTGGAGACCCAAGCAGTTTTTGCATGGCATCGGTTTTTTTCTTTCAAAGTGGCTTCAAAGCTCTGAAATGAGGATGTGGAAGGAGTTGGGGGTGTTCAGTTTGGTGGGCGATCAATTGTATGAAGAAGGAGAGGCCACGGTTGCTTGAATATACTTGTTAATGCAGGTCAAGATTAACACGGTAATTAAATCTAACTAATAACCTTGGTAATAGTTTAATTATTGTAATAATAACTTGTAGTCATCGTAATTTATTCGTTCATTGTCGGAATTTAACCAAAACTGAATCCGATGGGACCGCATCATAAAGGGCTGCACTGATGAACAAGTCTAGAAAGGATTGGAAGCAACCGTATTTTCGTTTATGTAACGACCTGTATTCTTGGCCATCAAATATTTTATTTCATTTATTATTTTAAATATTATAATTGGAATATTAACGGATTTTAATATTTAATTCGTTATTTAAAATGAAGTTTGAACGTTAATTTATTTATAATATAAATTGAGCTCGAAATCGCACGGCAGTTCGTAATATGGAGTTTTGAACTTCATCTCGATATACAGAATTCGTTTTAAGGCGGATTTCTGTAAAACGAGAAATGTTGGAACCGTATTGATGGTAATTTTCATATGAAAGAGAAAAATTTAGATTTCGTGTTATAATTTGTTAGATATGGCCAAATCAAATTTTGAAATTGTCGCTATGGAAATCGCCATTAAAATATACGCGTTAAAATAGCCGTTTTGCAAACGAACTCAGTTTTCGATGAAATCAGTTTCATTGGGACCGTATCGATAATTTATTGTACGGTGTTGAATAGCGTGGCAAACCGATGTCGTATGTGACCACGACAGCCGAAAACGCCCGTTCAATTTCTTTAGTGTGTAATTTATTTAATAAAGGGTTGTTTGGGTATAACTTGAACAGACGACCGAATTAGGCCGCGAAATCAATTCCGTTGAGTTCGTGTCGTCGATTATAGTCAGTATAGGTATATAGTTTGTTATTTTTGGAGACTGGATAATTTGGTGTCCAAAATGGCATTGCGGTGCGCGTAAAAATAACCTACCGGGGAAACAATCTCAGAATGCGACGAAACTGGTGTCGTTGGGTTCATATTGATAAATTATTTTAGGATTTCAAAGTTTCAAGTTGATTTGATTTATTTAGTGATCATGGAAAATTTAAACGTGTGTTTATTTTTCTGGTTTTATAAAGGAATTTTTTTCATACGACCTCGGATTCCGACGAAACTTGTCCCATTGGATCCGGAATATCTTTTTACACCAAGATTAGCTTTTTTATCGGTAAACAGAAGTTGTTTGTGGTGGTTTCGGCATGTTACTTCACGACGAAGTTTCGATAATAATATAATATTAATCCACCCCCACTATAAATATCATCAACTTGGTCAAATACCCTAACTGTCTCGTATCGTGGTCAACAGACACCATTTTCCGCCTCCACAACAAATCAACGAACCAGAACTTCGATTTTTTCCACCCTTAATCACACAACCCGTTCATTAATTATGATAATCACCAAATACAATTTGGTTCGCCTTGCCGCGGTAGAGGATCGGAATGGCTGTGATGGGTCAAGGCGCGGCAAGATGACTAGAATCAACCATAGAAGGCACGACGTTCAAACGGGTTTTGGGAATGAAGGTCGATGCCGAGTCAACTGTGGTTTACGTCGAGGCCGAAGGAGGTTGTAGCGCTCCATTCGCCGCTCTCTGATGATGATTCGAAGGCAGTATAGCGGCGCTGGGGTGATAGCCTCGAACTGGAAGAACGAAGGGTAGAAGAAAAGGGATCGGGCCTAAGAGGATAAAGGAAATTGGAAATCGGTCTGTATAGTTTTTCACATAATTGGTTTTAAGGATTATTGGGTTAATTAAGTCCTAATTAAAACTATTTAATTTCATCAAATGATGAACAGATCGTTGGTTAAAAAAAGGAGTAAAGGGACATGAAGCATTTGCATGGGATCCAAAGTAGAGACTGACGCAATCACAGTTCTGGTAGGAGAAGTAACACGACCTGGCTTTGTTTAATATAGTAATCAAAGGTCAATAAGGTTATAATTTCAAAGTAGTTGGTTAACTTAAATTTAATTACCCATATTAAATTGTGGATTTGCGCAGACTGTTGGACCAACAAGGAACGGTACAGTATGGATGCAAGGAGAAAGTATATGTACGTGGATGCTGGAGGGGATTGAGAAAAACAAACGAAGAGTGGGACTGAAGTATTTAAATGGGGTAGACTTGAATATTGAAACCAATGAGAACAAAAGGGATCATGAGAGAACAGTAGCCAACCTGCCTTGGTTTATAAAGTAAATCATTATATTAAATTTTATTTAAGAGATTTAATTGTTTATTTAAAATTTAATCGTTAAAAACATTAATAATTTGCAAATGTGCTATCAGAATTGGGTGAAACCAATCGCGATTGGGACCGTACTAGAGAATACAACTTTGTGGAACTGTGTTAGACAAAGACGGAGACACTGGAAATTACAGCTGAATTAAACGCTGTTTAATTTGGCTGTAATCAATCCGCTGTGCCTATAAAACAAAAATCAAAGCGAGTTAAACTCACTCTGTTTTACCCGTTTATATTTTATATAAATTGGGTTTTATTTTGTGTGCTCTGCTTACCAATGGTTGACTATTTGCTAATTATATATTTATTTGCTGATTTAACTGATGAAATTAAACCGTCATTTAATTTCAGTGAAATACCAAATCGTTATTTCTAACGATTGGTTCCAATAAAGGTAACTTACCTTGTTGGTCAAGTTTATAAAATAAACGTGTTTAAATTGGTTGAATTGTTTGAATTGCTTGTGGTTGGGATTAAATGATCGTTATTTGTTATTAGTTAAATGGAATGAAATGATCTGGTTTGTGATAACCGATTTGAATACAGGGAAGAACATGTTGGAGGGATCCAATCGGATCCTCAAATATATTATTTATTTTCATATTATCATATATGAACCGTCATGATTGGGTTGTTGATTCTAGTAGTGATCATTGACTGAAAAGTTAACATGTGTTGTGTTTTAACCATTGAGCTATATTGGTTTAGTAATCGGCAGTAAATGGCCTAAAAGTAAATCGTTTTGTTTATATTGATTCACCGTTAGGTGAGTCGATAAAGATAAAGTTATAAAATTTATTTTATAACTGGGGATAGATTTAGGAATATATATTTTGAATAAAAACTTATTAAAAGGGAAATAATTGTTTATGTTTATAATTAAGTGAAAATTGATTTTATAAATTCAAATCTGATGTTAATCGGATTTGTAAATGTGAGAATAAGGAAATTAACCTAACGATTAAATTTGGATAATTGTGTTGTTGAGAAACAATTTAATGGAATTATTTAAATTAATTAATTAATTATATTATTAATTAATTAAAAGGGAAGAACGAATTGGAATCAGTTAATAAGATAATCGTGTTTTGAGTGAATAAATCGACTCGTTAATTGGATTGATTACTAAATTAGTAGGTTTTGAATAGAAAATAGTTTAATGGATATTGTTTAGATTATAATGAGATTTTAAAAAGGGATTTACTGTTATTTTAATAAATAAAGAAATTAACTACCAATGTAGTTAATGGTTGAAGTAAATTATTATCGTAATTAATAATAATTTAGAAAATTAATTTTTAATGGGAAATCATTTAAAAAGTAATCTAAGTTAGAATGGAATTTAATTGAATGACGAAAGGAGAGTGTGAACAGGTTTTGTTTAAAACTTGAGTTTTATAATGAAGTTATGAAAGGAATGGTTAAGCAAATGTGATAATGCAAAATAAATGTTACTTAATTATTCGAATTAAGTAAAAGGAAAGTAAGATAAAGAGTTTGAGGATAAACCAGAGTTAAATATAAAAAAAAGAGTGAAGTGGTAAACCATTAATTTTATATTAACATTACTTAATAATGGGATTAACTTGAATTGGGAATTGAAATGAGATTTCCAAAGCGGGATATGGTTGAATGGATTTGAAATGAGATTGGTAAAAGTGAATTTGATAGGGGAAGTAAATCGTAAGATTTATAAACTAATCCGAATTATAAAGTGAATTTGTTTGAAAAGAGAAAGGTGTTAAAAGTGGCATTTTTATAAGAAGTTACTTAATTATTAAATAAAGGAATAATGGTTATAACCGAGAAAGAGAATTTCAAAATAATAAGAAGGGTTTTGAAACCGTATTTTGAACAAAATAGTTCAATGGTATTTGTATTGGGATTAGAATGAAATATTGGTTTTGTATTTCAACTTATATTTATTTTAAGATATGAACGTTGTTGATCAAGATCTGAGAGGTAACTAAAATACCCCAACTTGAACGACTTCGGGATCATCTTAGAATGATATGAGTTGTAATGGTAAATGTGGTTAATAAACTTTATTATTTCATTAGGGAAATGATAACGGAATATTTTTGGTGAATATATATCTAAATGATGATTTCAAAGAAAAGGGGAATAAAGGAGATTGCATCAAATTATAACGATATCCGCAAGGTTAAAAAGGAAATGTAGAGTTGAGTATTGAAATAGATTTACAATATATTAATAAGCATTTGTTATCGTTGTCAAGTAATGAACGAAGATGTTACGTAAAATTATGGTATGTGTAATAAGTTAAATTGATTTTCCAATATTATATGGTGATAATGTGGTAAATGGTTTGAAAGTGAAAATAGAAAACTAAATATGATATAGGATTATCCTAAGTAATGAATTGGTTTTAAAGAAGAATCTCATCTTAAATAAAGAAGCGAGGAAACTATATTTTTAGTATTAAAAGATCTAAGAGTTTTAAATTTACATTTGTTTTTAAATTAAAAGGCCAAGTGGTGATGAATACTGAACCAGTGAACTCACTGGGTTGTCATGATTGAAACACTGTTTTATTTTGATAGTTAAATCACCGACTATCAAATCTGTCCAATACGATTGTTGGTATGGAAAGACCGGGATCGAATTTATATTTGAAAACCATTCCGACCAACGAATACGTGGAGATATCAAGAGAGGATCGAGATGGAGCATTGAAGACCGTGGATCTTCATTAAATGGAAGAACTGCAAATAATCTCTGGTTTAGCGGCCAGAGATAAACTGTGGTTCTATCGTGATTGAAATCTACGGGTTGCAAGGACTACTCGCTACTGATCCATGGGGTGATTCCTATATTGGATGTGGTAGAAGAGTACCTTCGGTTCATCCTGTTCCTGGATGACTTGTATGGACGGATGTCTGACATAGTATTTCTAAAAGGATGGCGTATGTTGATTTCTTCAAACGTGCCATAGTTGATTAGCTCCCAACTAGAGTATTTTGTGGATGTCAATTAGCGATATCTAGTGGATTTGAAGATGTGGCATTCAAAGTGAATGGCGATCAGATGTTTCAAAGTAAATTATGGCCACAAGCCTCACAACCGGTAAATGACAAAAATCGGGCAGGCAGCATGGCTATGTGGGTCGCTCCCATTAGGGTGTACAATCACCTATTTAGAGAAAATCTTATTTGCTTCTTTAATCTATTTCGATGCTGTCCCTTTTCGAGAAACGGTGGCTAGCTACCACCGTTGGTGAAATACATTCAATACACTTAAGCGAAGTGAGTGGTCGGTCATGTGAGTGCCGGGTTGCAAGACCTTCTTGTTGAACCCAGTGTATTCGCCTCTAGAGGTACACTATCGGCAGGTGGTCCCATACCTTGTCATAGTTGGAATCCAATCTCCAATAAGCGCCCGCGGATTTGATTGTATACTATATATGTGGAGCGTGAGATGCAAGCGTTCCACTAGATTCTATTTACTTGTATTTAGACATTATTATAATATCAGACAAGATATTGGTTTTAAAAATGCTTTGGGTTATCGTAAGATAAAAACCGTCTGTATTTATGTGTGGATTTGGTCTTACAATTATCCTTTTCTTTTAAAAAGATTTTAACTTAAAATAAGGTTGTTAGATACCATTAATATTGTGCGAGTTTTTCTCACTCTGGTTCCCCAGACTGACCCAGTGTTTTGTAAATGCTCGGGTTAGCCCGGGGCGTACAGGTTCAGGTTATCGAATGCTATGAAGAGACGGGCTGAAGATGTTCAGACGTACGATATTGTATAGCTACTATTCCGCTGTGTGTTGTATACGAGGACAGGTTATTGTAACTGTTCAGTGGTGTTGATGTACTCTGATATTGTAAGTTCTATTTAAAGCTCACAATAAAGTTATTTCTGGATTATATTTTGTTCCGCTGCGATGTGAGACTCTGTGTTGTGTTGGTTCTTCTACTTCTTCTATTCTAATATTTCTTCCTTTCTTATCTCACCCTCTAATTTCTTTCTAATAACTATCCAGTGTTTTCGTTGTTGGGAGATCAGCATGAGTTATGGTAAAGGTATTTATGTCGATTTTCAGGGCCGAAAATCCCTGGGTCGTTACAGTTTAATTTAAAAACATCGGTTTAAAACTAAACGAAACAACACACACCGTCGAATCAAAATTTAAGGTGATTTAATTCTCACACTTTTCTGGAATTCTATGATGTGTTAAATTACAATAAAATATATTTCATCGTTAATCATAGAATTGGTTGATGGAATGCCTTGGTTGCTTATAAAATGGTTGTCGACAATTATACTTGTCGTATTGGATGATTTTTATATAGATAGTTATTTCATAAATAATTGTCAAACATTATTATGATCTATGATGCAGGGAAGAACAGGTTGGAAGGATCCGGCCAGATTCCTCAAATATTTTATGTGTTGTTTATTTTTCCATATCACCCAAATATGAACTTTTTACCCCCAAACAACAATACATTCTATTTGAATGTTGATTATTGAGTTGATACTGAACGTTGAATTGAAATTCAACGTTGTGTGTTGTTTTAATCAATAAACGATGTTGATTAAGATATTTGCAGCAAATAATCTGAAACGTTGCTTTTAAACCGTTAATTCACCGTCGAGTGAATGGATGTAATTGCAATTATAAAACTTAATTTATAATTGAAGTAAAGTTTTAAAGGTGATTTTCTTTTTAAAATAAATGATTTAAAATAAGACGATAATTATAAGTGGGCTTATATAAATAGTTATAAGACATTTGCAGCAATTTTAGAAAGTGTAGAAACCAGAATTTAACCTATGGGTTATTATTTTAAAAACAACTGTTTAAGTAAAATAGTTAAGCATTATTATTAGATTAATTAGATTAATCTAATGAGAGAATTAATCATAATCAGTTTAGAAATTAACTGAGGTTTAGTTGACGAAGTCAACAGTTTAATTAGAGTTGATAATTATAGTAATTGTTCTTCGATTAATCTAACGAAAATGGCTTAACGAATAATTATTTTTATTTTAAAAATATTTCTTAAGTATTAATTATCTTTTTTTAAATGATATTTAAAGTTTCTTATCGATTGATAAATCATTAATGAAGTATTTATAGTTTAATAACGCCGATAAGAAATTAGTTGATCTATTTTTAATGAAGTAAACTATTTCAGTTCAGTTAATAATGAAGTTAATTAATTATTGTAACTGATAATAATTAAAGTAAGTTCTACTTCTTATATGGAAGTAGGATAAGTGATCGAGTTTTAAAACAAATCGTATTGAGAACAATGTTATGACAAAAGTATAAATTAAGTGGTGAAGCTAAAATGTCATTTTGGATAATCGTTACATAATGATTCAATTAAGTATAAGAAGACAATTGGAAGGAGATTTCCGCAAGACATTGGATAATAAAATCGAAGCTATAATTTGAAGCTTGTAAAGAGATGAGAAATGCAAAGACTTCAATAAGATTGGTTTTTTTACTTAATTCTTTAAATAAGTAAGTAAAGTGAATTATGATTTCAAAAGGAAATGATAAATGGTTTTGGATTCAAGTAAATAAATCAATGATGGGATTGGTAAGTGAATACCAAGTTCTAAACGAGTTTTGAGTTAAATAAAAGTAAATTGAAAGGTGTTTCAAAAAGGAAACGATTTATGGATTCTATAAGAAGGCTTTAAAAGAAAATCCAGGTTTCCTAAATAAAGTTCGTAAAAGGAATTTAAACTAAGGCATTTAATTTAGATAAGTTTTTATTTAAGGGATTAGGTTGAATAAAATAATAAGAAATTGGAGAAGGCTCGCAAAAACAAAAGGAGTTGCATTTAGTAAGTATACTTGAAAAAAAATTAAAGGAGATCTAGTTTGAGAATAATACGCCAAATAAAGGGATGGTTATTAAAACCATGTTTTGGATAAACCGGTAAAGTAAAGCAATAGTAAAAGAAGTGATAGGTTTTAGTTTCAGAATTTTATTATTCTAAGATAAGAACGTTGTCGGTTAAGGTCTGAGAGGTAATTAAAATACCCCAATTTGAACGGCTTCACTATTATCAAGAGATGATATTAGTTTGAAATAGTAAAGGTGTTGAAATCAGTTACAAGAGAAATATTACGACTTATTGACAAGATTTTTAAATATTAATTAGAACTGGTTAAGTTTAATAAAGCAATGTATATTTAACATTGTTTAACTCGAGTTGGAATTGTGGAAGTTATCTCTAACCTTGAGTTAAGAATATAAGATGTTTTTCGCAAGGCAAGGGTAATGTAATAAATTTGGCAAACACATAGTAATTTTTTTGTAATAAAGAATGCAATGGAGTTTGGTAGTTAAAGATATGTTATTGTTTCAATATAACGAATATTGAGAGTCGAGATAAGAAAATGTGAAATCGATTTCTAAGAATCGATAAAATAGTTTTAATAAATAAATCAGAGCTGCCAATATACTTAACCATACTGTGTGCATTAACAGTTAAAACACCAACTATCAATGAATATATTATTGGACATTTTGACGTGTTGATTCGAAGAGACCGGGATGGGGACAACCCAAAACCACTTTGATCCAACGTTACGTATGAAACTATCAGGCAACAAATGAAGATGGAGCATTAAAGACCGTAGATCTTCATGAAACGGAAGGACTACTTAAAATCTCTAGGTCGCTCCCACAAAAGAGTTACACTATGGTTTTGTCGTGGTTGGAATTTACGGATTGCAAGGACTACTCGTTACCGATCCTTGGGGTGATTCCTACATAAGGAGGCTGTAGGAGGGTGCCTTCGGTTCATTTTGTTCCTGGATGACTTGTATGGACGATGTAAATGGTGGCCCGACGTTCCAAAAGTCGATTATAATCTCAAGCCTTGCAACTGAGAAATGACAAAAATCGGGCAGGAAGCATGGCTATGTGGGTCATTCCCGTTATGGTGTATTGTCATCATTTAGAGAATATTCATTTTGTTACTTCTTTTCATTTCTGTATCTCCTGGGAAAACAGTAGCTGCACAGCCGTAGGTGAAAATATATTCGATACAATCAAGAGAAATGAGTGTTCGGTCATGGGTGGGCTGGGTTGCAAGACGTTCTTGTTGAACCCAATGTATTGCTCTCTAGAGATACACTATCGGCAGGTGGTTCCATACCTTGTCATAGTCGGAATCCAATCTCCAATAAGCGTCGCGATTGTGTTTATATACTATATATGTAGAGCGTGAGATGCAAGTCTTCTACTAGATGATTATTTATTTGTGATTTGATGGACACTATCATAATATCAAAAAAAAATTGATTTCAGAAAAATATGTTATGGGTTATAGTAAGGTAAAAAACCGTCCGTATTTATGTGTGGGTTGGTCTTACTATTATCCTTTTCTTTCGGAAAGGATTTCCAAAGTTAAACAAGTTGTTGTGCTATGAATTTACCACTAAAAGTATTCCAGACTGACATGGTGAATTTTGTTTTAAATCAAATGTGCTCGGGTCAGACCGAGTATATTTCCAGGTTATATTTCGCTTGGAGTTCCAGAGAAGGAGTAGAAGTCGAGACGTATTCCATATACTTACTGGTACTAGTCTATTTCCATTGTGTGTTGTATTGATTTGAATGTATACTCTGATGTTGTAATCATATGTATACAGTTTTCGTATAAAGCATTTGATATTATATTTTATTCGTTCCATTGTGAGATTCTGATGTGTTCTTCTTGTTCTTCTATTCTAAAATTTCTTTCTTTCTACTCTCACACTCTAATTTCTTTCTATTAACGTTCCGGTATTTTCGATGCTTGAATGTCGACATGGTGTTTTTGTGTCGATTTTCGAGGTCGAAAACCACGGGTCATTACAGTGGTTTCAGAGCTATTGGTTTAGGAATAACCTTGGCTCTGTGGTGTGACTCAATAAAGATATGGTTAGTAATACCCTAGACTGAGTATGAGTGTATATATACTAGGGTGCATATTTGTATTTTGATATAAAATTATTTTTAAAACTATTTTGACCCATGTATTTTATAAAAGTAATTAATTCTTCGGATTATTTTAATGCTAACCGGCTGATGTTGGTTTGAATTAGAATTCAGTGTGGATTATAGAATTGAAATGATCTAACCTGATGGGAATTTCAAATATGAAAATTTGAAATTAAAAACTTCAATGTAAAGTTTAATTTGGAATCAAAATGAATATTAAAGTTAAAAATGAATCAGAATAATCTGCTTTGTTGATTGTGCCTTGTGTGATTGTGATTTGAATTGGTTCTGTTATGAGATTGAAAGGATCAACCAAGCAAGAATTACCTGGATATCGAGATTAAAAAAATTACATAAGAAAATAGAATATATATATATATATATATGAAAATCAGTGAATTTAACGGTTGGGCAGTATTATTGATGGCATGAATAGAAATTTGAAAATGAATACAGACCTAAGCTTGATTTAAACCAATCTGAGATAAATAAGTTAAGCTCATTAGAACGAATTCAAACATAATGGATTCGAGTGGAAATAAGAAAGAAATGATAAAATCCACGAAAATTGGATAATATATAGAATGAATTAGAATTGATTTGTTATTAAGAAATTCCATGAGAATAGAATTGTGTGTAGAATTAGAAATGGATATCGAAGTGGAATTTAAATCAAATAAATTTGGTGATTGAATGGATAATAATCGAATAAGACTTTTTTTAATGGAATTGATCTGTTTATAAACCAATTGGTTAAGCAAATATAGAAATATGGAACTTAACCTGGAATTGAGTAATGTGAATAAACGGAGCGTTGGAAATCAAACGGAAAATAATAAAAATCAATTATATATAAATCGATTTATATAAATGAATGTTAAACTAAACTGCATGCGGAACCAGTGAGTATATTGTTAAACATAATTCAAAGGATATGGTTGCTTGATATTTGGATGTTAAATTGGTTGAGTGAATTGGAAATAAATCCCGATATAATTGGTAATGAAATCAATTGTGAAAAGAAAGCTGAATTATTTAACCCTGGGTTGTTATTTGCATTGTAAATTGAGTTGAGTGCAGATTCTTGAAAGCTGTGGAGATGATTTGGTTACACAGATTTGAAGTACATATTGGAAGTACAGACGAAGAATAGGTTGTTGATTTGCTTCGAAATTGGAACTGAGCTGCCCGAAAAATAGGTAAGCCTTAATATATTGATTGGAGTGATTAAATTTATACCCCTGGATTGGGTAGCCATTTGGCTTTTGGTTTTATTTCCGAAATTTTTAAGAGTCTATATTTGTTCTAACGATAATTCAAAATATATTTATTTGAAATAATTGAGTTCAGAACATTCTTCTTACCTTGAAATTTCGGGGACAAATTTCTTTTTAGGGGGCAAGAATGTAACGTCCAAGATTTTAGGCCATCTAATTTGAATGTTTAAATGTATTTTATATATTATATTGAAAATATAATGAATTATAAATCAAATTAATTTGAAGTTCGAATATATATATAATTTATAATATAATTAAAACGAGCTCGAAACGACGCTGCAGTTCGTAATGTTGAGATTTGAAATTTAATTGAATATACAGAATCTGATATAACTCGGATTTCTGTGGAATGAGAACTGCTTGAATCCATGTGATTATATCTTTCTAATGGAAAAAAATAGAGATTTCATCGCATAGATTGTTAGATATGTCCAATTCAAATTTTCAGAAAATCACTATGGATCGTGTTTAAACCATAACGGAAATTTGAATATAATTGAATATTGATTCCGAATTTGGACGAGATCTTTGAGGCGTAGCTATAATTTAATTTTTAGAATTTTACCGTAATTTTTAATTTGGAAAATACACCACTTTTTATTTGGAGTATTTTGCACCCTATATCAACGTTTTGGGGTTTCACAATATAAGTTAATCTACCGATAGTATTATATTTTTTGAATCGTGGGACGTTGGTCGATACAGCGGTATTTTTATTTTTGTCAATAGCAATCCTGATTTATAAAATATGACCGTTTTCAATATAATCTGCGCCCATCCCTCTCAAATCCTATATGTCGTTTTCAAATCCCAACATATCTTGACCAAAAACTGATCATATTTTAGCGTAGCACGTTATTTCGAAATCAAGTATCATAGAAAATTTTTGTTTCAATCTGGCCAGATAGTGTTAAAATCTTCGTTAATATGTTCGTTCAGTCCAAAAGTTCTACTATTCAGAAACGTGGCCATGCGCTTTCAGAGTAATGGCCCTACATTTCCTAAGTAGACCTACCAAAGAAAAAAATAATCCCTATCTGTACCATGTGAAAATGACTTCTTCCTTCACCCTAAAGCTTCTCTTCTCTATAAATATCATGCGTGCTCCTCCTTTCAGCTGAAAACCATCCCATTACTCTCTCGTAGCTTCAAATCTCGAATTAAAAACTAAAATAAATAAGTAAATATAAGTGCGTTGTTTTTAAAAACACAGCATCCCTTTATATAATCAGCGATTTACCTACCAAACTAGTTCGATCTTCATCACGAGGCAACAAGGGGATAATGGATCTTCAGAGATGGGAACTTCGGTCAACATCAGGGCAAGGCGGCGCAGAGGAGTTGGCAATGCCCGGCGATTGAGGGTGAGGTCGGGATGTATTTCTCTGGCGACTGGTGGTATGTACAGTGGGGAGATGTGCTGCGTTCGGTGTAGCGGGGGTTGTGCCAGTTTGGTCAAGGAGGTGATGGCGTGAGTCGGGAAGTTTTCAGATGAGCAACCAATGGTTGGATGGTGAGGCATTGATACTTGGACGTGCTGGAGTATTATGGACGAAATAATGGGATGAAGATGAAGGATATGAGGCTGGGGCTGTTGTATGTGTAGAAGAAGATGATACACGTGTATCAGGTGGAGGAATAAAAGCATTGAAGAAGAAATGACGTGTTAGAGTATAAGAAAAGTGAAGGTGAGTGGCCACGTCTATAAAGGAGAATAGGGGTGCGTGTAGTGCAGAAAGTGGGTGAGGGCAATACATGAATTTTCGATCATGAGATTTAAAAGGTAGCAACAGTTCCTTCATTGCAAAATGAAAGGGATGAAGCGGTTTAAAGAAGGAGGATTAGCAGAGAGCGGTTAGCATAATACGCTAATTAGGGAAATAAAAAAAGGGGCCTGTATAAATTAACGGAAGGAAGTAGATAACGTGTTGGACACAGTGGTGCGGTTGTTTATACCATTAGAGAAGGAGGAACGTTCAACGAAAACGGGCTTTGAAAGCAGTGGGTTGGGCCTTAGAGAGAAAAATATATAAGTGGAGACCCGAGCAGTTTTTGCGTGGCATCGGTTTATTTTTTTTCCAAAGTGGCTTCGAAGCTCTGAAACGAGGATGTGGAAGGAGTTGGGGTGTTCAGTTTGGTGGGCGACCTATGGTACAAAAAAGGAGAGGCCACGGTTGCTTAGATATACTCGTTAATACAGCTTAAGATTAACACGGTAATTAATTTTAACTAATAACCTTGGTAATAGTTTAATTATTGTAATAATAACTTGTAGTCATCGTAATTTATTCGTTTATTGTCAGAATTCAACCAAAACTGAATCCATTGGGACCGCATCATAAAGGGCTGCACTGATGAACAAGCCCGGAAAGGATTGGAAGCAGCCGTATTTTCGTTTAATTTTAAAACATCGGTTTAAAATTAAACGAAACAACACACACCGTCGAATCAAAATTTAAGGTGAGTTAATTCTCACACTTTTCTAGAATTCTATGATGTGTTAAATTCATATAAAATATAATTCATCATTAATCATAGAATTGGTTGATTGAATGCCTTGGTTGCTTATAAAATGGTTGTCGACAATTATATTTGTCGTATTGGATGATTTTGATATAGATAGTTATTTCGTAAATAATTGTCAAACATTATTATGATATGTGATGCAGGGAAGAACAGGTAGGAGGGATCCGACCGGATTCCTCAAATATTTTATATGTTGTTTATTTTTCCATATCACCCAAATATGAACTGTTTACCCCCAAACAACATTACATTCTATTTGAATGTTGATTATTGATTTGATATTGAACGTTGAATTGAAATTCTACGTTGTGTGACGTTTTTAATCAATAAACGGTGTTGATTAAGATATTGGCAGCAAATAATCTGTAACGCTGTTTTCAAACCGTTAATTCACCGTCGAGTGAATGGATGTAATTGCAATTATAAAACTTAATTTATAATTTAAGTAAAGTTTTAAAGGTGGTTCTCTTTTTAAAATAAAAGATTTAAAATAAGACGATAATTATAAGTGGGCTTATATAAATAGTTATAAGATATTTGCAGCAATTTTAGAAAGTGTAGAAACCAAAATTTAACCTATGGGTTATTGTTTTAAAAACAACTGTTTAAGTAAAACAGTTAAGCATTATAATTAGATTAATCTAATAAGAAAATTAATCATAATCAATTTAGAAAATAACTGAGGTTTAGTTGACGAAGTCAACAGTTTAATTAGAGTTGATAATTATAGTAATCGTTCTTCGATTAATCTAATGAAAATGGCTTAACGAATAATTATTTTTATTTTAAAAATATTTCTTAAGTATTAATTAAATTTTGTTTAATGATATTCAAAGTTTCTTATCGACTGATAAATCATTAATGAAGTATTTATTGTTTAATAACGCCGATAAGAAATTAGTTGATAAATTTTTAATGAAGTAAACTATTTCATTTTAGTTAAGAATGAAGTTAATTAATTATTGTAATTGATAATAATTAAAGTGAGTTCTACTTCTTATATGGAAGTAGAATAAGTGATCGAGTTTTAAAACAAATCGTATTAAGAACAATGTTATAACAAAAGTATAAATTAAGCGGTGAAGCTAAAATGTCATTTTGGATAATCGTTACATAATGATTCAATTAAGTATAAGCAAGACAATTGGAAAGAGATTTCCGCAAGACATTGGATAATAAAATCCAAGCTATAATTTGAAGCTTGTAAAAAGATGAGTAATGCAAAGACTTCAATAAGATTGGTTTTTTTTACTTAATTCTTTAAACAAGTAAGTAAAGTGAATTATGATTTCAAAAGGAAATGATAAATGGTTTTGAATTCAAGTAAATAAATTGAAGAGGGGATTGGTAAGTGAATACCAAGTTCTAAATGAGTTTTGAGTTAAATAAAAGTAAATTGAAAGGTGTTTCAAAAAGGAAACGATTTATGGATTCTATAAGAAGGCTTTAAAAGTGAATCCAAGTTTCCTAAATAAAGTTCGTAAAAGGAATTTAAACTAAGGCATTTAATTAAGATAAGTTTTTATTTAAGGGATTAGGTTGAATAAAATAATGAGAAAATGGAAGAAAGTTCGCATAAACAAAAGGAGTTGCATTCAGTAAGTATACTTGAAAAAAAATTGAAGGAGATCTAGTTTGAGAATAATACGCCAAATAAAGGGATGGATATTAAAACCATGTTTTGGATAAACCGGTAAAGTAAAGCAATAGTAAAAGAAGTGATAGGTTTTAGTTTTAGACTTTTATTATTCTAAGATAACAACGTTGTCGGTTAAGGTCTGAGAGGTAATTAAAATACCCCAACTTGAACGGCTTCACTATTATCAAGGGATGATATTAGTTTGAAATAGTAAAGGTGATGAAATCAGTTACAAGAGAAATATTACGACTTATTGACAAGATTTTTAAATATTAATTAGAACTGGTTAAGTTTAATAAAGCAATGTATATTTAACATTGTTTAACTCGAGTTGGAATTGTGGAAGTTATCGTTAACCTTGAGTTAAGAATATAAGATGTTTTTCGCAAGGCAAGGGTAATGTTAGAAATTTGGCAAACACATAGTAATTTTTTTGTAATAAAGAATGAAATGGAGTTTGGTAGTTAAAGATATGTTATTATTTCAATATAACTAATATTGAGAGTCGAGATAAGAAAATGTGAAATTGATTTCTAAGAATCGATAAAATAGTTTTAATAAATAAATTAGAGCTGCCAATATACTTAACCATACTGTATCCATTGATAGTTAAAACACCAACTATCAATGAATATATAATTGGACCTTTTGACGCGTTGTTTCGAAGAGACCGAGATGGGGATGACCCAAAACCACTTCGATCCAACGTTACATACGAAACTAATTTTTGGCAAATGAAGATGGAGCATTGAAGATCGTAGATCTTCATGAAACAGAAGGACTACTTAAAATCTCTGGGTCGCTCCCACAAAAGAATTACACTGTGGTTCTGTCGTGGTTGGAATTTACGGATTGCAAGGACTACTCGCTACTGATCCTTGGGGTGATTCCTATATAAGGATGCGGTAGGAGGGTGCCTTCGGTTCATCCTGTTCTTGGATGACTTGTATGGACGATGTAAATGGTGGCCAGATGTTCCAAATGTCGATTATAACCTCAAGCCTTGCAACTGGGAAATGACAAAAATCGGGTAGGCAGCATGGCTATGTGGGTCATTCCCATTAGAGTGTATTGTCATCATCTAGAGAATATTCATTTTGTTACTTCTTTTCATTTCTGTATCTCCCGGGAAAACGGTAGCTGCGCAGCCGTAGGTGACAATATATTCGATACACTCAAGAGAAATGGGTGGTCGGTCATGGATAGGCCGGGTTGCAAGACGTTCTTGTTGAACCCAGTGTATTCCTCTCTAGAGATACACTATCGGCAGGTGGTTCCATACCTTGTCATAGTCAGAATCCAATCTCTAATAAGCGCCGCGATTTTGTTTGTATACTATATATTTAGAGCGTGAGATGCAAGCATTCTACTAGATGATTATTTATTTATGATTTGATAGACACTATCGTAATATCAAAAAAAAATTGATTTCAAAAAAAATGTTTTGGATTATAGTAAGGTAAAAACCGTCCGTATTTATGTGTGGGCTGGTCTTACTATTATCCTTTTCTTTCAGAAAGGATTTCCAAAGTTAAACAAGTTGTTGTGCTATGAATTTACCAATGAAAGTATTCCAGACTGACCTGGTGAATTTTGTGTTAATCAAATGTGCTCGGGTCAGACCGAGTATATTTCCAGGTTAAATTTCGCTTGGAGTTCCAGAGAAGGAGTTGAAGTCGAGACGTATTCCATATACTTACCGGTACTAGTCTATTTCCGTTGTGTGTTGTATTGATTTGAATATATACTCTGATGTTGTAATCATTTAAATACAGTTTTCGTATAAAGCATTTGATATTATATTTTATTCGTTCTGCTGTGACATTCTGATGTGTTCTTCTTGTTCTTCTATTCTAAAATTTCTTTCTTTCTACTCTCACCCTCTAATTTCTTTATGTTAACGTTCTGGTAGTTCTGGTATTTTCGATGCTTGAATGTCGACATGGTATTTTTGTGTTGATTTTTGGGGTCGAAGACCCCGGGTCGTTACATGTAAATTCACTCTCTTTCACTCCTATTCTTCATTGATTTGCAACCCACACAATATCATATAGTTGGACTTGAATTCATATCATTCTCTCTCTGATGTAATCCTATTTCCTCAAAAAATTCAAAGATATATTGCCATTGGAGGTCTATAGGATCATTATACCAAATCTACAAGAATCTGTATAAAAGATACATCTACTTGCCATTGTTTGTTGCTGTTGATAAGGAGAAGGTGTGTCTTATAGCTCATGAAATCAAGATTGTAAAGGTATTCTTTCCACCCGTGGAAAGCAAGTGATTATAGTGAAATTCTGAACGGTGGATTGAAGGACTGGATGTAGGATTGGTTAAACGAACAAGTATAAAAATCTTGGTGTTATTAACTTTACTGCATTTTATTTTATTACAGATTTATTTTTGTTTGAATTTGAATAGATATAGTTTATATCTCTAGTGTCTGAGTAGCCTTAAGATCCTAACAATCAACACCCACGTCGTCGACTGCTTTGGCAGCGCCTCCCTTCGCCGTGAACGCCTCGAAACTCACACCCCCTAGGCACATGCAAAACCGCCTTGAACGACGCGACTTTGGTCAGAAAATTCGAGCAGTTTACACCACTAATCCCGATCACGTCCATATAGAATTGGAGACTACTAAAATCTTAACATATTTCGCTTTCGAGTTGTAATTTAATTTGGAGCAGATTGTGAATAATTGATGAAGAACGAATCAAGAATTTTGGCCATCAAAAAGAAAGAGAATGGCGACTTGCTTGGTGTTGACCATGAAAATAAAAACTAGGGTTTGACCGGTCTATTTATACCATTTTTTTTTATTAATTAATTCCAATAATACTTGTTTATAGATCCGAACTCCAAATCAAACCCGATGACTGTCGTTCCTAGCCAAATACCCCCATTCTGGACACAATGGGATATGTTTCATAAGCCAATTCTACAGTTTCGATCAGTTTTTGTCAAAATTAAAATATAAATTAATATAATGGTTAATATTGAATTTCAACGTACATTTTAAATTACCTGGGCCATATACTGACTCCAAAAATTATGAAAATTGAAATCTAGCTATGTTTTGACGATACAGTCCTAGCAAAACTAATTTCATCGAATTTGGAGGCAGTTTGCAAAATGGCCTTTTTAATTGGTTTATCAAATTCAAACTGAAATTGAAAACACGTTTAAATTCACTACGCTTACATATTAATTCCAAAAATTATGAAATTTTAAAACTGACTATAATTTGACATTCCAAATCCAACAAAAGTTGTTTCATTGAAAACGGAGATCGTTTGCAAAATGGCTATCTTTAAGGGCTTATATATATATATTAAAATGTATATAAATTCTATAGCGACTATTTTGAATTTTAAACTGGACATAACTTACAATTTATAAAGTGAAATCTCAGTTTCTTACATTCGTTAGAAAATTACGGTTCAAAATATTCCAATGTTTCTTGTTTTATCCAAGATTTATATTGAATTTTGTATACTCAATTGAAATTAGAAATCGAATTTTTAATCTACCGTGCCATTTCAAACTCGTTTTAATTAAATTTTAAATTCTTACATTCAAACTTCATCTAAAATAAATTTTTAGTCGTTATTATTTAAAATAAATCATTTTAAATAATCAAAATGCATCAAAATAACTTAGATTAAAATTTTAAATTGGTTCTGAAATCCCATGTTGTTACAATCTCCACCACTTAAAAAAATTTCATCCTCGAAAAAGAACGGAGCTGAAAGTTGTTTAACTAACCAACTCAACTTTCATTTTGGTTTTAGTTCTTCAACTTTTCAGTTTCTAAGAACTTTCTAATTTTTCAAAAATTTGGCTAACACATTAAATTTTCGAAAAATTTCACCATTACCTTCTTTGTACGGGGAGGGTTTGAAAATTTTATTGGGTCGTATTAGGCATCCAATAAATCAACTAAAAGCATACACAACATTTGTGACCTATCTATGCCCAAGGGAGACGTGTAAAAAATTGAAATCTCAGACCATGTTCCAGTGTTAAAAATAATAAAATAACTCATGTGCCGTAAGTAAAAACAAGAGAGACCTGAATTTTTGTCATCTCCAGGTCTATGTAGTGTTTTTATTAAGTCCTCCCCTTCATCATTATATGTTATTAAGTCCATAATCAGTCTTATGTTCAATCTGTAGTTCTGTCCTCGCCATACAAGCATCTCGCCTGTATGGAAATCAAAACCTCGTCATATAAGCACCAAATGCTTATATGGAATATGATATGGTATGCTGCCTATAATCAGTCTTCGGTACATCCTGTAATTCAGTCATCTCCATACAAGCGTCTCGCTCGTATGGTAATCCTAGCCTCGTCATATAAGCACCAAATGCTTATACGGAATATGATATGTATGTTGTCTTCATGTAGTATGCCATACGGTGTAGTTCATAATTTATTGGTCACTATCCTATGGCGTATGTTTTAAATTTCACACAGAACAACCATCATAGCACATCCAAATTCATTCACAGTAGTTTATGATAAATAAAATTGCATAACCAACTCATTAAGTGCACCTATTTGTCAGGCACGCAATTTATTTCTCTACTCAACATCGAATCCATAACCTGCCCAACATACATGTATACGCATATATATATATATATATATATATATATATATATATATATATATATATATATCCAATTCGAGGTAAATTTTCAATTCAGTTTGACCTTATATTTGATTTGGCTTTATTTATCATTCATTCTCGTATTGGCATAATCATCCCAATATTTCTCTTAGTTAAAAACATAATCAAACATCACAACCAGCAATCAATTTGTTAATTAAATTCACAAATGCCTAACTTTTATATATACTCAAAAGACTATTTTTAATGCCAAATCACAACATAAACCCTAGCTAAGTTTTGGTTCCCACACCAGTCAATTGGAAATATATAGATACCCTACTTTCGAAACTCAAATATAAACACTAATGATGTCTAGACTATCATCAGAATCATCTCCATGCGACTTGAGTGTGATTCTATATCTACCTAGTATATTTAGGACTTCAAATATATGCTAGCTAGGCATATATGCAAAATCTTCATATACTTGATAATCCAAATTCAAAATAAAATAATATACTCAGATACGTTTAATAAGATAAATTTTCAAAACCATATTCATTTTATAAATAAATAATACTCTTCTGACTCATTCTAGGGCATTACTAACCCTATCTCTAACGAGTCATTCTTATAAGATATTACTAATCCTATCTCTGATGAATCCTTTCGTTTGGTTCTAATGTGTCTAGTTCTCGAGCTTTGTAAACCAAAGCTCTGATATCAAAATGAAATGACCTAGACCTCCTCGATCCACGAAGAGACGGAGGAGCCCGGATTGGTTTGAGAACACGATGCATGAGAACACAAAAATGAGAACATTTCATTGCTATTACAACAATTTCCATCATAGTTTAAGAATCAGAGTACGAATAAATAATATATAATGGAAAATTATAAGAGATTTAAGTTACATTTAAATACATAAACATAATGTGCAGCGGAAAATATCAACTACCACAACTGAAAGACATACACAGATACAAAACATTCCGAATATAGCTCCAGCTGAAATCCAGGATCCTATGAAAATAATTATCTGCAAAACCAAACTACTAAATACCCATTTGGAAAATATGGGCATCTAGAGTTTAGGTAAAAACAATAAACTCTGAGTCAGTCATGGGAATGGTGTGAGAACTAAAACAATTATTAACTTTATTTTAAAGTTGGGTAAATCAAGGGACCACGCCGTATAACAAGCAACATTTTTTCTCCTAAGAATACCATAAAACCAAAAGCGCAGTGCTAAAAGAAAAAATGAAGCCAATATGTGGCGATCCAAACTTCCCCGTAAAGGAAAGCCCGGATTGCTGTGAGGACAAGACGAATCAGAACACAAGCAGAAGAACATTTCATTGCTTATTACAACAATTCCATCAAAATACAAAAATATACAGAGTATGAATAAATATTACACATCATAGATTAAAATACATTACATAGCAGCGGAAAAATAATACAAAACACATCATACACGACTACAGAGCTTTCCGAATATCCCTTCAGCTATAAACTAGGATCTTATAAGAATAAATCTGTAAAAACCCAACTACTAGCTGCCGTGTGGAAAATAGTGGGACCCAGAGTTTAGGTTAAAACAATAAACTCCAGGTTAGTCATGTGACTGGTGTGAGAACTAAAACAGTTATTAATTTGATTTTTAAGTTCCAGAAATCTAGGGACCACGCCATATAACACGGAACGGGTTCCTCCCAAGAATACCAGTGCATAAAATAAACAGTGCAATGCTAATTAAAGAAAAATGAAGCTATTATAAGACCCAGGTCCCATCACACAATGCAATGCGAGCCGGAGGATAGGGTTTTACCTTATAATAGCCAAATAATGCTTGATACGCGAAATTTAGTCTTTTATTATTATTATAAGCGATGAAATAAACTTCAAATATAAATGTATCAATCATAGGCGGCATGAGGGCCCCATCCCACTATGTCGCCATATATAGGATTACAACTAAAACCGAAATGTCGTATTAGAAATTGGATTCCCATCATGAGTCGAGGCAAGGGATATACTCCTCGCCGGCTTCGAGACACTCTAGAAAATGTTTCAGGATTCCCCGCAGAGAAACCTTGGAATCGGCTAGGCCGGTCATCCCTTACGTTTGAGGATTAGTTATTCCTGAACACACGTTTCCCGGTCCTATTAGACCTATCCATCGGCTCCGCAGAGACCAATATAACCAAGGTGCCTCGCTTTCCAACATCCACAAAGGTATAATAATCAACAATGTCAGGGCTAGTAAAACGCTGACACCGCCCATAACTAGAAAGAAACGTCATGCTCTCCCAACGGTCCTTATCCCGTTTTTAACTCATACCGAGGTGTGAGGCTCGCGAATCAACGTTATACACAAAGCTATGCTATATTAAAGTCGTGCTTTGATCATCAACCACAAGACTCTGCTTTTCAACAAAATCCTTAATCACTGCATCTCTGCATGCCACACAGGCAATTCACGCCATGCGACTGATTTCTATCTATATATAACCTCTGATCCCGTAGGTCTCAGAGAAGGGTGAAGTAAGGGAATAAATTCCCCTTCACCGGGCAGATGTATATTTAATAGAAATCAATCAACACAGAATAAAATCCAATGTCAGACACATAATCCGTTTACAAATTTGTTCTGGGTCTCAACGAAACCGGAGGCACCTTATTCCTCGTCCCGTATGTCCAATACAGGAGAGAGGTCCTCGCATATCCGTCGATCTCCAAGTACGCCTGGACGATCACCACTTATTACCTCATCTTGGGTGTATAGCCCAATCAAGACATCAGTAATCATCCAAACGATGTGAAGACCTCCGGTCTTCAACCACCGTCTTCATCGTCGACTTATCGTCGAATCAGTTATTCAGAATGGGTATAAACCCGACCTTTCCGAATAACTCGCGTATATAATAAACGAGTGTTACACAGACACAACATACGCCTCATTCCAATTCTGAATATTCTTTTATTTAAATATTCACATCTTTAGGGATTTGTTCCCATTAATTTTATCAAAGATAAATTCTTTTAAATTTATTCTTTAACCTTCCTTTGGATATCATTCAAACCATATCAGGGTTTTCCAAACTAGTCGGGATTAGCGTACCTTACTGAAGTAATCATTCCCAATCCCAACCTATTCATCCCATGGAGCAAAACTGGTATTACTCCATAACTAACACCACGATGTTATCGGTAAATTTAATTACCATTCCCGTTCAAATCTAATTAAAGATTTAACTATCGCTTGGAGCAAAATTGGTGATACTCCACTCTCGATCATTTCCTAAATTTGATAACTTAAATTATCAATTCACATTTCAATCAAATTAAAGATTCATTAAAACTCCACTTAGGTTTAATCTTCCTAAAAATCAATAATGATTATTTAACTTTGGAAACACAAACATGTCGCATCGACATTCTACACTGTACAATTGATTTCTGCCGATATATAACCTCTGAGCTCGTACGTCTCAGAGAAGGGTGTTAAGCAAGAGAATAAATTCTACGCCACCAAACAGATATATGTTTAGCAGAGATCAACCATACAGTTCGAAATACAATGACAGACATGTAATCCTGTCATTTACTGGGTTAAAGAACTAATGTCATTTAAACCGTAGTTCACAATAAACACAAATCACATTCCATTAATTATGGAATCTTCACGGAAAAACAAATCAATATATAATCGATATCAATTTCTGTATCCGATCAATAATATAAATGGAATAACGGCAAAGCCTTTTAAATTCCATTTGTATTAACAGTCTTCCTCCATAGAAGTTCACTTCGATTATTATCCCATTGAATTCCATTCAATTCCAATTTAATATAATAAATTGGAAAACCGTTACTTTGGAAAATTCCCATTAAATCTTAATAAAAAGATTTATAAATTCCAAATCACATTTCACTGTAAATCGGGTTAAAGAACGAATGTCGCTAAAAACATAGTTCACAATAAATCCAATTCACATTCTGTAACACCCCACTCCCGCTATGATCACTCACAAAGGGAATGCCATAACATCGGTGGAGTATTTTAGTGAATATAGAACAGAAAAATTACAACAAGACAGATATAAATGGTACTTGGAATTTTAAAAACATCATCTCATAATAGCGGAAGTAAAACATGTCTGGTTACATCATAAACCCATAATAAAAGTCAAGTACAATATCCATCGAAATAAAGAAATACATAATCCCACTCTCATACAATAGCCAAAACAAAAGAAAAGATAACTGGATAACTGGAGCTTTACATCTATCCAAGCTCCTAACGACTGGAACCGCAATCCGATCAAGCTCCACTACTGCCAGGATCCACCACAGGACCTGAGGGTTGGGAAAAAGATAAAAACAACGGGGTCAGACATAAGTCTGAGTGAGTCCTATAACTTTAACAATACAATCGTTAAAGTAACCAGAGAAGACATGAGTTGATATACGGTAACATATAGGGATGAATAGCTACCCTAAGCAATCAACTAAACTAAGATAAAGGATAAAGACGCATCTACCCTTCCTACGGTAAATTACTAAACTGCACCACACCAGTCGTTCCTAACTTAAAGGTTGATCCCACCCATAGCTTATAAAATTAACTTAATAGTACTTGCGTACCCCCAGGTGACCAAGTAGGCGCCACGGGGCCCTACAATCCACTAGGTGTACACACTACTCCCCATTCGATCGGCTCCCTAACGTAGATACCCGTGCTGGCCCCACCATGGGGTGTACCATTCCCCAATGTGGCAACCCGATATAATTAACGGTGCACGGCTTATATCTACACGATGCAACAACGGCTTATCTACCAACCCGGGCCCACTCACGCATATGAAGCCCGTTGGACTTGCGTTGCCACCGCTAACCCGTTTTGGCCTCTTATAATCAAGCCCAATATGCGTGTCCCGTCACTCGACATGGGTCGAGCCCACAAAGATACGTTTGGGATATTGGTTGAAATGGGCCCCCACAAGCTACCCACTTAAGCTTGTCAAATATCTAGTGTATCCCACTTAACCCTTTAATCATGTTTAATTACATGTTTCTCTTGGTTAAGTATACTAATCGTATTTTCTATTGCCACCCAAGGCAACCCACTTAAGATTCCACATGCCACCCAAGGCACCCACTTAACCCCTCATGTCCCACTACATGCTATAATGGTTAAGTGTTTCTTAATTAATTAAGGCCGTGATCTCCCGTAAAGATCTCCCACATTAGACTGACTGTTATGACCGCCTGGTTAAGCCGGTAGAATCCGGGCAGTCTTACGCCATAACAGAGTCTAACCTCGTATCTTTACCTTAATCACGTTTTTAATTTGTGCCTAAGACCTCTCACATTGGGCTGACATTTGTAGCAACTGGTTAAGCCGGTCGGGTCCGGGCAGTTTTACACTACAAATGAGTCCAACCTCGTGTCTTAGTCAATTAATTACACCTAATTAATCACCCTCATAATTTTATATTAATTATCCCTAATTAATCAAGTTTTTCTTAACATGGGTAGACCTAACTCAATAGGTAAATTCCCATGGGGTAGACCTAACTCAATAGGTAAATTCCCAACACATAGTATGGGTACACCTAACTAAATAGGCAAATTCCCATACTATGTTCATTTATTTTATATTATGCATAATTAAATTAATTTCACCCAATCTTATTAACCTATGCATTTAATTACCCCATCGTTCCCACGTAATTTCGTTCTCATGATATAACACATATAAAAGGTGTCAACTTGCATATGAATGAACATGTTTCAAAGGTGCCATCTTGCATATTAACAAACACATAACTTGCACAAGCACTTGCATAACATGTCACATAACTTGCATATAATATGTCACATAACTTACATATTCACTTGCATAACAAACTTGCATATTAACTCATAGACTTGCATAATGTGTCATCATGAACTTGCATATTAACAAACATATAACTTGCATATTTACATACATGTAACTTGCATATTAACAAACATGTAACTTGCATATTAACAAACATGTAACTTGCATCTTACCAAACATGTAACTTGCATATTAACAAACATGTAACTTGCATATTTACTTACATGTAACTTGCATATTGACAAACATGTAACTTGCATATTTACTTACATGTAACTTGCATATTAACAAACATGTAACTTGCATATTAACAAACATGTAACTTGCATATTAACAAACATGTAACTTGCATATTAACAAACATGTAACTTGCATATTAACAAACATGTAACTTGCATATTAACAAACATGTAACTTGCATAGCATATCACCATGAACTTGCATAATATGCATATGATTACATAGCCCACAACTTGCATATTTAGCATCATGCAAACATAACATACATCATATTAAACTTGCATAAACTTACATACTCAACATGCATAAACATACATACTCAACATGCATAAACATAAGATTAATGCTAACATCATATCATATGATTCAAAGCTCATTAATCCACATACAAAACCATAAATCTCATCACATCTCATCTAATTAGTTTACCAAAAGATCATCAAAGTGATAGAAACTCACAACTAGCAACTTTGAACACCAAATGAAGAAGATTAAGATGCCAAGAAGGGATTAGAAGTTGATTAGAGAGTGATTAGTATGCAACCCTCTTCATAAAATTAGTGGAGGCCATGAGAGCTAGCATTTTGCCATAGTTTAGTTACTAGGTTTAATTATGAATGAATTAGGGTAGGTTAGGGTCTTATTTATAGATTAGGCAAGTGTTTTAGGCCATAGGATTAACCCTAGATTCAATCCAAGCCATCAAAGCATGTCTTGGGGAAGGGGTCAAGTGTAGGAACCATCTAGGGCCTTTAGATTAAAGATGGACCATGAGAACCATTCAAATGCAAAATCTGCACTTGAGCGAATCGGCCCACGGGTTGACAGCCAAACACCCTGGATTAACCCCTAGTCGACCCAGCGGGCTCGGGTCGACTTCAAAAATCGGCCGGTTCGGTTATTCCCCTCTCCCAATTCGCTGTTTTGAGCATTTTTGCATATTTATTTATTAAATTTTCAATTATATATATATATATATATCAATATATATATATATATATATATATATATCTACACAACCCATTTCACTTAATTAAGTATACTTTAATTTGGGAATTTTCGTGAAACTTCGCGAGGCCATATCTTGGTCATACGGACTCCGATTTTCGAAAACTCGGACTCTATTTCGCGTATTTTTCCGAGACGAACACAATGGCATAGCCCGTTTCCCTTGATTCCCATTTTAGAATTAAATTCTGCCTCGATTTATGTTATTACAGGTTATTGAAAATACGGGTTGTTACATTCTCCCCTCCTTAAAGGATTTCGTCCCCGAAATCTTCAAGTTAGGAAGAACGTATCCTACCATCCAATCATCCATCTACTCAAAGCATCATCCACGAGCAATCATTGTCCTTACAAGATTCTAAATGCTGGATGGATATATGCAAAAGTGTGTGTATATGTACTTACCTAATGCAAAAATCAGGCGGTTACTGATACAGTAAACCTCCTTAATGCAAACCATGATAGTGCCATGCATCCAATATGTATGCGAAACCCTATTGACACATACAAATTTCTACATGCGTGCACAACCATACACAAAAATGCATCATCCATATGATAACACAGCCATGATACATCCATCAATCTAACTACCACATCCATTTATGCAATATGCAACATGAAGTGACTGAGCCGATCTAGTGCCTAATGTGTGTGTATATGCATCCACGAGCAACCACTAGCAAACAATTGCATCCATATGCATCCATCAACCATAACATGTTTCAAACACATGTTTCAACCATAGGTTTTACCCTATCTAAAGGTCATAGGTATTAGCGAGAGGATATACTAAAGATAAGATAAGTACTAGACAAGCAATAAAGGAGAAGTTAAAAGACATACTCTCAAAAAGAAATGGATACAAAGAACGCATCTTTGCTTCCGTCTCCCAAGTAGCATTGCCTTCGTCATCTCCCCATTGCACTTTAACTAGCTGAACTTCTCTGTTCCTCAACTTCCTAGTTTCTGACCCAAGGATGCGAGTAGGAGCTCGTCGAATCGTCGCATTACGCTCTACCTCTACATCTCTAAGCAAGCTCGGCTCTACCACCTCCGCGGTCTCATGTAAGCACTTCCTCAAATGTGATACATGGAATACATCATGAACACCACTAAGTCTGTCGGGCAACTCCACCCTATATGCCATCCGTCCAATCCTTTCCTTAATAGGAAACGGCCCAACAAATCTCGGTGCTAACTTCCCTACGGACCCAAAGCGAACAACATTTCTCAATGGAGATACTTTGACAAAAACCATGTCCCCAACCTCAAACTCAAGATCCGTCCTTCTCCGATCCGCATAAGATTTCTGTCTATCTTGCGCTGCTTTCATCCTTTTTCGAATTAAATCAATCTTCTCTGAAGTCTCTCTAACCATATCCGGCCCAAGCAAGATCTTATCCGTAGATTCCCACCAACATGTAGGAGATCGACAAGGCCTTCCATAAAGAGCTTCGAAAGGAGCCATACCAATACTGGACTGAAAGCTGTTATTATATGCGAACTCCACCAAAGGAAGATGTTCTTCCCATGTACCTCCAAAATCCAAGATACAAAGCCTCAAAAGATCTTCTAAGATACGGTTCACCCTCTCGGTCTGACCGTCCGTCTGAGGATGATATGCGGTGCTCAAACACAACTGAGTCCCTACCGCCTCTTGCAAACTTCTCCAAAACTCACTAGTGAAAATAGGATCTCGATCACTCACAATGCTGGATGGTACGCCATGCAATCTAACAATCTCTCTAACATAGACTGAAGCAAGCCATGGAGCGGTCCTCTTACTCTTCACGGGTATAAAATGGGCACTCTTGGTAAGTCTGTCTACCACCACCCAAATTCCCGTATTGCCCTTCCTCGATCTCGGTAACCCATCGATGAAATCCATCGAGACACTATCCCACTTCCATTGCGGAACTTCCAATGGGTGTAGCAACCCACCGGGTTTCCTTTGCTCCGCTTTAACTTGTTGGCACACCAAGCATCTAGCGACATACTTGGCCGCGTCTTCCTTCATATTGGCCAAAAAGAAAACTCACCTCATGTCTTGGTACATCTTGTCTCCACCGGGATGAATAGTCATTCTTGAACGATGTGTATCATCAAGTATAGCCTTCCTCAAACTCTCATCTTGCGGTACACAAAGCCTACCGTCTCTACACAACCACCCCTTACCATCTAGGGTGTACCTACTCAAATGGCTGGACGACTCCCCTCCTTATGAGCTTCTCTACTAACTCAACCAATTGTGGGTCGTCCCGCTGTGCTCTGCCAATACGCCCCAAAAGAGTAGGCCTAACCTCCAAGGAGGCTAGCAAACCGGATACAGAATCAACGGAAGGTCTAAGTCAAACATAGAAATAAATTCTAAACTCTATAGTTCAACGGACAACCTTTTTCTTCTTAAGACGTCTGCTACCATATTTCCCTTGTTAGGGGTATACGCTATCTCAAACTCATAAGATGCTAAGAATCCTATCCAAAATCGTCACAACTGTCCATCTCTCACGCAGACCACCCTAGTCGAATTCGACATCCCCCAAATGCAAGCCCCAAAGGCCGAAACCAATATCAGACAAACACCCAAGGGACATCTCCTTCGAGTTCAGGCAACCTACGTGAGATGATACTAAAAATAATAATAATAATGGCTAAACAATTAAGCCTCTGACCAACTTTGGATGTCCTCGCCAGTCTCGCTCCAAAACCACTGTTTTTCCTATAACTGGCTTTGCTCACCCTTTTGAGCACATACGAAAACTTATTACGCTCCTTGAAAAGACCAAGATGTCATTTACAAAGGCCATCACAAACTTATTTAGGTACTCCCTGAACACCCTCCTCTTCCAATCAACAAGGTATGCAGGGGCGTTCGTCAAACCAAATAGCATCACCAGCCACTCATAAAACCATTCGGAGTCCCAAAGACAATCTTCTCTATACTATCGTCAGCCACTCTCAACTGACGAAACCATGTGGCTTAGTCCAACTGCGAAAATACTGAGGCGCCAACCAACTGATCAAAGAGATCATCAATCTTTGGCAATGGGTGTCTATTCTTCTTTGTGAGTTCATTTAGTTCTCTTTAGCCTACACAAAGTCTGAGGGACCCATCCGCCTTCATGGCAAAAACTACTGGAGCGCCCCATTCCGATATACTTCGTCTTATGAACCCCTTCTCAAGCAAATCGCCTACTTACTTATGGAGTTCCCTCCTCTCGCTAGAAGCCATGTGGCACACTGGCCAAGATACTGGTTTAGCATTATCCACCAGATATATTCGGAAGTCAATCTCCCGCTTCGGAGGTAAGCCCTTCACCTCCCCACACACATCCGGGTATTCCCGGACCGCTCTAACAGATCGCAAACTCCAGACCAACGTGTCACGCGATTCTAGATACCTTAGCATAACAGATTCTATGGGATTACAAGAGATCTCGAGAGTGTTACCCAGGCGGCCCATAAGCCTAACAACTCTCCCTTCAAAATGAAGAACAGCACTCCTACTGGATAACCAGTCCATGCCCAAAACTAACCCATAGCCCGTGAAGCCCAACAAGCATCACATCTAAACCCAACGCTAAGTATAGAAACTTTCAAACCCAACCACATCATAGAGCCCAATTGGGTTTGAAACAACTAAGGGATCATCTACCAGCTGGTGTCTCAGTGCAGTGACTCTACTAGTAATGATGAGATAAACGAATTCGATGCGTCAAAATCAAATAAAGTTCGAATTGGATGATAAAGAAATCCAACCTCCAATCTAGACGGTCTTATCCCTATCTGGTACCCTAGTCGTGAGGGAATATAACTACCCCCCCAGAAGATTCCATACCTTGCCCTTGCTTCTTTGGACAATCCTAATAAGGTGTCCTATTCCTCTCAAAAGGATAACCACTTGCCTTCTTCTTCCCTATTCCCCACTCGTAACTTCCCACCAATGAGGTTTCATCTTTCATTAACCAAACAACTATTTGAGCCTTCCTCCCACCGTCTATCCAATAGATACCTACCAGTCCTCCTCCTTCTTGAACCAACTTCTAATCCGACTAACGTCTAAATCCCTTGAAGTGGTTTTCCATCCTTATCTATCTTAGAAAGATCATCTATACGCGGAGGGGAAACTCGAAATGAGAGAAAGGAAGAGATTCAAAATGGAGAATTCGAAAGATATAGATATGGCTATTGGGGATTATGCTTTTCTTTCAAAAACTTTTCTCTTAAAAGACATGTTTTTGAAAATACTCCTTTCCAAAAATATTCTTAGAAAATAGTTTTTCTAAAAATTTTATCTGTTCCGGTAACCTTAAGCTCTGATACCACGTGTAACACCCCACTCCCGCTATGATCACTCACAAAGGGAATGCCATAACATCGGTGGAGTATTTTAGTGAATATAGAACAGAAAAATTACAACAAGACAGATATAAATGGTACTTGGAATTTTAAAAACATCATCTCATAACAGCGGAAGTAAAACATGTCTGGTTACATCATAAACCCATAATAAAAGTCAAGTACAATATCCATCGAAATAAAGAAATACATAATCCCACTCTCATACAATAGCCAAAACAAAAGAAAAGATAACTGGATAACTGGAGCTTTACATCTATCCAAGCTCCTAACGACTGGAACCGCAATCCGATCAAGCTCCACTACTGCCAGGATCCACCACAGGACCTGAGGGTTGGGAAAAAGATAAAAACAACGGGGTCAGACATAAGTCTGAGTGAGTCCTATAACTTTAACAATACAATCGTTAAAGTAACCAGAGAAGACATGAGTTGATATACGGTAACATATAGGGATGAATAGCTACCCTAAGCAATCAACTAAACTAAGATAAAGGATAAAGACGCATCTACCCTTCCTACGGTAAATTACTAAACTGCACCACACCAGTCGTTCCTAACTTAAAGGTTGATCCCACCCATAGCTTATAAAATTAACTTAATAGTACTTGCGTACCCCCAGGTGACCAAGTAGGCGCCACGGGGCCCTACAATCCACTAGGTGTACACACTACTCCCCATTCGATCGGCTCCCTAACGTAGATACCCGTGCTGGCCCCACCATGGGGTGTACCATTCCCCAACGTGGCAACCCGATATAATTAACGGTGCACGGCTTATATCTACACGATGCAACAACGGCTTATCTACCAACCCGGGCCCACTCACGCATATGAAGCCCGTTGGACTTGCGTTGCCACCGCTAACCCGTTTTGGCCTCTTATAATCAAGCCCAATATGCGTGTCCCGTCACTCGACATGGGTCGAGCCCACAAAGATACGTTTGGGATATTGGTTGAAATGGGCCCCCACAAGCTACCCACTTAAGCTTGTCAAATATCTAGTGTATCCCACTTAACCCTTTAATCATGTTTAATTACATGTTTCTCTTGGTTAAGTATACTAATCGTATTTTCTATTGCCACCCAAGGCAACCCACTTAAGATTCCACATGCCACCCAAGGCACCCACTTAACCCCTCATGTCCCACTACATGCTATAATGGTTAAGTGTTTCTTAATTAATTAAGGCCGTGATCTCCCGTAAAGATCTCCCACATTAGACTGACTGTTATGACCGCCTGGTTAAGCCGGTAGAATCCGGGCAGTCTTACGCCATAACAGAGTCTAACCTCGTATCTTTACCTTAATCACGTTTTTAATTTGTGCCTAAGACCTCTCACATTGGGCTGACATTTGTAGCAACTGGTTAAGCCGGTCGGGTCCGGGCAGTTTTACACTACAAATGAGTCCAACCTCGTGTCTTAGTCAATTAATTACACCTAATTAATCACCCTCATAATTTTATATTAATTATCCCTAATTAATCAAGTTTTTCTTAACATGGGTAGACCTAACTCAATAGGTAAATTCCCATGGGGTAGACCTAACTCAATAGGTAAATTCCCAACACATAGTATGGGTACACCTAACTAAATAGGCAAATTCCCATACTATGTTCATTTATTTTATATTATGCATAATTAAATTAATTTCACCCAATCTTATTAACCTATGCATTTAATTACCCCATCGTTCCCACGTAATTTCGTTCTCATGATATAACACATATAAAAGGTGTCAACTTGCATATGAATGAACATGTTTCAAAGGTGCCATCTTGCATATTAACAAACACATAACTTGCACAAGCACTTGCATAACATGTCACATAACTTGCATATAATATGTCACATAACTTACATATTCACTTGCATAACAAACTTGCATATTAACTCATAGACTTGCATAATGTGTCATCATGAACTTGCATATTAACAAACATATAACTTGCATATTTACATACATGTAACTTGCATATTAACAAACATGTAACTTGCATATTAACAAACATGTAACTTGCATCTTACCAAACATGTAACTTGCATATTAACAAACATGTAACTTGCATATTTACTTACATGTAACTTGCATATTGACAAACATGTAACTTGCATATTTACTTACATGTAACTTGCATATTAACAAACATGTAACTTGCATATTAACAAACATGTAACTTGCATATTAACAAACATGTAACTTGCATATTAACAAACATGTAACTTGCATATTAACAAACATGTAACTTGCATATTAACAAACATGTAACTTGCATAGCATATCACCATGAACTTGCATAATATGCATATGATTACATAGCCCACAACTTGCATATTTAGCATCATGCAAACATAACATACATCATATTAAACTTGCATAAACTTACATACTCAACATGCATAAACATACATACTCAACATGCATAAACATAAGATTAATGCTAACATCATATCATATGATTCAAAGCTCATTAATCCACATACAAAACCATAAATCTCATCACATCTCATCTAATTAGTTTACCAAAAGATCATCAAAGTGATAGAAACTCACAACTAGCAACTTTGAACACCAAATGAAGAAGATTAAGATGCCAAGAAGGGATTAGAAGTTGATTAGAGAGTGATTAGTATGCAACCCTCTTCATAAAATTAGTGGAGGCCATGAGAGCTAGCATTTTGCCATAGTTTAGTTACTAGGTTTAATTATGAATGAATTAGGGTAGGTTAGGGTCTTATTTATAGATTAGGCAAGTGTTTTAGGCCATAGGATTAACCCTAGATTCAATCCAAGCCATCAAAGCATGTCTTGGGGAAGGGGTCAAGTGTAGGAACCATCTAGGGCCTTTAGATTAAAGATGGACCATGAGAACCATTCAAATGCAAAATCTGCACTTGAGCGAATCGGCCCACGGGTTGACAGCCAAACACCCTGGATTAACCCCTAGTCGACCCAGCGGGCTCGGGTCGACTTCAAAAATCGGCCGGTTCGGTTATTCCCCTCTCCCAATTCGCTGTTTTGAGCATTTTTGCATATTTATTTATTAAATTTTCAATTATATATATATATATATATCAATATATATATATATATATATATATATCTACACAACCCATTTCACTTAATTAAGTATACTTTAATTTGGGAATTTTCGTGAAACTTCGCGAGGCCATATCTTGGTCATACGGACTCCGATTTTCGAAAACTCGGACTCTATTTCGCGTATTTTTCCGAGACGAACACAATGGCATAGCCCGTTTCCCTTGATTCCCATTTTAGAATTAAATTCTGCCTCGATTTATGTTATTACAGGTTATTGAAAATACGGGTTGTTACACATTCCATTTATTATCGGGTTAAAGAACAAATCAATTCCAATTCAATATTAATTAACAGATATACTTAATTAAATCTATATAAAAAGATTTAATCTTTTCTCAACTGGGTTTAAGAACAGTGTTAATGAAGACACCATTCATGACAAACTCAAATCCCATTTGATATTAAATATAAGGCTCTAAATAGAAAATATATCGGCTTATATTCAATATCAAATTATGAAATTAACAAATATCGTATTGGAATAACGATATATATCTTCCAAATTCCTCCACAATATCCATATAATCATGGAATCCAATATCAAAATATTCCGAAGGTAATTTAGAATAAATCAATTCCAATTCATATATTGGAAATTTGGTTATTTTTAAAACCATTTCAAATCCAATTCATTTATTTAAAAATATTGGATTATAATTATAGTTCATAACAAGTTCATTTCGATAAAAATACATTTTTATCTTTTCAAATATGGGATTTTTCATCCTCATTCTTTCTAAATCATTTATTATGATTTTACGCAAATTATTGATATTTTTAATAAATTTATCAAGACCCGTATAGTCGATTTCCATAAACGGTCATCGAACTGCACTTACAGCGACCTTTTCCAAATTTCATTTGGACATAATTCCAAATCCATCCGTTAGATTTCAAATCTCTCATATTTGTTAGAAAGCTCTTTTTAATACGAGCCCAACGGTTTCGCTTTTAGGAGAATCTAACGGTCGGATCTCACGTAATGTGCGTTCGAAGTCAATGGTCGAAATTTGCGAACTGCTGCGGCGCGGTGCGTTCTATTCAGGCCATTATATATATAATATATATGTTAGACCGAAATTTGGGCCTAACACCCAAACTCTATGTGAAATCCTCACAAATCACAGATTAATACAGAAAAAGAAGTAAAAACAGGGAACACACGAGATTTTTATAGTGGTTCGGCTCAATCCAAGCCTACGTCCACTTTATAGTTTCTCATATCCTGAGGAATTACAATTACAATGGTGTCTCACAATCCGTGAGATTCGATTATACACAATAGCCTTGTGTTGTGATGAAGAAGAGGAGAAAAGAGATTGAATTTATGCACGATAGCCTCGTGTTAGAATGATTTTGGAAGCACAAAGTCCTTGCACTATTGTAATGGAGGAAGCTCCAATGGATAAGAGCCAAAAGTCCCTTGAAATGTCCACGTGATGGTGTATTTATAGGCGTGGGGAAGGTCCTGGGAGACCCGAATCGGTTCGGATTGGGTATGACGTGGCGTGCTCTGAGGCAATTTCGGAGATAGTGGCGAAGTGGGTCTTCAGATCGTGCTAGGACAGGTGGCAACCGATCCGGATAAGTAGGAGACGGTTATGGCTAGAGAACAGGTCAAAGCTGGAGTGTAGCAGCAGGTCGAGGCGGTTCGGTTCGGATCCTCTTCCTTCTGAACCGATCCGGAGCTTCTAACCGAAATCAAGACGAGACGATGAATCTCTGAAGCAAGGCGGGTTAGGTTCGATCCGAACCGAGTTGGAGTGATGCAGGTTTGCTGAAATGCTAGAGGCCCAGTTTGAGTTTCCTACGCTGATCCGATCCGGGGGGTCCGATCCGACCCGGAGTGTCTCCTATGCCAAAATCCAAGTTTCCGGTTCTACATGCGTTCACGGAAACGAGCGTAACTTTCAAACCGTAAGTCCGATTGAGCCAAACCAAAGCTCAAACTGAAGCTCATTCAGAGGGCTACAAGGGTTACAGTGCTTTGCACCGTAACTGCTGTTTTCGGGCCCAGAAAAGGTCATCTGGTAGGAGTTCCGGGCATTTCTTTGTTGATGATGCGACTTTGACCAAATCGCTTCCTGTCTTCTGACGATATTCCCAATACTTGAGCGTATTGTTGAGAAGAGATTCTTTGTGTGACTGCTTTGACTAAAAAGCAGGTCAACATTTTGCCCCCCAGAACATATCTTGTTGAATGAAGGAAGATGTGTTCTGGACAATCCAAGAAATCTAAGGCCACGCCGGGCCTGCCAGCCGCAAGTGTAAACCATACCTGCGAAGGAAGAGAAAGCAGACAGGTGTGTTAAATCCTAACAAAACTGATTATACTTTCAAGCATAAACCATGCTTAGCGTATATTTGAGCATAAACCATACTCAAGAGACGTTCAAATCATCCTGCCAAAACCTGACAATGGACCGAACCCTCCAGGCATAAGCCATACCAGGAAGTTCAAACTGAGCATAAGCCATACTCGAGTTTTATTGAGTTCCTTTGCCAAATTCTGACAAGACAATAAGCCGTTCCAGAGTATAATCCATACTTAGAAATTTAGTGGAGTACAATCCATACTCATACCGGTGTGGAGCTACACTTGCCAAAACCTGACAAGATAGTCCGTCCCTAAGCATAATCCATGCCTAGATGTCCGAGATAAGTATAAGCCATACTTTAGTTGAGATTGAGAATCCTGCCACAACCTGACAAGATACTTAAATTTCCAAACATAATCCATGCTCGGAAAGTCCTTCCTTATTCAATTCAAAGTACAAAACCAAAGCAAATCCTGATTGGTTTGTCATCGAGTGCAGAGCAAGATTTGGAGCTAAATCCTAACCCCGAACGTGTGTACTCCGATTTAGCCAATCGGAAAACCTAAAGAAAGCAAAGATACATATCTTAAATCCTAAGAAATGCTGAAAACGCAGAGTAATCCAATCCAGATCAGTTGATGACGAGCCGATGGGAGCTCGTTCCAGGGTCATTCCCTCTCCGGGGAGCAGGTGGTGGCAGCACAGGTACAGGTGCTGTTGGTTGTTTCACATACTCCGGTAGCTCTCCACGTCTAACCCGTTCCTCAATCAGATCTCGCAAGTGTCTACAGTCATTTGTGTCATGACCGTCCATATCGTGAAATATGCAATATTTCCCAGAATCGCGTTCTCTTTGTGATGGCTCCCTCCTGGGAGGCTTTGGATAGGAGACGTCACCGTTTGTGTTCACGTAGATGTCGGTTAGTGACGAATTGAGTTCTGTGTACTTTTCATATCTGGGCCCTCTCCGGGGCTGAGCGTTGCGGTCATTCTTGACGGCAGCTTTTCCTTTGTCTTTATCAGAATTAGACGGTTCTCCGTCTTTGAGCATGTTAACATCGAGAACTTTCTTTTCGGAGGTTGCGTCTTCTTCACGTAAAAACCTATCCGATTCAAGATAGAATTCGCTGAGATTCCTTGGTGGGTCTCGGTACAAGGATTTTTTGAACTCCGAGTTGTCTAGAACACCGGATACTGCCGCCATCAGTACCATAGATGGCTCAGGTCGATCAACTGATGCTGCTGCAACGTTGAACCTTTCCAGAAATGACCGCAGAGTTTCTTTAGGCCTCTGCTTGATTGTAGTTAGTGACATGACATTTTTGGGTCGAGCGATATGGACCCAAAATTGTTCAATAAAGCGAGCGACCAACATGTTCCAGTTGTTGATCGATTCAGATTCCAGCTGCCGAAACCACATAGCAGCAATATCAGTCAAAAAGAGGGGAAAGCATTTAGCCATGACGTTTTCCGACGCCGATTGAACTTCCATATGTCGTTTATAGCGCATTAGGTGCACGGTAGGATCTGTCCTACCGTTGTATGGCTCCAGTTGTGGAAGTTTGAAATCCGGAGGATTGCGGGAATTCCTGATTTCCTGTGTGAATGGATTGTGATTGACATCATCCATGTCATTTTGATAGGTGCGGCCTCTTGAGAGGCGCTCAATAAGATTGGCGAGCCGATCGCCTTCAAAGAGCTGTTGCAAGTTGACAAGTCCAGAGCTGGTGCCCCCAGCGTTGAGTTCAGAAGAGTGTGGAAGAGTATAAGGAGCTCGGCAGGTCATCCGGTTCGGTTCGGAGGTGCCCCCTTGCTGCGGTTCGGAGAAGCGAGGGAGGTTTTGGAGAGGTGCACGGTTCGGATCGGAGGGGCCGATCCGAACAGGTTCGCCTGTTCCGAACCGGGGAGCTTGATGCTGAATTTGTGTGGTATTTCCGACCCGAACCGGTGCGGATGTAGGTCGAACAGGAGCGAAGCCTTGATTTCCAGAGGGGAGGCTGCTGCCCCCAGGCTCATGCAGGGTTGTTGTTCGGATCGGGTCCGAACCGATCCGGTGGGGAATGTCCCCCATTTCCATCTGCGTTTGATTCAAGTTTTGGCCCTCGGTTCGGATCGGATCCGAACCGATCCGGTTTGCAGCTGCTGCTGGGGCTATTTCCGTGCTATTTCCAGCGAGTTGTGGATTGCCGCTCGGCCTGCCTTCCATCCGAGCGAAGAACTGGTCGATCATCTCCTGTTGTTTGCGGAGGAGATCATCTTGCCTAGCCATCTGGGTTCTCAATTCATCGAGAACGCCATCCATTTCATCTCTGGTTAAGTATGCTGATGGATTTTCATGAGAGGAAGCCTCCTGGCTTGCCTCGTTCCTTGTGCCTTCAGTGCCAACATCCTCAGCACGAGAGAAGGTTCCGTCTTTCTTTCGCTTGACCATTGATCCAATAGCCAAATAATCCGCTTTCGTTCAAGCTAGTAGAAGAAGTTGTATCGTGTGCCCCCCTACCTGGCGCGCCAAAATGTTAGACCGAAATTTGGGCCTAACACCCAAACTCTATGTGAAATCCTCACAAATCACAGATTAATACAGAAAAAGAAGTAAAAACAGGGAACACACGAGATTTTTATAGTGGTTCGGCTCAATCCAAGCCTACGTCCACTTTATAGTTTCTCATATCCTGAGGAATTACAATTACAATGGTGTCTCACAATCCGTGAGATTCGATTATACACAATAGCCTTGTGTTGTGATGAAGAAGAGGAGAAAAGAGATTGAATTTATGCACGATAGCCTCGTGTTAGAATGATTTTGGAAGCACAAAGTCCTTGCACTATTGTAATGGAGGAAGCTCCAATGGATAAGAGCCAAAAGTCCCTTGAAATGTCCACGTGATGGTGTATTTATAGGCGTGGGGAAGGTCCTGGGAGACCCGAATCGGTTCGGATTGGGTATGACGTGGCGTGCTCTGAGGCAATTTCGGAGATAGTGGCGAAGTGGGTCTTCAGATCGTGCTAGGACAGGTGGCAACCGATCCGGATAAGTAGGAGACGGTTATGGCTAGAGAACAGGTCAAAGCTGGAGTGTAGCAGCAGGTCGAGGCGGTTCGGTTCGGATCCTCTTCCTTCCGAACCGATCCGGAGCTTCTAACCGAAATCAAGACGAGACGATGAATCTCTGAAGCAAGGCGGGTTAGGTTCAATCCGAACCGAGTTGGAGTGATGCAGGTTTGCTGAAATTCTAGAGGCCCAGTTTGAGTTTCCTACGCTGATCCGATCCGGGGGGTCCGATCCGACCCGGAGTGTCTCCTATGCCAAAATCCAAGTTTCCGGTTCTACATGCGTTCACGGAAACGAGCGTAACTTTCAAACCGTAAGTCCGATTTAGCCAAACCAAAGCTCAAACTGAAGCTCATTCAGAGGGCTACAAGGTTTACAGTGCTCCGCACCATAACTGCTGTTTTCGGGCCCAGAAAAGGTCATCTGGTAGGAGTTCCGGGCATTTCTTTGTTGATGATGCGACTTTGACCAAATCGCTTCCTGTCTTCTGACGATATTCCCAATACTTGAGCGTATTGTTGAGAAGAGATTCTTTGTGTGACTGCTTTGACTAAAAAGCAGGTCAACAATATATTATATATATTTCATCGATTTCCATTTAAAACATATTTTATAAATCGTTTTAAACTCGTTTTCAAAACGATTTCAACTTCATATTCAATTTCTAATCAAAATTGAATATTCCATATCATCGATACATAAATGTTAATATTTTCAAAACATTATATTCTGAAATCAATTCCCTTTCGATATTCATTATAAAAATGAATAAAATCGATATAAATATCGTTCACATGAAAATGGCGTTAATCTAATCAACACGGCTATATATATATATATATATATATTTAAATATATTTGTGTTCATCCTAAATCGGACATCAAAATCATATTTTGATCCATTACTGAATATTAATTTAAAATATTAGTTATTTTAAAATATTCATTATTCGTCATTTCAAAATATTCGTTAATTTAAAATATTCGTTTTTTCCGAATTGGAATCAGACACAGTCAATTACCATATAATTTTATTTATATGGATTTCATACACACATGTACACAACCATAATCACTCATATTCAACCATCATCCAGAGTGCATTACACAACTGCATAAGCGTTAAATATGAATAATTAACGCTTACAACAGCCTGTCAACTAATTGATTGACAAACAACTAAATATTGGGATTAGTGTATGTCCAATATCATCCCAATACCCGTGTGGGATTTTCAAACAACAAACACTGATTATTATTTGTGCAGTTGGGCGATGTGTAAAATTTATCGTCCTAATCAATATCAATCAAATGTGTGTACATAAATAAATCGTCCGATTTGTTTATGAATATTTATTTTATTCCTATACACGTTAAAAATTATTTTTTAAACTATAAAATATTTTATTCCATTCCACATCACACAATCAATTTTCACAACATAATCAAACAAACAAACAAGTTGTCCATGGTCTGTGGACGACGGGTGTCGGGTGCTGCTAAGCACCGTCTGCATCCTAGTATATATTTTTAAAATAAAATAAGTGAGGAGTTCTCACATTTGGGTTCCACTCCTCCATTCCTTATTTCTGAATGGTTCAGATTTGTCCGAAATTCCAATGCGACCTTTTCCCGCTGTTCATAGTAAAAAATCGCATTTTTAATATGATGTTTATTTTAAAAATCACATTTTTATAATGGCACTTTATATATAAAAATCATATATTTTTACAATGCTTCTTTCTATATAAAAATTATATTTTTATATCTCTACTTCTTATATAAAGATCGAATTTTTATCGCTACTCCAAATATAAAAATCAGATTTTTATACCGTTATTCATATAATAAAAATAAGATTTTTCTCCGTCATTCTCTATATAAAAATCACATTTTTATATATAAAGATCATATTTTTATATCTCTACTACATATGTGAAGTTCATATTTCTATTCTATAATTTATATAAAAATCATATTTTTATACTATTGGCTTATATATTTAAAAATCAGATTTTTACATAATTAAAAATCCTGTCTTTTTCTAATTAAAAATCCAATCTTTACATCGCTAAAAATCTAATCTTTTTGTTTATAAGAATCAAGTCTTTTTACCATTTAAAAATTAAACCTTTTTACTTTTAAAAATTAAACCTTTTAAATAAATGAAAATAAAACCTTTTAAATAAATAAAAATATAACTCTATATTTCAAAAATCATACCTTTATTTTTTTGTAAAACAATATATATTTTTATTCATAAAAATCATATTTTTAAATTAACCAAACAAAATAAAATAAAATAAACCACATCTTTGATTGTTTTGGTGGTTGGAGGGGCTCGGGGTTGGAGCTGGAAGCAGCGCCGGAGGTCTGGGGACGGGGTGGCCATGCAGGTGGTGGCGGCGCCGTTGGGGAGCGCGACGGCTTTAGGAAATGGTGGTTTTGGGCTCGAGTCAGAAGAGAACGGTGGAGAAAGAAGAGGAGGGGCGCTGGGTTGATCGGAAGGGGGCGGCAATCGGAGGACGGTGGAAGGGGAGCGGCGACAATCGCTTGGAGCGAGCGGGTTTAAGTTTTTTTTTTTTTTCTGACCTAGATCGATTTCAATAGGAGAGAAGGGGGTTAAGGGCTTTTATTAATTAATTAATATTATATTTTATTCCACAAACGGTTGACTTTTTATTCGAACTCCGAATCAAACCCATTGACTGCCGTCCCTAGCGTAATACCCCCATTCCGAACACAATGGGATATGTTTCGTAACCCAATTCAACTATTACAATTAGTTTCCACTAAATTTAAAATATAAATCATTATATTTTAAATTCAAACGCACATTTCAATTTACTGAGGCCACATACGGACCCCAAAAATTCCAGAAAAAATATTTCTAGCTTCGTATTGATAATATGGTCCTAACAAAACTAATTTCATCAAATTTGGAGACCATTTGAAAAATGTTCATTTTTGGGTCGATCCAAATTGACTAAAACTGTCAAAACACGTTTTACTTTGCCACGCTCACTTATTGATTTCAAAAATTATGAATTTTGGAATCTAGTAATAATTTGACATCCCGGATCCAACAAAAGTGGTTTCATCGAAATGGAGGTCGTTTGCAAAATTTCCATTTTTAAGGGCTATATTTTCCATAGCGACTATTCTGAATTTTCAAATGGGCATAACTTTTTACTACCGCTATGAAATTTCAATTTTTCGGGTTCATTGGAAAGATATTTTCAAATAGATTCAAATATTTTTGGTTTTGCTAAAATCCGGTTTATTTTGAATCTTGTACATTCATTTGAAATTTGAAGTTGGATTTTCAAACTACCGCACCATTTCCAATTCCTTTTATAATTAAAATAATTATTTATATTCTAACTTCGATTCAAATAAATATATACGATCTAATTCTATTCAAAATAGATTTCTCGTTGTTATTATTTAAAATAAATCATTTTAAATATTCAAAATTCATTAAATTTGCAGAAATAAAAAAATATAAATTGGTTCTGCTTTTCTGGGTTGTTACAATCTTCTCCACTTAAAATCTTTTTGTCCTCGAAAAGGAACGGAGCTTAAAGTTGTTTTACAAACCAACTCAACTTTCAGTTTGGCGTTCGTTCTTCAACTTTTCAGTTTCTAAGAATTTTCCAATTCTTCAAAAATTTGGCTAACACCCTAAATTTTTGAAAATTTTCGCCATAACCTCCTTTGTATGGGAGCACCGGGAAAATCCCCAAACCTCCACACAAGCCCTGTCATCTCAAAAAGAAAAAGAAAAGGCCAAGCGGCAATCCAATCGGCTCATAAAATCATCCAAACCTAATAAATTAGTAAACATGTACCTATTTGTCGGGCATATAATTTTATTTCTCTTCACTAGCCTCCTTGCCATGACCTGTTCAATGTATATATATGTGCATGCATGCGATTTCAAATAATTTTCAATTCAGTTCAAAATTTGATACAATTTGGCCCAAATTTACCTTTCTTTCATATGTTGATTTAAATGAATAATCACATAATACAATCAACAATCAACAATAAATTAGTTAATTATCTTTTTAAATTCATCATTTTGATACATATAGAGAAAATTAGGTTTTTGATGCCAATTCACAACAATGTATTCTATCTAGTTTTGGTTCTCTCACCAGTCAATTGGAAATATATAGATATCCCACTTTCGAAACACGAACTCAAGTGCTGATGATGACATGCCATCATCAGAACTATCTCCGAGCGACTAGAGTGTGATTCTATATCTATCCAGTATATTAAAACTTCAAATACACATTTGCACGGCGTATATGCAAAATCTTTATATATTGGATTGTCCAAATTCAATACAAATAAATTATTAAAATACGTATCATAAGGTTTAAATTTTCAAAACAAAAACTCTTTTCAAAAATATACTCTTTACGCTCGTTCTAGGATACTACTGATCCCATCTCTAACGAGTCATTCTTATTGGACATTACTAATCCAATCTCTGATGAATTCTTTCATATGGTTCTAATATGTCTTGTTCTCGAGCTCTATAAACCAAAGCTCTGATACCACATGTGGGGACCCAAACTTCCCCGTAAACGAAAGCCCGGATTGCTGTAAGGACAAGATGAATCAGAACACAAACAGAAGAACATTTCATTGCTTATTACAACAATTCCATCAGAATACAAGAATATACATAGTATGAATAAAAATTACACATCAGAGATTAAAATACGTTACATAGCAGCGGAAAAATAATACAAAACACAACTGAAATAGATACACGGATACAGAGCTTTCTGAATATCCCTTCAGCTATAAACCAGGATCCTATAAGAATAAATCTTTAAAAACCCAACTACTAGCTGCCATATGGAAAATAGGAGCACCTAGAGTTTAGGTTAAAACAATAAACTCCAGGTCAGTCATGTAACTGGTGTGAGAACTAAAACAGTTATTAATTTGATTTTTAAAGTTTGGTAAATCAAGGGACCACGCCGTATAACACAGAACGGGTTTCCTCCTAAGAATACCAGTGCATAAAACAAACAGCGCAATGCTAATTAAAGAAAAACAAAGCTATTATAAGACCCGGGTCTCATCACACAATGCAACGCAAGCCAGAGGATAGGGTTTTATTTTATAATAGCCAAATAATGCTTGATACGCGAAATTTAATCTTTTATTATTACTATAAATGAAGAAATCAACTTCAAATATAAATGTATCAATCATAGCCGGCATGAGTGCCCCATCCCACAATGTCGCCATATATAGGATTAAAACTAAAACCGAAATGTTGTATTAGAAATTGAATTTCCGTCCTGAGTCGAGGAAAGGGATATACTCCTCGCCGGCTTCGAGACAGTCTAGCAAATGCCTTAGGATTCCTCGCAGAGAACCCTTGGAATCGGCTGGGCCTGTCCTCCCTTACGTTTGAAGATTAGTTATTCCTGAACACACGTTTCTCGGTCCTATCAGACCTATCCATCGGCTCCGTAGAGACCGATATAACCGAGGCGCCTCGCATTCCAAAATCCACAAAGGTATAATAATCAACAATGTCAGGGCTAGTAAAACGTTGACACCACCCATAACTAGAAAGAAACGTCGTGTTCTCCCAGCGGTCGTTATCCCGTTTTTAACTCATACCAAGCTGTGAGGCTCGCGAATCAATGATATACACAAAGCTATGCTATATTAAAGCTGCGCTTTAATCATCAAACACAAGACTTTGATTTTCAACAAAAGCCTTGATCACTGCATCTCCGCATGCCACACAGGCAATTCATGCCATGCGACTGATTTCTATCTATATATAACCTCTGATCCCGTACGTCTCAAAGAAGGGTGAAGTAAGGGAATAAATTCCCCTTCACCAGGCCGATGTATATTTAATAGAAATCAATCAACACAGAATAACACCCAATGTCAGACACACAATCCATTTACAAGTTCGTTCTGGGTCTAAACGAAACCGTAGGTACCTTATTCCTCGTCCCGTATGTCCACTACAGGAGAGAGGTCCTCGCATATCCGTCGATCTCCAAGTACGTCTGGACGGTCACCACTTATTACCTCATTTGGGTGTACAGCCCAATCAAGACATCAGTAATCATCCAAACGATGTGAAGACCTCTGGTCTTCAACCACCGTCTTCATCGTCAACTTATCGTCGAATCAGTTATTCAGAATGGGTATAAACCCGACTTTTCCGAATAACTCGCATATATAATAAACGAGTGTTACACAGACACAACATACGCCTCATTCCAATTCTGAATATTCTTTTATTTAAATATTCACATCTTTAGGGATTTGTTTCCATTAATTTTATCAAAGATAAATTCTTTTAAATTTATTCTTTAATCTTCCTTTGGATATCATTCAAACCATATCAGGGTTTTCCAAACTAGTTGGGATTAGCACACCTTACCGAAGTAATCATTTGTTTAATTTCCCAATCCCAACCTATTCATCCCATGGAGCAAAACGGGTATTACCCCATAACTAGCACCACAGTGTTATCGGTAAATTTAATTACAATTTCCCGTTCAAATCTAATTAAAGATTTAACTATCGCTTGGAGCAAAACTGGTGATACTCCACTCTTGATCATTTCCCAAATTTGATAATTTAAATTATCAATTCACATTTCAATCTAATTAAAGATTCATTAAAACTCCATTTAGGTTTAATCTTCCCAAAAATCAATATTAATGATTATTTAACTTTGGAAACACAAACATGTCGCATCGGCAATCTACACCGTAATATTGATTTCTGCCGATATATAACCTCTGAGCTCATACTTCTCAGAGAAGAGTGTTAAGAAGGAGAATAAATTCTCCACCATAAACAGATATATATATTTAGCAGAGATCAACCATACAGTTCGAAATACATTGACAGACATGTAATCCTGTCATTAACTAGGTTAAGGAACTAATGTCATTTAAAACACAGTTCACGATAAACCCAAATCACATTCCATTAATTATGGAATCTTCACGGAAAAACAAATCAATATATAATCGATATCAATTTCCGTATCCGACTAATAATATAAATGGAATAACGGCAAAGACTTTTAAATTCCATATGTATTAACAGTCTTCCTCCATAGAAGTTCACTTCGATTATTATCCAATCAAATTCCATTCAATTCCAATTTAATATATTAAATTGGAAAGCCGTTACTTTGGAAAATTCGCATTAAATCTTAATAAAAAGATTTATAAATTCCAAATCATATTTCACTGTAAATCGGGTTAAAGAACGAATGTCGTTAAAAACACAGTTCCCAATAAACCCAATTCGCATTCCATTTATTATCGGGTTAAAGAACAAATCAATTCCACTTCAATTCCAATTCAATATTAATTAATTGGTATACTTCATTAAATCTATATAAAAAGAATTAATCTTTTCTCGACTGGGTTTAAGAACAGTGTTAATGAAGACACCATTCTCGACAAACCCAAATTCCATTTGATATTAAATACAAAGCTCTGAATAGAAAATATATCGGCTTATATTCAATATCAAATTCTGAAATCAACAAATATCGTATTGGAAATTTCACTTTTCCAGGTTCGTTGGAAATATATTTTCAAATAGATTCAAATATTTTTGGTTTCGCTAAAATCTGGTTCATTTTGAATCCTGTACATTCATTTGAAATTTGAAATCGAATTTTCAAATTACCATGCCATTTCCAATTCCTTTTATAATTAAAATAATTATTTATATTCTAACTTCGATTCAAATAAATATATACGTTCTAATTCTATTCAAATTATATTTCTCGTCGTTATTATTTAAAACAAATCATTTTAAATATTCAAAATTCATTAAAATTGCTGAAATAAAAATTTTAAATTGGTTCTGATTATCCGGTCCCATCACACAATGCAAACACAAACCAGAGGATAGAGTTTTACCTTATAATGGACAAACATGCTTGGTAAGTGAAATTTATCGTTTATTATTACTATAAGTGAAGAAATCAACTTTAAATATAAAAGTATCAATCATAGACGGCGTAGTACCCCATCCTACTATGTCGCCACATAGGTTTACAACTAAAACTGAAAATTCGTGTATTGAAAGTTGGGTTTTCATCTTGAGCCAAGGCAAGGGATCTTCCTCACCGATTCGAGACACTCTAGCAAATGCCTTAGGACTCGGATGCTGGCGAGCCCTGGGAACGGTAGGGCTGGTCCATGCTTACTTTAGTGGATTAATTATTCCTGAACAATACGTTTTCCGGTCCTATCGGACCTATAAACAGGTCAGTACGTCGACCCTATGAGCATATAACCCTGTATCTGAGGTGCCTCTCAATCCATCATCCACATAAGTAAAAATGTCTGGGCTCCATACCATGACACCACTTCTAGCTAGAAAGAAACGCAAATTCTCCCTACGGTCACTATCCCGTTTTTGACTCATACCGAGGTGTGAAGCTCGCGAGTTAATGCTATACACAAAGCTATGCTAATTAAAGCCGTTATTTGATCATCAACTACAAGGCCCTACTTTTCAACAAAAGCCTTAATGATTTGCATCTTAGCATGCCACATTGTCAATCCATCCCGTACCACTGATTTCCACCAACATATAACCTATAAGCTCGTACGTCTCAGATAAGGGAGTTAAGTAAGAGAATAAATTCTTCGCCACCAAACAAATATATATTTAGCAGATATCAACGAATACAGTATAAAGGAATACAATGTCAGACATACCATCCATTTGCAAGTCCGTTCTGGGTTTGAACGAAACTGGAGGCACCTTATTCCTCGTCCCATATGTCCAATGCAGGAGAGAGGTCCTCGCATATCCGATCGATCTCCAAGTACGTTTGGAGGATCGCCACGTATTACCTTGTCATGGGTGTATGGCTCAATCAAGACATCAACAATCATCCATATGATGTGAAGATCCATGGTATTCAACTACCGTCTTCATCATCGACTTTTAGTTGCCATATCAATTATTCAGAATGGGATAAACCCGATCTTTCCGAATAAATCGCGTATTTTATAATCAATAATCAAGTGCTATAAAAACACATCATATGCCTCATTCCAATTCAAAATATTCTTTTATTCAAATATTCACATCGTCAGTGAAAGGTTCCCATTAATTTTATAAAAGATAAGTTCATTTAAACTTATAGTTTAGTCTTCCATTGGGTATCATTTTCAAAAGATCTTATTTTATCTTTTCGCAATTTAAACCAAATTAAGGTTTATCAACTAGTCGGGGTTAGCGAGCCTTACGGAAGTAACCAATTATTTATTTTTTAATCCCAATTCCAACCTATTCATCCCATGGAGCAAAACTGGTAGTACCCCATATCTAAATACCCACGGTGTTACCTTTTCACGTTTAAAATCTAATCAATGATTTAACTATCTGGAGTAAAACTGGTGGTACTCCATTCTCGATCATTTCATGAATTCAATAAATTTAATTATCCCATTCTCATTTCAATCTAATTAAAGATTCATTAAAACTCTAACTTGGTTTTAATCTCAAAAATCATTACTTTATGATTATCCAACTTTAAGAAATTAATCTTATCTTCAATCTAGGTTAAAGAACCATTGTTATGAAAAAACATTGTTCATAATAAACCCAAATCAACTTCCATTAACTATGGAATCTTTAAGGAAAACAAATTAATATATAATCGATATAAATTTTCATATCAGGCTAATAATATAAATGGAATAACGAAAAAACCTTGTAAATTCCATATATAGTAATGGTCTTCCTTCACAGAAAGCTCATCTCGATTATTAGTAAATCAAACCCCACTCAATTCCAATTTAATGTATTAAATTGGTAAACTTTACTTTGGAAAATTTCCATTAAATCTGAATTAAAGGATTTATAAATTCCAAATCATATCTCATTGTTAATTGGGTTTTAATAACAAATGTTATTTTAAACATCATTCACAATGAACCCAAAATCAACTACCATTTAATTCAAATTTATATTTATAAATTGGAAAATTTCATTAATCTTAATTAAAAGATTTGTTCTTTTCTCAATGGGTTACAAGAAAAGTGTTATTGAAGACACCATTCACAACAAACCTAAAATCTAATTTGATATCAAATACAAGGCTCTTAATAAAAATAATATCGGTTTATATTCAATATCAAATTCTGAAACCAACGGATATCGTATTGGGAATAACGATATCTGTATCTTCCAAATTCCTCAACAAAATACTTATAATCACGGAATCCAATATCGGAATATTCCGAAGATTATTTCCGTTTAAATCCATTCCAATTTATGTGTTGGAAAATTCGGGTTATATTAAAACCCTATAATTTCTTTTCATTTCTTATCTCAAGTTGCAAAATAACTTATTCTGATAAAAAATAGCTTTTATCTTTACAAACATGGAATATTTCATTCAAAATCATTTTAATTCATTTTTAAGATTTTACATAATCTGTCCATGTTTTTAATAATTTTATTAAGGCCCTTACAGTGGGTTTCCAATATCGGCCACCGAACTGCATCCATAGCGACCTTTTCTTAAATTGATTTGGACATAATTTGAAATTCAACCATACCACTTTTAAATCTCTTATATTCATTGGAAAGATCTTTTCGATACGAATCCAACGGTTCCAGTTTTAGGAGAGTCTGATGGTCGGATCTCCCGTTACGTCCATTTGAAGTCAATGGTTGAAATTCGCAAACGTTCGCTGCGCGATGCGTTCTATTCAAACCATTTAAATATATATATATATTTCATGATTTCCATTCAAAACGTATTTTATAAATCGTGTATAAATTCATTTTAAAACAATTTCAACTTCTTTTCAATTTTAAATCAAAATTGTATATTCTATATCATTATAATATTAAAATGGTGATATTTTCAAAATATCAGATTTTGAAATCAAATCTTTTCGACATTCATTATAAAATGAATAAAATCTACTGGAAAATCCGTTCGAGTTAAAATGGCTAACATCTACTTAACTCGACTTCGTATATTTCAATATTTTCGTGTTCATCCAAAATCGGACATCAAAAACATATTTTGATTCTTCCACTGAATATTATTTTAAAATATTCGTTATTTCTGAATTGGAATCAGACTCAATCAAATACCATATAATTTTATTTATATGGATTCCATACATAACACGTATTCAAAAATAGTCAAAAACAACTACATTCCATTCACAACCAGAGTGCAATTTACAACTTTATAAGCATTAAATAATTAGATAATGCTTATAACAGTCTATCAATAAATCGATTGGCGTACGATTAAATCCAAGGGAGATGAGAGTTAATGTGCCGTCCCGCCCCACACCAGCCAACGTTTCCTCCGAAATGCATTTTTTTGATGTCCAACCGGCACAGGACGGTCGCCAAAGAAAGGAAAAGAAGGGAAACTTAAAGGATAATTAACAAAAAACCTGTAGAATGTCTCGCAGCACATGGAACAAAATATAATAATAACATACTTGACATAAAACAGGCAAGACAGTACATAAGCTGAAAACTAAACCATCATAGCAGCAGAAATCCAAAGTACATCTTATGATCCATAACCATCATTATTACAACTTTAAAACTGTCTCTAAAGCAAAAGAAAGCAAAAGAAGGAGATACACTAATAATGCCCAAGCAGTGACCTTCAACAACACAGGGAGAATATATATATATATATATATATATATATATATATATATATATATATATATATATATATCATACGTGGAAGCCTCCTGCTCGACTCCGAATCAGCTACTCGTGCACAACCAGCTAACCTGTCTCTAGTCTGCTCGTTTAGGAGCACACAGAGTAATAAGAAGAGACATAAAACTCTGGGTCAGACAAAAGTCTGGTATAAGCGATAAGCAGCAAAACAGAACATTAACAGGTATACTAAAACATACCTGAACCTAGACTTGAAACCAAAGAGTTAGCACAACATACCGCTCAATACTCTAAGGTGCCACTAACATAAAGTGTAAAGATACGGGGGTGGGGGTGTGCATGACGTAATGATAACAAACAATCAATCATAGCAACCATCCTCACATCACTCACTCAGTGCGTAAAGCATATGATATCCACCGCTTTGATCACCCAAATCCTTGATATGATCACTCTTCCCCATGGAGTCATGGTGACTCCACTGTACTGATCCATAGCCACTAGTCCTTGCAATATCCACTCTGCCCCATGAAGTCATAGCAACTCCACTGCACTGGCTCATAGCCATGCTACGATCACTCTGCCCCATGGAGTAATAACTACCCCACTGCACTGATACGTAGCCTAACATCCGACTCGGTGGTGAATCAAAGCTATGGACGTCGATAACCCCTTTGCACATGTCTCGCAGCATAGCCCAACTCATGAAGTTGACTCGTTGGTTCCCATCTGGATCCTGAGTGCAAACTCCCCATTTGAACTACCTTTGCATCTCGGGTTTTGGTCATCTCCGGATCGGTCTTCTTCCTTGCCCTCGGTTCGGTTCGGTTATGTGCCTCCTAGGTCGGTTCGTGGAGGCATCAGTTTGTAGCTTCCGAAGTGGTTCGGTTCGGTAGGGGCGATCCATTGGGTTCGGATCGTGCCCCAGACTTCACGGCTGCACCATCGGTTCAGATCGTGTTCACCCATCGGATCAGGTCGGAGCTTCTGATTCGGATGGTGCAAGCAGCTCATGTGGAAGGCGGTTCGAATCAGAGTATCCGGCTCGTGCAACTTGAAGAGAAGCACTTCAGCTCGTGGAGAGGTGGCCACGATCGGGTTGGGTCGTGGTGGGGAGGGGCGATCCGATCTAGGTCCTGCACATTTCCTGCAACTCTTCCAACGACTGTTTTATGCCCTACGATGGCGTTTTCAACCTTATAACCTTTCTAATCAATCACAAAGCATACCATATAGTCATAGCAACATATAGAACTGACCACAAACCAAAACAACAATTTGATAGGTTAAATCGAATCAAACATAGCCAAAACCCCGTATTCTCCCTTAATCATGTTTAAGCAAAACTAATGATAAGATAAGTAAAACTTAACCAAATTAACCAAATTTTCTAACAGAGGCCTAAAACAATATTCCGAAATTTATAAATATTTTTCCAGAATTTAATCATGTTTTAATTCGTTAATTAACACCAAGTACCCTTAATTAACCGTAATTAGTGAGGAGCTATGCAAATCACTCACCTTAGCCACAAACAAAATACCAAATCTGAAATTATCCTCTGTTAGGCGTTGATCCCAAGGCTACACAATTGCTCCAACCTAGATTTGGTGTTATTTCTCCTTAATTTGATGAAGATTAGGCTAATACTTGATTAGAAAGAGATTAGAGATGATTCTAGATGTTGGAGGCCATTGTTAGAGTTCTTAGGAGGTAAATGGTGGCTAGAAAACTGAAATGAAATGAAAACCTAACTCATTTCATCCTCCTTATAACCCTAATCCCGAAATGGGTTATAGGCCCATTCACTAATCACCTAATTCGACCCAGTTAAGCAGTTTTTCGCCTTTCAAACATTGTTTCAGCCATATCTCCCAAAGGCCGAGTCCGTTTGGCTAATGTGACCACTCTACGGAAAGATAAACCATCATCCAGATCTAATGGAGGTGGTTTCAGGTCAAAACTCCTTTCCAATCAAAAGTTGCGGCCGAAACAAGATCATGTAGGGGCAAAACGGTCATATAAAAATAGGCAAAAATCATGAACATGGGAAATGACCCAAATAGTCGTCTCCCAAAGTTACAAGAACATACGACTTCGTATGTGGAAGAAAGAAATATTCTACGATCCTCCAATGCGTAGAATGCGGGTCGTTACATTCTCCCCTTTAAGAAATTTCGTCCCCGAAATTCCTTAACCAAAAACATAGAAAGGATCCCGCATGCCTACCAGTCATATTCAACAATCAAACATGCAAAACAAACAAAACAAACCTATCCTAGCATGCAGAAAGACTAAATCGAAACTGAAATCTCACCAGGCGAAGAGTTATGGATACGTCTTCCTAATGCTCTCCTCTGTTTCCCAAGTACAGCCATTCTCATTCTCGCTCCACTGAACTTTAACTAATTTCACCGCCTTCCTTCGAATCTGCTTCGTATCGTTCCCAACAATACGAATAGGCCTACGGTTCCCAACTGCCTTGGGTTCAACCTCGACATCATCCAACTGATCAGGTGAAACAGCCATATTGGAGTCATGCACGAATTTCCTTAACTGGGAAACATGAAATACATTATGAACTCCTGCCATCTTCTCTGGTAATTCAACTTTATATGCCAAATTCCCAATTTGCTCAAGGGCTGGGAATGGACCAATGAATCTTGGTGCTAACTTGCCTCTCCTGCCAAATCCTATCACGCTCTACAACGGAGAAATCTTGACAAACACCAAGTCGCCAATGGAGAACTTTAAATCTCTTCTGCTCTTATCGACATAACTCTTCTTCCTATCTTGGGCAGCCTTCATTCGTTGTCGGATGATCTTAATCTTGTCTGAGGTTTCTCTTATCACGTCTAGTCCATGCACATACTTCTCACCAGTTTCTAACCAACATGACGGTGAGTTGCACGGTCTTCCGTACAAAGCTTCAAATGGAGCCATACCGATATTGGATTGATAACTATTATTATATGCAAACTCTACTAGATGCAAATGGTCATCCCATGATCCACCAAAATCCAATACACAGGCTCTCAAGAGGTCTTCTAATACTCGATTCACCCTCTCTGTTTGACCATCGATTTGAGGATGATACGTGGTATTGAGATGTAATTCTGATCCTAACGCCTCTTGTAAGCTCTTCCAAAATCCACTAGTGAACAACGGATCTCGGTCACTCACAATGCCTTTGGGTATTCCATTAAATCTCACTACCCACTTTACATATAGTTCCGCCAACTTAGCTGCCGTTCTATTCGACTTGACGGGTATAAATCTTGCACTCTTGGTCAATCGGTCCACAATCACCCAAAGGTTATCATGGCCCGATCTAGTCCTTGGTAACCCATCAATGAAATCCATTGAGACTTGTTCCCATTTCCATTCTGGAATTTCTAATGGTTGTAACAAGCCACTAGGCTTCTTTTGCTCAACTTTATCTAGCTGGCAATTCATGCATTTGGTTATAAACTTCCCAACGTCTCTTTTCATTCCTTCCCAGTAGTAGGTCTACTTCATGTCTCGATACATTTTGTTACCACCGGGATGTATAGTCAGTTTTAAGTGATGACATTCTCTAAGCACTTCATCTCTCAATCCATTGACATTGGGTACAACTAATCTTCCATTCATTCTAAGCCATCCATTTCGATCAAGCCCATACTTGTTCATCTCTTCATTGATTCCCATCTCTAACTTGGAGATAATTTTCAATAAGTTAGGATCGTCCCTCTGAGTGGAACCACCGCTCAATTAAAGTGGGTCTGATCGTCAAACTTGCTAACATCTCTGGATCCAATTCGCACTTTGGTCTGAAATCATACCCAGCGATGTACTCCAATTGCTTCCATTCAAGAAACATAGCCCCTAAACTGGCATGTCTCCTACTCAAGGCATCAGCTACCGCATTGCCCTTTCCTGGTGTATATGATATCGAAATCATAGGAAGCCAAGGACTCCAACCATCTTTACTGATAGAGATTTAGATCCTTCTGAGAGAAAAGATACTTTAGTGACTTATGATCAGTAAACAACTCGAACCTTTCTCCCAAGAGGTAATGTCTCCACATCTTCAATGCGAACATGATCGCGGCCAATTCCAAATCATGGGTAGGGTATCTTCTCTCATGCAGTTTCAATTGTAGACTTGCATAAGCTACAACCCTACCTCCTTGCATGAATACAACACCTAGTCTGGTACCACAGGCATCCATGTATACCGTCATCTCTTCATTCCCCTTAGGAATGACTAACACTAGTGCGCACGTTAACTTTTCATTTAGACTCTTGAATGCATTCTCGCACCTTTCATCCTAGACGAAGTTTGATTCTTCTTGGTCAACTGAATCAATAGTGCTGCTATCTTGGAGAAGTCTTGGATAAACTTACGATAATATCCAGCTAACCCCAAGAAACTTCTTATGTCTATTGCATTCTTTGGTGTAGACCAATCATGTACCGTAGCCACCTTCGCAGGGTCCACGGCAATACCATTCTCTGAAACAACATGGCCCAAGAATCTCACTTCACTCCTCCAGAAGTGACACTTAGAAAATTTCGCTTTCAATTGGTGTTTTCTCAACTCCTCCATCACTATTCTCAAATGTTCCTTGTGTTCTTCCTCTGTCCTTGAGTAGACCAAAATATCATCCACGAACACAAGAACAAACTTATTTAATTGATCCCTGAATACCCTATTCATAAGATCCACAAAATATGCTGGTGCATTGGTTAACCCGAATGGCATGATCAACCACCCATAAAATCCAGACGGCGTATGAAATGCCATTTTAGCTATACTTTCAGCTTCCACTCTAAGCTGATGAAAACCTGTCGCGGGATCTAACTGGGAGAACACTCTCGTGCTACTCAATTGATCAAACAAATCATTTATCCGCGGTAGAGGATACTTATTCTTCCTCGTCACCTTATTCAACTCGCGGTAGTCTACACACAATCGAAGGCAACCATCTGCCTTGGTAGCAAACACAACTGGTGCGCCCCATTGAGAAACACTTCTTCTGATAAATCCCTTCTTCAAAAGGTCGCTCACTTGCACCCCGAGCTCTCACTGCTCCCTTGGTGCCATGCGACGAAGTGGCATCACTATAGGTCTGGCATCTTTCACTAAATCAATACGAAACTCAATCTCTCGGTGTGGTGGAAGTCCGGTCACTTCCTCGAAGACGTTCGGATACTGGCCAGCCACGGGCACATCTGACAACTCATCATGCGGGATGTCAAGGGAATTTAGAAAACTAGCCATTACCCCATTACTAGGTAGACCACCAAACACTACCCTCTGCCCATCATCCGCTCTAACTGCCACAAAAAAGCCCTCACAGTCTACCACCACCCCGTATCTTTGGAGCCAATCGACTCCCAAAATAATGTCAAACCCAGTAAAGCCCAAAACAAAACAATCACAAACAAACATGCATCCATGACTCGATAAGACCACATTACGACAAATCATACTAAGGCTAGTTGAACCACCAATCGGGTTCATCACTGCTAAAGGTCTATCGACTATCTCGGGTTCCAATCCCAACCTATCTACCAGGTCACTAGATATGAAGGAATTGGAAGCTCTGGTATCAAACAATACTCGAACAGGAACATCATAAACAGAAAGCATACCTTGAATAACGATATTCTTTCCTTTCTCCGTCGCAGTTGGGGCATTCGACAAAGAAGGAATAGCATTAAGGGCATATGCTTTCACCTTCTTCTTCTCTTTCAAAGGTTGTGGACACTTTTCCTTTTGATGTCCAACTTGGCCACAGTTGAAGCACTTCCTATCCATTGGCTTGGCCTGACACTCTTTGGCATAGTGGCCCTTCTTACCACAGCTGAAGCACTCAACATCTTTCTTATTTTTCTTTTTCTAGCTATCCTTGGTCTGATTCTTCTTTCTCTTATTCTGATAACCATTCTTGCCTCCACCGCTTGCCTGCGGCTTTAGCTCTTCTGTAGATGCAACTTCAGTCTTCGACTTAGGGTATAGGCTCTCTAATCTCGAAGCTTTCCCCCTAATCGATTCAAATGTCTCATCGATGTGGTTAATAAGCTTCTCCCCCGAGTACTGATCCAACCCTGTTATGAACTTCTCATTCTTCTTCTCGGGAGTGTCAATAAGGGATAACCCATACTTCGATAAAGTATTAAACTCAGCAATATACTCCGAGACTGCTCTACCATTCTGCTTAAGCTCAAGAAATTTCCTAAACAACTCTGATTTCTGAGCAGCTGGGATAAACTTATCACTAAAGCGAGCCTTGAACTGATCCTAAGTAACTTGATCCTCTGGAGTAGCTTCCTTAATAGCATTTCACCAATTCATCCCCCATCCTTATAGCTGACGGGATGCTAGCTTTCTCTTCATTGCATCCTCGATACCCAAATCTTCAAAGATGCGCTCACAGCTATCCAACCAATCTTGAACATCCGGCCGACTCCGTTCCGTGGAACGGCTTCCGACCAAGGCTAGTGTAATCCTTACAAAGCTAGGCGAAATCGGCCCTAGGCGCCTGCACCGCTGCACCACCACCATTAGCAGCATTAGGAGCTGCCCTCTGAACATCTCTAAGCATCTCTCTCATGAAGTTAGTGAACATAGTCCTCATGTCAGAAGCAATCCCATTATTGGCTCCTCTACTAGCACCCCTCGTATGTCGGCTCATCATTCAATCTGTAAAGAGAAACGATTAACCATCCTCTTTGTGGTGTCAGTGCAGTGCGACTTCCTCTTTAGCTATACTAATAGTATATAAATATATAGCTTTTGAAAACCAAAATAATAACAAATACGCACTCTCATATACGTATTATCTCTCCCTGGTGTCTTTCCCTAGGTTAACCACGCAACCTGGCTCTAATACCAAGTGTGACGGCCCGCCCCGCACCAACCGACGTTTCCTCCGAAATGCGTTGTACTGATGTCCAACCGGAACGGGACGGTCGCCAAAGAAAGGAAAAGAAGGGAAACTTAAAGGAGAATTAACAAAGAACCTGTAGAATGTCTCACAGCGCATGGAACAAAATATAATAATAACATACTTGGCATAAAACAGAAGAGACGGTACATAAGCTGAAAAGTAAACCATCATAGCAGCGGAAGTCCAAAGTACAGCTTAAGATCCATAACCATCATTATTACAACTTTAAAACTGTCCCTAAAGCAAAAGAAGGAGATACGCTACTAATGCCCAAGCGGTGACCTTCAACAACACAGGGAGAATATATATATATATATATATATATATATATATATATATATATATCATACATGGAAGCCTCCTGCTCGTCTTTGAATTAGCTACTCGTGCACACCCAGCTAACATGTCTCTAGTCTGCTCATTTAGGAGCACCCAGAGTAATAAGAAGAGACATATAACTCTGGGTCAGACAAAAGTCTGGTATGAGCGATAAGAAACAAAAAAGAACAATAACAGGTATACTAAAACATACCTGAACCTGGACCTACAACCAAAGAGTTAGCACAACATACCGCTCAATACTCTAAGATGCCACTAACATAAAGTGTAACGATACGGGGGTGGGGGTGTGCATGAGATAGTGATAACAAACAATCAACCATAGCAACCATCCTCACATCTCTCACTCAGTGCGTAAAGCATACGATATCCACCGCTTTGATAACCGAAATCCTTGCTATGATCACTCTGCCCCCATGGAGTCATAGCGACTCCACTGCACTGATCCATAGACACTAGTCCTTGCTATGTCCACTCTGCCCCATGAAGTCATAGCAACTCCACTGCACTGGCTCATGGCCATGCTACGATCACTCTGCCCCATGGAGTAATAACTACCCCACTGCACTGATACGTAGCCTAACATCCGTCTCGGTGGTGAATCAAAGCTATGGACGTCGATAACCCCTTTGCACATGTCCCACAGGAAAGCCCAACTCATGAAGTTGACTCGTTGGTTCCCATTTGGATCCTGAGTGCAGACTCCCCATTTGGACTACCTTTTCATCTCGGGTTTTAGTATTCTCTGGATCGGTCTTCTTCCTTGCCCTCGGTTTGGTTCAGTTATGTGCCTCCCAGGTTGGTTTGTGGAGGCATCAGTTCGTAGCTTCCGAAGTGGTTCGGTTCGGTAGGGGTGATCCATTGGGTTCGGATCGTGCTCCAGACTTCACGGCTGCACCATCGATTCGGATCGTGTTCACCCATCGAATCAGGTCGGAGCTTCTAATTCGGATGGTGCAAGCAGCTCACGTGGAAGGAGGTCCAGATCGAAGTATCCAGCTCGTGCAACTTGAAGAGAAGCACTTCGGCTCGTGGAGAGGTGGCCACGATCGGGTCGGGTCGTGGTGGGGAGGGGCGATCCGATCCGGGTCCTGCACATTTCCTGCAACTCTTCCAACGACTGTTTTACGCCCTACGATGGCGTTTTCAACCTTCTAACCTTTCTAATCAATCACAAAGCATACCATACAGTCATAGCAACATATAGAACTGATCACAAACCAAAACAACAATTTGATAGGTTAAATCGAATCAAACATAGCCAAAACCCCATATTCTCCCTTAATCATGTTTAAGCAAAACTAATGATAAGATAAGTAAAACTTAACCAAATTAACCAAATTTTCTAACAGAGGCCTAAAATAATATTCCTTTAAAAATATTTTTCCAGAATCTAATCATGTTTTAATTCGCTAATTAACACTAATTACCCTTAATTAACCGTAATTAGTGAGGAACTATGCAAATCACTCACCTTAGCCACAAACAAAATACCGAATCTAAAATTATCCTCTGTTAGGCGTTGTTCCCAAGGCTACACAGCAGCTCCAACCTAGATTTGGTGCTATTTCTCCTTAATTTGATTAAGATTAGGCTATTATTTGATTCGAAAGAGATTGGAGATGATTCTAGATGTTGGAGTCCATTGTTAGGGTTCTTAGGAGGTAAATGGCGGCTAGAAATCTGAAATGAAATGAAAACCTAACTCATTTCAGCCTCCCTGTAACACTAATCCCAAAATGGGTTATGGGCCCATTCACTAATGTAACAACCCGTATTTCGATAACATGTTAAGACGAGAATCAAGGCAGAATTTAATTTTAAATTCTGAATCAAGTAAAACGGGCTATGCCATTGCGTTCGTCTCGGAAAAATACGCGAAATAGAGTCTGAGTTTTCGAGAATCGGAGCTCGTATGACCAAGTTATGGTCCGACGAAGTTTTCAGAAAATTCAAGTTCAAAACGAGTTCTAATTTCGAAAATTAGGGCTGGAAGGCTAGGCGGGAAAAATTCCCGCCAGGTACCCCAAGTCGACAGCCCTGTCGACTTGGGAGTCGACCTGGCTTGACCCAAGTCGACAGCCCTGTCGACTTGGGCGTCGACTTATAGTGGCCGGGCAGTTTTGCCTGGTCCACCTGTTTTCTGTTTTGGCTAGGTTTTTGGGCCTGGTTCGAAATCTGATGGTTCAGGTTGATCCTAGGGTTAATCTAAGGGTCCTAACTAATCCTAATCTCTATAAATAAGCCCCTAACCTACCCCTAAATCCTCATTATTCATTCATGCAACTAAACTATGGCAAAATCATTCCTCTCATGGCCTCCACTCTCTTCATAAAATTCCTAAATAAATTTCTATGAGAGATTTTCCATGCATACAAGTGTTTTCAAGCTTGTATGAGCATCATTAGCTTGCATTCAAGTCAAGTTTCCATATTTACATCATAAAGCAAGGGTTTTTATTGATTTGGAGCTTTCATATTGGGTTTATTTGATTGCATTAGAGCTTCGTCTCAATCTTTGTTTTGCATTTCGATTTGTGCCTTCATAGCAATGTAAGCCCTTTCCCTACTCTTAGATATTAACTATGAAGTTAAATATTCATGTTGCAAGTTTGGGTTTGATCATTAAGTATGATACATGCTATCATGTCATGCAAGTTTATGAAGTCATTATCTTGATCTTGTGGGCTAAAAGCTACAACCTTTATGTTGAAATGTTGCATTATGCAACATGAGAACCCTCATAACCTTTATGTCAACTTGCATATGAAGTCATAACCCTTATATGATGATATATGCGAGTTACTAGTCATCATTCCATGTCTTTTGTCACCATGATTCGCTTATGTGCTAAGTTTGGGTTTATGCATGTTTTTGAGGCTTAAGAATGTAACATGCAAGTTAATGAACACATTTGTGCCTCATTTGCCACCATGATTAACTTGTGGCTTAATATCCATTTTTGTCATGCCTTTGCCAAGTCTCTTCTTTTAATCCATTACGTTGTTGCGAACGTATATGCGAGTTTAAAAGCGTTGGGTTATGTTATGGGTAATTTCTAATGACATGAAAATATAACTTGAAAACATGACTTGAAATATAACATGGAAGTTGACATGTGAGTATGTTTGAAAATATGAAATTGGGAATTTACCTATTAAGTTAGGTCTACCCATACTATGGAATTGGGAATTTACCTATTGAGTTAGGTCTACCCATATTCTTAAAAACTTGAATATGAACATGACACTAGACTAAACATGAAAGTGACCAACTCGAGGTTGGATTGAGTTTGCAACGTAAAACTACCCGGAACCGACCGACCTAACTAGTAGTTGCAAACAATAGGACCCAATGTGAGAAGTTGGTCATGTTGTGCTTGAACCCGAGGTTAGACCAAGTTGTGGTGTAAAGCTACCCGGAACCGACCGGCTTAACTAGTAACCACAACGAAGTCTAATGTGAGAGGTTGAGGTGCATTAAGTAATTAATGCCACATGATAGGGTTAAGTTAATTTGATTAATGACTCTTAACCAAATATGACATGGACAAATGGGTTAAGTAATTTGATTAGGCTAACGATACTTAACAAAACATGACAAGGTTGGGTAGGTTAAGTAACTTGATTTGCCTAATGACACTTAACCATTTTTTATACGACTAGTGGACATGGTTAAGTTAACCAACACTTAACCAAACCAACACGTGAATTTGATACGGTTAATTAAGCTTTTCTAATTACACTTAACCGTATAATACAGTTAGGGGATGTGGTTAAGTTAACCTAGATTTAACCCATCCAATTCGGTGATTTTGAAGTGGTTAAGTTAACCAACACTTAACCAATCTAACTCGGTAATTTTGAAGTGATTAAGTAACCTATACTTAAACACTCCAACTCGGTTATTTGATAAGGTTAAGTTAACCAATACTTAACCAATCTAACGTGATAACATGATAAGGCTAAGTCACGAATCGTTTGAATACACTTGACCAATTTGACTCAGTAATTTGATAGGGTCAAGTTAATACATACTTAACCAACTTGAGCATGGTTTGTAGGGTTAAGTCTTGGACTTGGATACTTATCCAATTTTGACATGATTTGTAGACGGATTAAGTCATGAACTTAAGTGACACTTAATCCATTATATAAACCCTAGTTCAGAGAATTAGGTGGATAACCGTAATTAACAAGAATAACGGGAATAAGCTAAGTGGTAAACCTTAGTTGGAGAATAGCTAAGTAATAATTCTTAGTCAAGGAATTTTGGACCAGTTCATAGATTGGATGAGTAACCCGTTACGGTAGGTCATCGTTTAAGCACACGAGTAGGAGCAAGTTATCTGATTTAGATAAAGGCTCCAGCGAACTGGGTAACGAAGCAGCGGCTTCGGGGAACGTGAGGATATTCTTGGTATCCCTCTGTGAGCTGCCAGGTGATCGCACTAGGCTCATGAGAGGTTAAGGTCTGCGTTAGAAGAACCAAGAGTATGCCTTGGTTGCTATACGAGCGACCTAAAGACGGGGATGGATAGGGGATAGTCGACGATACACGGTCGTGCCCTAGATAGCATTTTCTCAGGCTACCTACCATCTTTGGTCAAGCGTGTATGTACGGAAAGGCAGAGAACACCCAAAATACCATAATTGCTATCTAATTATGGTTGCGGTAAGGCTAGGATGTGGGTTGGCCAGTAGTGTGTTCTCATATAGGATATATCCTGTCTTGTCTTTCACTAGTTGAGGGAGTGGTCTCGTGGGACCATAGCCACGTATAGGAAAAACAGACCTTAGCATCTGCATCGGCAGATAAATCGAAAGCTCCCAACCGAGTCCTGTATTTCTTGATCTGCCCTGTGACAGGACTCGGATGGCACGATGTGATACATGTGCATACAGTCATGAAAAAACGATTCACGATGAATGCGTGGGAAAAAGGGCGCGGTTGACGGTTAGCGTAATTCCTAGTGGCCCTGGGTGGTTGAACCAAAACCGAAATACGAAAACTTGCAATAGGTAAGCATAATCATTAGTGGTCCTAGGTGGCATAAGTCCTAGTTGCACAAACGATGAGTCATGTTGGGAAAGCCTAGCTAGGTCTAGGGTAACAGTCCAAACGAGCTTAAGGATCATGGAATTACATTGGAGTAGTATAGAACCTCATGGGAAAGCCCGTACGGTCTACGGCAAGGAACTGAACATTTACATGGAAAGAAACATACGAGTTGAGTAACCTATAAATGCAATATATTAGGTTGACATGAACCATTACACGACTTTTGAGTAAGGGTCATTCGTGGTTAACACATGATACGGTGGGGATACTAGTATGGTAGGTGCAGAGCTAAAATACAGGATAGATACCATGGGACGTTATACGTGATAGGTATCTCGGGGATATTATACTTGATAGGAACCTGAAGATGGGATACCTTGTTTTACCTTGACATCGTAATTTATCATGACACCTTAGTTTATCTGAGTTCAGTAGTTCATCCTGTTATTTTGATTTAGCTTATCTATCTTGTCATCATGCTTATGTTCATCTCAGTTTCTCATGTCAGTTAACTTTACTAGTTTTTATGCTGATAGTAGATAGGGCTTACTCAGTCTTTTTGACTGACCCGTTTTGTTTCGCTTCTTGTCTTCCGTTCCCCCCCAGGTTACAGGGAGGAAATACTGTTGTTTAATTCGGACTTCTTCTGCTTGAAGGTCATCATGGATGGCTTGGACTTTTCTTGGCTATGGCTACTTTACTGTTTTACTTAGGGAATAATTTTCGAAAATATCTTTATGCTTCTTTACTATTGCAAGACAGGTTTTGATGTACTCTGATGTAAAAGGCTTTAGACCTTATTTATTCATGTTATGAAAGTTTGATTTTACTTCCGCTATTTTATATGTTCTGTCTTGTGATATTTTTGTGCATGTTTACCAATAATGCCCCTCTAAAGCTAGTGCATTCCCTTGCGAGTGACCCTAGCGGAGGCGGGGTGTTACACGTGGTATCAGAGCAGAAGGTTACCAGACGGGGCAAAAGTTTTTAAAGACCTTCTGAAAACTATTTGAAAATCGTTTACAAAGAAGCATTTTTCAAGAAAATTTTCTTTTAAAAGAAAAAGGCTATTCCCCAAAGGCCATTAGCACTATCCTTGTTTCCTTAATTGAATCTCTTTTCCTTTCTTTCCTCCATCTGTAGTCACAGTGGTTTTAACTGCGACTAGTCTTTTCTATCTACGAAAGTGCTTTCCATACGATGGATGTAACGACCCGTGTTTTTCGACCATTTGAATATGAATATTGAAATTAGTTTTAAATATTATGTTGGGAATATTAATGGAATTTAATATTTAATTCGTTATTAAAAAAACGAAGTTGAACGTTATAATTTATATATAATATAATTCGAGCTTGGAAATGGCGTGCAGTTCGTAATATTTGGTTTTGAACTTCAACTGAGAATACAGAATTCGATTTAAGTCGGATTTCTGTAAAACAAGACACGTTGGGACCGTATTGACGATAATTTTCATATGAAAGAGAAAAATCTAGATTTCGTGTTATAGTTTGATAGTTATGGCCAAATCAAATTTTGAAATAGTCGCTATGGAAAATCGTTATTTAATTATGGGCCTTTAAAATAGCCGTTTTGCAAACGGACTCAGATTTCGACGAAACCAGTTTCATTAGAACCGCATCGCTAAATTATTGTACGGTGGTGAATTGCGTGGAAAACCGATGTCGTATATGGCCACAGTAGCCGTAAACGCCCGTTCAAATTCTATAGCGTGTAATTCAATTAACAGAGGGATATTTAAGTGTAACTTGAGCAGACGATCGAATTAGGCCACGAAACCAGTCCCGTTGAGTTCGTATCGTCGATTAGAGTCGGGATAGGTATATAGTTTGTTATTTTTGGAGACCGAGAAATTTGGCGTTAAAAAGGGTAGGGCGGTTCGGGGTAAAAACAGCCTATCAAGCAAACAGTCTCAGAATGCGACGAAACTAGTGCCGTTGGGTTCGTATCGAAAAGTTATTGCAGGATATCGCAGTTTCAAGTTGATTTGATTTATCTGGTGATCGTAAAAAAATTAAACGCATGTGTATTTCTGGTTTTATAAAGGAAATTTTTTCATACGACCTCGGATTTCGACGAAACTTGTCACATTGGATCCGAAATATCTTTTTACATCAAGAATAGCCTTTTTATCAGAAAACAGAAATTTTATATAGTGGTTTTTAACATGATTTCTCATGACGGAGTCTCACACATTAAAATATTATTAAACCATCCCATTTTCACTTTTTGCTTTTTCTTTTGCTTGCCTTGCGAACGCTACTTTTAGTTTGGTTCTTGCGTCTAGACCATATCCTTGCATCCCAAACAAGCACCGTACATGCACATCGCATACACAGTTACCCAATATTTTTATGAACCAATGGAATGCTACCGTGCCGACCACGTTGGGAAACATTCACTGTTGAATACAGCTACCTAAATAAATTATGTAAACCTATATGTCCTATTACTTGACGGCCACGCTCTTTATTCTATAAAATACCATCGCTGTACCCACACTTCCCTCAAACAAAGTAAAAATGGTGACCTACCAGATAGTGAAACCAAAACAAAACCCTTCTTCAAATGAAACCAAACTCAAGCATATAACAAATAAAAACGCAGGCTCTCCTCAACCTCACTTGTTTCCGCGAGCAACTACCCGACGTGGAGCACAGCATGGCTCGAGCTGGAGATGAGTGTGTCAAATTGTCGGACGCGGGAAAAGGAGTGGAGTTGGGTGGTTTAATGGGGCGGACTGACATTGAAAAGGGAGAGCGCAATAACGAGAAAGAAAAGAAAAGTGCATATATATATATAATACCGTGGATGGGAGGCAGTATTTCAGTGGGCATCACAAGCTGCATGGATGAACGTCAGGTGGGAAAATGGGAGCCTGGGCTTCGGCCTTCCTCTCGAAGAAAAAAAAATATAAAAAAAAAAAGAAAAAAAAGAAAAGGAAAGAAACCGAAGCTGTTGGGAAGAACGGATGGAAGGGGATAGCGAAAACCGAAACGTGGGAGAAGAAGAAAAACGGTGGGAGTGGGTTCGGCATCTAACACGAGGAAGATGGGATTTCTGAAGGAATTAAAGGGAGCAGGTGAGAAAATATAAAACAAATGATCCTAATTACTTTATTTAAGCCTAATGAAGTTTTTAATAACGCCCTGATCTAAGTAAGTAAAGTGGCATAAGCAAGTGGATATGGCGAAGGGAGCAGTAGTCGATATTGGGATAGGGAGGGACTCACGCGGTTTCAAACATAGCAGATTCGACAAAGACCCGAGATGTTGGAAGCATAACAACAAGCGTAACACTTTGAAGTCAGTTTGATCAGAGTTGAACGCAGCTGAAAGATTGATAAACAAACCGTTTTGTCATCGAATGGAAATCAAGAAATCAGGTGAGTTAAACTCACTTAGTTACCCTTTTTATATTTTATATAAATTGGGTATTTTTATTTTGTGTGCTCTGTTTGCTGATGGTTAGTTATACAGTTGTTTGTTGATTAAACTGATGAAATTAAACTGTGTTTAATTTCAGTGAAATACCAATTCGTTATTTTTGACGATTGGTTCCAATAAAGGTGACTCACCTTGGTTGGTCATGTTTATTTATAAACATGTTTAAATGGTTGAATTGTTTGAATTGCTTATGGTTGATGTTAAATGGTCGTTATTTAATTTATCAGTTAAACAAAACTGAACCGTCTGATTTGAGATAACCATTTGAATACAGGGAAGAACAGGTTGGAGGGACCCAACCAGATCCCTCAAAATGTATTATTTATTTTCATATGATCATATATGAACTGATCTGTTTGTGTGATTGATTTGATGGTTGATTATTGACTGGATATTCAACATCTGTTTGGTTTAAACCAGTGGGCGGTGTTGGTTAAGTGTTTGGCAGAGTATGGCCTTTAAAACCAATCGAGTTATAGATATTGATTCACCGACAGGTGAATCGATAGAGTTGAGGTTATAAAAATTTATTTTATAACCAGAGTTAGATTTGAATTATATTATTTGAATAAAAGTTATTTAAGAGAAATAAATAAATATTTTATTTGTTTAAGACTTTGATTTGTTATGAAGTTATTTTGTAAAGCAAATGCTGATGTTAATCAGATTTACCAGTGGAAGAAATGAATTAAATGGTTAAACCTTGAAAATTTGTTTTGTAAAGAAACAAATAATTAGAATCTATTTAAATTAATCATATTTTTGATTAATTTAAAGCGAGGGGTTTTTGAAATCGGTTAATGAGATAATCAAGTTTTTGAGTTAATTAAATCGACCGTTTGGAATTAGAATTGTTTATCAAGTTAATGTGTTTTGACTAAAATAGTTAAATGAATATTGTTTGATTTTAAATAAGGATTTAAAAAGGGATTTAATATTTAATTTAGTTAATAAAGGGATTAACTACTAAAGTAGTTAATGTTTGATAAATTTAGGAATATATTTGTAAATGGGAATTCATTTAAAAAGGTTACCGAATGTGAGATGCAAGCCAATTGAATGGTGAAAGGAAATAAACGTACTCAATTATATGAATTAAGTGAAAGGAGATTACGATAAAAAGGGTTTATTATAAACCAGAGGTTTTAAGTGAAATTTAAAGTGTTAAGACGTTAATTTTACATTAACGTTATTTGAAAACGAGATCTAGTAAAAAGGAGAATTTTAAATGAAATTTCAAAATGGGAAATTGAATATAGTTATTCGGGATAGAATTAGCCAAACATAATTATTCGGCTAAGTTGCCATTTCGTACGACTGCTAGCGTAATTCGCAGGGCTGCAGATAGCCTACGGCGGTCGGATGTTTCCTGAGGGAATCAGGCGTAACCATTGTGATCGCTGTGATCTAGAGTCAAGCGAATGGGGTTAAGACGAATGTTAATTAATCAATTAGAGTTATTCAAATATCGTATTTTCAATATTAAAGAGTTAGAAGTTCTATTTAACAAAAGTAAATCAGTTTGATTTAAAGGCCAAGTGATGCTGAATACTGGACCAGTGAACTCATTGGAGTGTCATGATTGAAACACTGTTTATTTTGATAGTTAAAACACCGACTATCAAATATGTCCAATACGATTGTTGGTATGGAAAGACCGGGATCGAATTTATATTCGAAAACCATTCCAACCAACAAATACGTGAAGAGATCAGAAGATGATCGAGATGGTGCTGTGAAGACCGTGGATTTTCATAAACGGAAGAACCACTAATGTTCTCTGCCTGGCAAGCGGAGATAAGCTGTGATTCTGTCGAGGTTGGAATCAACGGGTTGCAAGGACTACTCGCTACTGATCCATGGGGTGATTCCTATATGGATGCGGTAGGAGAATGCCTTCGGTTCATCCTGTTCCTGGATGACGTATATGGACGAATGTCTGACAGAGTATTTCCGAAGGATCACGTACGTTGATTTCTTCAAACGTACTGTAGTTGTTGGCGGAGAATTGCCAAACTCTTAGCTTCCAGCTAAAGTATTTTTGTGGATATCAATTAGTGATATCTGATGGATTTGACGATGTGGCATTCGAAGTAAATGGTGACCAGATGTTCAAAGATAAGTTCTGACCTCAAGCCTCATCAACCGGGAAATGACAAAAATCGGGCAGGCAGCATGGCTATGTGGGTCGCTCCCATTAGGGTGTATAATCACCTATCTAGAGGAAATCCTATTTGCTTCTTTAATCTATGTTTCGATGCTGTCCCTTTTCGGGAGACGGTTGCTGATCCCAACCGTCGGTGATATACATTCGATACTCTCAAGCGAAATGAGGGGTCGGTCATGTGAGGGCCGGGTTGCAAGAAGTTCTTGTTGAACCCAGTGTATTCGTCTCTAGAGATACACTATCGGAAGGTGGACCCATACCTTGTCAAGTTGGAATCCAATATCCAATAAGCGCCTGCGGTTTTGATTATATACTATATATGTGGAGTGTGAGATGCAATCGTTCCACTAAATTGATATTTACTTGTATTTAGACATTATTATAATATCATAACAAGATATTGGTTTCAAAACTGTTTTGGGTTATCGTAAGGTAAAAACCGTCCGTGTTTATGTGTGGATTTGGTCTTACGATTATCCTTTTCTTTTGAAAAGGTTTTGAACTTTAAAATCATGATTGGATGATTTAACTTTATACTGTGCGAGTTTATCTCACTCTGGTTCACCAGACTGATCCGGTGTTTTGTAAATGCTCGGGTTAGGCCGGGTTGTACAGGTTCAGGTTATCGACCGCTATGAAGAGACGAGCTGGAAGAGTCCAGTCGTATGATATTACTACTATTCCGCTGTGTGTTGTATATGGGAACAGGCTATTACAACTGTCCCATGGTATGATGTACTCTGATACTGTAAGTATTTTAAAGCTTTCAATAAAGATTATTTCTGTATTATATTTTGTTCTGCTGCGATGTGAGACTCTGTGTTGTGTTGTTTCTTCTTCTTCTATTCTAATACTTCTTTCTTTCTTATCTCACCCTCTAACTTCTTTCTATTAATGATCTGGAATGTTCGATGTCTGAATGGTCAACACGGTAGTTTGATGTTGATTTTCGGAGTCGAAAATCCCGGTTCGTTACAGTGGTATCAGAGCTGTTGGTTAAGTAATTACCTTGGCTCTGTGGTGTAACTCAGTAGAGATGGGGTTAGTAATACCCTAGATTGAGTTTGAGTGTATATATATGAGTGCGTATTTGTAAATTGATATAAAAACTATTTATATTGTATTGATTGGTTTGTCGAGTAGTTTATGAATTCTGGTCGATACAGTAATGCAAACTGTGTCGATAAGTGTTTCTAAACTCTTGAACAGAATAATTCGACACAGTATGTTTTTGAAAGAGGGTAAATGAAATGATTTACCCAAATTATATTTTGATATAAAGAAAATATATATATTTGAAGTATTATAGTACATTGGATGTGTTGGTTGATTATAATTGAAATGATTATATAAATAACCAATTAGAATTCGTATAATATAAAATCAGATTTATTAAATCTGAAATTAAAATCAGAATTGGAATTAAAATTCCCAAAAGTGGGAAAGGTATTTACAAATGAACTTAGATTGAATATATGAGAATTTTAAAATCCTGGGAGATTTTAAATTGTTTACAAGCATCGTGAATTTTATTTTGAAATAGATTTCAAAATGAAAGTGGTTAAATATGATTCTGAAAAGTTATATAGTATTGAACTCACTTTGATCGCTGGGGAATAACTCTGAGGATGCTGGCCACATCATCAGTGTTCATTTTCGAGTTCTAAGTGACGGATTACTACCAAAAATCTTGTTTTGAATTGCTTTGAGAAAAACAAGTTGTTTTGAATCCTGAAAAGGAATATTTGATTTTTGAAAGAGATGAACTGTTTAAAAACTCCCAGGGAAACTGTTTGAAAGACAAAATTAAATAGAAATTTGGCAAAAGCAAACATGAATTGAATTGAAACCAATTAAATGAAAATAGAATCGAGATATAATATATCAGGTGGAATCAGAGACAGGAATCTGAAATGGTGTGGACTGGTAAGTTAAGAGTTGGAATGGATAACGGATGGAAATTGAGTTAAGAATGAGATTTGGCTTGGACGTGTGAAGGATTTGGTTTTGAGGATAAAATTGGAATTTTGTTTGGGGAATGCAGTTGTATATGCTGACAGAGTAGCAGACGGAGGGATATAATGATATGCCCGACAAAAAGGTACACGTTTACTTTATATGGGATTGGTGATTTATCAGCCTATTGGCAAGCCGCTTGGCTGTTTTATTTTCCTTTGGATTGGAGAAAGCCTAGAAAGGCGAGTTGTAGTTGTACCGATTGAGCTGTACAGAGGAGGTGCTGGCAAAAAAATTTCTGAAATTTAAGGTGTTAGAAAATTTTCAATATTTTTGAAAATATATATTAATTGTATTGAATTGATTTTGATTTAAAATAAATTGAATTTGGAAGTTAATGAATTTATAACGTTCTTTCTTACCTTAGCAATTTCGAGGGCGAAATTATTTTAAGGGGGGAAGAATGTAACGACCCGTGTTTTTCGACCATTTGAATATGAATATTGAAATTAGTTTTAAATATTATGTTGGGAATATTAATGGAATTTAATATTTAATATTTAATTCGTTATTAAAAAAACGAAGTTGAACGTTATAATTTATATATAATATAATTCGAGCTTGGAAATGGCGTGCAGTTCGTAATATTTGGTTTTGAACTTCAACTGAGAATACAGAATTCGATTTAAGTCGGATTTCTGTAAAACAAGACACGTTGGGACTGTATTGACGATAATTTTCATATGAAAGAGAAAAATCTAGATTTCGTGTTATAGTTTGATAGTTATGGCCAAATCAAATTTTGAAATAGTCGCTATGGAAAATCGTTATTTAATTATGGGCCTTTAAAATAGCCGTTTTGCAAACGGACTCAGATTTCGACGAAACCAGTTTCATTAGAACCGTATCGCTAAATTATTGTACGGTGGTGAATTGCGTGGAAAACCGATGTCGTATATGGCCACAGTAGCCGTAAACGCCCGTTCAAATTCTATAGCGTGTAATTCAATTAACAGAGGGATATTTAAGTGTAACTTGAGCAGACGATCGAATTAGGCCACGAAACCAGTCCCGTTGAGTTCGTATCGTCGATTAGAGTCGGGATAGGTATATAGTTTGTTATTTTTGGAGACCGAGAAATTTGGCGTTAAAAAGGGTAGGGCGGTTCGGGGTAAAAACAGCCTATCAGGCAAACAGTCTCAGAATGCGACGAAACTAGTGCCGTTGGGTTCGTATCGAAAAGTTATTGCAGGATATCGCAGTTTCAAGTTGATTTGATTTATCTGGTGATCGTAAAAAAATTAAACGCATGTGTATTTCTGGTTTTATAAAGGAAATTTTTTCATACGACCTCGGATTTCGACGAAACTTGTCACATTGGATCCGAAATATCTTTTTACATCAAGAATAGCCTTTTTATCAGAAAACAGAAATTTTATATAGTGGTTTTTAACATGATTTCTCATGACGGAGTCTCACACATTAAAATATTATTAAACCATCCCATTTTCACTTTTTGCTTTTTCTTTTGCTTGCCTTGCGAACGCTACTTTTAGTTTGGTTCTTGCGTCTAGACCATATCCTTGCATCCCAAACAAGCACCGTACATGCACATCGCATACACAGTTACCCAATATTTTTATGAACCAATGGAATGCTACCGTGTCGACCACGTTGGGAAACATTCACTGTTGAATACAGCTACCTAAATAAATTATGTAAACCTATATGTCCTATTACTTGACGGCCACGCTCTTTATTCTATAAAATACCATCGCTGTACCCACACTTCCCTCAAACAAAGTAAAAATGGCGACCTACCAGATAGTGAAACCAAAACAAAACCCTTCTTCAAATGAAACCAAACTCAAGCATATAACAAATAAAAACGCAGGCTCTCCTCAACCTCACTTGTTTCCGCGAGCAACTACCCGACGTGGAGCACAGCATGGCTCGAGCTGGAGATGAGTGTGTCAAACTGTCGGACGCGGGAAAAGGAGTGGAGTTGGGTGGTTTAATGGGGCGGACTGACATTGAAAAGGGAGAGCGCAATAACGAGAAAGAAAAGAAAAGTGCATATATATAATACCGTGGATGGGAGGCAGTATTTCAGTGGGCATCACAAGCTGCATGTATGAACGTCAGGTGGGAAAATGGGAGCCTAGGCTTCGGCCTTCCTCTCGAAGAAAAAAAATATAAAAAAAAAAGAAAAAAAAGAAAAGGAAAGAAACCGAAGCTGTTGGGAAGAACGGATGGAAGGGGATAGCGAAAACCGAAACGTGGGAGAAGAAGAAAAACGGTGGGAGTGGGTTCGGCATCTAACACGAGGAAGATGGGATTTCTGAAGGAATTAAAGGGAGCAGGTGAGAAAATATAAAACAAATGATCCTAATTACTTTATTTAAGCCTAATGAAGTTTTTAATAACGCCCTGATCTAAGTAAGTAAAGTGGCATAAGCAAGTGGATATGGCGAAGGGAGCAGCAGTCGATATTGGGATAGGGAGGGAGTCACGCGGTTTCAAACACAGCAGATTCAACAAAGACCCGAGATGTTGGAAGCATAACAACAAGCGTAACACTTTGAAGTCAGTTTGATCAGAGTTGAACGCAGCTGAAAGATTGATAAACAAACCGTTTTGTCATCGAATGGAAATCAAGAAATCAGGTGAGTTAAACTCACTCAGTTACCCTTTTTATATTTTATATAAATTGGGTATTTTTATTTTGTGTGCTCTGTTTGCTGATGGTTACCTATTTGCTAGTTATACAGTTGTTTGTTGATTAAACTGATGAAATTAAACTGTGTTTAATTTCAGTGAAATACCAATTCGTTATTTTTAACGATTGGTTCCAATAAAGGTGACTCACCTTGGTTGGTCATGTTTATTTATAAACATGTTTAAATGGTTGAATTGTTTGAATTGCTTATGGTTGATGTTAAATGGTTGTTATTTAATTTATCAGTTAAACAAAACTGAACCGTATGATTTGAGATAACCATTTGAATACAGGGAAGAACAGGTTGGAGGGACCCAACCAGATCCCTCAAAATGTATTATTTATTTTCATATGATCATATATGAACTGATCTGTTTGTGTTATTGATTTGATGGTTGATTATTGACTGGATATTCAACATCTGTTTGGTTTAAACCAGTGGGCGGTGTTGGTTAAGTGTTTGGCAGAGTATGGCCTTTAAAACCAATCGAGTTATAGATATTGATTCACCGACAGGTGAATCGATAGAGTTGAGGTTATAAAAATTTATTTTATAACCAGAGTTAGATTTGAATTATATTATTTGAATAAAAGTTATTTAAGAGAAATAAATAAATATTTTATTTGTTTAAGACTTTGATTTGTTATGAAGTTATTTTGCAAAGCAAATGCTGATGTTAATCAGATTTACCAGTGGAAGAAATGAATTAAATGGTTAAACCTTGAAAATTTGTTTTGTAAAGAAACAAATAATTAGAATCTATTTAAATTAATCATATTTTTGATTAATTTAAAGCGAGGGTTTTTGAAATCGGTTAATGAGATAATCAAGTTTTTGAGTTAATTAAATCGACCGTTTGGAATTAGAATTGTTTATCAAGTTAACGTGTTTTGACTAAAATAGTTAAATGAATATTGTTTGAATTTAAATAAGGATTTAAAAAGGGATTTAATATTTAATTTAGTTAATAAAGGGATTAACTACTAAAGTAGTTAATGTTTGATAAATTTAGGAATATATTTGTAAATGGGAATTCATTTAAAAAGGTTACCGAATGTGAGATGCTAGCCAATTGAATGGTGAAAGGAAATAAACGTACTCAATTATATGAATTAAGTGAAAGGAGATTACGATAAAAAGGGTTTATTATAAACCAGAGGTTTTAAGTGAAATTTAAAGTGTTAAGACGTTAATTTTACATTAACGTTATTTGAAAACGAGATCTAGTAAAAAGGAGAATTTTAAATGAAATTTCAAAATGGGAAATTGAATATAGTTATTCGGGATAGAATTAGCCAAACATAATTATTCGGCTAAGTTGCCATTTCGTACGACTGCTAGCGTAATTCGCAGGGCTGCAGATAGCCTACGGCGGTCGGATGTTTCCTGAGGGAATCAGGCGTAACCATTGTGATCGCTGTGATCTAGAGTCAAGCGAATGGGGTTAAGACGAATGTTAATTAATCAATTAGAGTTATTCAAATATCGTATTTTCAATATTAAAGAGTTAGAAGTTCTATTTAACAAAAGTAAATCAGTTTGATTTAAAGGCCAAGTGATGCTGAATACTGGACCAGTGAACTCATTGGAGTGTCATGATTGAAACACTGTTTATTTTGATAGTTAAAACACCGACTATCAAATATGTCCAATACGATTGTTGGTATGGAAAGACCGGGATCGAATTTATATTCGAAAACCATTACAACCAACAAATACGTGAAGAGATCAGAAGATGATCGAGATGGTGCTGTGAAGACCGTGGATTTTCATAAACGGAAGAACCACTAATGTTCTCTGCCTGGCAAGCGGAGATAAGCTGTGATTCTGTCGAGGTTGGAATCAACGGGTTGCAAGGACTACTCGCTACTGATCCATGGGGTGATTCCTATATGGATGCGGTAGGAGAATGCCTTCGGTTCATCCTGTTCCTGGATGACGTATATGGACGAATGTCTGACAGAGTATTTCCGAAGGATCACGTACGTTGATTTCTTCAAACGTACTGTAGTTGTTGGCGGAGAATTGCCAAACTCTTAGCTTCCAGCTAGAGTATTTTTGTGGATATCAATTAGTGATATCTGATGGATTTGACGATGTGGCATTCGAAGTAAATGGTGACCAGATGTTCAAAGATAAGTTCTGACCTCAAGCCTCATCAACCGGGAAATGACAAAAATCGGGCAGGCAGCATGGCTATGTGGGTCGCTCCCATTAGGGTGTATAATCACCTATCTAGAGGAAATCCTATTTGCTTCTTTAATCTATGTTTCGATGCTGTCCCTTTTCGGGAGACGGTTGCTGATCCCAACCGTCGGTGATATACATTCGATACTCTCAAGCGAAATGAGGGGTCGGTCATGTGAGGGCCGGGTTGCAAGAAGTTCTTGTTGAACCCAGTGTATTCGTCTCTAGAGATACACTATCGGAAGGTGGACCCATACCTTGTCAAGTTGGAATCCAATATCCAATAAGCGCCTGCGGTTTTGATTATATACTATATATGTGGAGTGTGAGATGCAAGCGTTCCACTAAATTGATATTTACTTGTATTTAGACATTATTATAATATCAGAACAAGATATTGGTTTCAAAACTGTTTTGGGTTATCGTAAGGTAAAAACCATCCGTGTTTATGTGTGGATTTGGTCTTACGATTATCCTTTTCTTTTGAAAAGGTTTTGAACTTTAAAATCATGATTGGATGATTTAACTTTATACTATGCGAGTTTATCTCACTCTGGTTCACCAGACTGATTCGGTGTTTTGTAAATGCTCGGGTTAGGCCGGGTTGTACAGGTTCAGGTTATCGACCGCTATGAAGAGACGAGCTGGAAGAGTCCAGACGTATGATATTACTACTATTCCGCTGTGTGTTGTATATGGGAACAGGCTATTATAACTGTCCCATGGTATGATGTACTCTGATACTGTAAGTATTTTAAAGCTTTCAATAAAATTATTTCTGTATTATATTTTGTTCCGCTGCGATGTGAGACTCTGTGTTGTGTTGTTTCTTCTTCTTCTATTCTAATACTTCTTTCTTTCTTATCTCACCCTCTAACTTCTTTCTATTAATGATCTGGAATGTTCGATGTCTGAATGGTCAACACGGTAGTTTGATGTTGATTTTCGGAGTCGAAAATCCCGGTTCGTTACAGAGGTGGTTCTCGAGAGAACAGTGGCCGCGTTATAAGAAAGGATAGTGAGAAAGAGGATAAAGGATACGAGCTTAAGGATGAGCAACTTGTTGGTATGGCTTAGTCCTCAAAGGAGGGAGAAAGATGAACAATGAAACCCATGACGAGAGAGTACCTTTGGCATGGTAAAACGGGGCGGATAGTTAAGTATTATGGGACAAGGACAAGACCATCGGGAGGGCAATAGTTTGCTCTCATTTCTAGGGTACCTCGGAAGGAGGGTAACGATCTTGTGAAAGGTTTAGCTTTTCTTCTCTATCATCTCGTTAGGACTTCGTTTTTCGTATCATTTAAGTCTGCTTCGATAGTTGAGTCTCTGCACCTTAAGTACTAGCGTAATAGAGAATCCCATTTTTGTCTCAAAGTCCTATTGGAGAATCAGTCCATTTATACATGACTTGTTTGGATTTGAGAATGTCTATGCCAAGAGTTGAGTTTGGAAATAATTCTTATGTTTATAAGCTATGGATGGATTCTAGGGATGAAGTGGTTATCCAGTAGGGGGTGCCACTCTCGGTTTTGATAGGAGGGTAGTTAGACCTTTTGACTAGCCTTGGTAATACCTTCGAAGTATCGTGTAACCTTTTTGAGGTTCTGTCATGACTAGTTACTTAGAATCCCTTGATGCCTTTATTGGAAATTTGAAGCCCGATCGAGTGGTGTTCGCCGATAAGACGGATGGTTTACTTCATTTATGCATGGGTTATAGAGATCACCCTAGTAAGTGCACTTGATAACCTGGTTGACATCTGTTTACTTCCAAGAGAAAGTTCTTCTACATGGAATACCTTATAGCATATAAACGAGATCCAAGATTCACTAGTGAATTTTGGAAAGCTTGCATGAGATCATGAGTACGCAGTCATGTTTGCGCCAAGTATTCTAGAAAAAGGATAAGTGCAAGTGGAACTAGAGGCGACGAAGAAATGAGTTCCAGCTCATGTTATGGAAACAGGAAATAAGAAGCTACGAAATCGCGAAGTTAAAAGACGGTCAAGGCACAATGGAATTAAGCTCAAGGAAATACGACTTTGATGGTCAAAGACTAGATACGCGCATGATATCTCTTTTTGGGAGTATATCCTTGATCCCTGTTTTCTGTAGAGCTTACTTGTAGGCTATCTTTTGTGGACATCCTCTCGGTCCTATTTTCTGTTACAAACCCCGTAAGGAGTTTGTCTTGTTTATCTTCTCGACCCTGTTTCAGGGAATCCTAGGTAGAACCCTATGGATGTAAACATGTATTTGAAACATGTTATGATTGATATGGTTGCAAGTGGTTGCTCGTGGATGCGCGAATACACATTAGATACTAGCTCGACTCGGTCACATTTCATATTGCATATGCACGAGTATTTATACTTGTTTATGGATGAAATCGAATGTATTATCATGCGGTTGTTGCATATGAATGAATGATTGTGCACGCATATAGTATCTATATGACTAGGATTATTTGCATACATGTTGGATTCATGGCACTATACATATTTTGCATTAGAAAGATTATTCAGGCCTGATCATTAGCATTAGCTAAGGAACATGTACACACATGTTTTGCATATATTCATACAGCATTAGAAATCATCTAAGGACAATGGTTGCTTGTGGATGATGTTTTGAGTAGATGAATGATGGATGGTAGGATATGTTCTTCCTAACTTGGAGATTTCGGGGACAAAATCCTAAAAGGTGGGGAGAATGTAACAACCCGTATTTCGATAACATGTTAAGACGAGAATCAAGGCAGAATTTAATTTTAAATTCTGAATCAAGTAAAACGGGCTATGCCATTGCGTTCGTCTCGGAAAAATACGCGAAATAGAGTCTGAGTTTTCGAGAATCGGAGTCCGTATGACCAAGTTATGGTTCGACGAAGTTTTCAGAAAATTCAAGTTCAAAACGAGTTCTAATTTCGAAAATTAGGGCTGGAAGGCTAGGCGGGAAAAATTCCCGCCAGGTACCCCAAGTCGACAGCCCTGTCGACTTGGGAGTCGACCTGGCTTGACCCAAGTCGACAGCCCTGTCGACTTGGGTGTCGACTTATAGTGGCCGGGCAGTTTTGCCTGGTGCACCTGTTTTCTGTTTTGGCTAGGTTTTTGGGCCTGGTTCGAAATCTGATGGTTCAGGTTGATCCTAGGGTTAATCTAAGGGTCCTAACTAATCCTAATCTCTATAAATAAGCCCCTAACCTACCCCTAAATCCTCATTATTCATTCATGCAACTAAACTATGGCAAAATCATTCCTCTCATGGCCTCCACTCTCTTCATAAAATTCCTAAATAAATTTCTATGAGAGATTTTCCATGCATACAAGTGTTTTCAAGCTTGTATGAGCATCATTAGCTTGCATTCAAGTCAAGTTTCCATATATATATCATAAAGCAAGGGTTTTTATTGATTTGGAGCTTTCATATTGGGTTTATTTGATTGCATTAGAGCTTCGTCTCAATCTTTGTTTTGCATTTCGATTTGTGCCTTCATAGCAATGTAAGCCCTTTCCCTACTCTTAGATATTAACTATGAAGTTAAATATTCATGTTGCAAGTTTGGGTTTGATCATTAAGTATGATACATGCTATCATGTCATGCAAGTTTATGAAGTCATTATCTTGATCTTGTGGGCTAAAAGCTACAACCTTTATGTTGAAATGTTGCATTATGCAACATGAGAACCCTCATAACCTTTATGTCAACTTGCATATGAAGTCATAACCCTTATATGATGATATATGCGAGTTACTAGTCATCATTCCATGTCTTTTGTCACCATGATTCGCTTATGTGCCAAGTTTGGGTTTATGCATGTTTTTGAGGCTTAAGAATGTAACATGCAAGTTAATGAACACATTTGTGCCTCATTTGCCACCATGATTAACTTGTGGCTTAATATCCATTTTTGTCATGCCTTTGCCAAGTCTCTTCTTTTAATCCATTACGTTGTTGCGAACGTATATGCGAGTTTAAAAGCGTTGGGTTATGTTATGGGTAATTTCTAATGACATGAAAATATAACTTGAAAACATGACTTGAAATATAACATGGAAGTTGACATGTGAGTATGTTTGAAAATATGAAATTGGGAATTTACCTATTAAGTTAGGTCTACCCATACTATGGAATTGGGAATTTACCTATTGAGTTAGGTCTACCCATATTCTTAAAAACTTGAATATGAACATGACACTAGACTAAACATGAAAGTGACCAACTCGAGGTTGGGTTGAGTTTGCAACGTAAAACTACCCGGAACCGACCGGCCTAACTAGTAGTTGCAAACAATAGGACCCAATGTGAGAAGTTGGTCATGTTGTGCTTGAACCCGAGGTTAGACCAAGTTGTGGTGTAAAGCTACCCGGAACCGATTGGCTTAACTAGTAACCACAACGAAGTCTAATGTGAGAGGTTGAGGTGCATTAAGTAATTAATGCCACATGATAGGGTTAAGTTAATTTGATTAATGACTCTTAACCAAATATGACATGGACAAATGGGTTAAGTAATTTGATTAGGCTAACGATACTTAACAAAACATGACAAGGTTGGGTAGGTTAAGTAACTTGATTTGCCTAATGACACTTAACCATTTTTTATACGACTAGTGGACGGGGTTAAGTTAACCAACACTTAACCAAACCAACACGTGAATTTGATACGGTTAATTAAGCTTTCCTAATTACACTTAATCGTATAATACAGTTAGGGGATGTGGTTAAGTTAACCTAGACTTAACCCATCCAATTCGGTGATTTTGAAGTGGTTAAGTTAACCAGCACGTAACCAATCTAACTCGGTAATTTTGAAGTGATTAAGTAACCTATACTTAAACACTCCAACTCGGTTATTTGATAAGGTTAAGTTAACCAATACTTAACCAATCTAACGTGATAACATGATAAGGCTAAGTCACGAATCGTTTGAATACACTTGACCAATTTGACTCAGTAATTTGATAGGGTCAAGTTAATACATACTTAACCAACTTGAGCATGGTTTGTAGGGTTAAGTCTTGGACTTGGATACTTAGCCAATTTTGACATGATTTGTAGACGGATTAAGTCATGAACTTAAGTGACACTTAATCCATTATATAAACCCTAGTTCAGAGAATTAGGTGGATAACCGTAATTAACAAGAATAACGGGAATAAGCTAAGTGGTAAACCTTAGTTGGAGAATAGCTAAGTAATAATTCTTAGTCAAGGAATTTTGGACCAGTTCATAGATTGGATGAGTAACCCATTACGGTAGGTCATCGTTTAAGCACACGAGTAGGAGCAAGTTATCTGATTTAGATAAAGGCTCCAGCGAACTGGGTAACGAAGCAGCGGCTTCGGGGAACGTGAGGATATTCTTGGTATCCCTCTGTGAGCTGCCAGGTGATCGCACTAGGCTCATGAGAGGTTAAGGTTTGCGTTAGAAGAACCAAGAGTATGCCTTGGTTGCTATACGAGCGACCTAAAGACGGGGATGGATAGGGGATAGTCGACGATACACGGTCGTGCCCTAGATAGCATTTCGTCAGGCTACCTACCATCTTTGGTCAAGCGTGTACGTACGGAAAGGCAGAGAACACCCAAAATACCATAATTGCTATCTAATTATGGTTGCGGTAAGGCTAGGATGTGGGTTGGCCAGTAGTGTGTTCTCATACAGGATTTATCCTGTCTTGTCTTTCACTAGTTGAGGGAGTGGTCTCGTGGGACCATAGCCACATATAGGAAAAACAGACCTTAGCATCTGCATCGGCAGATAAATCGAAAGCTCCCGACCGAGTCCTGTATTTCTTGATCTGCCCTGTGATAGGACTCGGATGGCACGATGTGATACATGTGCATACAGTCATGGAAAAACGATTCACGATGAATGCGTGGGAAAAAGGGTGCGGTTGACGGTTAGCGTAATTCCTAGTGGCCCTGGGTGGTTGAACCAAAACCGAAATACGAAAACGTGCAATAGGTAAGCATAATCACTAGTGGTCCTAGGTGGCATAAGTCCTAGTTGCACAAACGATGAGTCATGTTGGGAAAGCCTAGCTAGGTCTAGGGTAACAGTCCAAACGAGCTTAAGGATCATGGAATTACATTGGAGTAGTATAGAACCTCATGGGAAAGCCCGTACGGTCTACGGCAAGGAACTGAACATTTACATGGAAAGAAACATACGAGTTGAGTAACCTATAAATGCGATATATTAGGTTGACATGAACCATTACACGACTTTTGAGTAAGGGTCATTCGTGGTTAACACATGATACGGTGGGGATACTAGTATGGTAGGTGCAGAGCTAAAATACAGGATAGATACCATGGGACGTTATACGTGATAGGTATCTTGGGGATATTATACTTGATAGGAACCTGACGATGGGATACCTTGTTTTATCTTGACATCGTAATTTATCATGACACCTTAGTTTATCTGAGTTCAGTAGTTCATCCTGTTATTTTGATTTAGCTTATCTATCTTGTCATCATGCTTATGTTCATCTCAGTTTCTCATGTCAGTTAACTTTACTAGTTTTTATGCTGATAGTAGATAGGGCTTACTCAGTCTTTTTGACTGACCCGTTTTGTTTCGCTTCTTGTCTTCCGTTCCCCCCCGCCCCCCAGGTTACAGGGAGGAAATACTGTTGTTTAATTCGGACTTCTTCTGCTTGAAGGTCATCATGGATGGCTTGGACTTTTCTTGGCTATGGCTACTTTACTGTTTTACTTGGGGAATAATTTTCGAAAATGTCTTTATGCTTCTTTACTATTGCAAGACAGGTTTTGATGTACTCTGATGTAAAAGGCTTTAGACCTTATTTATTCATGTTATGAAAGTTTGATTTTACTTCCGCTATTTTATATGTTCTGTCTTGTGATATTTCTGTGCATGTTTACCAATAATGCCCCTCTAAAGCTAGTGCATTCCCTTGCGAGTGACCCTAGCGGAGGCGGGGTGTTACAACTAATCACCTCATTTGGCCAGGTGAAGCAGTTTTTCGCCTTCCAAACCTTGTTTCAGCCATTTCTCCCAAACGGTTAGTCTGTTTGGCTAATGTGACCACTCTACGGAAAGGTAAACCATCATCCGGATCTAATAGAAGTGGTTTCAGGTCAAAAATCCTTCCCAATCAAAAATTTTGTCCAAAACAAGATCAACTTGGGGCAAAACGGTCATATAAAAATCGACAAAAATCATTAATATGGAAATGACCCCAATAGTCGTCTCCCAAAGTTACATGACCATATGACTTCGTATGTGAAAGAAATAAATATTCTACGATCCTCCAATGCGTAGAATGCGGGTCATTACAATTAATTACCATCCCCAGACCCGTGTGGGGTTTTCAAACAACAACAATAAATTTAAAGTCATTGTTGAATAATGAATTTAATCATAAATAGTTCGATTTGAGTTATTTTCCAAACTAACTAATTTTCGCTGTTCAAATATGTAAATGGATATTTATATCAAATTTCAACATCCAGAAAATAATATTAAATTGTTTTTAATATGTTCAATATCACAGTCACAACACAATATAGTCAATCAGATCATCCATGGGTTTTCAAACAATAGTGAAGTGAGCTAATTGGCACCGTGCAACCTTTTTATGATAATTAAAACTGAAAAAAATCAACACTGGCAATCTATATATTCAATTATAAAATAGAAAACTATACAAAATTTTGAGTAAGAGAGCTCACTTTGATTTCCACTCTGTCAGTCTTTAATGGAGGATTGTTTTAATAAAATTAAATGCACGCTTAATTTTATCAAAAACTTTAACAGCTTCCGTTTCCGTTTTGGTCAGTCCCATGTTGTAGAGTTTGTTGTCATGATTCCAACGCAACTGAAATCGTTGGATTTCGATCTTCTATGCAAAAGTTACAATATTTTACACATTAATTACATAAATGGATTAATTAATATAAATAAACCATTAATTAACCATTTAATCACTTTCTTCCTTCAACCGATCAGTCCTGGAACCTGTAACCCATTTGCTCGTGCCTAGGGTTGGAAACCGCCGCCGCCACGTCCATCATTACCTCGATCAACACCCATGTCGTCGACCGCCTTGGAAGCACCTCCCATCGCCCTAAACGCCTCGAAACTCGTACCCCCAGGCATCCCCAAAACCGCCTTGAACGATGTGACTTTGATCAGAAAATTCGAGCAGTTTACACCACTAATCCCGATCACGTCCATATAGAATTGAAGACCATTAAAATCTCAACATATTTCGCTTTGGATTTGTAATTTAATTTGGAGCGAATTGTGAATAATTGATGAAGAATGAATCGAGAATTTTGGCCATCAAAAAGAAAGAGAACGGCGACTTGCTTAGTGTTGACCGTGAAAATAAAAACTAGAGTATGACCGGTCTGTTTATACCAAATTTATTATTAATTAATTCTAAAAATACTTGTTTATCGATCTGAACTCCATAACAAACCCGACGACTGTCGTTCCTAGCCAAATACCCCCATTTCGGACATAAAGAGATATGTTTCGTAAGCTAATTCTACTGTTTTGATCAATTTTTATTAAAATTAAAATATAAATTAATATAATGGTCAATATTGAATTGCAATGTACATTTTAATTTACCGGGGACACATACTGACTCCAAAAATTATGAAAATTAAAAAATATAGCTATGTTGTGACGATACGGTCCTAACAAAACTGGTTTCATCGAATTTTGAGGTCGTTTGCAAAATGTCCTTTTTAGCTGGTTTATTAAATTCAAACTGGAATTGAAAACACGTTTAAATGCACTATGCTCACATATTAATTCCAAAAATTATGAAATTTTAAACTTGGCTATAATTTGATATTCTGGATCCAACAAAAAATGTTTCGTCAAAAATGGAGGCTGTTTGCAAAATGGTTGTTCCTAAGGGCTTATATATATATATTAAAATATATATAAATTCCATAGAGAATATTTTGAATTTTAAACTGTACATAACTTAAAATTTATAAAGTGAAATCTCAGTTTCTTACATTCGTTAGAAAATTATAGTTTAAAATATTCTAACATTTCTTGTTTTATCCAATTCTGATTTATATTGAATTCTGTATACTCAATTGAAATTAGAAATCGAATTTTCAAACTACCGCGCCATTTCAAACTCGTTTTAATAAAATTTTAAATTCTAACGTTCAAACTTTGTCTAAAATAAATTTTTAGTCGTTATTATTTAAAATAAACCATTTTAAATAATCAAAATAGCTTGAATTAAAATTTTAAATTGGTTCTGAAATTCTGGGTTGTTACACTCTCGTTCCTTGATTTAACGACAACAAGGAAAACACCGACTCTGTTCCTTGATTTCATGGCTACAAGGAAAACACTGATTCCCAAACACTTCCCAGCCAATTACAAACAACCCTATAACTCTTCAATAACACTTGATTCAATGAGTAATGAGTAGAATTGTAGAGAGAAGAAGATTAGTGAAAACAGAATTAAATTTGGCAGAGTATAGGTGTAGGAATCGTAAAAATGATGAGAAATAATGGTGTAATGAAAGAGAGTGAAAGTGGAGAAGAAGGAGTGATTAAAAGTTCGAAATCAAGCCATTTTTATGTGTGAAATGTTGCAATGCTCTAGAACCATCACAAATAGTGAAAAGGCACTTCCTTTCAAATTTGAAAAAAATGACAATTATATGTTGACATGGTGTTTTCTTTATGTCGACATATACTTAGTAGAATTTCGATTTTTGAATGTTTTCAAAGTGTTTTGGTATAAACATAATTCTGGAAATTCTTGAATTAAAATATAGTGTTATAAATTAATATTATAAAGCAGGAAATCCATGAAAACATAAATATAAACTATATAAACCTATTTATAAAATTATAAAGTTTAAACTATATAAATATAAAATGTAAAAATATAAATATATAAAACTTATAAACCTTGAATTTGAAAATAAAATTAAAGTAAGAAGGAAAAAATAGAAAATATGGAAAATAGAATAGAGTGGATTGAAGATAGAATTTGGAAACAGAATTTAAATTTTGAACCTGGAGTGCTATTTAGAGTCTTACATAATCTAGACTCTATAACTATATTAGTCTTGAATTCTTAAACTCTTGAGATCTTGAATACTCATGAGTCTTGAAATATTTTTGAACTCTGAATATCTAATATCTTTAAAACTGTACAGTCTTCAGTAATAATTCCTGTATATAAATCCTGCATATGTGTATATATATATATGTGTGTGTCTATATATATATATATATATATATATATATATATATATATATATATATATATATATATATATATATATATATATTCTAGACAAAAGTGTTAGTATATATTGAATAATCAATTAATATTGAAATAAGGTTGTTGTCAACAAAACTCCATTCTCCAACAATATTAATATTATAATTTGAATTTCAGACACTGTTACATATATATTATTTAACGCACAACTTCTTTTAAGTGTAATTCTTTTATATGGGCTCAGATTATGGTACATTATTTATGAAAATTGATCAGAATTTCGTCATGAATACAACTATGGAATTTTTTAGGCTAAATTCCTGATGATGCAAAATTTAATTTTTCAGCCTATTAATATACTTTTACCTTATTGTTAATTTTATTATTTATTATTATTAGTTTGTTATAGGTATATATTTTTATAGGGTGTTACAATACTATCCATAGTATCTTACTTTAACCTCCTTGTTGAGATTCCACCATCTCACAACGAGAGCATTGAAACTACATCTGTAGTGGATCATACATGATTGCTTACACTATAAATGTTTTCTCATATGTTACGAAAATGTGCGAACTGCATTCACATTGGACTGACCCACGGCTACACCGCAGATGTGCCCCCGTAGTTCGCTGGATTATTTTTAAATCTGCTCACAGAGGACCTTAGTGTCCATGTTGTACGAACCTTAGTTGGGATTTAATATTCTGTAACACCCCACACTTTTCTGAGTCCAAATTTCCAAATTATTTGAAACTCAAACTCATCCAAGCATGGAGCGTGTAAATATGGTACCTGCAAATAAATGGGAATGAGCAAAACAGAGTATGATAAAAATAATTAACAGCGGAAACAAAATAAGATACTATCAACTTGGGTAGGTTCAGGAAAAAATCCCTCCTTTGACAAACTTAATGAACGGCCAGGAAAAAATCCCTCCTTCCCATCAATTTAACGCTCAAACCGTTTCTCCTTTGACAAACTTTTCAGCAAGGGAATTATCGAGCGTGATGAGATCATTAGATCAACCGGTGGTGATGGCCCTCCATTCATTCTGGTGGCTGTTATTTGGCCTCAAAGACACCACGCTCGAACAAGATTTTAAGGGACACGGCGGACTCGAGTTGGCAGGGACTTGGTGCGATGTTGGGCATTGCTGAGGGGGTTGAAACGGTGGTCGGGGATGACAGTCTGGTGGACGGAAAGTGTGGCCGACGGTGAAAAAGGGGGATGGAGCAGGTTTAAAAGGGGCAAGGACGCTGCAGCATGGTGAAGTTGGTGAGGAGTTGTCTCGTGAATGATGGGTAGTTGGCAAACGAGAGGGAGGAAGCACCTGTGCGTAGGTGCAGGAAACAACGTTTGTAAGAAGAAAAGTAGGGTCCGATCTATTTTAAACTAATCCGATAATTTCAGTAATTAATCTGAGTTTAATTATGTGATTAATTGTGGTCAGGGACTCAGGTGAATGCGATTTTTTGTTGGCAATCAAGTTTTGGGAAGCAACAACGAAGTGAGGATCAAGGGACAGGGTGTTCAAATTGTGTTAATCAAAGAAAATGAAAGTGTGAAGGGAACAAACGAAAGTAACGAGGTCGACAGATCACAATCAAATAGGAACATATGGGGACGACGAACCTGGGAGCAGTTTAGACCTGAACGAAAATGTAAGGGAGAAAAAGGAGCGGTTTTTAACCGAATGCAAACACCATAGGGAGGTTAGTGTTACTGTGAACATCATGGTGCAGAGCTTTTAGATCAAGAGCAATGTCACGCTATTATTTTTGGGATAGGAGTCAAGTCGTTAGATATTTATATTAACTTTAGATGGTAATTTGTTGATGTAAACTCTGACTAGGAGTTAAACAATTTTTCTAGACTAGGTTAGGTACTAAAAGTTGTAGATATTGGAAATGAAATTTAAAGGTTCGAGTCGTTTCAATTTAAACCGTAATTAATTTATTTAAACGTAATTAGTTGTAAAAAAGTTATAATTAGTAGTTTAACACTTAATTAAGGATTTCATAGTTTGTTTAAATTTTATTAACTTATATGTTAACAACTCACTCGTATGTGATCAGAATTCCACCTAGGACCGTATTGAAGAACAAGACATCTTGGAACCGAACCGGACAGGATTGGGATCAACCGAGATTTTTAATTAAATTAAACATCTGTTTAATTTAATTAAAACCGACTATTTCAACGAATAACGGGAAACAATGTGAGTTAAACTCACTCAGTTTTCCCCATTTATATTTTATATAAATTGGGTTTTTATTTTGTGTGCTTTGTTTACGGATGATTGACTGTTTGCTAGTCATATATTTATTTGTTGATTTAAGTGATGAAATTAAATCGTTGGTTAATTTCAATAAAATACCAAATCGTTATTTTAACGATTGGTTCCAATAAAGGTAACTTACCTTATTGGTCACGTTTATCAATAAACGTGTTTAATGGTTTGGATCTATTTGAACTGTTTAATCTGTTTGAATTGTTTTAAACTGTGTGCAGATAACCGTTTGTATACAGGGAAGAAAAGGTTGGAGAGATCCAACCGATTTCCTCAAATATATTATTTATTTTCATATTATCATATGAACTGTCATGTTTAGGTGATTGATTTGAGTATTGATCATTGATTTGAAATTCAACCTGTGTTTGGTTTTTACCAATGGGCTATATTGGTTGAGTAATCGATAGTAAATGGCCTAAAAGTAAAATTATTTTGTTTATATTGATTTACCGTCAGGTGAATCGATAGAACTGAAGTTATAAATTTATTTTATAACTGGACATAGATTTTGAAATATTATTTAAATAAAAGTTTTTAAAAAGGAAATAAGTATTTGTTTTATTTTATTAATTGAGTTAATAAAGTCAATTCTGATGTTAATCAGAATAGGAAATTAACCTAACGGTTAAAATGAATAATTATTTTGTTAAGAATTAATTAAATGGAAATATTTAAATTAATTATATTATTAATTAATTTAAAATGAGAAATAATTGGAATCGGTTAATCGTGCCTTGAGTTGACTAAGTCAACCATTGTAACTGAAATTGATTATTTATTTAATTTTGTTTTGAGTTAATATAATAAAATAGTTAAATGAATATTATTTAATTTTAATAAGATTTTAAAAAGGGATTTACTATTTAGTAAATAAAGAAATTAACTGCGGAAGTAGTTAATGATCGAAGTAAACTATTATTTTAATTAATAATAATTTAGAAAATTACTTTTTAATGGAAATTCATTTAAAAAGTAATCGAAGGTGGAATGAAATCCAAATGAATTTGGTGAAAGAAGTTATGAACAGGTTTTATTTTAAACCTGAGTTTTTAACGAAATCATAAAGAGAATTTTAAGCAAATATGGCAGCTTAAAATAAATATTACTTAATTATTTGGATTATGTGAAAGGAAATTAAGGTAAAAAGGTTTTTTTTAAACCAGAGTTATATAAAAAGTGGTTTGAAGAGTTATATCGTTAATTCTAAATTAACGTTACTTAGAAATGGGATTAAGTACAATTGGGGATTTGAAATAAGAATTCCAAGCAGGAGACGATGGAATGGATCTGTAAAGGGATTGGTAAAAGTGAATATGGTAAAGGAAGTGGATCATAGGATGTGATAAACAAATCAGAATTATAAAATGACTTGGTTTAAAGAGACAGAGTTAAAGGGTGTTGTTTATAAGAAGTCACTTAATTAGTGAATTAAGAACGGGAATACCCGAGAAAGAGATTTTTATAGCGTAAGAAGTTTTATGAAACCATATGTTGAATAAAATAGTGGAATGGAAATTGTGTTAATGTTAGAGTGAAATATTGGTCTTTTGTATCACAACTCGTATTTGCCTTTAGATATGAATGTTGTTGATCAAGGTCTGAGAGGTAATTAAAATACCCCAACTTGAACGACTTCAGGATTATCTGAGGATGATATAAGTTGTAATGGTGAAAGAGGTTAGTAAAATTTATTATTTCATTAGAGAAATAATAACACAACATTTTGATAAAGATTTGAAATATATATATATAAAATGATGATTTCAAAGTAAAAGGAGAAAAAGGGGGAATTTCGTAAAATTATAATGAGATCCACAAGGTTAAAAGGAAATGTAAAGTTGAGTATTAAAATAAATTTATTCTATAAAAATAAGTGTTGGTTATTGTTTTCAAGTAATAGATAAAAGATATCTCGTAACGTTGTTTTAAGAGTATTGAGTTAAAATGATTTCCTAATATTATAATAACATGGCTAATGTTTGAAAGTGAAAATAGAAACAAAATATGATATAGGATTTTCCTAGGTATTAAATCAAATTTGTTTAAAGAATAAATCTTATGTATAATCAGAAGCATAAACTATATTTATAATATCGAAGTATTTAAGGGTTTAAATATACATTTGTTTTAAATTAAAAGGCCAAGTGAGACCAAATACTGAACCAGTGGACTCACTAGATTGTCATGATTGAAACACTGTTTATTTTGATAGTTAAATCACCGACTATCAGATCTGTCCAATACGAATGTTGGTACGGAAAGACCGGGATCGAATTTATATTCGAAAACCATTCCGACCAACAAATACGTGAAGATATTAGAAGATGATCGAGATGGAGCATTGAAGACCGTAGATTTTCGTAAACGGGAGAACTGCTAATAATCTCTGGTCTGCAGCCAGAGATGTACTGTGGTTATGTCGTGATTGGAATCTACAGGTTGCAAGGACTTCTCGCTACTGATCCATGGGGTGATTCCTATATTGGATGCAGTAGGAGAATACCTTCGGTTCATCATGTTCCTGGATGACTTGTATGGACGAATGACTGACAGAGTATTTCCTAAAACCACTTACGTTGATTTTTACAAATATACCGAGGGGTGACAAAGAGGGGCACTTCTTTTATACCCAGAGTATATTTGTGGACGTCAATTAGTGACTTGACGGATCTGACGATGTGGCATTCAAAGTAAATGGTGGCCAAAAGTTCCAAAAAGTAAATCTAAACCTCAAGCCTCATCAACCGGGAAACGAGAGAAATCGAGCAGGCAGCATGGCTATGTGGGTCACTCCCAGGGTGTATAATCACCTATCTAGAGAAAATCTAGTTGCTTCTTTATCCTATTTCGATGTTGTCCCTTTTCGGGAAACGGTGGGTAGCTCCCAATCGTTGGTGATATACATTCGATACACTCAACCGAAATGAGTGGTCGGTCATGTGAGGGCCGGGTTGTAAGACGTTCTTGTTGAACCCAGTGTATTCGCCTCTAGAGATACACTATCGACAGGTGGTCTCATACCTTGTCATAGTCGGAATCCAATCTCCAATAAGCGCCCGCGATTTTGTTTGTATACTATATATGGGGAGTGTGAGATGCAAGCGTTCTACTAGATTCTATTTACCTGTATTTAGACATTATTATAATATCAGACAAGATATTGGTTTCAAAAATGTTTTGGGTTATCGTAAGGTAAAAACCGTCCATATTTATATGTGGATTTGGTCTTACGATTATCCTTTTCTTTGAAAGATTTTAACTTTAAAAAAAATCAGGTTGTGTGATACCCTTAAACTTAGTGTGTGTATCTCACTCTGGTTCACCAGACTTACCCGGTGTTTTGTAAATACTCGGGTAGCCCGGTGTGTACAGGTTCAGGTTATCGAATGCTGGGAAGTCCAGAGACGAGCTGGAGATGTTCAGACATATGATATTATATAGATACTATTCCGATGTGTGTTGTATATGGGAACAGGTTATTATAACTGTACCGTGGTGTACATCTGATATTATAAGTATTTTTAAAGCTCTCAATAAAGATTTATTTTTGTACTATATTTTGTTCCGCTGCAATGTGAGACTCTGTGTTGTGTTGTTCTTCTTCTTCTACTATTCTAATATTTCTTTCTTTCTTACCTCATCCTCTAAATTCTTTCTAATAACGTTCTAGTGTTTTCGGTGTTTGGAAGGTCGGCATGAGGTACAGAAATGTATTTATGTCGATTTCCGGGGCTGAAGAAATTTGGGTCGTTACAACCAAACTTGGACACCTACTATGACCTGACCTTCTAAAGATAACCTAGGAGTTGTAATGAGGAGGTGGTCAGAACAATAAGTTCTGGTGAGAAGAAAGAGTATAACATTGTATACAATACACAGATGTATATCGTTTGGTTCAACCAGAGATATATGTCTAACAAGGCTAGTAATTCTAGCCTAACCTTATAAACGTTTATGCATGACAACTAACTACCATACCCAAGGTAGCATTCCCAAATGATAACGATACTGAGATATAATGTTTACACATAATTATGAAGCCTTTAAACCACCATTCAACCAAATACCAAAAACTAGGAGGTGGGCTCACAACTACTCACTATTCATGGAGGTTAATTATTTCTATATAGCCATTTAAGACCTCACTATCAATCATATATAAGGGTGGATCCTTTCGATCACTTAAGATCCAAGGCGGAATGATTGGTCACTTAACACCTTTCTCGATGGTTTACTCCACACTAATATAAAATAGAGGGAACTAGCTACAAGTCCTAATAATTTAAGGTTTCTGTCATTCACGCATATACCCATGCCCTACATAAGGCAAGAGATAGTAAGTAGTCACTTAAGACCAATTGGATAGGTACAAGTTGCAAGTCATTTAAGACCTCCCTATGGTGGACCCCTTCATTACCATCTAACTGACCTTCTTGGATAATCCCCCAGGCACTTAATACTTCCACTTAGGATAGTTTGACCTACGGTACTTGCATAGTGGTCATTTAAAACCTATTCCCTTGGTGAACCCTCAACTCCAGCCACTTAAGACCCTAGATGAGCAGATCAATTGTGGAAACAACCCATGTACGCAAACTAATTATCGTAATGGGTACCTATGGCAATAGATGTATCACATCATTTAGACATATATTCTACTGAAATGCAAACTTCTGTTAAATAAGGTAATTTACGTTGCATCATTAACCTACTAAGTCCAATTCTAATATCTAAATATTTTAATTCTAAATTTACTAGAATAGAATAAGGAAAGCCTATATTCCTATCCTATAATGTTTAATTAATTGTATCCTTATTGGACTCAGTATTTAAAATGGTAACCAATACCCATTAATTCCTTTTTAAATCCATTTGTTGCTATTTATCAGGGTTATTACCATTTATGGCTAAAACAATTATATTTTTCCTATTGCACTAATTAACACCTTAAATGTAATTTATTAACATTAATTACAATTATTGTCATTTATGAACCTAACGGTCATAATTCCTAAGATGTTAATTAAACTAGTAAATGTCCCTTTTTATATTATATTAGTCCCTTTTTATTTCTAATCTAATTATTGTAACTCCTTAAATACTTCTGTTTTACTTTAATTTGATTTATTCTTATTATACATACATATTTATATGTTTATAAGAATTATTTATTTACTTAATTGGAGTTACAATTCCTATTCACGACATCATTTTTAAATTGTAACCATTTAGGCATAACAATCTAATTCAATTTATTTTCCCCTAACCAATGATGGTTACAATAGTTATTATTCCTTTATGACCTTATAAGTAGCAACTGAATACATTTTTGCTACAACAACAATATTATAGATTTCCATCTAATTTTGATTATACTATGTATTTCCATAAAATAGAATCCATTCAAATACACATATATAGCAGACACTATTTATAATTTATATTTCATTATTTACCTAGATTTGGATGGATAACATATATATATATATATATATATATATATATATTTTTATATTTTCGTGCGGTTAACCTAATTAATATGTTTTTATCTTATTATTATTATTAAATTAAAATTCTTTGGTCTAAGCTAACGACCAAAACAATCCTTTTATGTTCATTCTTGCATTAAGATTCCAAACTCCATAAAATGGTCAAAACTGAAATTATTGTAAATTATACCATTAAATATTTTAATGAGGAATCATAAGAAACATGTAATATATGTTTTTGTAATGGTTGATGTAAACTAGGTAAAAAATATATATAAATCTATGTTTGTCCATGAATTTACACAACTTTTTCCTTTTAGGCTTTTTGTACATATTTCTTACTAATTTCAAATAATGTCTTTTTGTTGAAAAAAAACAAAATGGAATATTTACAATAACTAAGTTAAAACCCAAGAAAAACTGAACACAAACATGCTTACTTATTTTTAACAAAACTTACATGAACCATAAATCAACACCAAAACTATAGATCTGGAATAAAACTATACTTTAACAAAGATATATGGGACTGATTTCTAGATCTGTGGTGTTTACAATAACCACAAAATTTAGGCAATAATATGAATAATCTAACAAGCCATAAAATAATAATATTCAAACCACGATTATTCTTTTAGATTTGATAAAAACTATAACAGATCTTCTCAACACATAGTCATACCTTTCAGATTTAATACAAACGAAGTAATTAGATAATTGTAAACTATGTAAATGGACTTCCCGTTCATTGAAAGCATCCAAATCTAGATAGTTTTTTAAGCCTACAAATCCTAAATTTTTACAGATTTACAGTTATTTTGAAAAGGAGATACATTCAGATTTGTAGATTTGAAAGAAAATAAAGAAAGAGTGAAGAAATCTGATGAAGTAGAACCTATACGCCAATCCATACATTTTTTTCCATTTGAATTTGATTAATCTCCTCAATCTATATTATTTTTTATTGTGTTTATATATATATATATGAATATATTTTGTTTTAGAATTTTTTTGAGGAGAAATGAAATGGAAGAGCTTCGCGGCTGCTCTTAGAAATATATAGAAAAGAATGGGAGTCTAACCATATATTTAAGGGCGTCTACCGCCCTTAGGCCAAAACGGCCAGTGAAGACAGGTTATAAATGGCATTAAATAGTATATATTCTATATTATTATTTTTGTCCGTTTTTCGTATTTCATTCGTAACTTTTTAATACAGACTCCATTCGCGAAACTCCAAACATGAAAGTTAAACAAAATTCTGTAACGAACCCAACATTCCAAGCTTCGTGGTCAAAATTCATCGTTTGTATAAATTCCTATTTTTGAAAAAATAATTAAATAACTAATTTATTTATTGTAAAAATTCTGGGTTGTTGCATTCTTCTCCCTTAAAAAGAATTTATCCTGAATTTCGGACACCACCTATCCTATTCTACACAACTTATTTGTGTATATCTATTTTGCAACAAATTGTGCATGTGCACAGTGCTCATAATGCATCACAACCATAAAGAAGTATGTACGATGATTATAAATCGAATCCTTATATATGAATGCCTTTAATTTTTAAATCACTTTCGAAACACATGATGCAAAACATCCTAAACATACTGAAAGTTCTATATGAGTGCAAATTTTAAAAACCTTTTTCATCCATAATCCTCACAGGACTACGAATAGAAGTGTGAAACAACCAATTTTGCATCTAAACCCTACCACCCAACGCAACTAATTGTTTCCTATTTAATTTCTCCTAGGCCGGAAAAAGAAAATCAAAGCGAAGAATTTTAACGTTCTCTTCGCTTATAAATATTCCAATTTCCATCCTACAATCAAAACTTTTACCTCAGTTCCCTAAAATACTCCAAAAATACCACCTATAGACTATAAAGGAGGCTTAAAAAAAGTTCTAAAACGTAAAACAAATTATTTAACAACTCATTCGCATCATTGACAAGGTATGAAAATAATGTTTCCATGACTAAAAAAGCCTTTACCATGTTGTCGTTAATGTTTTTACCGCACCGTCGTTCATACTGCACCGATAAAACGTGCACAATCTTATTTACGCCTCTTATGTGACCAAAAATCGATATTTTTCACAAAAATAAATTGCCTCTTTAAAACTTCTTTTATACATTTCGGAAATTTCTTTTCAATAACGTTTCCTTTCCATATGAGATTTGCACTAAAACAAGAATTTTGGTAACATGCGCTTTGCATCATTTAAACCATCTATTTTAATGTAAAACAAATGTTTAAACTTGCGCAAACTGCCGTACCCAAATCCACATTTGCGTACAACCGAAATAAAAGAAAGTGAATCATTAAAATATAAAATTTACAAAGGATATATAACTTTTTTCAAACAATATTTGCAAAAAGTTTCAAAAATGTATTTTGCAGAAACTTAAATAATACATGTCACATGTTGGTAAAAAAGGAAGTTAGTCACGCGAAAAATGCGAAAACCGAAACCACACACAAACAAAATAAATTTTATCTTAACAAGGAACAGTTGATAAACATACCCGTGACGAAAAAAATGCAAAACCTATCCTTGGATAAAATTTATTCTACACAGAATTTTATTCTTTCCAGCTCTAAGGAAACTTTTAGTTAGATAAGAAAATTGAGATTTCGTTCAAATAGACAAGCGCAAATGACACAAATATTTCTAAACATGAATATTTCATCATAAAGTCGTGCGATATTTAAGACAACAAACACTGATAGTTACAAGCACAAATTACCACAATGCTAAGAACCAAATGCTGGAAATAAAAAAAACAAAGATGACAACAAAACAACAACACCAAAACTCCCAAAACAATGCTTATTAACAATGGATTTCTTGCTCCTCCACTACAACAAAAACCGATTCTCCGACGCCAAAATGGGATCGCTATGTCATTGAAAAAGGGAATTTTCAATGCCATTTTTGGCATCGGTAAAACCAGCATGGAAAAAAAATTCGACGTCATGCGTCAAGTGTTCTCCGATGCCATTCCAACGCCATTTTTTGATGCCATCCCGACATCATTTTTTCAACGCCATTCCGATGCCTTATCGACGCTATTTGTAAAATACAATTTTTTACTATTCCCATGCCTTTCCGATGCCACTTCTAAGAGAAACTCCAACAAATTGGATGTAGAAATCCAAATTTCTACACTCCGAATAATTGAAACAATGAAATATCCCAACAGTTTTAAATCCATGCATTTGTTTAACAAACGCATGGATTTAGGCGCTTGTTAAACAAGTGCTTAGATCCAGGCGTTTGTTAAACTAACACCTGGTACATTTGATGAAACAAATTCCAATTTAAGTATTTTATATATTATATAGGTTTAAAATTTCAAAAATATTTCAATAAAAACTTATTTGATTTAAGAATATGTATATGTTTAAAAATATATTATATACCGCTTCATTTTTAATAAATTGTATGTAATTATTTTAACCATTCCTATTTTTTTAAAATTTCTATATATATATATATATATATCTTTTAAATCGAATAAATTTTATTTAAATATTTTGAAATCAACATATCATGGTTTAAATAGTTGAAACCCATATAAATATATAAAATACTTTAATTGGAATTTTGACTACAAAGTTGCTTACAAGAGATCGTAACATAGAAATAAGTACTAAAACTTAGGATGCAACATATAATAACACAGAAATAGATAATAAAACTATGGATAATAAAACTTCGTTCATGTTCTTAAATTTAAACTCGCCTAATCATTACGGTTAAACCGCAACTGTTCAGTAATGATTTTGAGACGTCTAATCTCTTCTTCGATTTCGTTTGCATATGTAATTCCCCTTGGGCACAGCGGTTCGTCTATCCATTCTGTGTAATTGCATCCATTCGGATAGGATGGACATTGGTGAATGCGACGGCCAATATTGTTTCCATCTGCTCGAACCACAACTTCAACCGGATAACCGCAGTAGCAACAAACTTGATAAGAATCACCTTCCTATTCATAAGGAATTGGAACATGTGGTACTTGATAAGAATCAACTTCATGCCATGGTAGAACGACGGACTGTTCATGTATGTGTTGAACGTTAGGTACCTGGGCTTGATGTGGAGGTTGGACGGTCCGCTGTTCGGACGGTGGTTAAACCTGAGGTCTCAGTTGGTTTAGAAACTAGAGTTCATCTGAAAGCTCCTGAAGTTGCTTCTGTTCATACGCCTATTCATCAGAGTCTGGAGATGATGGCCAAGAAGGCATAGCTGTGGTAAAGCACAGAGTAGTTTAAAACAAAATTGTTGGAGTAAGGTAAGTTGCGAGTAATTCGGCAGAGATAATATAGCTGCGTAGTGTACTAGTGAATAAAGGGTAAAACAAACTGTGACACCCCACGTCCGTTAATGTCACTCTATAAAGAATGCATTAAGTTTCGTGAAGCATTATTGGTAAATCAAAACATAATATCACAAGACAGACATGTAAAATAGAAGCGGAATTAAAAACTTTATTTAAGTCAAAACATCATGGTCCCAAATACTGAGTTTACATTGTAAGTTTGAAGTAACCAATTACATAAATAATCTGTCTTGCCAAAAATATCAGAGTACAAAAGCATAAAACCATATTTCCCATTTGAATCCATAAGAGAGTTGACTAAAAGTCAAAGCGGTACATTTATCACTACAAGAAAAAGACCTTTTTATAGCATTTAAATAACACTATAAAAGGATACGATGGCGTTTTTATAAACACTTTATATCAACATGTTGTAATATGTTAGGGGTCTACAACAGCAATCTGATAATCGCTATAAAAAACATGCTATAAACGATGTTACTCATAGCGTTTCAAAAGTGCTATTAAATGGACGATTTGTAACATACAAATTCCTATCTATAGCGTTTGTTGTTTGCTATAAAACTTTTACTAGAGTTGTGGTTTATGCTGCTAGTATTTATGACGTCATTTAATTGCTATTTATAGCAACCATAAACGCTCTAGATAAGCATTACTTGATTATTATAGCAACTACAAACGTTGTAGAAATTGCATAGCCTGATTATTATAGCAACTATAAATGCTATAGAAAGTTTTAGTATTTTATAGCATCATTTACTTGCCATGAAAGTTGTTTAATCATTACAAAATATTTTTATTGCACTAGCATATTGCAATAGTATGCATAGCCATTATCAAGAGTATTTCGTGCACAATATTAAGGATACAAATATTTATAATCAAATGTATGTCATACAATGTTCGAAACATATAAATACTTGTAATCAAAAGTAACAATTCTTACAATTGTTGCTAACCAAAACAATACATTATAAAAAGAACAATCGATACAACCATAGATAACCAAAACGATATAGTAAAGGTAAAGATGTGTGAACATCGATGCAAAATACATTTGAAGGAGAATGAGTGCGACAACATGTTTTTGTCCATGCCTTTCACCGTAGCTTGAACCTAGAGCATCATATAGCGGTTGTAAAAAAAACATATGTCTATTAGTCAAAAAATCCAAACATGTAGGGTTTAATGTTTAGTATAAGAAAGTACACTAGCCATCTGAAACTAGTCCAAATCCAAAAAAAAAATGTCATGTTCTAGTTGAGATGCCCTGGAATTTAACAAAGAAATCTACAACTGCTTTAAAGAATGTCGAATCAAGTGAGTTCTTCAAATAATGATTCTTCTGACGATGATATAAAAGTGAATATCAAGAAGAAACCTGCTCCAGTTGCCACAAGAAGAAATGAAAATTCCAAAGGACACTGACATTGAGATGAAGGATGCTGCATCATTAGCAATTCCATGACAGACAACCACATACAATATATGTGTTGACAGACACTCAAGCTACGTAGACGAGAGATAGATATAAAAAAGACAAAAAAGACAAAATAGCCAACATGTTAATATTACAAATGAATGTAACATATGACTTCAATCCAAAAATATACACTGTAAAAAATCTTATATCACAAACCAGAAAGTAACTCAGTTACTCACCAATAAGATTAATACATCCCATCACCAACTACCACCATTCATGCTTTTATATATGCACTTCAGAAGCAATGATCGGTTTTGACCTGTATATAAGTGAAACGCATGTTCGGATTATCCCATCACAACATTGATATAAAATATTGGATATTATAAATTCAGATATTGCTTACCGGCCCTTATAACTCAAATTTACCTTTTTTTAACTCAAATTATACCTGAACAATAAAGAGTAACAGATTCAGATTTTCATATCATTATATAGCAGATGATGCAATATGCTTACTGCATCTAATCAAGTGCTTAAATAACAAAATATTGATAGAAAAGAATAATAGCTATAATAGGATATTACCACCGGAACAAGATATAACATGTTCTAAGCTTATGCTTACTGAATTAATCTGCACTTAACTAGCTGAACTGAGCAGCATAACAGTTCGACCTAAAACTGGGACAAGCTTCATAAGGGAATGACCTCAAGCTGAAACAAGATGCATAAAAGTTTGTCATTGAGTAAATTAATAGTTTTTTTCCTACAGTAACAGATCTGTAATTAAACCAAATAATTTAGAGTAGAAATCTTCTTCCCAAGTAGAAAATTGTTAAATATAACACAATGACTCTTGACTTCAAATAAGCTTTAAATGTTGAAATAAAGAGCAAAAGAGAGAGTCGACCTATTACACTCTGCTTGTTACAGTTTGCCTTTCTCAGTTCAACATTCTTGTCAACTAAGTACTGGTCATCATGGCATGTTGGTAGTTGTAGTTGCTTTAACCCTTGCATGACTTATGCTTCATTGCAGTATTTCATATGTTGAATAATCTGTTTACTCCAGTATCAAGCATCAATGACTTGGCACCATCACCCCAATAGTTAGAGGTTCTTGCTTTGTCATGAGAACACAGGTTAAATCCTGAGAAACGCATGATTCAAAATACTAAACATATGCTAACTTGTTGTGTACTATATACTAACATAGATTGTAGTACAATCATGTACTAATTTCTGAATATCCAGTTTCAATAAAAATAAAACTACTTTGTCTCCCTTTAGCCTAAAGATCACCTACACTACTAATTTATAATTTAATTTAATGGCAGTCCCCAATAAAGCAACATAATACCAAAAGAAACCCTATTATATTCATGCACTCCTAACTTCTTTGCTCTCAAATTCAAACCCAAATTGTGTGCCCCACTTCCGAAAACTCGAATTCAAAAGGGAAAAGAAAAAAAAAGTTAATATGTCTTCCCAATTCTGAAGGTCTGCTGATCTGGTTAATGCTAGAACCGAACCAGAATGGCAAAAGGCTTCGACGAACCAGATGAAATATGGGACCTGGATTATATTTAGAACAGTCCAGCACTATTATAGTTGATAAGAAATGGTAAAGATTATGCCAAAATTGAAAATAAAACAGACAAATATATACCTTTTCCAATGAGTTTTTGAACAGTCCAGCACTATTACCTTTTCTATAGTTCTTTGACGTACAAATATCAGTGGTACAATATAAAACATATTTTGACTGGTAATACTTGGAACTGATGTGTATGCTGAAGTAAATGGTTTTTACCGTTAATGATTGATTTTTTCCGGTTACATGCAAATGGTACGCTATACCATGCTGAAAGATGAAGAACCACAGGCTCAAAATGATCTCTAGAATCCTTCCTCGCATTGTACGAATATGAGCCTACAATGTCAAAGGCTTGTATAATTTATACACGACATTTTCCATTCAAATTCTTTTAATTTAGATTTCTCACATTGGTTTTCGGAGTGCTAAAAATCGTAGATGACTCAGAAAAATCCGCGGCTTCTTCTATGTGGTAGAGAGCTTCCTTGCGGTCCCGATGTTTCCTGTTTCATCGAATTTCATCAACACACCAAAAAGATATGATTTTTCAAAGTGCAGACATCAAAAAGGACTCACCTTTCACGATGGTTCGAAACTAGGTTTGAGGTTTTTGCGAAATCCGCTAACCTAGACGACGATCAGGGAGTTGGACGTCGACGAGGGGAGTGAGGCGCGTCTAGTGGTAGTGGTCGTGGCCAGTCCGGTCGTCGGAGCAAGGCGGGGCAGCGGTTTGAAGCGTCGAACTTTGGAGAGGTGGTTCTCGGTGGTAGCGCGATGGTAGGTGGCGAAACGGGTATGGATTTATAGAGGAGGGAGAGATGAACGGAAAGTTCAACTGGAGGGGGCGCTGATAATGGCCGAGGCGGTCGGAAATCGCCAGGGAAGGGGGGAGCGTATTCGTCGTCGATGTCGAAGGGGGGCGGGGTTTTTCTGTGATATTTTTTTATTTTAATGAATGGAGAATTTTGATTGGCCCGTGGGTTTTATTAAATTTTAAATAGTGTTTTCTCCAACGAACTCCTTTTCAAACCCAACGATTGTCACCCCTAGCTAAATACCCCCATCCCGGACACAATGGGATATGTTTCGTCGGCCAATTCGACTGTTACAGTCAGTTATTTTCCAAATTAAAGTATAAAACATTTAATTTTTAACTTTGAACGCACATTTCAATTTGCCAGGGCCACAAACTGATTCGAAAAATTTCCGAAAAATAAATCTAGCTATGTTTTGACGCTACGGTCCCAACAAAACTAGTTTCGTCGACTTCTGAGATCGTTTGAAAAATGACCATTTTCTGGTCGATCCAATTTAACAGAAATTGACCAAACGCATTTTCTTTTGCCACGCTCACATACTAGCTTCAAAAATTATGAAATTTGAAACCTAGCAATAGTTTGACATCCCGGACACAACAAAAGTGGTTTCGTCGAATTCCGAGGTCGTTTGCAAAATATCCATTTTCCAGGGCTATATATTCTATATAGCGACCTTTCTGAAAATTCATTCGGCCATAACTTTTGATTCCCGTTATGAAACTTCGACTTTTCAGATTCGTTAGAAAGGTATTGACTAACAGATTTAAATATTTTTGGTTTTGCTAAAATCTGTTATATTCTCCACCCTGCACAGTCAGTCAAAGTTTGAATTCAAATTTTCAAACTGACTCACTATTTCAAATTCACTATTTTATTGAAATATTATATTTCAATTGTTCAAATTCCTTTGAAATCACCAATTTAAAACGTAAAACGAATTAATTAACAACTTATGCGCATCATTGACAAGGTATGAAAATAATGTTTCCACGACTAAAAAAGCCTTTCCCATGTAGTCGTTAACGTTTTTACCGCACCCTCGTTCATACTGCACCGATAAAACGTGCACATAAACCATCCAAAAATCTTATTTACGCCTCTTATGTGACCAAAAATCGATATTTTTCACAAAAATAAATTGCCTCTTTAAAACTTATTTTATGCATTTCGAAAATTTCTTTTCAATAACGTTTCCTTTCCATATGAGATTTGCACTAAAACAAGAATTTTGGTAACATGCGCTTTGCATCATTTAAACCATCTATTTTAATGCAAAACAGATGTTTAAACATGCGCAAACTGCCGTACCCAAATCCACATTTGTGTACAACCGAAATAAAAGAAAATGAATCATTAAAATATAAAATTTACAAAGGATATATAACTTTTTTCAAACAATATTTGCAAAAAGTTTCAAAAATGTATTTTGCAGAAACTTAAATAATTCATGTCACATGTTGGCAAAAAAGGAAGTTAGTCACGCAAAAAATGCGAAAACCGAAACCACACAAAAAAAAAATTATATTAACAAGGAACAGTTGATAAACATACCCTGACGAAAACAATGCAAAACCTATCCTTGGATAAAATTTATTCTACACATAATTTTATTCTTTCCAGCTCTAAGGCAACTTTTAGTTAGATAAGAAAATTGAGATTTCGTTCAAATAGACATGCGCAAATGACACAAATATTTCTAAACATAAATATTTCATCATAAAGTCGTGCGATTTTAAAGACAACAAACACTGATAGTTACAAGCACAAAATACCACAATGCTAAGAACCAAACGCTGGAAATAAAAAAAACAAAGATGGCAACAAAACAACAACAACAAAACTCCCAAAACAATGCCTATTCACAATGGGATTTCTTGCTTCTCCACTACAACAAAAAATCGATTCTCCGACGCCAAAATGGCATCGCTATGTCATTGAAAAAGGAGTTTTCGATGCCATTTTTGGCATCGATAAAACCAGCATGGAAAAAAAATTCGACGTCATGCGTCAGGTGTTCTCCGATGCCATTCCAACGCCATTTTTTCTACTCCATTCCGACATCATTTTTTCTACTCCATTCCGACACCTTATCGACGCTATTTGTAAAATACAATTTTTTACTATTCCCATGCCTTTCCGATGCCACTTCTAAGAGCAACTCCAACTAATCGGATGTAGAAATCCAAATTTCTACACTCCGAATAATCGAAACAAAGAAATATCCCAATAGTTTTAAATCCAGGCATTTGTTTAACAAACGCATGGATTTAGGCGCTTGTTAAACAAGTGCTTAGATCCAGGCATTTGTTAAACAAACATCTGGTACATTTGCTGAAACAAATTCCAATTTAAGTATTTTATATATTATATAGGTTTAAAATTTCAAAAATATTTCAATAAAAACTTATTTGATTTAAGAATATGTACATGTTTAAAAATATATTATATACCGCTTCATTTTTAATATATTGTATGTAATAATTTTAAACATTCCTAATTTTTTAAAATTTATATATATATATATATATCTTTTAGATAAAATAAATTTTATTTAAACATTTTGAAATCAACATATCATGGTTTAAATAGTTGAAACCCATATAAATATACAAAATACTTTAATTGGAATTTTGACTACAAAGTTGCTTACAAGAGATCGTAACATAGAAATAAGTACTAAAACTTAGGATTCAACATATAGTAACACAGAAATAGATAATAAAACTACGGATAATAAAACTTCGTTTATGTTCTTAAATTTAAACTCGCCTAATCATTATGGTTAAACCGCAACTGTTCAATAACGTTTTGGAGACGTCTAATCTCTTGTTCGAGTTCGTTTGCATATGCAATTCCCCTTGGGCACAGCGGTTCGTCTATCCATTATGTGTAATTGCATCCATTCAGATAGGATGGACATTGGTGAATGCGACGGCCAATATTGTTTCCATCTGCTTGAACCACAACTTCAACCAGATAACCGCAGCAGCAACAAACTTGATAAGAATCACCTTCCTTTTCATAAGGAATTGGAACATGTGGTACTTGATAAGAATCAACTTCATGCCATGGTAGAACGATGGACTGTTAATGCGTGTGTTGAACGTTAGGTACTTGGGCTTGATGTGGAGGTTGGACGGTCCGTTGTTCGGACGGTGGTTCAACCCGAGGTCTCTGTTGGTTTAGAAACTAGAGTTCATCTGAAAGCTCCTGAAGTCGCATCTGTTCATACTCCTATTCATTAGAGTCTGGAGATGATGGCCAAGAAGGCATAGTTGTGGCAAAGCACATAGTAGTTTAAAACAAAATTGTTGGAGTAAGGTAAGTTGTGAGTAATTCGGCAGAGATAATATAGCTGCATAGTGTACTAGTGAATAAAGGGTAAAACAAACTATGACACCCCACGTCCGTTAATGTCACTCTATAAAGAATGCATTAAGTTCCGTGAAGCGTTATTGGTAAATCAGAACATAATATCACAAGACAGACATGTAAAATAGTAGGGGAATTAAAAACTTTATTTAAGTCAAAACATCATGGTCCCAAATACTGAGTTTACATTATAAGTTTGAAGTAACCAATTACACAAATAATCTATCTTGCCAAAAATATCAAAGTACAAAAGCATAAAACCATATTTCCCACTTGAATCCATAAGAGAGTTGACCAAAACTCAAAGCGATACATTTATCACTACAAGCAAAAGACCTTTTTATAGCATTTAAAAAACGCTATAAAAGGATACGAAGGCGTTTTTATAAACGCTTTATGTAATATGTTAGGGGTCTACAATAGCAATCTGATAATCGCTATAAAAAACATGCTATAAACGATGTTACTCATAGCGTTTCAAAAGTGCTATTAAATGGACGATTTGTAACATACAAATTCCTATCTATAGTGTTTGTTATTTGCTATAAAACTTTTACTAGAGTTGTGGTTTATGCTGCTAGTATTTATGACGTCATTTAATTGCTATTTATAGCAACCATAAACGCTCTAGATAAGCGTTACTTGATTATTATAGCAACTGCAAACGTTGTAGAAATTACATAGCCTGGTTATTATACAATTATAAATGCTATAGAAAGTTTTAGTATTTTATAGCATCATTTACTTGCCATGAAAGTTGTTTAATCATTACAAAATATTTTTATTGCAATAGTATACATAGCCATTATCAAGAGTATTTCATGCATAATATTAAGCATACAAATATTTAAAATCAAATGTATGTCATACAATGTTCGAAACATATAAATACTTGTAATCAAAAGTAACAATTCTTACAATTGTTGCTAACCAAAACAATACATGTGACGGCCCGCCTCGCACCAACCGACATTTACTCCAAAAGTGCGCTGTACACATATCCAGTTAGCACGGGACGGTCGCCAGAAGAAAAAGAAAGAAGAGAATGGGCTAATCAAGGAACCTGTAATATGTCTCACAGCGCATAGAACAAAATATAATAATAACATACTTGACATAAACAGGAGAGACAGTGCATAAGCTAAAAACCAGAACTGAGCATCATAGCAGCGGAAATCCAAAATATAGCTTATTACAACGTTTCAACCTATCTCAAAACAAAAGCAAGATAAAGGAGGTACACTACTAATGCCCAAGTAGTGACCACCAACGACACAGGGAGAACATCTATATATCATACGTGGAAGCCTCCTGCTCGCCTCCGAATCAGCTACTCGCGCATCACCAGCTACCCACAACCTGTCTCTAGTATGCTCGTGTGAGCACCCAGAGTAATAAGAAGAGACATAAAACTCTGGGTCAGACATAAAGCCTGGTATGAGCGATAAACATCTAAACAGAATAATAACAGGTATAATCCAATCATACCTGAACCTGGACCTGCAACCAAAGAGTTAGCACTACATACTGTACAACACTCTAAGGTGCCCTTTCAAATGGTGTAAAGATAACGGGGGTGGGGGTGTGCATGTCATAGTGATGTCAAACAATCAAGCATAGCAATCATCCTCACATCCCTCACTCAGTGCGTAAAGCATACGATATCCACTACTTTGGTCCTCTAATCCTTTGGGCCATGACGGAATCCAATCCCGTGTAACTATCACTACAAGCCCACTATCCATCTCTCAGTGGTGAACCAAAGTTATGAATACCGATAACCCCTTTGCACACGTCCCGCAGCAAAGCCCAACCATGAAGTGAACTCATTGGTTCCCAACTGAGTCCGGGATCCTGTGCTCTAACTTCCATTTGGACTACCTTTGCATCTCGGGTTTTAATCATCATCCTCCGGATCGGTCTTCATTCAGTTCACTTCGCTTCAGGTCGTGGTCTTCCTTCAGGTTCGGGTCGTGCTCCGCCCTCCAACGGTTCGGGTCGCACCACCCTGGTTCGGTTCGCAGTCACTAGCTCGTGGTCACCCTCTGTTTCGGATCGTGCGCTCCCCTCCAGATCGATTCGTGACAAGCTCCTTCAGCTCGGATCGTGGTCATCTGCATACGGTTCAGATCGTGGTATGATCTCCAGGTCGGATCGTGACCAGCTTCGGATCGCGACTCGTGGATCGTGGGTGCATCGGATCGGGTTCCATCTCCACGCGGATCGGGTCGTAATGCTCATTCGCGATCCGGATCGAAGTACTTCAGTTCGGGCACGGCGCTGCATCGATTCGTCTCGTGGGTCTAACCACGATCGGGTCGGGTCGTGGGAGGAATAAGCGATCTGATCCGGGTCAACTTCCAGCGACGGTATACACGCCTCTCGACGGCGTTTTCGACCATTCTAACTATTGAAATCAGTCACAAAGAACATCATACAGTCATAGCAACATGTATAAACATCCACAAACAGCAAAACAACAATATGATATGTCAAAACGGATCAAACATACCCAAAAATCCATATTTCCCTCTTAAGCATGTTTAAGCAAATCTAACGATAGGATTAGCAAAACTTATCCAAATTAGCCAAATTTTCTAACAGAGGCCTAAAACAATGTTTCATAATTTCTGAATATTTTTCCAGATTTTTAACATGCACAAATTCGCTAATTATCACTAATTACCCCTTAATCCCCCAAATTCCGGGATTTGCAAAATTAGTCGAAATCAACCCAAATTCATATCAGAGGCATAAAATGATGTTTTAGAATTTTGGGAATTTTTCTAGATTTTTCTGAGCCATAATTTCGCTAATCTTCGCTAATTACCATAATTAGCCATAATTAGTGAGGAACTATGCAAATCACTCACCTTAGCCACAAACAAACTTTAGATCTGAAATAATCTCTGATTTGGATCCAATCCCTATGTTTTCCAGCAGCTCTCTTGCTAATTTGGTGAAGATCTTCTTTGATTTGATGTAGATTAGGCCAAAACTTGATTAGAAAGTGATTAGAAGGTGATTTGGGTGTTGGAGGCCATTGCTAGAGCTTGAAAGAGGTAAGTGACGGCTGGAAAAATGAGTCTAAAACCGAAATCCTAACCCTAGCAGCCCTTAAATACCCCAAATTCTGAAATCTCCCATTGGGCCTAGTTGCTAATCACCCGGTTAAGCCCAATTAGCTGAAAATAACCCTTTAAACCTTAATTCAGCCATATCTCCCAAACGGTAAGTCCGTTTGGCTATTGTAACCATTATACGGAAAGAGAAACCATCATTCGAATCCAATGGAAGTGGTTTCAGGTCAAAATTCCTTTCCAGTCAAAAGTTATGGCCAAAACAGTACCAACTAGGGACAAAACGGACATTTAAAAATCGACAAAAATCATGAACATGGGAAATGACTCTAATGGTTGTTTCCCAAAGTTACATGACCATACGACTTCATATGAGAAATAAATAAATATTCTACGATCCTCCGATGCGTAGAATGCGGGTTGTTACATTCTCCCCCCCCCTTAAGAAATTTCGCCCCCGAAATTCCCTAACCAAAACACACAAAGTGTCCCGCATGCCTATCAACCATAAAACAACAATCAACATGTCAAACAAATCTATCCTAGCATGCGGTTTACTAACAAGGGAAGAAACTATCACTACCAAAACCTTACCAGGCAAAGAGTACTGAACGATACTTCCTCCTTATATCCTCCTCTGTTTCCCAAGTACAGTCTTTTTCATTCTCACCCCACTGAACTTTGACTAGTTTCACCGCCTTCCTTCAAAGTTGTTTCGTATCGTTCCCAACAATACGCATAGACTTGCGGTTCCCAACCGCCTCGAGTTCAACTTCGATGTTATCCAACTGATCAGGTGAAATAGCCACACTAGGGTCGTGCACGAATTTCCTTAACTCGGAAACATGAAATACGTTGTGAACTCCCGCCATCTTGTCAGGTAGCTCTACTTCATACGCCAAATTCCCAACTTGCTCGAGGACTGGGAATGGGCCAACAAATCTTGGTGCTAACTTACCTCTCCAACCAATCTGAATCACATTCTCTATGGAGAGATCTCGACGAACACCAAGTCGTTAACGAAGGATTCCAAATCTCTTCATCTCTTATCGAGATAAGCCTTGTGCCTATCTTTATCCCTTCCCAGTAGTATATCTACTCTATGTCTCAATACATCTTGTTACCACTGGGACGTATAGTCAATTTCGAGTGATGATATGCTCTAAGCACTTCACCTCTCAGTCCATCTACGTTGGGTACAACTAGTCCCTTATTCTTTCGAAGCCACCCTTCTCAATCAAATCCTTACTTGATCATTCTCTTTCCATCGATACCCATCTCTACCCTAGAGATGGTTCCCAATAGATTAGGATCGTCCTTCTAACTGGAAACAATCCACTCAATCAAAACCGATCTAATCGTCAAGCTTACTAGCGTTTCTGAATCCAATTCAGTCTTGGGTCTGAAATCATATCATGTGACATACTCTAGTTGCTTCCACCCTAGAAACAAAACCTCTAAACTGGCATGTCTCCTACTCAATGCAACTAGTATTGCACCCACATCCTTAACTATGATCACTCTGCCCCATGGAGTCATGGCGACTCCACTGCACTGATTCATAGTCACTAGTCCTTTGCTATGTCCACTCTGCCCCATGAAGTCATAACAACTCCACTGCACTGGCTCATAGCCTTACTAATCCTTTACTATGTCCACTTTGCCCCTCGAGTCATGACGACTCTACTGCACTGGCTCATAGTCCTACTACAATCACTTTGTTCCCCATTGCTGGAACCCTACAGGTGATAGTCTACTCAAAAGAAGAAAGAAAGGAACAAACATAACATCCATAACATCCATCAAACAAATCCTATCTATCACCTGCTAAAGTCATAAACACATCGACACCTACATGATTGGTCTAACCAATCCCAATATGTCGATTCCAGTCTGTCTGGTCCAACCAACATCAATAACTAATGGAAGCCCAGCCTCCATACATACACCGATGCCTACTTGACTGGTCCAACCAATCCCAGGCGAATGGAAGCCCCGCCTCCCTTCGGACTACCGTACGTCCAACGTACGTTTATCCTCCAAGGATAATTAAACTAATGGAAGCCCAGCCTCCAATCGGACTACCGTACGTCCAACGTACGTTTATCCTCCAAGGATAACTAGATCACGTCCAACGGATCCAAGGTAACGGGCGTCCCCAGATACCCCTGCTTTTAGTCCTCCTAAAATACTTGAGTCCAACCCAAGTCTATCCATTATCTTGCTGCCCTCTCGAGTCCAACTCGAGCTGAATCCAATTCCTTGCAGCCTTCTCGAGTCAAACTCGAGTCAATCTATAACTCAGACCCAGTCTTGAGTACCGACAAACTCTAGTCCAACGTGAGTCGTCTCCCTATTCGTTGCATCTCCAAGATCAACGAACACCTATTTTCTTTTACGAGTTCAAGTCCAACTTGAATCGCTCTAATCTTCGTTGTATCATCCATGATCAACGAACACATCCTATTCCTTCAAAGCTCTACTATCCAATAGAGAACATCAACATAGGGTCCTAAACAGTCCATTTCTTTGCATCTTTCTCGAGTCCCCCTCGAGCAATCTCATAACCCTATAGAGTCTAACTCCGGGCAGTCTATACCATTGAACAGTCTCATCATGTTCCGTCTGCCCATCACTCCTCGAGTAAACCAGAATATCATCCAATGAAAAATCACAACAACTATTTACCCCTCACGCAACCCATCCTAGTCGAAATCGACATTCCCCAAGCACAAGCCCCAAAGGCCTAAACCAATATCAGACAAGCACCTAAGGAACATCTCCTCCGAGTTCAGACAATCCACATGAGGTGATACTAGTAAAACAATCTAGCACTGGAGTACTCATTTGCCTCCTAGAGACAACTAGAACTTATTACAACAGTAACCTTTCAACTTTCTTAACTCCAGTTACTATCGCCATCACTAGGTAGGTACCTAATACCACCCTATTCCTTTGGAGTAGATCGACTCCCCAAAATAATGCTAAACCCAGTAAAGCCCAAAACAAAGCAATCACAAGGAAACATACATCCATGACTCGATAAGACCACTTTACAACAAATCATGCCAAAACTAGTCGAACCACCAATCGGGTTCGTCACAACTAGAGGTCTATCGACTAACTCAGGTTTGTCAAACAAAAACCGATCAAAACATCTTAAATAGAAAGCATACCTCGAATAATGACACCTTTTTCCTTCTGCGCCGCAGTTGGGGCATTTGACGAAGAAGGAACAGCGTTGATAGCATACGCTTTCACAATCTGCTTCTCCCTAGGAGGTTGTGGGCAATCATCCTTGTGATGTCCCGCCTGGCCGCAGTTAAAGCACTTCCTTTCCCCAGGCTTTTCTCGACAATCTCTGGCGTAATGGCCCTTCTTGCCACAACTAAAACATTCGCCATCTTTCTTATTTTTCTTACTCTGACCATCCTTGGTCGGGTTCTGCTTCCTCTTGTTCTGAGAATTCTTCTGGCCTTCACCGCCTGCTTGCGGCTTTGGCTCCTCTGTAGATGCCGTAGCAACTTCAGTCTTCGACTTAGGGAAAAGGCTCTCTGACCTTAATGCCTTTCCTACAATAGACTCGAACGTCTCATCAATATGGTTTATAAGTCTTTCCCCCAAGTACCCATCCAAGCCAGTTATGAACTTCTCGTTCTTCTTTTCGACTATATCGATAAGGGACCATCCATATTTCGATAGAGTGTCAAATTCAGCGATATACTCCGAGACTGCTCTACCATTCTACTTAAGCTCCAAGAACTTCCTGAACAGTTCCAATTTATGAGTCGCTGGAATAAACTTATCACAAAAGCGAGTCTTAAACTGATTCCAAGTAACTTGATCTTCTGGAGTAGCTGTTCTAATGACATTCCACCAATTCATCGCTCGCCCTTGCAGCTGACGAGACGCTAGCCTTCTCTTCATCGCATCCTCAAGACCCAAGTCGTCGAAGATACGATCACAGCTATCCAACCAATCCTGAACATCTGTGGCCGACTCCGTTCCGTGGAACGGCTTCCCACCAAGGTTAGTGTAATCCTTGCACAACTTGGCGAAGTCGGCCCTAGGCGCCTGCACTACTGGACCACCACCATTTCCGGGATTGGGAACTGCTCCCTGAACATCTCTAAGCATGTCTCTCATAAGGTTAGTAAACATTGCCCTCATGTCAGCGGCATTGCCTTGGTTGGTCCCTCTACCAGCACCTCTAGGATATCGGCTCATCGTTAATCTATAAAAGGGGAAACGATTAACGACCCCATAGTGGTGCTAGTGCAGTACAACTTCATTCTCATACTACCAATAGTATATATATATAGCTTTTAAAAACCAAAGTAATCACAAATACGCGCTCTCATATACGTACTATCTCTCCCTAGTGTCTTTCCCTAGGTTAACTACGCAACCTAGAGCTCTGATACCAAGTGTGACGGCCCGCCTCGCACCAACCGACATTTACTCCAAAAGTGCGCTGTACACATATCCAGTTAGCACGGGACGGTCGCCAGAAGAAAAAGAAAGAAGAGAATGGGCTAATCAAGGAACCTGTAATATGTCTCATAGCGCATAGAACAAAATATAATAATAAGATACTTGACATAAACAGGAGAGACAATGCATAAGCTAAAAACCAGAACTGAGCATCATAGCAGCGGAAATCCAAAATATAGCTTATTACAACTTTTCAAACTGTCTCAAAACAAAAGCAAGATAAAGGAGGTACACTACTAATGCCCAAGTAGTGACCACCAACGACACAGGGAGAACATCTATATATCATACGTGGAAGCCTCCTGCTCGCCTCCGAATCAGCTACTCGCGCATCACCAGCTACCCACAACCTGTCTCTAGTCTGCTCGTGTGAGCACCCAGAGTAATAAGAAGAGACATAAAACTCTGGGTCAGACATAAAGCCTGGTATGAGCGATAAGCATCTAAACAGAATAATAACAGGTATAATCCAATCATACCTGAACCTGGACCTGCAACCAAAGAGTTAGCACTACATACTGTACAACACTCTAAGGTGCCCTTTCAAATGGTGTAAAGATAACGGGGGTGGGGGTGTGCATGTCATAGTGATGTCAAACAATCAAGCATAGCAATCATCCTCACATCCCTCACTCAGTGCGTAAAGCATACGATATCCACTACTTTGGTCCTCTAATCCTTTGGGCCATGACGGAATCCAATCCCGTGTAACTATCACTACAAGCCCACTATCCATCTCTCAGTGGTGAACCAAAGTTATGAATACCGATAACCCCTTTGCACACGTCCCGCAGCAAAGCCCAACCATGAAGTGAACTCATTGGTTCCCAACTGGGTCCGGGATCCTGAGCTCTAACTTCCATTTGGACTACCTTTGCATCTCGGGTTTTAATCATCATCCTCTGAATCGGTCTTCATTCAGTTCACTTCGCTTCAGGTCGTGGTCTTCCTTCAGGTTCGGGTCGTGCTCCGTCCTCCAACGGTTCGGGTCGCACCACCCTGGTTCGGTTCGCAGTCACTAGCTCGTGGTCACCCTCTGTTTCGGATCGTGCGCTCCCCTCCAGATCGGTTCGTGACAAGCTCCTTCAGCTCGGATCGTGGTCATCTGCATACGGTTCAGATCGTGGTATGATCTCCAGGTCGGATCGTGACCAGCTTCGGATCGCGACTCGTGGATCGTGGGTGCATCGGATCGGGTTCCATCTCCACGCGGATCGGGTCGTAATGCTCATTCGCGATCCGGATCGAAGTACTTCAGTTCGGGCACGGCGCTGCATCGATTCGTCTCGTGGGTCTAACCACGATCGGGTCGGGTCGTGGGAGGAATAAGCGATCCGATCCGGGTCAACTTCCAGCGACGGTTTACACGCCTCTCGACGGCGTTTTCGACTATTCTAACTATTGAAATCAGTCACAAAGCACATCATACAGTCATAGCAACATGTATAAACATCCACAAACAGCAAAACAACAATATGATATGTCAAAACGGATCAAACATACCCAAAAATCCATATTTCCCTCTTAAGCATGTTTAAGCAAATCTAACGATAGGATTAGCAAAACTTATCCAAATTTTCTAACAGAGGCCTAAAACAATATTTCATAATTTCTGAATATTTTTCCAGATTTTTAACATGCACAAATTCGCTAATTATCACTAATTACCCCTTAATCCCCCAAATTCCGGGATTTGCAAAATTAGTCGAAATCAACCCAAATTCATATCAGAGGCATAAAATGATGTTTTAGAATTTTGGGAATTTTTCTAGATTTTTCTGAGCCATAATTTCGCTAATTACCATAATTAGCCATAATTAGTGAGGAACTATGCAAATCACTCACCTTAGCCACAAACAAACTTTAGATCTGAAATAATCTCTGATTTGGATCCAATCCCTATGTGTTCCAGCAGCTCTCTTGCTAATTTGGTGAAGATCTTCTTTGATTTGATGTAGATTAGGCCAAAACTTGATTAGAAAGTGATTAGAAGGTGATTTGGGTGTTGGAGGCCATTGCTAGAGCTTGAAAGAGGTAAGTAGCGGCTGGAAAAATGAGTCTAAAACCGAAATCCTAACCCTAGCAGCCCTTAAATACCCCAAATTCCGAAATCTCCCATTGGGCCTAGTTGCTAATCACCCGGTTAAGCCCAATTAGCTGAAAATAACCCTTTAAACCTTAATTCAGCCATATCTCCCAAACGGTAAGTCCGTTTGGCTATTGTAACCACTATACGGAAAGAGAAACCATCATTCGAATCAAATGGAAGTGGTTTCAGATCAAAATTCCTTTTCAGTCAAAAGTTATGGCCAAAACAGTACCAACTAGGGGCAAAACGGTCATTTAAAAATCGACAAAAATCATGAACATGGGAAATGACTCTAATGGTTGTTTCCTAAAGTTACATGACCATACGACTTCATATGAGAAAAAAATAAATATTCTACGATCCTCCGATGCGTAGAATGCGGGTTGTTACAATACATTATAAAAAGAACAATCGATACAACCATAGATAACCAAAACGATACATAGTAAAGGTAAAGATGTATGAATATCGACGCAAAATACATTTGAAGGAGAATGAGTGCGACAACATATTTTTGTCCATGCCTTTCACCATAGCGTGAACCTAGAGCATCATATAGCGGCTCTAAAAAAAACATTCGTCTATTAGTCATAAAATCCAAACATGCAGGGTTTAATGTTTAGAATAAGAAAGTACACTAGCCATCTGAAACTAGTCCAAATTCAAAAAAAAAAAAAAAATAATAATAATAATAATAATAATAATTCATGTTCTAATTGAGATGCCCTGGAATTTAACAAAGAAATATGCAGCTGCTTCAAAGAATATCGAATCAAGTGAGTTCTTCAAATAATGATTCTTCTGACGATGATATAAAAGTGAATATCAAGAAGAAACCTGCTCCAGTTGCCACAAAGAAGAAATGAAAATTCCTAAGGACACTGACATTGAGATGAAGGATGCTGCATCATTAGCAATTCCATGACCGACAACCACATACAATATATGTGTTGACAGACACTCAAGCTCGTAGACGAGAGATAGATATAAAAAAGACAAAAAAGACAAGAAAAGCCAACATGTTAATATTACAAATGAATATAACATATGACTTCAATCCGAAAATATACACTGTAAAAAAATCTTATATCACAAACCAGAAAGTAACTCAGTTACTCACCGATAAGATTAATACATCCCATCATCAACTACCACCATCCACGCTTTTATATATGCACTTCAGAAGCAATGATCGGTTATGACCTGTATATAAGCGAAACGCATGTTCGGATTATCCCATCACAACATTGATATAAAATATTGGATATTATAAATTCAGATATTGCTTACCAGCCCCTAATAACTCAAATTTACCTTTTTCTTAACTCAAATTATACCTGAACAATAAAGAGTAACAGATTCAGATTTTCATATATATCATCATATAACAGATGATGCAATATGCTTACTGCATCTAATCAAGTGCTTAAATAACAAAATATTGATAGAAAAGAATAATAGCTGTAATAGGATATTACCACTGGAACAAGATATAACATGTTCTAAGCTTGTGCTTGCTGAATTAATCTGCACTTAACTAGCTGAACCGAGCAGCATAACAGTTCGACCTAAAACTGGGACAAGCTTCATAAGGGAATGACCTCAAGCTGGAACAAGATGCATAAAAGTATGTCATTGAGTAAATTAATAATTTTTCCCCACAGTAACAGATCTGTAATTAAACCAAATAATTTAGAGTAGAAATCTTCTTCCCAAGTAGAAAATTGTTAAATATAACACAATGACCCTTGACTGCAAATCAGCTTTAAATGTTGAAACAAAGAGCAAAAGAGAGAGTCGACCTAGTACACTCTGCTTGTTACAGTTTTCCTTTCTCAGTTCAACATTCTTGTCAGCCAAGTACTGCTCATTATGGCATGTTGGTAGCTGCAGTTGCTTTAACCCTTGCATGACTTATGCTTCATTGCAGTATTTCATATGTTGAATAATCTGTTTACTCCAGTATCAAGCATCAATGACTTGGCATCATCACCCCAATAGTTAGTGGTTCTTGCTTTGTCATGAGAACACAGGTTAAATCCTGAGAAACGCATGATTCAAAATACTAAACATATGCTAACTTGTTGTGCACTATATACTAACATAGATTGTAGTACACTCATGTACTAATTTCTGAATATCCAGTTTCAATAAAAAGAAAACTACTTTGTCTCCCTTTAGCCCAAAGCTCACCTACACTACTAATTTATAATTTAATTTAATGGCAGTCCCCAATAAAGCAATATAATACCAAAAGAAACCCTATTATATTCATGCACTCCTCACTTCTTTGCTCTCAAATTCAAACCCAAACTGTGTGCCCCACTTCCGAACTCGAATTCAAAAGGGAAAAGAAAAAAATTTAATATGTCTTCCCAATTCTGAAGGTCTGCTGATCTGGTTAATGCTAGAACCGAACCAGAATGGCAAAAGGCTTCGACGAACCAGATGAAATATGGGACCTGGATTATATTTAGAACAGTCCAGCACTATTATAGATGATAAGAAATGGTAAATATTATGCCAAAATTGAAAATGAAACAGACAAATATATACCTTTTCCAATGAGTTATTGAACAGTCCAGCACTATTACCTTTTCTATAGGTCTTTGACGTACAAATATCAGTGGTACAATATAAAACATATTTTGACTGGTAATACTTGGAACTGATGTGTATGCTGAAGTAAATGGTTTTTACCGTTAATGATTGATTTTTTCCGGTTACATGCAAATGGTACGCTCACTACAAGAAAAGGCTAAAATAGCGACGGCAAAAAACCGTCACAAGCCGTCGCTAGCCGTCGCCAACCGTCACTATAAGCCGTCACAAATAATGCGGACGCCAAATATATAGCGTCGGCCTTGGCGACGGCTGTAGACACCCAATTTTGCAACGGTTAGCGACGGAAAATTTGCCACGTGGACAAACGGTTATAATTCAAACAAACGGTTATAAGCCGTCGCAAACCGTCACCATTTAGCCCTAACAAGCCGTCGCTAACTGTCGCTATGCCCTGCAAATAAGCCGTCACAAGCCGTCGCTAGTCGTGACAAAACTGGGTGAAAAACCCTCACAAGCCGTCGCCAACCGTCACCCAACGTGACCAAAAAGCCGTCGCTAGCCATCGCAAATCTGGAACTTTTTTTTTGTTTTCCAGCAGCTATCAAGCCAACAAACCACACAAACTCAAAATGGAGTTCAAATGCAACTCATATACACTCAATTTGACACTCCATCAACTCACATTCACATTCAATCACCTCATCAACACTATAAATCACCTCATACCATCAAAACGTCCAAAAAACAAACATATAAACGATAAACTAACAAAAAACCATCAACACAACAAACCATGTCAACAATACCATCAACCAAACAAACCATGTCCATCACCAAACAACCAAACAAACCATGTCTCCACAAAATACCACAAACAAACCATGTCCATCACCAACAACAAGTTATATTTACAAAACATGTCCAAAAAACAAAACAAGTACTAACCTACTCATCGTCACTCTCACCGTCCTCCTCCACGGGCTGACTCGGAGGCATCACACCATGCTGCTGAAGATATGCAGCAATCCGCGCATCCAACACGGTCTCCAGCCTATTCTTCTGAAAATCTTCCAGGGCTGCAACCTGTCGTCGGAGCATTTGGATCTCCTCCTCATCCTGACGCCTCGTATAAGAGGCCTGAGTCCCCGCTATCTGTAATTATATTAAAAAAGTTAGAAACCATTGTCAAAAGTTTTTTTATATACTATAAACGCTTTACCTCAATGTTTCCGAAGCCATAGCATCTACCCCTAGTAGGCGGGTCGATGATTCTGTTCCAGATGCGGTTGCACTCCTCCACGTCTGGCTCGTGACCCAACTGCGTCGCTCGAGCTTCTAAGGACGCCATGTACTTGTCCTGCAATAGCGGACAATTATGGAATACATTAAATACTCAATTCAAAATAACAATGTGAGATACAAATATTACAAATGCTAACCATCGTTTCGCAGGACTTAGGGTCCGACCAAGTATATGAGGTGTTACCCTCCGCATCTGTCCGCTCGACGGCATGAGTCTGTGTAAATACCTCAGCAAATGTAGGCTCCCGCTGGGCATTCAGCAAATGGATCTTCGGATAATCCTTTACAATATCGTATATTTCTTCACTCGTCCAAATTTTGGGTGCTTGCAAAGTCATTCCGCTGTTAGCTTTAAAGTTTTTTTTATCTCTTCTAAAAGTATGATTGGTATGCAAAAAACAACGGTGACAATCAAACCACGAATGCTTCCTTCCATACCGTAAGAAAAATGCTTGTGATTCTTCCATGCATAAAGGACAAGATAGACGACCGGCGGTACTCCAACCTGAAAGCATCCCATATGCAGGGAAATCACTAATCGTCCATAACAAGCAAGCGAACATACGAAAATTCTTTTTTCTTGAAATGTCGTAGGTTTCAACTCCATCATCCCATAGTTTTTTCAACTCTTCGATTAATGGTTGTAGATAAACATCGATGCCTTGTTTTGGATCATTAGGACCAGGAACGACAACAGTGAGAAACATATATGGAGTTTTCATACACATCCACGGCGGTAAATTATAAGGAGTAACGATAATAGGCCAAGATGAATATTTACTACCAAACTGAGAATATGGTGAAAACCCATCTGTACATAAACCAAGTCTTACGTTACGACTCTCTGCGGCAAATGTTGGATACGTCCTATCAAAATGTTTCCATGCTTCTCCATCCGATGGATGTGTCAAAGTTCCATCTTCAGGTGTTCGCACACTATGCCATCGCATATGACATGCAGTGACTAAGGATGCATATAACCGTTGTAGTCTAGGGATGATTGGTAAATAATGCATTCTTGTATACGGAACTTCCTTACCTTTCTTTTTTCTAGGTTTATACCGTTCCCCGCCGCATTTCTTACAGTTTCTAAGATTAATATCATCTTTCCAATACAACATGCAACCTTTAACACAAGTATCTATTTTTTGGTACGGCAAACCAAAAGCCGACATTAGTGTTTTCACTTTGTAATGACTATCGCACATCAGATTATTGGGTGGCATATGTCTTTTCGCAGCTTGTACAACCTCTGTAAATGCAGCTTCTGTAAGGTTAAATTTTGATTTCATGGTGATGTACTCAGCGGTTACCGATAATTCAGTTCCACTTTCACAACCATTCCACAATGACCGCTTAGCTGAAGCCAATAAATCATATATTTTTCTGGCTTCCGTGTTCGGTTCTTCTTCTATACTGACGTCATCATCGTCAACCTGACCGATAGGGAACATTGACCGTGCTGCATCTTCCACCATATCTTCTATTGGATTCGTCATAACTAATTCGACCTCCGACACTACAGGGTTTACTGTAGGCGCAACAAGTTCTCCATGACGATCCCATAAATAATAATTTGGCACAAAACCTGATTTGTACAAATGTACTTTAACGATGTCTGGTTTATGAAACCTCATCAGTTTACACTTACTACACGGGCAACGAAGCTCCTCGTAATTTCGATTATTAGATATTGCAAATCTAACAAATTCATTTACACCATTATAGAAATCTTCTTTCACTGAGCCTTTCATTCCAATTCTAACTTCATACATCCAACTACGGTCAATGTAATAATTGGACATTTTTCCTGATTCAAAAATATATGTCAGTGATTTCGATAACACATACATATATTGTTCAAAATATTTATTCAACGCACGAATATTTTTAATGGTTCATACGTACAATAAAAATATTATTTTTATTGTTCAAAGAATTTATTCAATACATTAACATTTTTAGTGGTTCATACATATAATAAAAAACTGATTTTCATGCGTTCAAAGAATTTATTAAACACATGAATATTTTTATCATACATAATAAAAATGTGATTTTTATTATCTAAGCAATTTATTTGTATCATGAATAAATTATCACACATGAATATACTTGAACATATGAAAATAATTCTATTTGGTTTCAACCAAAATCAACCATCAACCACAATCCTACTTGCGGCACACGTACATAGTCATTACATTCCAATAATTTCCACAATAAAATTCATTTTCAAACCCCATCTACAACCCAACAACTTCACAATCATCGCTTTTAACTACCTATATCCAACAACTATTTATTCACCAATCTCATACCCAATAACTACATACGCACAAAATAACGGTTCATTAACACATACACTAACACAAAATCAAACATCATGTCGATAAACAACTAAATCAACAATTTAGGGTTCCAATCATTACTAAACCAACTACATTAATTCAACAAGCATTGTATAATCAACTAACACATACGTTTCTATCATTATTAAATAGTTAATTCAAGAAATTAGGTTAGAATTCATACCTTAGAGAGAGGGAAACTAGTTTGGAGGAATGGAGAACGTTTGAGAAGGCCGGAGGGGGGGAGGAGACTGGCGACGGCGACGGCGGCGGCAGATCGACGGGGGTAGGGTTTTAATTTGGGTTTGATTTGGCGGAAATTGATTTTCTGTTTCCTGTAGCCTCGCGGTTATACTTCCGCTGGGCGACGGCTGGCGACGGCTAGCGAGGGCCGCTTTTTTTAGCCGTCGCTATGGTCCGTCACTATTTCAGCTCATTCTTGTAGTGGCTATACCATACTGAAAGATGAAGAACCACAGGCTCAAAATGATCTCCAGAATCCTTCCTCACATTGTACGAATATGAGCCTACAATGTCAAGAGGAAAACAATGCTAAAACTTAAAAATAGATTCTTCTCAGAAGATTTTTTCTTTTTCTCTATTTTCAAAGGCTTTTGAACAACTCCTTTATGAGAGGTTAACGTTAAAAACCAGCATGGTGCACTTATTGTTGTATCTTTATCCACCAAAGCTGTGTTTTTTTTGTATTATTTCAGCATATTATCGTATCAACAACAATTACTTAAATATTCAAAGCCTAATTCATCTTAAAAAGAATTAATAGAAAACACAGAGATGGCATTCAAAATGACTCTTGTTGAAAAATAAATTAAGGTTATTTTAATTAATTATACATCGCATTTTTCAGTTTTACCAATCCTCATAGTTTGCTCAAAATTGGCTTTATTTGATACTGACTTTACTTTACTTTTTTTGAAATGTAGTCTATTGTGATGCAATTTTCTAAAGCTAACTTCTAAATTTTATAAGATTGCCTCAGAAGGTCTGCAAATTTGTTTTATGCCTAAATAAGTTGCTATTTTTTTGTTTTGCATGTGTATGTGAATGTGCATGCGTGCACGTACTATTTTATTGTCGCAAAAAGGTCGTCTCATCATAATATTCAGAGATTGGGAACTCACGAGCATGTAAATGAAATGTGGTGGCTATATTACAATCAACATAAGAAAGATAAAGCCACAAGATCCGAAGAACTCGTTATTGGTTATATTAATATTTCCGCTTCAATTAAATAAGAACAAATCAATTTAAACACATAAGACATAAAATATGAAAGTTAAAGAGGTTTAAATGTAAATTTAGAGCACATGATTACTCAGCAATTCATATACTCAATGCATTATATTAAATCTGGAAGGAAAATATAATTTATAGGCCTAACAACACTATGCAGATTCACTAATGGCAAAACCAGCAGCTAAGCAGAAATTTTGGCTTTTTCTGGCCTCGAAAATTAATTTAAGTTTTGAACAGTAGAAATGTAAAATTATATAATTACCAATTCCTCTACCCAACAAGCTTCCCAGCTTTCTTCTCCTTTAACTCCAATCCCATCTCAGTAAAAAAGCCAGTTAGTCCATAGTGGGAAGTCTTCCACTGTCCTGATTTCTTATGGTAAGTAAATTTTATCATTTGATCCACCAAACCGTAGCTTATCCAAATAGTACGTTTGGACTCTGACAATCGAAAACGAAAGAGCTTTTCTTTTGTTAAAAAAATAAAACTGAAAGTTGAAGAAATCATATCAATTTGTCAAAAACATCAAACAGATATCTTCATGCATATTTTAAAAAAATCACATCAAATAGGCTTTTGTTTTATTTATTTTTATATATAAAGAGCAAAAGGTTTCTTTTTAAAAGCTATCTAAAGAGACTCAAAGGTATGACTTACTTTTATATAATCTACCTTTTTATGTTGAATTGTATAAATTAAAACATTGTGAAGAAGAAATAACGTACTCACTTTTGCCATTCAAAACCTGCTGGATCAAACATGAAGGGAGCAAAAAGCCAAGAAATAGCCAAGAACCAACAGGTAATAAAGATTAGGATGTATGGTATTGCTCCCTTTTTAGTGTAAACATAGGCAAGGTATATGATCAATAGAAGCATAATCTCAATTCTACATCCGGAAATGTAAACACTAAGAATACATAGATAAAATGAAAAACTACATATATATAAAAACATATTTGACAAGAAAAACATACCTCTTCACAAAATGGCTGCGGGAATAAAGCCTGTAAATGTGGCGGACAACAAAGCCTCTGCCAGTTGCTTGATAGTACAAGTAAATTTTAAAACTTGATAACAATGTTTAACCTTCAGATTATGCTGTTACATTTTCATTAATTATACGAATATAATTAAACTAAGGAGACGACTGAATGGGAAGACTTCACATTGCTCAATAAATGTACTTATGAAAGGAAAATGAATAATAAAGGGAATGAATAACCTCAGGCCAATCAATGTTGCTCTAAATTTAGATATACATTATTGTACGTGATGAAACTCCCCATTATTCATATTCTGTTTTGAACCATAGCTGCATTTTATGGATTCAATGGCAAATGATTGAAGAAAAGTTGGAAAAAAATAACAGAACTCTAAATAAATAATGTAATAGTAGACAATAATATGATGTTAATATTCTATCTAGCACTACATTATCAATCAGCTTCGGGGAATATAAAAGCGGGTCTGACAGGAGACACCAAAGAAATCACTGAAATTTTAGGAAATCATAAGTAAACTATAAACAGTACATTTAGCCAAGGATAATTCAACAACATAACAAGTTCAAGTATTATCTGATTCACTAGAAGAAGCAAATTTTCAGATAAAATATTGTTAGATTTCACCTGGTGGAAGTTGGTTTACTCTTGAATCAAACCATAGTTCAGCTAACATCCTTATTACTCTTCAGCAAACACACTTTGCTACCCTTGCACATGCATCATTTACCTAAAATAAACATGATGAGCTTTATATTGCACAGCCATAATTTTCTAGCATTAATGCACTGGTTCACTATTTCTTAGCATGTTATTTTATGTGCTCTTGCATGTGCTTCCACCCAACAACTTTAAGCTATTCTTCGGCAACAGCTACACATGGCCTTTCACTACGAGACCTTGCCTAAGCCACCATGTAATCACCATGATCCTAGCAGCCACTTCAGCCAGCCTTCAAGATTTTTTTGCATGCCTAAAGAGGTTTTTTCTGAATTAAATGTGCAGTTCAAATTTTATGTTCAGTAGTCTAGCACAATTTTTATCAGATTTAGGCATGGATAATTATATTTTCCTCATTTGTTGATCATCAAAGGAAACATATTCTATATGTCATTATAGAAATATCCACCAAACATATGTATGGGAACGCAGTTGTGAAAGGGATAGGGACAAAGACTGCAACGGAGATAGAGCCAAGCGCGCTGGTGACGACTGTGATGAAGACGGCAACAAAGACAAACACGAGCTTGCATTAAGGCAAGGACGAATTTTTGTACATCAATTTGGATCGGTGAACTAATTACTTTGGGGAAACTAGTTTCTAATGGGATTTCATAGAAGTGGAAGGAAATGAAAAATTTTAATGGCTTTTAACTTCTACAGCGTCCATAACATCCTAATAAAATAATTTATCGAAAAATTGTGTTTCTTACGACAGGCTAATCAGAAACGCCATACTCTCCTGTTAAGAAAATGAACTTTTCTTGTAGTGTTTAATACTCATCAAATCAGTACTTCACAAATACTCCTCAAATCTGCACATCACTGCTGTAATCAACTTCACAACGACATTGTCCAAAGCCATCACCAGCATAACCCAACTTCACATCAACATGCAAAATTCTATTTATGGAGCATAATTCTATTTTAGAACTCATATTCAAATCCTTCCTACTTCAAGTGTATAAATTTAAAAAAACTTCACATATTAAGAAGAAGAATTTTTTTTCTCAAAATGAAGTCATGAAAATTCATTATTTACTGTCTTTCAAGTTAGATTTCTGTATTCAAAACTTCATAATGGGAAAATCCACTTCAAATAAGAAGCTATATATACTCATAAAGAATCCCAAAGAATTTTCTTTCACTTAATTTCATCGTAAATACATTTTCAAGATCTCTTTTCTTTTTCACTAAATCAAAATGTTTAGGGCTACATAACTTGCTACATTCATAAATGAAGTATAGTTTTATTTCATACCTCATTTACATTGGAAATTTAAGTAAATTGCTTTTATCTCACTTTGCACGTTATAAATGAAAAGGAATAAGACTTTACAAATGTCAAGTTTATTAAAACTCAAAGACAGATAACAACATGCACAAGGTCAGCAGGATCAGTTCAACATGAGGCAGCAGGTGCAACAAACACAAACTCAACATCACAAGAAAGAACTTCACCGGCACAGCAATAAGGACACCATAACACAAGAACCCAAGCTCAAGTGCAAGGGCTACACAAGTCAGAAATACATTGCAACTGCAATGCTTAACCAACTCACAGCAAAATAAGAAACACAAGTTCCAAGTGCACATGATAGAACTTTAAAGCAGTTAGGTTCAAGCACAGTTCAGGTGCAACGAATAAACAACCATAGTGCAGCAATTCAAGGTCAAGTACAAAAAGGAGGAAGTAAACAACTCTTTTACATTTGAAATTTAATAACTTGAAAATCAACTTCTACCATATATATATATATATATATATATATATATATATATATATATATATATATATATATATATATATACACACACACACACACACACATATACATATACATACATACATATATATATACATATACATATATATATACATAACCCAAATAAGTTACTTTCTATATTTGATTTTCTTTTTAATTTTAGTGCACAATATATCTTTTATACACAAAATAATATTTCTACCTATAAACTCTTTTTTATAGGAGATTTCTCTTGTTGAACTTCCAATAAATTAAGAGCAAGCACAGTTCAGGTGCAACGAATAAACAGCCATAGTGCAGCAGTTCAAGGTCAAGTACAAAAAGGAGGAAGTAAACAACTCTTATACATTTGAAATTTAATAACTTGAAAATCAACTTCTACCATATATATATATATACATATATATATATATACATATATATATATATATATACATATATATATATATATACATATATAACCCAAATAAGATACTTTCTATATTTGATTTTCTTTTTAATTTTAGTGCACAATATATCTTTTATACACAAAATAATATTTCTACCTATAAACTCTTTTTTATAGGAGATTTCTCTTGTTGAACTTCCAATAAATTAAGAGCGCTTACTTTTCATTCACAATTCAAAGTATTTAACTTCAATTACCTATTACACAATAAGTGACTTGTAACTTTATTTTAATTTCCACTAACGTTGGAATTTTTTTATATAGACAAGTTTTATATCACTTCATCCTTCCTCTTGCTTGTGGTCTTGTTTATACTACAGCTCACACAATCTTCTTTTTATTCGCCTACAAAATCAACTCTTTTTATGCTACAGCTCACACAATCAAGACGGGAGACATGCGCAAGCTTCAGGTAAACTAGTTCTCCAACACTCAAAAAATAAATTTTATTATAGAATTGAGTGAGAAAAATAAGCAAATTCACAATTTATTTTGATATTCATTTCATTAGCCAAGTTCCCGACTTATTTTTGCCTGCAACCAACTTGATTTTGTTAATTAACAGTTTTACTAAATTTTGCAATGAATATTAAAAAAAATACAATTGACAGAATTCTAAATAGAAAAAGATGAAAAAATCGTAAATGATGTAGTGATACTTGAATAAATTCTTAGGAAACTAATCGAAAATTTAATCCAAGTAAGGTATTAAAATTAAAATTATCAAAACAGTTATGCCACAGATCCCAACCTCATCCAACCAATCACTTCAATGAATATACCTAAAATTATAAAATTATCCTACAATACTTTATAGGTAAAGAGGAAATAATGGTAAATACTTCAATACTTGTATAATCGTGCCCAAGATTCAAAAAATATACCTAACGAGCGCCTTGGAAAATTAGTCGTTGTTGCCCTGTATAACCGTGCTCAAGCTTATAATCATGCACAATACTTGTATAATCGTGCTCAAACATCAACTGCATTGAAGATTCACGCTCAGCCTTGAGCAATTCGAAGTCGACCTTGAACAATTTGAAGCCGAGCTCGGTCGCGGTTGCCGAGTCGCCTTGGAGAGTTAGTCAAAATCAAGCCTTAAGGAAGAGAGGGTTGCGTAGATTTCATATTAAAAGGGGATTAACGTGAGTGAAGAAGCTATATGAGTACAAATGAAAAGGAAAATAGGGCGGTCGAGAAATAACGTGGAGGGAAACAAAAATTTAGACCGCGAATTTAGCATTAGGTAAAAAGTTGCAAGAAAACACGCTGTGTGTTTTATCCGTATAAACACTAAATGCTTAACTATAGCAAACACAATTTTTGATGCAATCCCACTTTCTATTAATATAATATATTTTTTTTGTGTATATCCAAAATCCAAGTTAAGCTGAAAGAATCCAAATCAACTCGAAGCACGTCCACCCTGAGAATCTGGTAGGGGGGGAGGGGAACGGAAGAGAGAGAAGAGGAAACAAAAAGGGTCAGACATAAAGTATGGCGAGTCCAGTAACTTTTTAATATAAATAAATAAAAGTATCATGGCAGGTATATAATACTGGAAGAACAAGATAACAATAATAAGTGTGAACTGAGCAAGATAAGATGAACAGGATATATTGCGCTTCTTAAATACATTTCTCTGCATTGCACCGATAATAGTATATCAGAAATAGAATGATCCCTACCAATACCGTTCCATTACATTTTCTTGAGTATTAGGTTACTTGGGTTAGTAGAACTCAATACTTATCCGTGCATCGTACCCATTTACTTTCTCATGGATTCACCTAATACAATATAAGTAGTTATCTCTCAATATTGGGATACACCCCCGGTACCCCACTCGCACGGTCTCTACCGTAATGAATGCAGTCCCTCATCCTACACCGGAGTGATGTATGAATCTCTATATAACAATGTTACGTTCCGCATATATCTGTCATTACTATGCTACATAAGCGTACAGACTGCCACCATCGATCGAATCAGATTCCTTATCGGAATAATGGCCTTTAGCCTACGATACACCACCCAGAGCAGATATGCATGTATCTAGGCTGTCCCACGTATAAATGTAATTGTAGCTCGATGCCTCAATCGCGCATCCTCTAATGTGCATCGAGTTCCGTGGCAGGGATAAACAAGAAACACGGAACTCGGCCGGGAGCTTTTCCATACCTATACAGGCTCGCCTTTAAGAGCCTCCAAATACTGATATTCCTAAGGTCTGTTTTCCATGGTGGCTATGGCCCCATCTTGGCCTCTCCCTTAACTAGTAAAGACAACAAGAGCTAAGCGACCGCCCTTAATAACAACCAATCTAAACATCCATGTGGCGCCTCCCCTCAACCCCGTACCTCGATAGTGAAAGGTGAAATGGTATCTTGGGTTTAGCTCTAGTCATTTTGCATCCCGCTAGCTGCCGATGATGGGTATCCGACGTTCTACTATCCTTGTTGGTCATGACCATCTGCCTCCTCATGAGGCAACCGCTGAACCACCCTGGTGTCACCTCGTCACAACATTCTGACTGCATAGCTACATCTGCAGTCAACGCCTACCCACTTAGTAGTTACGCGCAGACCCAACCTCTGCGAGCACAGCCTAAGACATCTGTCACCGCACAGAGGACTACCAGGAGAACCTTACGTACATCAAGAAGCCCCGTGTTTCCCCTTCCAGTCCTTTGGAGCCGTCAAAAAAATCAGATGAATGTGTGCTCCCCTCGTGCCTTATAACACCTTGACGATCTACCCCGTTGGGTTATTCACCCTCAAACGTGCGGATTGGTCCAAGCGCCTCACTTCAATATGTTATTAGACCCTATGTTTAATCATTCTATTACGCTCTTGCTTTTCCTCCTCAATTTCCTTTTAATTTGGTTATTCCCATTCATATTGAATTCTTAATCAAGTTACCAAGTTCCTCTTGCTTATTAATTTTAGTTATATAACTTAACCCCTTTAAGTTCATTAATAAGTCCACAACATGTTATTCTCTAGATTGTGGCCTAAGGTCTATAATCCATAATCTCTTTTATATTTTCATCGTCTGATTCCATAGTTACAATAACATGTTCTTATTTAATGTTTAAGTACGTCTCATTTTACATGTTTCCTTTTAAACATGTCATTGATTAAATTAACTTATATCATTTCATAAGTTTTCCTCATCCTTTCTCATTTAATCATAAATTCAATTCGCACCATCACTACAATTTATCGTTGTTTACTTATTAGTTTAGTTTTCTTAACTAAGCCCCATTAACAAGTTTCTCAACCCATTAATTATAACCTATGTTATAATTTCATCTCGTTCCTAGGAAAAGCCTAAACATGTTATTCACATCAGTGGGTTCTCGACTTTTAGATTACTTAATTTATAATTAATTACCTCTTATCTTATTACATAAGTTGTTTCATTTCCTTACAAGTTATGCTTACCCTAAACGGTGTCTTTTAACTACATAACTTTATTATTTGTACCGGTTATGTATACCACTAGGTGTCTTTAATTAGATAACCTTATCGGGTTAAGTTTACGGGAATATATGTAAATATTACCCACCCCCTCCGATTTACTTAACCCACCCACTGTTCACCAAATTTTCCAATACCAATTATGCCCCAAAGTTATGTCTTTCTGAATCGTTCCCAATTCCGCACGTTCGCATTTTTTAGCATTAGGCCTAGGCTCGAAGGTAGCCCGCCTATATAAAAATAAAAAGGGAAAAGAGGGAGAGAAGAGAATCAGAACAGGCATAATAACGAATCAATAACATAACGATAGAAATAAGCATAAAAATGAATGGACATATTATGACAAGATTAGACTTGGTGACGATATAAACATATAAGAACAGATCAGAGGAATATGTCATAATAGAACTGATTAGGCACCGATTCAAAATCCAATTTTTATGTACATATCAAGATTATTATTTTAAATATTCAGATCTAAAAATAACATGAACTCGCAGTGAATAGATATAAGGAAATGGATCCAAATAAATGCGAAGAACACGTTGAATTTGTTGTAGCAATCATTGAATTTTTATAATGCTTGCCGAATTGGTTTTGGAGAAGACTAGGCCATTCAGTCTACGTTGCAGCAGAGCTCCACCGTCGCCACCATTTTTAGATGAATAAAACCTACGTTTAGGGTCCTTTATATAGCGTAGAACCAATGAATCTAGCTCTAAAATCGTCCAGGTTCAGAAAGAAGTTTCCAGAGCCACGGGTGGGTCGACACCCCTTCAGGTGGGTCAACCCCCCCTTTAGGTAGATCGACGCCTAGGTCGGCCCCCTGTTGGTGGGTCGTCCCCCCAAGGGGCAAAATTCCCGCCTAATTTCCCACCTTGCTAATTTTGATTTTCAAATTTTCTGGATATATTTATTTAATATACACACACACACACACATAAACTCCTTATATGTATACAAACTTCAAACCTTAATAACTTCTTCATACATTGTCAGTTTCATGCAAACCAAATGTCTATCTTAACCAGAATTTTGTGATGGACGCAATGGCGCAGTCCATTTCACTTAATTCTGATTATTAAATTAATTATTCTTTAATTCATCATCTTTAATGTCGTTAAAATTTCGGGGTGTTACACAAACACTGATGTGAACGGTCACTGGTACACCTTTCTTTTTCGGTTGTCCATATTAGTGTATTCTAAGGGGACAATTTCTGAACTGAGCATACTGAGTAGTCATATCAGCTTTAAACCAGTTACCATTACACAATATTCGAGATTCACTTTCAAATTGTTCTTTTACCATGTGCACTGCTTTAACCCTGCACTGACTAGTCTTATCAAGAAAGAGCAATACATCCTTAGTTTATGGGTCGTCACATGTAAAGTTAAATGGGATTGATCTTTTCATTTAAATACTAGATAATGGATTGCTCTTCTTACGTAAATAACTCCTCAGATTAAATGGGAGATCGGGAAATAAGTAATGAACGAATGGAGCAAATGTTCGATGAGTACGAACAAACCAAAGATCACCAAAATGAGGTAGGATTCGTGCCAGACACGCAAATAAACAAGGTTCCTGAAGAGGTTCCTAGTCCTCAATTACGGGCTACAATGCCACGACCTACTAGAAGCGTAAAAGCTCAACCAGTTCGTGCTAACCATAGAGCCTTATCTTCTTTAGTTTCAACTAACGAATATTCTGCAGATGAATTATACATCCTCGTGAAAGCGTATATTGAAGTTGAACGTCGAGATACGTTATTGATTAAAGGAGGTGGCGGTTTAAGCCATGAAGAGTTTTGGGAAATGATCACAAGATTACACAATAACCACCGTAGGTGTCCCGTTTTAAGATCAACATCTGAAATCCATTTAGCTCAACGTCATTTTGTAGAAGCTTGCAATCGTTACCATATGATTGTCCAAACAGTGGAAGATGAAGACATACCTCAAGCATCTCAAGCAACTTTTGATACTCGTTACCTGTCTGAACACGGGACAGATTTTGTGGGTCACAAAGCTTACAAGCTTCGCTATAGTTAGCTAACCTAATCTCGGGATGAGTAGGTTTATATTGTATGTTTACTAAATTTCGTGCTTTTAATTAAGTCTGTCATATTTTTAAATCTGGTTAGGAACTTATATGTTGTTATCTCTACCTTATTGTATCCTAGTTTAAATTTCTATGTCAGATGTAATGTTGTTATTTCTAGTTTGTTATAACCTAATTTCTGTGCTGGTTGTAATGTTTTGTGGGTCATAAATCAAATTTAATTAGTTTTGTCCATCCGAACAGTTTTATATCAGTACTACAACAAGTGTTGCTTTATATCAGCAATAAAGTCATTTTGGCTTTATGTCAATAGTAATGCCACTGTTGCTTTATATCAGTAATAAAGCAAATGTTGCTTTAAAAAAGGTGTTGCTTTATGTCAGTAATATAGCTACTGCAGCTTTATTTCAAACATTTGAATGTGGTAACCAATGCATGACAAAATGCGGTATCCAATGACAATCATACTGCGGTAACCAATGCATGCTACATTTTGGTATCCAATGAGGACCAGAATGTAGAAAAACTGTGTTACATAAGGAGGAAAACTTGCAACATTCACTACTCAAACACAACCCAATATTTTTGGTATATACACTCAAAAGTCCACAATGACCACTGAAGATTGTTTGTTGTTTGATAATACTGACGATGACTTTGGTATTATAGTGGATGATCATTTTCATCGACAAAGATAGCTAATAGCTGCATTAGGAGATGGTGAATCTAGCAAAATACATGGTGGTTCTGTTGTAGGCCGTCGATATAAAAATGGACATCATGCATGGCACAACGAGAGACTAGTGGAAGATTATTTTGTTTCAAATTCGAGGTATACATCTACAGAGTTTAGAAGGAGATTTCGAATGAGGCATCCTATGTTTCTTCGAATCCTAGAATGTATTAAACAACATGATTCCTACTTTATCTACAAATGCAATTCGTCTATGACAATGGGGCTCACCAAATTCAAAAGATGACAGCTGCACTGCGTATGATAGCCTATGGAGGTCCTGCTGACGCTCAAGACGAAAATTTGAAAATGGCAGGAAGCACAGTACTGGAATGTTTGGACCGTTTCTGCCAAGTAATCGTAGACGTTTACGGTAATCAATACTTGCATCGACCAAACGAAGTCGACATTGCAATATTAATGGATATGCACGGTAGCAGAGGATGGTCTGAGATGTTAAGATCTTTAGACTGCATGCATTGGGAGTGGAAGAATTGTCCAAAAGCATATGCTGGAGCTTATCAAGGTAAGTCTCATACGTCAACTATTATATTTGAAGCTGTAGCATCGTACGACTTGTGGATATGGCATGCTTTTTTCGGAATGTCAGGTTAGAACAATGATTTGAACGTAGTTGAACGCTCAACATGTTTAACGATTTGGCAAACGGTAGATCGGTTCCATATCATTTTACTTTAGAAGGTAACGTGTATGACCATGGATATTATCTAGGCGATGGTTTATACCCACAATGGAGTACCATTGTCAAGACAATACCGAACCCACAAAACAATAAACAAGCAAGGTTTGCAGTAATGCAAGAAGGACAAAGAAAGGATGTAGAAAGAGCATTTGGCGTTATACAATCCAGATTTGCCATAATCAGTAATCCATGTAGATTTTGGTCTCCAACTAAAATGACTAGGATAATGTATACTTGTATCATTTTACATAACATGATTATAGAGGACGAAAGAGACATGGATGATGATTTCAATTACGACTGCCCTGCTCCACCACCTGAGATTTGGCGCGAAAATATGATTGAAAGCGAACTAGAGCTTGAGTTTCACGTCGAAAGCCAAATGTCCTACCGTAACGCTCACATTCATCGAAGACTCCAGAAAGATTTAACAGATCATCTATGGAACTTTGTTGGAAGTCAGTAAAACTATTTACCCTTAGTTGTTGTGCTTTCATTGCTTTAGTAGTTCTAATAGTGTACTGTAACCTTTAATCAATATCTGAAACTATATATCCGTTAATTATTAGTGAAATCATGTACACTAAGCTTTTGTAACCATTGATCGTTTTTGTCTAATTACATCTTCATGCCTAAATTTCTACATCGGTGGAAGTAACATAAATACCACAAAATTTCATCATAATTCAATATTCTAAATTGGATAATATAGATTACTAATCCACACATCTGTTAAACATCCGTCTGGATATAGACGCTTGTTTAACAAACGCTTAAATCCAAGCGCTTGTTTAACAAACGCATGTATTCAGGCGTTTGTTCAACAAGCGCTAGACGAGTTTGCACATTTCAAAACTTCCCCCCCAGATTTCAGAATGGCTTGATGTTTCCACACTCCATTAGAAGACAAAATGAGTGCGAATATTGAATACATTCATTTCGACAAAACTCCATTTGCTGTGAAACGCATATATCTCAAATAAACTAAATAATATTACATAAACATTTTAAGACAAAAATAACAAGTAATATAATCAATAAAACATTCACATAACACCCAATACTCATAAGATTATCCAATACAAACAAAAACAAAAACCTAAACGAAATCAATGTTTACATAGTCAATAAGTTAATACATCGCAGTGTCTCAAGGAAAAAAGCTATAAATGTATATGACAAAAACTTAACTCATTCTGGATGATTTTGTTTCAGATATGGCTTGTTTGTCCCTCCAGTTTGCTTCTTGACCATTGGACAGTACATTCTTCTCTCAACCTGCACACATTCTATAAGTATTAACTTATATATAATAAATTCATTTTATTAAGTATATAGCAAGGTTTAAAATTCCGCTTTCCATTTCTGTTCCGGTCTCTGTTAGTTTTTGAAATACCGGTTCCGTTAAGGAAATTCCGTTAAAATTCCGGTATGCAACTTCCCTTGTTTTTCTACATATAAATAGTAATATACACTAGTAAATTCACTTCTAACATAGATCATGTTCTATTCTTTAAATTATATATAAAATAATTAATGGGAAATGTATAAAAATGCAACTATTTTACCTAAGCCATCATTTTCATCAGACTAATTCAATTACCTACTTACTTTTACTATTTATTCTGTACAAATCTGTAAGCTCAGCCCACTTAGAAAGAAACAGGTCTAAGTTGCAATTCAACGCCCAGCCCAAACAACACGTTATCCTCTCTTCCTCCTTCATTGCCCTAAAATAGCTGCCGTTTGTTATTTCCCATTTCATTTTCTTCTTTATTCTAGCTGCTAAAAGATTTCTCGTTTAGCAATGATATACACGTAAATATCACTACAAGAAAAATACCCTATTGCAACTAGCTATTTGCAACAGGCGACAAATGCCACTTGCAGTAAATAATATTTAGCAACAGACCGATTATAGCAGTTGCAATATGTGAGATTTAGCAACATGCAATTTTTTCCTGTTGCAAAAACATACTTTTAGCAACTGTGCTTCCATAACAGTTGCAACAAACATATTATTTGCAACTGCGCTTCCAAGCCAGTTGCGAATAAATATCTTTAGCAACTGTTTTCGCCTCTTGCAATAACTGTATTTTTTTAACAACTAGTAAAGCCAGTTGCAAAAATCACCTATTAAAAATTAGTATCAGCTTTTAGTGATTAACTTTTACTAATTAATTTTAAATAGTTACTATTGAATGATTAACTACTAGTAATTATATAATAATTAAGATTAATATTTAATAATAATATTTAAGTATTATAAAGTGATATTTATAACAGATAATTAAATAATAATAATTATTAATTAACTAATAATTAATATTTGGTAAGCATAGTTACTACAAAAGTACGTATTGTAATATGTAATGTTTAGTTATAATATAATAAGTACTTAAGTAATAATAATTAATTAATATGGATTAATATTTTACTAATTTATCACTGTTAGTTGTTAATAGTGTATAAATTATATTTAACAATTATTAACTACATTTAATAATAAATAAATCTAATTAACAACAAATTCTAAATAATTAATAAAATATTCGAAGCACTAAATAATTAATAAAATATTCATAATAATAATTACTAAATAATTAACCATTAGTAATTACATAATAATTAAGATTACAATTTAATACTATTATTAATTGATGATAAATTTAATTATTATAAATTGATATTTATATTTAATAATATAATTCAGTAGTTTTACCAAAAAAGTTTACAATTTAGGATTACACAAAATATTACCATATTTTTAGTTTTAACCCAACTTTGTGGCTCCAGCCTCCAGATCTAAGTACTTTGGTTTGCAGCTTTGTACTCGCGCCCCCTTTCCCAGGAAAATTTCATTTCCCGCTTTCACCCTCCCAGACCCAATAATCCAGATCGGCCGCAGTTTCCAGATCTCATTCTCCACCTTCACAATTCACAATTTATTGAAATTTCCAGATCTCACTCTCAAGTTCAGATCTCGTTTTATTTTCTTCCCCGTGGCCGACACAATTTCCTCGACCAACTTGTTCCAAGCAACCAGTTTCCTCCTAGCTCGCCGTTGCTCCTTCGCTACCTTCCTTTTGAGTTCCGCTTCACTTCTCCGTCCTGTCCTCCATCCCGTTCTTTTCATCTGAAATAATTTAGGGCACCAGATCGCGCTTACTATGTGAAGAAAGGCATGGTATAAACTACAATTAGGCATCTACGAACTCATGGGCGAAAGGCGTCGACATAAAAGCTCGGTATGATTTCATTTATTATTAATTTGCCAATTCGTGAGTTTGAAATCGTATTATGCTTGTGTTTTGTATATTTTAATTTGGAATTTTGAACATATGCTATAATTTTGGGAATTTCATAATATTTTTATGATGTGAATACTTCATTTGATGAAACATTTGCTCCATTACTAAGAGACCATGAAAATGAGTACAGAGAGATTTTTCATAACACACTTATCCGTAATGCATAATAGATGAAAAATCAAATAAATACAGAAAGCACAAGCCGATAACAATTAGCATAAAATAACATTGCATTTTAAGTTGAGATATGTTATGTTTTAAGGACTCAGCTCCGAATTGTTATCAATACCAAAATACGGACATGATAAACTTAAATTGTCAATGGCTAAAACAAATGAGTTTATTTTGCTGTGCGAAATCTGATAAGCAGCACCATATCACATGAAATCCTCTTCATGTTGCTGAAGCTATTCATTGATAGATGTGATTTGTTCATTGGATGTTATTGATAAGCACAAATAATTCTCTAGCATTGAAATAGTGATAAGCACAAATAATTCTCTAGCATTGAAATAGTGAGTACTATGCAGAGCAAATATATGTCATTGATGCCGGTACAATGATGAAGTGAAAACTTACAAAACAGCAACATCTTGCATGCATCAAGCCTAAAACCTCCGGTATCTTCCCTGTAAGTCTATTTCCTTGAACTGGCCTGTATATTTTTTAAAAGTTTGCTTTATTCTTACAACAAATATGAAATCTAGTTAAAATGGTGAATGCTGCATTAAATGTTGTTGATCAACTTTTTGGTGATTTCAGTTTGATTGATGTTGAATAATGCAGTGTCTATTGTTAAACATCTTTAATTGTAGGTAAGATGCCATACACTCACTTTGCACATGAAGAAAAAATCACATTAATAAATAAAACCGCCTAAGCAAAAAATATACAAAAGGGCTTACAGCGTAGCAACTTGCAAAACACCGATATTGTAATTTGTAAGGAATTTCTCCTGAGATATCACTATAAGATATGTCCCTGTGCTACAAAATTATTATATGTTTTCAAAGTAAGAATATATAATAAATTAGTAAAGTGTAAGGTAAAGGCTCATACAAGATTTCAAAACTAGTACAGTTGCCAATACTATCTGGGATTTTTCCTGTGAGATTATTTCTCCTCACATCACTGAATAATTAAACATTACAACAATTTTAGAGAAATACATTTACATTGATCAAAATTAAGTAAATATCCAAAAGCCATTACTTACAAGTACCATAAACCAGTCTGTTGACATATGTCAGGAGACAAGGTTCCAGTAAAAAAATTACCATGCAGCCTTGTGTGAAATCCAGAGATCATTGACTATAAAATTTCAATGCGGTGTCAGGAAAAAATAATATTGCACTAAATTTTCACTTACAGATACTGAAGCACTTCGTTCCAATAGATGTGTCTAGGTATGTCACCACTTAACTGGTTTTGTGTTAGATCCCTGTGTAAAAACGACTGGATAAATTAGAATTACAATGTGACATATTGAATTTCATGAACAAAAATTAAAAGAAATTTCTGAGGGAAAGTAAAGAAACTTACAATGTCTTCAAGTTAGGAATATGTGGGATAGTAGAAGGTATTGGACCAATTAACTGATTGTATGTTTTTTTAGGTGGATACACTAATTTAAATTAAAATTTTAGTAGAAGTCAACGACCCTATTTTATAACATGGGTTAACTTACTAAAATTGTGGATTAGAATAAAAATTACCTTATAAATATTAGTTTTTTTTGGGCATTTGAATAACACACTTGTTACATCGATTAAATTGTTTATTGCATGTAATACATCTGTACATTCAGTTTGCAATTTTCCACATACCATTGAAGGGTTGTCTACAAAGCCTTAAAAGTCAAGTAGTAAAACTATTCTTTCAAATTCAGATTGTAATATTGCATATTCAACTAAAGAGAGTCTAAGTCTGGATCATCATCATAATTGAAAAGGTGGTCCATGTCCTCATCACCTGGCTTTATATGCAGTAGTAGATTAATATATGAGGTTATATTCATTGTTCCTATTTGTTCATCACATTTATTTCAGGTAAGTTTGTATATTAGTGAATCATGCTGGGCAGGCCTATATGGATATTAGTGCTTAACCTTGATGTTGATGTTGATCCTGATGCACTTAAGGATGAATATCCCCAAAGAAAGTCATCTTTTGAAGAAAGGCACAATCTACATATGTTGTTCATGATATTGATGATGAGACCGAAGTAGACTAATATCGATCGATATGGATATCGCCATCCAAGAAAAAAAAAGAGGCTTCCGTAGTTGTTGCGAACAAACAGAAATATGATTAGAAAATATTCTATTTGAAAAAAATGTGTTGTGCGAGAGAAGAAATTGTTATACATGAGTGGTGTATGAAAATTGTAAATTTTTGTTGTAATTGTTTGTAGTGTTAAAACTTTGTTAAAATAAAAATTTTATTTATTTATTTTATTTTGTGATATACACTATTACTAAAACGAATACATTTAATATGTAATATATTTAAGCTGTAATGTTTTTTTTTTTTATAGATTTATGGACCTATTGCAACAGGCAAATACCGTTGCAAAATGATCTGTTGCAACAGCAAAAGCCTGTTGCAAAAAAGGATACCGTAACATCTTATTGCAACAGGAAGAAACTGTTGTAGACTTTTAGCAACTTTGGCTATACCAACAGGCCCAGGCCTGTTGCAATAGGTCTACTGCAACAGATATCGCCTGTTGCGAAAAGTGTTTTTTGTTGTAGTGTGTGTATATTTTATCCGCTTATTTATCTTATTTTATATTTAAAATAATTGATACTGTGTATTTATGGTTGTGTTTTCAGATTATTTATGATGAATGAATTAATGCACGTAAATGTTGAAAAGGTTGAAGAATTGGTGTATGAAGAGTATTGATTTTGAGAGTAAGATTAAAGCTTGAAGAAATGTTGTTGTTCAACCACCTTCTGCCGCATATGTTAATCCAATGTCTTTTCATAAAGATAGCTTGTTGCAGATGTTATGGAGTTTCTATTCATGCTCAAAACAATTGATATTGATGTCATTTGATGTTCGCAAGCTAATACAATGGCAAATCTATTCATTCGCGTTCACATTGGCTCATTTGAAAGGCTTTCCACTCACATGCGTTCACACTTAGCTACTTGGTTATTTTGAAAAAGGGATTTTGTCCCACATTGTGGAATGAGCCTCTTAGCCTTGGCCAATACAACTATAAATACCTTGTACCTTATTTATGTAAAGACACACTTAGTTTTATTCTGTAATCCTTTGCTTGGAATAAAACTCTTCTTTCTCTTTTCTGTTTAGTTTTATTTACATGTTATTTCTTTTCTGCAATTAGATTAGATTGTCCTTAATTGTATTTTTTATTTTCTTTTTCTCTTGTTATTTTTATGTTGCGATTTACGTTCGTTGTTAGAATAATAAACATGAGAGGCTGATCCCTTTCAACTTAGGGGTAATGAAGCTCTCTTGATAATGTAGTTGCAACATAATTTATCTGTTCATTCTCTCTTTTTGTGCTTCATGTTCTGTTGATGTCATGTGGAGGTTGAAATCGAAAATTTGATGGTCTATAGTTCTAATTAATAGTTCATAGGCTATGCTTAAAGTATATTTCAATTTCAACTTGTTCATTTTTTAGATCTAGTACGGTGATTTAGTGGATATGATAGAGTTTGATAGTTTATGCTGTGCTAGTTAATAGTATAAATAAGCTATACTTATAATAATCATATCAACTATATTCACTAATGACCAAAATGAAAAGAGAGATCGTAAATTCATAACTTGTTGTACCACATGTTCTAGAAAGTGGATTTATTCCTAAGTTGCTATTTGTCTCATAGTTTTTTATTAATTTTAATTTACTAGTTTAGTTGTAGTTAAATCACCACTCAGATTCGGTTTAATTTGATTGAATAGAATTTAAAATTATACTTTCCCTGAGGATCGACTCGTATTCGCCACGTACTAACAATTGTACGCCGTGCGCTTGCGGTTTATTACACTTCGCGACGGTATTCTAATTCATAGAATATTCGTTGTCGAACAAGTTTTTGGCGCCGTTGCCGGGGAACTGAATTTAATTTTGATTTTATTCTTCGAATTAATTTTCTTGTTTGTTGTTCCTATTTCTTTAAAAAAAAAATTGTTATTTCATTTTGTTGTTTGTTAGCTTCTTTTTGTTCACTTGCGTTTGTGTGTTTGTTGTTTGTGTTCTTTGTTCTTATAGTTTTTTTTTATTATTATTAAAAAAAATAGCTTTTGTGTGTGTTTTGTGCATCATTTGTTTTTGGTGTTTCCATTTGTGATTTTCTTTTTGTTTTTGTTTTAAATAAAATAATTTTTTTTATTGCTTTCCTTTTACTCCCTCCTTTATTTCTTTCCCTTTATCTTTCTCTCATTTATTTCTTTTCTTCTCTTTCTTTCATTACTTCTTTCCTTTCTTTCATTTTTTTTCCTATATACAATTCTTACAAAAAAAACACATTATTGCTTTCTTTTTTGTTCATATCTTTCCACTCTTTGTTTCTTCACCCATAACTTCTCTGTCTTAATTCTAATCCAAATTTCATCTGCCTCCTACCATCCTTCTCTTCTCTACATCTTCTCTCATTTGTGTTCTACTTGAAAAAAAAAGAAAAAAAAGTGTGTGTTTGCTTTGTTCATTTTGTTCGTTTTTGATTTTGTGTGTATTTGTGTTTGTGGTTGTTTTTATCGTGTTTATTTCTTGTTAAAAAAAATTATTGCACTTGCCTTGTGTTTTCAAATTCTTTCCTGTTTCATTTCATTAATTTCCTTCCACCTTCATCTCATTAATTTCCTTCCGCCTTCATCTAATTTTCTATTCTTTTCAAAAATAAATAAATAAAAAGTCTTCTTTTCTTTTTCTCTTTTATTTCTTTCCAACTTTTCTCCACAACTCTTTCCTTTCTTTACAAATAATCAATAAATAAATAAATAAACCAATTAATTGCTTTCCATTTTCTTGCCTTCCCTCTATAATTTTCTGTTCTTGTCTGCCTTATATTTACTTCTCTTCACAACCCTCTATAAATCAATCCTCTCTTTCCACTGCAAAACCTCCTTCCACCATTTACCACTATCATCTCTACATCCCCTTCATCACTCCATACGAACAATATTCCAACCACCTACAACACTTCAATCCCAAATCTCCACTGACCTCAAACAAACCCCGAGTACACATACATCATCCACGCACAAACCATTCTCACAATCACCAATACCCTAAACGCCTTCAGTTCAAACACCCCATAACATCCACAAAGTCTTCCATACTCCCATTCCACAAATCCATATACCATCTTCATCTCATCTACCAACCACCCACAAATCACTTTCCCTGCTACGAGTTCCACGTACCAAAACCGCACATCAATTGCTCCACTACTAGTCTAAACACGCAACACCCGTCTCTAAACCAAACACAAAGGCACTCCACCAAAGCAAATCCCTGCATCTCCATACCCTCATCCGTAATCGAAACCACGAAAACCTGTCGAGCTCACCAAACCGTCTTCACACCGCAAATCGGAAAAACCAGATCGCACCGCTCCATTTTTGAAGATCCGAACACCTTACCCCCCCTTCGAGCAGATCAATACTTCTTGTTCAATTTCAAATCTAAAAAAAAGGAGTCGTTTTAGTTCCTGAGACAAGAAAGGGAACGCGTGAGTTTTTATTTTGGGTAAGAAATTTGGGGGACTAGCTATCTCCTTTTATTGAGGGTGAAGTTTATTTCAAGGGTATATTTGTTTCCTTTCCTGGTATATATGGTGAGGTGTATTTGTTTAAAGTGAGAGAAGGGTGCGTGGGTCTTTAGTGCTAAACATTGGTGCGCCCGCCTGATTGAGTTGTGTCTTCCGAGTTTGAGTTTTTTTTTTTGTTAAGTTAGTTTGTATTTGTTGTTTATTTCAAATAAAAAAAACAATCCCTAGGCCTTTTGTTAGCTGGGTTGCTTGTAGTTTGTTTTTCTTCCTTTTTGTTTTTTACTTGTTTCTTTTCAATTTTGTTCATAGCTTATAGTTTTTGTTAAAAAAAAAAATTTGGTTTAACTTTTGGTTCTCATTGGTCTGTTTTCTTTTAAATTACTTTTGTATAAACTTGTCTTTTCTTTGTCTACTTGTCTCAGGTTGCTCAAATAAAAAAGGAGGGAAAATCAAGTCAAAAGATCAAGAAAGAAATCAAGCAAAGCGAACAAGGATTCAAAGGTCAAGTAATTTGCAAGTAGAAGAATTTGAATTGTTGGAGCGGTTGCACACCAAGTGGGGTGTGAACGCGCTAGCGCGACTCAACTGCACTGGACGGACTGCCGATCTAGGTGAGAAATTTTCTGAACTCAAAAGGAACTGCTGCCGCAAATAAAAAAATATAGACATTGCTTGTAAAAATCTTCTGCAAAGCATCGGCTTGCTTGTAATTTTTTTTTTTCTGCAGTTATTATTATGTGACTGTCTGTGATGGATTATTTTGCCTGTTGATGTGTGGTTGGAAATTTTAAAACAAACGTGGAATACATTATTTTTGAAATCAAATCGAGGATTCCCAAAAGCTCATAGGACAAAATATTTGTTAAATTGACAATTAGGATTGATACTCTATAAGGTGTCTAAGGAACGGTAGAGTCAAGAACTCAAACAGGTTCTTAAACCTTCAGTCATGTTTCTATGGTGATTCGTGGCACACTGATAATCCCTATCCGAACCTGGCCTAGACTTGTATTCATATAATCCAAAGTTGTTAATTTTAACATATTTTTTAAGAGCTTTCTTGAAAATGTCACAATTCGCTTATTCCTACGGATTTTATGATAGTTGTGAAAATCAATATAATCCATATAATTTTACACCAAATACATATGGATATTTTAATAACAACTATTGTACAAACAATTTGGATTTTACGCCACCAACTTTTCAAAATTTTCAAGATAATCCCATTTGTATACCACCAAATTTTCAAAATGATGATCAGCCCTCAACTCTTGAAACACATGTTGAATCTTTACTTGAAATGAGCATACAACAAAATAAAGAAATAAATGAATTGTGTAAGTTATACATGTGCAACAATTCAAGTGAAAGCTTTCAAAATAATCAAAATTCGATTTCACATCCAAATTCAAATGATTCTGATTATAACCCTTGTCAATTCAATTTTGAACTCCAAAATGAATTTCTAATTCAAAATGGAAATGTAAATGACTTTTCAAATGATTTTAGCAATGGGAATAATTTCAATTTTGGTGCTACTGAAAACTTTTGTTCTCAACAATTTCAAAGTGAAAATTCTCATTTAAATAATTATAAATATGATTTTGTTGAGCAAACGAACATACTTGACGATTACTTGAAGTTTCGTGAGAAACAAAATCGGATCCAAACTTGTGACGATTCGAATAAAAATCCACCTTTGCCCACAATCGACGATTTTCAACTAACAACTTTTGAAATTGATGAAAATCTTAATAAAGTTGTTGAAAGCCCTGTGCTTGATTTGAATTTAAATTCTCTTGAAAACGAAGACGTTAATCTTCAATTTGATCTTCCTCTATCAGATTCTGAATATTTTGTAAATTTAGCAACTTTAGATTGTCAACTTGACAAAAATGATGAAGTTGTTAACAACTGTTCAAGTGAGGACGACTTTGATGAGCTAAAAAAATCTTGAATTGATTGACGATATTGTTGTTGGGTATGAAACTGAAAATGAAATGTTTGAAAACTTTGAAACTCTTGAGGTTGATAATAATGAAACTGCTGAATGTGATCTTGAACACAATGGCATTTTTTCCAAAACTGTTGAAACTCCTTGCGATTTAATCGTTTCAACTGAACCTCACTATGATCACTTGTTTTTCAATGATAAATTTCTGCAGTACATGAACTCTTTTTGGAATAACACTATTTTTGAGAAAATACGATTCCAAAATTTATTGAAACTTCATTTGTTTGGTTTTAACTTTAGGTTTACGAATGAACCTTTAGTCAACAAAATTTCAAATATCAAAGCGAAACTGAACAATATTTCTCAAAACAAGTGTGAGGGTGAGAACGGTACACACGTCTCTCAATTTACACATCATCTGAACAAGCCAAACTTTGTTTTTGAAACATTTTCTGAACCCCGGCTCACTGACTTCTCTTTAATTGCTATAGAAATTCAATTCAATTTTCGGATCAATTGTAAGCTCAAAATTTTAAAATTAGCAACTCAAACTTTTGAAAAAACAAAATTTGTTTTTCCAAATCTGAAATGTAATATAAAATCCTTTATGATTTGGTTTTCTGTGCTTAAGCTGCATCTCATAATTTTAATAAGGCTGATCCATTGGTCCATCGTGGACCGGTTCATCTATTCGATGACTGCATATTTTCTGCACGCACATTTGGTAAGTCGAACTAACACTCTTTTGTACATATGTAAATATTTATCTTCCATTCATTCATGGTGTCATGCATCGACTGTGGGGACACAGTCAAAATCAAGTGTGGGGGGGAGTCTCATTTTCATTTTGTTTTGCATAGTTTAAGTTTGCATTTTTTTTTCCTTTCACTTTTTGCACTTTTTTCTTCTCCATTTCTAAAAAAAAAATCGCACTTCTATTTACTTTTAAATAAAGCATGATGGAGTTATTAGCATATAATTTTGGTCGTTCAATTAAATTGTTTGGAAATTTACTTCTCTTAGCGGATAATGAAAGGAAAGTTTGAATTATGAGCAAATTTGGTGTAACTGGTATATTAGGAGATTCGCGGGTGATGAGTATGAAATGTTTTCTGAATTGTAATCCGATTAAATGAATGGTTGATTTAGACTACTTGCGATAACATTTTAGATCGTTTACGTGAAGTTGTGCTAAGATATTCTCGCTTAACTCTCTCTCTTATGTAAAAAGAAAAGAAAAAAAAAGTATATTTATATATATACAATTATCCAAGGGTATCAAACATTGCTGGTACATCTGGCATTGGTGTGCAAACCCGCCAAGCTCTTTCTGACACCTTGTTGACAAAGTCAGCGTCGGTATATCTTGGTCTCATTTTATGAGTTGGACACCTAAGTATTACCAAAATCTTGTTGACAAAGTCAGCGTTGGTCTGCACAATCCGCCAAGCTCTGTCCCAAACTCTCACGTCAGTCCGCGAGGCAGTGCATGGGTGGTATACCTTGGTCTTCTCAGTTAGGTGTTTGTAAATAATAATAATAATAATAATGTAAATAATTTTCAAAATAAAGAGAGAGTTAGCACTTAAAATTCAAGCACACTCTTCACTTATTCGACCTAACTTGTTAACAAAAAGGAAGTTGAGACGCCATTTTGCGATTGTTGATATCAATTATAGAATTCATTTCATATTTGCACTATGTTTCTACCAAAACAACTGGCCAAGCTGGAGGAGTTTGTGATGATAACATGACTTTTGTTTGAAGTTTTGATTAGTAATGGACTTAAATTTCATAATGACGACCCAAATTTGTGTAACTCATTCGTGAAATATTTAAAAGTAAATTGTCCATTTGTAAATATTTCTTTAAAAACATGCGTTCATATTGTAAATATTTTCTAATTTTGCATTTTGTACATACCTTATTGCTTTTGGATTTTGTGGGTAGTATCCGCTGAAAACCCTCACGAGACAACACTCGTCCTACTGGGGACACCCAGAGGTTTAACGGCTTGTTGCATACGCTAAATGCAATCGTGTTTCCTACGAAAGTGTGACATATCTTAGTTTAGTTTATTCGAGGACGAATAAAAAGATAGGCGTGGGGGTATTTGATATACACGTAAATGTGTATATTTTATCCGCTTATTTATCTTATTTATATTTAAAATAATTGATACTGTGTATTTATAGTTGTGTTTTCATATTATTTATGATGAATGAATTAATGCACGTAAATGTTGAAAAGCTTGAAAAATTGGTGTATGAAGAGTATTGATTTTGAGAGTAAGATTAAAGCTTGAAGAAATGTTGTTGTTCAACCACCTTCTGCCGCATATGTTAATCCAATGTCTTTTCATAAAGATAACTTGTTGCAAATTTTATGGAGTTCCTATTCATGCTCAAAACAATTGATATTGATGTCATTTGATGTTCGCAAGCTACTACAATGGCAAATCTATGTATTCGCGTTCACATTGGCTCATTTGAAAGGCTTTCCACTCACATGCGTTCACACTTAGCTACTTGGTTATTTTGAAAAAGGGATTTTGTCCCACACTGTGGAATGAGCCTCTTAGCCTTGGCCAATACAACTATAAATACCTTGTACCTTATTCATGTAAAGACACACTTAGTTTTATTCTGTAATCCTTTGCTTGGAATAAAACTCTTCTTTCTCTTTTCTGTTTAGTTTTATTTACATGTTATTTCTTTTCTGCAATTAGATTAGATTGTCCTTAATTGTATTTTTTATTTTCTTTTTCTCTTATTATTTTTATGTTGCAATTTACGTTCGTTGTTAGAATAATAAACATGAGAGGCTGATCCCTTTCAAATTAGGGGTAATGAAGCTCTCTTGATAATGTAGTTGCAACATAATTTATCTGTTCATTCTCTCTTTTTGTGCTTCATGTTCTGTTGATGTCATGTGGAGGTTGAAATCAAAAATTTGATGGTCTATAGTTCTAATTAATAGTTCATAGGCCATGCTTAAAGTATATTTCAATTTCAACTTGTTCATTTTTTAGATCTAGTACGGTGATTTAGTGGATATGATAGAGTTTGATAGTTTATGCTGTGCTAGTTAGTAGTATAAATAAGCTATACTTATAATAATCATATCAACTATATTCACTAATGACCAAAAAGAAAAGAGAGAACGTAAATTCATAACTTGTTGTACCACATGTTCTAGAAAGTGGATTTATTCCTAAGTTGCTATTTGTCTCATAGTTTTTTTATTAATTTTAATTTACTAGTTTAGTTGTAGTTAAATCACCACTCAGATTCAGTTTAATTTGATTGAATAGAATTTAAAATTATTCTTTCCCTGAGGATCGACTCGTATTCGCCACGTACTAACAATTGTACGCCGTGCGCTTGCGGTTTATTACACTTCGCGACGGTATTCTAATTCATAGAATATTCGTTGTTGAACAAGCAATTTTGTAGATCAACACCCGCAAAGGCCATTTCTTTTCTCTTTTTTAGTCCGATGATCTAACTTGGTTTCTAGATTAATTTCTCCTCTTCCTGCGCATCTTTTCTCTCGATTTTCACCCATTTCCTTCAGCAAACATTCGAAATCGGAAAATTCACTGTTTTCCGTTCCGGTCACTGCCGGAACCGGGCCGGAGCGGCCGAAATTCCGGCGGATCGGACGGAATCTCAAACCATGGTATATAGGTATATCTGTGCATGTTCTCTTATTCTCAACTAAATAGCATTAGTATTGAACATTCTACATGAATTTCACCATGCTGATTATTTTTTTGTCTTTCTTTCCAGACTCCCATAGTACCTCCACCGAGACTGTTTCTAAGATTCGCTTGCTACCCAAGAGTTTAGATGCTTCGGACATTCGCATTATCACAAGAAACTTAAGCTGTCAGTTTTGTCAGGCTTTATGCTTGCAAACCAACCTCAAAAGATCGTCAAGTTAACTCATCTCAGGCGTTTTTAGTATGCATGACCTGATGCCATTATTTAAAAATGGAATTTGACATCAAAGACCTTGAAAAACTTAAGGATTATTTCTGTTCCAAATAAAATACGTCATTGATCTGTTAAAAGAGACAGGCAAATTAGGAGCTAAACCAACTAATACTTCTATGGAGACGAATATAAATTTTAAGTCGGTGAGACATTATTTGACATAGAGGACAATATCAATGGATGGTAGGCAAATTAATTTACCTTTCGGTAACAAAACCTAATATTAACTTCACCACACATTTGCTTTTTTTTGTAGAAATGCGTGTGCACCCACATTAATTTTATTTACTTGAAGAATATACAGAATTCTATTTTCAGCAGAACTGTTTATAACAATACAGTAAAGTAATTGCCACTAAAAAAAGCGAAGAAAAAGAATGCATGTTTGCTTCAAAGATTCCATAGAGTGAGTCAATATATGTTATATACAGCCATCTCACTTAATACAAGCTGATATAAATAATCCTATATGGTAAGAGAACATGTAGTTATATAGCCTAAGATGATACAAGACACCACCTTGTTTTTCTCGAAATGATTAATGAAACTGTGCGCATATGTGGATGTTTAAAAACACTTTAACATATTTACCTGATCAGTGTTATTCGCAAGAACTCACTATAATTTATAAGCACCATAGTGACATTAAGTCGGACATAAACACAAAAATCCAACTATTTTAGTAACGAACTGTACAAAAGACTACATCTTACAACATACCAAGTTATGGTGTTTGATGACATGTGACAATATTAGAGTCCTATTTATGTAGTAAGTTAAAAATGCAATAGCAAAGAATAATAAGAAACATTGATTATCTAAAATCCAAAAATGGAGCATGAAAAAGGTAAAACCTGATAGAGAAAAGGAAGCAATCCATTAGCCAAATGGATACATCTAGGTGTAGTCGCATCAAAATGAGTAACTATATCTGTAACAACAATAAATAACCACATTTCAGTTCAAGCAGTTTTATTTTTCACATAATACAAATGCACTGGAAAATAATTTTCGAAAATGGACGAGATCATCCATAATACCATCTGACCAATGGCTATTACCTCAGGCTAGACAACATATACAGCTAATTCAAGGTGACCACAACAAAAGAATAATTTTGATCCAACATAACTGTTGCACATGATAGTAAAGAAAACAAAAAATGCACAATATTAGATTATCAGCATGACAGGCTTCTGACCCACTTTAGAACCAACAATTTGTTTAGACAATATATACAGCAATAACTTACATTCGTATTTGAGATCAAGATGACATTGCACCAATGCATCCCTCAACCTGCAATAACATAACTGTTGCCATCTCTGTTTTAGTAAGAAAACATAAAATTCTTAAGATGTTGTGGGGGAGTGTTGGAGTTCGTAAGTATTGAATGAAATATTTTTTTTCCATTAAGCGAACAGGTGCGACTGTTAAGTGAAAGGATGTGACTATTAGAAGCATGCTTTACCGTGAAAAGACACTTTACGAAAAGACACTTCGCGAAAAGACACTTACTTTCACCAACGGCCATATTTCCCAACGGTCATATCCTAGCGAAAAGACACTTCGCAAAAAGACACTTCACGAAAAGGCACTTCATTTCGCCAAACGGTTACATTTCAGCGAAAAGACACTTCCTTTCATTGAAAGAGATGCGTCTGTACGAAGAGGTACGAGTACGACTGTTCGAAAGAGATACAATCGTACGAAGAGGTACGAGTGCGACTGTTCAGAAGAGATGCGACTGTACGAAGAGGTACGGGTGTGACCGTTCGAAGGGATGCAGATAAAGTATAAATAAGGAGGAAACCTGATCACTTTCCTTACTCATTCCAATTCGAACTTCCTTCTCTCTTCTCTAATACTCTTATATATATAATCATAGAGTGACATACTCATTACAATCTCGTGCAGAATACGTCTGTTGTAACTTGGGAGAATTTTGAAATAAAATTCTTAAGGAAATTGTTACGACAAGCCTCAGACAACATTATACGGTTAGATTTTAATTTATTTGTATATTTATATACACTATTTTATAATCTTTCCATTCTGTACATTGTGCTATTTTTTAAAATAGTATAACGTTGTTGTTGTGACATGATTACAACATTCTTATTGCTATTATTAAATAATATTAATTTCCTATATAGTGGAAATTCGAGTTATAAACTTGTGCGACGAGTTTATAATTGATTATTCTCTGTTTTGGTGTACTAGACGTGTAACATCTTAAGATTTTTTATTCTTACTAAAACAGAGGTGGCAACAGTTGAATTGTAAACAAAGGCTGAGGTAGAAAATCAGTTAAATAAAAAGATCTAGATATTGAGATCTGATCGAGGTGGATAATATGAATCACCGTTTGAACAATTCTGTGCAGAAAATGGAATAATTCATCAAACAACATCCACACATTAACCACAACAAAATGATGTTGCCGAGAGAAAGAATTGAACATTAAAAGATATGATTAATGCGATGCTATTGACCTCTGGTTTACTGACGAACTTGTGGGGGAAGGCCTTAAATATGTCTAATCGCATTTTAAACAAGGTTTTTCACAATAAAACAGGAACAATTCCAAATGAGTTATGGGAAGAGCATAAACCAAGCTTTAAATACCTCAAAGTGTGGGGGTGCTTGGAAAAAGTTCTAGTTCCGTCTCCCAAGAATTGCACAAGACCAGATATAGCTTATGCAGTAAGTCGATTAAGCAGATATACAAGCAATCCAGAAGAAGAACACTGGAAAACACTAATGAGAGTGCTTGGATATTTAAACAATATCACAAAATATTCCCCACATTATGGGAAATATCCTGCCGTCTTAGGAGAATATAGTGATGCAAACTGGATTGCTGATTCAGAAGAATCAAAATCAACGAGTGGTTATGTATTTACCCTAGCAGGAGCAGCAGTGTCATCCAAATATTCTAAACAGACATGCATAGCTCGATCCACTATGGAATCAGAGTTCATAGCACTAGATAAAGCAGGCAAAGAAGCAGAATGGCTTCATCATTTTTTAGAAGATATCCCATTCTGGCTTAAACCTGTACCGGCCATATGCATACACTGCGATAACCAAGCAGCGCTAAGCAGAGCACACAATTTTGTGTATAATGGAAAGTCACGACATATTCGTAGACGCTATAACACAGTTCGACAGTTACTCTCAAATGGAACTATTTCCATAGATTATGTGAGAACAAATGATAACCTAGCGGATCCGTTTACTAAAGGTTTATCAAGAGAGAAAATTAACTGCGCATCGAGGGGAATGGGTTTAAAAGCCTAAACCAACAAGAGTTACCTTATACGGAAACCTATCCTAGCGACTGGAGATCCCACGGACTAGGATCAATAGGCAAACCAGTTATGATTAACTCAAGATGTAATGCATTTGTTTGGACATAGTCCTATTCCATTCCTATGGTGCACAACATAAATGCATGTCTACAGAAGAATTGATAGGTTAAAACTATGTTTTTTAACGATGGCCATATCTTGTAAATAACAAGTGGAGTATACGTAGGATACTCTTAATGGTTGTGATCACCTATGTTAGTGTGAGCTGGGTCGGCTCTATGAGAATATTCAAGGCTTTTATTCTCTATAACGCTCGCAGAACCAAGTAAGTGTTCAGGACCAAAATAAACACAACTAAGAGATTGGATGAGATGGGAACCGATGCTTCGTAAAACTTATTGTCTGGATATACAATAAAGGCTGATGTTTCAAGATGAAATAATTCACCGATTAGCCAAGTAGATCCGATAAGTTTTAACTAGGGAAAGTTCAAAGTGAAATATCTACTTATCCACGATAAAGCATTATTCCATATGTACTCTGTGATATTTCGCTTTGTGTGGGGGAAAATAATATTATCATTCATGTGGGGAATTGTTGGAATTCGTAAGTATTGAATGAAATATACTTTTTCCATTAAGCGAACAGGTGCAACTGTTAAGTGAAAGGATGTGACTATTAGAAGCATGTTTTTCTGTGAAAAGACACTTTGCGAAAAGACACTTCGCGAAAAGACACTTCACGAAAAGACACTTCGTGAAAAGACACTTCGCGAAAAGACACTTTCTTTCACCAACGGTCATATTTCAGCGAAAAGACACTTCGCGAAAAGACACTTCACGAAAAGACACTTCGCGAAAAGACACTTCATTTCGCCAAACAGTTACATTTCAGCGAAAAGACACTTCGTGAAAAGACACTTCCTTTCATAGAAAGAGATGCGTATGTACGAAGAGGTACGAGTACGACTATTCGAAATAGATACAATCGTACGAAGAGGTACGGGTGCGACCGTTCAGAAGAGATGCGACTGTACGAAGAGGTATGGGTGCGACCATTCGAAGGGATGCGGATAAACTACGAGTAAGGAGGAAACCTGATCACTTTCCTCACTCATTCCAATCCGAACTTCCTTCTCTCTTCTCTAATACTCTTATATATATATATATATATATATATATATATATATATATATATATATAATCACAGAGTGACATACTGATTACAATCTCGTGCAGAATACGTCTGTTGTATCTTGTGAGAATTTTGAAATAAAATTCTTAAAGAAATTGTTACGACAAGCCTCAGACAACATTATACAGTTAGATTTTAATTTATTTGTATATTTATATACACTATTTTATAATCTTTTCGTTCTGTACGTTGTGCTATTTTTTAAAATAGTATAACGTTGTTGTTGTAACTTGATTACAACATTCTTATTGCTATTATTAAATAATATTAATTTCCTATATAGTGGAAATTCGAGTTATAAACTTGTGCGACGAGTTTATAATTGATTATTCTCTGTTTTGGTATACTAGACGTGTAATATATTCTTGAACTACAATAACTTCAAAATACATACACCATAAAGACATCTAATTGGTCCAGAGCTCGAAAAGGTGCTTCTGTCATCTCATGAAGAGCCACTGCACAGCAAAGAGTAGAAAATGAACTCTCTCTCCACCTGTACAGAAGTTATGTTTTTCACATTATTATGACCAGCGACTCCTGCTCTTTAAAGAGATTCTAAGTTCGAAAATGTAGAAAGGGAATAAGGGAATTAAGACAACCTGAAAGCCCTCTGGTATCTCAAACAGTATTCCAGAGGCATCATGAGACATTTTTACCTAACATAACAAGAAATGGCTTATTTTACTTGTTTTATGCATTTAATTAAGATAATTGTCTAAACGAATACTCTAGTGAGATCCACCTCAACGATAGAACTGCCATGTTGGTGTGGATTTGAAAATAAACAAATCCAACCAAAATTTTAGTAATAAACCTCAGAATCTGAAGCCCTCACCCATGTTCGTGCGGATTTGGAGGGGAGCTTGTTGTTCGGATTTGAAGCATGCGACCAGATCTTAAGCAATAGTCTGGAGTCGACCGGGATGGGAGTAGAAATGTTCGCAGAAGCGTCTTAGTGAAGGCGTTTGAGATTTGGGTGAAGGAGGCGGAGGGTTTGGGATGCTGACGCAAGCTGCGATTATAAATTTTCGTGAAAGAGATAATTGCTGTGGATGGAGGTGGTGGATATTGTAGCATCGGTCGGATCTAATAAAGGTTTGGACGAAGATGAGCAGGAACAGTTTTCGAGAAAATTATTTGCTTTTAGAGGGTCTGGGCATATTGAGGGTGAAATTTTGCAGTGGTTTAGTTGGCATCAAAAAGGAGTTGTAAATATCGATGTTTTTTTGATGGCTTTTTTTATATACTTTGAATTAATTCAGGGTGTCGAACTGGCGTCCGTATTCTCAGATTCCTTTTTGATGCCTTGATTCTATTTTATGACTTTCGGACATCATTACGACGCCTCACTTTTTGGGTGTCGGAATGACATCAGAATTTTTCGTAGCTATTTTATGAATTTTCTAGTAGTGCACAACTAGAGCTTGAACCATTTTTATGACCTTTGATTAATCATATCATGATTGCAAAATGCTCAATCTCGTATTATAAATATTGCTACTATTGTTGGAGGTTTCCACATCATCAACCCTTACAAAAGAGAACTAGAGATAACAAAAGAAACCTACCACACAAAGTTGTTCTTCATGGCGGTTCACTTAACATTACCAGATGATAACATAGATAGGTGAAGATGTAGAAAATAACTCTGCGAAACAGCATACAAGGACAATAAGCAGAATCAAATATGATGCGGTACAAATTGATGGTTATACCATTGATAAAAAAAGATTTATTTCCACATCATAAGACAAATCTAGTCATAACTTCGCATATATAAAATGATGTGCTAAATGGGGGTTGTTTGAACATAGATTTCCGAACACAAAAACGAACATTAAGAAAAACGAGATCTACTACAAAATCTCCAAAGCCGACTAAGCCAAAGGTCATTCAAGTCTGCGTACAACATGGATGCCTCTAAAATCTCATTGAGATTCTCATCGGAAAAACCATCTAAAGATAGCATAATCTTCATCTCTACAACGATGATCGTCTCATCAAAATCTATTCCAACAAGATATATAGCAAAGGCGGGTGTAACACAACCAACAATCCTATACAAAGATCTTGAAAAAAAAAGGACCGGTGCAAGTCCAACTACTACGATTAATTTTCTCATCCCTAAAGCAGTGAGACATTATACTCATTCTGATCCAACCAAATGATCTTTCTTCCTAAGGATGAGACTTAATTGCGCGAGTAAGATCAGATGGCGCAAATAATTATTATGGACTAAGAAATGATCGGAGATAAGAAATTGGATTTAGATCTTGGTGTCATAGTGGGTGAGATCTAATGCGCAAACTAGTGCGGAAAAGGAGAAGATGAGGAGACAACAAAGAAAGAAAAGAAGGATACAAATATGATTCGTTTGGGTGAGGAATGAAGGACGAAAGAAAGAAGTTAAGGAGAGAATTTGGATGCAACATTCACGATCGAGTCCTAGTTCAAGTCGTACCGAAACTCATCAACTAGTTGACCACTCTAGGCATAATGCTAAATGGTCAAATATCAAATGGGCTTTGAGCAAAGGTTGAACCTTGACCTTATTAGGTCGGATTAAAATATTAATCGTCTCGCGTCATCTTTTAAAATTTGTTGCGACTGAAAAATACTCGTCCTTGTCACGGCGATGAAATATACCGCAGTCAAAATTTCGAACCAACTCCAAGGATTTAAAGTAATCTCAACAACGATGCTGCGATCACATAATAAACGAATTCCAAAAATAATCCACCTAGAAATCTATGATAAATTAAAATGGATTTTTCCGTTACCTAGCTAACAAACAAATTGAACGATTCACGAAATCAAACACCCCAAGTTAAACACAAAATTTTCCTTTGTCCTTTCGAAAGAAAATTTAAAACTTTTCTAAAATTTGATTTATTTATTATAAATTAAAGGTTTCGTATTATAAATCATTTTATTGTTATTTATATTACTAACTGGAAAACCTTTTCGTGTTCCAAAGGGTTGGGAATTTAAAATCTCAAAAAGATTAATTGTGATAATTTTGATAAATCATCCAACATATATATAAATATGAACACTAAAAATCACAAAGAAATAGTGTTAATTATTTTTAAGTTTTGAGGCATATTCCTTGTCATTTCCAATTCCCTTCTTTTCACCAACTGGACTATTTATTAAAATGACACAAAATCTGAACAATTCGGAAACTCAAATTGATTTAAAATTTTAAAACCATATTTTTGTAAAACTGTTTTCCGCAACCATAGTTTTAAAACTTCCAAATTCAACTTATTTTCCAAACAATTTTAAAAATGGAAATTCCTTCAAATACATGACTAAGGAATCAAATGGATATTCCCAACAAGATAATATCCGAAATTTTAACGAAGTATCGAATAGATATACCAGGTAATTATATTTTTAGATGGATACGACATACTAACATGAACTTCCCATTTCAAGACCAAGGAAAAGTTCATTGATTGGAACCGCTAACAAATCAAAAACTAGAAATCGCGACTATCTTAGTTGTAGTTAGATTTTCGTCCAATCAGCAAACTCAAATCCATGGGATTCTCTATGTGTCATCCTTTTGCTCTCCACAATGCCATCGCCAACATACTGTGAGGTAAGACCGAATTGAGTAGAAACTCAAACTCAACATATTTCAAACTCTTAATCGCTTAAGGCCCATCTTAAATAGAAAGGCCCACGACCGTTATGTTAAGTAAGGAGGACGAAGAAAAATATAAAAGAAAATCAAATACATTTTCTCATGAGTCCTAATTTAACTAATTCCTCTGATCGTATGACCTAAGCTCTGATACCAAGTGTAACACCCCACACTTTTCTGAGCCCAAAATTCGAAATTAATCGAAACTCAAACAAATCCAAACATGGAGCATGTAAATCTGGTGCTTACAAATGAGCATGAGCATAACCAGAGTACATAAAATAACTCATAGCGGAAACAAAATAAGATAGACTAGTATCAACTCGGGTAACTACCTTATCAAAACAAGTCACAACGTCAATACCGAGCATGAGAGAGAAAGAGAACCGAAAACAAAACTTGAACACATGCTAAGACCTGACCTTCTCGAGATAACCTGGGAGTTGTAATGAGAAGGTGGTCAGAACAATAAGTTCCGGTGAGAAGAAAGAATATAACACTGTCTACAATACACAGACGTATCTCGGTTGGTTCAACCAGAGACACATGTCTAACAAGGCTATTAATTCTAACCTAACTTTGTAAACACTTACATATGACAACTAACTACCACACCCAAGTTAGCATTCCCAAACGATAACGATACTGAGATAGAATGTTTACGCATAACTATGAAGCGTTTAAACCACCATTCAACCAATTACCGAGAGCTAAGAGGTGGTCCCTCAACTACTCACTATTCATATGGAGGTTAATTATTTATATATAGCCTCTTAAGACCTCACTATAAATCATAGATAAGGTTAGATCCTTTCAATCACTTAAGACATAAGGCGGACCCATTGGTCAATTAATACCTTTCTCAATCATTTACTTTACACTAATATAAATTAGAGGATACTAACTATAAATCCTACTAATTTAAGGCCACGGTCATTCATGCATATACCCATGACCCGCATAAGGTGAGAGGAAGCAAGTAGTCACTTAATACCAATCGAATAGGTAGACACCGCATGCCATGTAAGACCTCCCTTTGGTGGACCCCCTTTTTACCATCTAGCTGACCTTATTGAATAATACCCTAGACACTTAATACTTCCCCTTACGGTAAGTGACTTATGGTACCTCCGTAGTGGTTATTTGAAACCTATTCCCTTAGTGGATCCTCAACCCCAGCCACTTAAGACCCTAGAGAAGCTGACTAATCATGGAAATTATCAAACCCGTACCCAGTTAGCCTTTAATGATTTCATTTATGGGAGGTGGACTATATGATCACTTATAACTTTTTTAAGTTGGATCTAACCACTGAAGACCTTAATTCCCAAAGCAGGGCACGTCACTAAATTATTTTCTTTTTGGTTTTGTAACACCCCACGTACGTTAGTGTCACTCACAAAGGGAATGCACTAAGTTCTGTGGAGCATTATGGGTAAAAGATGCAGATAAATTACAAGACAGACAAACATTAAACAGCGGAAAATAAAACTTTGCTTTATTGACAAAATAATTTGTACAAGGTTCCTTTACAATATCAGAGTATCAACTATCTTTACAAAATAAAGAAGCATAAAATACATTTATATTCCCCAATGTAACAAAAGCCAGCCATAGCAATCCAAAGCCGATGCATCCAAGATTCTTCAAGCTTGGAAAGAGAAATCATCCCAAAACAAATCTGAGCTATCCTATTTCCTCCTTAACAACCTGGGGGGGGGGGGGGGGAGAACGGAAGAAAAGAAGACGAAAGAAAAACAGAGTCAGACATAAAGCCTGAGTAAGTTCAGTAACTTCTAGCATGTGAACATGGAAAACAAAACGACATGAATTAACTGAATACAAGATTACACCATGACGATAGGGTCAACAAGATTAGACAAGGTAGTCACAAGATACGCTAAGATAAACTGGATACGCTCTAATACTTTCGCTGCTTCGCTATTTACTTGTTATACTGGTTTCTATATCTCTGCACCGCCTAACTAGTGTTTCAACTAGTAACGATAACGTGATCCCAATCCCTGTATTTTCCATCGCCTTCAGGCATCCATTTATTAGTTGTTACCTAGATCTAATCTAGGGTTTTCTATCCACTGCTTTCTAGATTTAACTATAGTTTTACGCTATCTGCTGAACGCTTTTCGAGTTCAGGGTTTATGCCACCTAGTCCAACTAGGGATTACGCTACCTGTCGAACAATGCCCCCAAGTCTAGGACACACTACCTAGAGTGGTATATGTTCCTAGGCTTCCCCACGTATGTATCGCGAATCGTTATCGCTTGTCTAGATGCACATGTCCTGTAATGTGCGATCCGAGTCCTGTGACAGGGCAAATCAAGGAATACAGAACTCGGTTGGGAGCTTTCAGATATCTGCCGATGTAGATGCTAAGGTCTGTTTTTACTCCAGTTGCTATGGTCCCACTTGACCCCTCCCTCAGCTAATGAAAGGCACACCTTGTAAAATGAGAACTATACGCCGGCCCCCGGTGCTCCACTATCCTATGGCCATCCGCAACCATAACTAGATAGCAAGTATATGGTCTTTTGGAGTTCTCCGCCTTTCCGCTTCACGTATCTCGATTGACTCAAGATGGATGGTAGACGACGAGTTGCTATCACAGGGCTACCGTCTTCTCGCCGAATCACGCTGGTCCATCCTAGTCTTTAGGTTGCCACATATATATTGCAACCAAGGCATACCCTCGGTTCTTCTAATGCAGACCTTAACCTCTGTGAGCCCAGGATGATCATCTGCAGCCTCACAGAGGGATACCAAGAGTACCCTCACGTCCCCTCGAAGCCTCGGGCTTCGTAACCCAATTCGTTGGAGCCTTCTTAAAACCAGATGGATGTCTTCTCCTTCGTGTTATACTAAGAATTACTACTTAGTTCTACTAACTAAGGTTTACCACTTAGTTTCCAAATTCCTTGTTTTCTTAACTAAGTTTTACTACTTAGTCCCTTTTTCAACTGAGGTCTACTACTTAGTTTTCTTTCTCGCCAGGTTGGGTTGGTTAAGTGTATTTAGTCAATTCAATCTATCTTAACCCTCTTCCCTTATCCTATTACACTGGTTAAGTGTTATCCCTTCATGCTTTTTACTTAACCCTATTCATTTATCATATTCTGATGGTTAAGCGTTCAAGTTTACTTAACCCTATGGTCTAGTCCAGTTAACATATTAATTTGGCTAAGTGTATTACTTAACCCCAACCTCTAGTCTAATTAACATGTTAAATTGGCTAAGTGTATTAACTTTACTTAACCCCACCTTCTAGTCTAGTCAACATGTTAATTTGGCTAAGTATTCCCATGGACTTAACCCTCCCATTCTAGCTTTAACTGTGCTAAGTTGGTTAAGTGTTCCTTAACCTTCCCATTCTAGCTTAACCGTGTTAGGTTGGTTAAGTGTTCCTATGGACTTAACTCTCCCATTCTTGTTCTAGCTTTAATTAATAAATTAAAGCCGCAACCTCTCACATTAGACAGATATTGCTGCGGTTACTGGATGTGCCGATCGGTTCCGGGCAGGTTTACACCGCAACTCAGTATAACCTCGGGTTAGGCATATTCATGTTTTCTAAGTTCAAAGGGTTTTTGATTAATTTCCAAATCTGGTTTTGAAAACAACCATCCCGTCCTTCGGATCAGTTAGGGATAGCCAGGGAGGGCAGGAAACTTGTATTTTCCAAACCCAAGCCTAGACACTATCCTCTCTGTCACCCTAGAACCTTCTGGTCTATGTGTTATAAAAAGGGATGTTATCAAAATACTTTTCTTTTGTTTATAAATTGTTAACAATTTATTTCAAAAGCCCATTTCCCCTTTTTAGACAAATTTGGCCTATATTTATTTGTCAAGCCTACTAGTATACTTATATTCTAGGCCCAAGTCCTAACCCAACATGCAGTTTAGGCCATTTCCTATTTCATTGCCGAAACTAGATTAAATATCCTAGTTTATAATTTATGGCCAAAACTTAACCAGGTTACATATTTTGTGGTAAATGAACAATTTAACATTTATGACGAATTCTATAAGTAAATTACTCCTAATTTACTTATTTCATTACTACTCTTTTAATGTACATTGTCACATTTATTATTATGGCCCATTCTCTCTTATTTATCATATTTATACTTTTTGGTATGTAAATTATACCAAATTTAGTGTCGTTAACCATAATTTATTCTAAACATGACAATTGCTCACAATTATGAATAAATTCAAAATTGTGCTAATATACTTATTCCAAATCAACCTTAATTAACCCAATCTTGGTTTAACATCCTAATTCACAATTTATGGCAAAACTAGAATTATTTTTCTAGTTTACATTTTATGCCTAAAATTTAGCTTACTTACTAACGCTAAATTTAATATGTCAAAATCACATATTCCCTAATCCATGTCAAATTTCCCCGTTTTCATTTTAATATGCATGTCATAATACATATTCCAAATTATGCCAATTTCCAAGTTTACAATTACGTTCATATTCATTTCCATGTTTTTCCCCAAATCGCATTCCCACCGTTCGAATAATCGTGATTCAACCTAGATTATAAATAAATCTAGATTCGTAGATAAAAAGGGAATGAATCAAAATGACAAGAAGGAATAATTGACATAAAAAGGTTTGGATAACAATGTAGGTTCAAGAATATGGGTAGACCTAACTAAATAGGTAAATTCCCACTGTCTTAAAACCAAAGAATGGGCAAAATAGGTTCAAGAACGTGGGTAGACCTAACTTAATAGGTAAATTCCCACTGTCTTAAAACCAAAGAAAAAACCAAGGAACAGGTAGAATAAATAATTGGGTTTAGACCCAATTTCAAAATCACCAAACTAAAGCAACATTTTCCTAATCATGAATCATGGGTGTCAAAATCACAATTGTCCTCATTATGTCATAAGCAATAGTTTATGTCTAATTCAAAGGCTTGTGTTCTTAGTCATAAGTAATGTCCATGGTCATAGGCAATATAGGCGATGTTCATAGCCCAAAAGGGAAAATAATTCCCATAGTCCTAAGTCATTGTCATAGGCAATGTTTATATGTCCCAAAATCAAAGGCTTATGTCATAGTCCAAAGGCATATGCTTTCAAAGGCCACAGTTCTATAGTCATAGTCACGGTTACAGTCTTATTTGTCCTCGAATCATAACAGTTCTTAATTCAGTCCAAGAGTATAAACACAGATTCGAAGAGAGAGAGAGAGAGACTTGGCATATTCCTTTATTCCTTTAATTTCATGTCACAAATAAAACAAAATATTCAGATCTAGAAATAACCAACTTACAGAAAATAGATCTAGAAAAGAAGGAAAGCGTGGCTATGATTCGTGCGTTGTTGCTTGAAACTTGTTTGAGCTAGCCTTTGAATTCTTCACTTGAAACTTTGATTTGAATCCCTCCTTAAAAGTCTTTTAGCAGCATCTCCTTGTCTTGAATCATATTTTATTTTATTTATTTAAGAAAATTTAGAAGAGGGGAAGAAGCCATGAATCTTAGCAGCATAAGGATAGAAGAGAATTGGTGCAAAGAGAATGAAGACTAGGGCTGTTTATATAGCTGCTCAAGACCTTATCGTACACGCAGCGCTGAGTCAGCATTGAACCTAGTTAAGAAAATAGTCCAGGTACGTAGATGAATCTAGCCAAACCTTATCATACACGCAGTGCTGAGTCAGCATTGGGTCCCACAAGCTATTTTGGCGTAAAAGTTTGATTTTCAAACTTTTGAATTTCTGGAATTTATTTAACTGTTTTATTCACATGAAATATTCTTATATGTATACAATTCCTCTAACGACCATTTTACGCGTATATATATACGCACAACTTTCATTTTATTTTCAAAATTCAAATGATGTTGCCATATTTCATTGACTGTAGCCTTATCTTGAATTTTATCTTTCGTATACATATATTTTTGCATATATATATATATATATTCTCATATGTATATATATATATATATTCTTTATTTCCTTATATGTACGTTCTTATCCTTTCAAATTTTGAATTTGTATACGTACATATATTTGCATGTTCAGTTGGCCCTCTCTAAAACAAAGATAAAAAAATTATGCCACCGCCGGGGTTCGAACCCCCGACCTCCATGCTACAAATCCAATGCCTTAACCAACTGAGCTACAGAGGCTTTTGTTAATAAGTCTTAGAACAATAATAATTATTGTTCTCTCCTTACTTCTCTTTTTTCATGTTAGTTACAATACTTAAATTAAACAACTGCATGGATCTTTTTCTTTTAATTTTTCTTTTAAAAATTAATTATACTTTAATTTGAGAATCTTAATGTCACAGAATTACGGGGTGTTACATTCTCCCCCACTTAAAAGGATTTCATCCCCGAAATCTTCAAGTCAGGAAGAATGTGTCCTACCGTCCAATCACCCATCTACTCAACCATTCAATCACAGGCATTCATTGTCCTTAAAAGATTTCTAATGCTTTCATGTTCATATCCATAGTGTGTGTATATGTCTCTATCTAATGCAAAATCAGGCGGTCTACTGATTCAGTTGACCTCCTTAATGCAAATCATGTTAGTGCCATGCGTCCAATCATGTATGCAAGCATCCCTGGTCATGTAAATACTACATGCGTGCACAACCATACATCCATATGCAACGTCCACATGATATCATATCAAGTTCAACTTATAAACAAATGCATATATGTAAATGCTATATGAAAGCGTTCGAACTTGATCTAGTGTCTAATACGTATGCATATGCATCCACAAGCGACCATTTGCAACCATTCAACCATAACATGTTTCAAATACATGTTTACATCCATTGGCTTCTACCTAAATATCGCAGATTTGATCTAGAGGATATACTTTGGAAAGAGAGAAACAACTATGCGTAAAGATCATAAACAAAGAAATCAAGGATGCACCCTTAAGAAAAAGGGTATGTTGCTAGTATCTAGCCTTCTTGAGCTTTACTCCACTGTATCTTAACCAATTTTTACTCCACGATTGTGAAGTTTCCGACCTCCAATTCCAAAATAAACAGATGTCAATCACGGTACCAAGTATACGTACTAAGATGATTAGAGGTTTCCCTCTTATCCGTCATGCCATAACTATAAGAGTCGAAAGGTCACTACATGCTCTTTGGGGTGCCTACCACAACTATTCATCTCTCCCGCAAACCATCCAAACCGAACTCGACATTCCTCAAATACAAGCCCCAAAGGCCTAAACCAATATCAGACAAGCACCCAAGGAATATCTCCCCGAATTTAGACGATCTACGTGAGATGATATAAGAAAACTTGATAGCTATTCTCAAATCCCTACTAAAAAAATAAACTGGTCGGACCACCAATTGGATTTGAGACTCTAGTGGGATCTTTCTACTATACAAGTACTATGGTGCAGAGACCCAACTATGGAAGTGGATATGAACAAATGAGAAGCGCTAGAACCTAAGGAAATAGCACGAACAGAAAACTAGACTCTTCCAACTGAACTACCTTTCTCCTAGGTGCGCTTCGTGGCGAAAGCATGTACTTGTCCTTCTGAAAATCTTGTCCTCGTTCTTGCCCTTGTCCTTAAGTATATGCCCTATCATACCCTAGTAAAAATACTTCCTCTTGTCTTAGGTTTTATAATTTCTTCCTCCTTCGTGTGCTAAGTCTACATCCATGAATTCCTCATCCTAGGGTTATGCTCCTTAGCCAAACTCCTCATCCCCTTCCGTGTGTAGTCATGTTGACAAATCTCTCGAAAACTGCCTCCATCGTCCGGAAAACCTTATAAGCTTTGAAAGAAAACTGCCCGTAGATGAAACAACTACGGCTATGGATGGAAGTCGGGCACTACTTTGCCCTTCGATGAGGTTACCTCCCAGAAAGCCAGGAGCCCCAGGGACTCAAGAAAGAAGGAGACAAGAATTTAAACAGAGGAAGAGAAGATAGTGCGTATGGCTTTGGGGAATATTCCTTTAAAACAAATCTCTTCTTTTGAAAATACTTCTTTTAAAACCGTTTGAAAATAATTTTTCAAATCCTTTATCTGATCTGGTAACCTTCAGCTCTGATACCACGTGTAACACCCCACGTCCGTTAGTGTCACTCACAAAGGGAATGCACTAAGTTCTGTGGAGCATTATGGGTAAAAGATGCAGATAAATTACAAGACAGACAAACATTAAACAGCGGAAAATAAAACTTTGCTTTATTGACAAAATAATTTGTACAAGGTTCCTTTACAATATCAGAGTATCAACTATCTTTACAAAATAAAGAAGCATAAAATACATTTATATTCCCCAATGTAACAAAAGCCAGCCATAGCAATCCAAAGCCGATGCATCCAAGATTCTTCAAGCTTGGAAAGAGAAATCATCCCAAAACAAATCTGAGCTATCCTATTTCCTCCTTAACAACCTGGGGGGGGGGGGGGGGAGAACAGAAGAAAAGAAGACGAAAGAAAAACAGAGTCAGACATAAAGCCTGAGTAAGTTCAGTAACTTCTAGCATGTGAACATGGAAAACAAAACGACATGAATTAACTGAATACAAGATTACACCATGACGATAGGGTCAACAAGATTAGACAAGGTAGTCACAAGATATGCTAAGATAAACTGGATACGCTCTAATACTTTCGCTGCTTCGCTATTTACTTGTTATACTGGTTTCTATATCTCTGCACCGCCTAACTAGTGTTTCAACTAGTAACGATAACGTGATCCCAATCCCTGTATTTTCCATCGCCTTCAGGCATCCATTTATTAGTTGTTACCTAGATCTAATCTAGGGTTTTCTATCCACTGCTTTCTAGATTTAACTATAGTTTTACGCTATCTGCTGAACGCTTTTCGAGTTCAGGGTTTATGCCACCTAGTCCAACTAGGGATTACGCTACCTGTCGAACAATACCCCCAAGTCTAGGACACACTACCTAGAGTGGTATATGTTCCTAGGCTTCCCCACGTATGTATCGCGAATCGTTATCGCTTGTTTAGATGCACATGTCCTGTAATGTGCGATCCGAGTCCTGTGATAGGGCAAATCAAGGAATACAGAACTCGGTCGGGAGCTTTCAGATATCTGCCGATGCAGATGCTAAGGTCTGTTTTTACTCCAGTGGCTATGGTCCCACTTGACCCCTCCCTCAGCTAATGAAAAGCACACCTTGTAAAATGAGAACTATACGCCGGCCCCCGGTGCCCCACTATCCTATGGTCATCCACAACCATAACTAGATAGCAAGTATATGGTCTTTTGGAGTTCTCCGCCTTTCCGCTTCACGTATCTCGATTGACTCAAGATGGATGGTAGACGACGAGTTGCTATCACAGGGCTACCGTCTTCTCGCCGAATCACGCTGGTCCATCCTAGTCTTTAGGTTGCCACATATATATTGCAACCAAGGCATACCCTCGGTTCTTCTAACGCAGACCTTAACCTCTGTGAGCCCAGGATGATCATCTGCAGCCTCACAGAGGGATACCAAGAGTACCCTCACGTCCCCTCGAAGCCTCGGGCTTCGTAACCCAATTCGTTGGAGCCTTCTTAAAACCAGATGGATGTCTGCTCCTTCGTGTTATACTAAGAATTACTACTTAGTTCTACTAACTAAGGTTTACCACTTAGTTTCCAAATTCCTTGTTTTCTTAACTAAGTTTTACTACTTAGTCCCTTTTTCAACTGAGGTCTACTACTTAGTTTTCTTTCTCGCCAGGTTGGGTTGGTTAAGTGTATTTAGTCGATTCAATCTATCTTAACCCTCTTCCCTTATCCTATTACACTGGTTAAGTGTTATCCCTTCATGCTTTTTACTTAACCCTATTCATTTATCATATTCTGATGGTTAAGCGTTCAAGTTTACTTAACCCTATGGTCTAGTCCAGTTAACATATTAATTTGGCTAAGTGTATTACTTAACCCCAACCTATAGTCTAATTAACATGTTAAATTGGCTAAGTGTATTAACTTTACTTAACTCCACCTTCTAGTCTAGTCAACATGTTAATTTGGCTAAGTATTCCCATGGACTTAACCCTCCCATTCTAGCTTTAACTGTGCTAAGTTGGTTAAGTGTTCCTTAACCTTCCCATTCTAGCTTAACCGTGTTAGGTTGGTTAAGTGTTCCTATGGACTTAACTCTCCCATTCTTGTTCTAGCTTTAATTAATAAATTAAAGCCGCAACCTCTCACATTAGACAGATATTGCTGCGGTTACTGGATGTGCCGATCGGTTCCGGGCAGGTTTACACCGCAACTCAGTCTAACCTCGGGTTAGGCATATTCATGTTTTCTAAGTTCAAAGGGTTTTTGATTAATTTCCAAATCTGGTTTTGAAAACAACCATCCCGTCCTTCGGATCAGTTAGGGATAGCCAGGGAGGGCAGGAAACTTGTATTTTCCAAACCCAAGCCTAGACACTATCCTCTCTGTCACCCTAGAACCTTCTGGTCTATGTGTTATAAAAAGGGATGTTATCAAAATACTTTTCTTTTGTTTATAAATTGTTAACAATTTATTTCAAAAGCCCATTTCCCCTTTTTAGACAAATTTGGCCTATATTTATTTGTCAAGCCTACTAGTATACTTATATTCTAGGCCCAAGTCCTAACCCAACATGCAGTTTAGGCCATTTCCTATTTCATTGCCGAAACTAGATTAAATATCCTAGTTTATAATTTATGGCCAAAACTTAACCAGGTTACATATTTTGTGGTAAATGAACAATTTAACATTTATGACGAATTCTATAAGTAAATTACTCCTAATTTACTTATTTCATTACTACTCTTTTAATGTACATTGTCACATTTATTATTATGGCCCATTCTCTCTTATTTATCATATTTATACTTTTTGGTATGTAAATTATACCAAATTTAGTGTCGCTAACCATAATTTATTCTAAACATGACAATTGCTCACAATTATGAATAAATTCAAAATTGTGCTAATATACTTATTCCAAATCAACCTTAATTAACCCAATCTTGGTTTAACATCCTAATTCACAATTTATGGCAAAACTAGAATTATTTTTCTAGTTTACATTTTATGCCTAAAATTTAGCTTACTTACTAACGCTAAATTTAATATGTCAAAATCACATATTCCCTAATCCATGTCAAATTTCTCCGTTTTCATTTTAATATGCATGTCATAATACATATTCCAAATTATGCCAATTTCCAAGTTTACAATTACGTTCATATTCATTTCCATGTTTTTCCCCAAATCGCATTCCCACCGTTCGAATAATCGTGATTCAACCTAGATTATAAATAAATCTAGATTCGTAGATATAAAGGGAATGAATCAAAATGACAAGAAGGAATAATTGACATAAAAAGGTTTGGATAACAATGTAGGTTCAAGAATATGGGTAGACCTAACTAAATAGGTAAATTCCCACTGTCTTAAAACCAAAGAATGGGCAAAATAGGTTCAAGAACGTGGGTAGACCTAACTTAATAGGTAAATTCCCACTGTCTTAAAACCAAAGAAAAAACCAAGGAACAGGTAGAATAAATAATTGGGTTTAGACCCAATTTCACAATCACCAAACTAAAGCAATATTTTCCTAATCATGAATCATGGGTGTCAAAATCACAATTGTCCTCATTATGTCATAAGCAATAGTTTATGTCTAATTCAAAGGCTTATGTTCTTAGTCATAAGTAATGTCCATGGTCATAGGCAATATAGGCGATGTTCACAGCCCAAAAGGGAAAATAATTCCCATAGTCCTAAGTCATTGTCATAGGCAATGTTTATATGTCCCAAAATCAAAGGCTTATGTCATAGTCCAAAGGCATATGCTTTCAAAGGCCACAGTTCTATAGTCATAGTCACGGTTATAGTCTTATTTGTCCTCGAATCATAACAGTTCTTAATTCAGTCCAAGAGTATAAACACAGATTCGAAGAGAGAGAGAGAGACTTGGCATATTCCTTTAATTTCATGTCACAAATAAAACAAAATTTTCAGATCTAGAAATAACCAACTTACAGAAAATAGATCTAGAAAAGAAGGAAAGCGTGGCTATGATTCGTGCGTCGTTGCTTAAAACTTGTTTGAGCTAGCCTTTGAATTCTTCACTTGAAACTTTGATTTAAATCCCTCCTTAAAAGTCTTTTAGCAGCATCTCCTTGTCTTGAATCATATTTTATTTTATTTATTTAAGAAAATTTAGAAGAGGGGAAGAAGCCATGAATCTTAGCAGCATAAGGATAGAAGAGAATTGGTGCAAAGAGAATGAAGACTAGGGCTGTTTATATAGCTGCTCAAGACCTTATCGTACACGCAGCGCTGAGTCAGCATTGAACCTAGTTAAGAAAATAGTCCAGGTACGTAGATGAATCTAGCCAAACCTTATCATACACGCAGTGCTGAGTCAGCATTGGGTCCCACAAGCTATTTTGGCGTAAAAGTTTGATTTTCAAACTTTTGAATTTCTGGAATTTATTTAACTGTTTTATTCACATGAAATATTCTTATATGTATACAATTCCTCTAACGACCATTTTACGCGTATATATATACGCACAACTTTCATTTTATTTTCAAAATTCAAATGATGTTGCCATATTTCATTGACTGTAGCCTTATCTTGAATTTTATCTTTCGTATACATATATTTTTGCATATATATATATATATATATTCTCATATGTATATATATATATATATATATTCTTTATTTCCTTATATGTACGTTCTTATCCTTTCAAATTTTGAATTTGTATACGTACATATATTTGCATGTTCAGTTGGCCCTCTCTAAAACAAAGATAAAAAAATTATGCCGCCGCCGGGGTTCGAACCCCCGACCTCCATGCTACAAATCCAATGCCTTAACCAACTGAGCTACAGAGGCTTTTGTTAATAAGTCTTAGAACAATAATAATTATTGTTCTCTCCTTACTTCTCTTTTTTCATGTTAGTTACAATACTTAAATTAAACAACTGCATCGATCTTTTTCTTTTAATTTTTCTTTTAAAAATTAATTATACTTTAATTTGAGAATCTTAATGTCACAGAATTACGGGGTGTTACAGGTTTCTTCTTCCAAACGGGCGGAGGGCACTACAACCACTTAAGACCTCAATCATGAAGCAAAACTTAAATTTGGAAATAATCCACGTACGCAAACTAATTATCGTAACAGGTTCTATGACCAATGATGTCTCACATCATTTAGACACATATTCGACTGTTAGAGAGTGCAAACTTCTATCAAATAAGGTAACTAACCTCACATCATTAACCTACTAAGTCCAATTCTAATTTCTAAATATTTTAATTCTAGATTAACTATAATAGAGTAAGGAAAACCTATACATTTCCAGTCCTAAGACTTTAATTAATTGTTTTCTTATTGGACTTAAGATTTAAAAAGACAACTGGTACCCATTAATCCCCCTTTAATTCCATTTATTTTTATTTATTACGATTATTGTCATTTATGGCTATAACGGTCATATTTTTCCTAAGGCACTAATTAATCCCTTAAATGACATTTATTACCATTAGTTATAATTAATGACATTTATGAACTTAATGGTCATAATTTCTTAAGACCTTATTTAAACCAGTAAATGTCCCTTTTTATATAAATCCCTTTTTGTTTCTAATCTAATTATTGTAACTCCTTAAAAACTTTTATTTTAGTTTAATTTGATTTATTCTTGTTATACATACATATCTATATGTTTATAATAATTACTTATTTACATGATTGGAGTTACAATTCCTACTCCTAGTCACTGTTTTTAAATTGTAACCAGTTAGACATAACTACCTAATTTAATTTATTTTCCCCAAATCAACGATGGTTACAATAGTAATTATTCCTTTATGACCTTATTTGTAGCAAATCTATCATTTATTGCTATAATAGCCATAATATATATTTCCATTTAATATGTACTATACTTTTCCATATGTAATTTCATAAAATGGAAACCATTCAAACACACATATACAACAAAATTGATTATAATATATATTTCATTGTTTACGTAGAATTGGATGGATATAATACATACACACACATATATGTATATATATATATATAACGTCTAATTTTTTCGTACAATTAAAGCTGACATTTAACTACAATAGTCAACCTAAATTATATAAAAAAAACAGAATGTGAAGAGAAAGAAATTAGAGGATGAGAGAGAAAGAAATATCATAATAGAAGAATAAGAAGATCATAAAAAACTCATAGCGAAACGAATAAAATATAATATAAAAGAATATCTTTACACAAAGAACAGTATATACATACCAATGATCAGAGTACAACATACATCAGGTACAGCGGAACAAACTCTGATTAACTAACGGTGAAGCCTCCTGCTTCCAGCTCCTGAAACTCCAAGCGAAAACTAACCTGGAAAATATGTTCAGTTTGACCCGAGAACATTTTGAAGCAAAGCAAAAACACCTGGATCAGTCTGGAATACTATCAGTGATAAATTTACAACAACAATTGGTTTAACTTTAAAAATCATTTTTGAAAGAAAAGATAATAGTAAAAACCAGCCCACACATAAACACGGACGGTTTTTACCTTACTATAACCCAAAATATTTTTAGATATATCAAAAACCAGTGATATTATAATAGTGTCTATCAAATCACAAATAAATAACCAAGTAGCAGAACGCTTGCATCTCACGCTCTACATATTTATTAAAAATCAAAAACCGCATGGCGCTTATTGGAGATTGGATTCCAACTATGGCAAGGTATAGGACCACCTTTCTGATCGGTGTATTCTAGAGGGATATACACTAGGGTTCAACAAGAACGTCTTACAACCAAGGCTAAACATGATCGGTCTCTCATTAAGCTTGAGTGGACCGAATGTATTACTACCCTAAGGTTGGGATCAGCAACCATTCCCGTGGGACAACATCGAATAGATTAAAGAAGGAAATGGAATCTCTAGATGGTGATAATACACCCTGCTTGGGAGTGACCCAACTAGCCATGCGACCTACCCGATTTTTGCCATTTCCCGGTGGATGAGGCTTGAGGTCACATTTTAACTTTCACAGAACATCTTATCAAATTCACTTTGAATGCCACATTGTCAGGTTCGTCAAATCACTAATTGACGTCCACAAATATACTCTAGGTGTTAAGCAAGAAAATTTCTCCGCCACCAAACTTGGTATATTTGTAAAAATCAATGTACGTGACCCTTAGGAAATACTCTGTTAGACATTCGTCCATACAAGTCATCCAGGAACAGGATGAACCGAAGGCACCTTCCTACTGCATCCTAGGAATCACCCTATAGATCAGTAGCGAGTATTCCTTGCAAATCCATAGTTTTCAATCATGACAAAACCACAGTTTATCTCCGGGAGCAACCCACAGATTATAAGTAGTTCTTCTGTTTCATGAATATCTACGGCCTTCAGTTGCTCCATCTTCACCTCCTGCAAGTTAGCTTCGGGCGCCACGTTGATTCGAAGTGGTTTTGGGTCTAGTCCTCATCCCAGTCTCTTTGAAACAACACGTCAGAAGTCTAATAATATATTCGTTGATAATTGGGTTTTTAGCTATCAACTCACAACAGTAAGGTCAAGTGCCTTGGCAGCTCAGATCCTTAAAATCATTTAATATCATTTCATTTAAAACTCTTTATCAAATCATTGAAAATCATTTCTTAGGTTTAAATTCGGTTCCATTTTCATAACTTAGTAAACCATCTTTTATTTCGTCATTTGAAACAATATCTCTCCTTTATTCACCTTTAAATTAGAAAACATTGCTATATTTTCATAAACTATATATTTCCTTAATTTGGAAATGTCGATATATCAACATATCGTTAATTCAAAAGTATAATCCAATCATCCATTTCTTACGCGCCAAAACCCAAGTTAAACGACATACGCTTTCTTATTAATCTCACTGGCTTTATTTCACTTCGACTTGAAGATCTTATGGAAATTTACTTAAATTCCAAATGTTTATTTCTATTTTTGAATTACTATAACACTTCCATTTCTATTTACCTATTCTTTCGAATGAGTATAGTTCACTCATATTATTTCCATTATCGGGTAAACGGTGCTATACAAATAGACTAAAGGTCTAAATAAACTTTATATTTCAACTCGACTAAACATTATTAATTTACCCATTATTTAAATTTCAAACTCACCGTATTAAATTACATTTCAACCCTTGCAAATGTTTTACGCAAATAATAACTCATTTCAACCTTCTTACCGTTACAAACTAATATCATTCTTCGATAATAGTGAACTCGTCCAAGTTGGGATATTTTATTCACCTCTTAGACCTTGAGCGACAACGTTCTTATCTCAGAGTAGATAGAAGTTCGTAACTCAAACAAACATCCTTATAATATCAGTCAGATTTTATTTTCTATTTTAATCCAAACCATGGTTTTAGAAACCATATCTTTTCTTTTGAAAATCTTATTCGACGATAACTATTTTACTTAATATATTTACTAAGTAATCATTTACTAAAATATTTACCTCTTGCTTCAAAACTCCTATATATTATTCTATTTGTAACTTGGATTCGTTTATTAATAATTTATCCAAAACTCTTTAACATCATTAGAACTAATAGTTTGACTTTATAACCAAACCCTTTTATCATCATCTTTACCATATCGACAAGTATTTCCATTAGCATCCTTACAAAACTCCTCTTTTATTTCCACCCGAGTAGAATATTTATTTTAAACTCAAATTTCTTTATAACTTGTTTATGAAATTCGGATTATAAAAATCCCTTTTCATAAGTCTCGTTTAAAATCACAAATCTCGTTACATATTTGATTACCATCTTAAATGAATCCTATTTAAGAAGTCATTACTTTAATTATTAAACCAATAAATAAATTAGTCATTTAGTAAAGTAAATTATATTACTCCATCATTAACTTACAATAGGTTAGTTAATCTTCTTAATTAGTTTTTAAGATAATAATTTATTTTTAAAATTAATAAACTATTCAATAATCACTTTAAGTGTAATTAAATTAAGGTTAACCGCTTTTATAAATAATCATTAAGTTTGATTAATTGTCCATTGAAACCATTCTTTATTATGTTAACTGAAAATATAATTAATTTAAACAAAAACTTACTTAATTGTTTCTTTTGAAACAATTATTCCAACGATCAACTTACTCGTTAATCTCGGCTTTCTTTGCATTGAAACATAAGATGTTACGATATAAATTCTTTTAACATTTACATACCAAACAAAGCCCTAAATAATAACTTGTTTAAAAACTCTCTTTTAAAATAACTAAAAAAAATGAAAATTTGATTTAGTTATAAACATAAATTTTGTAACTTTACATGAAGTAATTTGCCTGACGGTGAATTAATGTTTCAAATGATGGATTTAGACCACCTGCTGCCAATTATCCAATCAATACTTTGTATTGATTAAAACACGACGATTTTTGAATTTAGATTCAACAATCAACCCTCATTCAATCATTGATGTCTAAATAGGTTATAATTTAACTTGGGATAAACGATTCATACTTAACAGTATAAAAACAACAAATAATGTACAATTTTATTTGAGGAATCCGGTTGGATTCCTCTAACCTGTTCCTCCCTGCACAACAGTTCATAATATTGTTTATCACTAGCATATGAAATGAGAATTATAATATAATGCAGACAAATAATCAACCAATAAACAAATATAAATGATCCATAGCATCCATATCATCCATTCAGTCAATTTTATACTTATAAATGATAAATGATAATAATATGAATTTAACACATCCCAATACCCAAAAGTGTGAGAATCAACTCACATTGTTGTTTTCGGCGATGTTGCATCGCTTTAAATAGTTTCAAACCACGTAAAATTCCAGCTGTAACGATACAGATTTCGCCCGGACCTAATCGATCGCTAAACCGACCAAGACCGTTTGAATCCCGCATTTGCTAACTCCGGGCATACAATACATCAGAACAAATAACAGAAGAATTTTATAAACATCATAATAAGGTTGCATCAGAGTACAAAATATATCAGAGTATATCGAGATATAAGACAGCAGAAGACTATCAATGCTCTGGACACAACTTCAAGCTTCAATCCAGAGTCATGCTCAAAATAAGTATCTGCAAAACAAACTACTCGACTGCCCATGTGGAAAATAGGGGCACCCGAGTTTGCAAGGGAAAAGCAAACTACGAGTCAGTCATGGGATTGGTGTGAGAAACTCTTAACAGTTATAAACTTATATAAATGATAAGGCAAATCGCAGGACCACGCCGTATAACACGGAACGGGTTTACCCCGATGAACGCCAATGTATAAACAACAATTAGTAATTTACATGTGGATCTACTATGCATCAATCAACATGCAATATCCCAATCTACGCGTTTAGATTAATTACCACACTTAGATTTTCCAAATCTAATTCAATTTACAGAAATTAATCCTTTGGACTTTATTTTCCGATTTCTATTTTAAATCATTTGAAATACATATCTAACTTTTATATCAAAGTAGATTTCACTTCAGGATCTCAAATCAAATCGCTTAGAAATATGAATTCCAAAACATAACAATGCATACAAATAAGTATGCAACCAAATATCGGGAATCTTCCCTCAGACCGGGCAGTAAGCGCCCCTCCAACTCAATACATATATATATGTGCACCTCCTACGCATGGAGCAGGCTACACTGCTGACCACTCACCCTAAGGCACTGGATCCAGCCCATACTTTTTGTCGCTATTGGGCCACCCGAATCTTTAGCCACACACTAAACCATTTTATATCCCGAAGTAGGGAAAATCATTTCACAACATAATAATCACATAATATGATCAGTCACTATTAATCACATAACCTTTAAGCTCGTACGTCTCAAAGAAGGGCGTTAAGCAAGAGAATAAATTCTTCGCCAACAAAAAGATACATCATTAATAGCAACTAATCGAATATGTTATGAACTACAATGTAACATAGAATATATTTCAAAATCATTTCGACAATATCGGGTTTAGGCCTCAAAATCCTTTCTATTTTATAAAACATTCCCTGTCCAAAATCGGGAATACATTTCTTTTCACTTAAGAAAAATATCATTTTAAAATCATTCATTAAATTTGAAATGGACACTACAACATCGTTACACATCTCATAGTCAAATCGTGAAGTGTTTCACAAGATGTTAGCATATCAATATTTCTACCCAACCCAATGCCAAATGTAAAAGCATATCTTGCTCATAAACTGGTCGAGCACAATCCAAGCAATCAATTTCAGTCAATATCAACAACCAGATAAATTTGGTTTAATCACATCACATGTTTTGGTAATTCAATTACCATTTATTCATTCACAATCTAATTAAAGATTTATTCAAACTCTAGTTGGTTTCAATCTCTAAAATCTTTTCTTATTGATTTTTCAACTTTCTAGAAGTTAATCCTGCTTTAACTCAGGTTAAAGAACTAATGTCATTTAAACACAGTTCACGACGAACCCAAAATCCAATTTGATACCAAATACAAGGCTCTAAATAGAAATTATACCAGCTTATATTCAATATCAAATTCTAAAACCAACAAATATCGTATTGAGAATAACGATATATATCTTCCAAATTCCTCCACAATATCTGTATAATCACAGAATCCAATATCGAAATATTCTGATGATAATTTCGATTCAAATCCATTGTAATTCATATATTGGAAATTCTAGTTATCTTTAAAACCATTTCAAATCCAATTTATTTCTTTAAAAATATTGGATTATAATTCTAGTTCATAACTAGTTCATTTCGATAAAAATATATTTTTATCTTTTCGAATTTGAATTTTTTCATCCCAATTCTTTCTAAATCATTTATTATGATTTTACACAAATTATTGATATTTTTTAATAATTTTATCAAGGCCCGTACAGTCGATTTCCATAAACGGTCATCGAACTGCACTTATAGCAACCTTTTCCAAATTTGATTTGGACATAATTCCAAATGCAACCATTAGATTTCAAATCCCTGATATTCGTCCGAAATCTCTTTTCGATACGAACCCAACGGTACCGGTTTTAGTAGAATCCGACGGTCGGATCTCCCGTAACGTCCATTCGAAATCAATGGTCGAAATTCGCGAACTACAATGGCGCGACGCGTTCTATTCAGGCCATTATATATATATATATATATATATATATTATATGTATCGTTGATTTCCATTTAAAACGTAATTTTATAAATCGTTTTAAATTCGTTTTAAAAACGTTTTCAACTTCATATTCAATTTTAAATCAAAATTGAATATTCCATATCCATGACAATTTTATACAGTGTATATGTATGTTAAAAATTATATTTTTCTAACAATCGAATAATTTTCACATTTCATATATATATATATATATATATATTTCACATTTCATATATATATTATTCACTTTTCGTATATATATATATTATTCACATTTCATATATATATATATATATATATATATTGTTCTTATTTCATATATATATATATATATATTATTCACATTATATATATATAATTTTCACATTGTGTATGTATAATTTATTCACATCATATATAATTTTCACAACGCGTGTATATATAATTTATTCACATCATATATAATTTTCACAATGCGTATATATATAATTTGTTCACAACATATATAATTTTCACAACGCGTATATATATAATTTATTCACATCATATATAATTTTCATAACGTGTATATATATAATTTATTCACATCATATATAATTTTCACAACGCGTATATATATAATTTCCATACATCACAATCACAGTCACAACACAATCAAATAAATCGTACATGGTCTGTGGACGAGGGAAGTGAGCAAACAGGCAATCAACACAAATTCAGTTATAAAAATAAATAACTATACAAATAAATTTAGTGAGAGAGTTCTCACAGTGGTTGGTTTTGAAATTGTTATAAAACAATGGTCTTCATCAAATTAAACCGTGTGTTTAATCCAGTAGGAATTTCCAATCGCCTCCGTTTCAGTTCTGGTTTGTTCCATCGATAGTTCTTGAACTTACAATTCCAACGGAGGTTGTTTCGTCAAAATCCGTTGTTTGAGAGAGATATGTTTAATTAAACATTTGATTACATTTATAATAATTTAATATAATTAGATAATATTAATAACCTAATTAGTTTTCAAATCCCCCTTCTCCAATATCGTTCTCGATGGACCACGAACCCATCGATTCAAAATGAAATCCTCCCATCGCACGCCATTCCAGACCTCTAGGCTTCGATCTGAGCTTGCCATTCGAACGCCCTTCGAGACACCACCTCAATGCCATGATTGGTTTTTAGCTCGAAACCCTATAAGCCCTCGAAATCCATGAGGAAATCGCCACCTTCAAACCCCAACATCGAGAACGATAGCTAATGAAAATTCATCTTAGTCGTTCATCACCTAGACCTCTTCATGCTCTTTCATTTTCGTGCTGGAGTGTGTAGAAATTATGTAGTGGATGTTGGGATCGAAGGGGATGAATGTAACACCCCCGTATTTCTGTTAACACTAATGTTCACAAATTAAATAATAACTAATCTCAGACGTGAGAATTAAGGGAAACGGGTTGCGCCATTGTTTTCGCCTCGGAATTCTGGTTGAGATAGAGTCTGAGTTTGCATGAATTGGACTTCGTATGAAGGAGTTATGGCCATCGGAAGTTTCAGAAAATTCAAAACAGATTTCAAAATTTGAAAATTCAGAGTCAGATAGGCTAGGTGGGAATTTTCCCGCCAGGGCCAGGTCGACCTGCCCTGACCAGGTCGACCTGCCCTGACCAGGTCGACCTGGTGGTCGACCTGCCTCCCCCCTCGGCAGATTTGAATTATGACCTATTAATGACTAGACGCTGACTCATTAGGGTTTCTGATATGCTCTGGTTGGCTGGGATTAATTCTGGGTTGATCGGACGGCTTAAACTAATCCTAAACTCTATAAAAAGACATGTAGACTCAAACCCTAAAATCAAAACAAAATTAGATTCATGACCTCCATGCCATCACCTAGCAACTCAACATAGCCGCCACCAATTAGAGAGGAAGAAAGCTAATCTAATTCAATTCTTTTCAACTTTAATAACGAATCTTCTTCAAGGGAAAGATATTACAACTTCAAAACTCAGAATTCAGAATTCAAGACCTTCTTTGAATTGTGAGTTCGATAATTTTAATAAAATAATTAGCAAATTAATTGGATTGAGTTATGATGTGGACTATTTGGTTATGATGTGAATTATTGACCGCATGTTATTATTCATGTAGTAAAATTGTGATGTTTATGTTGTAAATTCTATGATGCTATCTTGTAAAGTTGTGATCATCTATGTTGTAATTTTATGATTGGCTTATATATAATCGAATCACCAAGTTGTTCATATGTTAGTTTGGGTATGTTGATTCATATGATAAATCATAAGTATGTATGCAAGTTTAGATTTTTATTAAGACATGAATCATATGCAAGTTGGGGAAAATTATATATAACATTATATGCTTCATGACATCTATTTTAGATCTAAAGTTAGGCTATGACATGTGTGAGTTATATGCCAAATTCTACATGCTAGTTTACATTTTTAGATGTAAGTTCATACCATTGTTATGTTGCATAAATCACATATGCAAGTTTATATGAATACATGTGTTGAATATGAATCATGTTATGCAAGTTTGTGGTTACTGCCTATGCAAGTTTACACCTTTAGATGTAGATCTACGACATACATGATTTATGCAAGTTTGTGACAATTATCCCAACAAGTTCACACCTTTAGATTTGGGTCTATGACATATGTAGTTTTATGCAAGTTGTAACTTTGGCCTATGCAAGTTTTAGATGTAGAACATCATTCACACATGCAAGTTCACCCCTTATGTTTAGATTTAGTTTTAATTATATGTATGTTATGATGTTTTCTCTTTATTCCATGAGTTAGACTATTCGAGTCTAACGTATATTTTACGTTAAACGAACGAACGTACAACGTGGGGGTAAAAGGGGATTATATTAAAAGATTTAATTGGCATAAATGCCTTAAAAGGCATAAAATAAATTGTGATGAAAATTGGTATGATTTTACATACCATAAATAGATGGACATAATTGAGTCAATTATGGCCATTGTTAAATTTAGAATTAATTGATAATTTGAATAGGGAAAGTAAATCAAGTTGGGGAATGATTAATTAGGAGTAATTAATCGTCTAAGACACGAGGTTAGGCTCTTTTGTGGAGTAAGACTGCCCGGACCCGCCCGACAAATCCAGCTGCCAAAATGCCAGTCGAATGTGGGAGGTCTAAGGCATAAAATAAATACGTAACAATTGTAAAGACACGAGGTTAGGCTCTTTTGTGGTGTAAGACTGCCCGGACCTTCCCAACTGCCACAAATTCCAGTCTAATGTGAGAGGTCTTTATGAGGTTACGGTCTTAATGAATTAAGAAACACTTAACCAGATAAACATGAAGTGGGACATGAGGGGGTTAAGTGGGTGCCTTGGGTGGCATGTGGAAGCTAGTGGGTGCATTGGGTGGCATTTGAAATACTATTAGAAACACTTAACCAAAATTGAAACATGTAATTGAAACATGAATAAGAGGGTTAAGTGGGATGTACTAGAGGGGACCAAGCTTAGGTGGATAGCTTATGTCAAGTAATGGTGGCCCGTTTCAACCAGTAACCCATACGTATCTTTGTGGGCTCGACCCAAGTCGAGGATGGGACACGCATACTGGGCTTGACTGTAAGAGGCCAAAACGGGTTAGCGGTGGCAACGCAAGTCCAACGGGTTCATATGCGTGTGTGGAATCGGGCTGGTAGGTAAGACGTTGTTGCATCGTGTAGGTATAAGCCGTGCATTCTTGGTGGTATCGGGTTGCCACTTTAGGGAGTGATACACCCCACTGTGGGGTCAGCATGGGTATCTATGAGCTAGGGAGCCGATCTCATGGGGGTAGTGGGTACACCTAGTGGAGATAGGGGCAGGAGGCACCTATGAAGGCAACTAGGGGTGCACGAAACTACCATTATCATTGTTAAAGTCTTGTAGGCGGGATCAACCTTAGGGTAACTAGTGGTGGTGCAGTATAGTAATTATCCTATAGTGGTTTAGGTGCGCTTCAACGTTATCTTAGTTCAATCTTGTTTCCTTATTTACTTTGTCTTACTCAATTGTTCACAGTCATTTCCTTATTTTCCAACTTATGCCTTATCCTAGTTATTTTGGTAATTATACTGTTAAAGTTATCGCACTCGCCATACTTTATGTCTGACCCCCTTTGTTTCCTCCTCTTTTCTTCCTTCCCTCCCCCCAGGTGCTCAGGTTAGAACTAGCACCAGTGGAGCTTGATTTTGGACAGCTGTATTTCTTGCTTTTAGAAGATTGCTTGGATCGCTGAAGTAAAGTTCAGCCTCTCTTATTTATGGCTATTTTGTATTGGGGATTATGTCTTTCAATTTATGTACTTTGATTTAGTCAAGATGGATATTGTGCACTTTGTGTGTTTTCCGCTGCAATGAAATAAAGTTTTAAAGTTTTAGTACTGTTTATATCTGTCTTGTTGTTAAGTTTCTGTTCTATACGCACTTAAAATGCTCCATGGAAGTTAATGCATTCCCTTTGTGAGTGACATTAATGGACGTGGGGTGTTACACGTGGTATCAGAGCTGAAGGTTACCAGAACAGATATGAATTTGGAAAAGTTGTTTTTCAAAAATAATTTTTATAAAGAAGTACCTTCAAAAGTATGTTTTAAGGAAAGTATTTTCAAGAGAAAAGCTTATTTTAGAAAGCATAACCCCAATGTCCATATATCTTTCCTTCGGTTCTTTTGTATTGACTCTTTCCTTTTTCGTTTCAGCATGTCTGAAGCATCTGAGATACCAGAGGGTGTTCATGTACCCGGTTGGTTTCGTCAATATCTCGAGGCTAGGGCCGCCACCGCAGGTCTAGCAAATGCTCCTCCTCCTCCTCCTCGCTTCGATACTTTCACAAAGATATGTAAGGACTTTAGGGCAATGGGTGGAACACCTTTTCACAGAACGGAGACATTTGTTGAAGCTCGAAACTGGCTTAAGGAGGTGGAAGAATTGTTTGGAATCTTTGAAGTGGCTGATGGATGAAAGGTCCAGTTAGCTGCCTGGCTAATGAAGGATGAGGCCTCGTTTGGTGGGAGGTCACTAATGGAGGACGTCCAGTCGATACATGGCCAGATTTTAGGCAGAGGTTTGAGGCGAAGTTTCTCTCATAAGATGAAGAGAATCTATACATGGAAAGGTTTCTAGCATTGAAGCAAGGGAATCTATCGGTGAAAGAGTACGTCAACAAATTCAATCAATTGGCAAGATATGGCTTGGACTTAGTGAATACACCAGAAAAGAAGGCCCTGAGGTTTGTTAAGGGTTTGAACGAGCCGCTTCATGGGTTAGCTATGACCCACATCCCCATGGGAGCTACCTTTGAGAGACAAGTTGACATGGCGCTTATGCATGAAGAAGAGAAGGGCGCCGGTGCTAATAAGGCACCCGAGAAGAAAAGGGATCAAAAGATGCCGCAACATCAACAACAGAACAAGAAAGGTGGTAAAGGCAACAATGGTAAGGGAAAGAAGAGATGCTTTAACTGTGGGACACCCGACCATCTAAGCAAAGATTGTAGGAAGAAAAAGAAGACTGGTTGTTTCCATTGTAGCAAAGCGGGACATCTTATTAAGGACTGTCCAAAGAAAGGGCAGAGGGCAGGGTCTACCTCGGGAGGACAGGTGCAGGCTCTTATGGCACCAGGACAGGCAAGGGGACAAGTTCAGGCTCTCGTGGTCCCACCGCTGCAAGAACGAGGTAGAGCAATTTCCGTTGAAAGTTTAGTTTTTCTGTTTGATCATCCTGTCCGTACTTTATTCGATTCTGGCGCATCACATTTGTTTATCTCTACATCATTAGTTGAAATACTACACCTAGATACTAGTCTTGTTACTGATCCCTTAGTAGTCTCAAATCCTATTGGTTGTTCAGCTCATCTTTCTATGATTTGTCGGGATTTGAGAGTGTTTATCTTGGGCGTTGAGTTCGAATGCAATGCCTTTGTTCTTGGCTTCATGGGCTACGGTTTAATTCTAGGTATGGATTGGCTAACTAGATAAGGGGCCATCCTAGATTGTGAAAGAAGGGTAGTTAGATTGTTGACTCGTTTTGGAAAGACCCTTGATATTTCTTGTGACCCTAGAGGTCCATTAATGCTTAGCTACCTAGAATCCCTTGACGCATCCGATGATGATTTACATTCTGTTCCCATAGTCTGTGAATATGTTGATGTCTTCGATGAGGTGAGGGGTTTACCCCCAAAACGTGAGACAGACTTTCGAATATATCTAGTAGATAATGCAAAGACAGTTGCATTGCCAGTGCGCCACATGGCTCCAAGAGAGAGAAGAGAACTCAGTAAGCAAGTGAAGGAATTGCTTGAGAAGGGGTTCATCAGACGTAGTATATCGAAGTGGGGTGCTCCAGTAGTATTTGCCACGAAGACAGATGGGTCCCTCAGACTTTGTGTGGACTATAGAGAACTTAATAAGCTTACTAAGAAGAATAGACACCCGCTGCCGAGGATTGACGATCTCTTTGATCAGTTAGTTGGCGCCTCAGTGTTTTCGCAGTTGGACTTAGCCACGGGTTTCCATTAGTTGAGAGTGGCTGAGGATAGCATAGAAAAGACTGCCTTTAGGACTCCGGACGGTTTCTTTGAGTGGCTTGTGATGCCCTTCGGTTTGACAAACGCCCCCGCATACTTTGTTGACTTGATAAGTAGGGTGTTTAGGGGGTACCTTAATAAATTCGTGGTAGTCTTTATGGAAGACACCTTGATCTTTTCTAAGAACGAGGAAGAGCGTGCCCTACATCTTAGGGGAGTGTTGGAGACTCTTCGAGCGCATAGCCTTAAAGCTAAATTTTCTAAATGTCACTTTTGGAGGAAGGAAGTGCAATTCTTAGGGCACGTGGTTTCCAAATAAGGGATAGCTGTGGATCCCGCGAAGGTAGTGGCCATCCAAGATTGGAAGGTTCCTAAAAATGATACCGAGGTGAGGAGTTTCTTAGGGTTGGCTGGCTACTATAGGAAGTTTATCAAAGACTTCGCAAAAATATCAGCCCCATTAACACGCTTGACGAAGAAGAACCTAATTTTCACATGGGACGTAGACTGTGATGATGCGTTCCAACGTTTAAAGAGAGCTTTGGCCACAGCCCCAGTCTTAGTGTTGCCAGATGGGAGTAAGCCATTTACCGTTTATACCGATGCTTGTGGGACATGACTAGGCGCAGTCTTAATGCAAGAGGGAAGGGTAATAGCCTATGGTGGAAGGCAGTTGAGAGTGCATGAGAGAAATTACCCTACACATGACCTAGAGTTGGCCGCTATTGTCTTTGCGCTTAAATCTTGGCGTCATTATCTTCTTGGCGAGAAATTCGAATTGTTCACTGACCACAAGTCGCTATAATACTTATTCTCTCAGAAGGACTTGAACTTATGGCAGCAAAGGTGGATGGAATTCTTAGCATCCTACGATTTCGAGATAGCATATACCCCTGGCAAGGGTAACGTGGTGGCAGATGCCTTAAGTAGGAAGAGGTTATCCTTCAGTCCGTTGTTTGTTGAGCGGCGAATCTTAGAGTTCATCTCTACGTTTGACTTTAAACCTTCCATTGACTTTGTACCCGGTTTGCTAGCATCCTTGGAGGTCTGACCTACGCTTTTGGGACGGATTGGTGAGGCACAGCGAGATGACCCACAGTTGGTTGACTTAGTAGAAAAGCTCAAAGAAGGGGAGTCATCGAGCCATCTCCGTAGGTATACACTAGATGATAAGGGTTTGTTACGTAGGGACGGTAGACTTTGTGTACTAAAAGACGAGGACATAAGGAAGACCATTCTTGATGATGCACATCGTTCGAAGATGACCATCCATCCCGTCGGGGACAAGATGTACATGGACATGAGACGAGTTTAATTTTGGGCCGGCATGAAGAAGGACGTGCCGAGTTTGTCGCTAGATGCTTGGTGTGCCAACAAGTAAAAGCAAAGCAAAAGAAGCCCGGTGGATTGCTTCATCCATTGGAGGTCCCACAATGGAAGTGGGAAAGCGTCTCGATGGATTTTGTTAACGAGTTACCGAGATCGAGGAAGGGTAATACGGGGATTTGGTTCGTAGTAGACAGACTTACCAAGAGCGCCCATTTCATTCCCGTGAAGAGCAAGAGGACTGCTCCATGGTTAGCCTCCGTATTGTAACGACCCAGAAAATCTGAACCAATTTAAAAATTTGAAATTGGCTAAAATAATGGATTTTAAATATTTAAAATAAATATTTATAATAATAGAGATGAAAAGGGAGTTGAATCGACAATTGAAAACGAATATAATTAATTATAATTATAAATAAGGCCTGAAAAGGCGTTGTAGTTTCAAAAATTGAATTCAATCTTTGTCGGACTGTACCGGGTGCAAAACTAAACGGATTTGAGTGAAACCAAAAATATTTAAATCTGTTAGTGAACACCTTTCTAACGAATCTAAAAAATCGAATTTTCATAACGGAAAGCAAAAGTTATGGCCAAATGAATTTTCAGAGAGGTCGCTATGGAATTTATATAGCCCCTGAAATTGGCCATTTTGCAAACGACCTCGGAATTCGACGAAACCACTTTTGTTGGATCCGGGATGTGAAGTTATTGCTAGGTTTCAAATTTCATAATTTTTGAAGCTAGTATATGAGCGTGGCAAAGGAAAACGTGTTTTGTCCAATTACAGTAAAATTGGATCAACCAGAAATGGGCCTTTTTGCAAACGGTCTCAGAATTCGACGAAACTAGGTTTGTTGGGACCGAATCGTCAAAACATAGCTAGATTTATTTTTCTGGAATTTTTCGAATCAGTTTGTGGCCCTGGCAAATTGAAATGTACGTTCAAATTAAATATTGAATGTTTTATATTTTAATTTGAACGAAAACTGACTGAAACAGTCGAATGGGCCTACGAAACATATCCCATTGTGTTTGGAATGGGGTTAAATTGCTAGGGACAATAGTCGTTGGGTTTAGATTGGTGGTCGTGTCAGAAAACCCCTTTAAAACCTCCCCGACCAATCAAAATTTTTATAAAAAAAAAAAGAAAATTTCCTTTTTCTCTCTCCCCGATATACGGCGGCCACCTCTTCCAAACTTCTCTCCTCAAATCCGGCCGCCTCCGCCACCTGCAGCCACCACCACCGCCACCACTCGACTCGCCACCTCCTCCTCTTCAAATCAAAACCGACCCCACCCCCTAACGTCGCCTGTAGCGACCGAATCGAGCCCCCGAAGTTCGCCAGCGCCGATCCGTTTTCCTCCCTCCTCCGACGATCGCAGGGGACCACCCCACCGTCGATCTGAAGCCCTCTCCAGCCTCTCCGACGTGGTGTTGGCTGATCTGAACATCGCTGCATGGATAGGAAGAAAATTCAAAACCTAGTTTTGAATCAAAAGGAAGGTAATCGACTGTTTAATTTAAAACTGATTTTAACAGCTTAAAACCGTTGCAAACTTTGAAAAATCATATCTTTTTCGTTCGTTAATGAAATTCGATGAAACAGGAAACATCGTGACCGTAAGGACGTCTTCTACATTTTAGAAGAGAGCGCATATTTTTCTGAGCCTTCTGCTATTTTTGGTGGAGTGGAACCCAATGTGAGATTTCTAATTTATAAACGATATGGAAAACGACGATGTATAAATTATATAGTCGATGTATGGGTTATATAAGCGTTGTACACCTCATGTATAAGCGATGTATAAGTTGTACGTTCGATGTATAAGTTATATATGCGTTGTAAAAATTATATATGTGTTGAAATAGAAGTGAATTGCTATATATATATATATATATATATATATATATATATACACACACGCCCCTCGTCCACAAACCATGGACGATATTTATTGGTGTGAAAATTGATTGATAGCGAATGGTTGTTTGTGGTTGATATTGATTGATTGTGGTTGAAAAATACCTGTTTGTGGTTGAGAAATATTTGGTTGAAACCACATAGGATTAGTTTGTGGAAATGAAATAAATATATACATGCCGCCTGCGTGCGAACTAGATGCATGATTCCCATTGTCAAAAACCGCGAGGTTTTAAGGTAGAGCGAGGAGCCGTACTAGGGACGGTCCCGGTTTTAACTACCCTGCCGTTATGCTGCCGAAATTTTGAATAATATTCATGTGTTTGAATTATTTTCATTTGCTGAAACCATATTTATTCATTGAATAGAAAACCTTCATGTGTTGAATCGATATTCATTCGTTGATTAGAAATTCATGTGTTGAATGGTATTCGTGTTTTAAATATAAAAATCACATTTTTATCTATATATAGAAACTATAGAAAACCTTCATGTGTTGAATCGATATTCATTCGTTGAATTGAAATTCATGTGTTGAATGGTATTCATATTTTGAAATAAATTGTTTCATAATAAAAATCACCTTTTATCAACTATATGGACTATGTAAAATAATCTCGTTTTAAAAGGAATTGTTTTATAATAAAAATCCTATTTTCATCACCTATATCAACTATATAAAATAATAGTGTTTTGAAATGAATTGTTTTACAATAAAAATCACATTTTTATTATATACATGAATTGTTGAAATGTGAAGTGTTAAAAATAGCAACTCGTTCAAATAAATATGCATGAGTCGAAATATTCATTAATTAGCTAATGATATGATTTTTGCCTATGCATGCAACATTAGAATGAATGGTGTTTTTAAACCAAATGGAATCAAAAATGAAGTTGAATGGAAAATGATAGGTGATAAGAACTGTATATATGTACATGCATATTTATTGAACAGGTTATAGCAAAAGGGGCTAGAGAAGAGGAATAAAATTTTTGTGCCCGACAAATAGGTACACATTTACTGTTTTGTTTGGGTGATGATTTTATGAGCCTGTTGGCTAGCCGCTTAGCTTTTTCTTTTTCTTTTTGACATGAGACGCCCGTGTGGCTATTTGGGAATTTTCCCAGCCCCTCCCGTATAAAGGAGGTTATGGCGAAATTTTCCCAAATTTAAAGGCATTAGTGAAATATTTGAAGTGAAAACGATATTGAAATTGTTGAATGAACTATATTTATATAAATATATAAATATAAATAAAATTAAAACGAAACGTGGTCCTGTGATTAGAAATATTATAAATGTGTTGAGTAGATTTCTCATACCAGTCCCATGACTGACTCGTAGTTTGTTTCACTTTCAAACTCGGGTGCCCCTTTTTCTACACGGGCAGCCTTGTATTCAGGTTTAGCTGGTTCTTTCTGGATAGCTGGAGCTGAAGATGGATTCTATTATTTATCTCTTTTTATGCTGTTCAGCTCCTATTGTACATATTTTGTTTATTTCCGCTGTAGACATTTATGTATAGCTGAACTGTATTTGTACTAAGTATGATCCTGTATACTGTGTAACTCTGATGATTACGTTTATCCAGTATATTCTATTGTTCATTATCTGGTGTATTTAATTAATTCTATTCTGCCATTATCTGTTTCTGTGTTATATTCCAAAGATTACCCTTGTCTCCGTCAGTACGGGATTTGGGGTCGTCACAGCGTGGTATCAGAGCTTTGGTTAAGCTTAGTTCTGGAATATAACATATTAACGAACTCGTCAGAAACAGAACCAATAGTGTTCTAGGACGGGTAACTCATTACAGATAGGATCAGTAATATCCTAGTATGAGTTGCAGAATGAAAAAAAAAACCTCGATAGACGCATTTACATTCAAGTATTTGTCTCTATGTTTTGAAATATCTTTTCTGTTGACCTGACACTTGATCTGCTATTTGCAGAAGAACTAGAAAATGAGTGCCAGAAACAGAAGAAGTAATACTGACCCGGATATAGAAGCTCTATTTATGAAATATAGAAATCTGGGTGGAAAACCTTTCTCGGGTGAAGAATCAATTATGAAAACACAAGCTTGGATTCGCTCGGCTGAGAAAATCTTCGAAGCATTAAAGCTGAGGGATGACCAGAAAAGATTACTGGCCTCCTGAGCACTCAAAGATGAAGCTTTATTCTGGTGGGATTCAGTTATCAAGGATAATCCAGAAGGTGATATCACCTGGGATAGATTCAAAGTGATTTTCTTGTAAAGATTTAATCCTCCCGAAGCGACTGAGCGACTGTGTGATGAATTTTCTTATTTGATACAGGGAGATATGACCATCCCAGAATATCATAAGAAATTCAACGAACTTTCTCACTTTGCTCCCCATCTAATTCAGAATAGGAAGAGGAAAAGGGCCAAATCTGAGAAGAAACCAGTAACGACAACTGTATGCTCTAACTGCAATAAGCAAGTACATCTCTCGATAAGTTGCAGATCTCTAAAGAAACGAATCAAGAGTGGATCTAAATTAGAGAAGAATTTCCAAGAGAAAAGAGGTTGCAGTAAATGCACGCAGACTGGTCATCTTGCAAAGGAATGCTGGCTCTTAAAGAAGCCTGAAGTAGTTCAAGTGAATGAAGTAGCAGAAACTTCTGATCCCTCAACAAGTCAAGGAAGATCTGATGTTTTAGAAGGAACGCTTACTGTCAAAAACATTCCAGTTAAAGTACTGTTTGACACAGGCGCGTCATGAAGCTTTATTGCAAAGAGTGCCGCTAAGAAGCTAGATTTGAATTTGAGGAAGCTAAAGAACCAATGACAGTCCGAAATCCAGTTGGGGGTTCCATCGATCTCAGTTGGGTTTGTGGGGTGCCTATCTCCTTTTCTTGCTATAAATTCCCTGTTATCTCTATCATCATGAATTTTAATGAATTCGATATTATTCTGGGATTGGATTGGCTAACCAAATATGAAGCAGAGGTTAGATGCGCCGAGAGAGTTGTTAGGGCTAGGATTAAATCAGGAAGTTATATAACCATACCATGTGAAGGCCCGACTTCAAATAGAAAAGATTTCTGGGCAGCTTTGAGTGTTTCTCCATTCCAAATAGAAAATATCCCTGAAGTCACGGAGAATATTCCTGACCTCATCAAAGACATTCATGTCGTCAAAAATTATGCTGATGTGTTTGAAGAAGTTGTTCGCTTGCCTCCGCAGAGAGAAATAGATTTCAAGATCGCTTTGATCCCCAATGCAAGGCCGGTAGTTCACGCTATTCGAAGAATGTCCTTGAAAGAGAAAGAGGAATTAGACAATCAAACACGAAAGCTAGTATGGAAGGGTCTGATCAGGCCTAGTTTCTCTGATTGGGGTGCAGCAGTGGTGTTTGTCCCAAAATCTGACGGTACTCTACAGCTATGTGTAGATTATCGTGATTTGAACAAGCAGACCGTAAAGAACAAATATCCACTGCAGCGGATCGATGATTTATTGGATCGTCTGAATGGTGCACAAGTATTTTCACGAATGGACCTAGCTACAGGTTTCCATCGGCTTCGAATTGCCGAAGAGTGTGTTCCAATGACAGCATTCAGAGGTCCCGACTTATTCTACGAGTGGTTAGTAATGCCGTTCGGCTTATGTAACGCTCCAGCTTACTTCGTCGATCTGATGAATAGAGTGTTCAGAGGGGTTTTGAATAAATTTGTTCTGGTTTTCATTGACGATATTCTAATCTTCTCTCAATCAAAGGCCGAACATGAAAAGCATCTGGAATAGGTTCTGGAAATCCTCAGAAGGAATGTATTGAAAGCCAAACTATCCAAATGTATATTCTGGCAGGATGAAGTAAAATTTCTAGGCCACGTCGTATCGAAAGAAGGAATCGCTGTGGATCCAAGCAAAATCACAACTATTCAGAATTGGAAACAGCCCAGTACCCCCACTGAAGTCCGCAGTTTTCTCGGATTGGCTAGTTATTACCGGAAATTTGTTAAAGACTTTTCGAAGATATCTGGTCATTTAACGAAGCTTACAAAGAAGCATTCTAAATTCAAGTGGACTCCAGAATGTGAAGAGGCTTTTGAAGAGCTAAAGTTAAGATTAACGACGGCTCCAGTGTTAACCATTATCGATGGCAATCAGGATTTGAAAGTCTGGACTGATGCTTCTAGAGAAGGCCTCGGCGCAGTGTTAATGCAGAGGGGCCAAGTGATTGCTTATGCTAGCCGTCAACTGAAGCCGCACGAGAAAAACTATGTAACTCATGATCTTGAGTTATTGGCTATCATATTCTCTTTAAAAATTTGGAGACATTATCTTCTGGGTGAGAGATTTGAACTATTTACAGATCACCAGTCGTTAAAATATCTGTTCACTCAGAAAGACCTGAATTTGAGGCAGCAACGTTGGCTGGAGTTTCTTGCAGCATATGACTTTGAGATTATATACACTCCAGGGAAAGCCAATGTCGTGGCCGATGCGTTAAGCCGAAAGAATGAGATGATCGCCAGCTTTATTATCACGACTTCATTGATAGATAAAATATCTGTTCTTCAAAAGGATGATCACTTCATTCAGAAGATCAGAGAGATAATTCAGAAAGGCAAACCCTCGAGTTTTCAAGTTGATAATGATGGGATTCTAAGGCTCAAAGGTCGAATTTGTGTCCTTAACATTCCTGAGCTTCGAAAGGAAGTACTGGATGAATGCCACAAGTCAAAACTTAGTATCCATTCGGGAGTAAGCAAAATGTACAATGACATTAAACGCACTTTCTGGTGGAAGTCGATGAAAAGGGATATTTCTTTATATGTTAGCCGATGCCCTACTTTCCAGCTAGTCAAAAGCGACCAACAGAAACTAGCGGGATTATTACAACCGCTAGACGTTCCTGGTTGGAAGTGGGAACATATTTCTATGGATTTCATTGATGGTCTGCCCAGAACCAGAAAAGGAAATGACAGTATTTGGGTGATCGTAGATCACTTCACGAAGACCGCCCATTTCATACCTGTCAGATCAAACAGGACTGCTCAGAGTCTAGCGCAGATTTACTTCAAGGAAATAGTTAGACTACATGGAGTGCCGCTCAGTATAGTCAGTGATAGAGACACAATATTCACTAGCAAATTCTGGGAGGCGTTTCAAGTCGAGCTGGGAACGAAGTTGAACTTGAGCACCGCTTATCATCCTCAGACAGACGGCCAGACTGAGAGGGTGAATCGTATTTTAGAAGATCTATTGCGGGCTTGTGTTATAGATTTCGGTGGATCATGGGAGGACCATTTGCAATTGGCTGAATTCTCATATAACAACAGCTACCAGGCGAGTCTGACAATGTCGCCATTCGAAGCATTGTATGGTAGACCGTGCCGATCTCCTGCTTGTTGGGTCGAACCTGGAAATAGACTTGTGTTGGGTCCACATATGATTCGAGAAGCTGCCGACAAAGTCGATTTTATCAAGAAGCGATTACTCGCCGCTCAAAGCCGGCAAAAGAGCTGTGCCGATAGGAGAAGAAGAGATATATCCTTTGTTGTTGGCGACTATGTATATTTGAAAGTATCGCCGATGAGAGGAGTTATCCAGTTCGGTAAAACTGGAAAGTTGGCGCCTAAATTTATTGGTCCGTTTCCTATTCTGGAACGGATCGGAACTCTAGCTTATAGGGTCAAATTGCCTGACTGGTTGCCTGGAGTTCATGATGTATTTCACATATCTCAACTTCGAAAGCACGTTCATGATCCAGACTTGATCGTCGAAGAAGCAGCTCAGCAGGATATTGAAATTACTCCAGAATTAGCTGTGAGAAGGAGCCGCTAAAGATTATCGGCAAAGAAACCAAAGAGCTGAGGAACAAGAAATTTCACTTAGTCAAAGCGCAATGGAGTGGAGATCCGCGAGATTGTACTTGGGAAACTGAGGAGAGCATTCAGAAAGCTTATCCTAGATGCCGAGTGGATATCTCTGATTGATTCTGGTGCAAGGTACATTTGCCCTACTTTGCATTACAATTTAATTCTCTACTCTGTTGTTATTTTCTTTCCATGGATGTGCACTTTTAAAATTCTATAGTCTGAATGATTTTAAAAAAAGAATATAGGAATTGATTTGTATGATTTTGAAAAGTAAAAAAAAAACAATTTGATTGTTGCTTGTGTTGTGTGATAGTAGATTTATCAAACCACTTTCGACTTTGTTCCTTTTCGGGGACGAAAAGTTTTAAGTAGGGGAGATTGTAACGACCCAGAAAATCTGAACCAATTTAAAATTTTTAAATTGGCTAAAATAATGGATTTTAAATATTTAAAATAAATATTTTAAATAATAGAGATGAAAAGTGAGTTGAATCGACAATTGAAAACGAATATAATTAATTATAATTATAAATAAGGCCTGAAAAGGCGCTGCAGTTTCAAAAATTGAATTCAAACTTTGTCGGACTGTACCGGGTGCAAAACTAAACGGATTTGAGTGAAACCAAAAATATTTAAATCTGTTAGTGAACACCTTTCTAACGAATCTGAAAAATCGAATTTTCATAACGGAAAGCACAAGTTATGGCCAAATGAATTTTCAGAGAGGTCGCTATGGAATTTATATAGCCCGTGAAATTGGCCATTTTGCAAACGACCACGGAATTCGACGAAACCACTTTTGTTGGATCCGGGATGTGAAGTTATTGCTAGGTTTCAAATTTCATAATTTTTGAAGCTAGTATGTGAGCGTGGCAAAGGAAAACGTGTTTTGGCCAATTATAGTTAAATTGGATCGACCAGAAATGGGCCTTTTTGCAAACGGTCTCAGAATTCGACGAAACTAGTTTTGTTGGGACCGTATCGTCAAAACATAGCTAGATTTATTTTTCTGGAATTTTTCGAATCAGTTTGTGGCCCTGGCAAATTGAAATGTACGTTCAAATTAAATATTGAATGTTTTATATTTTAATTTGAACGAAAACTGACTGAAACAGTCGAATGGGCCTATAAAACATATCCCATTATGTTCGGAATGGGGGTAAAACGCTTGGGGCGACAGTCATTGGGTTTAGATTGGTGGTCGTGTCAGAAAACCCCTTTAAAACCTCCCCGACCAATCAAAATTTTTATAAAAAAAAAATTCCTTTTTCTCTCTCCCCGATATACGGCGGCCACCTCTTCCAAACTTCTCTCCTCAAATCCGGCCGCCTCCGCCACCTGCAGCCACCACCACCGCCACCACTCGACTCGCCACCTCCTCCTCTTCAAATCAGAACCGACCCCACCCCCTAACGTCGCCTGTAGCGACCGAATCGAGCCCCCGAAGTTCGCCAGCGCCGATCCGTTTTTCTCCCTCCTCCGACGATCGCAGGGGACCACCCCACCGTCGATCTGAAGCCCTCTCCAGCCTCTCTGACGTGGTGTTGGCTGATCTGAACATCGCTGCACGGATAGGTAGAAAATTCAAAACCTAGTTTTGAATCAAAAGGAAGGTAATCGGCTGTTTAATTTAAAACTGATTTTAACAGCTTAAAACCGTTGCAAACTTTGAAAAATCATATCTTTTTCGTTCTTTAACGAAATTCGATGAAACAGGAAATATCGTGACCGTAAGGACGTCTTCTACATTTTAGAAGAGAGCGCATATTTTTCTGAGCCTTCTGCTATTTTTGGTGGAGTGGAACCCAATGTGAGATTTCTAATTTATAAACGATATGGAAAACGACGATGTATAAATTATATAGTCGATGTATGGGTTATATAAGCGTTGTACACCTCATGTATAAGCGTTGTATAAGTTGTACGTTCGATGTATAAGTTATATATGCGTTGTAAAAATTATATATGTGTTGAAATAGAAGTGAATTGCTATATATATATATATATATATATATATATATATATATACGCCCCTCGTCTACAAACCATGGACGATATTTATTGGTTGTGATTGGTGTGAAAATTGATTGATAGCGAATGGTTGTTTGTGGTTGATATTGATTGATTGTGGTTGAAATATACCTGTTTGTGGTTGAGAAATATTTGGTTGAAACCACATATGTAACGACCCGGATTTCAGCGACCTTGGATATCCGATATATCTCACATATCGAGCGTCCAAGAGTCGACAAAACCCAGATAATTATGAAAGAAAAAGAATAGATAGAAGATAGAATAAAGACAAGACATCAGAATCTCACAGCGGAACTTAAACACATATATTTCATCAAATATTTTACATCACAAGTCAAATACTCTAAGGTACTGAATACACAGGTTTACATTGATTTCATATGACACTAGTACATGATCACAACTTGGGCCATCATCGGATAATCATACTTCAGCTAGATAGGTAGTCCATTCTTCAGGTACTGTCGTTCTGCTACTCCACATGTTAAACTAAACCTGGATCACTTGTCTACTCATAATAAAGATTATGAGTACCCAAGAGTTTAGGGGAAACATAGAAAATAAACTCCGGGTCAGTCAGGGGACTGGTGTGAATAAACCTCTTATTTAACAAGTTATTAATACATCAAAATGATTCATAAGACCACGCCGTGAATACGGAACGGGTTGTTTACCTTATGAGATCATAACAGTTTGTATAGTTAAACAGATATTATACCATCCAGTAGAACGCTTTCATCTCACGTCCACGTACATAGTATGCAATCCACAATATTACAAATGATATTATAATAATGTCTAGGGTGTCTACAAATAATAATAATCTAGTAGAATGCTTGCATCTCACATTCTACATACATAATATACAAACAAAACCGCTAATCGCGTAGGGATATTGGATTTCCAACTATGACAAGGTATGGGAATCACCTTCCGAATATGTACCTCTAGATACGAGTACACTGGGTTCAATAAGAACATCTTATAACCCGGCCATACATGACCGACCACTCATCTACCTTGAGTGTATCGAATATACATCACCAACGGTTGGGCTCAAACCACCGTTTCCCGAAAGGGTCAGAATCAGATAGATTAAGAAGTAAATACAATTTCTAGATAGGTGATGATACATCCTAATGGGTGCTACCCACATAATCATGCTACCTGCCCGGCTTTTTGTCATTTCCCGGTTGTGAGGCTTGAGGCTAAACTTATCGTTTACAAGGAATCACTTTGAATGTCACATCGTCAAAACTTTCCAATCTCTAATTGACTTTCCCAAAAATATAATACGAGTATAAAGCAAGATGAACGAATTCTTCTGCCACTACGTATATACGTTTGAAAAGATCAACGTACGAGTTCAGTTAGAATTACTTTGTCAGACAATCGTCTATATATGTTGTCCTGGGATTGGACAAACTGAAGGTATTATTCTATAAACCCATCTTAGCCAATTTCTACCTAGGATCGATAGAATAATCCTTGCACTTTACTCCGTCTTCATTATGATTCAGCATACTTGGTTTACAACGCTTATGCCAATACGGAGGGGTTCTTTGGATAATAATCCAACCGGTCTTTCCATATTAACAACGGAATATATTATTACAAACTTCGATAGTCGATGTCTTAACTATCAAAGGAAACAGGTGTGCAAACAAACGATCTTATTTCCAAGTGGAAGTTCGGTCGATCAATCATCCTTATCATATATATGCAAATCTATATATGTTTACCTTATTCTCTATATTTAGACAATCCATGTTATTAACACTGGAAAACATTTCCATATCTTACTTCGTCTCACTACACTTATGTGTTTAACTCTATTCGAATAACTAACATTCGAATAACTCTAATATGTTTTTACTCTACTTGACTAACTAACATTCGAATAACATTACTGTGTTTTAACTCTATTCGAATAACTAACATTCGAATAACTTATATGTTTAACTCTATTTCTTGACCAACTAATAGTCGATTACTTATTCTGGATAACTACGTCTGTTTTAACTCTATTTCGAATATCTAATATTCGATCATCTTTAATTGAATAACTGATATTCAATTAATACTAATTTACTACGTCCATTCAACTATGTCTGTTTAGTTCTAACTCGAATATCTAATATTCGATCATCGTTAATGGAATAACTAATATTCAATTAATATCTGATTTACTATGTCTGTTCAACTTAATCTGATTAACTACGTTTAATCAACTTTATCTCGAATATCTAATATTCGATCATCATTAATTGAATAACTAATATTCAATTACAATACAACCTGATTAACTCGGTTTAATCAACTTCAACTCGAATAACTACTTCTGGTTTAACTCTAACTCGAATGTCTAACATTCGATCATTTTTAATTTACTATGTCTGTTCAACTTAACTCGAATGTCTAACATTCGGTCATTTTTAATTTACTACGTCCTTTTCTCTTGATCTTCAATTATTTTATTTATCATTGACTTGATGAAATAAAATAAATCCTTTATTTATTTATTTAAAACTCCACGTTTATAATTTATAATTCTGATTTCTCATCTGTATATGCTAACAGTGTTTGTCACTACGTTATGTAAATTATCCCTGATTTACATAATTTATTTAAGTCTTGCTGATTTAATTATTTAATAAATTAAATAGCTAATCACTTTAAAATAATAATAATTCCAACTTCTTGTTTCTTAAAACGTCGTCTCCTCGGATTATCAGAGTCACGAAATCTGTCCGCGCCAAACGCGGTGTTCTGTCACTACATACTTATCATGTTCCCTGATCTATAAAAAAAATTCAAGTCTTACTTATTTAAATTTATTTAATTAATTAATTAACTTAAACAAATTAATTTAATTCTAAACAAATTTTCCTACTACCTCGCTTCAGCAAGAATAGGCGTGATTCTCGAATCAAAATGAACAGCAGAAAATATAAATACTGTCACCTTTTTCTTCCATGCACCCGTTCGTTCGCCCAGCCCTTCAGATCGAAGAAACCAACCCGCCTTCACTCCCCTTTCCATCTGATCGCCGGAAACTTCAACCCCCGACAGCCCACGACCTGCCGCCCCCTTCACCGCCGGCGCGGCGGTCCCTCCTTGCTCCGATGAGGAGCAGCACTGCTGCGAAGTTCGGCCAGCACAAAAACCCGCATACCATCCATTTCTCGATCAGAGAAATCATCCTCCATCGCCCACCAGAGTTCGCTGGAACGCCAGCGACTTCAGCCACTTCTTGCCCCCGACCAGGCGCCTCCATCTCCACCAGTGCGGTGGCCCCACATGCCTCCGACGAAGAGCAGCTCGACTGCAAAGTCGACTGTGTATTTCGAACCCACCCACACACGAAAATCCATCCCACCCCAAAACCAAGTATTAAAAATTATGATTACATTTTTCTAGTGTTCCAGAGGTTCTTGCGCACCTTCATGCCGATCCATTCGATTTATAACTTCATAGATTTTCCATACTTGATCAAAACCCATTTCTAAGCAAAAACTGTTTTTCTCTTTAACCACATCTCTAAAAATCACGATATTCGTTTCTAAAATCATGTTGTGATGTCGCGCAACTACCCAGTACCCTGAATTGAATTAATATGCATTTTTCATTTTTTTGAGTGAAACAGAGAGGATTCATCAGTAGCAGCTTTTCATCTTTCGAGCAAAACAAGTGTTCTAGCAAGGCAGTGATGATTTTATATATACTTGTATATACAAGTAACAGCAAGTGTTTGAGCATACAAAGGTTCTCCAATCACCCAAGCATTTCATATATGAGATAGCAACAGTAAACAATGCAAAAGCAGTTCACATGTTCGAGCATAATGACAGCAGTAATCATCCACAAAACATAGCATAATGTCAGCAGTTTGAAGGCATGTACAAGGGGTTATTTGTGAGAATTACTCACAGGTCAAACATGCAGTTTTATAGGTGTTTATAGCAGATCTAACAGTTTAGACAGCAAGCATTTTTAAGTGCAAACTTAATCATACACATTTCACCAAAGTCCTAGTATTTCAAAGCAAATTATCAGCATGATCTAAGTCATATATAGTGAGTGTTTACTCACATATACACAGCAGCAATGAAGTGTTAAATTCCTAGATTTCTTCTCCTATTAGCTCACGGCTCACAGCAGTTAAATGCTTCCATTTTGGTCTACATGCTTGCGGTTTCATAGCAGCACCAAACGGTTCCATTTCCCTCCTTTAGCTCACGGTCTTAACAGCAGTTTCATGGTTTCATTTCCTTCTTTGGCTTGTGGGTTTAATAGGTGAGCAAGTGAAAGGAAAAACCTCATATATATAGGCATATTTCAATGTATTTTATTAGTTTTCCTATAAACTAAATTAACTAAATCTTATTCTTCCTAAATCAAATACTTGCGCAGGGTTTGCACAGCAAATCATATCTTATATGAAAGCAACCCTTAGTTTTGTTTTGCATGCATAAGGTGTGTTGGATGAATGAAGGCCAACCACTTGTATTTGCTTATATTAACTAATTTCATAATCTTCCTTAATCAAAAGATTTTCGCAAGGACCATGTACAGCAAAGAATATGGGATGAAAGCAACTTGTTGTTTTGTTTTGCATGCTTATGTCTTGTTGGATGAATGAGATCCATTCATTGTTTCCATCTATGGCAAACATCACTTTCACCAAGTTGTACTTGCTTCTAGAAGTGAATTAAACAATGGTTTCATCAACTATATTAGCATGATTCATCAACTATATTGCCTGCGCCATATCTCACAATATCTTGGATGAAAGCTACATACTTGTCTTGGTTTACATGCATGAATCTCGGTGGATGGATGAGAGCCATTCATGGTTTTAATCTTAAGGCAACCATCACAATCCTAGGGTACTTGGTTTCTAGAAAGTGAAGTACACAATGCTTTAATTCTAGCATGATTCACCAATACTAGCCTGCGCACACATCATGTAATAGCTCCTATTTTCATTTAAGTATTAACCCTATTATTCTCATGTCACTATCCTACTGTACTTGCATATCTTAAGCATGAAGTAGCGGTCTAATGGGTTTTGTTCTAAAAGGGAATGGATGCATGTATATGGGCTGGTTTGGGCTGTTTGTATGTCTTTGTCTCAGCTGAGAATGGTATTCTTCCTTGCGCAAAATGTGGGCTGTTTATGGCCTTCTAGTTTGTATGATGCTATGGGGATTTAATAGCCTATAAGTCCAAGTGTTTGTGGGCTTTAACTACATCAGTTTCACTTAGTTTCTAGGAGCAAGAATTTGTTGAAGTTTGGGCTTGAATGTTACATGAAAACATGGCTTTTTATGCTAGCATGTTGTAGGTGTTTGGTCCATAGTCTTTCTCTAAATTTTTATGCAAAGTCATGCTAAGTTATGAGTGCATCAGTATGTGTGTAAAATAGGCTACAAGTCACAGCAAAATTTTTTGTTATCTTTGCTCAAGAATAGTTTGATCTAGAGGCTTCAATTTGTATGTACACGTGTGTTTGCTAGTACATGTGTACTTAGTTTAGTCCATTGGTTCTCGAATATTTTCTGCTAAGTCATGTTGTAAGTTGGTTGCATTATCTAGTACATGTGATTAGCTAAAAGTTACAGCAAAACTTTTCCTTTGATTGGTCACTGATGGTCTCGAACTATGGTCTTCTAGTTGTACGAACTATGGTGTTTATACTAGCTTACGTACTTGATTTTGTTCATGTTATTCTCAACAATTTCTCTGCTAAGACATGTCTAAAATAGGTTGCACTAAGGTCCTATAATAGTCTAGTTATCATCCGATTAATCTCTCTTTAATTTGTAGTTGGAATTATTTCTCCAATCGATTGATTTCACAAGTTAAAGATTTTCGACGCTTTAGTTACAGTTCCTTTAGTAACGCTTTTCTATAGCGCTTCACTAACGCTGCTATAGAGTTCTACTACTGCTGTTTATTACAGAATTTTAGTCATACTAAAGGTTGTCAAGTTTTAGCGACGCTGACTGATGTTGTAAATAAACTTTGTCACGATTTCCGGGTCATTCAAGTGAATATCAACATTAATAACTAAATTATTAATGTATTGCAAAAATTTTAGTTCTGACGTATTTTAGTTGTCGTCCGAAAATCCCGGGTTGTTACAACATAGGATTAGTTTGTGGAAATGAAATAAATATATACATGCCGCCTGCGTGCGAACTAGATGCATGATTCCCATTGTCAAAAACCGTGAGGTTTTAAGGTAGAGCGAGGAGCCGTACTAGGGACGGTCCCGGTTTTAACTACCCTGCCGTTATGCTGCCGAAATTTTGAATAATATTCATGTGTTTGAATTATTTTCATTTGCTGAAACCATATTTATTCATTGAATAGAAAACCTTCATGTGTTGAATCGATATTCATTCGTTGATTAGAAATTCATGTGTTGAATGGTATTCGTGTTTTAAATATAAAAATCACATTTTTGTCTATATATAGAAACTATAGAAAACCTTCATGTGTTGAATCGATATTCATTCGTTGAATTGAAATTCATGTGTTGAATGGTATTCATATTTTGAAATAAATTGTTTCATAATAAAAATCACCTTTTATCAACTATATGGACTATGTAAAATAATCTCGTTTTAAAAGGAATTGTTTTATAATAAAAATCCTATTTTCATCACCTATATCAACTATATAAAATAATAGTGTTTTGAAATGAATTGTTTTACAATAAAAATCACATTTTTATTATATACATGAATTGTTGAAATGTGAAGTGTTAAAAATAGCAACTCGTTCAAATAAATATGCATGAGTCGAAATATTCATTAATTAGCTAATGATATGATTTTTGCCTATGCATGCAACATTAGAATGAATGGTGTTTTTAAACCAAATGGAATCAAAAATGAAGTTGAATGGAAAATGATAGGTGATAAGAACTGTATATATGTACATGCATATTTATTGAACAGGTTATAGCAAAAGGGGCTAGAGAAGAGGAATAAAATTTTTGTGCCCGACAAATAGGTACACATTTACTGTTTTATTTGGGTGATGATTTGATGAGCCTGTTGGCTAGCCGCTTGGCTTTTTCTTTTTCTTTTTGACATGAGACGCCCGTGTGGCTATTTGGGAATTTTCCCAGCCCCTCCCGTACAAAGGAGGTTATGGCGAAATTTTCCAAAATTTAAAGGCGTTAGTGAAATATTTGAAGTGAAAACGATATTGAAATTGTTGAATGAACTATATTTATATAATATATAAATATAAATAAAATTAAAACGAAACGTGGTCCTGTGATTAGCCATATTATAAATGTGTTGAGTAGATTTCTCATACCAGTCCCATGACTGACTCGTAGTTTGTTTCACTTTCAAACTCGGGTGCCCCTTTTTCTACACGGGCAGCCTTGTATTCAGGTTTAGCTGGTTCATTCTGGATAGCTGGAGCTGAAGATGGATTCTATTATTTATCTCTTTTTATGCTATTCAGCTCCTATTGTACATATTTTGTTTATTTCCGCTGTAGACATTTATGTATAGCTGAACTGTATTTGTACTAAGTATGATCCTGTATACTGTGTAACTCTGATGATTACGTTTATCCAGTATATTCTATTGTTCATTATCTGGTGTATTTAATTAATTCTGTTCTTCCATTATCTGTTTCTGTGTTATATTCCAAAGATTACCCTTGTCTCTTTCAGTACGGGATTTGGGGTCATCACACGTATACATTCGAGAGATAGTTTCGTTGCATGGTGTTCCTTCTAGCATAGTGAGCAACCGCGATCCCATCTTTAATAGCGAATTTTGGAAGAGCTTGCAAGAGGCAGTAGGGACTCAGTTATGTTTGAGCACCACATATCATCCTCAGATGGACGGCCAGACCGAGAGGGTGAATCGTATTCTAGAGGACCTATTGAGGTTGTGTGTCTTAGATTTCAGAGGTACATGGGAGGAACATCTTCTGTTGGTGGAGTTCACATATAATAACAGCTTTCAGTCTAGCATTGGCATGGCACCGTTCGAGGCTCTTTATGGACGGCCGTGTCGTTCGCCTACATGTTGGTGGGAGTCTACAAATAAGATCTTACTTGGGCCCGATATGATTAGAGAGACTTCGGAAAAGATCGATTTGATTCGAAGGAGGATGAAGACGACGCAAGATAGGTAGAAATCTTATGCGGACAAGAGGAGGACAGATCTTGAGTTTGATATTGGGGACATGGTCTTTGTCAAGGTGTCTCCATTACGGAACTTCGTTCTCTTTGGGTCCGTTGGGAAGTTAGCACCAAGGTTCTTAGGGTCGTTTCCTATTAAGGAGAGGATTGGGCAGATGGCATATAGAGTGGAGTTGCCCGAGAGACTTAGTGGCGTACATGACGTATTCCATGTATCACATTTGAGGAAGTGCCTGCACGAGACTGCGGAAGTGGTGGAGCCGAGCACTTGCTTAGAGAGGTGGAGATAGAGCGTGATGCGACGATTCGACAGGCTCCTACGTGCATTCTTCGGTCGGAGGTTAAGAAGTTGAGGAATCGAGAGGTCAAGCTAGTCAAAGTGCAATAGGGAGATGATGAGAGCAACGCTACTTGGGAGATGGAAGAGAAGATGCGTTCATTGTACCCTTTTCTTTTCGAGGGTATGTCTTTTAATTTCTCCTTTATCGCTTAGCTTGTACTTATCTTATATTTAGTATGTCCTCTCGCTAGTATCTTTGACCTTTAGATAGGGTAGTCCTATGGTTGAAACATGTGTTTGAGACATGTTATATATGATGGATGCATGTGGATGCAAGTGTTTGCTAGTGGTTGCTCGTGGATGCATTTACACACACTTTAGGCACTAGATCGGCTCAGTCACTTCATATTGCATATAAATATGTGTGTGTATATTTAAGCTAATGGATGTATAATGGTTGTGCTATCATATGGATGTGGCATTTTGGTGAATGGTTGTGCACACATGTAGAAGTAATATGTATCGATAGGGTTCTTCGCATACATAATGGACGCAAGGCACTATCATGGTTTGCATTAAGGAGGTCAACTGAATCAGTAGACCGCCTGATTATGCATAAGATAAGGAACATATACACACACTTCTTGCATATGTTCATACAGCATTAGGAATTTTATAAGGACAATGGATGCATGTGTTTGATGGTTGAGTAGATGGTTGTTTGGATGGTAGGATATGCATTCTCCTTAACTTGGAGATTTCGGGGGCGAAATCCTTTAAGGAAGGGAGAATGTAACACCCCGTATTTCTGTTAACACTAATGTTCACAAATTAAAGAATAACTAATCTCGACGTGAGAATTAAGGGAAATGTGTTGCGCCATTGTGTTCATCTCGGAATTCTGGTTGAGATAGAGTACGAGTTTGCGTGAATTGGACTTCGTATGAAGGAGTTATGGCCATCGAAAGTTTCATAAAATTCAAAACAAAATTCAAAATTTGAAAATTCAAAGTCAGATGGGCTAGGCGGGAATTTTCCCACCAGGGCCAGGTCGACCATAGGGTCGACCTAGGGGTTGACCTGCCCTGACCAGGTCGACCATGGGGTCGACCTGGGGGTCGACCTGCCCTCCCCCTGGCCAGATTTGAATTATGACATGTTAATGACTAGACGCTGACTCATTAGGGTTTCTGATATGCTCTGGTTGGCTGGGATTAATTCTGGGTTGATCGGACGGCTTAAACTAATCCTAAACTTTATAAAAAGACATGTAGACCCAAACCCTAAAATCAAAACAAAATTAGATTCATGGCCTCCATGTCGTCACCTAGCAACTCAATATAGCCGCCACCAATTAGAGAGGAAGAAAGCTAATCTAATTCAATTCTTTTCAACTTTAACAACGAATCTTCTTCAAGGGAAAGCTATTACAACTTCAGAACTCAGAATTCAGTATTCAAGACCTTCTCTGAATTGTGAGTTCGATAATTTTAATAAAATAATTAGCAAATTAATTGGATTGAGTTATGATGTGGACTATTTGGTTATGATGTGAACTATTGACCGCATGTTATTATTCATGTAGTAAAATTGTGATGTTTATGTTGTAAATTCTATGATGCTATCTTGCAAAGTTGTGATCATCTATGTTGTAATTTTATGATTGGCTTATGTATAATCGAATCACCATGTTGTTCATATGTTAGTTTGGGTATGTTGATTCATATGATAACTTACAAGTAAGTATGCAAGTTTAGATTTTTATTAAGACATGAATCATATGCAAGTTGGGGAAAATTATATATAACATTATATGCTTCATGACATCTATTTTAGATCTAAAGTTAGGCTATGACATGTGTGAGTTATATGCCAAATTCTACATGCTAGTTTACATGTTTAGATGTAAGTTCATACCATTGTTATGTTGCATAAATCACATATGCAAGTTTATATGAATACATGTGTTGAATATGAATCATGTTATGCAAGTTTGTGGTTACTGCCTATGCAAGTTTACACCTTTAGATGTAGATCTATGACATACATGATTTATGCAAGTTTGTGACCATTATCCCAACAAGTTCACACCTTTAGATTTGAGTCTATGACATATGTAGTTTTATGCAAGTTGTAACTTTGGCCTATGCAAGTTTTAGATGTAGAACATCATTCACACATGCAAGTTCACCCCTTATGTTTAGATCTAGTTTTAATTATATGTATGTTATGATGTTTTCTCTTTATTCCATGAGTTAGACTATTCGAGTCTAATGTATATTTTACGTTAAACGAACGAACGTACAACGTGGGGGTAAAAGGGGATTATATTAAAAGATTTAATTGGCATAAATGCCTTAAAAGGCATAAAATAAATTGTGATGAAAATTGGTATGATTTTACATACCATAAATAGATGGACATAATTGAGTCAATTATGGCCATTGTTAAATTTAGAATTAATTGATAATTTGAATAGGAAAAGTAATTCAAGTTGGGGAACGATTAACTAGGAGTAATTAATCGTCTAAGACACGAGGTTAGGCTCTTTTGTGGTGTAAGACTGCCCGGACCCGCCCGACAAATCCAGCTGCCAAAATGCCAGTCTAATGTGGGAGGTCTTAGGCATAAATTAAATACGTAACAATTGTAAAGACACGAGGTTAGGCTCTTTTGTGGTGTAAGACTGCCCGGACCCGCCCAGCAAATCCAACTGCCACAAATGCCAGTCTAATGTGAGAGGTCTTTATGAGGTTACGGTCTTAATGAATTAAGAAACACTTAACCAGATAAACATGAAGTGGGACATGAGGGGGTTAAGTGGGTGCCTTGGGTGGCATGTGGAAGCTAGTGGGTGCATTGGATAGCATTTGAAATACGATTAGAAACACTTAACCAAAATTGAAACATGTAATTGAAACATGAATAAGAAGAGGGTTAAGTGGGATGTACTAGAGGGGACCAAGCTTAGGTGGATAGCTTGTGTCAAGTAATGGTGGCCCGTTTCAACCAGTAACCCATACGTATCTTTGTGGGCTCGACCCAAGTCGAGGACGGGACACACATACTGGGCTTGATTGTAAGAGGCCGAAATGGGTTAGCGGTGGCAACGCAAGTCCAACGGGTTCATATGCGCGTGTGGAACCGGGCTGGTAGGTAAGACGTTGTTGCATCGTATAGGTATAAGCCGTGCATTCTTGGTGGTATTGGGTTGCCACTTTGGGGAGTGATACACCCCACTGTGGGGCCAACACGGGTATCTACGAGTTAGGGAGCCAATCACATGGGGGTAGTGGGTACACCTAGTGGAGATAGGGGCAGGCGGCACCTATGAAGGCAACTAGGGATGCACGAAACTACCATTATCATTGTTAAATTCTTATAGGTGGGATCAACCTTAGGGTAACTAGTGGTGGTGCAGTATAGTAATTATCCTATAGTGGTTTAGGTGCGCTTCAACGTTATCTTAGTTCAATCTTGTTTTCTTATTTACTCTGTCATACTCAATTGTTCACAGTCATTTCCTTATTTTCCAACTTATGCCTTAGCCTAGTTATTTTGGTAATTATATTGTTAAAGTTATCGCACTCGCCATACTTTATGTCTGACCCCCTTTGTTTCCTCCTCTTTTCTTCCTACCCCCCCTCCAAGGTGCCCAAGTTGGAACTAGCACCAGTGGAGCTTGATTTTGGACAACTGTATTTCTTGCTTTTAGAAGATTGCTTGGATCGCTGAAGTAAAGTCCAGCCTCTCTTATTTATGGCTATTTTGTATTGGGGATTATGTCTTTCAATTTATGTACTTTGATTTAGTCAAGATGGATATTGTGTACTTTGACTCTGGTTTTGATGATGAAATTAAACTTATGTGTTTTCCGCTGCAATGAAATAAAGTTTTAAAGTTTTAATACTGTTTATATCTATCTTGTTGTTAAGTTTCTGTTCTATACACACTTAAAAATGCTCCATGAAAGTTAATGCATTCCCTTTGTAAGTGACATTAATGGATGTGGGGTGTTACAATGAAGGACGGAGCGATAATCGCCTTTGATTTGGTGAAAAGCGGCGGCCTGTGGAAGTGAACTAGGTTTAAAGATTTTTAGGATTAAATATATATTTTATTATTATATTTAATATTATTTAATTCGTAAATTCCTTGTTTAACACCACGAACTCCAAATCAGACCCAACGAGTGTCGACTCTAGCTAAATACCCTCATTCCGGACACAATGGGATATATTTCGTAACCCAATTCGGCTGTTACGATCAGTTTTCATCAAATTTAAAATATAATTCAGTATATATTCAATTTGAACGCAAATTTGAATATACCGGAGCCACATACGGACCCCAAAAATCTAAAAAATAAATCTGGCTGTGTTTTCATGATACGGTCCTAACAAAACCAATTTCGTCGAATTTGGAGACCGTTTGAAAAATGGCCATTTTCTAGTCGATCCAAATTGATTAAAACTGTCAAAACACGTTTTCTTTTGCCATGCTCACATATTGATTCCAAAAATTATGAATATTGGAATCTAACAATAATTTGACATCCCGGATTCAACAAAAGTGGTTTCGTCGAAAACGGAGGTCGTTTGCAAAATGACTATTTTTAAGGGCCATATTTCCATAACGACTATTCTGAATTTTAAACTGGGCCTAACTTTTTATTCCGTTATGAAATTTGAATTTTTCAGATTCGTTGGAAAAATATTTTCTAATAGATTCTAATATTTTTGGTTTCACTAAAATCTGGTTTAGTTTGAATCTTGTACATTCATTTGAAATTTGAAATCGAATTTTCAAACTAAGCGCCATTTCTGATTTATTTTATAATTAAAATAAATATATATTCTAACGTTGATTCAAATAAATATATATGTTCTAATTCTATTCAAATAAATTTCTCGTAGTTATTATTTAAAATAAATCATTTCAAATATTCAAAATTCATTAAAATTGCCAAAATAAAAAATTTAAATTAGTTCTGATTTTCCTGGTTGTTACACCATCTATCTCAGAATCCTGTCATTTCAACTCGTACACGTCGGCACCGTCGATACGATCCCAATGGCGCCAGTTTCGTCTAATTCTGGTTACGGATGCAAAAGTTGTACGACTTAAAACGTTTAACTTTAAATTGAGTTAATTAATAAATTAACTAGTCATTAAATTAATTTAATACCTAATTAATGTTATATAATTACTTCTTTACCCGCACGTATCTCTCCATGCTTCAAAGCCCAAGGCTTCCCACGTCAGTTACTATAGTACTACCTTTCTTCCAATCGGCATTTACCCATCAACCTTTACAACGGTCCTCCCCCATCATGTGGCACAACGCAATCCTCCTTCTCCACTATGATTTGCGTAGTCGACAATCACCATCAGGCATCGCCTTCCCACTGCAGTGTTCAAGTCCACACTTGCTCGAAAATTTCCAGCCCCGACACTGTTCAATTCTTCTTCATACTCCTCACGTAAGTCCTCCTTCTACCTTTATTCTTCACGTCACTTTTCTTTTTCCCTGGAACAAACTTCTTTCTTTCACCTCATTGCAAACAACATCCGCCTGAACCATACCCCTCATCCCTTCAAGCCGGCGCCCTTTATCACAGTCCGACCGATAATCTCCACTTAACTGTTTACCACAGCTTCTCCTTCTCGCATAACTTCGACTTCTCCTCCTTCACGCCTTAATCATCTCACCTCCGCCCCTACAACTGTTGCTCACCATGGAACCAAAGCTCACCCTATCCTGCCTACCGTGACTTTGCTAACGCCAGCTCACAACGACGGACCCCTGACAACACTTTGAATTCCGCTTTACACCAATGACAATCTCCACTCATGCATCTTGGCTCTGGCAGTGACGTGGCATTGGAAGTTGGTGCACTTCAATGAAACACTGCGCCTCCTCCAGATCCGTGTTAACCCCCTAAACTAAGCTCCAAGCATTCAAATGGAAAAGGTCATTACTGCAGGTGTTATTTGCCATTTCAAGACTTTTGCTTTAAAGAAGAGAAATGGAGACATTGCTCCTGCCAGTTGCGCGAAGAGAATGGAGATAACAGATAAGAGTGGGATGTTTGTTTTATTTACTTTTCATTATGAGAGAAAGAGGACATAAATGGTTTTCTTTCTATAAGGGATAGAAACGTGACCATGAAGGAATTGAAGTAAAGAGGTATAGGTCGCAGAGATATTTCCTTTCCCTATGTAGCTCATGCCATACTTCAATTAAATGCAGTATGGACCGTGAAGACTTCGAAGCATAGGGTATGGGGACGTCTGTCTTTTATATTTTTATATTGTTTTTATACTTTGGCTTTTGAAACACTGGGTACTGATAAGTTGCGTAGTTACTGTGCCATGTGAAATCATACAGCAAACACAGAGATACTTTTTGTCCCAGTGATTTACTTTTGACTTAGAAATAAATATGCTAGTATTTCTTCTGTGATTTAGACAAAACAACACCTTCTAATGTAAGATTACACAAAGATTTTGACGGTCTAAACTTTTGACTTAGGCTGAGGCTGTTGGAATTTCATAAGGTCACGATTCACTCAGTATGCAAAAGACAATTTAAGTTTATATCCGGGTAAGGCTATTACCTGTCATTTAATTCTTTTATATTTGCAGTTAAGTATTAATACGAGTCTAACTAAATTTGACGTTAAAAAGGACTATCGTTTCCATTTATATCTATCATCCTAAGCTTGTTTTGGTTCTTTTTGTTTATCATTATACATGATTACGAACATTTCTAGCAATGTGTTTAGGTGAAAATTTCACGTTCTGGACTTTGTGTTTTAGAGTTACATTTATCTTGCGTCCAGATCCGTAAGAGTTTTTCCCAAAACTCTTTCGATCTGTATGGAATATTTTGCCCAAAGATATGTTGTACATTGCTCGCTTAAAAAAAATTAAAAACGTACTTCTGCCGAGGTAAGATTTGCTAAAACTTTTGCGGAGATTAAAAGATTTGCAACCACATTTTTGTTACAGATGTCATAGGATTTCGTCTAGCTTTTGATGAGATTACGAGCGGGTTTTCTATAGATTTGTTCAAAGATTTGAACCAGCTGAAAAGGACGTTGCAAATTGTATAAAGGTTTGAAAACTATGCAGCTGAAAATGACCATTATCTTATAATTTTGCTTTATTATTTATATTCTTAAAAATATAAAAACCATCGAATTAGATTTATCAACCTACAAATAACCATTTAAAGCCAAATTTAATTATTTAATTAAAAGGTAAAAATCTGGGCCGTTACATCCCTTCCCCCCTTCAAAGAATTTCATCCCCGAAATTACAAGATAGAAAGAATGCTACAACCCCTTATCTTTACAAATTTTTTTAGTTAAAACTCGGTTTTATTTCCAAAAATAATCTGATCGGTTTTAAAATTGATTCATTTAAAATAACAGAATTTTTCAAAAATCTTCAAAATTTTATAACACCTTAAATTTCGGAAAAATTTCGGCAGAGTCTCCCTTGTACGGAGGGACACCTGCAATATCGCAGGAACAATAAATATATATACATCGAGCAGCACGGTTGGAAAAATCAAAAATCAAATCTCAAAACCCAAATCGAAACCAAAAATTTATATTTTGCATAGGCGTACCTTTTTCGAGCGTTATTACGCGATAAAACGATAGACAATAAGCGAGCCTGTTCAATTACTATGCAGCTTCAATCAGACTGGATTCAGTTAGCTTCAAAACTCAACCAATTTTGGTCTTGCACCTAATCTTAACTTAAATGAAATTCATTATAATCATGATAATGGTTCAGACGTTCATATCATCCATTCTAAACAAATTATACCATCAACTTTATTATCCTTGAATCCTATTCCAACCAGTTTAATTTATTCATTTATTAGTTCTTGATCAATTTTCAAATTTATACCCATGTAGCATATTTAATCATATAATCCATTTGGATGTATTATCTTTCTTGTATATCTATACTCAAACTCAAGCCAAATTCTTACTGGCTTAAGTTAAATTTTATTTCAATATTCCAAGTCCACTTATAACTTATATAATCCATATTTACTTAACATAAGTAAAATTCTCATGCATATTTGCAATACCTCCTTGATTAGTCTTTCAATTACACAATCAAACCATTCAAAGCAACCAATCAAGGCAATACAAGCTTCAATAATCAAATTAATAATTTGAAGGAATTATTCGCTTTTTCTATAAAAATATGATTCGGGTAAAATTATTTCATTTACCCTCATTATAAAATAATTTATAAATAATTTTGTATTTAAATTACAAATACGCGCACTCATATATACACATTCAAACTCAATCTAGGGTATTAATAACCCCATCTCTATTGAGTTACACCACAGAGCCAAGGTTATTACTAAACCATTGATCTGATCCAAGTTGTAACGTCTCATTTTTCTGTACAATTTAAGTTGACATTTAACTACAATAGTCAGCCCAAATTATATTGAAAAACAGAATGTTAAGAGAAAGTAATTAGTGGATGAGAGAGATAGAAAGAACAGAATAGAAGAATAAGAAGATCATCAAAAACTCACTGCGGAACGAAAAAAATGTAATATAACAAAATTTCTTTACACAAAGAATTGTATATACATACCAATGATCAAAGTACAACATACATCAGATACAGAAGAACAAACTCTGATTAACTAACAGTAAAGCCTCTTGCTTCCAGCTCCTGAAACTCCAAGTGAAAACTAACCTGGAAAATATGTTCGGTCTGACCCGAGCACATTTTGAAGCAAAATAAAAACACCCGGATCAGTCTAGAATACTATTAGTGATAAATTCACATCAAACGATCGGTTTAACTTTAAAAATCATTTTTGAAAGAAAGGATAATAGTAAGACCAACCCACACATAAACACAGACGGTTTTTACCTTACTATAACCCAAAATATTTTTGGATATATTAAATACTAGTAATATTATAATAGTGTCTATCAAATCACAAATAAATAACCAAGTAGCAGAACGCTTGCATCTCACGCTCTACATATTTATTAAAAATCAAGAATCGCGTGGCGCTTATTGGAGATTGGATTCCAACTATGGCAAGGTATGGGACCACCTTTCCGATCAGTGTATTCTAGAGGGATATACACTGGGGGTTCAACAAGAACGTCTTGCAACCTAGGCTAAACATGACTGTTCTTTCATAAAGCTTGAGTGGACCGAATGTATTACCACCCTACGGTTGGGATCAGCAACCGTCCCTGCGGGAAAACATCGAAAAGATTAAAGATGTAAATGGAATCTCTAGATGGTGATAATACATCCTTCTTGGGAATGACCAACTAGCCATGCGACCTACCCGATTTTTGCCATTTCCCGGTTGATGAGGCTTGAGGTCACGTTTTAACTTTCATAGAACATCTCATCAAATTCACTTTGAATGCCACATTGTCAGGTCCGTCAAATCACTAATTAACGTCCACAAATATACTCTGGGTGTTAAGTAAGAGAATTTCTCAGCCACCAAACTTGGTATATTTGTAAAAATCAACGTACGTGACCCTCAGGAAATACTCTGTTAGATATTTGTCCATACAAGTCATCCAGGAACAGGATGAACCGAAGGCACCTTCCTACTGCATCCTAGTAATCACCCTATAGATCAGTAGTGAGTAGTCCCTGCAAATCCATAGTTTTCAATCACGACAAAACCACAGTTTATCTCCGGGAGTGACCGAGAAATTATAATTAGTTCTTCCGTTTCATGAAGATCTACAACCTTTAGTTGCTCCATCTTTACCTGTTGCAAGTTAACTTCGAGCGCCACGTTGATTCGAAGTGGTTTTGGGTCTAGTCCACATCCCAGTCTCTTCGAAACAACACGTCAAAAGTCTAATAATATATTCGTTGATAATTGGGTTTTTAGCTATCAACTCACAACATTCAGGTCATGTACCTTGGCATCTCAGATCCTTAAATCATTTAGTATCATTTCATTTAGAACTTTTTATCGAATCATTGAAAATCATTTCTTAGGTTTAAATTCGATTCCATTTTCATAGCTTAGCAAACCATCTTTTATTCGTCATTTGAAACAATATCTCTACTTTATTCACCTTTAAATCAGAAAATATTTCTGTATTTTCATAAACTATGTATTTCCTTAATTTGTAAATGTTTGTAATGACCCGCAAATCCGTACTATCTGAGTTGACTAATAACACCACACGTCCAACCCAAATTGCACAGAAATACGAATCATTATTAGAAAGAAGTTAGAGGATGAGAAATAGAAAGAAATATTAGAATAGAATAGAAGAAAACGAAGATCACAAACTCACAGCGGAACGAACAAAATATATTAAATAACATAACTTTTGAAATACAAATCGGTAACTGTATATACATACCATTATCATAGCACAACAGTTATTCCTGGAACAGTTATAAACACCTGTTTCCAGATACAACATGGTACACAGCAGAATATATGATAGTCGATAGCTAACTAGTGAAGCCTCCTACTTCCTGCTCTTCCAAGGGAAATCTGAAAAATCCCGACTACTTGACTGCCCGTACAAATTTGAGCACCCAAGAGTTTAGGGAAAACAAAAACAAAATAAACTCTGGGTCAGTCATGGGACTGGTGTGAGTAAACTCCAACCAATTGTTTAACTTTCAAAATTCTTTCAAAGGAAAGGATAATAGTAAGACCAGCCCACACATAAACATGGACGGTTTTTACCTTACTATAACCCAAAATACTTTGATATGAAAATCCAGTGATATTATAATAGTGTCTAAATCAAATAAATAACAATCTAGCGGAACGCTTGCATCTCATACTCCATATATAATATAAAATCAAAAACCACAGGGCGCTTATTGGAGATTGGATTCTGACTATGACAAGGTATAGAACCACCTTCCGATAGTGTATCTCTAGAGAGGAATACATTGGGTTCAATAAGAATGTCTTGCAACCCGACCCACACATGACCGACCACTCATTTCGCTTGAGTGTATCGAATGTATATCACCAACGGTTGGGATCAGCAACCGTTTCCCGAATGGGACAGCATCGAATAGAATAAGGAATAAAATGAATTTCTCTAGATAGGTGATTATACACCCTAATGGGAGCGACCCACTTAGCCATGCTGCTTGCCCGATTTTTGTCATTTCCCGGTTGTTGAGGCCTGAGGCTACGATTACTTATCATACATTGATAACACCATCACTTTGAATGTCACATTGTTAGATCCGTTAATCACTCATTGATTTGCACAAATATATCCTGGATATTATGCTAAGGGAATAAATCCATTGCCACCATATATATATATTTATACAGACCAATATATTCGATCATTGGAAATACTTTGTCAGACATTCGTCCATATACGTTCGTTCTGGGATTGAACGAAACCGAAGGCACAATTTCTATTAATAGAAAAAGCCCTTGCACTTTACTCCGTCTTCGATTATCTTCATAATAATCTAATTCGCAATGCTACTGCCAATATGGAGTGGTTCTCGGATAATAATCCAACCGGCCTCTCCATATTGACAACGATATTGGCAAACACTTCGGTAGTCGGTTATTTAACTATCGAAGAAAAACAAACATCCAAACATTCATCCATAGCATCAATCAATCACTAGGCTTGTTAAATAATATTTCATTAATTAATTCACTTCTTCATTTCCCTATCAATATCTGTTTACCAAATATTTTCAGTAATCATATTGGTCTCTTACGCTATTTGGAAAAAAACATTTCCATGTATCGCCTTTCTTTATTTTATGTACTTAGAAAATATATTCTATTTGCAATTGAAAAACATTTCAATCACTTATCTCTTTCCCGACTACTTTAATTATACTAAGGAAATATTTACTCTTATACTTCCAAAATTCCACCACTTGGATTAAAATGAATGCCATGTAAAACATCGTTACAACAGCCCAAAATATTTTTTTCAACTAACTCTCATTCAAACACTTCTCTTCGCGACTGGATCTTGCTATTTATCAATTAAAAATGAAATTAATCAAGTTGGAGTATAACCACCTCTCAGACCTTAGACTGAAAACATCCTTAACTTCAACAAGGACAAGACCACTTACCTCGAATAATCAACATCACAAAAACCATTATTCATTTTTTTATACACGTATACATTTCTCTTTCTAATTTTACCAGATTTAATTATAGATTTCCTTTTTGTTTATAATATTGTATTTTCAAGTTCGTTTCCTTATTGAATTCTATATATATCGATATATTGATTTCTTACTATCAAAATTTCTTAAAAATATTCTAACTCCTTAAATTTTCGGAAAAATTCGCTATATCCTCCTTTGTACCTGGAGCATCGGGAAAATCCCCAAACCGCCACACAGGCCTCTCCAATCAAAAAGAAAAAGTCAAGCGGCTAGCTGATACAGCGCATAAAACCTCATATGGAATTTAAACGTGTACCTTATTGATGGGCACTAAATTTAAAAACTTCATTCTCTTCGTTCCATACCTGTTTAACACCTCTTCACCTGTTTTCAATTCAATTCAACTCAATCCAATCATTTGAATTCAGTTTCGCCCATTTATTCTTTAATTAGCTTCTTAGCCTATTTCACTTGTTATTTGAACATAACATGTTCAATTAAAATATTTAACTTGCTTATAACTAAATTAAATTCCATTTTTCATTTCAAGTTCCCTTTTCAATTTCAAATATGAATTTCCAAATCGAATTCACTTATTCAAAGCCTAATATTAATTCAAATCTCATTAACTAATTTCTATTCAAATTAGTTAATTCTATTCAATAATTAAAAATATGATTTCTGTTTCAAAAATCATTTCACTTACTTCACTGGAGATCATATTTAATTTATATCTCCAGTCTGGATTTTTCCTAATGGCAATTCGGATTTTATTTCTTTAAAATCCTTTTATTTAATTAAATAAACCGCTATGGTTTTTAAACGATTTTGGCGCTGCTTTTCTGAAAATTTGATTTTGACATAACTCAAAATCTATCAGACGAAATCCAGGTTTTTCTCTTCTATTAGAAAACTATTATCAAATCGGTCCTGTTGATTCTTGTTTCAAAGAATTCCGACTTAATTTGACTTCTATATACTCAATTGAAGTTCGAGTCGCCAATTTATGAACTGCAGCACTGCGGCGAGTTCGTTTTAATTATATTTATATATATAAACTTTTAAACTTCGTTTAAAATAAATTTAACTCCATCCTGATATATTTTTAATATATACCAAATCCATTTCAACATAATATTTCCGATCTTCTAAAATTGTCATTTTTCCCTAACTCGGAAATAAATTTATTTATACTTCGGTCTTCTATATCCAAATTCCATTTCAATTCAAATCAAATTTCCTATATTCAAATTCCATTTTCAATCTCCATTTGAATTTCTATATTCAAATCTATTTTCAAACTTCATTTGGATTTCTATATTCAAATCTACTTTCAAACTCCATTTGAATTTCTATATTCAAATTCTATATTCGAATTCCATTTGAATTTCTATATTCAAACTCCATTTGAATTTTCCTTTATATTTTCTTAAACAAGTCTCGATTTCAATTTCGTTTGAAATCGATATTTCTACTTTTGGAAAATAGATTTCCCTCTTCAATTTCACACTTGTATTTTTATTTCTAAATTATCCAATGATAATTCATTTCACTTTATTTATAAACTTCGTTTATAAAAGAACTACTTGTTTTTATTCTTTTAAAACAAGTTAATATTTTTATTATATTCAAATTTCAAATTCTATTTTAAAAATAGTAATAGGATTTCCCCTTTTAACTCTAGAAATTTCCTTTTTCGATATTTTTAAATATCAATACTTAGGCCCAGTGATATTTAAACACCAAACAACCAATTATTTATTTCTGGTTTTCTAACACATCATATATGACAATATATATGCAAACAAATATACAAACAGATAATACATTTTTGAGGAATCCAGTCGGGTTCCTCTAACCTATTTTCCTGCATCCACAGACGTTGGTCAACATAGTAATACCCATCCTGCTTCGAGACAGGATATCGCGGTATGAAGGTCATCCACTAATATATTTGTGGGGCGCATATGGAAATCATCCGCTATGAGACTGCGGGCATCCGCTAATGATACTGCGGGAATCCAATCATCAACCCAATATATATATATATATATATAATAGTAAACCCTAAATAACTAATATATTTAAATCAACCAAACAGCATTCAAACAAACAACAACAATTATTTTTAATGAATAAAAATAATTCTAAATAAGGAGGTGAGTGAGATTTACTCACCTTGATTTATAATTGCCGAATAACCATTTATTTCCGAGTAAATTAAACAAGTGTTTAATTTAATCGAAAATTCCGAGTAGCTCTATATCGCTCCATACAATACGTGTGCGAAGCTTTTACCAATTTAAATCCAATAAAATCAGTCTCATTTGACTCTGGAAATGTATAAGAAAGTTATACATTTTATAATTTAACTATATATATACGTGATAAAATTAATTTGAATTTAATCACCATCATAAGCCCTAATTACCTTATTAACTATTTGCTGATAAAAATGAAAATCTAATCATTTCCTAAATCTCATACTCAAATGATCATTTCACAATTAAATTTTGATACTAGCTAACTTTATAGAGTTATACCAATTTCCTTTAATCAATTACTAATTGAATAAATCATTTTCTATATAAACTTCAAATAAATAAATAAATAAATCTAAAATGTACCTATCCATCTAGACCAACAACAAATTTCTTTTATTTCTCTTCTCAGTTTGAACCCAAAAATTTGTATTCGGCCTCACAGCAAAGAAGACCAACAAATTGTGATTAAGTCAATTCCAACAATCCCTGGAAACGCTATTTTCTCCATTCCAACTGTACGTGATTCCACTTCATGAACCCCACTTTCTCATCGTCGAGACAAAGGGCTCGACGCCACTCAGAAGGTCGTGACTTCAAGTCATTGTACAGTGCCAGGCATCAAGAATTTTCTTTGAATCTCCCCAAAATCCCACAACATATATCACTCGATCCCCTCAATACAACCCTGGCTAGCGTAGGAGTACCTCGATGTCCAGGAAGTGGCATCGAACTCAAAGACGAAGGTGCCAAGTAGAAATGCTCGAGCCTAGAAACCCAAATGAACAATCGAATTTTGATTCAATTTAGGATCTGATTTTATTTTAAATTTTGAATTAGAGGGAGGGAGCGGATTTTACCTCGTTCGATAGATCGCGATTCGAAAAGAAAAGCTGTAGCCATTTTATTTATTTATTTGGGGACTGATTCGATTTCGGTTTCATGAATAACAAGAGAAAATGGACAAAGGAAAAGGTCTGGATTGTTTTAGAATTTAGAAAGGAAGAATAACGAAGGAATTGGGTATTATTTATAAGTGTGAGATGGGAACGAAACGTGCAGACCATTAATTTCCTCAGATTCCTTGGTAGTGAAGGAATGAAACAACAAGTACGTGATTTTGAAAGAACAACAGCTGAGCTAGGATAGGCATTGCGTTGGAAAGTTATAGATTGTCCTTGTTTTATATTTTTATTATATTTTGATTTGAACTGAGTTAAAAATTAACAAACTGAGTTAAAACTAATTCCTTTCTTACTAATTATCATCTGCATCATTTTGATTTAGTTTTGACTTTGTTTTTAATTTCGAATTGAATTATTTCATATTCTCGTATTACGATAATTATATAGATTCAAAATATATCGTATTTCAATTATTAAATCGATAGCTCAATATAAAAATCCATTTATATTATCAACACAACAATTAAAATAAATATTAAATATTTAAAATTAATCACCAAAAATCTGGGTCGTTACAATGTTGATATATTAATATATAGTTAATTCAAAAGTATAATCCAATTATCCATTTCTTACGTGCCAAAAACCATGTTAAACGACATACGGTTTCTTATTAATCTCACTGGCTTTATTTCACTTTAACTTGAAGATCTTATGGAAATTTACTTAAATTCCAAATGTTTATTTCTGTTCCCAAATTGCTATAACACTTCCATTTCTATTTACCTATTCTTTCGAATGATTATTGTTCACTCGTATTATTTCCATTATCGGGTAAATAGTTCTATACAAATAGCCTAACGGTCTAAATAAACTTTATATTTCAACTCAACTAAACATTATTAATTTACCCATTGTTTACATTTCAAACTCATCGTATTAAATTACATTTCAACCCTTGCAAACGTTTTATGCAAATAATAACTCATTTCAACCTTCTTACCATTACAAACTAATATCATTCTTCCATAATAGTGAAGTCGTCTAAGTTGGGATATTTTATTTACCTCTCAGACCTTGAGCGACGTCGTTCTTATCTCAGAGTAGATAGAAGTTCGTAATTTAAACAAACATCCTTATAATATCAGTCAGATTTTATTTTCTATTTTAATTCAAACCATGGTTTTATAAACCATATCTTTTCTTTTGAAAATCTTATTCGACGATAACTGTTTTACTTAATATATTTATTAAGTAATCATTTACTAAGATATTTACCTTTTGCTTCAAAACTCCTATATTTATGACTTGGATTCGTTTATTAATAATTTATCTAAAACTCTTTAACATCATTAAAACTAATAGTTGGATTTTATAACCAAACCCTTTTATCATCATCTTTACTAGATCGACAAGTATTTCCATTAGCATCCTTACAAATCTCCTCTTTTATTTCCACCCGAGCAGAATATTTATTTAAACACAAATTTCTTTATAACTCGTTTATGAAATTCGGATTATAAAAATCCCTTTTCATAAGTTTCGTTTAAAATCACTAATCTCGTTACATATTTGATTACCATCTTAAATGAATCCTATTTAAGAAGTCATTACTTTAATTATTAAACTAATAATTAAATTAGTCATTTACTAAAGTAAATTATATTACTTCATCGTTAACTAACAATAGGTTAGTTATTCTTCTTAATAAGTTTTTAAGATAACAGTTTATTTTTAAAATTAATAAACTATTCAATAATCACTTTATATGTAATTAAGTTAAGGTTAACCGCTTTTATAAATAATCATTAAGTTTGATTAATTATCCATTGAAACCATTCTTTATTATGTTAATTGAAAATATAATTAATTTAAACAAAAACTTACTTAATTGTTTCTTTTGAAACAATTATTCCAACGATCAACTTACTCATTAATCTCGGCTTTCTTTGCATTGAAACATAAGATGTTACAATATAAATTCTTTTAACATTTACGTACCAAACAAAGTCCTAAATAATAACTCGTTTAAAAACTCTCTTTTAGAATAACTAAAAAAACTGAATATTCGTTTTAGTTATAAACATAAATTTTATAAATTCACATGCGGTAATTCGCCTGACGGTGAATTAATGTTTTAAACGATGGATTTAGACCATTTGCTGCCAATTATCCAATCAATACTGCGTATTGATTAAAACACGACGATTGTTGAATTTAGATTCAACAATCAACCCTCATTCAGTCATTGATGTCTAAATAGGGTATAATATAACTTAGGATAAACGATTCATACTTATCGATATAAAAACAACAAATAATGTACAATTTATTTGAGGAATCCGGTTGGATTCCTCCAACCTGTTCTTCCCTCCACAACATTTCATAATATTGTTTATCACTAGCATTTGAAATGAGAATTATAATATAATACAGACAAACAATCAACCAATAAACAAATATAAGTCATCCATAGCATCCATTTAGCCAATTTTATACTTATAAATGATAAATGTTAATAATATGAATTTAACACATCCCAGTACCCAAAAGTGTGAGAATTAACTCACATTGTTGTTTCCGGCGATGTTGCGTCGCTTTATATAGGTTCAAACTAGCGTTTTGAAACTACGTAAAATTCTAGCTATCTCTGAATCTTGTCATTTCAGCTCGTACACGTCGGCACTTAACTGTTTACCACAGCTTCTCCTTCTTGCATAACTTCGACTCCCCCTCCTTCATGCCTTAATCATCTCACCTCGCCCCCTACATCTACTGCTCACCCTGGAACCAAAGCTCACCTCATCCTGCCTATTGTGACTTTGTTAACGTCGGCTCACAACGACGGACCCCTGACCTCACTTTTGATTTCGCTCTACACCAATGAAAATCTCCACTCATGCAACTCGGCTCTGACAGTGACGCGACATTGGAAGTCGGTGCACTTCAACGGAACACTGCACCTCCTCCATATCCTTGTTAACCCCCTAAACTAAGCTCCAAACATTCAAATGGAAAAGTACGTTGCTGCAGGTGTTATTTGCCATTTCAAGACTCTGGCTTTAAAGAAGAGAAATGGAGACTTTGCTCCTGCTAGTTGCGCGAAGAGAATGGAGGTAACAAATAAGAGTGGGATGTTTGTTTTATTTACTTTTCATTATGAGAGAAAGAGGACACAGATGGTTTTCTTTCTATAAGGGATAGAAACGTGACCGTGAAGGAATTGAAGCAAAGAGGTACAGGTCGCAGAGATATTTCCTTTCACTATGTAGCTCATGCCATACTTCAATTAAATGCAGTATGGATCCTGAAGACTTGCGAAGTATAGGGTATAGGGACGCATGTCTTTTATATTTTTATATTGTTTTTATATTTTGGCTTTTGAAACACTGGGTACTGATAAGTTGTGTAGTTACTGTGCCATGTGAAATCATACGGCAGACGCAGAGATATTTTTTTGTCCTAGTGATTTACTTTTGACTTAGAAATAAATATGCTGGGATTTCTTCTGTGATTATGCCAAAACAACACCTTCTAATGTAAGATTACACAAAGATTTTGACGGTCGAAACTTTTGACTTAGCCCGAGACTGTTGGAATTTCATAAGGTCACGATTTGCTCAGTATGCAAAAGACAATTTAAGTTTATATCTGGGTAAGGCTATTACCAGTCATTTAATTCTTTTATATTTGCAGTTAAGTATTAATACGAGTCTCAGTAAATTTGATGTTAAAAATGACTATCATTTCCATTTATATCCATCATCCTAAGCTTGTTTTTGGTTCTATTTGTCTATTATTATACATGATTACAAACATTTATAGCAATGTGTTTACGTGAAAATTTCACGTTCTGCACTTTGTGTTTTAGAGTTACATTTATCTTGCGTCCAGATCCGTAAGGGTTTTTCCCAAAACTCTTTCGATTTGTACGGAATGTTTTTCCCGAAGATATGTTGTACATTGCTCGCTTAAAGAAAAATAAAAACGTACTTCTATCGAGGTAAGATTTGCTAAATTTTTTGCAGAGATTAAAAGATTTGCAACCACATTTTTGTTACAGATGTCATAGGATTTCGTCTAGCTTTTGATGAGATTAAGATTTTGAACCAACTGAAAATGACATTGCGAATTTTATAAAGGTCTGAAAACTATGCAGCTGAAAATGACCATTATCTTATAATTTCGCTTTATTATTTATATTCTTAAAAATATAAAAACCATCAAATTAGATTTGTCAACATACAAACAACCATTTAAAGCCAAATTTAATTATTTAATTGTAACGACCCAGAAAATCTGAACCAATTTAAAATTTTTAAATTGGCTAAAATAATGGATTTTAAATATTTAAAATAAATATTTTAAATAATGGCGATGAAAACTGAGTTTGAATTAACAATTGAAAACGAATATAATTAATTATAATTATAAACAAGGCCTGAAAGGGCGCTGTAGTTTCAAAAATCGAATTCAAACTTTGTTGGACTATACCAGGTGCAAAACAAAACGAATTTTAGTGAAACCAAAAATATTTAAATCTGTTAGTGAATACCTTTCTAACGAATCTGAAAAATCGAAATTTGATAGCGGGAATCAAAAGATATGTCCAGTTGAAAGTTCTGAATAGTCGCTATGGAATTCAGGCCCTTAAAAATGGACATTTTGCAAACGACCTCGGATTTCGACGAAACCACTTTTGTTGGATCCGTGATGTCAAATTATTGCTAGGTTTCAAATTTCATAATTTTTCGAATCAATATGTGAGCGTGGCAAAGGAAAACGCGTTTGACCAGTTTCAGTTGATTTTAATCGACTGGAAAATGGCCATTTTTCCAACGGTCTCAGAATTCGACGAAACTAGTTTTGTTAGGACCGTATCGTCAATACGAAGCTAGAAAATATTTTTCTGGAATTTTTCTAATTAGTATGTGACCCCGGTAATTTGAAATGTACGTTTAAAATTCAATATAGTGATTTAAATGTAAATCAAACAGAAACTGATTGTAACTATCGAATCAGCTTATAATATATATCCCATTGTGTTCGGAATGAGGGTGAAACGCTATGGACGACAGGCGGTGGACCTCATTTCGAGGTCGTGGGTAAAAGTCAACTATGCAATTAAATTAATTAATAAAATAAAATAAAAAAATATCTCCCTCCCTTTTTTCTTTCTGCCCCCCCCCTCCGATCTCATTAATCAGAAAATTAAAAAAAAAAAAAAAAGAAAGGAGGAGCAGCAGCCGCCGCCTCCACCAAGTTCCAGCCGCCCTCTCCAGCTCGACCTCCGCTCCACCCTCCGATCCCGCTCCTCTCCACCTCGACGCGCCCGAACCCAAACCCCCTGAGCAGCCATCTCCGATCCACCGCCTGCCACAGCTTCGCCGCCCCCCCTCGAAGCCAGCTCCGCCGCCTCCTACACCAACCACCGGCCACCCTAGCCACTTCCCGCCACTTCAGCCTGCTGTAAGATTATTTGCTTTTAATTTAATTTATAGAATTAGTTAAAATCAGTTTTTATATTAATTATAAAACATATGTTAAAAATAAGTTTATGTTTATATAAAATATAGTGTGAAATCAGTTTTTAATGTTTAAAATCAGTTTTAAAATGCAGATTTATATATAGCAAGATAAATATTTGATTTTTAATATAATAGAAAAGTTAGGATCTTTTATTTTCGAAAAGATTTGTTCTTTATTTTTGAAAAGCTATGATGTTCTAGATGTGAAAAACACATAAAGGTAAGATTTTTCTATATTGAAAGTCGAAGTAAAAATCAGTTTTTTCTATATTGAAAGTCGAAGTAAAAATCAGATTTTTCTATATTGAAGGTCGAAGTAAAAATCAGATTTTTATATATTGAACATCGAAGTAAAAATTCGATTTTTATATATTGAACATCGAAGTAAAAATTCGATTTTTATATATTGAACATCGAAGTAAAAATTCGATATTTATATATTGAATAGCGAAGTAAAAATTCGATTTTTATATATTGAACATCGAAGTAAAAATTCGATTTTTATATATTGAATAGCATAATAAAAATTCGATTTTTATATATTGAACATCGAAGTAAAAATTCGATTTTTATATATTGAACATCGAAGTAAAAATTCGATTTTTATATATTGAATAGCAAAGTAAAAATTCGATTTTTATATATTGAACATCGAAGTCAAAATTCGATTTTTATATATTGAACATCGAAGTAAAAATTCGATTTCTATATATTGAATAGCATAATAAAAATTCGATTTTTATATATTGAACATCGAAGTAAAAGTTCGATTTTTATATATTGAACATCGAAGTAAAAATTCGATTTTTATATATTGAATAGCAAAGTAAAAATTCGATTTTTATATATTGAACATCAAAGTCAAAATTCGATTTTTATATATTGAATAACATAGTAAAAATTCGATTTTTACATATGTAGAGAATACGGGCAACGAAAGCGACAAAAGGCGAGATTGGCGAAGATTTCTATAAAGGAAGAGTCGTAGTATTGGATAGCTATTGGTGAGAATTTCTCACTCTTCAATTTCTTTTTCTAGCCATATATATATGTGTTGAAATAAAAGTGAATTGCAATATATAAATAAATAAATAAATATATATATATATACGCCCCTCGTCCACAAACCATGGACGATATTTATTGATTGTGATTGGTGTGGAAATTGATTGATAGCGAATGATTGTTTGGGATTGTTTGTGGTTGATATTGATTGATTGAGGTTGGAAAATACCCGTTTGTGGTTGTAAAATATTTGGTTGAAACCACATAGGATTAGTTTGTGGAAATGAAATAAATATATACATGCCGCCTGCGTGCGAACTAGATGCATGATCCCCATTGTCAAAAACCGCGAGGTTTTAAGGTAGAGCGAGGAGCCGTACTAGGGACGGTCCCGGTTTTAACTACCCTGTCGTTATGCTGCCGAAATTTTGAATAATATTCATGTGTTTGAATTATTTTCATCTGCTTAAACTATATTTATTCATTGAATAAAAAACCTTCATGTGTTGAATTGATATTCATTTGTTGATTAGAAATTCATGTGTTGAATGGTATTCGCGTTTTAAATATAAAAATCACATTTTTATCTATATATAGAAACTATAGAAAACCTTCATGTGTTGAATTGATATTCATTCGTTGATTAGAAATTCATGTGTTGAATGGTATTCGCGTTTTAAATATAAAAATCACATTTCTATCTATATATAGAAACTATAGGAAACCTTCATGTGTTGAATTGATATTCATTCGTTGATTAGAAATTCATGTGTTGAATGGTATTCATATTTTGAAATAAATTGTTTGATAATAAAAAATCACCTTTTATCGACTATATGAACTGTGTAAAATAATCTCGTTTTAAAAGAAATTGTTTTATGATAAAAATCCTATTTTTGTCACCTATATGAACTATATAGAAAAATAGTGTTTTGAAATGAATTGTTTTACAATAAAAATCACATTTTTATTGTATGCATGAATCGTTGAAATGTGAAGTGTTAAAAATAGCCACTTGTTCAAAATAAACATATATGAGTTGAAATATTCATTAATTAGCTAATGAAATGATTTGCACCTATGTATGTAACATTAGAATGAATGGTGTTTTTAAACCAAATAGAAATCAAATATGAAGTTGAATAGAAAATGATAAATGATAAGAACTATATATATGTACATGCATATTCATTGAACATGTTATAGCAAAGGGGCTAGAGAAGAGGAATAAAATTTTGTGCCCGACAAATAGGTACACATTTACTGTTTTGTTTGGATGATGATTTTATGAGCCTGTTGGCTAGCCGCTTGGCTTTTTCTTTTTCTTTTTGAGATTAGAAGGATCGGGAAAGCTATTTGCGATTTCCCGATGCTCCCGGTGCAGGGGAGGTTATGGCGAAATTTTCCAAAATTTTAAGGCGTTAGTGAAATATTTGAAGTGAAAACGATATTGAAATTGTTGAATGAACTATATTTATATAATTATATAAATATAAATAAAATTAAAACGAAACGTGGCCGTGCAGTTCGCATTTTGAAACCGTGATTTCAAACAACTAGTACGGGAAATCCGACCATTGGATTTTCCCGAAATCTCAACCGTCGGGTTTGCCTTGGAAATATCTTCCCAACGACACCAACCTTGCAAAAATCCAACGGTTGGATTGTCTGGAATGTTTAATTCAAATCTGATGAAAAACAGCGCCAGAAGCGATTATATTTATATATATATAAATATAATTATATATTTAATCGAATAACGACGCTGCAGTTCGTATTTTGAAATCGAAAATTCAAACGATTGTACCGGGAGATCCGACCGTCGGATTTTCCCGAAACTGGAACCGTTGGATTCGTTTTGAAAAGACCTTTCTAATGATGTAAATTTTGTGAAGATCCAACGGTTAGATTTTCAGATATGTGTAAATCAAATCTGAAGAAAAACAGTGCCACGGCCGCTTTATGGCCCGAAGCGTCGTTTTGAATAAATTAGCTATTTTAAAATAAATAAAAATAGCGATAAATAGTTATAAAATATCATAAGCGATATGGAATGGAAATAAACTGAATTTGCTCGATTTATGTGGCTTTTGATGGTTGAATGTATTTGGTGTGAAAATTACATTAAAGAACAAGATTGGCATTGTCGAATAATTTAACCATTGAAGTAAATTGATTTGAAATTCTAAATATACGTGAATTATTTGAGAAGGCCGAGTTAATTCTCATTTCAAATAATTGACCGACGATTGAAAGTCGAAGATGAAGACGATGGTCGAAGACCGGAGATCTTCACCTCGTTTGGATGGTAACCGAGATCCTGATTGGGAGGCATCCCGAAATATGGATAATGAGTGGTGATCGTCCAGACGTACGTGGTGATCGAAGGGTTTGCGAGGTATTTAGTGCCTCCGGTTTCGTTCAGACCCAGAACGGACTCGTAGATGGACTGTGTGTCTGACATTGGATTTTATTCTGTGTTGATTGATCTCTATTAAATATACATCTGTTTGGCGGCGGAGAATTTATTCTTTTGCTTAACGCCCTTCTCCGAAACGCACGAGCTCAGAGGTTGTATATCGATGGACATCAGTCGCATGGCATGAATTGCCTGTGTGGCATGCTAAGATGCAGTGATCAGGGCTTTTGTTGAAAAGCAAAGTCTTGTGGTGATGATCAAAGCACCGCCTGTGTGGCGTAGCTTTGTGTATAACGTGAATTCGCGAGCCTCACACCCCGGTATGAACCAGAAACGGGAGGAAGGACCTCAGGGAGGACATGCGTTTCTTTCTAGCTATGGTGGTGTCAGTGACCTACCAGCCCTGACATTTATATACTTTTCACCTATGTGGTTGTTGCTGTTGCGAGGCGCCTCGGTTTGATCGGACGATCCGGGTCCGATGGAGTCATTCGTTGGCTCGTTTACGCCCCAAAGGGCGGGGAAACGTATTGTTCAGGCATTTTAATCCACATCGGTGGACCGACCCTGTCGCTCCTAGGGTCACTCGAGCTTTGATCCTGTGGCTCGGGCTAGAGAGTCACGAATTCGGTAAGGACTATCTTTTGCCTTGGTTCATGACGGAAATCCAATTTCCAAATACGACATCATGCAGTTTTGATTGTATATATATGTGGCGACATGATATATGGTACCCATGCTGTCTATGATTGATAGTTATGATTGAAATTGTTTTGAAACATATAAACACTAGTCATAATATCAAATGCTTTTGTTTTATTTGTATCAATCATATTTTGGCCATTATAAGGTAAAACTCTATCCTCCGGTTTGCGTTGCATTGTGTGATGGGAACTGAGTCTTATAATGGATTCATTTTTATAAAATGCATTGCGTTGTTTTAAAAGAAAGATTTGTTTTAAAGCACTGGCAATCCAATGAAGTAAACCCGTTCCACGAAAGTGGCGTGGTCCTGTGATTCGCCATATTATATATGTGTTGAATAGATTTCTCATACCAGTCCCATAACTGACTCGTAGTTTGTTTCACTCTCAAACTCGGGTGCCCCTTTTTCTACACGGGCAGCCTTGTATTCAGGTTTAGCTTGTTCTTTCTGGATAGCTGGAGCTGAAGATGGATTCTATCATTTATCTCTTTTTATGCTGTTCAGCTCCTATTGTACATATTTTGTTTATTTCCGCTGTAGACTTTTATGTATAGCTGAACTGTATTTGTACTAAGTAAGATCCTGTATACTGTGTAACTCTGATGATTACTTTTATCCAGTATATTCTATTGTTCATTATCTGGTGTATTTATTTAATTCTGTTCTGCTATTATCTGTTTCTTTGTTATATTCCAAAGATAACCCTTGTTTCCGTCTGAACGGGATTTCGGGTCGTCTCATTAATTAAACGGTAAAAATCTGGGCCGTTACAATATATATATATATATATTCATGTGGTTGACATAGTTAATATGTTTTTATCTTATTACTATTATTAAATTCAAATGCTTTGCTCTAAGCTAACGACCCAAACGATCATTTTACGTTCAATCTTGCATTAAGATTCCAAATCCCATAAAAAGATCAAAACTAAAATTATTGTAAATTATACCATAAAATATTCTAAATAGGAACAACATATTTCAAATCATAAGAACTAAGTAATGTATGTTTTTGGAATGGCTGATGTAAACTATGTACAAAGATACTAAATCTATGTTTGTCCGTGAATATGTACAACCCTTTCCTTTTAGGCTTTTTGTACATATTTTTTACTTGATTTCAAATAATATCTTTTTATTGAAAAAGAACATAAAAGCATATTTATAATAACCAAGTTAAAAGCCAAGCAAAAGTAAATACAAGCAGGCCTATCTCTTTTTAACAAAACTTGAATAAACCACAAATCAACATCGAAACTATACATCTGGAATAAAACTACGCTTTAACAATGATTCATAGGATAATTTCCAGATCTTTGGTGTTTACAATAACCATTATATTTTTAAACACAATTATAGGTGATTATACGAACAATCTAACAAGCCCACAAAATAATAATATTCAACCCACGATCTTTCTTTCAGATCTGACATAAACTATAACAGACTTGCTGAACACATAGACATACAATTTAGATTTAATACAAACATTGTAATTAGATTATTGTAAACCATGTATATAGAATTCTCACTCACTTGAAAGCATCCAAATCTGAATTTGAATAGTCTTTTAGGCTTATAGTTCTTAAATTCTTACAGATATGCAGTTATTCTGAAAAGGGGATACTTTCAGATTTATAGATTTGCAAGAAAATAAGAAAATAGGGAAGAAATCTGATGAAGAAGAACCTAAACGGCAACCCATACCTTTTTTTCACTTGAATCAGATTAATCTCCTCAAATCTATATCGTTTATTTTTGATTGTTTTTATATATATGAATATATTTTGTTTTAGAATATGATTGAGGATAAAATAAATGGTAGAGCTTCGTTGCTGCTCTCATAAATATGCGAAAAAGAATGGGAGGTCTGACCCTTTATTTATAGGAGTTGAAATGACCCCGAACCATCCGATTAGTTTTCATAAAAATCTGTCCATCCATTTTATTTAATTTATTATAATAAAAAACCTATATAACTCTAGCCGACATTCCACTGAAATCGCCTGAAGCTGTCAACCGCCCTTAGGCCAAAACGACAAGTAAATGCAGATTATAAATGGTATTAGATATTATTTATATTCTATTTTATTATTTCCGTCCGTTTTTCATATTTTGTACGTAAATTTTTCATATGGATTCCGTTTGCGAAAGTCCAAATATGAAAGTTAACCAGAATTCCGTAATGAATGCAAGGGTCTAAGTTTCATGGTCAAAATTCACTGTTTGTAAAAATTCCTATTTTTTGAAAATTTAATCAAATGACTAGTTCATTTATTGTCAAAATTCCGGATTGTTACATTCTTTGCCCTATAAAAAGAATTTTGTCCCAAAGTTCTGACACCACCTATCCTAATTTACACAACCTATTTGTGTGCGTTCATTTTACAAATAAGTGCACATCTGCATAGTGCACATAATGTATCACAACCACAAAACAGTATCCATAATGGTTCTAAATTGAATCCTCCTTTATGTATGCCTTAAATTTTTAAAAAACTTTCATAAACATGATGCAAAACATCCTAAATGTACTAGCAGCTCTATATGAATGCAAATTTTGAAAACATGTTTCACCCACAATCCTCATACGACTATGAATAGAATTGTGAAGCAATCAATTATGCATCCAAATCCTACCATCAAACACGTCAACACATTTAATCGTTTCCTATATAATTTCTCTTAGGCCGAAAAAAGGAAATTAAAGCGAATAATTTTAATATTCTCTTCTCTTATAAATATTCCAATTTCCGTAGTACATTGGAAATTTTACCTCAGTTCCCCAAAATACTCAAAAAAATCTCTTTTGTAGACTGCAAAGGGGGCCTAAAATAAGCTCTAAAACATAAAATGAGTTAACTAAAAACTCGTGTGCAACGTTAACAAGGTAAGTAAACAACGTTTCCATGGCTAGAACAGTCTTTCCCTTGTTATCTTTAATGTTTTTTTGCATCCTCGACCTTGCTGCACTGTAAAAACGCGCACACAAGCCATCTAAGAATCTTCTTTACGCCTTTCATGTGACCAAAAATTTAAAAATTTCACAAAAATAAATTTTCACTTTAAAACTTCTTTTATACATTTTGAAAATTTCTTTTCATTTTCCATATGAGATTTGCACCAAAACTAAAATTTTAGTAACGTGCACTTTGAGTCATTCAAACCATCTATTTTAGTGCAAAACAGATTTTTAAACATGCGTAAACTACGGTACCCAAATCCAAATTTTTGCGCAAACCGAAATAAAACAAAGTGGATAAGTAAAATATAAAATTTAAAAATGATATATAAGTTTTTTTTCAAACAATATTTGCAAAAAGTTTCAAAAATGTATTTTCCATAAACTTAAACAATTCAAGTCACATGTTGGTGAAAAAGGAAGTCGGTCACGCGAAAAATGAACCGAAATCACACATGTAACGACCCGTTTGTTTCGTCTTCTCCAAAACAAAATATGCCGACATCCCATCATAGCTGAAATTTCAAACACCACTTTCTCCCTTCGTAGTTCATAAATCATCGAACAAAACATGCCATACTTATTTGAATGTATATATAATTAACACCTCATTAATGCTAATTCCACGTCAAGAAGTTAATCCACCTTCCTCAACCATTACATATGCTACTCTTCCTGCTCAACGCACCATTACCGAAACTATGATCCCCTTTTTTACCATTCATCTTCTTACTTAGAATAAAAAAACCAATGTTTTCATTGAACTAAAATTCCCTTTTAAATATTGGGCCTTACCAAGAATTTAAGCCCATCCATCCATCATTGAACGTGAACCCGCATCTAGTTACATAGTTCTTTCTTCCTCCAACCGATTTAAACGCAATCTCCAGTAAATCCCCCACCATTGCCAAACATTCCTCCACTTCGTTCTCCTTCTACAACACAACAAAAATCGAATAAAAATCACCACTAATCCCCTCTTCAAAATCTCTATCTATTGACCCTAAAAACGTACAACTAGACATCACCATTGGAGACGCGCCTCACAGCTTCTAACGGCACTTCAGTATATCGCGCGTCATTTTTAGGCAGCAACCACCCAATTAAATCATGGTCGACTCTCCTCATTGCCACGATCTCGAAACCATACTCGAATCGAGCTACAACCCTCCCTTGTGCCAGAATTTCCGAGCCCTAGGCTCACGCCTGAAATGACGCGGCAAGCAAAACTGCTGTCGCACACAAGGAAATGCATGTAAAGAGCAGCTTACGACGATTACAAATATATTTATTTGGTGATTTGTAGAATTTGATTTCATTTCTAATGATTTTCGAAGACCCATGAAATTGTCTGAGGGAGAATAGAACAACGACGGTAATGTTTGACCAGAAGATTGAAGTATTAGGTTTAGGTATTGGTGTTGGGTTATTTATAGGATAAAAGTATTGTTTTTATATTCAATTTTTATGTTGATTTCTGTTGGAGCATTAGTTCAATTTATCATTTAAAGATTCATATAATCACATACCAATTCCATGTTCATTGAAAATTTGCATGCAGCTATGGTCTGACATTACGGACCCAAAGAAACTGGTTTCGTCGAATTCCGACTCCGTTTGCTCACACAGCGTATTTTTAACCATCAAAATATCGACTTTTCACATTAAAATCCCACATAGCCACATACTGACTCCAAAAATCATGGAAATTGAAACCTAGCAATAATTTAATATTCCGGATCCAACAAAATTAGTTTCGTCGAAAACGGAGTTCAATTGCAAAACTGGATATTTTTAAATCTCTAAATAAACTCTTTTAAATATTAAATATATTTAAAAATAATTAAATTAAATATAAATAAATTTATATTATCGTATATGTTCACAATAGAATATCATGCAGCTTCAATTGGATTTATAACTCGATGTTTCAAAAATCCGGGTCAAATCGATATTCAATTAAAAATAGAAATCCTTTTATAAATCGTTATAAATTATAAAGGAATTCCATAGCGACTATTTGAAAATTTGAATTGGACATAAATCAAAATCTACACGACGAAATCCTGATTTTTCTCTTCCATTAGAAAAATATACTTCACCAGCTCCGAATGTTTCTTGTTTCACCGAAATCCGATTTAAAATGGATTACGTATATTCATTTAAAGTTCGAATCGCCAGATAGCGAACTGCCACGCCATTTCGAGCTCGATTTTAATTATAATATAATTATACGTTCAACTATCGTTTATATAATATATTCGTTAATATAATTCAACTCTAAACTGAATTATATATTATATATGATCCGGTTCACACAATATTGTGAATTCCACTATTTCCGACTATTTCGGAATTTAAATATATTGTTCTATTATTTATATTAATTAAATATTCAGTATTATTTAATATTGATCATTTTAAATTACCAAACATTTATTTAAATAATTAAATAAATTATTTATAATACCGTAAAAATATGGGACAATACATTCTTCCCCCTTAAAAATAATTTCATCCTCGAAATTGCTAAGGTAGTAAACAAACCCTATTAACTGGTTAAAAATTATTTGTTCACTTCTTAACTTCAGTTTCAACTGAACCAATTTAATTTCAATTAAATATTTATTCATTCCTACTAATAAAAATTTCAAAAATCCTAAAAATTTTCTAATACCTTAACTTTTCGAAAAATTTCGCCAGCACCTCCTTTGTACTGGTCAATAGCTCAAACTCCAACTCGCCTCTCTAGGCCTTCTTCAACCGAAAAGAAAATCAAACAGCCAAGCGGCTTGCCAATTCGGCTCATCAAAATCTCAAACCTATATGTAATATAAACAGGTACCTTTTTGTCGGGCATATCAGTACATCCTTTCCATCTATTACAAATTCTGCATATACCAATGTCATCCCGATCATTCGGTTATACCCAAGCTGAATTTTGTTCTTAAACCCAATACTTAACTTATCACTTCAACATAAGTCACGCCACTTAACTTCAGTTTAAACTGAACCAATTAATATCGACTAAAATATTAATTTATTCCGACTAACTAAAATTTTCAAAAATCCTGAAAATTTTCTAACACCTTAAATTTTCGGAAATTTTCTCCATAACCTCCTTTTTACAGTCCTATCGGTAAAACCACAACTCGCCTCTCTAGGCCTTCTCCAACCCAAAAGAAAATCAAACAGCCAAGCGGCTTGCCAAATCGGCTCATAAATCTCATACCCAATATAAATATGAACTTGTACCTTTTTGTCGGGCATATCATTATATCCTTTGCATCTATTACCAATTTAACATATACGAATATATTCTTAATCAAACTCCTCAACTCAAACATTTGGTTCTATCCAAGCCAAATTCCATTCAAACTCCAATATCAAATTTCAAACTCTTAACTCATTAACTCAATTCCATTCTAGATTATCCTCTACTCCATTTCAGTTTTGCTTAACTTATCATCTCAAGTTAAATTCTAGTTTATTATTTACTTTCATCATCCCATTCGAATTAACTTCACAAGTTAAATTTAAATTCTAGAATTTAAATTCCTAGGTTTTTATTTCAAATCAATTTGAAATCACAATAACAATCCAAAACCCTTGAATTTCTGAACACCTTGTTTTCGCAAAACAAATTTGAAAACAAAATCTTTGGTAGTAATCTGTCACTTACAATTCGAAAATGAACACCGACGATGTCTAGATCATCATCGGAATCTATTTCCAGCTATCGAAGTGAGTTCAATACTATATCACTTTTCAAACCTCATATTAAAACCCTTCCCATTTTGAAATCAATTTCAAAATACCATTCACACTGCTTGTAAAACAAATTTAAAACCTCCTAGTATTTTAAAATTCTCATATATTTAATCCAAATCCATTTACAAACACCTTTCCAAATTTTCCAGGGTTGTGCTTTCAATTCTGATTTAAATTTCAAATTTAATTCACTTCGTAATACTTGCACGAATTTTGACTGGTTATTTACATAACCATTTTACTTTTATAATCTTACTCGATTATAATAACAACCAATATGTCCATTATATATATATATATATTCTCTATATCAGGATATAATTTGGGTAAATTTATTTCATTTACCCTCTTTTCAAAACATATCGTGTCGACCCATCGTATTCGAGTGTTTATAAACTCCTACCGATACAGTGGATCAAACTGATTGACCAGAATCCATAAACAGCTCAACCAAAGAATCTCCACAATATAAAACCATTTTCATATCAAATAACAAATACGCTCACTCGTATATATACACTCAACTCAGTCTAGGTTATTACTAACCCTATCTCTCCCGAGTCATGCCACAGAGCCAATGTGATTACTTAACCTAAGCTCTGATACCACTGTAACGACCCATCGTATTTGCGATCTTGATTATCCGATATACAACACATATCGAACATCTAAGGATCGAAAATACCGGTAGTTAATGAAAGAAGTTAGAGGGTGAGAATAGATAAGATAGAAACTTAGAATAGAAGAAGAAGATACAACATCAGAGTAACATGAATCTCACAGCGGAACGAACAACATATAATAAATAACATATCTTTGATACAAAATCAGTATATGTATACAATAACATTATCAAAGTACAACACTTACAACATGGCGGAAATAAATAATAGCTATATGATCCTGAAGCCTCCTGCTCCAAGCTCTCTTGGTATATCTGTAAAATCATGACTACTTGACTGCCCATACAAAATTGGACACCCAAGAGGTTAGAGAAAACAACAAAATAAACTCTTGGTCAGTCATGGGACTGGTATGAGTAAAACAGTTTAAAACAGTTTGAGCAATGCAACGATATCTCATAAGACCACACCGTATAACGGAACAGGTTTTTCCCTTATGAGAATCCAAATTATCTTTATATCAAAAACCTTTTGATATTATAATAATGTCTATCAACCACAATATAATAATCATCTAGCAGAAATGCTTTCATCTCACGTTCTACATATATAGTATACAATCAAAACCGTAAGCACGTATTGGGTAATGGATTTCCAATTATGACAAGGTATGGAACCACCTTTCGCTAGTGTACCTCTAGAGAGGAATACACTGGGTTCAACAGGATCATCTTGTAACCCGGCCACACATGACCGACCACTCATTTCGCTTGAGTGTATCGAATGTATATCACCAACAGTTGGGATCAGCAACCGTTTCCCGAATGGGACAGCATCGACAATAGATTCTATAGAAGTAAATGAAACTCTAGATCTAGTGATCATACACCCTAATAGGTGCGACCTACATAGCCATGTTTCCTGCCCAATTTCTGTCATTTACCGGATGTGAGGCTAGAAGCTACGCTTATCTTTTACATGCCACATCTTCATTCACTTAGAATGTCACATTGTCATACCCTTTGAATCACAAATTGATTTATCCAAAAATAACACGGGTATACAGCTCAGAGAAACGAATTCCTCCACCACCAAATGTGAATACGTTTGAAGAGATCAACTTACGCAATCTATCAGATATACTCTGTCAGACCTTCATCCATACAAGTTATCCTGGGACTGGACAAAACGAAAGCACTATTCAGTACATCCATCTTAGGCAATTGTTATCTAAGATTTATACAACAGCCCTTGCACTTTACTCCGTCTTCAATTATCTTTGGCGTATTTGATTCGCAATGCTTATGCCAATACGGAGTGCTTCTTCGGATAATAATCCAACCGGTCTCTCCATATTACCAACATTAAAATGGTCAAAACTTCGATAGTCTGTGATTTAACCATCAAAGAAAAACAGGTGTGCAAACAACGATATTATTTCTAGATGGAAATTATATCGATCAATCATCATTCAACATTTATCTCTTTAGTTCATTATTTTTCTTATCTCATGTCTCTATATATTTTAAATTCTTATCTTCTATTATCAGAAAACATTTCTGATTCTTATTTGGAACATTTCCAAACTCCTTTACGATCAAACCTTACCACTCCTTAGTTAAGAAGAAAGTCAATCAAGTTGGGGTATAATTACCTTTCAGGCCTTAACTGAACAATGTTTTAACTTTGAAATATTCAAAGTTTATCATTTAAACCTTTAACAACTTCCTTACGGAACTCTCGTTCAAATAAGTCTCTATTCGTCAACTCCTCCCTTCGAATAACTATATTTGATAATCTCTCTTACGAATAACTAGATTCGAAAACATTTCTTTGAATAAACTATATTCGATTAACTCTATTGATTTAACTCTAATCGATTAACTCTTTTCACTTAACTCCTTTCGAATAAACTATATTTGATAACTCCTTTAACTCTATTCGAATAAACTATATTCGATTAACTCCTTTAACTCTATTCGAATAAACTATATTTGATTAACTCCTTTAACTCTATTCGAATAAACTATATTCGATTAACTCCTTTAATTCCATTCGAATAAACTATATTTGGTTAACTCCTTTAATTCCATTCGAATAAACTGTATTCGGTTAACTCCTTTAATTCCATTCGAATAAACTGTATTCGATTAACTCCTTTAATTCTATTCGAATAAACTGTATTCCATTAACTCCTTTAATTCTATTCGAATAAACTATATTCGATTAACTCATTTTATTTTATTTGAATAATCTATATTCGATTAACTCCTTTAATTTTAATCGAATAAACTATTATTTAATTATTCTATTGGTTAACTCTAACTCTAACTGGTTAACTCTAACTAATCAATTCTAACTGGTCAACCTTAACTGATTAACTCTAACTGGTTAACTCTATCTCGATTTAACCCTAATAGATTAACTCTTATTGATTAACTCTAATCAATTACTCTATTCGAATAACTGATATTCGATTAACTCCTTTATCGATTTACCCCTATTCACCAACTTTATTTGCTTTATAAAGAGTTCCTTTTAACAACGTTTATTCCTTTATAAAGATTTCCTTTTAACAACGTTTATTCACTCATAATGACTACCTTTCAACAGCGTTTATTCACTTATAATGATTACCTGTCTAATCCTATTTATTTTCCCAAATAAATATTTCTTTTATAATCCTATTTATTCTCTAGATAAATATTCCATTTTAATTCTATTTATTCTCTAAATAAATATTCCATTTTAATTCTATTTATTCTCTAAATAAATATTCCATTTCAATTCTATTTATTCTTTAAATAAATATTCCATTTTAATTCTATTTATTCTCTAAATAAATATTCCATTTTAATTCTATTTATTCTCTAAATAAATATTCCATTTTAATTCTATTTATTCTCTAAATAAAGTTTCCATTTTAATTCTATTTATTCTCTAAATAAATATTCCATTTTAATTCTATTTATTCTCTATATAAATATTCCATTTTAATTCTATTTATTCTCTAAATAAATATTCCATTTTAATTCTATTTATTCTCTATATAAATATTCCATTTTAATTCTATTTATTCTCTAAATAAATATTCCATTTTAATTCTATTTATTTCACAAATAAATAATTCTTTTCAATTCTATTTGTAAATGTTTTACAAATATTTTCTTTTAAAATTCTATATGTAAATGTTTTACAAATATTCCTCTTTCTATTTGTTTTGCAAATAATTTCCTTTGTATTTGTTTTACAAATAATTCCCTTTATATTTGACTTACATATAATTTCCTTTATATTTGATTTACAAATAACTTCCTTTATATTTGATTTACAAATAATTTCTTTTATATTTGATTTACAAATATATTCTTTTTATATTCTTTTGATTTTATAATTATTTCCTTATATAAAATCCTTTTTCCTTTTATATATAAAATCCATTGATTTTATATAAATAATTTATTTTCAAATTATACTTTGAAAATCCCCTTTTTACATCCCACTATTTTTTTGGTATTTAAAATACCAAACACAGTTATCGATATCATCCAAACATACATAATCATCAACAGATTATATATCACATCATATATTACAATATATGTAAAACAGTAAAACATATGTTGAGGAATCCAGTCGGATTCCTCCAACCAGTCTCCCTGCATCCACTGATGTTACACAATATAATCAACATCACTTTCAGTTTAATATGAAATATTCTGTTAACATAATCAATATATATAGATTTAATGGTTTATATATATATATAAATAAATAATTTCCACTAACTGACTTGCAGTTCAATCAAACAGTCAACACACAGTCAATCCAACAATTTTTTTAACAGTTCTAAAAATACAACATGGAAATATAAACTGTTCAGAGTTGGTGAGTTTTACCCATATTGGACGATCATCGTTAATAATGATAACCATCTCTTGATTCTAACGGACAATTTATTTTACTATAAATTGTAACGAGCTTCGATTCGCTCCCCATCAGTTCCATGTTGTAGCCACCGTCCATACGATCCTGTCGGATCTTGTTTCTCCCAATTCTGATTAAGTATGACCGAGATATTTAATTTACAAGTTTGAATACAAATTTAAATTAAATACTTTAAATTCCCTTTATAATTCTTTGGGCTTTACCTATATACTTCGGCCCAAAAGAACATGACCTGCACCCTCTACCTTCTTCCTCAATACATAAATCGATTCCTTCAGTAAACACACAACGACTTCCCCTCCATCCTACTCCTCCTTCACTCCACCATTTCACAAATTAGAAAACACAAACCACTCCTCCTCCCGAAAGCAACCTCTCCACCACCTCAAGGACCAACTCGCGCCAACCTTGAACAGTCCGACCTCGAGCAAAGCGTCGGTGAATCAGAGGACCACCAAACTCAATTTCCACCAACGTGACGAAAAGGAATTTCGCTCGATCCGAATCAGTCGCTAAACCGACCCAGATCGTTCGAAAAGCCTGATTGTTTTGAGAACCAGACAAAACAGAACGCAGACGGAAGAACATTTCATTGTATATACAACAATGCATCAGAATACAAGAATATACAGAGTATAAATGAATATTACACAGAAATATCAGAGATTTAAATTACATTTAAATACATAGCAGCGGAAAATAATACAATACACAACTAGTAGAGATATACGGATACAAAGCTTTCCGGATATCATTCCAGCTGTAAACCAGGATCCTGTGAATATAAATCTGCAAAACCAAAACTACTAGCTGCCCGTGTCAAAATAAGGGCACCCAGAGTTTAGGTTAAAACAATAAACTCCAGGTCAGTCATGGGACTGGTGTGAGAACTAAATCAGTTATTAATCTTTATTTTAAAGTTAGGTAAATCAAGGGACCACGCCGTATAACACGGAACGGGTTTCCTCCCAAGAATACCAGTGCATAAAACAAATAGCGCAATGCTAAATAAGGAAAAATGAAGCTATTATAAGACCCAGTTCCCATCACACAATGCAACGCAAGCCGGAGGATAGGGTTTTCCCTTATAATAGCCAAACATGCTTAGTACGTTTTAAACAAATCAGTTGATACTATTATAAGTGCATAGTGTATTAAACAACTTCAAATCATAAGTATCAATCATAGGCGGCATGGGTACCATATATCATGTCGCCATACTAGGCTCTACAATCAAAACCACAAATGTCACGTATTTGGAAATTGGATTTCCGTCTGTGAACCTAGGCAAAAGATAGTCCTCAACCGATTCGAGACGCTCTAGCCCGTGTCTCAGGATCCAGACACAGGTGGGCCCTTGGATCGTCAGGGCCGGTCCACCGATGTGGATTAAAATGCCTGAACACTGCATTTCCCCGCCCTTTGGGGCGTAAATGAGCCAACGAATGGCTCCATCGGACCCGGATCGTCCGATCTAACAGAGGCGCCTCGCAACAGCAACAACCACACAGGTGAAAAGTATATAAATGTCAGGGCTGGTAGGTTACTGACACCACCCTAGCTAGAAAGAAACGCATGCCCTCCCTGAGGTCCGACTCCCGTTTTTGGTTCACAACCGGGGTGTGAGGCTCGCGAATTCACGTTACACAAAGCTGTGCCACACAGGCTGTGCTTTGATCATCACCACAAGACTTTTCTTTTCAACAGAAGCCTCGATCAATTGCATCTTAGCTTGCCACACAGGCAAACCACTCTATGCAACCGATATCAGTCACACAGAATGAAATCCAATGTTAGACACACAGTCCATTCACAAGTCCGTTCTGGGTCTGAACGAAACCGAAGGCACTTTCCTCGCATATCCATCTATCTCCAAGCACATCTGGACGACCACCGATTGATTCCCTCATCTTGGGTGTACAGCCCAATCAAGATCATCAGTAATCACCCAAACGATGTGAAGACTTCCGGTCTTCAATCACCGTCTTCATCTTCGACTTATCGTCGTATCAGTTATTCAGAATGGGATAAACCCGGTCTTTCCGAATAACTCGCGTATATTTTGAATAAGTGTTACACAAACACAACATACGCCTCATTCCAATTCATCAATCACTAACCGTAAATTAATCAAGAGAATAATTTCCCAAATATTAACCCCGAAGGCCGAAACCAACATCAGATCAATATCCAGAAAACCATTCTGCTTGGCTAACCGACAGTTAGTTTCTAAATTTCACATTCATAAAAAAAGGTTCCCATTAATTTTATCCAAGATAAATTCCTTGAATTTATTCTCTAATCTTCTTTTGAATTTCGATTCAACTAGTCGGGATAAACGAACCTTACCGAAGTAATCATATGTTTTAATTTCCCAATCCCAACCTATTCATCCCATGAAGTAAAACTAGTTATACTTCATATCTAACACCATGGTGTTTTCGGTAAATTCAATTACCATTTCACGTTCAAATCTAATTAAAGATTTAACTATCGCCTGGAGTAAAACTGGTGATACTCCATTCTCGATCATTTCAATCTAATTAAGGATTCATTAAAACTCCACTTAGTTTTAATCGTTAACTGGGTTAAAGAAACAGTGTCATTTAAAACACGGTTCACGATAAACCCAAAACCACGTTACATTAATTATCGGGTTAAAGAACGAGTGTTATTTAAAACACTATCCACGATAAACCCAAAATTCAATATCAATTCAATTCCAATTAAATATTATTTAATTGGTACACTTCATTAAATCTAAATAAAAAGATTTAATCTTTTCTCAACTGGGTTCAAGAACAGTGTTAATGAAGACACCATTCACGACAAACCCAAATCACATTTGATATTAAACACAAGGCTCTGAATAGAAAATATACCGGCTTATATTCAATATCAAATTCTACGACTAACAAATATCGTATTGGAAATAACGATATATATATATATATATATATATATATATATATATATATATATATCTTTCAAATTCCCATAACAATATCTGTATCATCACGAAATCCAACATCGAAATAATCCAAAGACAATTTCGATTCAAATCCATTCCAATATAATTATTGGAAATTCAGGTTATTTTCAAAACCATTTCTAATCCAGTTTATTTATTTTAAAAATAAATAGAATTATAATTCTAGTTCAAAACTAGTTCATTTCGATAAAAATCTATTTTTATCTTTTCAAATATGGAGTTTTTCATCCCAATTCTTCACAAATCCTTTATTATGATTTTACACAAATTATTACTATTTTTAATAATTTTATCAAGGCCCGTACAGTCGATTTCCATCAACGGCCATCGAACTGCACTTACAGCGACCTTTTTCAAACTTGATTTGGACATAATTCCAAATCCAACTGTTAGATTTCTAATTTCCAATATTCGTTAGAAAGCTCTTTTCGATACGAAGCCAACGGTTCTGGTTTTAGGAGAATCCGACGGTCGGATCTCCCGCAATATCCGTTCGAAGTCAATGGTCGAAATTCGCGAACTACCGTGACGCGTTCTATTCAGGCCATTATATTATATATATAATATATATAATATATACTTCGTCGATTTCAATTCAAAACGTGCTTTATAAATCGTTTTAAATTCTTTTTCAAAATGGTTTCAACTTCATATTCAATTTCAAATCAAAATTGAATATTCCAATATAAATTCGTTTTAAATTCTTTTCAAATCGATTTCAATTCAATTGATTTCTAATTCAATTTCAGTTCGTTTTCAATTCAATTCCAATTCAAATTCATTTATATTTGATTTCGATTAGAATTCATTTCTATTCAGTTTCAGTTCGAATTTCAATTCTTTTCAAAATATCAGATTTGGAAATCACTTTCGATATTCATTATAAAATGAATAAAATCAATACAAATATCGTTCACGTCAAAATGGCATCAATCTAATCAATACGGCTTCATATTATTTATTTCAAATATTCTATTTCAAATATTTCTATTTCAAATATTTCTATCCAAATATTTCTTTTTCAAATATTTCTATTCAAATATTTCTTTTTCAAATATTTCTATTCAAATATTCTATTTCAAATATTTCTTTTTCTAAACTGGAATGAGGCCCAATCAATTACCATATAATGTTAATTATATGGATTTTCTACAACACATGTATATATCAACGATGACAAATAATCAACCATCATCCAAAGTGCATTCTACACTGTATAAGCATCAAATATAAATATTTAACGCTTATAACAGTCTGTCAATCAATCGATCGACATACAACTAATTATTGGGATTAGTGTATGTCATCCATCATCCCAATACCCATGTGGGGTTTCAAACAATCAAACACAGATTTTATTTGTGCAGTTGGGCGATGTGTAAAATTTATCGTCCCAATCAATATCAGTCAAATGTGTGTATATAAACAAATCGTCCGATTTGTTTATTTTTATTTCATTTCATACATGTTAAAATTCTATTTTTAACTATAAAACATTTTTAACTATATAAATATTTTATTTTCATTTCACATCACAACATACAATCAACTACACATCAAAATCAAACAAACAAGCCGTCCATGGTCTGTGGACGACGGGTGTCGGGTGCTACTAAACACCGTCTGCATCCTAGTATATATTTATATAACTAGAAAATTAAATTAAAGGTGAGAAGTTCTCACCCGATTAGCTAAACCAAACGTCTCGACTCTTCATATGAAGGAAATCTTTGTCGTGCTCGCCATTTGTCCTTTTCGTCGTCCGTATTCGCTACATATATAAAAATCACATTTTTATTTTGCTATTCAATATATAAAAATCGAATTTTTACTTTGCTATTCAATATATAAAAATCGAATTTTTACTTTGCTATTCAATATATAAAAATCAAATTTTTATTTCGCTATTCAATATATAAAAATCGAATTTTTACTTTGCTATTCAATATATAAAAATCGAATTTTTACTTTGCTATTCAATATATAAAAATCGAATTTTTACTTTGCTATTCAATATATAAAAATCGAATTTTTACTTTGCTATTCAATATATAAAAATCGAATTTTTACTTCGCTATTCATAAAATAAAAATCATATTTTTATTTCTTTTCAAACAAAGAAAAATCACATTTTTAATTCTACTGTTATATATATAATCACTTCTTTATATGATGTTTACATTTTTAAAACAATGATACTTATGTTTTAAAAACAGCGATACTTATATTTTAAAAACAGTTCATTTATATTTTCAAATCAATTCATTTATCTTTCGAAAACAAAATTCAGAATTTTATTTTAAAACAAACTCAGATTTTATAATGCTGTTATAATAAAAATCAAACTGAAAATGAATAAATAATAAATAAAAATAAAATAAACTTACAGTGTAAAAAGAGGGGAAAGGGGGATTCACGTCGGCCTGGAGGTGGTGGTGGGGGTGCTCGCGCGCAGGTGGCGGCTTGGGGTTGCTCGCGTCATCGGTCTGTTGGTGGCTGCATTCGAGAGGAGAGGGAAAGCGAGCGGGGAGGGGGCGGTCGCGTCAGGCGGAGCTGGGGAGGGCGGCGTCTCCGGCGATGTGGCGGAGGGTGCGGAGGCGAGGCTGAATCGGGGAGGGCGGTGCGATTAGTTTAGTTTTTTTTTCTTTTTTTCTTTTTCTGTTGAAATGAATTTCAACAGGGGGGGGGGTAGAGAGAAAGTAAGGTGGAGGAGAGAGGTTTTAATTTTTAAAAAGTTGACTTTTACATACGACCCCTAAACGAGGCCCACCGCCTGTCGTCCCTAGCGTTTTACCCCTATTCCGAACACAATGGGATATGTATCGTAGGCTGATTCGATCGTTTCAATCCGTTTTCGTCAAATTTAACATATAACTCCATATATTGAATTTGAACGCGCATTTCAATTTACTGGGGTCTCATACTAACTCTAAAAATTCCTGAAAAATATTTTCTAGCTTCGTATTGACGATACGGTCCTAACAAAACTAGTTTCGTCGAATTCTGAGATCGTTTGAAAAATGGCCAATTTCCAGTCGATTAAAATCAACTGAAACTGGTCAAACGCGTTTTCCTTTGCCACGCTCACATATTGAGTCGAAAAATTATGAAATTTGAAACCTAGCAATTAATTTACATCACGGACTCAACAAAAGTGGTTTCGTCGAAATCCGAGGTCGTTTGCAAAATTCCCATTTTTAAGGGCTTGAATTCCATAGTGACTATTCAGAATTTTCAACTGGGCATATCTTTTGATCCCCACTATGAAATTTCAAATTTTCGGATTCGTTGAAAAGATATTCACGAATCGATTCTATTATTTTTGGTTTCGCTAAAATCCGGTTTGTTTTGCACCCGGTATGTTCAATTGAAGTTTGAAATCGAATTATCGAACTACCTCGCCATTTTCCATTCCTTTTATAATTATATATATAATTATTTATATTCTAACGACGACGTATATAATATATACGTTCTAAATATATTCAAAATAAATTTCTCGTCGCTATTATTTAAAATAATTCTATTTTAAATAATCAAAATTTGTTAAAATTGCCAAAATAAAAATTTTAAACTGGCCCAAATTTCCGGGTTATTACAATCTCCCCCACTTAAAACTTTTCATCCCCGAAAAGGAACGAAGCCGAAAGTTGTTTCACAAATCAACTTGACTTTCAGTGTTTTGATTACGGCTTAAGTTCTTCAACTTTTCAGTTTCTAAGAACTTTTCAAATTTTTCAAAAATTTGGCTAACACCCTAAATTTTCGAAAAATTTCGCCATAACCTCCCCTGCACCGGGAGCCACGGGAAAATCCCGAAATTGCCATATAGGCCTTCTGATCTCAAAAAGAAAAAGAAAAAGCCAAGCGGCTAGCCAATAGGCTCATAAAATCATCATCACCCAAACAAAACAGTAAATTATGATAAACATGTACCTATTTGTCGGGCAAACAATTTTATTCTTTTGCTCTAGCCTCTTCGCTATGACCTGTTCAATGTAAGTACATGTATATGCAAGAAAATGCGACCAAATTTCAATACAATTCACTATTTGGTTCAATTGGCTAAATGGTTAAAAAAAATTAATTAATCAACCAATAATCAACAACACAACTATCAATCAATTAGTTGATTAGCTTTTCAAATGCATAACTCAGATATATAGTCAAAAATCAGATTTTTGATGCCAAATCACTATGATAAGCCCTATCTAATTTTGGTTTTCACACCAGTCAATTGGAAATATATAGAAATCTCACTTTCGTCGCTCGAATATAAATACTGGCGATGGTGCCCCATCACCAGAATTATCCCCGGGCAACTAGAGTATGATTCTATAACTATCCAGTATATTAAAACTTCGAATACACATTTGCAAGACATATATGCAAAATCTTTATATATCGGATTGTCCCGATCAATATAGAATAAATAATCAAATACGAATACAACGATTTAAATTTTCAAAACAAAATTCGTTTTCATTTTAAAAATGTACTCTTCACACTCGTTCTAGGATACTACTGATCCTATCTCTAACGAGTCATTCTCGTTGGATATTACTAATCCAATATCTGATGAATTCTTTCGTATGGTTCTAATGTGCCTTGTTCTCTAGCTTTGTAAACCAAAGCTCTGATACCAAATGTGACGAAAAGGAATTTCGCTCGATCCGATTCAGTAGCTAAACCGACCCAGATCGTTCGAAACGCCTGATTGTTTTGAGAACAAGACAAAACAGAACGCAGACGGAAGAACATTTCATTGTATATTACAACAATGCATCAGAATACAAGAATATACAGAGTATAAATGAATATTACACAGAAATACCAGAGATTTAAATTACATTTAAATACATAGCAGCGGAAAATAATACAATACACAACTAGCAGAGATATACGGATACAAAGCTTTCCGGATATCATTCCAGCTGTAAACCAGGATCCTGTGAATATAAATCTGCAAAACCAAAACTACTAGCTGCCCGTGTCAAAATAAGGGCACCCAGAGTTTAGGTTAAAACAATAAACTCCAGGTCAGTCATGGGACTGGTGTGAGAACTAAAACAATTATTAATCTTTATTTTAAAGTTAGGTAAATCAAGGGACCACGCCGTATAACACGGAACGGGTTTCCTCCCAAGAATACCAGTGCATAAAACAAACAGCGCAATGCTAAATAAGGAAAAATGAAGCTATTATAAGACCCAGTTCCCATCACACAATGCAACGCAAGCCGGAGGATAGGGTTTTCCCTTATAATAGCCAAACATGCTTAGTACGTTTTAAACAAATCAGTTGATACTATTATAAGTGCATAGTGTATAAAACAACTTCAAATCATAAGTATCAATCATAGGCGGCATGGGTACCATATATCATGTCGCCATACTAGGCTCTACAATCAAAACCGCAAATGTCACGTATTTGGAAATTGGATTTCCGTCTGTGAACCGAGGCAAAAGATAGTCCTCAACCGATTCGAGACGCTCTAGCCCGTGTCTCAGGACCCAGACACAGGTGGGCCCTTGGATCGTCAGGGCCGGTCCACCGATGTGGATTAAAATGCCTGAACACTGCGTTTCCCCGCCCTTTGGGGCGTAAATGAGCCAACGAATGGCTCCATCGGACCCAGATCATCCGATCTAACCGAGGCGCCTCGCAACAGCAACAACCACACAGGTGAAAAGTATATAAATGTCAGGGCTGGTAGGTCACTGACACCACCCTAGCTAGAAAGAAACGCATGCCCTCCCTGAGGTCCGGCTCCCGTTTTTGGTTCACAACCGGGGTGAGAGGCTCGCGAATTCACGTTACACAAAGCTGTGCCACACAGGCTGTGCTTTGATCATCACCACAAGACTTTGCTTTTCAACAGAAGCCTCGATCAATTGCATCTTAGCATGCCACACAGGCAAACCACTCTATGCAACCGATATCAGTCACACAGAATGAAATCCAATGTCAGACACACAGTCCATTCACAAGTCCGTTTGGGTCTGAACGAAACCGGAGGCACTTTCCTCGCATATCCATCGATCTCCAAGAACATCTGGACGACCACCGATTGATTCCCTCATCTTGGGTGTACAGCCCAATCAAGATCATCAGTAATCACCCAAACGATGTGAAGACTTCCGGTCTTCAACCACCGTCTTCATCTTCGACTTATCGTCGTATCAGTTATTCAGAATGGGATAAACCCGGTCTTTCTGAATAACTCGCGTATATTTTAAATAAGTGTTACACAAACACAACATACGACTCATTCCAATTCATCAGTCACTAACCGTGAATTAATCAAGAGAATAATTTCCCAAATATTAACCCCGAAGGCCGAAACCAACATCAGATCAATATCCAGAAAACCATTCTCCTTGGCTAACCGACAGTTAGTTTCTAAATTTCACATTCATAGGGAAAGGTTCCCATTAATTTTATCCAAGATAAATTCCTTGAATTTATTCTCTAATCTTCTTTTGAATTTTGATTCAACTAGTCGGGATTAACGAACCTTACCGAAGTAATCATATGTTTTAATTTCCCAATCCCAACCTATTCATCCCATGAAGTAAAACTGGTTATACTTCATATCTAACACCACGGTGTTATCAGTAAATTCAATTACCATTTCACCTTCAAATCTAATTAAAGATTTAACTATCACCTGGAGTAAAACTGGTGATACTCCATTCTCGATCATTTCAATCTAATTAAGGATTCATTAAAACTCCACTTAGTTTTAATCGTTAACTGGGTTAAAGAAACAGTGTCATTTAAAACACGGTTCACGATAAACCCAAAACCACATTACATTAATTATCGGGTTAAAGAACGTGTGTTATTTAAAACACTGTCCACGATAAACCCAAAAATCAATATCAATTCAATTCCAATTAAATATTATTTAATTGGTACACTTCATTAAATCTAAATAAAAAGATTTAATCTTTTCTCAACTGGGTTCAAGAACAGTGTTAATGAAGACACCATTCACGACAAACCCAAATCACATTTGATATTAAACACAAGGCTCTAAATAGAAAATATACCGGCTTATATTCAATATCAAATTCTACGACTAACAAATATCGTATTGGAAATAACGATATATATATATATATATATATATATATATCTTTCAAATTCCCATAACAATATCTGTATCATCACGAAATCCAACATTGAAATAATCCAAAGACAATTTCGATTCAAATCCATTCCAATATAATTATTGGAAATTCTGATTATTTTCAAAACCATTTCTAATCCAGTTTATTTATTTTAAAAATAAATAGAATTATAATTCTAGTTCAAAACTAGTTCATTTCGATAAAAATCTATTTTTATCTTTTCAAATATGGAGTTTTTCATCCCAATTTTTCACAAATCATTTCTTATGATTTTACACAAATTATTACTATTTTTAATAATTTTATCAAGGCCCGTACAGTCGATTTCCATCAACGGCCATCGAACTGCACTTACAGCGACCTTTTTCAAACTTGATTTGGACATAATTCCAAATCCAACCGTTAGATTTCTAATTTCCAATATTCGTTAGAAAGCTCTTTTCGATACAAACCCAATGGTTCCGGTTTTAGGAGAATCCGACGGTCGGATCTCCCGCAATATCCGTTCGAAGTCAATGGTCGAAATTCGCGAACTGCCGCGGCGCGACGCGTTCTATTCAGGCCATTATATTATATATATAATATATACTTCGTCGATTTCAATTCAAAACGTGCTTTATAAATCGTTTTAAATTCTTTTTCAAAATGGTTTCAACTTCATATTCAATTTCAAATCAAAATTGAATATTCCAATATAAATTCGTTTTAAATTCTTTTCAAATCGATTTCAATTCAATTGATTTCTAATTCAATTTCAGTTCGTTTTCAATTCAATTCCAATTCGAATTCATTTATATTCGATTTCGATTAGAATTCATTTCTATTCAGTTTCAGTTCGAATTTCAATTCTTTTCAAAATATCAGATTTCGAAATCACTTTCGATATTCATTATAAAATGAATAAAATCAATACAAATATCGTTCACGTCAAATGGCATCAATCTAATCAATACGGCTTCATATTTTTTTTCAAATATTCTATTTCAAATATTTCTATTCAAATATTTCTATTCAAATATTTCTTTTTCAAATATTTCTATTCAAATATTTATTTTTCAAATATTTCTATTCAAATATTCTATTTCAAATATTTCTTTTTCTAAACTGGAATGAGGCCCAATCAATTACCATAAATGTTAATTATATGGATTTTCTACAACACATGTATATATCAACGATGACAAATAATCAACCATCATCCAAAGTGCATTCTACACTGTATAAGCATCAAATATAAATATTTAACGCTTATAACAGTCTATCAATCAATCGATCGACATACAACTAATTATTGGGATTCGTGTATGTCATCCATCATCCCAATACCCGTGTGGGGTTTCAAACAATCAAACACAGATTTTATTTGTGCAGTTGGGCGATGTGTAAAATTTATCGTCCCAATCAATATCAGTCAAATGTGTGTATATAAACAAATCGTCCGATTTGTTTATTTTTATTTCATTTCATACACGTTAAAATTCTCTTTTTAACTATAAAACATTTTTAACTATATAAATATTTTATTTTCATTTCACATCACAACACACAATCAACTACACATCAAAATCAAACAAACAAACAAACAAGCCGTCCATGGTCTGTGGACGACGGGTGTCGGGTGCTACTAAACACCGTCTGCATCCTAGTATATATTTATATAACTAGAAAATTAAATTAAAGGTGAGAAGTTCTCACCCGATTAGCTAAACCAAACGTCTCGACTCTTCATATGTAGGAAATCTTTGTCGTGCTCGCCATTTGTCCTTTTCGTCGTCCGTATTCACTACATATATAAAAATCACATTTTTATTTTGCTATTTAATATATAAAAATCGAATTTTTACTTTGCTATTCAATATATAAAAATCGAATTTTTAATTTGTTATTCAATATATAAAAATCGAATTTTTATTTCGCTATTCAATATATAAAAATCGAATTTTTACTTTGCTATTCAATATATAAAAATTGAATTTTTACTTTGCTATTCAATATATAAAAATCGAATTTTTACTTTGCTATTCAATATATAAAAATCGAATTTTTACTTCGCTATTCATAAAATAAAAATCATATTTTTATTTCTTTTCAAACAAAGAAAAATCACATTTTTAATTCTACTGTTATATATATATAATCACTTCTTTATATGATGTTTACATTTTTAAAACAATGATACTTATGTTTTAAAAACAGCGATACTTATATTTTAAAAACAGTTCATTTATATTTTCAAATCAATTCATTTATCTTTCGTAAACAAAATTCAGAATTTTATTTTAAAACAAACTCAGATTTTATAATGCTGTTATAATAAAAATCAAACTGAAAATGAATAAATAATAAATAAAAATAAAATAAACTTACAGTGTAAAAAGAGGGGAAAGGGGGATTCACGTCGGCCTGGAGGTGGTGGTGGGGGTTCTCGCGCGCAGGTAGCGGCTTGGGGTTGCTCGCGTCGTCGGTCTGTTGGTGGCTGCATTCGAGAGGAGAGGGAAAGCGAGCGGGGAGGGGGCGGTCGCGTCAGGCGGAGCTGGGGAGGGCGGCCTCTCCGGCGATGTGGCGGAGGGTGCGGAGGCGAGGCTGAATCGGGGGGGGGGGGGGGGAGGGGGGGCGATTAGTTTAGTTTTTTTTTCCTTTTTTTCTTGAAATGAATTTCAATGGGGGGGGAGAGAGAAAGTAAGGTGGAGGAGAGAGGTTTTAATTTTTTTATTATTTTAATTTTTAAAAAGTTGACTTTTACATACGACCCCTAAACGAGGCCCACCGCCTGTCGTCCCTAGCGTTTTACCCCTATTCCAAACACAATGGGATATGTATCGTAGGCTGATTCGATCGTTTCTGTAACACCCCACCTCCGCCAGTGCCACTCTTGCAAGGACACTAGCTTTGGAGGGGCGTTTAAACAAGGTAAACATGCATGCAGATATCACAAGACAGAACATATAAGTAAAACAGAGTAGTAAAGCAACGGATAAAACTTGCATTTCCAAAACCACAGTTAAGTTACAATAAAGTACTTAGTCATTATTTTCCAACAAACAAAGTCTAGATTAAAGCATAAACTGAAAAACTGAAATACATAAAGTACTATCCCCAAAGTGAAGTGATAAACCATAGCTAGCTCAATGTCCAAACCCGTACATGAGCAAATCCAGTAAGCAAGCTAGAAAGATCCAAGCTAAGCTCCAATGTTCCCACCCTGAGGACCTGAGGGGGGGGAAACGGAAGACAAGAGGCGAAAGAAAACAGGTCAGTCAAAAAGACTGGTAAGCCCTACTACTATCTGTCCATGAACTAGTAAAGTTAACTGGCATGAGAAGCTGAGATGAACATGAGGATAACAACATACTGGCATGATGATTAACTAACAAGATAGATAAAGGTGTCATCGCATAATCAAGGTTAAGTTTTGCACCACGGGTGTACTAGCATTCTAACATGTCAAGTAAAAACAAGAATTGATCCCTTGGCCCAAGCTTGGCCCATCATCATGAGGTGACCTAAATTAAGGTCCAACTACACGGTCTAGTCGATCGGCTCCCTATAAGCCTAACTCGTCAAGTGTCGGTGTCATGCGGCTTAATCATGTAATGTAGTTGACTGTGCAGGGTCCACCCTACGGTGTATCAGGCCCTATGGTGTAACCCTCTGACACCATACCATGATGCACAGTCCAAACCTACCGTTGCCCGTGTTCAACTCCGGACTTGATGTGCACGACCATGGTCCGCCTGAACAACCGGGGCATCATTCAGCCGTCTCTTTTGGTCTCTTACAATCAGCCCAGTAATCGTGCCCCACCCTAGCCTAGTCCTAGGGTCTTATGATACTACCTAGAAGGTTACTGCTGAAAAGGACCACGCAACTAGGGTTTCTTAACGTGTTAAATGTGGTTAACCCGATCCAAACGTGGATTAAATCGGTTAAGAGTACCCAAGGCTCCTGACTTAACCTCGATTAACCCATCAAGCCCAAATTGGTTAAGTATTAAGTGGACCATGAATTAACCCTAATCAGGAGACATTAATTAACTTAATGCGCTTTAACCTCTCACATTAGACTTTGTTGTGGTTACTAGTTAAGCCGGGCGGGTCCGGGTAGCTTTACACCACAACTAGGTCTAACCTCGGGTTCGAGCACAACATGACCAACTTCTCACATTGGGTCCTATTGTTTGTAGCCACTAGTTAAGCCGGGTGGGTCCGGGTAGATTTATGCTACAAACTCAACCCAACCTCGAGTTGGCCACACTCATATTTTCTAAGTGTCATGTCCATTATGTTTCCAAAACATAATTACAAGTTAACATATCACGTCATGTTACAAAAATCATGTTCATGTCATTATGTTACCCAACCCCAACATAATCCCATCGTTTACATAATCGCAACAACGCATAAAGGATAAAATAGGGAACTTGGCATAACCTTGACATATAGGTGTTGAAGCCACAAGTTTAACATGGTGGCATATGAAATGTACATATGTTCATATACTTGCATATTGCATTATTAGGCTTCAAAAGCATGCATAAAACCAAACTTAGAATATGAGTGATACATGGTGATAAATAACATGTAGAAGTTGCTAGAAGTTCGCATTTTGCCTCACATGCAAGTTATCATAAGGGATATGATAACTTTCATGTTGCCAAAATGCAACCTTTAATATAAAGCTTGGAGCTTTATGCTCAAAACCTCAAGTTTAACTTGCATAACATGATAACATGATCAACCCAAACTTGCATAACATAACAACATGTGTCATTCATAATGATTAAACCAACTTGCATAATGATCATCCAAACTTGCATATAATGACCAACCAAACTTGCATATAATGATCAACCAAACTTGCGTATAATGATCAACCCCAAACTTGCATCATTCATTTAACTTTAGAGTTCAAAGAAAGAAAGTAGAAAAGGGCTTACAATGCTATGAAGACACAAATAAATATTTATTATAAAGATTGAGACGAAGCCCTTATGCAAGCACCAAAAACCTAAATATGCAAGCTCCAAATGAAAACCCTTGAGCCAATTCAATAAAAACCCTTGCTTTGAAATAGAAATGTTGCAACTTGACTTGAATGCAAGCTAAGAACACTCATACAAGTTTGAAAACACTTGTATGAACTCAAAATCTCTCATAGAAATTAACTTAGAAATTTTAGCATGAGAGTGGAGGCCATGAGAGGAACAAATTTGACATAGTTTAGTTGTAGGATTGAATAATGGTGATTTAGGCTAGGTTTGGGGTCTTTTTATAGAGGATTAGGATAGTATTAGCCATAGGATTAACCCTAGATTCAATCCAAGCCATCAAAGCATGTCTTGGGGAAGAAGTCAAGTGTAGGAACCATCTAGGGCCTTTAGATTAAAGCTGAACCATGAAAACCATTCAAATGCAAAATCTGCATTTGAGCGAATCGGCCCACGGGTTGACAGCCAAACACCCTGGATTAACCCCTAGTCGACCCAGCGGGCTTGGGTCGACCTCAAAAATCGGCCGGTTCGGTTATTCCCCTCTCCCAATTCGCTGTTTTGAACATTTTTGCATATTTATTTATTTAATTTTCAATTATATATATATATATATATATATTTCTCTGCGCAACCCATTTCACCTAATTAAGTATACATTAATTTGTGAATTTTTCGTGAAACTTCGCGAGGCCATATCTTGGTCATACGGACTCCTATTTTCGAAAACTCGGACTCTATTTCGCGTATTTTTTCGAGACGAACGCAATGGCACAGCCTGTTTCCCTTGATTCAGATTTTAGAGTTTAATTCTGCCTCCATTTATGTTATAACATGTTATTCAAAAATACGGGTTGTTACAGTTTCAATCCGTTTTCGTCAAATTTAACATATAACTCTATATATTGAATTTGAACGCGCATTCCAATTTACTGGGGTCTCATACTAACTCTAAAAATTCCTGTAAAATATTTTCTAGCTTCGTATTGACGATACGGTCCTAACAAAACTAGTTTCGTCGAATTCTGAGATCGTTTGAAAAATGGCCAATTTCCAGTCGATTAAAATCAACTAAAACTGGTCAAACGCGTTTTCCTTTGCCACGCTCACATATTGATTCGAAAAATTATGAAAATTTAAACCTAGCAATTAATTTACATCACGGACCCAACAAAACTGGTTTCGTCGAAATCCGAGGTCGTTTGCAAAATTCCCATTTTTAAGGGCCTGAATTTCATAGCGACTATTTAGAATTTTCAACTGGACATATCTTTTGATCCCCGCTATGAAATTTCAATTTTTCGGATTCGTTGGAAAGATATTCACGAATCGATTCTATTGTTTTTGGTTTCGCTAAAATCCGGTTTGTTTTGCACCCGGTATGTTCAATTGAAGTTTGAAATCGAATTATCGAACTACCGCGCCATTTTCCATTCCTTTTATAATTATATATATAATTATTTATATTCTAACGACGACGTATATAATATATACGTTCTAAATATATTCAAAATAAATTTCTCGTCGCTATTATTTAAAATAATTCTATTTTAAATAATCAAAATTCGTTAAAATTGCCAAAATAAAAATTTTAAACTGGCCCAAATTTCCGGGTTATTACAACCAGAATCCTCCAAACTTGGCGGCTAGGTGCTATTCCCCATTCTAAACCTGAAACCAAACTCGAAATCCCCCATTGAAGCTTCTAATTTGCCCAAAACCAGAACCCTAGGTCGATTGTACACCGTCGGATGTCAGAGAGTGGGATCGCATCATACCAGAGTTATACCAACGTGTAAAGGAACTGATGAGCATCTCGAATATATGTGTTATAGGATTTATAACTTTTTCTTTTGTTTGTTTGGATTTTCTAAAAATTTCTTTTGCTGCGTTTTGTGTTTGGAACGAGAATACTGTCGGCGGCTGAGAGAAGGGGTATATATAACGGGGTAAGGTTTCTTTGTGTGGTTGAAAAAGGTAGGATGTGGCACCTTAAATGTTCACACAATTTGTTTTAGATATTTTATTTTTATTTATTTTTGCTTTCTAAAAATTCGTGCGATCACACACGATACCCAAAAATCACGAAACTAGACATGTGGCTAGAGTTCGACCTTACGGTCCCAACGAAACTGGTTTTGTCGAATTCCAACTTCGTATGCTCATACAGAGTATTTTAACTGTCAAAATACTCACTGTTTTTCACTCTAAAAATGGTACGGCCACATATTGACTTCAAAAATCACGGAAACTGAACTCTAGCAATAATTTAATATTGCGGATCCAACAAAATTAGTTTCGTCGAATTCCAAGTTCGTTTGCAAAAGTGGCTATTTTCAAAGCTCTGAATAACCCATTTAAATATATAAATATATTTAAAAACAATTAAATTTAATATTTAAAAATAAATATTATCGTATATATTCACAACAGAATACCACACAGCTCTAGAATATTCCTATATGAATTTCTAGCTCGATATTAAAATCCTGATTAAATCGATATTCGATTTAAAATGGAAATTCCTTTTATAAATATAAATAATTCCTTTATAAATTATAAAGGAATTCCATAGCGACTTTTCTAAAATTTGATTTGGACATAAATCAAAATCTACACAATGAAATCCCGATTTTTCTCTTCCACTAGAAAAATATACTTCACCAGCTCCTAACGTTTCTTGTTTCACAGAAATCCGATTTAAAATAGACTCTGTATATTCAGTTGAAGTTCGAATCGCCAAATAGCGAACTGCAGAGCCATTTCAAGCTCAAATTATAATTATAATATAAACTATACGTTCAATTATCGTCGATTGAATATATTTGTTCATATAATTCAACTCTAAACTGAACTATATATTTTAAATAATCCAATTTACACTATATTGTGAATTCCACTATTTTTTTGATTATGTCTGAATTAAATATATTATTCTATTATTTATATTAATTAAATATTCAATATTATTTAATTCTGGTTATCGATATCGCCACTTGATATTTAATAATTAAATTAATTAATTATTCGACAACTAAAAAATGCAGGTCATTACAATCTTCCCCCTTAAAATAATTTCGTCCTCGAAATTGCTAAGGTAGGGGACGGCCCTATCTACTGGGTAAAAATTTATCTGTTTACCACTTAACTTCAGTTTAAACTGAACCAATTATTATCGACTAAAATATTAATTTATTTCGACTAACTAAAATTTTCAAAAATCCTGAAAATTTTCTAACACCTTAAATTTTCAGAAAATTTCGCCATAACCTCCTTTGTACAGCTAAGCGACTTGCCAAATCGGCTCATAAGTCTCATACCCAATATAAATATGAACTTGTACCTTTTTGTCGGGCATATCATTATATCCTTTGCATCTGTTACCAATTTAACATATACAAATATCATCTTAATCAAACTCCTCAACTCAAACATTTGGTTCTATCCAAGCCAAATTCCATTCAAACTCCAATATCAAATTTCAAACTCTTAACTCATCAACTCAATTCCATTCTAGATTATCCTCTACTTCATTTCAGTTTTGCCTAACTTATCATCTCAAGTTAAATTCTGGTTTATTATTTACTTTCATCATCCCATTCGAATTAACTTCACAAGTTAAATTTAAATTCTAGAATTTAAATTCCTGGGTTTTTATTTCAAATCAATCTGAAATGACAATAACAATCTAAAACCCTTGAATTTCTGAACACCTTGTTTTCGCAAAACAAATTTGAAAACAAAATCTTTGGTAGTAATCCGTCACTTACAACTCGAAAATGAACACCGATGATGTCTAGATCATCATCGGAATCTATTTCCAGCTATAGAAGTGAGTTCAATACTATATCACTTTTCAAACCTCATATTAAAACCCTTCCCATTTTGAAATCAATTTCAAAATACCATTCACACTGCTTGTAAAACAAATTTAAAACCTCCTAGGATTTTAAAATTCTCATATATTTAATTCAAATCCATTTACAAACACCTTTCCAATTTTTCCAGGGTTGTACTTTCAATTCTGATTTAAATTTCAAATTTAATGCACTTCGTAATACTTATACGAATTTTGATTGGTTATTTACATAAACATTTCACTTTTATAATCTTACTCGATTATAATAACAACCAATATGTCCAATATATATATATATATATATATATATATATATATATATATATATTCTCTATATCAGGATATAATTTGGGTAAATTTATTTCATTTACCCTCTTTTCAAAACATATCGTGTTGACCCATCATATTCGAGTGTTTATAAACTCCTACCGATACAGTGGATCAAACTGATCGACCAGAATCCATGAACAACTCAACCAAAGAAACTCCACAATATAAAACCATTTTTATATCAAATAACAAATACGCTCACTCGTATATATACACTCAACTCAATCGAGGGTATTACTAACCCTATCTCTACCGAGTCACGCCACAGGGCCAAGGTGATTACTTAACCTAAGCTCTGATACCACTGTAACGACCCATCGTATTTGCGATCTTGGTTATCCGATATACAACACATATCGAACATCCAAGGATCAAAAATACCGGTAGTTAATGAAAGAAGTTAGATGGTGAGAATAGATAAGATAGAAACTTAAAATAGAAGAAGAAGAAGATACAACATCAGAGTAACACGAATCTCACAGCGGAACGAACAACAGATAATAGTTAACATATCCTTGAAATAAAATCAGTATATGTATACAATAACATTATCAGAGTACAACACTCACAATACGGCGGAAATAAATAATAGCTATATGATCCTAAAGCCTCCTGCTCCAAGCTCTCCTGGTATATCTGTAAAATCCTGACTACTTGACTGCCTGTACAAAATTGGGCACCCAAGAGTTTAGGGAAAACAAAACAAAATAAACTCTGGGTCAGTCATGGGACTGGTATGAGTAAAACAGTTTGAACAAGTAAACGATATCTCATAAGACCACGCTGTATAACGGAACGGGTTTTTCCCTTATGAGAATCCAAAATATCTTTATATCAAAAACCTTTTGATATTATAATAATGCCTATCAACCACAATATAATAATCATCTAGCAGAAACGCTTTCATCTCACGTTCTACATATATAGTATACAATCAAAACCGCAAGCACGTATTGGGTAATGGATTTCTAACTATGACAAGGTATGGAACTACCTTTCGCTAGTGTACCTCTAGAGAGGAATACACTGGGTTCAACAAGAACATCCTGCAACCCGACCACACATGACCAACCACACATTTCGCTTGAGTGTATCGAATGTATATCACCAACGGTTGGGATCAGCAACCGTTTCCCTAATGGGAAAGCATCAATAATAGATTTTAAAGAAGTAAATGAAACTCTAGATCAGGTTATTATACACCCTAATACGTGCGAGCTAAATAGCCATGCTGCCTGCCCGATTTCTGTCATTTACTGGATGTGATGCTAGAAGCTACGCTTATCTTTTACATGCCACATCTTCATTCACTTAGAATGTCACATTGTCATACCCTTTAAATCACAATTTGATTTATCAAAAAATAACACCGGTATATAGCTAAGAGAAACGAATTCCACTGCCACCAAACGTGAATATGTTTGAAGAGATCAACTTACGCAATCTATCTGATATACTCTGTCAGACCTTCGTCCATACAAGTTATCCTGGGACTGGAAAAACTGAAGGCACTATTCAGTACATCCATCTTAGGCAATTGTTATCTAAGATTCATACAACAGCCCTTGCACTTTACTCCGTCTTCAATTATCTTTGGCATATTTGATTTGCAACGCTTATGCTAATACGGAGTGGTTCTTCGGATAATAATCCAACCGGTCTTTCCATATTAACAACGTTAAAATGGTCAAAACTTCGATATTCTGTGATTTAACCATCAAAGAAAAATAGGTGTGCAAACAACGATATTATTTCTAGATGGAAATTATATCGATCAATCATCATTCAACATTTATCTCTTTAGTTCATTAATTTTCTAATCTCATGTCTCCATATATTTTAAATTCTTATCTTCTATTATCAGAAAACATTTCTGATTCTTATATGGAACATTTCCAAACTCCTTTACGATCAAACCTTACCATTCCTTAGTTAAGAAGGAAGTCAATCAAGCTGGGGTATAATTACCTCTCAGACCTTAACTGAACAACGTTTTAACTTTGAAATAGTCAAAGTTTATCTTTTAAACCTTTAACAACTTCCTTACGTAACTCTCGTTCAAATAAATCTCTATTCGACAACTCCTCCCTTCGAATAACTATATTTGATAATCTCTCTTACGAATAACTAGATTCGAAAACCTTTCTTCGAATAAATTATATTCTATTAACTCTATTGATTTAACTCTAATCGATTAACTCTTTTCACTTAACTCCTTTCGAATAAACTATATTCGATAGCTCATTTAACTCTATTCCAATAAACTATATTCGTCTCCTTTAATTCTATTCAAATAAACTATATTCGATTAACTCCTTTAATTCTATTCGAATAAACTATATTCGATTAACTCATTTAATTCTATTCGAATAAACTATATTCGATTTACTCCTTTAATTCTATTCGAATAAACTATATTCGATTAACTCCTTTAATTCTATTCGAATAAACTATATCCGACTAACTCCTTTAATTTTATTCGAATAAACTGTATTCGATTATCTCCTTTAACTCTATTCGAATAAACTGTATTCGATTAACTCCTTTAATTCTATTCGAATAAACTATATTCGATTTACTCATTTAATTCTATTCGAATAAACTATATTCGATTAACTCCTTTAATTTTATTCGAATAAACTATTATTTAATTATTCTATTGGTTAACTCTAACTCTAACTGGTTAAACCTAACTGATCAACTATAACTGATTAACTCTAACTGGTTAACCCTAACTGATTAACTCTAACTGGTTAACTCTATCTCGATTTAACCCTAATCGATTAACTTTAATTGTTTAACTCTAATCAATTACTCTATTCAAATAACTGATATTCGATTAACTACTTTATCGATTTACCCCTATTCACCAACCTTTTTTGCTTTATAAAGAGTTTTTTTTAACAACGTTTATTCCTTTATAAAGATTTCCTTCTAACAACGTTTATTCACTTATAATGATTACCTTTCAACAGCGTTTATTCACTTATAATGATTACCATTCTAATCATGTTTATTTTCCCAAATAAATATTCCTTTTAAAATCTAATTTATTCTCTAGATAAATATTCCATTTTAATTCTATTTATTCTCTAAATAAATATTCCATTTTAATTCTATTTATTCTCTAAATAAATATTCCATTTTAATTCTATTTATTCTCTAAATAAATATTCCATTTTAATTCTATTTATTCTCTAAATAAATATTCCATTTTAATTCTATTTATTCTCTAAATAAATATTCCATTTTAATTCTATTTATTCTCTAAATAAATAGTCAATTTTAATTCTATTTATTCTCTAAATAAATATTCCATTTTAATTCTATTTATTTAACAAATAAATAATTCTTTTCAATTCTATTTGTAAATGTTTTACAAATATTTTCTTTTAAAATTCTATTTGTAAATGTTTTAGAAATATTCCTCTTTCTATTTGTTTTGCAAATTTATATTTGTTTTACAAATAATTCCCCTTGTATTTGATTTACAAATAATTTCCTTTATATTTGATTTACAAATAATTTCCTTTATATTTGATTTACAAATGATTTCCTTTATATTTGATGTACAAATATATTCTTTTTATATTCTTTTGATTTTATAATTATTTCCTTATATAAAATCCTTTTTCCTTTTATATATAAAATCCATTGATTTTATATAAATAATTTGTTTTCAAATTATACTTTGAAAATCCCCTTTTTACATCCCACTATTTTCTTTTGGTATTTAAAATACCAAACACAGTTATCAATATCATCCAAACACACATAATCATCAACGGATTATATATCACATCATATATTACAATATATGAAAAACAGTAAAACATATGTTGAGGAATCCAGTCGTATTCCTCCAACCTGTCTCCCTGCATCCACATATGTTACACAATTTAATCAACATCCCTTTCAGTTCAATATGAAATATTCTGTTAACAGAATCAATATATATATATATAACGGTTATATATATATTTATAATTATATTTATATATATATATTTATAATTTCCACTAACTGACTAGAAGTTCAATCAAACAGTCAACACACAGTCAATCCGACAATTTTTTTAATAGTTCTAAAAATACAACATGGAAATATAAACTGTTCAGAGTTGGTGAGTTTTACTCACATTGGACGATCACCGTTAATAATGATAACCATCTCTTGATTCAGACAGACAATTTATTTTACTATAAACTGTAACGAGCTTCGATTAGCTCCCCGTCAGTTCCATGTTGTAGCCACCGTCCATACGATCCTGTTAGATCTTGTTTCGCTCAATTCTGATTAAGTATGACCAAGATTTTTACTTTACAAGTTTGAATACAAATTTAAATTAAATACTTTAATTTCCCTTTATAATTCTTTGGGCTTTACCTATATACTTTAGCCCAAAAGAACATGACCCGTACCCTCTACCTTCTTCCCCAATACACAGATCGATTCCTTCAGTAAACACACGACGACTTCCCCTCCATCCTACTCCTCCTTCACTCCACCATTTCACAAATTAGAAAACACAAACCACTCCTCCTCCCGAAAGCAACCTCTCCACCACCTCAAGGACCAACTCGCGCCAACCTTGAACAGTCCGACCTCGAGCAAAGCGTTGGTGAATCAGAGGACCACCGAACTCCATTTCCACCAGAATCCTCCAAACTTGGTGGCTAGGTGTTATTCCCCATTCTAAACCCGAAATCAAACTAGAAATCCCCCATTGAAGCTTCTAATTGGCCCAAAACCAGAACCCTAGGCCGACTGTACACCATCGAATGTCAGAGAGTGGGATCGCATCACACCAGAGTTATACCAACGTGTAGAGGAACTGATGAGCATCTCGAATATATGTGTTATAGGATTTTTAACTTTTTATTTTGATTGTTTGGATTTTCTAAAAATTTCTTTTGCTGCGTTTTGTGTTTGGAATGAGAATACCGTCAGCGGCTGAGAGGAGGGGTATATATAACGGGGTGAGGTTTCTTTGTGTGGTTGAAAAAGGTAGGACGTGGCATCTTAAATGTTCACACAATTTTTTTTAGATATTTTATTTATTTATTCTTTCTAAAAATTCGTGCGATCACACACGATACCCAAAAATCACGAAACTAGACATGTAGCTAGAGTTCGACCTTACGGTCCCAACGAAACTGGTTTCGTCGAATTCCGACTTCGTATGCTCACACAAAGTATTTTTAACTGTCAAAATACTGACTGTTTTTCACTCTAAAAATCGGTACGACCACATATTGACTTCAAAAATCACGGAAACTGAACTCTAGCAATAATTTAATATTGCGGATCCAACAAAATTAGTTTCATCGAATTCTGACTTCGTTTGCAAAAGTGGCTATTTTTAAAGCTCTAAATAACCCATTTAAATATATAAATATATTTAAAAACAATTAAATTTAATATTAAAAAATAAATATTATCGTACATATTCACAACAGAATACCACACTGCTCTAGAATATTCCTATATGAATTTCTAGCTCGATATTTAAATCCTGATTAAATCGATATTCGATTTAAAATGAAATTCCTTTTATAAATATAAATAATTCCTTTATAAATTATAAAGGAATTCCACAGCAACTTTTCCAAAATTTGATTTGGACATAAATCAAAATCTACACAATGAAAATCCAAATTTTACCTTCTGCTAGAAAAATATACTTCACCAGCTCCTAACGTTTCTTGTTTCACAGAAATCCAATTTAAAACGGACTTTGTATATTCAGTTGAAGTTCGAATCGCCAAATAGCGAACTACAGTGCCATTTCAAGCTCGAATTATATTTATAATATAAACTATATATTCAACTGTCGTCGATTGAATATATTTGTTCATATAATTCAACTCTAAACTGAACTATATATTTTAAATAATCCAATTCACACTATATTGTGAATTCCACTTTTTTTTATTATTTCTGAATTAAATATATTATTCTATTATTGATATTAATTAAATATTCAATATTATTTAATTCCGGTTATCGATATTGCCACTCGATATTTAATAATTAAGTTAATTAATTGTTCGACAACTAAAAAATGCGGGTCATTACAGGGCTTTAGTTCAATTTATCGTTTAAAGATTCATATAATCACATACCAATTCGTTTTCAGTGAAAATTTGCATGCAGCTATGGTTTGACATTACGAACCCAACGAAACTAGTTTCGTCGAATTCCGACTCTGTTTGCTCACACAACGTATTTTTAATCGTCAAAATATCAATTGTTTTTCACATTAGAATCCCGCACAGCCATATACTGACTCCAAAAATCATGGAAATTGAAACCTAGCAATAATTTAATATTCCGGATCCAACGAAACTAGTTTCGTCGAAAATGGTGTTCTTTTGCAAAACTGGCTATTTTTAAGCTCTAAATAAACCCTTTTGAATATTAAATATATTTAAAAATAATTAAGTTAAATATAAATAAATTTATATTATCGTATATATTCACAATAGAATATCATACAACTTCAATTGGATTTATAACTCGATGTTTCAAAAATCCGGATCAAATCGATATTCAATTAAAAACAGAAATCCTTTTATAAATCCTTATAAATTATAACGGAATTCCATAGCGACTATTTAAAAATTTGATTTGGACATAGATCAAAATCTACACGACGAAATCCTAATTTTTCTCTTCCATTTGAAAAATATACTTCACCAGCTCCGAACGTTTCTTGTTTCACAGATATCCGATTTTAAACGGATTCTGTATATTCATTTAAAGTTCGAATCGCTAAATAGCGAACTACCGCGCCATTTCGAGCTCGATTTTAATTATAATAAAATGATACGTTCAACTGTCGTTTATATAATATATTTGTTAATATAATTCAACTCTAAACTGAATTATATATTATATATGATCCAATTCACACAATATTGTGAATTCCACTGTTTCCGACTATTTTGGAATTTCAATATATTATTCTATTATTTATATTAATTAAATATTCAATATTATTTAATTTTGATCATTTTAAATTACCAAATCTTTATTTAAATAATTTAATAAATTATTTATAATACCGTAAAAATATAGGACATTACAACACATAAACAAAGTGCATTTTAGCTTAGTAAGGAACAGATGATAAATATACCCATGATGAAAACGATGAAAAACCTATGCTTCGCTAAAATTTATTCAATACAGAATTTTATTCTTTCCAGCTCTAAGGCAACCGTTAGTTGGATAAGAAATATGAGATTTCATTCAAGTAAACATGTGCGAATGACACAAATATTTCTAAACATAGAAATCTTATCAAAAAGTCATATGATTTCAAAGACAACAAACACTAACAGTTACAAGCACGAATTACCACAAAGCCATAAACCAGATGCTGGAAAGGAAAACAACAAAGACGACAATAAAACAACAACACCGAAACTTCCAAAACGATGCCTATAAACAATGAGATGTCTTTCTCCATGACTGGAGCTCAAACAGTTTTTATGATCTTTGATTAATCATATCATGATAGGAAAATGCTCAACCGCGTGCCATAAACACTGCTGGCATTGTTGAAAATCTCCACATCACCATCCCTTACAAAAGAGAACCAGAGATGACAAAAGAAACCTACCAGACAAAGCTTCTCTTCACGGCGATTCACCTTACATTATCTAACAATAACACAAATAGATGAAGATATAGAAAATAACTCTATGAAACAACATACAAGGACAATAAACTGAATCAAATACAAAGCGATACAAATTAAGGGTTATGCCATCGATCAAAGAAAAAATTTGTTCCCGAATCATAAGACAAATCGAGTCATTACTTCCAATCTACAAAACGATGTGTTAAATGGGTCACACGTCTACCTAGGTAGTTCGAACATAAATTCCCGAATTCAAGAACCGACATTAAGGAAAAGGAGATCCGCTGCAAAATCTCCTAAACCGACCAAGCCAAAGACCATTCAAGTCTGTGTACAACATGGATGTCTCTAAAATTTCATCGAGATTCACTTCAGGAAAACCATTTAAAGATAGCTTAATCTTCATCAACGAAATGACGACCACCTTCATCAAAATCTTTTCCAACAAGATATAGCAAATGGGGATGCAGCACAACCAACAATCTTATACAAAGATCTCAAAGCAAAGAACCGGTGTAAGTCCAACTGCTACGATTAATTTTCTCATCCCTAAGGCGGTGAGGCCTTACGCTCATTCCGCTTCTACAAATGATATCTCTTCTTAAAAATGATACTTAAATGACGCAAGTATGATCGGATAGTGCAAATAGGTATCATGGACTAAGAAATAATCAAAGAGAAGGAACTGGATATAGATCTTAGAGTCATAGTGGACGAGATCTAATGCGCAAACTAGTGCGGAAAAGGAGGAGATGAGGAGACGACAAAGAAAGATAAGGATTAGAATATGGTTCGACTAATTGAGGAAGGAAGAAAGAAGTTATGGATAGAATTTGGACGCAAATTTCACGGTTGAGTCCTAGGTTCAACTCATACCAAAACTCATCAGCTAGTTGACCACTCTCGGTATAACGCTAAACGGGTAAATGTTAATTGGATTTTGGGCAAAGGTCGAACCATAACCTTATTAGCTGGATTAAAATATTTATCGTCCTGGGTCATCGTTTAAGATTTGACGCGATCCGAAGAATACTTGTCCTCATCATGGCGGTACCATAATACGCATTCAAAACTCGGAACCAACCCCAAGGATTTAAAGTAGTCTCAACAACAATGATGTGACCACACAACTAATGAAGCCCAAAATAATCTGGTAAGAAATCCTTGATAAAATTAAAATGGATTTTCCCCTTACCTTGCTAATAAACAACTCGAATGATTCACAAAATCAAATACCCTAAGCTGAACACATTATTTTCCTTAGTCCTTTCGAAAGAAAATTTAATTTTTTTTTTGAAATTTGATTTATTTATCATAAACTAAAGGTTTCGTACTATAAATCCATTTTATTATTATTTATATTCAAGTTTATATTACTAACTGTGAAATCTTTTGACATTCCCAAAGGTGGGGATTTTAAAATCTCAAAAAGATTAATTGTGAAAATTTCGATAAATCATCTCATATATTAAAAAAAGGAACACTAAAAATCACAAGGAATGGGTGTTAATTATTTTTAAGTTTTGAGGCATATTCCTTGTCATTTCCGATTCCCTTCTTTTAACCAATTGGATTATTTATTAAAATTACACAAAACCCGAACAATTCTGAAATGCGAATAGATTTAAAAATTTAAGCTATACTTTTATAAAACTATTTTTTGAAACCATAGTTTTAAAACTTCTGAAATCCATTTTATTTTCCAAAACAGAATTAAAAATGAAAATTCCTTCGAATACGTGACCAAGGACTCAAATGAATATTCCTAACAAAAGAATATCCGAAATTTTAACGAAGTATCGAATGGATATACCTTGTAATTATATTTCCGGATGGATACAACTTACTAACATGAATTTCTTGTTTCAAAACCAAGGAAAAATCTCATTGAATGGAACCACCAACGTATCTAGAAACCAGAATTCGCGACTATCTCAGTTGTAGCCAGATTTTCGTCCAGTCTCCAAACTCAAATCCACAGGATTCATCATATCTCATCCTCATGCTCTCCACAACGAAATCGCCAACGTACTCTAGGGTAAGAAAAAATTGGCTAGAAACTCGAACTTGACATATTTTGAACTCTTAGTTGTTTAAGGCCAATCTTAAATAAATAGGCCTATGACTATTTCATCGTCGAAATAATTTTAAAGTTGAGTATGAATGACAAAGAAAAATAGAAAAGAAAATTGAATATGTTCTCTCACGATTCCTAATTTAACTATTTCCTTTAATCATCTAACCAAATCTTTGATGTCAAATGTAACACCCCACACTTTTTTGAGCCCGAATTTCGAAGTTAATTGAAACTTAAACCCATCCAAGCATGGAGGTGTAAATCTAGTACCAGCAAATAAATGAGTATGAGCATAATCAGGGTATGATAAAAAAACTCACAATGCAAACGAAATAGAATAGACTAGTATCAACTCGGGTAACTACCTTTTCAAAGCAAGTCACAACGTAAATGCTGAACATCAGACAGAACGAGAAACGAAAACCAAACTTGAACACTTGCTAAGACCTGAACTTCTCGAGATAACCTGGGAGTTGTAATGAGGAGGGGGTCGGAACAATAAGTTACAGTGAGCAGAAATAGTACAACATTGACTAAAATACACTGATGTATCTCATTTGGTTCAACCATAGACAAATGTCTAACAAGGATAGTAATTCTAACCTAAACTTGTAAACACTTACGCACCGCAGCTAACTACATACCCGAGGTAGCATTCCCAAATGATTACAGTAATGAGATAGAACGTTTATACATGATTATGAAGCCTTTAAACCACCATTCAAGCAATTACAAAAAACTAAGAGGTGGGCTCTCAATTACTCACTATGCATATGTAGGTTAATTATTTCTATATAGCCACTTAAGACCTCACTATCAATGATAGATAATGGTGGATCCTTTCTATCACTTAAGACCCAAGGAGGACCCATTGGTCACTTAATACTTTTCTCAATGGTTTACTCTACACTAAAATAAATTAAAGGATACTTGCTATAAGTCCTGCTAATTTATGGCTTCTGGCATTCACACATATAGCCATGCCCTGCATAAGGCGAGAGGTAGTAAGCAATCGCTTAAAGCCAATCAGATAGGTAGACATCGCACGCCATTTAAGAACTCCCTATGGTGTAACCCTTTGTTACCATCTTGCTGATCTTATTGGATAATTCCCTAGCCACTTAATACTTCCCTTTAGGATAGGTTGACCTATGGCACCTCCGTAGTGGTCATTTAAACTCTATTCCCTAGGTGGACCCTCAACCCTTGCTACTTAAGACCCTAGGGAAGCAGACTAATCATAGAGATTATCAAACTCGTACTCAATTGCCTTTAATGCTTTCATTTATGAGAGGTGGGCTATGGGATCACTTAATACCTTTTAAAAGGTGGATCTAACCACTTAAAACCTTAATTCCCAAGGAAGGCCACATCACTAAATTATTTTCTTTTTTGTTTCTTCATTCGGATGGAAGAGGGCCCTTCTGCCACTTATGTAACGACCTGAATTTCCATACTATCTGAGTTGACTAAATACACTACACGTCCAACCCAAATTGCACAGAAATAAGTATCATTATTTAGTAAAGAAGAAAAAGGTAGAAGAAGAACAAAAATAACAATACAGAATCTCACCTCGCAGCAGAATAATATATATATATATATATATATATATACCAGCTTTTGAAGTACAATTTTTTTCTGTATATACATATCATCATCAGAGTACAACACTTACAACACTGCGGAAAAACAATAACTGAATAACGATGAGGCCTCCTGCTCTAAGATCCTCCAAGTATATCTGTAAACACTTGAACTACTTGACTTCTCGTACAAATTTGGGCACCCAAGAGTTTAGGGTAAAATAAAAAAATAAACTCTATGTCTGTCATGTGACTAGTGTGAGTAAACTCCAAACACTTGGTTTAAATTTAAAAATCCTTTTAAAATAAAGTATAGTCGTAAGACCAATCCACTCATAAACACGGATGGTTTTTACCTTATGATAACCCAAACATTTCTTTAAATCAATATCATCCTGATATTATAGTAAAGTCTAAATCATATAAATACAAATCTAGAAGAACGCTTTCATCTCACGTTCCATATACATAATATACAATCAAAACTACGGGCGCTTACTTGGTAATGGATTTCCTACTATGACAAGGTATAGAGCCACCTTCTGATAGTGTATCTCTAGAGAGGATAACACTGGGTTCAACAAGAACATGTTGTAACCCGGCCACACATGACCGACCACGTATTTATCTTGAGTGGATTGAATGTATATCACCAACGATTGGGATCAACAACCTCTTCCCGAAAGGGACAACATCGAATAAAATAAAGAATGAAATGAATTTCTCTGGATAGGTGATAATACCCCATAATTGGGAGCAACCCACTTAGACATGTTGCCTTCCCGATTTTTGTCATTTCCCGGGTGTTGAGGCCAGAGGCTACAAATACTTACTTTTCATTGATGGCACAATCACTTTGAATACCACATTGTCAGTTTCGTTAACCATTAATTTATTTGCACAAATATAATCTGGATATTATGGTAAGAGAATAAATTCTCCGCCACCATATATATCTATACAGATCAACATATGCGATCATTGGAAATACTCTGTTAGACATTCATCCATACATTTTGTTCTGGGACTGAACAAAACCAAAGGCACAATTTCCATTAATCTATCTTAGAAAATTTCTACCTAGTATATACAGAAAAAGCCCTTGCACTTTACTCCGTCTTCGATTGTCTTTATATAATCTGATTCCCAACATTACTGCTAATACGGAATGGTTCTTAGATAATAATCCAACCGGTCTCTCCATATTGACACGATATTTGTAAATACTTCGATGGTTGGTTATTTAACTATAGAAGAAAAATAAACATCCATTCAAATCATCAAACAATCACTGGGCCCCTAAATTAATATTTTATTAATTTAAATTTATCAATCCCCAATATCTCTTCAATATTTTTACCCTCATATTTCTCTAAACTCGTTTAGCCTCTCACAATTCTTGGAAAAACATTTCCATCTATCATAACTACTTATTTTCAATATTCCAGAAAATATCACTTTTTAACATCGGAAAACATTTCCATTTCTTATTTACATATCACTTTTATTTCCCATTTATCAGTCTCTAACTGTAAACTAGTAAGAGAACAATTTCCTAAGTATCAATCCCGAAGGCCAAAACCAAGATCAGATTGACACTCAAGAAGCCATTAAACTCAACCAGTCTCCAGTCAGTTTCTAATTTCATCAACTCCATTTCTTATTTTCTTATGAACACAATCATTTTATTCTGCAAATTGTTTTCTTTTAAATCATCGTTCACTTTAAAATGTATATAAGTTTCTCCTTCCAATCTCCCAGGATTTAATTTATAAATTCCCTTTCTTCATATAAAATCTCATTATACATTTATTCGTTTATTAAATTTGATATATAATTGATAAGTCGATTACTAGTTATCTAACTTTTGTTAAATTTTTCTATCTCCTTAAATTTCTGGAAAAATTTGCCAGCACCTTCTTTGTACCGGTCAATAGCTCAAACCTCAACTCGCCTGTAATGACCCGGCTTTTTGCCCAGTTTTCGCCGGTAATTAAGCCGACTTAAACCGTTCAAAAAGATGGATTGTTAGGGGCACTTACACATTTGCACAAAATAAAAAGAACTTTTCCATTATCATTAAAATAATATTACATTAGAGTTACAAGTGGTACATCAGAGTACATCGATTACACAACAGAAAAGATACTAACACTACTACAAAAGTGGGAAAATTTGCCATAAGTTTTATGTGGCCATAGATCGAAGAAGCATTGCATTTTTCGCTTTTTTCAAATAGGCATGACCGGACAGGCGTGGCATCCGCGGCCATTGCCTTAGCCCTCTAAGGCAACGCTTTTGTCCATCTACTGCCATGGAAAGAAAATGTTGCATTATATATGTAATGCAACACTATTTGCACGTAATGCAACAATATTCAGTGTTGCTTGAGCATTAGTTAGAGCCTGGCTACCAGGTCACGATAGCGGGGCCACATCAGCTTTCCATGACAGCTGCATATGTGTCGCACGACACATCAGCTCTCCTTGTGTCACACGCCACGTAATCTATGGGGTCTATATACCATGTGTAGTTACTACTATTTTATGTAATGAAACACCACTGTATTATGTAATGCAACACCATTATCTTGAAATACAACATCAGAAAAAAAGCAAATGCAAAAGGAAAAGAAGGCAAAAACAACACTTTAATTATAAAATTTGCAGTACCAGTTTCGTACGTAGAAGAAACACATACAAAATATTCTACATACCATACCAATTCTTCAAAGATAACACATACGATCAAATACATAATTTAAAAGTACAATTCAAATATTCTACATACCACAAGTGCCAACACAGACCACCTTCAATACAAGTGCCAACACAGACCACCTTCAATACAAGTGCCAACATAAATGATCCAATGCATTCTACAAAGTAACAGTGCCATGGACCGGAAACTGTATCTGAACTCGACATCATTTCAGGTTCTCCACTTGTCGGCGGTATCTCTCCTCATCATTTCAGATCCTGCAATTTGATTGTCACAAGTTATTTGATAAGTGCATCCGTGCATGTATATCATATAAATATATCAACAATTAACCATCAAGCTTCTAACTTATAAATCTTATGCACACAATTATAAAAATTGACCATTCACCATTGGTCACTGGTGCCACCTCAAAACTGAGTATGCTTCGTCTTCTATGCAACCATTTCCAGTCCTCATATTTAATGACAACCTACAAAGGGTCCCTCGCATACCCTTTCAATCTTCAGAACATCATCATCTCCATATCCCCTAAACCCTAATTTTCGAAAGTTTCAAAAATAATAATCAATTGAGGACTCATCGCTATGCATCACTGCTACGTTCTTAAAGGACATTGGAATGTCGAAGCTGTGCATCACACGGTTCAGGTGACTCTGAATCATAATTCGTGGCCTATACGGGTACTACCCAATAACTCTTTTATAGTATCATGTCCCTCTTACAGTAAGCGTGATCATGCGCTAATGCTAAAAGTTTTAAAAAAATATGGAGGTGCTATTTACCTGCAAACATGGTCTGATGAAGAATTTGAGCCTGAACCAGCGTTAGAAGTGAAATCATAGGCTAAAGTTGATGGCTTTTCCGAGTTCCTAAAGAAGAATGTTCCTGTTGTTGAAGAAATAATGAAGCCAATGGGACGTTTGGTTGCAATTGACGATTGTAACTAGTTCTATTATGACCATAGATCTTTTTACCTGAAAATGCAATTTTATAAAGGCATTGGAATTATGAATACTTTTGGTGCTCAATTCAATAACAACATTCACCTCATTAAGGTTCAGCGATGTACCCATGCTCATCCTGGAACAAGGCCTGAACTTCTTTTTATGAGAAATACGGAGGAAAAGGTGGTTCCTTACTTTTGTGATGACAGAGTGGAAATGGATGAAGATGAATGATTTGACACAATGATATATGAAGCTACCCTGCTACCCCCTTGCCAAGCTTATTTCCTGAAGCCACCCTTGACATACATGTTGATAACCAAGCCCCAACAAATCAGAGGAATGATCAGTGGGTAGATTTGGAAGTTGATCATGAATATGATTAGCCAGACTACCTCACCCCTTGTACTGATGCTTCGGGTCCATCACATGCAGCTGCTCACTTTGGACTGGCTCTACCGCAGCCGCAAATCCCTAATGAATCTGTTGGAAGTTACACATCCCTGCAAAGCTCTGATCTGGTATGAACTGGTGCTAGCATAATGTCATTTTTTGGTGTCTATATATGTATGTATTAAGTTAACTTTTGCTGCCTTATGATACTTTTGCTGGTTTAATCTGGTATGAACTGGTACGTAGTATTATGTATGATTGCTTTGTGATACTTTTGCTGCCCTGAATTGGTATGAATCGATACATAGCATTATGTATGATTGCTTTATGTATGAAGTGATACGTAGTATTATATATGATTGCTTTATGTATGAACTGATCTGGATGCATACCTGAAATTGGTAGCAAAATTGAGCAAAATATGTATGATTGCTTTATCAGCATAATATGTATGGTTGCTTTATGATATATTTGCATGTAGTTTACAAAATCGAAACATTAAAATTGGTAGTTTACAAAATCAAATGGAAAATACCTGTGCGTGTAGAAGATTAGATACGGGTCAACAACTCGTCCGGATCGGGAAATTGGTAGTTTTCAAAGCCTCTACACAAACACACCGTAGTGCAAACATATTGCAGTAAGTCATAAACAACAGTATCTGTTGACCCATGTATAACACATAAGTTTACTCATATACCATATATAACATATAAGTTTACTCATATACAAATGCTTGTGTTTGAATAATAAATTATGAAACCTTTGTTCATAAATATAACTGTTTGCTACACATGTATCTGTATCACAAAACCTCAAGCATACAATTATATGTTAATGTAAATGAACCCAAGTTGCAAATCAATTTTGACAGTAAAAATACCCTTACTTCAAAGGTTGTTGATAACCACACACTCACCCAAACTATCGAAAACATGTTCACATTTATGAAATCAACTTCAGGAACAATATCCAGCTCAATGTTAATCCCAAATCAATGGTCGAAGCGCAACTAAATATTCATAATCTAATCTTTCACCGACTAATCATTCATAAGCGAATGGGTTTTTCTAAGTTTGGGATGTCCACACAACTAATTACTCATAAGCGAATGGGTTTTCCAAAGTGTAACAAATGAATTAATTACTAATTACTCATACTCTAATCTATATAAAGCACAACTAATTCCCAGTGCTATCCAAATTGAACCTAAGGGAAATAACTGGCGATGTCAACACCCTGAGCAATCAAAGCTAGAAAGCGTTTCAAAGCTTCAACCTTTTTGGAATAAAATTTGCGGTCGAGAAGAGGAGCGATACTGACGTGAATTTAGGTTTATATTTTTGTCAATAGTAAAAAGGGGGAAGAACGATTAGATGATAGAGAAGAAGAATGATTTGTGACCAGATTATTTTTACATTATTTCGTGAAGGGAGAAGATCGCGCCAAAATTTTGACTAAAGAATGCAATGACATGGTTGTCATTGATTGGATGATGGATAACGTTTAGAATCATCAGAACCATAGATGGTTTGAACGGTTGGATTAATCTTGCATCTACGGTTGGTTTTTTTATGCTGATAACGCGGATCATTGAGCTGGATTGTATATACATAATGTTATGCTTTTAACTGGTGTTGCACGTCAAAACACAAGAATTCCCACTGCAATAGTGCATTCACGTATAATGCAACAACATATGAATATTGTTGTAGAAGATCAAAGAAAGCATAGCTTTCTCGACTCTTTTCATGCAACGCACAAAAAGTTGTGTCGAATGTGCCCACTTTTGTAGTGGTGTAAACTCAGTGGAAGAATGCGAATGCTCCAAGACATAATAGCTCCAGCTAAAATCAGAATCCTGCTCCAACCAACTCCAAGACTAAATCTACGAACCAAACTACTAGGTTACCCGTGTAAAATTTTATGGGCACCAAGAGTTTAGGTGTGGGAACAATAAACTCCAGATCAGTCATGAGACTAGTGTGAGAACTCAAAACAGTTGTTTTTAGGGTTTATTTTAAAGTTAGGTAATTCACCGGACCATGCCGCTAAAGCAGAAATGGTTTACTCCATGTGAATACCAGTACATAGAAATCCACAATGACTTTTTGAAAAATGAAGCTATCATAAGCTCGTCCCATATCACACAATGCATGCGCGCACCGGATGGGCGAGTTTTGCCTTATGATAACCAAAAATGCCTTCATACGTGAAAATATTCTTTTACTACTATATATATTGTGAAAAACCTTTTCGCAAATAAATGTATTAATCCTAGCCAACATAGTGCCCCATCCCATGATACTGACGTAATCTTGCCGGTAACCAGCAGGTTATACAGTCAAAACCGTATGGGTTCGTAGTGGAGACTAGGTTTCCAACATGATGGTTCCTGGTACGAAAGACCATTTGTGGGCTCACAAACTTTCTTGTGCGCATCATCCCCGTACTCGCGGATAATGTCCAGACTCAGACTTCGTTATACTAACCCACCGTACATGAATCAGAGTACCCAACAAATAGCATCCCAGACTGGGGACTTCATAGTACCTTTTCATCATCACATCGCGGTGCACCGAATATACGAAATGAGCATAAAAATCTGACCACCAGTTTAGCATCAATCCGAGGTGTAAGGTTCGTCGAGGTCACGATATACACAACGCTATGCTTAAATAAGTCATGCTTTGATCATCCATAGCTCATCACATAACTTAAGTATGCCACATTGTCCATTCACTATGCATCACTGATTTCCATCAATATATAACCTCTAAGCTCATACATCTTAGAGAAGGGTGTTAAGCAAGAGAATAAATTCTCCACCACCAAGCAGATATATATTAATAAAGAACAGTACTATACAGTCAATTACAATGTCAGACACATAACCCATACATGTCTGTTCTGGGTCTGGACGAAACAACAATCCGGAATTCCTTCACATATGTTCGGGCTTCTTGCCATGTAACAGATATATAAAATTCATCTGCGAATGGGAGCCAGCCATTCGAGACATTTAGCAAGTCACCCTTACGACATGAAGGGTCCCGGTCTTCAATGTCATCTCCAATGTCTTCAATTTCTCCACAATGTCGTATTATTACTTGGAAGGGTTTTCTGACATAATTCTGATCCCGGTCTTTCCAAATAATAAGCACAATTAAAAAATACAATCATGGAACACACAGTCTTTCAACCAAATCTCCTTCCATCTTGGATTTTGTTAAATTAAACTTCTTTAAATCCATTCTCAAATTATAAAAAATTCCATATTTAACCTTTCGCTTTTAAAACACATCCCTTAAATCAAAAATAATTTAGCCTCAAAGCCTTAATTAACTTTCCATTTGATAACTCATTATCAAAAACCCAGTTTCCTATGAAAATCCTTACCCTAAGTTTCCAATTAAATTGGTTTCCAAACATTTAATTCTATAATCTTAACTAAAAGATTATTCTTCCTTCTTAACTCCTTATTTTTAATTTCCTCAAATCAAAGATTTGGTTAAATCCCCAAATTACGATATGAATTTCCATAACTCAATCTCATTGGGTTTCAAGAATGTTATTATTGAAGATACGATTCAAGGAAAAACCCAAATCAGTTGATATCAAACATAAGATACACAGAAATTGTATCTACTTGTCTTCGATAACAATTTTCATAACCAACGAATATTATAAGTGGAATAACGATATAATAATAATATCTTCCAAATTCCTCAAATAGTATACGTTTACACCACAGAATTTTCATATCAAATATCTGAAAAATATTTCTAGCTAACTTATCCCAATCAAATTGGGAAACCCATATCTTAATTAAAAGATTTATTCAACTCTTTGACATTAGATCTGGATAGAAATATCATCGACTTATACTTAATATTAATCTCTGTATCCAACTCACACTATAAGCGGAATAACGGTGAACTATCTTTTTGAGTCCTCAAATAGTAAGAGTCATCATCTACCAGATTAATATCGAACATCCAAAGATTTATCTCCAACCATATCCAATTATTTAAAATTGAAAACCCCATTTTAGTATCAAATAAATCAAATTAATTTCCATATAAAACATTTTCAATACTTTTAAACCTTTAAAAACATCCCACAAATCATTTACAAATGATTACTTATAGTTCGGGTAACAGCTCGTGGTTTACAACTTCAAAATAGATTGTTTTCAAAGAAATAGTTACCACATCGTTACAAAGCAGTTATCTTAACTACTTTGATCAAAATATCGTTTATCTTAGCCAAAATTTAAACTTTATGATTCAGAACACTTTTACATAATTTATAGCGATTTTACAAAAAAAATCCATATTTTTAGAAACATTAAAAATGGCTGTTTATGGTTATGATCGATAACTTCTCTTACAACGACCTTTTCCAAAATGGTTTTCAACATAACTTGAAAATTATAACCCGAAATTAAAATCCGCTTTCACTCATTTGAAAGCTCTTTTTAATATAAATCAAATGTTTTTCGTTTCTTGGAAATCCGATTTAGATTTCAAAAGTTATAAGCATTTACAGTTTGTAACTAAAATACGCAAATTGTCATTGTGCGACAAGCTCTATTTTGACTGCAATAAAAATTATTCTTCAATATTTCAAAATACCTTAGAAAACCATTATATATCATTTAAAATCATTTAAGGTAAATTACATTGACTTTCCAAATTATCTCGGGTAAAAATTCAACTTTTATTTTTTTACTTAATAAATCAAATTCCAATTTATTTCTAAATTCAAATAACTTCAAATTAACCATCCTATTCATCAGATCAGTTAAGGATAGCTAGGGAGAGCAGGAAAATTTATTTCCAAACCCAAGCCTAGACACTATCCTCACTGTCATCCTAGAATGTTTTGGTATTTATTTATTCATTTAAAGAAACTTTACCAATATATACGAATTCATACCTATGTGTCATTTCCAACCATTAACCTTCAATTTCAATAATAATATTGCTTTTAATTGTGAAGGAGATTTGCCGATCACCCATGTGATACCATAATTGTTGTGTTATAGTGTTTGCTAAACAACATCAACAACCATTATAAACATCCATAGCAACCTTCATTAACATGATTAAATAAATCATAATTGTGCATAAGCTTTATAATACTAATGCTTAAAAGTGTGTGTTTTAAAATACGCATCCATCGTAACAAATATCAACCATCATTAACCACAAATAATTCATCACTATATTAAATGTAACGACCCGGATTTCGCCCGACCCCAATCGATCGCAAGATCGATCAAGATCGTTCAAAACCCGCGTACGTTAACTTTGGGCATACAACACATCAGAACAACAACACAAACTTTTATAACATCAATAATAAATGTTACATCAGAGTACATAATATATCAGAGTACATCGATAAATAATACAGCGGAAGATACATTTACAATAAATTAAATACATTGCAGCGGAACTAATCTCAGCGGAAGGCCATCAATATTCTGGACACAGCTTCAGGCTTCAATCCAGGATCCTGCTTAACTATATCTGCAATAAGCTACTCGACTGCTCGTGTGAAAAGAGGGCACCCGAGTTTGCAAAGTGAAACAAACTACAGGTCAGTCGTGGGACTGGTGTGAGAATTCTATACTTAACTTATCTAATAAGTAGGCTAATCACAGGACCACGCCGCTAACGCGGAACGGGTTTACTCCATTGGATTGCTAGTGCATACATAAAGTAAATCGTCAAATAACGTAATGCTTTTTAGAAAAATGAAACCATTATAAGACCCAGGTCCCATCACACAATGCAACGCACACCAGAGGATAGGATTTTACCTTATAATGGTCAAAAGATGCTTGATATGTAAAAACGATATTATTATTATTGGTGTGTATATATATTTAAAACAGTTCAAATATAATATCAATCCTAGACGGCATAGATACCATCTACTATGTCGCCATACTAGTTATACAATCAATACCGCAAGGGCGTATTGGAAATTGGGTTTTCATCAGGAGTCAAGGCTAGGGAGGAGCTCCTGACCGATTCGAGACACTCTAGCAATGCCTCAGGATTCGAACGCTGGCGAACCCTTGGATACAGCAGGGCCGGTCCACAAATACTTTAGTGGATTAGTTATGCCTGAACACACGCTCCTCGATCCTATTGGACCTACAAATCAGCCGAGGGCGATCGATAAGAATAAACCGAGGCCTCGCAAAAAAAATTCCATCAACCACATAAGAAAATGTCGGGCCGTGTTAAAGCCCAACACCACATCTAGCTAGAAAGAAACGTGTGCACTCCCTGCGTTCCCTTCTCCTGTTTTAGACTCAACCGGTGTGTGAGGCTCGCTAAGTCACGATATACACAAAGCTATGCCTAAATAGACTGTGCTTTGATCATCAACCACAAGGTCTGCTTTTCAACAAAGCCTTGATCATTTGCATCTTAGCATGTCACATTGTCAGACCCTACCATATCATTGATCATCTACCAATATATATGTAACCTCTAAGCTCATACGTCTTAGAGAAGGGTGATAAGTAAAGAATAAATTCTTCACCACCAAACAGAAATATATAATCAGTAGCGTTCAACAAATACAGTAGAAATGAATACAATGTCAGACACGCAATCCATTTACAAGTCCGCTCTGGGTCTGAGCGAAACAACGTGTCCGTCGATCTCCAAATGCGTTTGGACGATCATTACTAAATACCTTGCCCTGGAAGGCCAATCCGAATTCAAGATACCAGTCATCATCATCCCAACGATGTGAAAACCTTCGATCTTCAATCACCGTCTTCATCTTCGACTCTTGATCGTCGTGATGATTATTCAGAATGGGTTAAACCCGGTCTTTCTGAATAACTCGCGTAATTTGTGAAAAAAGATAATATTGGAAAATCACACATTATGCCACATTCCAACTCAGAGTATTCTTTTAATAAGATATTCATATTAAAAGATTCTCATTAATTTTATCAAAGATAAACTCTGAGAATAAAATCTTAAATCTTCTTTAAAAGATTTATTAAAACTCCAATTTTGATTTGATATCAAAAATCATTATTACAAGATCGTTTATTTCAAATCTATGAAATAGATTTATAAATTCCAATTAATAATTTCAATGTAAATTGGATTAAAGGACAAATGTCATTTAAAACACCGTCCACGATAAATCCACTTCACATCTCAATTTATTTATAAGTGCAACTTCTAATAATCTTAATTAAAAGATTTCTTCTTAAATATTAATTATAAAAAGAACATAATTTAAAGTAATCATTGAAAATATTCTTTATATAAAAGACTATAAATGGGAGTATTCTTTATATTGTAGATTTTTATCTTTTACAAACATTCTTTGTTTTAACATATAGTTGATTAAAAATATATTTTCTTTTATGAAAGAATATCCTTTATATAAAAAGAAAATTTCAAATGTAAAAATATTCTTATTTAAAAGAACACCTGAATCAAAATGCGACTCAACCATTTACCATATAATTTGGATTATATGGATTTCACACACATCATATATATATGATAATAACAGTATAATCATCAAATCATCCATCTACATCTAATGTGTAATTTCCACTGTGTAAGCGTTAAAATTAAATAATAACGCTCATCGCAGCCTTTCGATCTAATGATCAACATACAATTGAATATTGGGATTAGTGTATGTAAATTTTCATCCCAACACCCGTGTGGGGTTTCAACCATCAAACAAATAATAAACTAATTTGTGCACTTGGGCGATGTGTGAAAATTATCGTCCCAATCACATAAACAAGTCGGGTAACTTGTGAATGGAAGTGTAATACACAATATATATAACCATGACAAGAAGTTATCTCTATTGCAATGAATGAATAAGCATAATAACTTCGTCTCTATTGATAATTTCTATTCCGCTAGTTTAAACTCAAGCAAATATGGTTAATTTGTTTTAGCCATTCTAATAGGGAAAAAATGATAATTTTGATTTAACTATCCTATCTTGACAAGTATATACATCTTGCCAAACATATGATATATATATATATATATAAATCGCTTCAACTAATTCATTTTGACAAAAATGAATATTTTTTACAAAATGTCTATTTGGTTTAACTAATATAAATTGACTAAAATGAATAATTGTTTCCAACAAATGTAAATTGATAAAAGCGAATATTTTGTTATTAACTAGTATAAATAGACAAAGGTGTATATATCATCTTAACTCATCAATTTGACAAAAATGCACAAAATTTTTTTCCACTAGTATAAATTGGTAATAGTGATTATTTTATTTCAATTAGTATAAATTGACAAAAGTAATTATTTTATTTTAACTAATCAAGTTTGGCAAAAATGTTTATTTCATTTTTATATTTGCAAATAAAAATGTAACTTTTATTTTTGATGTTATATTACATTGTGGAATGCAAATAAAAGAACAAACTTGATTTTCAATATATATATATATATATATATATATATATATATATACACACACACACATTTGTGAATGCAAATAAAAGAAATAATTTTATTTACAATGCATATTTGCATTGAAGAATGCAAATAAAAGAACAAATTTCATTTTCAGAATATATTTGCATTTGTGAATGCAAATAAAAGGGAAAACTCTATTTCCGAAATATATTTGCATTAGGGAATGCAGATAAAAGAACAATTTATATTTTAATGTATATTTGCATTAGAGAATGCAAATAAAAGAATAAACTTTAATTTCCATGTATATTTTCATTAGTGATTCCAAATAAAGAACAATTTTTCCTTTCAAAATATATTTGCCTTAATGAGTGCAAATAAAAGAACTAATTTCATTTTCAATGTATTTTTACATTTGTGAATGTAAATAAAAGAATAAATTTTGGTTTCAACATATATTTGTATTGGTGAATGCAAATAAAAGGGTAAATTTTATTCTCAATGTATGTTTGCATTAGTGAATGCAAATAAAAGATTGAACTCAAAATTTCAATTCTAGAATAACATAAAAAGGGTAGTTCAATGTTTTACACTTTTCTATGTGTTCTAATAACAAATAAAAGAATCCTTTTATTTGTTTATACTTTTCTATACATTCTAATAACATATAAAAGAATATTTTATGTAAACATTTTTCTATGTATTCCAATGTCAAATAAAAGTGAATTTTATTTGTAAAATAAATCCTAATTTTTAAATGACAAATAAAAAGTAGATTAACAAATTCTGAGTTTCAAATGACAAATAAAAAGTGAATTTTATTTGTGCAACAAATACTAAGTACATATTTGTGTTGTAGCATGAATATAAAAAGAAGGACTTTATTTCTATGTCATATTTGTATGGAAAAATACAAATAAAAAGATGAACTTAATTCTTATGTTATATTTGTATTGAAAAATACAAATAAAAAGATGAACTTTATTTCTATTTTATGTTTGTATTGAAAAATGCATAAAAAAGACGAACTTTATTTCTATGTAATATTTGTATTGTAAAATGCAAATTTTACAAATAAATAAATAATTCATATTCTAAGTTTTATTTGTGTTAGTAAGCACAAATAAAAAGATGATTCTTTTGCTGAGTTATATTTGTGCTGAAAAACACAAAAAAAAATCATTTCTATGTATATATTTATGTTGAATAACACAAATAAAAGAATGGTTCTTTTTCTATGTTATTATTTGTGACGAAAACACAAATAAAAATATGGTTTCTTTTTCTCAAATAAAATGTAAATACTTATGTGTTTTTCTCCAAATATTACTTTTAATTTACAAATACAATGTAAATAAAGTTTTTTTTTATAGATATGTTTTTAATATCAACAATAAAATTTAATATTTTATTGTTATCCTTATTCCATACCCTCTTATGTTAAGGTAACAGTAAAAAGGAAATTTTTACTGTAATTCATAAACCCTGTTCTAAATGTAAACAAATAAAAATGGGATTTATTTGTTAGCCAAATTATGTTGTAATAGAAACAAATAAAAATATATTCTATTTGCTGTTCATATTCTATTGTAAATAAACAAATAAAAATAATGTATTATTTGTCGACCAATTTCTGTTGTCCATTTTCAGATAAAAATAATATCTTAACAATATAAAATAAGTTAGAACAACTAGATCCAATCGCAAATAAAATTCAACCATATATGCAATTTCAACCATGGACAACAGAACACATCACAAGTGACAATCAACAATTTATACAACACAGAATATTTCAGATCTGAATTAATATCACAATACTACTATTTTAAAGCGAGAAAACTAATTAATAATTAATTAAATAATAAAAATTAGAGTTCTCACACCAGTCCCACGACTGACCTGTAGTTTGTTTCGCTTTGCAAACTCAGGTGCCCTCTTTTCACACGGGCAGTCGAGTAGCTTTTTGCAGATATAGTTAAGCAGGATCCTGGATTGAAGCCTGAAACTATGTCCAGAATATTGATGGCCTTCCGCTGAGATTAGTTCCGCTGCAATGTATTTAATTTATTGTAAATCTATCTTCCGTTGTATTATTTATCGATGTAGTCTGATATATTCTGTACTCTGATGTAACATTTATTATCGATATTATAAAAGTCTGTGTTGTTGTTCTGATGTGTTGTATGCCCAAAGTTAACGTACGCGGGTTTTGAACGATCTTGATCGATCTTGCGATCGATTGGGGTCGGGTGAAATCTGGGTCGTTACAGCGTGGTATCAGAGCTGGTTAGAGAATGTGATAGGAGGTTCTCGCTTAGCTGTTTGGTGGCTAGCAGGAGACTCTTACCCCTACACATCCCAATGGGAAGACTGGGTTGGTTGTTGCAGTCGAGAGGCTGGCTGTAAAATCAGTTCTGAGGTATCACTGTATGTCACGTTGGGAGGTTAGCCCACTGCCTGATGGTTGCAAAGACTAGGGTCGTTACATTAAAATTAGTTTAACTACTATATAAATTGTGGTAAAAGAGTTCTCACCTAATAGCTTTCCAAATCTTCACGGTAGGCGGGCCTAGCTGAGCGAACCGTCAGACAGTATTTCGGTGCACCGTCTTCTTTACCAAAAAATATATAATATATATACTATATATTAATCTTTCTCTTTATAAGGGAAGGAGGAGGAGGATGCCGACCAACTTTGGCAAGGTGGTGGTGGAAAAGAGGAAGACTTATACCATGGAAACCATGGCCATGAGCTTAAGAAGAAGAAGAAGGAAGGTAGGAAAAATGAAAATGGGTGATAAAAAATGAAGCAAGGAGCTCCTTATATGTAACACCCCACCTCCGCCAGGGTGGCTCTTGCAAGCACTCTGACTTTGGAGGAGCGTTTGAATCAGGTAAACATGCATAATGATATATCAAGGCAGAACAAGAACATATGTATATATGTAAACAGAGTAAATAAGATAAGTAAAACAGCGGAAGGTTTCAAACTATTTCAAAACAAGTCTGGTACAACATAATGTCAACTTTCCAAATACACAAGTCTAGATAAAAACAACATCACTGGAAAAACTGAAATACATAAGTACTATCCCCAAAATAAGTGATAACCATAGCTAGCTTCATGTCAAGACCGTACATGAGCTAAAATCCCACAAGCAAGCGATCAGAAATCCAAGCTAAGCTCCAATATTCCCACCCTGAGAACCTGGGGGGGGGGAACGGAAGAAAAGAGGCGAAAGAAAAACAGGTCAGTCAAAAAGACTGAGTAAGCCCTACTACAATCAATGTAAACTGATAAAGTTAACTGGCATGAGAAGCAGGGATGAACATAAGGATAACTACATACTGGCATGATGATTAACTAACAAGGTGGATAAAGGTGTCATCGCATAATCAGGTTTAAGGTTTTTGCACCACAGGTGTACTAGCAAGCTAACATGATTTGAATAAACAAGTATTGATCCCTTGGCCCAAGCTTTGGCCCAATAACATGAAATGACCCTAATACGAGGTCCAATAATATGAAGTGACCCTAATACGAGGTCCAATAACATGAAGTGACCCTAATACGAGGTCCAATAATATGAAGTGACCCTAATACGAGGTCCAATAATATGAAGTGACCCTAATACGAGGTCCGACCAAACGGTCTAATCGATCGGCTCCCTATAAGCCTAACTCGTCACGTGTTGGTGTCAATACGGCCCAAACATAATTGTAGTCAGACTGTGCAGGGTCTCCCGTCGGGTGTATCAAGCCCTAGAGTGTCAACCCCTGGACACCATAAACATAAGTGCACAGTCTCGATCTACTGGTACCCGTGCATGTTTTTCCCGGCTTCGGACTATGTGCACGACCATAGTCCGCCCGGAACTACACCGGTGTACCATTCTGCCGTCGTTTTTGGTCACTTACCTCAAGTCCAGTAATCGTGCTCCCTCCCTAGCCTAGTCCCTAGGGTCTTAATGATACGAACTTGGGATTACTGCTGGAGTGGACCCCCATTGCTAGGATTTTCTAATGGGTTAAGTACGGTTTAACCCTCTTGCTAATCATGGATTAACTTGGTTAAGTGTAACGATGAGTTCACGACTTAACCCTGATTAATCTACCAAGCCCGCATTGATTAAGTATTAAGTGGACCATGACTTAAACCCTAATCATGAGGCATTAATTAATTAATGTGCCTTAACCTCTCACATTAGACTTCGTTGCGGTTACTAGTTAAGCCGGTCGGTTCCGGGTAGCTTTACACCACAACTTGGTCTAACCTCGGGTTCAAGGTACAACATGACCAACTTCTCACATTGGGTCCTATTGTTTGTAGCAACTAGTTAAGCCGGTCGGTTCCGGGTAGGATTACGCTACAAACTCAACCCAACCTCGAGTTGGTCACACTTATATTTTCTCAGTGTCATGTCCATCATGTTTCCAAAACATGTTACAAGTTTTCAAGAATTTGGGTAGACCTAACTTAATAGGTAAATTCCCAATGGGTAGACCTAACTTAATAGGTAAATTCCCAATCTTATGTTTTTATGTCTTTTAAGTTTACCCAACCCCAAACGCAATCCCATTGCTTACATATCGCAATAGCGCATAAAGGATAGAAAGAGGGAACTTGGCATAATCATGACAAAAAGGTGTTGAAGCCACAAGTTTAACATGGTGGCATATGAAATGTACATATGTTCATATACTTGCATATTACATTTTTAGGCCTCAAAAGCGTGCATAAAACCAAACTTAGCATATTGGTGATACATGGTGATAAATGACATGTAGAAGTTGCCATAAGTTCGCATTTAGCCTCACATGCAAGTTATCATAAGGGATATGATAACTTACATGTTGCCAAAATGCAACCTTTAGCATAAAGCTTGAAGCTTTAAGCTCATAAGCCCAAGATAAGCTTGCATAACATGGTAACATGAACAAAATGATCAACCCAAACTTGCATAACATAACTTGCATATCATATGACAAACTTGCATATCAAACTTGCATAACATAACATGATAAACTTGCATATCACAACATGGCAAACTTGCATAGCATAACATGGTAAACTTGCATATCATAACATGGCAATCTTGCATAGCATAACATGGTAAACTTGCATATCATAACATGGCATACTTGCATAACATAACATGATAAACTTGCATATCATAACATGGCATACTTGCATAACATAACATGATAAACTTGCATATCATAACATGGCAAACTTGCATTACATAACATGATAAACTTGCATATAATGGTCAACCAAACTTGCATCATTCATTTATCTTTAGAGTTTAAATATGAAAGTAGAAAAGGGCTTACAATGCTTATGAAGACTCAAATGAGTATAAGCAAATATAAGATTGAGACAAAGCCCTTATGCAATCAAATAAACCCAAAATGCAAGCTCCAAATCAATAAAAACCCTTGCTTTATGATGTAAATATGGAAACTTGACTTGAATGCAAGCTAATGATGCTCATACAAGCTTGAAAACACTTGTATGCATGGAAAATCTCTCATAGAAATAACTTAGAATTTTATGAAGAGAGTGGAGGCCATGAGAGGATTGATTTTGCCATAGTTTAGTTGTATGAATGAATAATGATGATTTAGGGTTAGGTTAGGGGCTTATTTATAGAGATTAGGATTAGTTTTAGCCTTAGGATTAAACCCTAGTTCCAATCTCAGCCCTCAAAATCGAATCTGGCCCCCAAACTCAACACAACTCCAAAATGGTGCACCAGGCAAAACTGCCCGGCTGAACCAAGTCAACAGCCAAGTCGACAGGGCTGTCGACTTGGGTCCAACCAAGTCGACTCCCAAGTCGATAGGGCTGTCGACCTGGGTGCTCTGGCAAGAATTTTCCCGCCTGGCCCAATCTGACCCTAATTTCCAAATTCAAACTTGAATTTGAAATCTGTTTTTTTACTTTGAAATTTTCTGAAAACTTCGTTGGGCCTTAATCGGGTCATACGGACTCCGATTTTCAAAAACTCGGACTCTATTTCGCGTATTTTTCCGAGACGAACGCAATGGCATAGCCAGTTTCCCTTGATTCAGATTTATAAATTAAATTCTGCCTCGATTTATGTTATAACAGGTTATTGAAAATACGGGTTGTTACATTCTCCCCTCCTTAAAGGATTTCGTCCCCGAAATCTTCAAGTTAGGAAGAACGTATCCTACCATCCAACATCCATCTACTCAAAACATCATCCACGAGCAATCATTGTCCTTACAAGATTCTAAATGTTGTATGAACATATGCAAAGGTGTGTGTGTATGTACTTATCTAATGCAAATATCATCAATGCAAATTATGTTAGTGAAATAAATCCATATGTATGTAATTCCTAACATAATGTATAACATCTATATGTGTGCACATAACATACATCCATATGCAACATCCATGTGATAACACAAAAATTTTCATCCATGAATAAGCGTAAACACTCATGCATATGCAATATGAGGAGTGTGTGAGCCGATCTAGTGCCTAACGTGTATAATGCATCCACGAGTAACCACTTGCAACCACTTGCAAACATCAAGCATAACATGTTTCAAACACATGTTTCATCCAAAGGGTTTCTACCTAAGGTTCTCACGACAAGATTAACACGATATAGATAGCAAAAGAAAGATATGCTACAAAGAGATCGGGAAGATAAGCAGGATATACTCCTTTCGGATTACAAGAAATCCCTTCCTAACCCAACCCCAATCCTATAAAAGCCCAAAAGGTTTAGTCAACCTAACGGACCCCTTCAAACCTTGACATGTATTACTAACCGATGAGTCATACCCCCTTATGGAGTTTACAACAGAAATGGGACCGAGAATGGGACCGAGAGGATATATCTAAAAGATAACATGCAAGTAAGTTCCACAGGAAAACAAGGATCAAGAATATACTCTTAAAAAGAGATATGATGCGCGTATCTAGCCTTCAGTCTTCTAAGTCACATTTCCTTGAGCTTAACTCCACTGTGCTTTGACCGTCTTTTACCTCATGATTTCTTAGCTTCTTAACTCTTATTTCCAAATATGAGTTGGAACCCATTTCATTGTCGCCTCTCGTCTTCCTCTTTCACTTACTCTTCTATCATTCTTGGCTTAAACATAACTATGACCTCATGGTTTCATGCAAGCTCTCCAAAATTCACTAGTGAATCCTGGATCTCGTTTACTTACTATAAAGTATTCCACGCAGCAGAACTTTTCTTGGAAATACCAATCCACGTTGCCAATTGCTCTTACCAACGTGATTTTCTATAACTCATGCTTGAACGAAATGAACCATCCGCCTGCGAATGATAGGCCGTACTTAGATTCAGTTGCTTGCCCATGACTTCCCGTAGACTATCTCAAAACTGGCTAGTGAAGATTGAGTCATGGTTACTAACTATCCTTTTAGGGGACCCCGTGCAACCGCTTTATTTCTTGAAAGTAAACTATCGCTAGTTATGATGCAGTCCTTTCGCTCTTTACCGGAGTGAAATGAGCACTCTTCGTGAGTCTACCTACTATGACCCACATGCTCTTATTCCCTTTCTTGATCTAGGCAGTCCATCCACGAAATCCTTCGTGACGCTTTTCCCTCTTCCATTGCGGGGACCTCCAATGGATATAATAGCCCACCGGGCTTCTATGACTCGGCCTTTAACCTGTTGGCACAACATGCACCTTGGGACAAACTCGGCCACCTCCTCGGGTGAGGTGCATCTTCAAGAACCTTCTTTCTCTCATCGCGTCTTAGCCATCCCTTGTCATCTATAGCGAGGTGACTTACCATCTCGCCTCGAATCAACTTGTCCATGATCTCGACTAACTGCGGGTCTTCTTTCTGTGAAGTCCCTACTTGATCCAGAAGGGTAGGTCTAAGCTCAAGGGACGCTAACTAACTAATTAAACTGAGAGAACTTCTTACTTCAATTGTCCTCGTCGGAGCTTTTCGGTTTTGAACCGCGACCACTTTAGCAGGATCCACCACTAAGCCTTGCTTAGAAACTATGTGCCCAAGAAATCTAACTTCCCTTCTCCAAAAGTGACACTTGGAGAACTTGGCCTTCAACTGATGCGCTCTAAGCGTATCCATCACCTCCACGCGATGCCTTGCATGCTCTTCCTCATCCTTAGAGAAGATCAGAATATCATCTACGAAGACCACGACAAACTTGTTCAAGAACTCCCTGAACACCCTACTCATCAAGTCCACGAAGTAGGCGGGTGCATTAGTCAAACCGAATGGCATGACAAGCCATTCTAAGAATCCATCTGGAGTTCTGAACGCAGTCTTGTCTATACTATCTTCAGCTACCCTGAGCTGATGGAATCCAGTAGCAAGATCAAGCTGAGAGAAAACAAAAGCACCGATAAGCTGGTCAAAGAGATCATCAATCCTCGGTAACGGGTGTCTGTTCTTCTTAGTCAGCTTATTCAACTCTCGATAGTCAACACAAAGTCGGAGAGAACCATCTGCCTTGGTAGCAAATACCACAGGCGCTCCCCATTTAGATATACTTCGTCTAGTGAAGTTCTTCTCAAGCAACTCCTTCACTTGCTTACTTAGCTCCCGCCTTTCACGCGGAGCCATGTGCCGAACGGGCAAAGAAACCGGCTTTGCATTATCCACCAGATAAATGCGGAAATCAATTTCTCGCTTAGGGGGCAACCCCCTAACTTCATCGAAAACATCCGGATACTCTCGAACCACTCTCACAGACTGAAGAGTTTCCATTGACGAGTCGAGTGATTCAAGATAGCACAACATGACGGGACCTCTCGGATTACAAGAAATTTCTAGGGTGTTTCCGAGGCGAGTTACGAGCCTCACAACCCTATGCTCACAATCAAGGATGGCTCCATATCTGGACAACCAATCCATGCCCAATATCAATCCGTATCCCCTAAAACCAAGAACATAAGCACTACACAAGAACTCTACACTCAGTATAGAGATCCTCAAATCCCCACATATCATAGACAGATGGGCGGAACCCCCAATAGGATTTGAGACACAGACGGGATCATCTACCAAGCTAGTACTAAGGTGCAAACTATCAACAAGATCAGATGAGATAAAGCTATGCGATGCACCAGAATCAAACAAGGTACGAACTGGAAAATCAGAAATATATACAAGGCTCTCAACAGAAATACTACCTCGATCGGGAACTGGAGCGGTATTGAGAGCATGAACTTGCCCTCCTGAAGGTCCAGCACACTGAGTCTGACCCTGGCCTTGCCCTTGCTTCTTCGGGCAATCCTTACTGAAGTGTCCAGTTTCACCGCAGAAAAAGCATTCACCATTCTTCCTTTTCCTCTTCTTACAATCCTTAATAAGATGCCCAACTGAACCGCAATAATGGCACTTCCCCTTGTTGTTCTTGCCCTTGTTGTTGTTCCCCTTGTTGCCTTGACTCTTGTTCTTGTTCTTGTTCTGATTGCCTTGACTGCTCTGACCACTTGGATTACCCTGATTTCCTTTCCACTGGGAATCAGTCTTCTTGGCTTGAGTATCATTCATCTTGATCTCTTTCTTGACATCTCCCTGAAGTAATGCCATATCAACCAAGCTCTCAAACGTGGCCCCATGGGGAATATGTGACATAGCCAATCCCTGCAACGGCTCATTCAATCCTCTAGCAAAACGAAGAGCCTTCTTCTGAGGAGTATTTACCATATCCAAGCCAAAACGAGCTAACTGATTGAACTTGTTCACATATTCTTTGACAGACATATCTCCCTGTTTCAAAGTTATGAACCTCTCCATTTGCAGATTCTCCTCAGCAGAAGATAGAAACTTAAGCATGAACCTTGCCCTGAAATCGGCCCAAGTCTCAACAGGCCTAGTACCATTGGTGACTTCCCACCAATAAGCGGCTTCATCCTTCATAAGCCAAACCGCCAACAAGATCTTCCTCTGATCGTCTAACCCAAAGATAGCAAATAAATCCTCGGTCTCTTTCAACCAATTTCTGGCCTCTACAAAAGTCTCAGTGCCTTGAAAGTTCTTGCCACCCATTGCTTTGAAATCTTTGCAAGTCTTTGCGAAGTCAGCTTGAGGATGCTGAGGGGGAGGAGGAAGAGGAACCTCAGCGCCAGGAGGAGGAGGAACATTAACTACCGGAGGAGGAGGAACATTAACTACCGGAGGAGGATGAGGAGGAACATCTGCGGGGCCAGCTTCGGTCGCCCTAGCCTCCAAAAGTCTCCTATACCAAACAGGTACGTGTACTCCCTCCGGAATGGCAAAGTTATTGGTCATACTGAAACGAAGAAAAAGATAGATTCAGAATGGAGAAAAAAACGAAGGAATTTTGCTAATGGCTTTTTGGGGAATAACCTTTAAAATAAACTAGACTTTTCTTTGGAAAATACTTTATACTTGGTTTTGAAAATAGTTTTCCAAAAGTTTTAAAAACCTTTTTGCTCCTTCTCGTAAACCATATGCTCTGATACCAAATGTAACACCCCACCTCCGCCAGGGTGGCTCTTGCAAGCACTCTGACTTTGGAGGAGCGTTTGAATCAGGTAAACATGCATAATGATATATCAAGGCAGAACAAGAACATATGTATATATGTAAACAGAGTAAATAAGATAAGTAAAACAGCGGAAGGTTTCAAACTATTTCAAAACAAGTCTGGTACAACATAATGTCAACTTTCCAAATACACAAGTCTAGATAAAAACAACATCACTAGAAAAACTGAAATACATAAGTACTATCCCCAAAATAAGTGATACCATAGCTAGCTTCATGTCAAGACCGTACATGAGCTAAAATCCCACAAGCAAGCGATCAGAAATCCAAGCTAAGCTCCAATATTCCCACCCTGAGAACCTGGGGGGGGGGGGGGAACGGAAGAAAAGAGGCGAAAGAAAAACAGGTCAGTCAAAAAGACTGAGTAAGCCCTACTATAATCAATGTAAACTGATAAAGTTAACTGGCATGAGAAGCAGGGATGAACATAAGGATAACTACATACTGGCATGATGATTAACTAACAAGGTAGATAAAGGTGTCATCGCATAATCAGGTTTAAGGTTTTTGCACCACAGGTGTACTAGCAAGCTAACATGATTTGAATAAACAAGTATTGATCCCTTGGCCCAAGCTTTGGTCCAATAACATGAAATGACCCTAATACGAGGTCCAATAATATGAAGTGACCCTAATACGAGGTCCAATAACATGAAGTGACCCTAATACGAGGTCCAATAATATGAAGTGACCCTAATACGAGGTCCAATAATATGAAGTGACCCTAATACGAGGTCCGACCAAATGGTCTAATCGATCGGCTCCCTATAAGCCTAACTCGTCACGTGTTGGTGTCAATACGGCCCAAACATAATTGTAGTCAGACTGTGCAGGATCTCCCGTCGGGTGTATCAAGCCCTAGGGTGTCAACCCCTGGACACCATAAACATAAGTGCACAGTCTCGATCTACTGGTACCCGTGCATGTTTTCCCCGGCTTCGGACTATGTGCACGACCATAGTCCGCCCGGAACTACACCGGCGTACCATTCTGCTGTCGTTTTTGGTCACTTACCTCAAGTCCAGTAATCGTGCTCCCTCCCTAGCCTAGTCCCTAGGGTCTTAATGATACGAACTTGGGATTACTGCTGGAGTGGACCCCCATTGCTAGGATTTTCTAGTGGGTTAAGTACGGTTTAACCCTCTTGCTAATCATGGATTAACTTGGTTAAGTGTAACGATGAGTTCACGACTTAACCCTGATTAATCTACCAAGCCCGCATTGATTAAGTATTAAGTGGACCATGACTTAAACCCTAATCATGAGGCATTAATTAATTAATGTGCCTTAACCTCTCACATTAGACTTCGTTGCGGTTACTAGTTAAGCCGGTCGGTTCCGGGTAGCTTTACACCACAACTTGGTCTAACCTCGGGTTCAAGGTACAACATGACCAACTTCTCACATTGGGTCCTATTGTTTGTAGCAACTAGTTAAGCCGGTCGGTTCCGGGTAGGATTACGCTACAAACTCAACCCAACCTCGAGTTGGTCACACTTATATTTTCTCAGTGTCATGTCCATCATGTTTCCAAAACATGTTACAAGTTTTCAAGAATTTGGGTAGACCTAACTTAATAGGTAAATTCCCAATGGGTAGACCTAACTTAATAGGTAAATTCCCAATCTTATGTTTTTATGTCTTTTAAGTTTACCCAACCCCAAACGCAATCCCATTGCTTACATATCGCAATAGCGCATAAAGGATAGAAAGAGGGAACTTGGCATAATCATGACAAAAAGGTGTTGAAGCCACAAGTTTAACATGGTGGCATATGAAATGTACATATGTTCATATACTTGCATATTACATTTTTAGGCCTCAAAAGCGTGCATAAAACCAAACTTAGCATATTGGTGATACATGGTGATAAATGACATGTAGAAGTTGCCATAAGTTCGCATTTAGCCTCACATGCAAGTTATCATAAGGGATATGATAACTTACATGTTGCCAAAATGCAACCTTTAGCATAAAGCTTGAAGCTTTAAGCTCATAAGCCCAAGATAAGCTTGCATAACATGGTAACATGAACAAAATGATCAACCCAAACTTGCATAACATAACTTGCATATCATATGACAAACTTGCATATCAAACTTGCATAACATAACATGATAAACTTGCATATCACAACATGGCAAACTTGCATAGCATAACATGGTAAACTTGCATATCATAACATGGCAATCTTGCATAGCATAACATGGTAAACTTGCATATCATAACATGGCATACTTGCATAACATAACATGATAAACTTGCATATCATAACATGGCATACTTGCATAACATAACATGATAAACTTGCATATCATAACATGGCAAACTTGCATTACATAACATGATAAACTTGCATATAATGGTCAACCAAACTTGCATCATTCATTTATCTTTAGAGTTTAAATATGAAAGTAGAAAAGGGCTTACAATGCTTATGAAGACTCAAATGAGTATAAGCAAATATAAGATTGAGACAAAGCCCTTATGCAATCAAATAAACCCAAAATGCAAGCTCCAAATCAATAAAAACCCTTGCTTTATGATGTAAATATGGAAACTTGACTTGAATGCAAGCTAATGATGCTCATACAAGCTTGAAAACACTTGTATGCATGGAAAATCTCTCATAGAAATAACTTAGAATTTTATGAAGAGAGTGGAGGCCATGAGAGGATTGATTTTGCCATAGTTTAGTTGTATGAATGAATAATGATGATTTAGGGTTAGGTTAGGGGCTTATTTATAGAGATTAGGATTAGTTTTAGCCTTAGGATTAAACCCTAGTTCCAATCTCAGCCCTCAAAATCGAATCTGGCCCCCAAACTCAACACAACTCCAAAATGGTGCACCAGGCAAAACTGCCCGGCTGAACCAAGTCAACAGCCAAGTCGACAGGGCTGTCGACTTGGGTCCAACCAAGTCGACTCCCAAGTCGATAGGGCTGTCGACCTGGGTGCTCTGGCAAGAATTTTCCCGCCTGGCCCAATCTGACCCTAATTTCCAAATTCAAACTTGAATTTGAAATCTGTTTTTTTACTTTGAAATTTTCTGAAAACTTCGTTGGGCCTTAATCGGGTCATACGGACTCCGATTTTCAAAAACTCGGACTCTATTTCGCGTATTTTTCCGAGACGAACGCAATGGCATAGCCAGTTTCCCTTGATTCAGATTTATAAATTAAATTCTGCCTCGATTTATGTTATAACAGGTTATTGAAAATACGGGTTGTTACATTCTCCCCTCCTTAAAGGATTTCGTCCCCGAAATCTTCAAGTTAGGAAGAACGTATCCTACCATCCAACATCCATCTACTCAAAACATCATCCACGAGCAATCATTGTCCTTACAAGATTCTAAATGTTGTATGAACATATGCAAAGGTGTGTGTGTATGTACTTATCTAATGCAAATATCATCAATGCAAATTATGTTAGTGAAATAAATCCATATGTATGCAATTCCTAACATAATGTATAACATCTATATGTGTGCACATAACATACATCCATATGCAACATCCATGTGATAACACAAAAATTTTCATCCATGAATAAGCGTAAACACTCATGCATATGCAATATGAGGAGTGTGTGAGCCGATCTAGTGCCTAACGTGTATAATGCATCCACGAGTAACCACTTGCAAACACTTGCAACCACTTGCAAACATCAAGCATAACATGTTTCAGACACATGTTTCATCCAAAGGGTTTCTACCTAAGGTTCTCACGACAAGATTAACACGATATAGATAGCAAAAGAAAGATATGCTACAAAGAGATCGGGAAGATAAGCAGGATATACTCCTTTCGGATTACAAGAAATCCCTTCCTAACCCAACCCCAATCCTATAAAAGCCCAAAAGGTTTAGTCAACCTAACGGACCCCTTCAAACCTTGACATGTATTACTAACCGATGAGTCATACCCCCTTATGGAGTTTACAACAGAAATGGGATCGAGAATGGGACCGAGAGGATATATCTAAAAGATAACATGTAAGTAAGTTCCACAGGAAAACAAGGATCAAGAATATACTCTTAAAAAGAGATATGATGCGCGTATCTAGCCTTCAGTCTTCTAAGTCACATTTCCTTGAGCTTAACTCCACTGTGCTTTGACCGTCTTTTACCTCATGATTTCTTAGCTTCTTAACTCTTATTTCCAAATATGAGTTGGAACCCATTTCATTGTCGCCTCTCGTCTTCCTCTTTAACTTACTCTTCTATCATTCTTGGCTTAAACATAACTATGACCTCATGGTTTCATGCAAGCTCTCCAAAATTCACTAGTGAATCCTGGATCTCGTTTACTTACTATAAAGTATTCCACGCAGCAGAACTTTTCTTGGAAATACCAATCCACGTTGCCAATTGCTCTTACCAACGTGATTTTCTATAACTCATGCTTGAACGAAATGAACCATCCGCCTGCGAATGATAGGCCGTACTTAGATTCAGTTGCTTGCCCATGACTTCCCGTAGACTATCTCAAAACTGGCTAGTGAAGATTGAGTCATGGTTACTAACTATCCTTTTAGGGGACCCCGTGCAACCGCTTTATTTCTTGAAAGTAAACTGTCGCTAGTTATGATGCAGTCCTTTCGCTCTTTACCGGAGTGAAATGAGCACTCTTCGTGAGTCTACCTACTATGACCCACATGCTCTTATTCCCTTTCTTGATCTAGGCAGTCCATCCACGAAATCCTTCGTGACGCTTTTCCCTCTTCCATTGCGGGGACCTCCAATGGATATAATAGCCCACCGGGCTTCTATGACTCGGCCTTTAACCTGTTGGCACAACATGCACCTTGGGACAAACTCGGCCACCTCCTCGGGTGAGGTGCATCTTCAAGAACCTTCTTTCTCTCATCGCGTCTTAGCCATCCCTTGTCATCTATAGCGAGGTGACTTACCATCTTGCCTCGAATCAACTTGTCCATGATCTCGACTAACTGCGGGTCTTCTTTCTGTGAAGTCCCTACTTGATCCAGAAGGGTAGGTCTAAGCTCAAGGGACGCTAACTAACTAATTAAACTGAGAGAACTTCTTACTTCAATTGTCCTCGTCGGAGCTTTTCGGTTTTGAACCGCGACCACTTTAGCAGGATCCACCACTAAGCCTTGCTTAGAAACTATGTGCCCAAGAAATCTAACTTCCCTTCTCCAAAAGTGACACTTGGAGAACTTGGCCTTCAACTGATGCGCTCTAAGCGTATCCATCACCTCCACGCGATGCCTTGCATGCTCTTCCTCATCCTTAGAGAAGATCAGAATATCATCTACGAAGACCACGACAAACTTGTTCAAGAACTCCCTGAACACCCTACTCATCAAGTCCACGAAGTAGGCGGGTGCATTAGTCAAACCGAATGGCATGACAAGCCATTCTAAGAATCCATCTGGAGTTCTGAACGCAGTCTTGTCTATACTATCTTCAGCTACCCTGAGCTGATGGAATCCAGTAGCAAGATCAAGCTGAGAGAAAACAAAAGCACCGATAAGCTGGTCAAAGAGATCATCAATCCTCGGTAACGGGTGTCTGTTCTTCTTAGTCAGCTTATTCAACTCTCGATAGTCAACACAAAGTCGGAGAGAACCATCTGCCTTGGTAGCAAATACCACAGGCGCTCCCCATTTAGATATACTTCGTCTAGTGAAGTTCTTCTCAAGCAACTCCTTCACTTGCTTACTTAGCTCCCGCCTTTCACGCGGAGCCATGTGCCGAACGAGCAAAGAAACCGGCTTTGCATTATCCACCAGATAAATGCGGAAATCAATTTCTCGCTTAGGGGGCAACCCCCTAACTTCATCGAAAACATCCGGATACTCTCGAACCACTCTCACAGACTGAAGAGTTTCCATTGACGAGTCGAGTGATTCAAGATAGCACAACATGACGGGACCTCTCGGATTACAAGAAATTTCTAGGGTGTTTCCGAGGCGAGTTACGAGCCTCACAACCCTATGCTCACAATCAAGGATGGCTCCATATCTGGACAACCAATCCATGCCCAATATCAATCCGTATCCCCTAAAACCAAGAACATAAGCACTACACAAGAACTCTACACTCAGTATAGAGATCCTCAAATCCCCACATATCATAGACAGATGGGCGGAACCCCCAATAGGATTTGAGACACAGACGGGATCATCTACCAAGCTAGTACTAAGGTGCAAACTATCAACAAGATCAGATGAGATAAAGCTATGCGATGCACCAGAATCAAACAAGGTACGAACTGGAAAATCAGAAATATATACAAGGCTCTCAACAGAAATACTACCTCGATCGGGAACTGGAGCGGTATTGAGAGCATGAACTTGCCCTCCTGAAGGTCCAGCACACTGAGTCTGACCCTGGCCTTTCCCTTGCTTCTTCGGGCAATCCTTACTGAAGTGTCCAGTTTCACCGCAGAAAAAGCATTCACCATTCTTCCTTTTCCTCTTCTTACAATCCTTAATAAGATGCCCAACTGAACCGCAATAATGGCACTTCCCCTTGTTGTTCTTGCCCTTGTTGTTGTTCCCCTTGTTGCCTTGACTCTTGTTCTTGTTCTTGTTCTGATTGCCTTGACTGCTCTGACCACTTGGATTACCCTGATTTCCTTTCCACTGGGAATCAGTCTTCTTGGCTTGAGTATCATTCATCTTGATCTCTTTCTTGACATCTCCCTGAAGTAATGCCATATCAACCAAGCTCTCAAACGTGGCCCCATGGGGAATATGTGACATAGCCAATCCCTGCAACGGCTCATTCAATCCTCTAGCAAAACGAAGAGCCTTCTTCTGAGGAGTATTTACCATATCCAAGCCAAAACGAGCTAACTGATTGAACTTGTTCACATATTCTTTGACAGACATATCTCCCTGTTTCAAAGTTATGAACCTCTCCATTTGCAGATTCTCCTCAGCAGAAGATAGAAACTTAAGCATGAACCTTGCCCTGAAATCGGCCCAAGTCTCAACAGGCCTAGTACCATTGGTGACTTCCCACCAATAAGCGGCTTCATCCTTCATAAGCCAAACCGCCAACAAGATCTTCCTCTGATCGTCTAACCCAAAGATAGCAAATAAATCCTCGGTCTCTTTCAACCAATTTCTGGCCTCTACAAAAGTCTCAGTGCCTTGAAAGTTCTTGCCACCCATTGCTTTGAAATCTTTGCAAGTCTTTGCGAAGTCAGCTTGAGGATGCTGAGGGGGAGGAGGAAGAGGAACCTCAGCGCCAGGAGGAGGAGGAACATTAACTACCGGAGGAGGAGGAACATTAACTACCGGAGGAGGATGAGGAGGAACATCTGCGGGGCCAGCTTCGGTCGCCCTAGCCTCCAAAAGTCTCCTATACCAAACAGGTACGTGTACTCCCTCCGGAATGGCAAAGTTATTGGTCATACTGAAACGAAGAAAAAGATAGATTCAGAATGGAGAAAAAAACGAAGGAATTTTGCTAATGGCTTTTTGGGGAATAGCCTTTAAAATAAACTAGACTTTTCTTTGGAAAATACTTTATACTTGGTTTTGAAAATAGTTTTCCAAAAGTTTTAAAAACCTTTTTGCTCCTTCTCGTAAACCATATGCCCTGATACCAAATGTAACACCCCACCTCCGCCAGGGTGGCTCTTGCAAGCACTCTGACTTTGGAGGAGCGTTTGAATCAGGTAAACATGCATAATGATATATCAAGGCAGAACAAGAACATATGTATATATGTAAACAGAGTAAATAAGATAAGTAAAACAGCGGAAGGTTTCAAACTATTTCAAAACAAGTCTGGTACAACATAATGTCAACTTTCCAAATACACAAGTCTAGATAAAAACAACATCACTGGAAAAACTGAAATACATAAGTACTATCCCCAAAATAAGTGATACCATAGCTAGCTTCATGTCAAGACCGTACATGAGCTAAAATCCCACAAGCAAGCGATCAGAAATCCAAGCTAAGCTCCAATATTCCCACCCTGAGAACCTGGGGGGGGGGAACGGAAGAAAAGAGGCGAAAGAAAAACAGGTCAGTCAAAAAGACTGAGTAAGCCCTACTATAATCAATGTAAACTGATAAAGTTAACTGGCATGAGAAGCAGGGATGAACATAAGGATAACTACATACTGGCATGATGATTAACTAACAAGGTAGATAAAGGTGTCATCGCATAATCAGGTTTAAGGTTTTTGCACCACAGGTGTACTAGCAAGCTAACATGATTTGAATAAACAAGTATTGATCCCTTGGCCCAAGCTTTGGTCCAATAACATGAAATGACCCTAATACGAGGTCCAATAATATGAAGTGACCCTAATACGAGGTCCAATAACATGAAGTGACCCTAATACGAGGTCCAATAATATGAAGTGACCGTAATACGAGGTCCAATAATATGAAGTGACCCTAATACGAGGTCCGACCAAACGGTCTAATCGATCGGCTCCCTATAAGCCTAACTCGTCACGTGTTGGTGTCAATACGGCCCAAACATAATTGTAGTCAGACTGTGCAGGATCTCCCGTCGGGTGTATCAAGCCCTAGGGTGTCAACCCCTGGACACCATAAACATAAGTGCACAGTCTCGATCTACTGGTACCCGTGCATGTTTTCCCCGGCTTCGGACTATGTGCACGACCATAGTCCGCCCGGAACTACACCGGCGTACCATTCTGCCGTCGTTTTTGGTCACTTACCTCAAGTCCAGTAATCGTGCTCCCTCCCTAGCCTAGTCCCTAGGGTCTTAATGATACGAACTTGGGATTACTGCTGGAGTGGACCCCCATTGCTAGGATTTTCTAGTGGGTTAAGTACGGTTTAACCCTCTTGCTAATCATGGATTAACTTGGTTAAGTGTAACGATGAGTTCACGACTTAACCCTGATTAATCTACCAAGCCCGCATTGATTAAGTATTAAGTGGACCATGACTTAAACCCTAATCATGAGGCATTAATTAATTAATGTGCCTTAACCTCTCACATTAGACTTCGTTGCGGTTACTAGTTAAGCCGGTCGGTTCCGGGTAGCTTTACACCACAACTTGGTCTAACCTCGGGTTCAAGGTACAACATGACCAACTTTTCACATTGGGTCCTATTGTTTGTAGCAACTAGTTAAGCCGGTCGGTTCCGGGTAGGTTTACGCTACAAACTCAACCCAACCTCGAGTTGGTCACACTTATATTTTCTAAGTGTCATGTCCATCATGTTTCCAAAACATGTTACAAGTTTTCAAGAATTTGGGTAGACCTAACTTAATAGGTAAATTCCCAATGGGTAGGCTAACTTAATAGGTAAATTCCCAATCTTATGTTTTTATGTCTTTTAAGTTTACCCAACCCCAAACGCAATCCCATCGCTTACATATCGCAATAGCGCATAAAGGATAGAAAGAGGGAACTTGGCATAATCATGACATAAAGGTGTTGAAGCCACAAGTTTAACATGGTGGCATATGAAATGTACATATGTTCATATACTTGCATATTACATTTTTAGGCCTCAAAAGCGTGCATAAAACCAAACTTAGCATATTGGTGATACATGGTGATAAATGACATGTAGAAGTTGCCATAAGTTCGCATTTAGCCTCACATGCAAGTTATCATAAGGGATATGATAACTTACATGTTGCCAAAATGCAACCTTTAGCATAAAGCTTGAAGCTTTAAGCTCATAAGCCCAAGATAAGCTTGCATAACATGGTAACATGAACAAAATGATCAACCCAAACTTGCATAACATAACTTGCATATCATATGACAAACTTGCATATCAAACTTGCATAACATAACATGATAAACTTGCATATCACAACATGGCAAACTTGCATAGCATAACATGGTAAACATGCATATCATAACATGGCAAACTTGCATAGCATAACATGGTAAACTTGCATATCATAACATGGCATACTTGCATAACATAACATGATAAACTTGCATATCATAACATGGCAAACTTGCATAACATAACATGATAAACTTGCATATAATGGTCAACCAAACTTGCATCATTCATTTAACTTTAGAGTTTAAATATGAAAGTAGAAAAGGGCTTACAATGCTTATGAAGACTCAAATGAGTATAAGCAAATATAAGATTGAGACAAAGCCCTTATGCAATCAAATAAACCCAAAATGCAAGCTCCAAATCAATAAAAATCCTTGCTTTATGATGTAAATATGGAAACTTGACTCGAATGCAAGCTAATGATGCTCATACAAGCTTGAAAACACTTGTATGCATGGAAAATCTCTCATAGAAATAACTTAGAATTTTATGAAGAGAGTGGAGGCCATGAGAGGAATGATTTTGCCATAGTTTAGTTGTATAAATGAATAATGATGATTTAGGGTTAGGTTAGGGGCTTATTTATAGAGATTAGGATTAGTTTTAGCCTTAGGATTAAACCCTAGTTCCAATCTCAGCCCTCAAAATCGAATCTGGCCCCCAAACTCAACATAACTCCAAAATGGTGCACCAGGCAAAACTGCCCGGCTGAACCAAGTCGACAGCCAAGTCGACAGGGCTGTCGACTTGGGTCCAACCAAGTCGACTCCCAAGTCGACAGGGCTGTCGACTTGGGTGCTCTGGCGGGAATTTTCCCGCCTGGCCCAATCTGACCCTAATTTCCAAATTCAAACTTGAATTTGAAATCTGTTTTTTTACTTTGAAATTTTCTGAAAACTTCGTTGGGCCTTAATCGGGTCATACGGACTCCGATTTTTGAAAACTCGAACTCTATTTCGCGTATTTTTCCGAGATGAACGCAATGGCATAGCCCGTTTCCCTTGATTCAGATTTATAAATTAAATTCTGCCTCGATTTATGTTATAACAGGTTACTGAAAATACGGGTTGTTACATTATATAGGAAAGGAGGAGTAAGGAGGTAAAGACACATAAGGGGGTAAGTGGAAGGCATGCAAAAATACAAGTGTCCTTACACTTGTCTTATGGAGAGAAGGTGAACTTTTGGTAGCATTTTCCCTTAAGTGCTATGAAAACTAAGGGCAACACTTAATTCTAATGCTACTAATTCATGTTATGGTTTGACAAATCAGATCGAACGACAAGCAGTGTCCATAAATCCAAAATCATTAATAGTCATTCTCATTTATAATTCAAGTAAAATCTATCATATAACTTATCAAAATTATTACATATTCTTAACCATATATATTTATGTCAAATTCAAATTTAAATTCAAATTAAGTAATAAAAATTCCAAATTTAAATTGGTTAAAAATTCTGGATCGTTACATTCATCCTCCTTAAAACTTTTCGTCCTCGAAAAGGAAAGGGAATCATAACTAATCATTTGACATCTTGTAGATATACAAAATCAAGATTAAAATTCTTTATACCAAACCTCCCTGTTCTCATAATGGATATACCGGGTAGAATATTATAACACACATATTTACGGACAATCATATTTACATATCCTCCAACGATAACCTATAGTTACACATTATATTCGATTCATCGTTTATTGGGCTAATTACTTAAACTCAACCATTTACTTCTTTCGAAAAAAATCTAGAGTTATAAATTTATTCTCTTAGATCTTGTCTTCCAAATTCAATGGTTATGAAACTTACTCCCTTTCGGTTCCCCGAATTACTATTATTCTTTACACGAAAAACTTGATCATCTCTGAACTCAGTTTGTCTAAATGTTTCAGCGTAGGTAAGTTCTTTATTCCTGCTTGCCAAAAAATTTGAAACTTAATTCACAAGGTATCCATTCTTACTTAAATAGTTCCTTTTATGACCGCAATATACTTTAGAACTTATCGACTGTACAAAATCGCCGATAATTCCAGATTTTAGTTCCTTATGTTGTTTAATTTTGGCTATCCTCATTAATTATTCCAAATTCAAGGTTACAAAACATATTTCCTTCAAACTTTAGAGAAACCATTTAGATATATTTTTATTAACATCTTTAACCAATGTAGTCCTTAACCCAAATATCGTCAAATATCTTATAGTCATATTGTGAAACTGAATTCTCAAGATATTTGCATTTTAAATTTAATCAGTTGGGGAGGACTAATTATCAAATATCTTGATTGATTAATTCCAACTTAGCCTTTAAATCATGCCTGAATACCTTTTATATTTGGATTGCTTAAGTAAATTACAACTTTACATATATGTCTTCTAATCAACTAAGAAATTCCTATCACAAGATGTCCGTGCTCAAGTTTAAATTCCCAAATATTTTCAAAGACCCTTTTTCCTTTGAAAATATATTCTTTCAAAATCAATTCCAAAAATTAATTTCAAAGTAATTGCCAATTCTTACTCAAAATTTTGATTTGAGTTTTCAAACTATATATCTTTTCAAAACCTTTTTTTGTATCACAAATACACTTTCTCATATACACTCTGTTTAATTTACTGGATTATCCTTATTATAGGTTTACATAGTATAATTATTACAACTCTATCAAATTTTCAAGATCTCGCTTACTTATTCAAATTCACATCAATTTACCCAACATTTTCAAACACTTATCTCAATGGGTTTGACTATATATTGATGTTTTAATCAGAATCATATAGTCATCCCACTTCCAAAACTCGAAAATACATACCGATGATGCTGTAGTCATCAATAGAACCATCTTCAAGAGACTAGAGTGTGATTCTGTATCTATCTAGTATACTTAAGATTTTGTACATACGTTAGCTAGGCGTATATTCAAAATCTTTCTTATATTCGATAGTCCAAACTCAACATCGAATATAATACTCAAATTCTAATTTTTAAAAACCATATTTATTAGTTACCTTAACAAATTTGAGTCAAGTTTATCGATATTTCAAAATGTTACCTAATAGTGAAATTAAATCCTAAAGGCATTTGTACTCGGATCATTTTCCTGATCAGTGGAAGGGGCATAATTACCATGCCATAAGAAATATTTTATGTGTAATTATAATCACAAGATGTAAACTTAACCTTAATCGTTTGATTACGTATCCAGGTTATAATTAACCATAAATTTCTAAAATATGTTTATTTCTTAAAATATAACTTTTCAAAAGTCATTTCATATTTTCAAATACGCTCTCTCAAACATAATACTCCAAAAGCTCATTCTAGGGCATTACTTACCCTATCTCTAATGAGATATATAACTCTGGTGATTCTTTCCTTTTGTTCAAATGTGTCGTACCCCATTGCTTTATACAAACCAAAGTTCTGATACCAAATGTAACGACCTAACTTTTTGCTCGGTTTTCGCCGGTAATCAAACCAACTTAAACCATTCATAAAGGCGGACTGTTAGGGGCACTTACACATTTGCACAAAATAAAAAGAAATTTTCCATTATCATTAAAATAATATTACATCAGAGTTACAAGAGGTACATTAGAGTACATCAAATACACAGTGGATATGATACTAAACTCAGCGGAAGAATGCGAATGCGCCAAGACATAATAGCTCCAGCTAAAAGCAGAATCATACTCCAACCAACTCCCAGACTAAATCTGCCAACCAAACTACAAGGGTGCCCTTGTAAAATTTTATGGGCACACAGAGTTGTGGGAACAATAAACTCCTGATCAATCATGGGGCCGGTGTGAGAACACAAAATAGTTGTTGTTAGGGTTTATTTTAAACTTAGGTAATTCACCGGCCCACGCCGCTAATGAGGAACAAGTTTAATCCCTACTGATGCATAGAAATCCGCAATGACTTTTTAAAAAATGAAGCTATCATGAGTTCTTCCCACATCACACAATGCAAGCGCACACCAGACGGGCGAGTTTTGCTTTATGATAACCAAAAATGCCTTCATACGTGAAAATATTCTTTTACTAATATATAGTGTTAAAAACCTTTTCGCAAATAAATGTATTAATCCTAGCCAGCATAATGCCCCATCCCATTATACTGACGTAATCTTGCCGGTAACCAGTAGGTTATACAATCAACATCGTATGGGCTTGTAGCGGAGAATGGGTTTCCAACATGACGGTTCCTGGTACGAAAGACCATTTATGGGCTCACAAACTTTCTTGCGCGCATCATCCTAGTACTCTCGGATAACGTCCAGACTCGGACTCCGTTATACTAACCCACCATACATGAGTTAGAGTACCCAACAAAAAGCATCCCGACTGGGGACTTCGTAGTACCCTTTCATCATCACATCCCGGTGCACCGAACATATGAAATGAGCATAAAAATCTAACCACCAGTTTACCATCAATCCGGGGTGTTAGGTTCGTCGTGGTCACGATATACACAAAGCTACGCTTAAATAAGCCATGCTTTGATCATCCATTATCACATAACTTAAGTATGCCACATTGTCCATTCAGTACGCATCACTGATTTTCATCAATATATAATCTCTAAGCTCATACGTCTTAGAGAAGGGTGTTAAGCCAGAGAATAAATTCTCTTCCACTAAGCAGATATATATTAATAAAGATCAGTGCTACGCAGTTAGTTACAATGTCAGACACACAATCCATACATGTCCATTTTAGGTCTGAACAAAACAATAATCTGGAATTCCTTCACATACGTTCGAGCTTCTTTCCACTTAACTGATATATAAAATTCATCTGCGAATGGGAGCCAGCCATTCGAGACATTCAGCAAGTCACCCTTACGACATGAAGGGTCCCGTCTTCAATGTTGTCTCCAATGTCTTCAATTGCTCCACAACGTCGTATTATTACTTGGAATGGTTTTCAGACATAATTTCGATCTCGTTCTTTCCAAATAATAACCACAATAAAAAATACAATTACGGAACACACAGTCTTTCAACCAAATCTCTTCCATATAAAATTTGTTAAACTAAACTTCTTTAAATCCATTATCAAATTATAACAAAATCCATATTTAACCTTTCTCTTTTAAAACACATCCCTTAAATCAAAGAAAAGTTAGCCTCAAATCCTTAATTAATTTTCCATTTTATATATCGTTATCAAAAGCACAGTTTCCTTTGAAAACCCTTACCCCACATTTCAAACCTAGTTTCCAATTAAATTGGTTTTCGAACATTTAATTTTGTAATCTTAACTAAAAGATTATTCTTCATTCCCAATTCCTTATTTTTAATTTTCTTAAATCAAAGATTTGGTTAAATCCACAAATTACGATATGAATTTCCGTAACTCAATCACATTGGGTTTCAAGAATGATATTATTGAACATATGATTCACGACAAAACCCAAATTACTTGATATTGAACATAAGTTACACAAAAATTGTATCTACTTATATTCGATATCAATTCCCATAATCAATAAATACTATAAGTGGAATAACGATATAATAATAAGATCTTCCAAATTCCTCAAATGGTATACGTTTACAACACAGAATTTTCATATCAAATACCTGAAGATTATTTCTATCCAACTATCCCAGTCAAATTAGGAAATCCATATCTTAATTAAAAGATTTATCCAACACTTTGACATTAGATCTAGATAGAAATATCATTAACTTATAATTAGTATTAATCTCTGTATCCAACTCACACTATAAGCGAAATAACGGTGAACCATCTTTTGGATTCCTCAAATAGTAAGAATCATCATCTGACAGATTAACGTCAAACATCCGAAGATTTATTTCCAACCATATCCAATTATTTAAAATTAAAAACCCCATTTTAGTTTCAAATAAATCAATTTAATTTCCATATAAAACATTTTCAATACTTTTAAACCTTTGAAAACATCCCACCAATTACTTACAAATGATTATTTTTAGTTTGGGAAATAGCTCATGGTTTACAACTTCATAATAGATTGTTTTCAAAGAAAGAGTTACCATAGTGTTACAAAAGCATTACAAAACAGTTATCTTAACTACTTTGATCAAAATATCATTTATCTTAGCCAAAATTTAAACTTTATGATTCAAAAAACTTTTACATAATTTATAATGATTTTACAAAAAAAATTCCAAATTTTTAGAAACATTAAAAATGGTTGTTTATGGTTATGGTCGATAACCTCTCTTATAGTTACCTTTTCCAAAACGGTTTTAAAAGTAACTAGAAAATTATAACCCTAAATTAAAATTCGCTTTCTCTCATCAGAAAGCTCTTTTTAATATAAATCAAATGTTTTTTGTTTCTTAGAAATCCGATTTAGATTTCAAAAGTTATATGCATTTATAGTTTGTAACTAAAGTACGCAAATTGTCATTGTGCGACAAGCTCTATTTTGGCCGCAACAAAAATTATTCTTCAATATTTCAAAATACCTTAGAAAACCATTATATACCATTTAAAATCATTTAAGGTAGTTTACATTAACTTTCCAAATTATCTCGGGTTCAAAATTCAGCTTTTATTTTTTTTCTTAATAAATCAAATTCCAATTCATTTCAAATTCAAATTAACCATCATATTCATCGGATCATTTGGGGATAGCTAGGGAGAGCAGAAAACTTTATTTCCAAACCCAAGCCTAGACGCTATCCTCTCCGTCATCCTACAATGTTCTGATATTTATTTATTCATTTAAAGAAACTTTATCAATATATACGAATTCATACCTATGTGTCATTTCCAACCATTAACCTTCAATTTCAATAATAATATTGCTTCTAATTACGAAGGAGATTTGCTGATCACCCATGTGATACCTAATTGTTGTGTTATAATGTGTGCGGAAAAACATCAACAACCATTATAAACATCCATAGCAACCTTCATTAACATGATTAAATAAACCATAATTGTGCATAAGCGTTATAACACTAACGCTTAATAATGTGTGTTATAAATTACGCATCCATCATCCGTCATAACAAACATCAACCATCATTAACCACTAATAATTCATCACTATATTTAAATTAGTCTAACTACTGTATAAATTGTGGTTAAAGAGTTCTCACCTAATAGCTTTCCAAATCTTCACGGTATGCGAGCCTAGCTGAGCGAACCGTCGGACAGTATTCCAGCGCACCGTCTTCTGCACCAATATATATAATATATATACTATAAATTAATCTCTCTCTTTATGAGGGAAGGAGGAGGAGGATGACAACGAACTTTAGCAAGGTGGTGGTGGAAAAGAGGAAGACTTATGCCACGGAAACCACGGCCATGAGCTTAAGAAGAAGAAGGAAGGTAGGAAAAATGAAAATGGATGATAAAAAATGAAGTAAAGAGCTCCTTATATAGGAAAGGAGGAGTAAGGAGGTAAAGACACATAAGGGGGCAAGTGGAAGGCATGCATGGAAGGAGGCATGCAAAAATACAAGTGTCCTTACACTTGCCTTAAGGAGAGAAGGTGAACTTTTGGTAGCATTTCCCCTTAAATGCTACAAAAACTAAGTGCAACACTTAATTCTAACTCTACTAATTCATGTTATGGTTTGACAAATCCGATCGAATGACAAATAGTATCCATAAATCCAAACTCATTAATAATCATTCTTATTTATATTTCAAGTAAAATCTATCATATAACTTATCAAAATTATTAAATATTCTTAACCATATATATTTATGTTAAATTCAAATTTAAATTCAAATCAAGTAATAACAATTCTAATTTTAAATTGGTTAAAAATTCTGGATCGTTACATCGGCTCTCTAGGCCCCTTCCATTCAAAAAGAAAATCAAAAGCTAAGTGTATTGCCGATTTGGCGCATAAAATCCCATACGGAATTTAAATGTGTGCCTTTTTGTTCAGCACTTAAATTAAAATCTCCATATACTTCATTACAATCCTGCTTAACATATATCTGACCATTTTTAATTTAATCCAGCTCTATCCAATCATTTTTAAATCAGTTCTCTAATTTATTCGGTAAGTAGCTCTTTTGCCAATTCCACTTTTTATTTAAACATACCAGGTTCAAATATATTTTAATGTACTTATTAACCAATCTAATTCCATTTACAACTCAAGTTTCATATTCGATTTCGAATATAAATTCTCAAATCTCATTCACTTATTCAAAGCCAAATTTCGTATCAAAACTCTATTAACTAATTATTCTTCAAATTAGTTAATCCTATTAAATAATTAAAAATCTGACTTTTGTTTAAAAAATCGATCCATTTACTCCACTTGAATTCATATTTATTTTATATCTCAAGTCTAGATTTTTCTAATGGAAATATGGATTTTTATTTACTTAAAATCCTTTTATTTATTTAAATAAACTGTTATGGTTTTCTAATGGAAATATTGATATACACGTAAATGTTTGTATTTTACGCGCTTATTTATCTTGTTTTATCTTTAAAATAATTGATACTGTATATTTATAGTTGTGTTTCCAGATTATTTATGATGAATGGATTGATGCACTTAATTGTTGAAAAGCTTGAAGAATTTATGCAAGAAGAGTGTTAAATTTTAGAGCTGGAATGAAGCTTGAAGACCTAAAGAAATGTGATGTTCAACCACCTGCTGCTGCATATTTTAAAGTCAAGAATCAATGCTTTTCATAAAGATCACTTGTCTCGAATGATATGGAGATATCATTCATGCTCAAAATAATTGAAATTGATTCCATTTGATGCCCGCAAGCTATGATAATTGCAAATCCATTCACACGCATTCACATTTAGCTAATTGGTTTATTTTTTATTTTGGAAAAGGGCTTTTGTCCCACATTATGTAATTGGCCACTTAGTCTTGGCTATGGCAACTATAAATACACTGTATCTCCTTCATTTGTAGTTACATTGGGTTTTATTCTGTAACTCTTCTTTTAGAATAAAATTCTTCTCCTTCTCTTCTTAGCTGTTATTTTATTTTATTTTAGTTTATGTTGTTTATTTTCTTTTTCCCTATTTCTGGTTAAGCTATGTCTAGCTAATCCCCTTTAATTAGGGGGTGGTGAGGCATAGAATAGATACAACATGAATCACATAGCCAAAAAGGATTAGGACTTTATTTATATAGATCTAGATCTGAATCAAGGGTTATATTTGAACCTTTATACTCTGTGTCGTTTAAGATCTATGCTCCTTCACAGGGTATATTCGAGTTCAATCTAATGCTTATCAGATTTAGATCTAAATTTCAGGGTTTTAGAAATAAAATAGTGATTCTATCCCGATAGCCTATGCTTGTTTAAGAGCTTAGCTCCAGCATAGGCTATACCTGTCGTTATTCACCTATTTATTTCAAGAAACCTAATTATCGTTGATTCATGCTTGTGACAGAAACATGAATTAGATCTGGATTAATCTATTTGGTTATTGATTCATATTAATCTAGTTTATGTCATTGCTCCCTGATTGTTTTAATTTATTATTAAAAACTCTCCTTTATTTATTTTCTGTTATTTTCAAACAATCAATATTTCGGAATAACTTGATTGGATTTTTAGTAAAAATAATTTTTTGTCCCAGAGTTCGACACCCTTTATAACAACCCTTATTGTTTAGGAAAGCCGAACAAATTAAACAATTGGTTACAGTTGTTAATTTGTTCGCAAACAAATTTTGGCGCCGTTGTCGGGGACCAAAATAATTTTTATTAGTAAACCCTTTGGGTTATATCTTTATTTTCTTATTTTTCATAAAAAAATGCACACATTTTTTTTATACCTTTTGTTTTCTTTATATATATATATATATATATATATATATATATATATATATACACACACGCACAAACACACATCTCTTGATTAGTTTTGATTTTGTATTGCTAATTGATATTATGATCTTCTAATTAAGAGAGGAAAAAAATTGCAATTTTTGTTCGATTTCTTTCCCCTTTCATTGCCTTTCATTTTTCTTTCCCATTACATTGCCTTCAATTTTTCAACAATTCTAAAAAAACATTTGCCTTTTATTTTCAATATCTTAACTGTTTTCAGTACAATTTCTTCCATTTTCTTTCATTTATTTCTTTCCAATCTTCTACAAATTTCTTTCCTTTTCACTATTATTACAAATAGATAAAAAATTTCTTTCCAGTTTTTTTCCTTGTTATATAATTCTTCTGCCACCATTCACATAACAAGAACCACAAGCCCACTTCGTCATCACAATCACAAACCACTACATCAGCCTCGTCACAAACCCTTTTGCCAATCGCACAACCCACGGATATCCATTCTGCCCACCACTACCAAAACCATACAACACCATACTCCATCACTTCTCTGACATAACACAATTTGATCAACTTCTCTGAACTTCCTAAACAACAATCACCACATGACCAGCCAAAAATTCCACTCCATCCAAATCTGCACTTCCCTCCAAGAAATCACCACAGTCCCATAACAATCAACCCTCATCGTCTACAACCTCAAGATCGTAACAGTGAATACCTTGCAGTCCAAAAAACCCCTATTGCACGAACCTGAAAAGCCTCCTGCGCCTACCCCATACAACCGCAACCGAACCCAATCACTATTGTTCCTCCTTGCATCAATTTCTCAACTCACTTCTACAAATATTCTGACCCTCCTACCTCCACTGCGCATCCCCACAAGAACCCCCACTACTGTCAACCTACCACCATATTCCTCAATCCATCCATACACGCAGCACACTTTCACCGGGCTTCTAACCCTCTGACCACCAATCCAGTTTTGATCATCTCCCCTAACCCGCAATGTTTCCAAACCAAGCAGGCCCGCAATCATCATCGAACCGTTTAGCAAGCTCACGCAAATATAGCATCCGAACCTCAAATTGGAACAACCCAGAACCACTTCGATCACAATCCATATTCGAACCCCAGTTCGATTTTGAAACCCGCTCCTCCTAACGGCGAACCAAACCATCCCTTCATCTTAGTCTTCAAACGGCGGTCAACTCAAAGATCCGAAACCAGAAGCTCAGCAACTTTCACAAGCTTAAAAAACCAAAATCGAAAACCCTAAGAACTTCCGCTTCGAACACCAGAAATCGAGAGCCACCGGAACAGTTTTTATTAGAGGATCAGTCATATTTATTTTTGTTCGGTGTTGCTGGTGGGATCCGAAATTGTATTTGAAACAGGGTGCGTGATTATTTATTTTTATTTATTTGGTTGATTGTGTGAAGCATTGTGTGAGGCTTTAAAAACAAGGAGGGCGAGATTTATTGCGTGGCTTTGGTTCTGTAGTTTGACTAGGTGAACGTCTGTTGGTTTAAAATTAGTCAGCTCCTTTTGTGCGTGATTTGTTACTCGTTTTATAGGTTTGCTCCTTTTAGCCAAAAGCTTGAGTAAGTTTGAACATTATAAGCGGGATTTGTTTTGTTTCTTTAGGCTTAGTTATTTCTTGTTTTGTTCTTGTTTTTTTAGCTTAGTTTTATTTTTAATTGAGTTTAGCTTTAAATTTTTTTATTTATATAGTTGAGTCGGTTTATGTTTTTTTTTTTTTAAGTTTAAATTTCGAGTTAGTTTATGTTTTTCTTTTCTTTTCGAAAAAATATCAAATATCATAGCGCCAAAGTGAAGGAAATATTCGAGCAAGAATATCAAAGAAATTGAAATCGAGCAAAGAAAACAATTAGCAGAATTTGAATTATTGGAGTGGTTGCACACCAAGTGGGGTGTGAACGCGCTAGCGCTACTCAGTTGGACTGGACGGACTGCCGATTTAGGTGAGAATTTTCTAAACTCTACAGGGTCTGCTGCTAATTTAAAAAAATAGAAATTTCTTGTAAAAATCTTCTATAAGGGCAGCGGCTTGCTTGTAAAATCTTTCAATTTCTATAATTATAATTTCTGCATCTGTATTCATTCTGTTAAAGGCACAACCCAATTCACGTAAGGTGGGGAAGTCATTACCCTTCCTTGGCTCAGAAAATTGCATTCATACTAGGAAAAAGCTGCATTAATAAATAAAAATTGTAGACTCTGGACTTAAGGGCGTCACGAGCTCAATTAGGGTAAAGTTTACTCACTTAATAACTAGGACTATACTAGCTAACTCGCCCAGTGCCTAAGAAAGGGTGGAGTTTCGAACTTAATCAGGTTCTTAAAACTTTAGCTGCATTACTATGGTGATTCGAGGTGCATTGATAAATCATGTCCCGATCTGGCTGAGACTTGTTACTTGTGTAGTTTGAAATTATTCGGTTTATAAATTTTCGGTTAGGAGCTACTAAGGACATAAAATTTTATTTTTTGCGTGTCTGATTGTTTTATGAATTGCAATTAAAAAAATGATTCAAACTCCTCAAAAAACGAAAAAAAATTGAAAAATAAAAACAAATAAACAAAAATCTTTTTTTTACTATTCTTTAGCCCTCGTTAGTTCTATAGGTTGTAATTTTCTAAAAACCCCCATTTTCTAAAACCCTTTTCTCTCTCTTAACTCTTTCCGAACATCTCCATTGTCTAAATTTCTTTGGCAAACTCTTTTCTTCTTCTTTCTGGTGCATGCAAACTTGGACCTGTGACCAAGAATCTCGTCGTTTAGTTCGAATCAGACCACCTTCTCTTTCGCCAAAGCCCGTTTTACTCGAACAACCCTTAGAAATGGGTAACGAACCTGCACCTCATACCCTGATGGACAGAATCCTTCCCGATAGAGTTTTTGTCCCTTCTTGCATTCAGTTAACCAATCTTATGGGTAATCACTTCGACATCTGATTGAGTCAGATAAGTATCCTCCCCAAATTCGGTAATTTTTCTCATGATAAACCATATAGTTTCTTAACGAGATTTGAATACGCTTGTGCAACCTTTAAATTACAACAGTTGTGTAAGGATGGTATTAAACTCCGTTTGATTCCATTTGCACTAACTAACTCCGCAGAAAAATTATTTCTCAGATTACCTCCAAATTCAATTAAAAAGGGGGATGAATTTACAGTGGTTTTCCTTAAAACGTTCTATCCTCCAGAAAAAACAACTATAGTCAGAAACGAAATCACTAATTTCCACCAAAAGGGGGGAATCTTTTTGGAAATATTTCAAAAGATTTAAAGAACTGTTGTCAAGTTGTCCCCATCATGGTTACGAAACATGGTCATTATGTCAAAATGTATACAATGGACTCGATAATAGTTCTAGGCCAATGTTAGAATCAATGTGTCAGGGAAATTTTCTAAAACAGACTGACATAGAAGCTTGGGAATTTCTCGACGAGTAGTAGAAAAATCGAAACAATGGGAATGAATCAATGAAAAATCTCACTATTCGTATTCTAGTAGTAATTCTATCGAATCATCTTCTTCTAATACTCTTGTTTATACCATACTAAATATTGTTAGAACACACACTCAGTCAAATAACGTTTCCCAAGCTATGTGTCACATATGTCTTTACTCCGATCATATGTTGATGACTGTCCCCAGTCCCTTGAGCAAGTGAATGCTTTCAATAGACCCAACAACCACCCAAATCTTTCTTATGGTCCAAAATAACCCCCTGATGAATAAACCCTCGAATCGAGCATTTCCGAATAATGCTTCGGACCCTCAACTTAGGCAAAATCAGTACAATTCGAACCAGGCGCCTTTCCACCAATCTCATCAAACGTTTGCACACCAATATGAAAAACGCTTTTCTACGATTGAGGGGAATTTATCTAAGGTGAGTAACCTATTAGCAAAAATGACTAAGCAAAGTGTTGAAAATCAAAACAAGTTACACAACACGTTACACTCATATATGCAAAACACGAATCAACAAATGGGTGAACTTCAAAAACAAATGTCTCAACTTAACGATAGATTAAGTGAAAGGGAAAAGGTTACGTTTCCAAGTCAACCAATCCAAAACCCTAGAGGACAAAATTCGAACTCCAACCAAATTCACATCATTCAAGATCCAAACATTAGTCACTTGAATGTGGTCGTGACTCTTAGATCCGGTAAAAAGATTGACAACCATGTGGTCAACCCAAATGATTTATCAGACGTTCTTCCAAACCCTACGGAAATTCGACCAACTCAAATCAAAACATTGAGCCAATTTCTAATCAGGACCATCCTCAAACTCAAGTAGCCCAACCTACTGAGTTGTCTGCTCCATTTCTTCATAGACTCTGACCTAGGAAAAAGACGGATCAGCTAGAAAAGATCCTAGAAATATTTAAGCAAGTTAAAGTGAACATTCCTCTTTTAGATATTATACAACAAGTTCCATAGTACGCGAAGTTTCTAAAAGATTTGTGCACTCAAAATCTTCATACACAAGTACCTAAGAAAGTGTTCCTAGTAGCAAATCTAAGCGAAATCTTGTCCCAATCGATGCCAATGAAATACAAAGATCCTGGCTACCCCACGATATCATGTACTATTGGGGACAAGAAAATCGATAGATGTCTGCTAGACTTAGGTGCTAGTGTTAACTTGCTTCCATATTCCATCTACCGCCAATTAGGACTAGGAGAACTGAAACCCACCAAGATTACCCTTTAGCTTGTTGACCGTTCAATTAAGAGACATGTGGGCGAAATCGAGGATGTATTGATAAAAGTTGGTGAATTCATCTTTCCAGTCGACTTCATTGTCCTAGAAACTCAACATGTAAGCAATCCTGCAAACCAGATCCCTTTGATTTTAGGATGACCCTTCTTTGCAACCTCTAATCCGCTTATCAACTATAGAAATGGATCTATGAAATTTTCTTTCGATAACATGACCATTGAACCAAACATCTTTAGAACCGAAAAATCTGCTGCCTCTAATGTGGACTAATTTTCTAAAATCCATGCAGTCGACGACAATGAACCTGAGCGCGACCATCTGAACAACGAAATTGAATCGAATTACGAAATTTTGTTTCAAGATATCCTCAAAAATGTCTCTGAGTCAATTCCTGTCGAACCGCTCACAACCGAGTCTATCCCTCAACCAATTTCTTAGGTTGAGTCATCTCCCAAATCCAAACTCAAAGTTCTTCCTAGTCATCTTAAGTACGCTTACTTAGGAGACAATGAAACTCTTCCCGTCATTATCGCGTCTGACCTTACTCTAGAGCAGGAATAAATGTTCATTCCCATCCTCTAGAAAAATAAGGAAGAAATTGGTTGGTCTATAGCTGATATCAAGGGGATTATTCCTTCGATAGTCCAACATCGATTCCACCTTACAGGTGATGCCAAACCTACTTGTGATCCCCTGCGTCGACTTAACCCCATCATGAAAGAAGCAGTTTGTAACAACCCGGAAATTTTGAGCCAATTTAAAAATTTTATTTTGGCAATTTTAATGAATTCTGAATATTTAAAATGAATTATTTTAAATAATAACAACGAAAAATTTATTTTGAATAGAATTCGAACGTATATATTTATATAGAACATTGTTAGAATATAAATATTTATTTTTAATTATAAAAGGAATTGAAAATGGCGCGGTAGTTCGAAAATTCGATTTCAAAGTTCAAATGGATGCAAGGATTCAAAATAAACCGGATTTTAGCGAAATCAAAAATATTAGAATCTATTTGAGAATATCTTTCCAACGAATCTGAAAAATCAAAATTTAATAGTGGGAATAAAAAGTTACGTCCAATTGAAAATTCAGAATAGTCGTAGTGGAATTCTGGCCCTTAAAAATGGAAATTTTGCAAATGACCTCGGTTTTCGATGAAACCAATTTTGTTGGATCTGTGATGTCAAGTTATTGCTAGTTTTCAAAATTCGTAATTTTTCGAATCAATATGTGAGTGTGGAAAAGGAAACCGCATTTGACCAGTTTTAGTTGATTTTAATCGACTGGAAAATGGCCATTTTTCAAACGGTCTTCGAATTTGACGAAATTAGTTTTCTTAAGACCGTTTCATCAATACAAAGTTAGAAAATATTTTTTGAGAATTTTTAGAGCCCATATGTGGCCCCGGTAAATTGAAATGTGCGTTCAAATTCAATATATAGATTTATATTTTGATTTTGATGAAAACTGATCGAAACGATTGAATCAGCCTACGATACATATCCCATTGTGTTCGGAATGGGGGTAATTTGCTAGGGACGACAGTCGGTGGGTTCAATTTTGAGTTCAAAATAAAATGTTGCTTTTTGAAAATTTAAAATAATATAAATATATAATTATATATTCCCTCCTACTCTCCCCCTTCCTTTTAGTCAACTCTCGCTCATTTCAGTCAAAAAAAAAAGAAAAGAAAAAAACCCTAAAACTAAATCGCGACCGCCTCTCCTCCCCAGGCTGGAGTCTCCCCACTGTCGCCTCCGTTCCCTGCCACCACGCTCCGCCCGTCGCGTCGCCAGGAGACCGCGACCCCCTCCCTCTCGGACGTCATCGTCAGACCCCCCCCCCACAGCCCACTGCTGCGTCGAGCGCACCCCCGCAAGCCCCTACAACCCTAGCCAAGTCAAACCGCCTCCACCACCGGAATCCGCCGCCTCTGGCTGGCACCCATCCCTAGCCGCCATCCTTGACCTCCACAGACCCCCTTCGACGACTATTGCACCCCCTCCTTCGATATTGGTGAGTGTTTATAATTTTAATTTATATAAAATCTGTTCTTTTTATTTTTATTTGCAGAAAATTTAGGTTTTATTATAGGGAAATTTAGATTTGTATTATAGGAAAGTATATGATTTTAATTCATAAAAGATTTGATTTTTAATGTAAAGAAAGATTAGATTTTTATTTATTTTATTTTATTCTATAATGTTTTCTTGTTGAGAAAAAGATGAGATTTTTACATAAGAAAAATATGATTTTTATTTATATTTTTAAACTAGAAAGATTTGATCTTTATTTATATGAACAAGGATATAAAAATATAGTTTTTATCATATGAAGTGATATAGATAAAAATTCGTTTTTTTTAATATATGTAAAGCGAGATAAAAAGATTAGATTTTTAATTTAGAAAAAGTTGGATCTTTAATTTAGAAAAGATGAGATTTTTGAAATAGAAAAGATTAAATTTTATAAGTGAAAAGACTAGATCTTTGTTTAGGAAAAAGATTTGATTTTTATTTAAGTAAAGCTTAGATTTATATATATGAAGTGAAGATAAAATTCGATTTTTATATATATGAAGTAAGAGAAGAAAATTATAATTTTTATATATGTAGATTATTAAAAATATGATTTTTATATACTAGAAAATATAAAAATGTGATTTTTATATTAGTGGCGATATAAAAATATAATCTTCATATAGGAAATAGTGTTGTTAAAAATATAATTTTTAACACAAACGGTGTTGAACAGATCTCGTTGGAAGCACGGCGAAGATTTTCTACATATGAAGAGTCGTGGCGTTTGGTTTAGCTCTTGGTGAGAACTTCTCACTTTAATTCTTGTTTTCTTGTTAAAAATATATACTAGGATGCAGACGGTGCTTAGTAGCACCCGACACCCGTCGTCCACAGACCATGGATGACTTGTTTGTTTAGTTGATTGTTTGGTGGTTGATTTATTTGTTTAGTTGATTTGGAAAATGTAATGGAATTGATTAAATTGGTATGTGGATGGCGTAGGCCATTATTAGACTGGGGATAAGGCTAGGCCTTGTCTCGTTTCTAGTATCGTGCCGTTATGCCACCGAAATTTTCTAAAATATGTTAGAAAAACAAAAATATCATTTTATTGAATAAATGAACCGAATAGTGTATTCATAGGTTGAATAGAATATTTTGGTTGTTAAAAATACAATTTTTAACGTGAATATGAATAAATAAATATTCACTTACAAATCGAACGATTTGTTTATGTACACTGATTTGACTAATATTGATTGGGACGATAAATTTTACACATCGTCCAACTGCACAAATAATATCTGTGTTTGATTGTTTGAAACCTCATACGGGTATTGGGATGATATATGACATACACTAATCCCAATAATTAGTTGTATGTCGATCGATTGATTGACAGACTGTTATAAGCGTTGAATATTTATATTTGATACTTATGCAGTGTAGAACGCACTTTGGATGATGGTTGAGTGTTTATCGTCATTATTGTATATATGAATTGGATGAAATCCATATAATCAACGTTATATGGTAATTGATTGTGTTTGATTCCAGTTCAAAATTATCGAGTAATTTAAAATAATATTCAGTGAATATTGAAATGTGAAGCCGCGTTAAGTTGTTAAATGCCAATTTATCACCAACGGGAATTTTGATGATTTTATTTGTTTTATAATGAATATTGAAAAGTGATTTCAAAACTGAATATTTTGTAAATTGAAATTCGAGTTAAATTGAATATAATTGAAATTCGAATTAAATTGAATCGAATTGAAATTCGAATTGAATTGAATAGAATTGAAATTCGAATTGAATTGAATAGAACTGAAATTCGAATTAAATTGAATAGAATTGAATCGAATTTGAAATTCGAATTGAATTGAAATCGATTTGAAGTGAAATCAATTTTAAATGAATTTAAATAGAATTTATAGTGGAATATTCTGTAACGACCCAGATTTTTGAACAGCTTATTTTAAATATTTAGTATGGTTTTAAATATTGAATTTAAATATAGATGGTATTTTATTAGGTTATTGTTTAAATAATCGAAATACGATTTATTTTGATAATTATCGAAATACGAGAAGTTTGAAATAATTCAATTCGAAGATAAAACTGAAATTCCTTGATGAAGAATTTATTTATTTTGAATTTAAAATGATTTAGTATGGCTATTTTAAATACACGTTCAAATTAGATTGTATAATCTATTTCATTGAATTCAGAATAGTGAATAACGTTGGAAGCATCGGTCGTCACGGTTGGATAGTGATTCAGGATTACTAGTTAACGACCGCGAGATATTTTATTTATTTAATTAAAATAAAATCAATATAAATAATAAAAGGAAAAAAATATATATATAATAAATGGCCGACCTATCGTTTAATCAAGCCACCCTACCTTGTCCATCGCACAGATCTACTCCTTCTCGAGCAAACAACGTTGTCTCCAAGTTTCACGATAAGGCAAACATGATTTTAATGGCTCTGGTACGAACTGTTTCCTTTGTATCTATAAATTGAACTTCGTCGTTGCTCTCCCCATTCCAATACACGAAAACCAAACCATTTCCTCAGTTCTCTGTCAAAATCAGTTCCACCGTATATATAAAAAAAAAAAAAAGGGCCGCTGCCCTCATATCAAATCGCAACTCGTATCATCGCGAGCTGGTGCTCGAGCTTCAGGAAGGATGACGCGAGAAGCTTGACCAAGGGCTGGCAGCAAATCGCGATGGCAGGTACTTCCTGGAGCTCGATAATCTCGAGTGCTGCCGAGGGATTCGCGAGTTGGTTTCTGGGTTCGACGGTCATCGCGAAAGGGGACTTGGAGGTCAGTGAGTGACTGAGGAATTTCGATGTCAAAGGGGTTTGAACGTTCTGATGTAATTCGTACCTAAGGGTTAGGGGATGCGGCAGTGAAGAATAGGAGACCGAACTTGGTGATTTGGGGATTCGGCAGAAACATGAGTCCAGTTTTGCGTTTTGAGGGGTTCGAGGCTGTTTAACTTTGGAGAGAGGGACTGCCAAGTGAGGCAGTTGGTTAGTGGTGCCGAGACCAGACGGTGATTGATGGTAAGTTGTTCGATGGAATGACTGAGTGGATGGTGCAGTTGTTGGGGTCGTTTTCAGCAAAATAGATCGACAATTTTGACTATGTTTCATGGATTCTTCGAGAAGTTCGCATAGAAGTAAGGTATATACGTTTACAATATTTTAAACACGTAGAATAATTCATTTAAGTGGTTAGTTTCCCTTAAATTAAATCATCTATTCATTGAAATAGTTAAATTAATATCCATTTCATTGTTAAATGGAAATCAAATCATCGTAGGTACGAAGTAAATTTATTCGAGATGATGCGAGGAAATTCGTTAGACGAGTGATGCTGAATTTAAATGGATATTCAGAAAAAGGAAAATCACGGTGAGTAAATCTCACTCACCTTTAGAATTATTTTTATTTCATTAAAAATAATTGTCTGTTGCTTGTGTGAATGTTTTATTCTTGTTTTATATATATTAGTTATTTAGGCTATATATATATATATATTGGGTTGATTGATTGGTTGGATTCCCGCAGTCTCATTAGCGGATGCCCGCAGTTTCATAGCGGATGATTACCCTATACGCCCCACGCTATGATTAGTGGATGACCTTCTATACCGCGATATTCTGCCACGAAGCAGAATGGGTATTATTTATGTGCTAACATCTGTGGATGCAGGAAAACAGGTTGGAGGAATCCAACTGGATTCCTCAAAAATATATTATCTGTTTGTTTAATTGTTTGCATATATATTGTTATATATGATGTGTTAGGAAAATAAATAATTCGTTGTTTGTGTGTTTAAATATCACTGGGCTTAGGTAATGATATTTAAGATATCGTGAAAGGATATTGGAGATTTAAAAAGGAAAATTCTATTTTTAAATAGAATTTGAATTTTAAATGGAATAAGATAAAACTTGTTTTTTTGAAAAATAAAACGAGTAGTTTCTTTATAAACAAAGTTTATAAATAGTTCTTTATAACGAAGTTATAAATGAAGTAAAAAGAATTATCCTTTGATAATTCAGAAATAGAAATAAAAATACAAGCGTGAAATTGGGATTCGAAATGAAATTTCAAAATAGGATTTGAAATGAAATTTTTAAAATATAACTCAAATGAAATTTGAGCATAACATTTGAATTTTTAAAGGGAGTTTAAATAATTGAATTTTAAAAGGAGATTGAATATTAGAAATTCAAATAGAAGTTCAAATAGAATTTGAATAGACGAAATTAGAATGAAAAATAGAATTTGAATTCGAGGAATTAAAATAAAATTTGAATTCAAAGGAATTCGAATAAAGAAATTCAAATAGAGATTTCAATGTAGAATTTCAACATAGAATTTGAAATATGGTATTTCAAAGAAGAATTCAAATGTGAAATTTGAATAGAGATTTGAATGGAATTTAAATATGAAATTTGAATTGAGGCTTGAAATAGAAACTCAAGTGTTGAATTTGAACATGGAATTGAATACAGAAATTCAAGTAGAAATTTGAATATGAGATTTCAAAATAGAATTTGAAATAAACTTTGAAAATAGGATTTCAAAGTCGAATTGGAAATAGAATTTCAAATAGGATTTCAAAATAGGAAATCCAAATGGTTTTGAAATGGAATTTGAATTCAAGGGAATTCAAATGGATTTGAGTGAAGAAATTCAAATGGTGTTGATAATGAATTTGAATATTAGAATTCAAATGGGGCTGGAAATGAATTTGAATATTAGAATTCAAATGAAAAAAAATGAAATTGAATATAAGCAATTCAAATTGAATTCAAATAGGATTTGATCTATGGGATTTGAATATGAAATTCAAATGAGTTTTAAACTATGGAATTTCAAATATAGAATTTAAAAAAAGAGTTTGAATATTTGAATTTCAATATAATTCAAATATAGAAATTGGATTATAGCAGTTCAAATGGAATTTAAATATAGAATTTGAATAAGAGAATTCAAATGAATTCAAACATCAAATTTGAATATAGGGAATTCAAATAGAAATTCAAGTATTGAATTTGAAAAGGAATTGGGATTTGAAATATAGAATTCAAAAGAAGATTGAAATTGGAATCAAGGAATTTAAATAGAGTTAAATGAAGTTGAATTCATTTTAAAGAGGTTTAACGTTTATATATATAAATATAAATAAAACGAACTCGCCGCAGCGCTGCAGTTCGTAAATTGGCGATTCGAACTTCAATTGAATATATAGAACTCGATTGAAGTCGGAATTCTTCGAAACAAGAAACGTCAGGACCAGTTTGATAATAGTTTTCTAATGAAAGAGAAAAATCTGAATTTCGTCGTATAGATTTTGAGTTATGTCAAAATCAAATTTTCAGAAAAGCAGCGCCAGAACCATTATAAAACCATAACGGTTTATTTAATTAAATTAAAGGATTTTAAGCAAATAAAAATTTAAATTTCTATTTAGGAAAATCCAGACTTGAGTTATAAAATATATGTGAACTCCAGTGGAGTAATGAGTTGATTTCTGAAATAGAAATCAGATTTTTGATTTATTGAATAGATTTAACTAATTCGAATAGAAATTAGTTAATGAGATTTCGAATGAATATTGAGCTTTAAATAAGTGAATTCGATTTGAGAATTTATATTCGAAATAGAAAAGAGAACTAGAATTGAAATTGAAATTCAATTTGGTTATGAACGAGTTAAATATTTTGTTTGAACATGTTATGTTCAACAAAGAAGTGAAATAGGCAAAGTGGCCGATTTAAAGAATAAACGGGCGAAACTGAATTCAAACGACTAGATGGTATTGAATTGAATTGAAACAGGTGAATATGTGTAAGCAGGTTTGTTATGAAGCATATGAAGATTTAAATTAGTGTGCTCGACAAAAAGGTACATGTTTAATTCATATATGAGATTTTATGCGCCGTATCGGCTAGCCGCTTGGCTTCTTCTTTTTCTTTTTGAGATTAGAAGGACCGGGAAAGCTATTTGAAATTTCCCGATGCTCCCGATACAGGGGAGGTTATGGCGAAATTTTCCGGGAATTTAAGGAGTTAGAATATTTTTAAGATATTTTGATAATTAGAGATCATTATATCGACGTATTAAATTCGATAGTAAAGTGAATATAAAAATCGAATGTTGTAAACAAAAAGGGATAGAGATAAGCGATTGGAATTGTTTTCAATTGCAAATAGAGATTTTTTCTAATATATAGAAAATAAAAGAAACGTTTTCCAAATGGCATAAGAGGCCGAGATGATTATTGAAAATATTTGGTTAACAAATATTGATAGAGAAAATAGAGAAGTGGTTTAATTAATGAATATTAATTAAAGAGCCCAGTGATTTGTTTGATATGTTGGATGAACACTTGTTTTTATTCGATAGTTAAATCACAGACTATCGAAGTTTTTGACCATCGTTGTCAATATGGAGAGACCGGTTGGATTATTATCCGAAGAACCACTCCGTATCGGCATAAGCGTTGCGAACCAAGTATGCTGAATATATTGAAGACGGAGTGAAGTGCAAGGGCTTTTCTAGTAATAGAAATAGTGCCTTCGGTTTCGTTCAATCCCAGAACGAACGTAAATGGACGAATGTCTGACAAAGTATTTCCAATGATCTAATGGGTTGGTCTGTATGAATATATATGGTTGCAACGGATTTATCCCTTAGCATAATATCCAGAATATTTGTGCAAACTCAACTAGTGATTAACGGATCTGACAATGTGGCATTCAAAGTGATTGTGTTATCAAGGAATGGTAAGTAATCGTAGCCTCAAGCCTCAACAACCGGGAAAGGACAAAAATCGGGCAGGCAGCATGGCTATGTGGGTCGCACCCATTAGGGTGTATAATCACCTATCTAGAGAAATCTCTTTTGTTTCTAAATCTATCGATTCTGCCCATTCGGGAAACGGTGGTTTGAGTCCAACCGTTGGTGATATACATTCGATACACTCAAGCGAAATGAGTGGTCGGTCATGTGTGGGCCGGGTTGCAAGATGTTCTTGTTGAACCCAGTGTATTCCTCTCTAGAGATACACAGTCGGAAGGTGGTCCCATACCTTGTCATGTTGGAAATCCAATCTCCAATAAGCGCCATGCGGTTTTTGATTTTATAATATATATGTGGAGCGTGAGATGCAAGCGTTCTGCTATTTGGTTATTTACTTGATGTAGACATTATTATAATATCATTGGATTTGATATCAAAGTGTTTTGGGTTATAGTAAGGTAAAAACCGTCCGTGTTTATGTGTGGGCTGGCCTTACTATTATCTTTTCCTTCGAAAAGGATTTTTAAAAGTTAAACAAGTGATTGGAGTTTACTCACACCAGTCCCATGACTGACCCAGAGTTTATTTTGTTTTGTTTTCCCTAAACTCTTGGGTGCCCAAATTTGTACGGGCAGTCAAGTGTTTCAGGCTTTTACAGATACACTTGGAGGAGCTTGAAGAAGGAGGCTTCAACGTTAGTTATTTAGAGTTACTTCCGCTGAATCAAATGTTATGTGTACTCTGATGATGGTATGTATATATGTACCAAACAGATTTGTATTTCAAAGCTTATGTTATATAATATATTTTATTCGTTCCGCTGTGAGTTGTGATCTTCGTTTTTCTTCTATTCTAATATTTCTATCTTTCTATTTCTCATCCTCTAACTTCTTTCTAATAATGAGTCGTATTTCTGTGTTATTTGGGTTGGACGTGTGGTGTATTTAGTCAACTCAGGTAGCACGGATTTGCGGGTCGTTTCAGTTGGTATCAGAGCTGGTTGCTTAATTGGTACGGATGATAGGGGGTTCTCGCTTCGCGTTAGGTGGCGAACGGGAGACTCTTACCCCTACATCTCCCGACAATGTGGGTTGGTCGAGTCGAGAGGCTGGCCGTAAAAGCAGTTCTGAGGTATCTCTGTAAGCCACGCTGGGAGGTTAGCCCAGTGCCGAGGGAGGAGAGGATGGTTGAAAAGCCTACTTGAATCCCGGGGTCGTTACAGTTGGTATCAGAGCTTAGGTTGAGCGAATACCTAGGCTTGTGTGGGATGTGCTCATTAGAGATAGGGTCAGCAGTGCCCTAGAATGAGTTGAGTATATAGATACGAGAGAGCGTATTTGTAAATTGATATAAAAATTGTTTTATATTGTGTTGGCTAGTCTGTTGAGTGGTTTATGAATTCTGGTCGAATCGTGGGACGCCACGAAGTCGATAGGGATTTCTAAACACTTGAACAGAGAAAATTGACACAGTATTGTTTAAAAGAAGGTAAATGAAATAATTTTACCCAAAAATTCTATTTTGATATAAAAGAATAATTTTCTAGAATTATTATATGGATGTGTTGGATGTTGACTTTATAATCAAATGAGATTATAAAATTAGAATGGTTATTTATAACCAAAATAGAATGCATATAGGAATTAAATATATAAATGAGATGAATTAGAATTTAATTCAAACCAGAATTTGGAATTTTAATCCTGGGAAATTGAAAAAAATATTTTTCAAAGTATATTAAAATAATATAGCTTTGTTTTAGAAAGATTTGAAAGAAAATCATGGATTTTGAAATAATAAAGCACTGAACTCACTTCGGTGACTGGGAAATAATTCTGATGGTGATTGCAACATCATCAGTGTTCATTTCCGAGTTTCTAAGTGATGAATTGCTACCTTAGAAAGTTTTGATGGGAATTTGTTGGAAAGAAAACAAATTGGTTTGAATATTCAAATGTTTTGAGTTTTAGATGGACATAAATATAAGTATATATTTATGTATTTCAAAGAATTTGAAATAAAAACCCAGGGATTGAATTCTGGGATTGAAATTTAACTTAAACAAGTTAAATGGGTCGAAGTGAATGAATTAATTTAAATCAATTTGAATTGGTTTAATAGAACATAGAGTGGATATAAATGGATTGATCGTAGATCATTCGAATTTAATGTGTGAAGACCAAAAGTTTTGGTTGGAGTTAATTTATTGAAATATGAGGAGTTGAGTTTCAACATAAGTGAGATGTTGAAAAGAAATGGATTTGTACCCTTTTTCCTATCTTAGCAATTTCGAGGACGAAATTATTTTAAGGGGGAAAGAATGTAACGACCCAGATTTTTGAACAGCTTATTTTAAATATTTAGTATGGTTTTAAATATTGAATTTAAATATAGATGGTATTTTATTAGGTTATTGTTTAAATAATCGAAATACGATTTATTTTGATAATTATCGAAATACGAGAAGTTTGAAATAATTCAATTCGAAGATAAAACTGAAATTCCTTGATGAAGAATTTATTTATTTTGAATTTAAAATGATTTAGTATGGCTATTTTAAATACACGTTCAAATTAGATTGTATAATCTATTTCATTGAATTCAGAATAGTGAATAACGTTGGAAGCATCGGTCGTCACGGTTGGATAGTGATTCAGGATTACTAGTTAAGGACCGCGAGATATTTTATTTATTTAATTAAAATAAAATCAATATAAATAATAAAAGGAAAAAAAATATATATAATAAATGGCCGACCTATCGTTTAATCAAGCCACCCTACCTTGTCCATCGCACAGATCTACTCCTTCTCGAGCAAACAACGTTGTCTCCAAGTTTCACGATAAGGCAAACATGATTTTAATGGCTCTGGTACGAACTGTTTCCTTTGTATCTATAAATTGAACTTCGTCGTTGCTCTCCCCATTCCAATACACGAAAACCAAACCATTTCCTCAGTTCTCTGTCAAAATCAGTTCCACCGTATATATATAAAAAAAAAAAAGGGTCGCTGCCCTCATATCAAATCGCAACTCGTATCATCGCGAGCTGGTGCTCGAGCTTCAGGAAGGATGACGCGAGAAGCTTGACCAAGGGCTGGCAGCAAATCGCGATGGCAGGTACTTCCTGGAGCTCGATAATCTCGAGTGCTGCCGAGGGATTCGCGAGTTGGTTTCTGGGTTCGACGGTCATCGCGAAAGGGGACTTGGAGGTCAGTGAGTGACTGAGGAATTTCGATGTCAAAGGGGTTTGAACGTTCTGATGTAATTCGTACCTAAGGGTTAGGGGATGCGGCAGTGAAGAATAGGAGACCGAACTTGGTGATTTGGGGATTCGGCAGAAACATGAGTCCAGTTTTGCGTTTTGAGGGGTTCGAGGCTGTTTAACTTTGGAGAGAGGGACTGCCAAGTGAGGCAGTTGGTTAGTGGTGCCGAGACCAGACGGTGATTGATGGTAAGTTGTTCGATGGAATGACTGAGTGGATGGTGCAGTTGTTGGGGTCGTTTTCAGCAAAATAGATCGACAATTTTGACTATGTTTCATGGATTCTTCGAGAAGTTCGCATAGAAGTAAGGTATATACGTTTACAATATTTTAAACACGTAGAATAATTCATTTAAGTGGTTAGTTTCCCTTAAATTAAATCATCTATTCATTGAAATAGTTAAATTAATATCCATTTCATTGTTAAATGGAAATCAAATCATCGTAGGTACGAAGTAAATTTATTCGAGATGATGCGAGGAAATTCGTTAGACGAGTGATGCTGAATTTAAATGGATATTCAGAAAAAGGAAAATCACGGTGAGTAAATCTCACTCACCTTTAGAATTATTTTTATTTCATTAAAAATAATTGTCTGTTGCTTGTGTGAATGTTTTATGCTTGTTTTATATATATTAGTTATTTAGGCTATATATATATATATATTGGGTTGATTGATTGGTTGGATTCCCGCAGTCTCATTAGCGGATGCCCGCAGTTTCATAGCGGATGATTACCCTATACGCCCCACGCTATGATTAGTGGATGACCTTCTATACCGCGATATTCTGCCACGAAGCAGAATGGGTATTATTTATGTGCTAACATCTGTGGATGCAGGAAAACAGGTTGGAGGAATCCAACTGGATTCCTCAAAAATATATTATCTGTTTGTTTAATTGTTTGCATATATATTGTTATATATGATGTGTTAGGAAAATAAATAATTCGTTGTTTGTGTGTTTAAATATCACTGGGCTTAGGTAATGATATTTAAGATATCGTGAAAGGATATTGGAGATTTAAAAAGGAAAATTCTATTTTTAAATAGAATTTGAATTTTAAATGGAATAAGATAAAACTTGTTTTTTTGAAAAATAAAACGAGTAGTTTCTTTATAAACAAAGTTTATAAATAGTTCTTTATAACGAAGTTATAAATGAAGTAAAAAGAATTATCCTTTGATAATTCAGAAATAGAAATAAAAATACAAGCGTGAAATTGGGATTCGAAATGAAATTTCAAAATAGGATTTGAAATGAAATTTTTAAAATATAACTCAAATGAAATTTGAGCATAACATTTGAATTTTTAAAGGGAGTTTAAATAATTGAATTTTAAAAGGAGATTGAATATTAGAAATTCAAATAGAAGTTCAAATAGAATTTGAATAGACGAAATTAGAATGAAAAATAGAATTTGAATTCGAGGAATTAAAATAAAATTTGAATTCAAAGGAATTCGAATAAAGAAATTCAAATAGAGATTTCAATGTAGAATTTCAACATAGAATTTGAAATATGGTATTTCAAAGAAGAATTCAAATGTGAAATTTGAATAGAGATTTGAATGGAATTTAAATATGAAATTTGAATTGAGGCTTGAAATAGAAACTCAAGTGTTGAATTTGAACATGGAATTGAATACAGAAATTCAAGTAGAAATTTGAATATGAGATTTCAAAATAGAATTTGAAATAAACTTTGAAAATAGGATTTCAAAGTCGAATTGGAAATAGAATTTCAAATAGGATTTCAAAATAGGAAATCCAAATGGTTTTGAAATGGAATTTGAATTCAAGGGAATTCAAATGGATTTGAGTGAAGAAATTCAAATGGTGTTGATAATGAATTTGAATATTAGAATTCAAATGGGGCTGGAAATGAATTTGAATATTAGAATTCAAATGAAAAAAAATGAAATTGAATATAAGCAATTCAAATTGAATTCAAATAGGATTTGATCTATGGGATTTGAATATGAAATTCAAATGAGTTTTAAACTATGGAATTTCAAATATAGAATTTAAAAAAAGAGTTTGAATATTTGAATTTCAATATAATTCAAATATAGAAATTGGATTATAGCAGTTCAAATGGAATTTAAATATAGAATTTGAATAAGAGAATTCAAATGAATTCAAACATCAAATTTGAATATAGGGAATTCAAATAGAAATTCAAGTATTGAATTTGAAAAGGAATTGGGATTTGAAATATAGAATTCAAAAGAAGATTGAAATTGGAATCAAGGAATTTAAATAGAGTTAAATGAAGTTGAATTCATTTTAAAGAGGTTTAACGTTTATATATATAAATATAAATAAAACGAACTCGCCGCAGCGCTGCAGTTCGTAAATTGGCGATTCGAACTTCAATTGAATATATAGAACTCGATTGAAGTCGGAATTCTTCGAAACAAGAAACGTCAGGACCAGTTTGATAATAGTTTTCTAATGAAAGAGAAAAATCTGAATTTCGTCGTATAGATTTTGAGTTATGTCAAAATCAAATTTTCAGAAAAGCAGCGCCAGAACCATTATAAAACCATAACGGTTTATTTAATTAAATTAAAGGATTTTAAGCAAATAAAAATTTAAATTTCTATTTAGGAAAATCCAGACTTGAGTTATAAAATATATGTGAACTCCAGTGGAGTAATGAGTTGATTTCTGAAATAGAAATCAGATTTTTGATTTATTGAATAGATTTAACTAATTCGAATAGAAATTAGTTAATGAGATTTCGAATGAATATTGAGCTTTAAATAAGTGAATTCGATTTGAGAATTTATATTCGAAATAGAAAAGAGAACTAGAATTGAAATTGAAATTCAATTTGGTTATGAACGAGTTAAATATTTTGTTTGAACATGTTATGTTCAACAAAGAAGTGAAATAGGCAAAGTGGCCGATTTAAAGAATAAACGGGCGAAACTGAATTCAAACGACTAGATGGTATTGAATTGAATTGAAACAGGTGAATATGTGTAAGCAGGTTTGTTATGAAGCATATGAAGATTTAAATTAGTGTGCTCGACAAAAAGGTACATGTTTAATTCATATATGAGATTTTATGCGCCGTATCGGCTAGCCGCTTGGCTTCTTCTTTTTCTTTTTGAGATTAGAAGGACCGGGAAAGCTATTTGAAATTTCCCGATGCTCCCGATACAGGGGAGGTTATGGCGAAATTTTCCGGGAATTTAAGGAGTTAGAATATTTTTAAGATATTTTGATAATTAGAGATCATTATATCGACGTATTAAATTCGATAGTAAAGTGAATATAAAAATCGAATGTTGTAAACAAAAAGGGATAGAGATAAGCGATTGGAATTGTTTTCAATTGCAAATAGAGATTTTTTCTAATATATAGAAAATAAAAGAAACGTTTTCCAAATGGCATAAGAGGCCGAGATGATTATTGAAAATATTTGGTTAACAAATATTGATAGAGAAAATAGAGAAGTGGTTTAATTAATGAATATTAATTAAAGAGCCCAGTGATTTGTTTGATATGTTGGATGAACACTTGTTTTTATTCGATAGTTAAATCACAGACTATCGAAGTTTTTGACCATCGTTGTCAATATGGAGAGACCGGTTGGATTATTATCCGAAGAACCACTCCGTATCGGCATAAGCGTTGCGAACCAAGTATGCTGAATATATTGAAGACGGAGTGAAGTGCAAGGGCTTTTCTAGTAATAGAAATAGTGCCTTCGGTTTCGTTCAATCCCAGAACGAACGTAAATGGACGAATGTCTGACAAAGTATTTCCAATGATCTAATGGGTTGGTCTGTATGAATATATATGGTTGCAACGGATTTATCCCTTAGCATAATATCCAGAATATTTGTGCAAACTCAACTAGTGATTAACGGATCTGACAATGTGGCATTCAAAGTGATTGTGTTATCAAGGAATGGTAAGTAATCGTAGCCTCAAGCCTCAACAACCGGGAAAGGACAAAAATCGGGCAGGCAGCATGGCTATGTGGGTCGCACCCATTAGGGTGTATAATCACCTATCTAGAGAAATCTCTTTTGTTTCTAAATCTATCGATTCTGCCCATTCGGGAAACGGTGGTTTGAGTCCAACCGTTGGTGATATACATTCGATACACTCAAGCGAAATGAGTGGTCGGTCATGTGTGGGCCGGGTTGCAAGATGTTCTTGTTGAACCCAGTGTATTCCTCTCTAGAGATACACAGTCGGAAGGTGGTCCCATACCTTGTCATGTTGGAAATCCAATCTCCAATAAGCGCCATGCGGTTTTTGATTTTATAATATATATGTGGAGCGTGAGATGCAAGCGTTCTGCTATTTGGTTATTTACTTGATGTAGACATTATTATAATATCATTGGATTTGATATCAAAGTGTTTTGGGTTATAGTAAGGTAAAAACCGTCCGTGTTTATGTGTGGGCTGGCCTTACTATTATCTTTTCCTTCGAAAAGGATTTTTAAAAGTTAAACAAGTGATTGGAGTTTACTCACACCAGTCCCATGACTGACCCAGAGTTTATTTTGTTTTGTTTTCCCTAAACTCTTGGGTGCCCAAATTTGTACGGGCAGTCAAGTGTTTCAGGCTTTTACAGATACACTTGGAGGAGCTTGAAGAAGGAGGCTTCAACGTTAGTTATTTAGAGTTACTTCCGCTGAATCAAATGTTATGTGTACTCTGATGATGGTATGTATATATGTACCAAACAGATTTGTATTTCAAAGCTTATGTTATATAATATATTTTATTCGTTCCGCTGTGAGTTGTGATCTTCGTTTTTCTTCTATTCTAATATTTCTATCTTTCTATTTCTCATCCTCTAACTTCTTTCTAATAATGAGTCGTATTTCTGTGTTATTTGGGTTGGACGTGTGGTGCATTTAGTCAACTCAGGTAGCACGGATTTGCGGGTCGTTTCATATTCGATTTTGATTTGAATTGAAATGGAAGTGGAAATCGTTTTTAAAACGAATTAAAACGATTTATAAAATTCGTTTTAAAAGGAAATCGATGAAATATATATTATACATATTATATATATAATATAATGGCCTGAACAGAAAGCACCGCGCCGCGGTAGTTCGTGAATTTCGACCATTGACTTCGAATGGACATTACGGGAGATCCGCCGTCGGATTCTCCTGAAATCGGAACCATTGGGTTCGTATCAAAAAGATCTTTCCAATGAATATTAGAAATTTTAAATCCGACGGTTGGATTTGGAATTATGTCAAAATCAAATTTGGAAAAGGTCGTTGTAAGTGCAGTTCGACGACCGTTATTGGAAATCGACTGAACGGGCCTTGACAAAATTATTAAAAATATTAATAATTTGTGTAAAATCATAATAAATGATTTAGAAAGAACGGGGATGAAAAATCCCATATTTTAAAAAGGATAAAAATATATTTTTATCAAAATGAACTAGTTATGAACTAAAATTACAATCCAATTTTTTTGAATAAATAAATTGGATTTGAAGTGGTTTTAAAAATAATCAGAATTTCCAATATACGAATTGGAATGGATTTGAATTGAAATTATCTTCAGAATAATTCAATTTTTGATTTCGTGATTATACAGATATGGTTGTGGAAATTTGAAAGATATATTTATATCGTTATTACCAATATGATATTTGTTTGTTTCAGAATTTGATATTGAATATAAGCCGATATATTTTCTATTCAGAGCCTTGTATTTAATATCAAATTGCTTTTTGGGTTCGTCGTGAATGGTGTCTTAAATAACACTGTTCTTGAACCCGATTAACAATGGGATGTGATTTTGGGTTTATCGTGAACCGTGTTTTAAATGACATCGGTTCTTTAACCCAGTTAATGATTAAAACTAAGTGGAGTTTTAATGAATCTTTAATTGGATTGAAATGATCGAGAATGGAGTATCACCAGTTTTGCTCCGAACGATAGTTAAATCTTTAATTAGATTTGAACGTTAAATGGTAATTAATTTTACTAATAAAACCGTGGTGTTAGATATGGAGTATTACCAGTTTTGCCCTATGGGATAAATAGGTTGGGATTGGGAAATAAAATAAATAATTACTTCGGTGTAGTTTGCTAATCCCGACTAGTTTGGAAAACCTTAACATGGTTTGAAATGATATCCAAAGGAATATTAAAGAATAAATTTAGAAGAATTTATCTTTGATAAAATTAATGGGAACATATTCCCTAATGATGGGAATATTTGAACAAAAGAATATTCTGAATTGGACTGAGGCGTATTGTAATGACCCGCATTGTTAGGGGTATTATAATTAATTAATTTAATTATATATATAGTGATTTGGGGAATTTAAAACGTCGGTTAATTAAATAAAGTGAATATTTAATTTAAACAATAATTAAATAATATATTTAATTCTGAAATAATCAGAATTTGGCAGAAATGACGATATGGTGTGAACTGGGGAATTCAAATTATATAATTCAGTTTATAATTGAATTTGAATAACGAATATATTATATGAATGACAGTTTGAACGTATAATTATAATATAATTATAATCGAGCTCGAAATGGCGCGCCAGTTCGTGATTTGGCGATTCAAACTTTAAACGAGTATACAGAAGTCGTTTTAAGCCGGATTTCTGTGAAATATGAAACGTGTGGAGCTGGTGGAGTATATCTTTCTAGTGGAAGAGAAAAATCGAGATTTCATCGTGTAGATTGTGATTTATGTCCAAATCAAATTTCAGAAAAGTCGCTGTAGAATTCCTTTATAATTTACAACGCTTTATATACGTTATAAATAGATTTTCCAGTATAAACTAAATACCGAGATAATCTAAAATCAGAAATATCAAGCTGTAAATTCTGATATGATATTCTGGAGCTGTACGATATCATATGTGAAGATATACGATAATATAAATTTATTTATATTTAATTTAATAATATTTAAATATATTTATATATTTAAATGGGTCATCCAGAGCTTTAAAAATAGCCACTTTTGCAAACGAAGTCGGAATTCGACGAAACTAATTTTGTTAGATCCGAAATGTCAAATAGTTGTTAGATTTCTAGTTTTGTGATTTTTAGAGTCACTGTGTGGTCGTACGGATTTTTAGAGTGAGAAACAGTCAGTATTTCGACGGTTAAAAATACGCTGTGTGATCATACGGAGTCGGAATTCGACGAAACCAGTTTCGTTGGGACCGTAATGTCGAGCTCTAGCTACATGTCCAGTTTCGTGATTTTTGGGTATCATGTGTGATCGCAGGAATTTTTAAGGATGGATACAAACAGCGTTGGATTTAAAATAAATATAATATTCGAATAAATAAACATCTAAAATTCCTATATATACCCCCTAACTAATTCCTTAAGACCTAATGCTTCATTCCTCAGTAAAAATTGCGCCGCCACTTCTATTCCACATTCCCAGAACAAAACGCAAGAACCAAACATGGAAAAATCAAGAACACATCAAATAAAATGTTATAAATCATTCTAAGTGTGTATTTGAGTTCACCAAGAATTTAGCTACAACTCTATACCCTTTTCAAAGAGTTCGACGTTCATTTGGGTGGTGAGGTTTTTCGACAGCGTGCCTAGGGTTGGAGATGGCGAGAGGTATAAGCTTTAATCCTTGAATCTGAGTATAGTTTTGGGTTTTTCTTCGAATTTTGCATCGTGTATGAGAAGCTTGTGGGGTTCGGTGGTTTTTGGTTTCGATGGCTTTACTGTAGTGAGCTTCCAAAGCCGACTGTCGCAGGTTGCAAGGGATGAGCGTGAGCGTTGTTTTTGGTATGAGTAGGTGCGGTTTGTGATGAGAGGAAGATTGGTAGTTTTTGTTTGAGGATCGATGAAGTATTGAGGGGAGGAATGGAGATCGAAGTGGGATCAATGGCATTTGTGATTGTTTGTAGCTTACGGGATGGTTTTTGGGGAAGAGAAGGATTGCGGGTCGGGTCTTTTAAGGGATGGTGGGCTGAGTATAAAAGGTGAAAGCCCAAATTAGTTATAAAAGAATGTGAATTTATTTTAATTAAAATATAGTTCAAACTTGTATAAGGTATAATTTATTCGTATGTTAACCAAATTCAGCGAAACAAGATCCGTTGGGATCGTATGGACGGACACTACCCAATGGAACTGACGGAGAGCGAATCGAAGCTAGTTACAATCTATTACAAAATAAATTGTCCGTCTGAATCAAGCGATGGTTATCGTTATTAACGATGATCGTCCAATGTGAGTAAAACTCATCAACTCTGTACAGTTCTATTTTTACAATGTATTCTTAGAACTGTTAAATATCGTCTGTTTGACTGTGTGTTGACTGTTTGATTGAACTGCTAGTCAGTTAGTGAATATTTTATATATATATATATAAATATATATATAAATATATATATATATATATAAACAGTTAAATAGTTATATATTGATTTTGTTAACAGAATATTTCATATTTAACTGGAAGTGATGTTGATTATACTGTGTAACATCTGTGATGCAGGGAAACAGGTTGGAGGAATCCAACTGGATTCGTCAACAGTTATTTTACTGTGATTTATATATTGTGATATATAATGTGATATATAATCTGACGTTGATTATGTGTGCTTTGGACGATAGTTATCGTTGTTATATGTTGTGTTAAATACCATAAGAAATACCAGAATGTGGACAAGGGATTTTCAAAGTATATTTTGAAAATAGTTTATTTATATAAAATCAATGGATTTTATATTATACAAGAAAAAGGATTTTGAATAAAAGAATTATATTTGTAAATCAAATATAAAGGAAATTTATATTTGTTAATCAAATATAAAGGGATTTTATTTGTTAAACAAATATAGAGGAGATATATTTGTGAAATCAAATATAAAGGAAAATATTTGTAAAACAATATATATAAGGGAAAATATTGTCAAAACCAATAGAAAGAGGGATATTTGTAAACCATTTACAAATAGATAAAAAGGATTTATTTATTTAGGAAATAAATAAAGGTAAAAGAATTTATTATTTAGGGTATAAATAAAGTTAAATGATTTATTTATTTAGGGAATAAATAAAATAAAGGAATATTTATTTGTTAGAATAAATAGAATAAAGGAGATATTTATTTGTTAAATAAATAGGATTATAAGGAAATAAATAGATTATAAAAGAAAATCTTTAAAAAGGAATAAACGTTATTAGCGAGTAAGTTAATCAAATTGAGTTATCAGGTTAGTTAATCAAAGTAAATTGATTAGTTAAACTAAGTGAATTGGTTAAGTTAATCAAAGTGAATTGGTTAAGTTAATCAAAGTGAATTGGTTAAGGTAATCAAAGTGATTTAGTCGAGTTAATCAAAGTGATTAGTTCAGTTAATCGAGATAAGAAAAATCAAGCTAGGTTAATCGAGTTGAATTAGTCAGTCGAGTTAATCAATTGAGTTAGTCAAACCAAGTAAAACCAGTTAGAGTTAATCAGTAGAGTTAATCAGTTAGGGTTGACCAGGCAGAGTTAATCAGTTGGAGTTAATCGATTTGAGTTAAGATTTTCGAGTTAATAATCGAGTTAAGTTATCCAATACCACTTATTTGAAATAGAAGTTATCAAATATAGTTATTTGAGATAGAGTTAGTCAAACAGAGTTATTCAGGATAAGTTTCCATCTCGTACGACTGCTAGCGTAATTCGCAGGGCTGTAAATAGCCTACGGCGGTCGGATGTTTCCTGAGGGAGTCAGGCGTAACCATTGTGATCGCTGTGATCTAGAGTCAAGCGAATGGAGTTAAATCGAATATTAGTTATTCGAGTTAATCAACTTGAGTTAGATTATCAAGATAAGTTAATCGAGTTAAGTTCTTGAGTTAGATTATCGAGATAAGTTAATCGAGTTAAGTTCTTGAGTTAGATTATCGAGTTAAGTTCTTGAGTTAGATTATCGAGATAAGTTAATCGAGTTAAGTTCTTGAGTTAGATTATCGACATAAGTTAATCGAGTTAAGTTCTTGAGTTAGATTATCGAGATAAGTGAGTCGAGTTAAGTTCGTTGAGTAAAATTAATCGATGTTAGTTTCATCGAAAGGAGTTAATCGATGTTAGTTTCATTGAAAGGAGTTAATCGATGTTAATTTCATCGAAAGGAGTATCGATGTTAGTTTCCTCGAAGGGAGTTATTGATTATAGTTTAATCGAAAGGAGTTATCGATTAGTTAAATCGAAAGGAGTTGTCAAATTTAGTTATTCGAAAAGGAGTTATCGATTTGTTAAATCGAAAGGGAAGATTATCGAAAATCATTTATTCGAGAGGAGATTATCAAATATAGTTATTCGAAGGAGTAATCGATTATTAGTTAATCGAAGTGAGTTATAGAATATTAGTTAAATCGAAGGAGTTATCGAATATAGTTTATTCGATGGAGTTAATCGATTAGAGTTAAATCAAAGGAGTTAATCGAATATAGTTTATTCGAATAGAGTTGAATCAAAGGAGTTAATCGAATATAGTTTATTCGAATAGAGTTAAAGGAGTTAATCGAATATAGTTTATTCGAATCGAGTTAAAGGAGTTAATCGAATATAGTTTATTCGAATAGAGTTAAAGGAGTTAATCGAATATAGTTTATTCGAATAGAGTTAGAGGAGTTAATCGAATATAGTTTATTCGAATAGAGTTAGAAGAATTAATCTAATATAGTTTATTCGAATAGAGTTAGAGGAGTTATCGAATATAGTTTATTCGACAGGAGTTAAGTGAATAGAGTAAATCAAATAAAGTTAAGCAAATAGAGTTAATCCAATAGAGTTAATCGATTAGAGTTAAATCAATAAGAGTTAATTGAATAGAGTAAATCGAATATAGTTTATTCGAAGAAAGGTTATCGAATGTAGTTATTCGAATGGAGGAGTTATCAAATAGAGATTATTCGAAAGAGAATTACGTAAGGAAGTTTGTTAAAGTTTTAAAGGATAAACCTTGTCTATCCCGAAGTCTAAACCGTTGTTCAGTTAAGGTCTGAGAGGTAATTATACCCCAACTTGATTGACTTCGTTTTTACTAAGGAATGGCTAAGGTTCGGTAGTAAAGGATGGTTAGGGAATTTAGTTAGTAAGTGAAATGGTTGGAATTGGCATCGCGATGGGTTGTTAAACATCTGTCTAAGTCCAATTTACGAGTTTTGGAAATGTTTTCCAAAGAAGAATCAGAATTGTTTTCTAGTATAGAAAACAAGAAATGGAAATGTTTTCCAATGGTAATAACATATATTTCCTAAATTTAGAAATTAAGAAAATGTTGAATATAGGGAAACAGGAAATGACAAATAAGATAAATAGATGATAAATTAATTAAAAGGATAAAAGTTGTTTGATGATTGATTGATATTATTTCCACCGGGAAATAATATCGTTGTTTGCACACTTGTTTTTCTTCGATAGTTAAACCACAGACTATCAAAGTTTTGACCATTTTAACGTTGTTAATATGGAGAGACTGGTTGGATTATTATCCAAAGAACCACTCTGTATTAGCATAAGCGTTGCGAATCATATATGCCAAAGATAATTGAAGACGGAGTAAAGTGCAAGGGCTGTTGTATAAGTCTTAGATAACAGTGACTAAAATGGATATATTGAATAGTGCCTTTGGTTTGTCCAGTCCCAGGACAACTTGTATGGACGAAGGTCTGACAGAGTATATCCAATGGATCGTGTAAGTTAATCTCTTCAAACGTATATACGTTGGTGGCAGAGGAATTTGTTTCTCTTAGTTGTATACCTGTTGTATATTTGAGGAAATCAATTTGTGATTTGGCGGGTATGACAATGTGGCATTCGAAGTGAATCTGATGTGATGATGAAGCGTAACCTTAAGCCTCATCAACCGGTAAATGATAGAAATCGGGCAGGCAGCGTGGCTATGTAGGTCGCACCTATTAGGGTGTATAATCACCTGATCTAGAGTTTCATTTACTTCTAAAAATCTATTGTTGATGCTGTCCCATTCGGGAAACGGTTGCTGATCCCAACCGTTGGTGATATACATTTGATACACTCAAGCGAAATGAGTGGTCGGTCATGTGTGGCCGGGTTGCAAGATGTTCTTTTTGAACCCAGTGTATTCCTCTCTAGAGGTACACTAGCGAAAGGTGGTTCCATACCTTGTCATAGTTGGAAATCCATTATCCAATACGTGCTTTCGATTTTGATTGTATACTATATATGTAGAACGTGAGATGAAAGCGTTTCTGCTAGATTGATATATATTTGTACTTAGACATTATTATAATATCAGAATGATATTGCTTGTCAAAGATGTTGGATTCTCATAAGGGGAAAAACCGTTCCGTATTCATGGCGTGGTCTTATGAGATATCATATATATGTTAAACTGTGTTAAACTATTTTACTCACACCGGTCCATGTTGCGTGCTGTGCATGTGTCGCATGATAGGGGGTTCTCGCTTTTTGTTAGGTGGCGAACGGGAGACTCTTACTCCTACATGTCCCTTTGGTAGGGTTGGTGGTGAAGTCGAAAGGCTGGCCGTAAAATGTGGTGCTGGGGTACCAGTGTAAGCCACAGTGGGTTTTACCTGCTGCTTTGGAGGATGGGGAGAGGACGGTTGCAAAGCCTACTTAACTCGATATCCGGGTCATTACGGTTGGTTTCAGAGCTTAAGTTAAGAATTACCTTGGCTCTGTGGCGTGACTCGGTAGAGATAGGGTTTGTAATACCCTAGATTGAGTTTGATTGTATATATACGAGTGCGTATTTGTATTAGATATAAAATAGTTTTATTGTGGGGAGATTCATTGGTTGAGTTGTTGATGAGTTCTAGAGGATCAGTTTGATCCACTGTATCGGTAGGGGTTTATAAACACTTGAATACGATGGACCGACACAGTATGGATATGTGATATATTATCATATATAGGTTATTATTATAATCGAGTAAGATTATAACATGTGAAATGGTTATATATAACCAATCAGAATTCATATAAGTGAAATACGTAAAATCAGATGAATTAAATCAGAATTGGAATTAAAATCCCAGAAATTGGAAAGAAGTTTGTCAATGAATCTAGATTAAGTATAAGAGAATTTTAAAATCCTGGGAGATTTTAAATTGGTTTAAAAGCATTGTGAATGGTATTTGAAATATATTTCGAAGTGGAACTGTTTGAGAAATGGTTTTGAAAGCTGATACAGTATTGAACTCACTTCTGTAGCTGGAAAATAAACTCTGATGATGACTGCAGCATCATCAGTGTTCATCTTCGAGTGGTAAGTGACGGATTAGTATCAAAGAGATTGTTTTTGAAATTGTTTAGGAAAGCAAGTTGTTTGAAATCCAAAAAGGAATAGTTGGATTTAGTAAAGCAAAACTGTTTAAAAACTCCCAGAACAGATTATTTGAATAAAAACAAGTTAGAAAAATTTGTGAAAGCAAATTTGAAATTGAATATAAAGTCAGTCCAGTGGTAATTGAATTGGATTGGTAGGTTAAGAGTTTGGAATCGAGGATGGAACTCGAATTGGAAATGTTATTGTGGTTCAGATATAAGCGAATAATTGGTTGAGATGACATTGGTATATGTGGATTGATGACAGGTGAAATGATAAAGTTGATATACCCAACAAAAAGGTACAAGTTTATATTTGATATAAGCATGAGATTTATGAGCCGAATTGGCAAGCCGCTTGGCTGTTTGATTTTCTTTTGGGTTGGAGATGGCCTAGAGAGGCGAGTTGTGGTTTTACAGATAGGGCTGTACAAAGGAGGTTATGGCGAAATTTTTCGAAAATTTAAAGTGTTAGAAAATTTTCAGAATTCTTGAAAATTTTAGTTAGTCGGAATGAATAAATATTTTAGTCGATATTAATTGGTTCAGTTGAAATCAGAAATAAGGGGTAAACAAATCTTAGGAATTCCAATAGATAGGGTCGTCCACTAACTTAGCAATTTCGAGGACGAAATTATTTTAAGTGGGGAAGAATGTAATGACCCGCATTGTCAGGGGTATTATAATTAATTTATTTAATTATATATATAGTGATTTAGGGAATTAAAAACGTCGGTTAATTAAATAAAGTGAATATTTAATTTAAATAATAATTAAATAATATATTTAATTCTGAAATAATCAGAATTTGGCAGAAATGACGATATGGTGTGAACTGGGGAATTCAAATTATATAATTCAGTTTATAATTGAATTTGAATAACGAATATATTATATAAACGACAGTTTGAACGTATAATTATAATATAATTATAATCGAGCTCGAAATGGCGTGGCAGTTCGCGATTTGGCGATTCGAACTTTAAACGAGTATACAGAAGCCGTTTTAAGCCGGATTTCTGTGAAATAAGAAACGTGTGGAGCTGGTGGAGTATATCTTTCTAGTGGAAGAGAAAAATCGAGATTTCGTCGTGTAGATTGTGATTTATGTCCAAATCAAATTTCAGAAAAGTCGCTGTAGAATTCCTTTATAATTTACAACGCTTTATATACGTTATAAATAGATTTTCTAGTATAAACTAAATACCGAGATAATCTGAAATCTGAAATATCAAGCTGTGAATTCTGATATGATATTCTGGAACTGTACGATATCATATGTGAAGATATACGATAATATAAATTTATTTATATTTAATTTAATAATATTTAAATATATTTATATATTTAAATGGGTCATCTAGAGCTTTAAAAATAGCCACTTTTGCAAACGAAGTCGGAATTCGACAAAACTAATTTTGTTAGATCTGCAATGTCAAATAGTTGTTAGATTTCCAGTTTCGTGATTTTTAGAGTCACTGTGTGGTCGTACGGATTTTTAGAGTGAGAAACAGTCAGTATTTCGACGGTTAAAAATACGCTATGTGATCATACGGAGTCGAAATTCGACGAAACCAGTTTCGTTGGGACCGTAATGTCGAGCTCTAGCTACATGTCCAGTTACGTGATTTTTGGGTATCGTGTGTGATCGCAGGAATTTTTAAGGACGGATACAAACAGCGTTGGATTTAAAATAAATATAATATTCGAATAAATAAATATCTAAAATTCCTATATATACCCCCTAACTAATTCCTTAAGACCTAATGCTTCATTCCTCAGTAAAACTTGCGCCGCCACTTCTATTCCTCATTCCCAGAACAAAACGCAAGAACCAAACATGGAAAAATCAAGAACACATCAAATAAAATGTTATAAATCATTCTAAGTGTGTATTTGAGTTCACCAAGAATTTAGCTACAACTCTATACCCTTTTCAAATAGTTCGACGTTCATTTGGGTGGTGAGGTTTTTCGACAGCTCGCCTAGGGTTAGAGATGGCGAGAGATATAAGCTTTAATCCTTGAATCTGAGTTTAGTTTTGGGTTTGTCTTCGAATTATGCATCGTGTATGAGAAGCTTGTGGGGTTTGGTGGTTTTTGGTTTCGATGGCTTTACTGTAGTGAACTTCCAAAGCCGACTGTCGCAGGTTGCAAAGGATGAGCGTGAGCGTTGTTTTTGGTATGAGTAGGTGCGGTTTGTGATGAGAGGAAGATTGGTAGTTGTTGTTTGAGGATCGATGAAGTATTGGGGGAGGAATGGAGATCGAAGTGGGATCGATGGCATTTGGGATTGTCTGTAGCTTACGGGATGGTTTCTGGGGAAGAGAAGGATTGCGGGTCGGGTCTTTTAAGGGATGGTGGGCTGAGTATAAAAGGTGAAAGCCCAAATTAGTTATAAAAGAATGTGAATTTATTTTAATTAAAATATAGTTCAAACATGTATAAGGTATAATTTATTCGTATGTTAACCAAATTCAGCGAAACAAGATCCGTTAGGATCGTATGGACGGACACTACCCAATGGAACTGGCGGAGAGCGAATCGAAGCTAGTTACAATTTATTACAAAATAAATTGTCCATCTGAATCAAGCGATGGTTATCATTATTAACGATGATCGTCCAATGTGAGTAAAACTCACCAACTTTGTACAGTTCTATTTTTACAACGTATTCTTAGAACATTTAAATATCTTCTGTTTGACTGTGTGTTGACTGTTTGATTGAACTGCTAGTCAGTTAGTGAATATTTTATATATATATATAAATATATATATAAATATATATATATAAACAGTTAAATAGTTATATATTGATTTTGTTAACATAATATTTCATATTTAACTGGAAGTGATGTTGATTATACTGTGTAACATCTGTGATGCAGGGAAACAGGTTGGAGGAATCCAACTGGATTCCTCAACAGTTATTTTACTGTGATTTATATATTGTGATATATAATGTGATATATAATCTGACGTTGATTATGTGTGCTTTGGACGATAGTTATCGTTGTTATATGGTGTGTTAAATACCATATGAAATACCAAAATGTGGAAAAGGGATTTTCAAAGTATATTTTGAAAATAATTTATTTATATAAAATCAAAGGATTTTATATTATACAAGAAAAAGGATTTTGAATAAAAGAATTATATTTGTAAATCAAATATAAAGGAAATTTATATTTGTTAATCAAATATAAAGGGATTTTGTTTGTTAAACAAATATAGAGGAGATATATTTGTGAAATCAAATATAAAGGAAAATATTTGTAAAACAATATATATAAGGGAAAATATTGTCAAAACCAATAGAAAGAGGGATATTTGTAAACCATTTACAAATAGATAAAAAGGATTTATTTATTTAGGAAATAAATAAAGGTAAAAGAATTTATTATTTAGGGTATAAATAAAGTTAAATGATTTATTTATTTAGGGAATAAATAAAATAAAGGAATATTTATTTGTTAGAATAAATAGAATAAAGGAGATATTTATTTGTTAAATAAATAGGATTATAAGGAAATAAATAGATTATAAAAGAAAATCTTTAAAAAGGAATAAACGTTATTAGCGAGTAAGTTAATCAAATTGAGTTATCAGGTTAGTTAATCAAAGTAAATTGATTAGTTAAACTAAGTGAATTGGTTAAGTTAATCAAAGTGAATTGGTTAAGTTAATCAAAGCGAATTGGTTAAGTTAATCAAAGTGAATTGGTTAAGGTAATCAAAGTGAATTAGTCGAGTTAATCAAAGTGATTAGTTCAGTTAATCGAGATAAGAAAAATCAAGCTAGGTTAATCGAGTTGAATTAGTCAGTCGAGTTAATCAATTGAGTTAGTCAAACCAAGTAAAACCAGTTAGAGTTAATCAGTAGAGTTAATTAGTTAGGGTTGACCAGGCAGAGTTAATCAGTTGGAGTTAATCGATTTGAGTTAAGATTTGATAATCGAGTTAAGTTATCGAATACCACTTATTCGAAGTAGAAGTTATCAAATATAGTTATTTGAGATAGAGTTAGTCAAACAGAGTTATTCAGGATAAGTTGCCATCTCGTACGACTGCTAGCGTAATTCGCAGGGCTGTAAATAGCCTACGGCGGTCGGATGTTTCCTGAGGGAGTCAGGCGTAACCATTGTGATCGCTGCGATCTAGAGTCAAGCGAATGGAGTTAAATCGAATATTAGTTATTCGATAGGAGTTAATCAACTTGACTTAGATTATCGAGATAAGTTAATCGAGTTAAGTTCTTGAGTTAGATTATCGAGATAAGTTAATCGAGTTAAGTTCTTGAGTTAGATTATCGAGATAAGTTAATCGAGTTAAGTTCTTGAGTTAGATTATCGAGATAAGTTAATCGAGTTAAGTTCTTGAGTTAGATTATTGAGATAAGTTAATCGATTTAAGTTCTTGAGTTAGATTATCGAGATAAGTTAATCGAGTTAAGTTCTTGAGTTAGATTATCGAGATAAGTGAGTCGAGTTAAGTTCATTGAGTTAAATTAATCGATGTTAGTTTCATCGAAAGGGGTTAATCGATGTTAGTTTCATCGAAAGGAGTTAATCAATGTTAATTTCATCGAAAGGAGTATCGATGTTAGTTTCCTCGAAGGGAGTTATCGATTATAGTTTAATCGAAAGGAGTTATCGATTAGTTAAATCGAAAGGAGTTGTCAAATTTAGTTATTCGAAAAGGAGTTATCGATTTGTTAAATCGAAAGGTAAGATTATCGAATATCGTTTATTCGAGAGGAGATTATCAAATATAGTTATTCGAAAGAGTTATCGATTATTAGTTAATCGAAGTGAGTTATAGAATATTAGTTAAATCGAAGGAGTTATTGAATATAGTTTATTCGATGGAGTTAATCGATTAGAGTTAAATCAAAGGAGTTAATCGAATATTGTTTATTCGAATAGAGTTTAATCAAAGGAGTTAATCGAATATAGTTTATTCGAATAGAGTTAAAGGAGTTAATCGAATATAGTTTATTCGAATCGAGTTAAAGGAGTTAATCGAATATAGTTTATTCGAATAGAGTTAAAGGAGTAAATCGAATATAGTTTATTCGAATAGAGTTAGAGGAGTTAATCGAATATAGGTTATTCGAATAGAGTTAGAGGAGTTAATCGAATATAGTTTATTCGAATAGAGTTAGAGGAGTTATCGAATATAGTTTATTCGACAGGAGTTAAGTGAATAGTGTAAATCAAATAAAGTTAAGCAAATAGAGTTAATCCAATAGAGTTAATCGATTAGAGTTAAATCAATAAGAGTTAGTTGAATAGAGTAAATCGAATATAGTTTATTCGAAGAAAGGTTATCGAATGTAGTTATTCGAATGGAGGAGTTATCGAATAGAGATTACTCGAAAGAGATTTACGTAAGGAAGTTTGCTAAAGTTTTAAAGGAAAAACCTTGTCTATCCCGAAGTTTAAACCGTTGTTCAGTTAAGGTCTGAGAGGTAATTATACCCCAACTTGATTGACTTCGTTTTTACTAAGGAATGGCTAAGGTTTGGTAGTAAAGGATGGTTAGGGAATTTAGTTAATAAGTGAAATGGTTGGAATTGGCATCGCGATGGGTTGTTAAACATCTGTCTAAGTCCAATGTACGAGTTTTGGAAATGTTTTCCAAAGAAGAATCAGAATTGTTTTCTAGTATAGAAAACAAGAAATGGAAATGTTTTCCAATGGTAATAACATATATTTCCTAAATTTAGAAATTAAGAAAATGTTGAATATAGGGAAACAGGAAATGACAAATAAGATAAATAGATGATAAATTAATTAAAAGGATAAAAGTTGTTTGATGATTGATTGATATTATTTCCACCTGGAAATAATATTGTTGTTTGCACACTTGTTTTTCTTCGATAGTTAAACCACAGACTATCAAAGTTTTGACCATTTTAACGTTGTTAATATGGAGAGACCGATTGGATTATTATCCAAAGAACCACTCTGTATTGGCATAAGCGTTGCGAATCATATATGCTAAAGATAACTGTAGACGGAGTAAAGTGCAAGGGCTATTGTATAAGTCTTAGATCACAGTGACTAAGATGGATATATTGAATAGTGCCTTCGGTTTGTCCAGTCCCAGGACAACTTGTATGGACGAAGGTCTGACAGAGTATATCCAATGGATCGCGTAAGTTGATCTCTTCAAACGTATATTCGTTGGTGGCGGAGGAATTCGTTTCTCTTAGCTGTATACCCGTTGTATTTTTGAGGAAATCAATTTGTGATTTGGCGGGTATGACAATGTGGCATTCGAAGTGAATCTGATGTGATGATGAAGCGTAACCTCAAGCCTCATCAACCGGTAAATGACAGAAATTGGGCAGGCAGCATGGCTATGTAGGTCACACCTATTAGGGTGTATAATCACCTGATCTAGAGTATCATTTACTTTTAAAAATCTATTGTTGATGCTGTCCCATTCGGGAAACGGTTGCTGATCCCAACCGCTGGTGATATACATTCGATACACTCAAGCGAAATGAGTGGTCGGTCATGTGTGGCCGGGTTGCAAGATGTTCTTGTTGAACCCAGTGTATTCCTCTCTAGAGGTACACTAGCGAAAGGTGGTTCCATACCTTGTCATAGTTGGAAATCCATTATCCAATACGTTCTTTCGATTTTGATTGTATGCTATATATGTAGAACGTGAGATGAAAGCGTTTCTGCTAGATTGATATATATTTGTACTTAGACATTATTATAATATCAGAATGATATTGCTTGTCAAAGATGTTGGATTCTCATAAGGGAAAAATCCGTTCCGTATTCACGGCGTGGTCTTATGAGATATCATATATATGTTAAACTGTATTAAACTATTTTACTCACACCAGTCCCATGACTGACCCGGAGTTTACTTTGTTGTTTTCCCTAAACTCTTGGGTGCCCAATTTTGTACGGGCAGTCAAGTAGTCAGGAATTTGCAGATACTTGAAGAGTTGGAGCAGGAGGCTTCAGGATTATATAGCTATAGTATTTCCGCTGTGTTGTAAGTGCTGTACTCTGATAAGTGCTATTGTATACATAATTGTTATATTTCAAAAGTTATGTTATATTTTATTCGTTCCGCTGTGAGTTTTCGTGTTACTCTGATGATGTAAGTTCTTCTTTTCTTCTTCTATTCTAAGTTTCTATCTTATCTATCCTTACCCTCTAATTTTTTTCATTAACTACCAGGATTTTTTGATGTTTGGTTATCGACATCGAGTTTATGTCGATAACCAAAGTCGCTCAAATATCCGGGTCGTTACACGTATGTTGTGTTTGTGTAACATTTGTTTATTATATACGCGGGTTATTCGGAAAGGCTGGGTTTATACCCATTCTGAATAACCGATTCGACGATATGTCAAAGGTTAAGACGGTGGTTGAAGACCAGAGGTCTTCACATCATTTGGATGATTCCTGACGATCTTGATTAGGTTGAACACCCAAGATGAGGGAATCAGTTGGTGATCGTCCAGACATACTTAGAGATTGATGGATAAGCGAGGAAAGTGCCTCCGATTTCGTTCAGACCCAGAACGAACTTGTAAATGGATGCGTGTCTGACATTGGATTTTTTCTGTGTTGATTGATCTCTAATAAATATATATCTGTTTGGCGGAGGAGAATTTATTCTCTTGCTTAACGCCCTTCTCTGAGACGTACAAGCTCAGAGGTTATATATCGATAGAAATCAGTCGCATGGAGTGAATTGCCTGTGTGGCATGCCTAAGTGGCAGACGATCAAGGCTTCTGTTGCAAAGCAAAGTCTTGTGGTTGATGATCAAAGCACAACCTATGTGGCATAGCTTTGTGTATAGCGTTAATTCGCGAGCCTCACACCTCGGTATGAGTCAAAAACGGGATACGGACCGTTAGGAGAACACGACGTTTCTTTCTAGCTATGGGTGATGTCGGTGACCTACCATCCCTGACATTTATATACTTTTCCCCTGTGTGGTTGTTGGAATGCGAGGCGCCTCGAATATATGGTCGATAACTGGACCATTTTATAGGTCTGATAGGACCGGGAAACGTGTGTTCAGGAATAACTAATCCTCAAAATGTAACACCCCGTATGTTGAAATAACTTATTATAATATAAATCAGGGCAGAATTAAATTCTAAAATCTGAATCAGGGGAAACGGGCTGTGCCATTGCGTTCGTCTCGGAAAAATACGCAGAATAGAGTCTGAAATTTTGTAAATCGGAGTCCGTATGATCCAGTTAAGGCCCAAAGAAGTTTTCAGAAAATTCAAAGTTAAAAACAGATTTAAAATTCAGTTCTAAAACAGGATTGGAGCCAAAAGCGGAGGTGGCGGGAAAGTTCCCGCCTAGCCCCGTGTCGACAGGCATGTCGACAGGGGTGTCGACAGCCCTGTCGACAGGGGTGTCGACACAGGGTGTCGGCCCTGTTGATCTGGGTGCACCAGATCTGGTTTTTGGTTGAGTCTTGGGCTGTGTTCTAGAGATTTCCGAAATCTGATGGTCCTAATCTAATTTAGGGCTAATCCTATGGTCCTAAAACACCTAACTAATCTATATATACACCCTAATACCCCCCCTAATCCTTACCAAAAATAGATCTAAGGCCATTATGCCACCACTTTGAAACTTGAAGGAGCCTCCATCAAAATTAGAGAAGGGATAGCATTCCAAATCAACTTCTAGCCTCTTAATCTTCTTCATTAGTTTGCTAATCTTGGTTTTGGTGAGCTTCTATCCCCTTAATAATCAATTGTTAAATTGATTAAGATAGGATATGATGATGTATGGTTATGTTTGTGGATCAATGTGTTTATGCAAGCTTAGTATAGTGTATGTTATGTGTTTTGCAAGTTATATGCTATATGTCATGCAAGTTTAGTGTATGTGTTCATGACATCTTTATGCAAGCTTAATGTTATGTAGTCATGACATCTTTATGCAAGTTTGGTGCTATGTTTCATGATGCTTATGATGCAAAACACTAAGTTGAACATTGATCTATTATGCAACATGCTTATGCAAGTTATGTGTATGCTTATATGCAAGTTTAACATGTTATGCAAGTTATGCATGCTTATGCAAGTTATGTGAATGCTTATGCAAGTTATGTGTATGCTTATATGCAAGTTCAACATGTTATGCAAGTTATGCATGCTTATGCAAGTTATGTGAATGCTTATATGCAAGTTTAACATGTTATGCAAGTTATGTGAATGCTTATATGCAAGTTCAACATGTTATGCAAGATATGTGTATGATAATATGCAAGTTCATATGCAACATGTTATGCAAGTCATGTGTATGATAATATGCAAGTTTGGGTTAAATGTAGTTGGGTTAATATATGCTCATATATGCAAGTTGACATCCTCTTAACCCATGACAAAGTTATATGCTAAGATGTGGTTACACCCATGATATTTGTGATGAATCTTCCCTTTATTATGTCATGAAATGAGAACGATTTACGTGGGGAACGATGGGGTTAAAAATGCATATTAACAAAATAAAATGAATGAACATAAGTGGGAATTTACCTATTGAGTTAGGTCTACCCCATGGGAATTTACCTATTGAGTTAGGTCTACCCATGCTATGGAATTGGGAATTTACCTATTAAGTTAGGTCTACCCATATTCTTAAAAATGTGTAATTAATTAGGGATAATTAATTATGGGGGTGATTAATTAGGTGTAATTAATCAACTAAGACACGAGGTTGGACCCTTTTGTAGCGGAAGTCTGCCCGGAACCGACCGGCCATCCAGCGACTACAAATGATTGGCCCAATGTGAGAGGTCTTAGTCATAAATTAAATACGTGATTAAAGTAAAGACACGAGGTTAGACCCTTTTTATGACAGAAGTCTGCCCGGAACCAACCGGCATATCCAGCGGTCAGAAAAAGATGGTCTAATGTGAGAGGTCTTTATGAGGTCATGATCTTAATTAATTAATTAAGAAACACTTAACCATATTAGCATGTAGAGGGACATGAGGGGTTAAGTGGGTGCCTTGGGTGGCAAGTGGAAATCTAGTGTTTGCCTTGGGTGACAATAGAAAATACGATTAGAATACTTAACCAAAGTGGAACATGTAATTAAAACATGATTAAAGGGTTAAGTGATATACACTAGAAATGACAAGCTTAGGTGGGTAGCTTGTAGGGGCCCATTTCAACCAATATCCCAAACGTATCTTTGTGGGCTCGACTCTAGTCGAGTGACGGACACGCATATTGGGCTTGACTATAAGAGGCCAAAACGGGTTAGCGGTGGCAACGCAAGTCCAACGGGTTTCATATGCGTGTGTGGACCCGGGCTGGTAGATAAGCCGTTGTTGCATCGTGTAGGTATAAGCCGTGCACCGTTGATAGTATTGGGTTGCCACTTTAGGGGAGTGATACACCCCACTGTGGGACCAGCACGGGTATCTACGTTAGGGAGCCGATCGCTTGGGGAGTAGTGGGGTACACCTAGTGGAGATAGGGGCAGACGACACGTATGTGGTCAGCTAGGGGTACATGAAACTACTAGTTATATCTTTCTTTTAAGTCCTTGGGTGGGATCAATCTTTGAGTAGGAATGACTGGTGTGGTGCAGTTAGTAATTATCCTTGGGTGGGTAGATGCGTCTTTACGGTTATCTTAGTTCATCCTATGTTTGTTGGCTACTTAGTGTAGTCATTATCCCCAAAGGTACCGTACCGAGTTCATATCATACCCTAATTACTTTAATAATTGTATTGTTAAGGTTATAGGGCTCACTCAGGCTTATGTCTGACCCCGTTGTTTTTATCTTTTTCCCAACCCTCAGGTTCTCAGAGTGGGCCCAGTACGAGTGGGCTTTGATCAGGCTGCTTTATTCTCTTTTGGAGCTTGGACCATAGGAGTAAAGCTCATCTTATCCTTTTCTTTTATGGCTATCAGTTCATGTATTGGGATTATGTATTTTTATTTATCAGGATGGATATTTTGTACTTGACTCTTATTATGGTTGTGTGATGTAACCAAACATGTTTTGCTTTCCGCTGAAATGAAATGATGTTTTAAATTCTCAAGTATTACTTATATCTGTCTTGTTGTAATTTTTCTGTTCTATATTCACTTAAAATACTCCACCGATGTTATGGCATTCCCTTAGTGAGTGACCATAGCGGGTGTGGGGTGTTACACGTGGTATCAGAGCAAAGGTTACCGGAACAGATAAAATTTTTAGAAAATTATTTTTCTAAAAACATTTTTGGAAGAGATATTTTCAAAAATATGTCTTTAAAGAGAAAAGTTTTTGAAAGAAAAGCATAATCCCCAATAGCCATATCGTTATCTTTCGAATTCTCCGTTTTGAATCTTTCCTTTTTCGTTTCAGCATGGCTGAGGATCTTAACTTTCCGGAGGGTGTGACGGTACCAGTATGGTATAGGAGATTGATGGAGGCTAGGGCCACCACTGCGGGTCCAGCAAATGTTCCTCCACCAACCGTAGCACCCGATCTTCCTCCTCCCCCTCCTCCTCGCACGGATACTTTTGCTAAGACTTGCAAGGAATTTAAAGCTATGGGAGGGAAACCTTTTCAAGGATCTGAAACTTTTGTGGAGGCTAGAGATTGGCTTAAGGAGTTGGAAGAGTTGATAGATATCTTTGAGATGGAAGAAGGAAAGAAAGTCAAGTTAGCTGCTTGGTTAATGAAGGGAGAGGCCTCATTCTGGTGGGAGGTCACTAATGGAGAACGCCCCGTTGACTCTTCGGCGGATTTTAGGCAAAGATTTGTGGCAAAGTTTCTCTCAAGGGCGGAGGAAAACTTGTATATGGAAAGATTCTTGACTCTAAAGCAAGGGAATCTCTCAGTGAAGGAATATGTCAACAAGTTTAATCAATTGGCAAGGTTTGGCCTAGACATGGTGAATACACCAGAAAAGAAGGCTTTGAGGTTCGTGAAAGGCTTGAATGAACCGATGCATGGGTTGGCTATGACTCATATCCCTATGGGGGCCACCTTTGAGAAGCTAGTTGACATGGCACTCATGCATGAAGAAGAGAAGGGTCCCAATGCTAATAAGGCACCCGAGAAAAAGGGAGATCAAAAGAGACCTCAGCAACAACAGCCAAACAAAGGGGGGAAAGGCAACGGTGGCAAGGGGAAGAAGAAGTGCTTCAATTGTGGGATACCAGGCCACATAAGCAAGGATTGTAGAAAGAAGAAGAAGACTGGTTGCTTTCACTGTGGCGAAGCAGGGCATCTAGTGAAAGACTGTCCTAAGAAGGGGCAAAGGACGGGGTCTACCTCAGGAGGACAGGTGCAAGCTTTTATGGCACCGGGTCAGGCTAGGGGCAAGTACAGGCTCTCGCGGTTCCACCGATTCAGGAAAGAGGTAGAACTATTTCCGTTGAAAGTCTGGTTTTTCTATTTGATCATCATGTCCGTACATTGTTTGATTCAGGCGCATCGCATTCGTTTATCTCATCATCATTAGTTGAGTCACTGCACTTAGACACCAGTCTGGTAGATGATCCCTTGGTTGTTTCAAACCCAATTGGGGGCTCCACTTATTTGTCCATGTTATGTTTGGGTTTGAAGATTTCTATACTTAGCATTGAGTTTAGATGTGATGCTTTTGTTTTGGGCTTCACGGGCTATGGGTTAATTTTGGGCATGGACTGGTTATCCAGTAATGGTGCCGTTCTTGATTGCGAAAGGAGAGTTGTTAGGCTCATGACCCGCTTGGGTAACATTCTCGAGATCTCTTGTAATCCCATGGATTCCGTTATGCTAAGTTATCTTGAATCGCTTGACGCTTCGGTCGAGAGTTTGCAATCTTTTAGAGTGGTCCGAGAATATTCGGATGTGTTTGAGGAGGTGAAGGGATTACCTCCGAAGCGGGAGATTGACTTCCGAATATATCTGGTGGATAATGCTAAACCTGTATCTTTACCAGTGCTCCACATGGCTCCTCGTGAGAGGAGGGAACTCCATAAGCAAGTAGGGGAGATGCTTGAGAAGGGGTTCATAAAACGGAGTATATCGGAGTGGGGTGCTCCAGTAGTATTTGCTACGAAGGCGGATGGGTCCCTCAGACTTTGTGTAGACTATAGAGAACTCAACAAGCTGACAAAGAAGAATAGACACCCATTGCCGAGGATTGATGATCTTTTCGATCAGTTGGTTGGCGCTTCAGTGTTTTCTCAGTTGGACTTAGCCACGGGGTTTCATCAGTTGAGGGTGGCTGAGGATAGCATAGACAAGACTGCCTTTAGGACTCCGGATGGTTTCTATGAGTGGCTGGTGATGCCATTTGGGTTGACGAACGCCCCTGCATACTTTGTGGATTTGATGAGTAGGGTGTTCAGGGAGTTCCTTAATAAATTCGTGGTGGTCTTCGTGGACGATATCTTAGTATTTTCTAAGAGTGAAGAAGAGCATGCCCTACATCTTGGGGAGGTGTTGAAGGCTCTTCGAGCACATAGCCTTAAAGCGAAATTCTCTAAATGTCACTTCTGGAGGAAGGAAGTGCGGTTCTTGGGGTACGTGGTCTCCAAGGAAGGGATAGCTGTGGATCCCGCGAAGGTAGTATCAATTCAGGATTGGAAGGTTCCGAAGAATGCTACCGAGGTGAGGAGTTTCTTGGGGTTGGCTGGCTATTATAGGAAGTTTATCAAAGACTTCGCGAAGATATCAGCCCCATTAACCCGCTTAACGAAGAAGAATCTTGTTTTCGCATGGGACGTAGATTGTGATGATGCGTTCCGACGGTTAAAGAGAGCTTTAACCACTGCTCCAGTTTTAGTGTTGCCAAATGGGAGCAAGCCATTTGTTGTCTATACCGATGCTTGTGGGACAGGACTAGGCGCAGTCTTAATGCAAGAGGGAAGGGTAATAGCCTACGGTGGAAGGCAGTTGAGAGTGCATGAGAAAAATTACCCTACCCATGATTTAGAGTTGGCCGCTATTGTTTTTGCGCTTAAGATTTGGCGCCATTATCTTCTTGGTGAGAGATTCAAATTGTTCACTGACCACAAATCATTGAAGTACTTGTTTTCTCAGAAGGATTTGAATTTGAGACAGCAAAGGTGGATGGAGTTCTTAGCATCCTATGATTTCGAGATAGCGTATACCCCTGGCAAGGGTAACGTGGTGGCGGACGCCTTGAGCAGAAAGAGGTTGTCCTTGAGTCCATTGTTCGTGGAACAACGAAGCTTGGAATTTATCTCGATGTTTGATTTCAGACCTTCCATTGATTATGTACCCGGTTTGCTAGCATCCTTGGAGGTTAAACCTACTCTTTTGGGGCGGATTGGAGAAGCACAGAGGGACGACCCACAGTTGGTTGAGTTGGTGGAGAAGCTCATAAGGGGGGAGTCGTCCAGCCATTTGAGTAGGTACACCCTAGACGATAGGGGGTGCTTGCGTAGAGACGGTAGACTTTGTGTACCGCAAGACGAGGGTTTGAGGAAGGTTATTCTTTATGATGCACACCGTTCTAGGATGACCATTCATCCCGGTGGGGACAAGATGTACCAAGACATGAAGAGGGTTTTCTTCTGGGCCGGTATGAAGAAAGATGTGGCCGAGTATGTCGCTCAATGCTTGGTGTGCCAACAAGTGAAGGCGGAGCAAAAGAAACCTGGTGGGTTGCTTCACCCATTGGAAGTTCCGCAATGGAAGTGGGATAGCGTCTCGATGGATTTTATTGACGGGTTACCCAGATCAAGAAAGGGTAATACGGGAATTTGGGTTGTGGTAGACAGACTTACTAAAAGCGCCCATTTCATACCTGTGAAGAGCAAGAGGACTGCTCCATGGCTAGCTTCAGTATATCTTCGAGAGATAGTTCGATTGCATGGGGTACCCTCTAGCATAGTGAGTGATCGAGATCCTATCTTCACTAGCGAGTTCTGGAGAAGTTTGCAAGAAGCAGTGGGGACTCAATTGTGTCTGAGCACCGCATATCATCCTCAGACGGACGGCCAGACCGAGAGGGTGAATCGTGTCCTAGAAGACCTTTTGAGGCTTTGTATCTTAGATTTTGGAGGTACATGGGAAGAGCATCTTCCATTGGTGGAGTTCGCATATAATAACAGCTTTCAGTCCAGTATTGGTATGGCTCCTTTCGAAGCTCTTTATGGAAGGCCTTGTCGATCACCTACATGTTGGTGGGAATCTACGGATAAGATCTTGCTTGGGCCTGATATGGTTAGGGAGACTTCTGAGAAGATTGACTTGATTCGAAGAAGAATGAAAGCAGCGCAGGATAGGCAAAAATCTTATGCGGACAAGAGAAGGACGGATCTTGAGTTTGAAGTTGGGGACATGGTCTTTGTCAAAGCGTCTCCGTTACGAAATGTGGTTCGCTTTGGATCTGTTGGGAAGTTAGCACCAAGGTTCGTGGGGCCGTTTCCTATTAAGGAAAGGATTGGACGGATGGCATATAGAGTGGAGTTGCCCGACAGACTTAGTGAGGTACATGATGTATTCCATGTGTCACATTTGAGGAAGTGCCTACATGAGACTGCAGAGGTGGTAGAGCCAAGCTTGCTTAGAGAAGTGGAAGTAGAACGTAATGCAACGATTCGACGAGCTCCTACTCGCATCCTTGGGTCAGAGATTAGGAAGTTGAGAAACAGAGAGGTTCAACTAGTCAAAGTGCAATGGGGAGAAGATGAGAACAACGCAACTTGGGAGACGGAAGCGAAGATGCGTTCATTGTACCCATTTCTTTTTGAGGGTATGTCTTTACTTTCTCCTCTATCGTTGTCTAGTACTTATCTTATCTTTCGTATATCCTCTCGTTAGTACTGTTTGACCTTTAGATAGGGTAAACCTATGGTTGAAACATGTGTTTGAGACATGTTATGATTGATGGATGCAAGTGGATGCAAGTGTTTGCTAGTGGTTGCTCGTGGATGCATATACACACACTTTAGGCACTAGATCGGCTCAGTCACTTCATATTGCATATAAATGTGTGTAGGTAGCTATATTAATGGATGTATAATGGTTGTGTTATCATATGGATGATGCATTTCGATGAATGATTGTGCACTCATGTAGAGATAGTATGTGTCGATAGAGTTCTTTCGCATACATATTGGATGCATGGCACTATCATGGTTTGCATTAAGGAGGTCAACTGAACCAGTAGACCGCCTGATTTTGCATTAGACAGAGAACATATACACACACTTTTTGCATATGTTCATGCAACATTAGAAACTTTAAGGACAATGGATGCTAGTGTTTGATGGTTTAGTAGATGGTTGTTTGGTTGGTAGGATACGTTCTTCTTGACTTAGAGATTTCGGGGACGAAATCCTTTAAGTAGGGGAGAATGTAACACCCCGTATGTTGAAATAACTTATTATAATATAAATCAGGGAAGAATTAAATTCTAAAATCTGAATCAGGGGAAACGGGCTGTGCCATTGCGTTCGTCTCGGAAAAATACGCATGGGAATTTACCTATTGAGTTAGGTCTACCCCATGGGAATTTACCTATTGAGTTAGGTCTACCCATGCTATGGAATTGGGAATTTACCTATTAAGTTAGGTCTACCCATATTCTTAAAAATGTGTAATTAATTAGGGATAATTAATTATGGGGGTGATTAATTAGGTGTAATTAATCAACTAAGACACGAGGTTGGACCCTTTTGTAGCGGAAGTCTGCCCGGAACCGACCGGCCATCCAGCGGCTACAAATGATTGGCCCAATGTGAGAGGTCTTAGTCATAAATTAAATACGTGATTAAAGTAAAGACACGAGGTTAGACCCTTTTTATGACAGAAGTCTGCCCAGAACCAACCGGCATATCCAGCGGTCAGAAAAAGATGGTCTAATGTGAGAGGTCTTTATGAGGTCATGATCTTAATTAATTAATTAAGAAACACTTAACCATATTAGCATGTAGAGGGACATCAGGGTTAAGTGGGTGCCTTGGGTGGCAAGTGGAAATCTAGTGTTTGCCTTGGGTGGCAATAGAAAATACGATTAGAATACTTAACCAAAGTGGAACATGTAATTAAAACATGATTAAAGGGTTAAGTGATATACACTAGAAATGACAAGCTTAGGTGGGTAGCTTGTGGGGGCCCATTTCAACCAATATCCCAAACGTATCTTTTTGGGCTCGACTCTAGTCGAGTGACGGGACACGCATATTGGGCTTGACTATAAGAGGCCAAAACGGGTTAGCGGTGGCAACGCAAGTCCAACGGGTTTCATATGCGTGTGTGGACCCGGGCTGGTAGATAAGCCGTTGTTGCATCATGTAGGTATAAGCCGTGCACCGTTGATAGTATTGGGTTGCCACTTTAGGGGAGTGATACACCCCACTGTGGGACCAGCACGGGTATCTATGTTAGGGAGCCGATCGCTTGGGGAGTAGTGGGGTACACCTAGTGGAGATAGGGGCAGACGGCACCTATGTGGTCAGCTAGGGGTACATGAAACTACTAGTTATATCTTTCTTTTAAGTCCTTGGGTGGGATCAATCTTTGAGTAGGAATGACTGGTGTGGTGCAGTTAGTAATTATCCTTGGGTGGGTAGATGCGTCTTTACGGTTATCTTAGTTCATCCTATGTTTGTTGGCTACTTAGTGTAGTCATTATCCCCAAAGGTACCGTACCGAGTTCATATCATACCCTAATTACTTTAATAATTGTATTGTTAAGGTTATAGGGCTCACTCAGGCTTATGTCTGACCCCGTTGTTTTTATCTTTTCCCCAACCCTCAGGTTCTCAGAGTGGGCCCAGTACGAGTGGGCTTTGATCAGGCTGCTTTATTCTCTTTTGGAGCTTGGACCGTAGGAGTAAAGCTCAGCTTATCCTTTTCTTTTATGGCTATCAGTTCATGTATTGGGATTATGTATTTTTATTTATCAGGATGGATATTTTGTACTTGACTCTTATTATGGTTGTGTGATGTAACCAAACATGTTTTGCTTTCCGCTGAAATGAAATGATGTTTTAAATTCTCAAGTATTACTTATATCTGTCTTGTTGTAATTTTTCTGTTCTATATTCACTTAAAATACTCCACCGATGTTATGGCATTCCCTTAGTGAGTGACCATAGCGGGTGTGGGGTGTTACACAAAAGTAAGAGAGGACCGGCCCAACCGTTTCCAAGGATCGCTGTTTGTGGTCCTGAGACATTTGCTAGAGTGTCTCGAACGGAGAGGAGCTTGCCCCTTGCCTCGACTCATGATGGAAATCCAATTTCCAATACGTGATAATGTAGTTTTATTTGTAGAGCCTAGTATGGCGACATGATAGATGGTACCCATGCCGCCTATGATTGATACATTTATATTTGAAGTTGTTTTCTTCACTTATAGTAATAATAAAAGATTAATTTTCTCGTATCAAGCATTCTTTGGCTATTATAAGATAAAACCCTATCCTCCGGCTTGCGTTGCATTGTGTGATGGGACCTGGGTCTTATAATAGCCTCATTCTTCTTTATTTAGGATTGCGTTGTTTGTTTTATGCACTGGTATTCTTGGGAGGAAACCCATTCCGTGTTATACGGCGTGGTCCCTTGATCTGCCTAACTTTAAAAATAAAGATTAATAACTGTCTTAATTCTCACACCAGTCAGATGACTAACCTGGAGTTTATTGTTTTAACCTAAACTCTGCATGCCCCTATTTTCCACACGGGCAACTAGTAGTTTTGGTTTTCCAGATTTATATTCACAGGAACCAGGTTTACAGCTGGAATGTTATCCGGAAAGCTCTGTATCTGTATATTCTTTACAATTGTGCTTTGTATTATTTTCCGCTGCTATGTTATGTAATTTAAATCTCTGATATTTTTCTGATGTATAATATGTGTTCATACTCTGTATATTCTTGTATCTGATGGAATTGTTGTAATAAGCAATGAAATGTTCTTCTATTTGTGTTCTGATTTGTCTTGTCCTCAACTCAATCCGTGCTTTCCTTCAAGGGGAAGTTCGGGTCGTTTCATTTGGTACCAGAGATCTGGTTTACAGAGCTCGAGAACAAGACACATTAGAACCATACGAAGGAATTCATCAGAAATTGGATTAGTAATATCCAATAAGGAATGACTCGTTAGAGATAGGATTAGTAGTATCCTAGAAAGAGTGTGAAGAGAATGTTTTTAAAATGAAAAAAAATTGTTTTGAAAATTTAAACCATTTCATACACATTTGAATATTTATTTGTATTGAATTTGGACAATCCAATATATAAAGATTTTGCATATACGCCTTGCAAACATATATTCGAAGTTTTAATATACTGGGTAGATATAGAATCACACTCTAGTCGCCCGGAGATTGTTCTGATGATTGATCGATCATCATCAGAATTTGTGTTCGAGTTTCAAAGGTGTGATATTTATATATTTCCATTAGACTAGTGTGAGACCAAAATATAGCTAGAATACATTGTTGTGAATTGGCACCAAAAATGTGCTTTTTGACCATATATCAAAATTGTGAGTTTGAAATGTTAATTCACTAATTGATTGATGGTTGTGTTATATGATTATTCCTTTAAACCATTATGTGAATGAACAGTGAATTTAAGCCAAATTGAACCAAATATTGAACTGTATTGAAAATTATTTGCAAATGCATGCATGGGCATATATATGTGTGAACAGGTCATAGCAAGGAGGCTAGAGCAGAGGAAAAAATTGTTTGCCCGACAAATAGGTACATGTTTATTGAATTTCTTGGGTTTTGGATGATTTTATGAGCCGATTGGCTAGCCGCTTGGCTTTTTCTTTTGGATTGGTGAGGGCCATGGAAGGCTATTTGAAATATCCCGAATCTCCCGGTGCAGGGGAGGTTACGGCAAAAAATTTCGAAAATTTAGGGTGTTAGCCAAATTTCTGAAAAATTTGAAAAGTGCTTAGAAACTGAAAAGTTGAAGAACTTAAGCCGTAATGAAAATAATGAAAGTTGAGTTGATTAGTTAAACAACTTTCAGCTTCGTTCCTTTTCGGGGACGAAAAGTTTTAAGTGGGGGAGATTATAACAACCAGGAAATTCTGAGCCAATTTAAAAAATTTATTTTGGCAATTTTAATGAATTTTGAATATTTAAAATGAATTAATTTAAATAATAACGACGAAAAATTTATTTTGAATAGAATTCGAACGTATATAATTATATAGAGCGTCGTTAGAATATAAATATTTATTTTTAATTATAAAAGGAATTGAAAATGGCGAGGTAGTTCGAAAATTTGATTTCAAAGTTCAAATGGATGTACAAGATTCAAAATAAACCGGATTTTAGCGAAACCAAAAATATTAGAATCAATTTGAGAATATCTTTCCAACGAATCCGAAAAATCAAAATTTCATAGCGGGAATAAAAAGCTACGTCCAATTGAAAGTTCAGAATAGTCGTTGTGGAATTCTAGCCCTTAAAAATGGAAATTTTGCAAACGACTCGGTTTTCGACGAAACCACTTTTGTTGGATCCATGATGTCAAGTTATAGCTAGGTTTCAAAATTCGTAATTTTTCGAATCAATATGTGAGCGTGGCGAAGGAAAATGCGTTTGACCAGTTTTAGTTGATTTTAATCGACTGGAAAATGGCCATTTTTCAAATAGTCTCAGAATTTGACGAAATTAGTTTTGTTAGGACCGTATCGTCAATACGAAGTTAGAAAATATTTTTCGGGAATTTTTAGAGCCCGTATGCGGCCCCGGTAAATTGAAATGTGCGTTAAAATTCAATATATAGATTTATATTTTGATTTTGATGAAAACTGATTGAAACGATCGAATCGGCCTACGATACATATCCCATTGTGTTCGAAATGGGGGTAATTAGCTGGGAATGACAGTCGGTGGGTTCAATTTCGAGTTCGAAATAAAATGTTGCTTTTTGAAAATTTAAAATAATATAAATATATAATTATATATTCCCTCATACTCTCCCCCTTCCCTTTAGTCAACTCCCGTTCATTTCAGTCAAAATAAAAAAATAAAAAACCCTAAAACTAAATCGCGACCGCCGCTCCTCCCCAGGCCGGAGTCGCCCCACCGTCGCCTCTGTTCCCTGCCACCACGCTCCGCCCGTCGCGTCGCTAGGAGACCGCGACCCACTCCCTCTCGGACGCCATTGTCAGACCCCCCCCCCCCCCCAAACAGCACACTGCTGCGTCGAGCGCACCCCCACAAGCCCCCACAACCCTAGCCAAGTCAAACCGCCTCCACCACCGGAATCCGCCCCCTCTGGCTGACGCCCATCCCTAGCCGCCATCCCTGACCTCCACAGACCCCCTCCGACGACTATTGCACTCCCTCCTTCGATATTGGTGAGTGTTTATAATTTTAATTTATATAAAATCTGTTCTTTTTATTTTTATTTGCATAAAATTTAGATTTTATTATAGGGAAATTTAGATTTGTATTATAGGAAAGTATATGATTTTAATTCATAAAAGATTTGATTTTTAATGTAAAGAAAGATTAGATTTTTATTTATTTTATTCTATTCTATAATGTTTTCATGTTGAAAAAAAGATGAGATTTTTACATAAGAAAAATATGATTTTTATTTATATTTTTAACCTATAAAGATTTGATCTTTATTTATATGAACAAGGATATAAAAATATAGGTTTTAACATATGATGTGATATAGATAAAAATTCGTTTTTTTTAATATATGTAAAGCGAAATAAAAAGATTAGATTTTTAATTTAGAAAAAGTTGGATCTTTAATTTAGAAAAGATGAGATTTTTGAAATAGAAAAGATTAAATTTTTATAAGTGAAAAGATTAGATCTTTGTTTAGGAAAAAGATTTGATTTTTATTTAAGTAAAGCTTAGATTTATATATATAAAGTGAAGATAAAAATTTGATTTTTATATATATGAAGTAAGAGAAGAAAAATATAATTTTTATATATGTAGAGTATTAAAAATATGATTTTTATATACTAGAAAATATAAAAATGTGATTTTTATATTAGTGGCGATATAAAAATATAATCTTTATATAGGAAGTATTGTTGTTAAAAATATAATTTTTAACACAAACAGTGTTGAATAGATCTCGTTGGAAGCACGTCGAAGATTTTCTACATATGAAGAGTCATGGCGTTTGGTTTAGCTCTTGGTGAGAACCTCTCGCTTTATTTCTTGTTTTCTAGTTAAAAATATATACTAGGATGCAGACGATGCTTAGTAGCACCCGACACCCATCGTCCACAGACTATGGATGACTTGTTTGTTTAGTTGATTATTTGGTGGTTGATTTATTTGTTTGGTTGATTTGGAAAATGAAATGGAATTGATTAGATTGGTATGTGTATGGCGTAGACCATTATTAGACTACGGATAAGGCTAGGCCTTGTCCCGTTTCTAGTATCGTGCCGTTATGCCGCCGAAATTTTCTAAAATATGTTAGAAAAACAAAAATATCATTTTATTGAATAAATGAACCGAATAGAGTATTCATAGGTTGAATAGAATATTTTGGTCGTTAAAAATAAATAATTTAACGTGAACGTGAATAAATAAATATTCATTTACAAATCGAACGATTTGTTTATGTACACTGATTTGACTGATATTGATTGGGTTTACACATCGCCCAACTACACAAATAAAATCTGTGTTTGATTGTTTGAAACCCCACACGGGTATTGGGATGATATATGACATACACTAATCCCAATAATTAGTTGTATGTCGATTGATTGATTGACAGGCAGTTATAAGCATTGAATATTTATATTTGATGCTTATGCAATGTAGAACGCACTTTGGATGATGGTTGAGTGTTTATCGTCATTGTTGTATATATGAATTGGATGAAATCCATATAGTCAACGTTATATGGTAATTGATTGTGTCTGATTCCACTTCAAAATTATCGAATAATTTAAAATAATATTCAGTGAATATTGAAATGTGAAGCCGCGCTAAGTAGTTAAATGCCATTTTATCACAAACAGGAATTTTGACGATTTTATTTGTTTTATAATGAATTTTGAAAAGTGATTTCAAAATCGAATATTTTGAAAATTGAAATTCGAATTAAATTGAATAGAATTGAAATTCGAATTAAATTGAATAGAACTGAAATTCGAATTAAATTGAATAGAATTGAAATTCGAATTAAATTGAATAGAACTGAAATTCGAACTAAATTGAATATAATTGAAATTCGAATTAAATTGAAACGAATTTGAAATTTGAATTGAATTCAACTTGAATTGAAATCAATTTGAAATGAATTAAAACGAATTTATAATGGAATATTCAATTTTGATTTGAATTTGAAATGGAAGTGGAAATTGTTTTTAAAACGAATTTAAAACAATTTATAAAATTCGTTTTAAAAGGAAATCGACGAAATATATATTATATATATAATATAATGGCCTGAACAGAACACGCCGCGCCGCGACAGTTCGTGAATTTCGACCATTGACTTCGAACGGACATTACGGGAGATCCGACCATCGGATTCTCCTAAAACCGGAACCGTTGGGTTCGTATCAAAAAGAGATTTCCAATGAATATTAGAAATTTTAAATCTAACGGTTGGATTTGGAATTATGTCCAAATCAAATTTGGAAATGGTCGTTGTAAGTGCAGTTCGACGACCGTTATTGGAAATCGACTGAACGGGCCTTGACAAAATTATTAAAAAATATTAATAATTTGTGTAAAATCATAATAAATGATTTAGAAGGAACTGGGGTGAAAACCCCCATATTTTAAAAAGGATAAAAATATATTTTTATCAAAATGAACTAGTTATGAACTAAAATTACAATCCAATTTTTTTGAATAAATAAATTGGATTTGAAGTGGTTTTAAAAATAATCAGAATTTCCAATATACGAATTGGAATGGATTTGAATCGAAATTATCTTCAAAATAATTTGATGTTGGATTTCGTGATTATACAGATATGGTTGTGGAAATTTGAAAGATATATTTATATCGTTATTTCCAATACGATATTTGTTGGTTTCAGAATTTGATATTGAATATAAGCTGATATATTTTCTATTCAGAGCCTTGTATTTAATATCAAATTGGTTTTTGGGTTTGTCGTGAATGGTGTCTTAAATAACACTGTTCTTGAACCCGATTAACAATGAAATGTGATTTTGGGTTTATCGTGAACCGTGTTTTAAATGACATTGGTTCTTTAACCCAGTTAAAGATTAAAACTAAGTGGAGTTTTAATGAATCTTTAATTGGATTGAAATGATCGAGAATGGAGTATCACCAGTATTGCTCCGAACGATAGTTAAATCTTTAATTAGATTTAAACGTTAAACGGTAATTAATTTTACAATAACACCGTGGTGTTAGATATGGAGTATTACCAGTTTTTCCCCATGGGATAAATAGGTTGGGATTGGGAAATAAAATAAATAATTACTTCGGTATGGTTCGCTAATCCCGACTAGTTTGGAAGACCTTAACATTGTTTGAAATGATATCCAAAGGAAGATTAAATATAAATTTAGAAGAAATTATCTTTGATAAAATTAATGGGAACCTATTCCCTAATGATGGGAATATTTGAACAAAAGAATATTCTGAATTGGAATGAGGCGTATGTTGTGTTTGTGTAGCATTTGTTTATTATATATGTGGGTTATTCGGAAAGGCCGGGTTTATACCCATTCTGAATAACTGATTCGACGATATGTCGAAGGTGAAGACGGTGGTTGAAGACCAGAGGTCTTCACATCGTTTGGATGATTCCTGATGATCTTGATTGGGCTGTACACCCAAGATGAGGGAATCAGTTGGTGGTCGTCCAGACGTACTTGGAGATCGACGGATATGCGAGGAAAGTGCCTCCGGTTTCGTTCAGACCCAAAACAAACTTGTAAATGGATGCATGTTTGACATTGGATTTTGTTCTGTACTGATTGATCTCTATTAAATATATATATGTTTGGCGGCGGAGAATTTATTCTCTTGCTTAACGCCCTTCTCTGAGACGTACGAGCTCAGAGGTCATATATCGATAGAAATCAGTCGCATGGAGTGAATTGCCTGTGTGACATGCCTAAGTGGCAGATGATCAAGGCTTCTGTTGCAAAGCAATGTCTTGTGGTTGATGATCGAAGCACAGCCTATGTGACATAGCTTTGTGTATAGCGTTAATTCGCGAGCCTCACACTCAGTATGAGTCAAAAATGGGATACGGAGCGTTGGGAGAACACGACGTTTCTTTCTAGCTATGGGTGATGTCAGTGACATACCAACCCTGACATTTATATATTTTTCCCCTGTGTGGTTGTTGGAATGCGAGGCGCCTCGAATATATGGTAGATAACTGGCACTATGTGAGCCGTCGTATAGACCATTTTATAGGTCTGATAGGACCGCGAAACGTGTGTTCAGGAATAACTAATCCTCAAAAGTAAGAGAGGACCGGCCCAACCGATTCCAAGGATCGCTGTGTGTGGTCCTGAGACATTTGCTAGAGTGTCTCGAACGGAGAGGAGCTTTCCCCTTGCCTCGACTCATGACAGAAATCCAATTTCCAATATGTGATAATACAGTTTTATTTGTAGAGCCTAGTATGGCGACATGATAAATGGTACCCATGCCGCCTATGATTGATACATTTATATTTGAAGTTGTTTTCTTCACTTATAGTAATAATAAAAGATTAATTTTCGCGTATCAAGCATTCTTTGGCTATTATAAGGTAAAACCCTATCCTCCGGCTTACGTTGCATTGTGTGACGGGACTTGGGTCTTATAATAGCTTCATTCTTCTTTATTTAGCATTGCGCTATTTATTTTATGCAATGGTATTCTTGGGAGGAAACTCGTTCCGTGTTATACGGCGTGGTCCCTTGATTTTCCTAACTTTAAAAATAAAGATTAATAACTGTTTTAGTTCTCACACCAGTCACATGACTGACCTGGAGTTTATTGTTTTAACCTAAACTCTGGGTGCCCCTATTTACCACACGGGCAGCTAGTAGTTTTGGTTTTGCAGATTTATATTCATAGGAACCTGGTTTACAGCCGGAAAGCACTGTATTCTTATATTCTTTTCATTTGTGTTTTATATTATTTTCCGCTGCTATGTTATGTAATTTAAATCTCTAATATTTCTCTAATGTATAATATGTGTTCATACTCTGTATATTCTTGTATCTGATGGAATTGTTGTAATAAGCAATGAAATGTTCTTCTGTTTGTGTTCTGATTTGTCTTGTCCTCAACTCAATCCGTGCTTTCCTTCATGGGGAAGTTCGGGTCACTTCATAGTTCGTGATGAAATCCTTAAATGTCTTGACGATGGAACCATCTACCAAATTTCTGATAGTCAATGGGTTAGTCCGATTCATGTCGTACCTAAGAAATCAGGGATAACTGCGATCCAAAATGAAGCTAACGAGCTTATCACAACCCGCACCCAGATGGGTTGGCGTGTTTGCATTGATTATAAGAAATTTAATGCTACAACATGTAAGGATCATTTCCCTCTATCATTAATCAATCAAATGTTAGAACGACTAGCCGGTCACGAATACTATTGTCTCCTTAACGGGTACTCAGACTATAATCAAATCCCTATCGCTCTTGAGGACCAAGAGAAAACCACTTTCACTTGTCCATTTGGTACATTTGTGTACCATTGTATGCCTTTTGGCCTCTGTAATGCACTTGCAACCTTCCAGAGGTGCATGATTAGCATTTTTTCTGATATGATCAAGCGATTTTTGGAAGTTTTCATGGATGACTTTTCCATCTTTGGGGAATCTTACACTGAGTTTATACACCAAATTGATCTTGTTCTTAACCATTGCAAAGATAAACACTTAACTATTAATTGGAAAAAATGTCACTTCATGGTCAAACATGGCATTGTTTTAGGACATGCCATTTCTTATAAAGGAACTGAAGTAGACAAAGCAAAAAATTGAAGTTATCTCTAATCTTCCCATTCCCAAGTCCATTTAGGACATCCAATCCTTCTTAGGTCATGCTAGCTTTTACCGTTGCATTATAAAAAAATTCAACAAAATCACTCGACCTTTGACTAATCATCTTGCAAAGGCTGTTCCTTTTGACTTCAACTCTGACCATATTTCATCTTTTGAGCATCTCAAAAATGAACTTTCCTCTGCACCCATCATCTGCTCTCCCAACTGGAAGCTGCCTTTTGAAATCACGTGTGATGCCTCGAATTTCGCTGTAGGCGCTGTCTTAGGACAACTTATCGATAAAATTCTTCATGTCATTTACTATGAGAGTAAGACTTTGAACGACACTCAAATCAATTATACGACCACTGAAAAAAAAACTCTTGGAAGTCATTTTCGCTCTAGAAAAATTTAGACCTTACCTAGTTGGCTCACACATCACTGTTCATACCGATCACTCTACACTTAGGCACCTTTCTCTAAAAAGGATGCCAAGGCTCATCTGATTTGTTGGACCCTTCTACTTCAAGAATTTGATACTACTATGAAGGATAAAAAAGGATCCGGCAACATTATTGCGGACCACTTGTCTCGTCGTCCAAATGCCCCGTCTTCTTCTCTTCCGATCAACAAGAATTTTCCAGATGAACAACTCTTTTCTTTATCCACTAATCCTTGGTTCGCTGACATTGTCAATAACTTAGTCATCAAGCAGACCCCTTCTTTTTGGTCCAAGCAAGACAACCAAAAATTCTTTTCCCAAGTGAAACATTTTTATTAGGACGACCCTTATCTTTTCAAATATTGTCCCAACCAAATCATCCGAATATATGTTCCCGACACTGAAACTCATAGTGTCCTTTCTTTCTGTCAAGACCAAGCCTGTGGTGGTCATTTCGGTCCCAAAAAGACAGCCAAAAAGGTTCTCCAATTGGGTTTCTATTAACCCAACCTTTTCAAAGACGCTTACAAATTTTGCAAAACTTGTGATCGATGTCAATTATTAGGGAAAATTGGTAAACGAAATATGATGCCTCTAAACCCAATTCAAGAAGTCGAAGTTTTTGACATTTGGGGTATGGACTTCATGGCACCCTTCTGTAACAACCCGTATTTTTAACGGATAATAAATAATTTATTTAATTATTTAAATTATGGTTATGTAATTTATGACCAGAATTAAATAATATTGAATATTTAACTGAAATAAATAATAGAATAATATATTTAATTTCTGAAATAGTGGAATTCACAATATTGTGTGAATTGGATCATATATAAAATAAAATTCAATTTAGAGTTGAATTATATTAAAAATATATTTTATAAATGACAGTTGAACGTATAATTATATTATAATTAAAATCGAGCTCGAAATAGCGTGGCAGTTCGTAATTTGGCGATTCAAACTTTAAACGAATATACAGAATCCGTTTTAAACTGGATTTCTGTGAAACAAGAAATGTTCGGAGCTGGTGAAGTATATTTTTCTAATGGAAGAGAAAAATCGGGATTTCGTCGTGTATCGAAAAGTCGCTATGGAATTCCTTTATAATTTATAACGATTTATTTATATTATAAAAGGATTTTTAATATAAATTTAGTATCGATTCAACGCTGGGTTTAAATTATCGAGTTGTAAAACCAGATATTTATATTTTGAAGCCGGATAATATTCTGTTGTGAATATATATGATAATATTAATTAATTAAATAAATTTAATTATTTTTAAATATAATAATATTTAAATGGTTTTATTTATAGCTTTAAAAATAGCTAGTTTTGCAAACGACCTCCGTTTTCGACAAAACTAATTTTGATGGATCTGGAATATTAAATTATTGTTAGATTTCAATTTTCGTGATTTTTGGAGTCCGTATGTGGCCGTATGGAATTTTAATGTGAAAAACAGTCGATAATTTGACTTTTAAAAATGCGTTGTGTGAGCAAACGAAGTCGGAATTCGACGAAACAAGTTTTGTTGGGTCTGTAATGTCAAATTCTAGTTGTATGTCCATTTTCATGATTTTTGGATATCGTGTGTGATCACGGGAAATTTTAAATGATAAACTGAATTAATTATCAAATATAAATTAATATTTAAAATACCTAGCTTAACTTGTAAGCAACCCTAGTTTATAAATAGCCCTCTCTATACTTAATTTCATTCCTTCTCTGGTCAAACATTTTTGCGCTGTTGGTAATAGCTTCCCAAACCAAAGCCTGTTTACTTCAAAATTTCATAGTAAATCTAAATAAAATCATAAAATCATGGAGGTTATATTTTAGAAATCTAGGTGGGTTTATCTTTAATTCTGTACCTGTATTAATGGGTTCAATGTCGGTTTTGTCCCTTGAAACTTTTACAGCGTGAATTAGGGTTGGAGTTTTTGGGAGTTTGGATTTGTTTTGGGTGAATCGAAGGGCGCAGAAGTGTTGGTGGGATCGAGAGTCACGAGTTGGCATCGACGAGAGGGATTTCGGTAGTCGGGGACAAGGTGTGACAGCAGGAGGTCATGATTGGAGCAGCAGGTCGGTTCGCCAAGGGGGGCTTCGAGTCCGAGCTGATGGTGACGTTGGGATGGAGATTTTGGTGGCGAAGTTATGGGTGGTTGCTGCGGGGTCGGCCGTTGACTGATGCGAGGTGGACTTTGGTCAAAGGGCGGTCAAACGTAGGTAAGGGATTGTACAGACATGGTTTAAAAAGGGGTCGAGTCCTCTCGTTAAACAGGAAGGAGCAAAACTGTTTTGAAAGTGAGTTAGGAGTTTGATTTATTCTACTGGAGAAGAAAGGTTTATACGTGAATTATACTTAATTAAAGTTTTAAATTTATCAGGTTAATGAAGATTGTATGTTGGTGAGGTTGTTGTAAGAAAAATGTGAATTACTGGAAGTACTATGTGTATTCGATGGGAGCAAGAGCGTGCGAGATGTGGCTGGTCTACATGAAGAGATGCTTAGGTGAAGAGATGTTGAATGGTGTTATCGACTTGTGAAATGGTGGAGTAATGTGTTAGCTTGAGGTGAAGATTATACGGTAATGGCTTTAAATGGAGATGCAGATTTCGATAGGGATATTTGAGGGAGAAGAGAACGCGAGTCTGGGTATTAAGAAGGAGATGGGCCGTATTTTTGGTAAAGCCCATAATGAATTTAAATCTACGTTAAATTAGAATATAAATAGTGTATTAAGTTATAAAAATCATATCTTATTCATTTGTTAACCAAATTTAGTGAAACAAGATCCATTGGGATCGTACGGACGACGACTATACAATGGAACTGACTGGGAGTGAATTGGAGCCCGTTACAATTTATAGCAAAATAAATTTTCTATCTAAATCAACCGATATATGGTTATCGTTATTTAATGATGATCGTCCAAGGTGAGAAAATCTCATTAACTCCGCTTAGTCTATATTTTTATAATGTATTTTTAGAATTTGATAAATGATGATTGATTTCTATGTGTTGATTGTTCAATTGAATTGCTGATTGATTGGTTGAAAATAAAGATATAGTTGTATATATATATATATGCATATAAATTGTTAATTTTATATTGATTCTGTTTATCAGAATATTTTATATTTAAATGAAATTGATGTTAATTATATTGTTTAACATCTGTGGATGCAAGGAGACAGGTTGGAGGGATCTAACTGGATTCCTCAATATTTATAATACTGTTTATTTTCATATATTATGATATATAATGTGATATATAATCTGTGATTGATTATGGGTGTGTCGATGATGTTGATCATGGTTATTTGGTATTTTAAATACTATGAGAAATACTAGAATGTGAAAAGGGAATTTTCAAAGTTTAAATTGAAAATAATACATTTATAAAATCAAAGAATTTTATAAAAGGATTATTTATATAGAAAATAAATAAAAGTATAAAAGGTTTATTTATATAGAAAATAAATAGAAGTATAAAAGGAATATTTATATAGAAAGTAAATAGAATTATATAAAAGGATTTATATAGAATAAATAGAATTATACAAAGGGAATTTTAAATGAGATTTAAGTGTTAGAAATAAAAAGGAGATTTGTATGAATAATTCTAGAAATAAAATATAAATAGAATTTGGGTTTGAGATATTGTTTTTAAAATACGAAATCAAACTATTTTGATTGCAAAGAAAAAATAATATTCACATTCTATGTGAAAATTAGATGAAGTAAATATTTTGCAAATAAAATATTATAAAGGAATTTGGGGTTTGAATTAAGGAATTTAAATGGTATTACTGAAATTTGAAACTAACTGGAAATTAGTTGAGTTGAATGGCTTTCTGGGTGTCGATCAAATGTTGGTTTCGGCCATCGGGGTTTATACTTGGGAAGTTGTTCTCTTACTAGTTTATAGTTAGAGACTGATAGAGGTGGGAAGATATTGATGCGTGAATCAGAAATGGAAACGTTTTCCAAAGTTAATAACGTATATTTTTCTAATTTTAGAAAATAAGGAATTGATGAATATACGGAAACAATAAATTGGAAATTGGGAAATGAAACGATGATTGATCGGTAAGATTTCCATTTGGGAATACGACTGTTGTTTGTACACATGTTTTCCTTTGATAGTTAAATCACCGACTATCAAAGATTTTGACCATTTCCGTTGTCAATACGGAGAGACCGGGATCATATATGGTATCTGAAAACCACTTCGTATGGCATTAGCTTTGCGTATCAAATATGATGAAGATAATTGAAGACGGAGTTATGCAAGGGCTGTTCAGTAAATCCTAGGTAGAAATTGCCTACGATGGATTTACAAAATAGTACCTTTGGTTTGTTCAGTCCCAAGACAACCTATATGGAAGAATGTCTGACGGAGTATATTTAATTGACCGCGTAAGTTGATCTCTTCAAACGTATTTACGTTTGGTGGTGGAGGAATTCATTTCTCTTAGCTGTATACCCATAGTATTTTTAGGGAAATCAGATTATGATTTGGTGGGTATGACGATGTGGCATTCGAAGTAAATAAAGGTGTGATCTATACGTTATGGCCTCTAGCCTCACAACCAGGAAATGGTATAAAATCGGGTAGGTCGAATGACTAAGTAGTTAGCTGCCAATTAGGATTTATTGTCACCTAATCTAGAGAAATTCCATTTACTTCTATAATCTATTTCGATGCTGTCCCTTTCGGGAAACGGTTGCTGATCCCAACGGTTGGTGATAATACATTCGGTACACTCAAGCGAAATGTGCGTGACCGGTCATGTTTAGCCTGGGTTACAAGAAGTTCTTGTTGAACCCGGATTCCTCTTTAGAGATATACTGTCGGCAGGTGGTCCTGAGACGACCCGAACTTCCCCGTTAAGGAAAGCACGGATAGAATTGAGGACAAGACAAAATAGAACGTAGACGGAAGAACATTTCATTGTTATTACAACAATTCCATCAGATACAAGAATATACAGAGTATAAATGGATAAATTACATTCAACAAATATCAGAGATTACAATAAATTACATAGCAGCGGAAAAATATACAAAAGCACAACTAGAAGTGATACACGGATACAGAGCTTTCCGAGCATCGTTCCAGCTGTATATCAGGACCCTGTGAATATAAATCTGCAAAACCAAAACTACTAGCTGCCCGTGCGGAAAATAGGGGCACCCAGAGTTTAGGTTAAAACAATAAACTCCAGGTCAGTCATGGGACTGGTGTGAGAACTAAAACAGTTATTTAAAACTTTACTTTATAGATAGTAATTCAAGGGACCACGCCGTATAACACGGAACGGGTTTCCTCCCAAGAATACCAGTGCATAAAACAACAGCGCAATGCTAAATAAAGAAAGATGAAGCTGTTATAAGACCCAGGTCCCATCACACAATGCAACGCAAGCCGGAGGATAGGGTTTTTACCTTATAACAGCCAAAGCATGCTTGATACGTTTAAAACACATTATTTGATACTATTAAAAGTGTATAGTGTCAAAACAATTTCAATCATAAATATCAATCATAGGCGGCATGAATGACCCATACCACTATGTCGCCATACTAGGTTCTACAAATAAAACAGCAATATCACGTATTGGAAATTGGATTCCGTCATGAGCCGAGGCAAGGGGCAAGCTCCTCTCCGCGTTCGAGACACTCTAGCAAATGCCTCGGGACCGCACACAGCAATCCCTGGATCCTCCAAGGCCGGTCCTCTCTTACTTTTGAGGATTGGCAATTCCTGAACACACGTTTCCGGGTCCTTACAGACCTATATCCGAGGCGCCTCGTATCCAAAAACCACACAGGTGAAAAGTATATAAATGTCAGGGCTGGTAGGTCACTGACACCACCATAGCTAGAAAGAAACGTCGTGCACTCCTTGGGTCCGTATCCCGTTTTTAACTCATACCGAGGTGTGAGGCTCGCGAATTCACGTTATACACAAAGCTACGCCACACAGGCCGTGCTTTGATCATCAACCACAAGACTTTGCTTTTCAACAGAAGCCTTGATCAATTGCCACTTACGCGTGCCACATTGGCAATTCACTCCATGCGACTGATGTCCATCGATATACAACCTCTGAGCTCGTACGTCTCAGAGAAGGGCGTTAAGCAAAAGAATAAATTCTCCGCCGCCAAACAGATGTATATTTAATAGAGATCAACCAACACAGAATAAAATCCAATGTCAGACACACAATCCATTTACAAGTTTGTTCTGGGTCTGAACGAAACCGGAGGCACTTTCCTCGCATATCCATCCATCTCCAAGTACGTCTGGACGATCACCAACTGATTCCCTCATCCTGGGTGTACAGCCCAATCAAGATCATCAGTAATCACCCAAACGATGTGAAGACTTCCGGTCTTCAACCACCGTCTTCATCTTCGACATCTCGTCGAATCGGTTATTCAGAATGGGTATAAACCCGGCCTTTCTGAATAACCCACGTATATAATAAACGAATGTTACACAAACACAACAAACGCCTCATTCCAGTTCAGAATATTCTTTTATTCACAAAATCACATTCTTAGGGAAAGGTTCCCATTAATTTTAACCAAGATAAATTCTTCCAAATTTATCCTATAATCTTCCTTTGGATATCATTTCAAACTAGTCGGGATTAACGAACCACACCGAAGTAATTATTTGTTTTATTTCCCAATCCCAACCTATATATCCCATGGAGCAAAACTGGTGATACTCCATATCTAACACCATGGTGTTATCGGTAAAATTAATTACCATTTCACGTTCAAATCTAATTAAAGATTTAACTATCGCTTTGGAGCCAAACTGGTGATACTCTACTCTCGATCACTTTTCAGATTTGATAATCTAAATTATCAATTCACATTTCAATCTAATTAAAGATTCATTAAAACTCCACTTAGTTTTAATCTTTTCAAAAATCAACATCTTGCCTTTAACTGGGTTAAAGAACCAATGTCATCTAAAACACGATTCACGATAAACCCAAATCACATTCTATTGTTAATTGGGTTAAAGAACAGGTGTTGTTCAAAACACCGCTCACGATAAACCTAAAAACCAATTCAAATTCAATTTCAATTAAATATTATTTAATTGATACACTTCATTAAATCTAAATAGAAAGATTTAATCTTTTTCCCTATTGGGCTTAAGAACAGTGTTAATGAAGACACCATTCACGACAAACCCAAATCACATTTGATATTAAATACAAGGCTCTGAATAGAAAATATACCGGCTTATATTCAATATCAAATTCTGAAACCAACAAATATTGTATTGGAAATAACGATATAAAATATATCTTTCAAATTCCCATAACAATATCTGTACAGTCACGAAATCCAACATCGAAATATTACGAAGATAATTTCGATTCAACTCCAGTCCAATTCACATATTGGGAATATTGATTATTTTTAATAATTTTATCAAGGCCCGTACAGTCGATTTCCATCAACGGCCATCGAACTGCACTTACAACGACCTTTTTCGAATTTGATTTGGACATAATTCCAAATCTAACCGTTAGATTTCAAATTTCTAATATTCATTGGAAAGCTCTTTTCGATACGAACCCAACGGTTCCGGTTTTAGGAGAATCCGACGGTCGGATCTCCCGTAATGTCAATTCGAAGTCAATGGTCGAAATTCACGAACTACCGCGGAGCGGCGCGTTCTATTCAGGCCATTTTATATATAATATATATATTATATATATTTCGTCAATTTCCTTTTAAAATGTATTTTATAAATCGTTTTAACTTCGCTTCAAAACCATTTCAACACTATTTCAATTTCTAATCAAAACTGAATATTTCATATCATTACTATATAAATGATAATATTTTCAAAATGTTATATTTTGAAATCACTTCTTTTCTATATTCATTATAAAAACGAATATAGTCGATATAAATATCGTTCACGTCAAAATAGCACAACTCTAATCAACACGGCTTTATATATTTCAATAAATCCGTTATTCTATTCAACAATTGAATATTTATTCCATTCAACACATGAATCTATATTTCTTTCAACACCTGACTAATCTCAACACATGAGTACTGTCAACACATCACTATTTTTGTTATGTAAAATATTTTATAAAACTATGGTATCTATCGTTTGATTTTTAATTAGACTTCTACTGGTAAGTAGTTCTAATTTTAAATATGATAAAGATGTGAATTTTATTATTTAAAATATTTCACTCAACACATGAACATCGTCAACACATGACTATTTATTCTATTCAACACATGAATCTTCTTTTATAATATTCATTATTTTCTCCGATTGGAATGAGGCCCAATCAATCACCATATAACGTTAATTATATGGATTCCATACAACACATGTATATAATAGCATTAATAAACAATCAACCATCAACCAAAGTGCACTACACTGTATAAGCATCAAATATAGATACCTAACGCTTATAACAGCCTGTCAATCGACCGATCGACATATTTAATCCATCAGGATGAGTGAACTTCAAATTTCATCCCAACACCCGTGTGGGGTTTCAAACAATCAAACACAGATTTTAGTTGTGCAGTTGGGCGACGTGTAAAATTTATCGTCCCAATCAATGTCCTTCAAATAGGTGTACATAAACAAACCGTCCGGTTTGTAAATGAATATTTTATTTTATTTTATTCACTTCCACGTTAAAAATTATATTTTTAACGATAAAATATTCTATTTCAACACATGAATTTCTATTCAGTTCATTTACACAATAAAAATGATATTTTTATTTTTCTAACATATTTTAGAAAATTTCGGCGGCATAACGGCACGATACTAGAAACGGGACGAGGCCTAGCCTTATCCCCGATCTAGTGAAGGCCCACGCCATTCACACATCAATCAAATCCATTCCATTTCACCAAACAATTCAATTCCAACCAAATAAACTAAACAACTACTCAACCAAACAATTTAACAAGCAAGCCATCCATGGTCTGTGGATGACGGGTGTCGGGTGCTACTAAACACCGTCTGCATCCTAGTATATATATATATATATATATATATATATATAACTAGAAAAAGAGATTTTGAGTGAGAAGTTCTCACCGACTAGCTAAACCAAACGCCACGACTCTTCTTATGTAGAAATTTTCGTCGTTCTCGCCTTTTGTCACTTTCACCGCCCGTAGTCACTACATATATAAAAATCACATTTTTATATTGTTGCCATGTATATAAAAATCACATTTTTATATTGTTGCTATGTATATAAAAATCACATTTTTATACTACTACTATATAGATAAAAATTCTATTTTTACAACGGTGTTCATATAATAAAGATTATATTTTTATATCGCCACTTATATAAAAATTACATCTTTGCTCCTTTTACATAATAAAGATCAAATCTTTAATACTTCTATAATGTAAAAATCATATTTTTATCATCTCTATAACATAAAAATCATATTTTTATTAACTTCATATGTTTAAAAATCGAATTTTTACTTTGCTATTCAATATATAAAAATCGAATTCTTTACTTCTATGTTATATAGATAAAAATTATATTTTTATCACGCTATTTTCCATATAAAGATTCCGCCTTTATAAAAATAAAGTTTTGCCTTTACTAACATTAAAATATCGTCTTTTTATTTTTAAAGATTTTACCTTTTCAATTCCATCCCTATAGAAATCACATTTTATTTTGCTACCTATAAAAAGATGATATTTTTAATATTCCTAACATGTAAAAATTATATTTTTAATTCTTTAAAAATATAAAAATCATATTTTTACATCTTCTATATAGTAAAGATTATATTTTTAGAATTTTATAAATATAGAAATCATATTTCTATTATTAAAAATCACTTCTTTTCCCCTCTTAGCTAATAAACAAATAAAAATCTTAGCTTGTTCATAAAAATCAACTCTTTGTTTATTCTAAAATCTTGTCTTTCTATATTTTCTTCAAAATCAAGTCTCTTACATTTAGAAATCAAATCCTTTATGACAGTAAAAAAAATCAATCCTAAATCATAATGGTTCATACAAAATTTTAATAGCAAAAATAAATAAATACTAACTAATAGAAGACTTACAGTGTTTTTTTTTTATAAGAGGGAGGGGGTTCGACAGTCGAGCGGAGGCCGAGGGAGGGGCGTTTGGGGTCGGCGGTGGTGGCCAGCGGGGTGGAGGAGGTCGGGGTTGTCGGCTAGGGTTTCAGGCGGGAGGGGGTGCGGTTGCTGGCGCGATGGGGGTTGCGCGCAGGGGGGGGAGGAGTGGCGAGGCGGAGGAAGAAGGAGGAGGAGAAGAAGAGGAAGCGGCGGCGGCGGCGGCGCTAGGGGGGGGGGGGCGCGATGTGGCGGCGACGGCTCTCCCCCCCGTCGCCCTCGTCTCTTTTTTTTTATATATACTGAATCGGGAAAGAAGAAGTAAAAAGGGGGGCTTTTATAAAATTTATATTATTTAATTTATTTATTTTTAATTGCAAAAAGTTGACTTTCGCAAACGACCTCTAAACGAGGTCCACCGCCTGTCGTCCTTAGCGTATTACCCCCATTCCGAACACAATGGGATATGTATCGCAAGCTGATTCAGCTGTTTCGATTAGTTTTCGTCAAAATCAACATATAACTCTATATATTGAATTTGAACGCGCATTTCAATTTACCGGGGTCACATACTAACTCTAAAAATTGCAGAAAAATATTTTCTAGCTTCGTATTGACGATACGGTCCTAACAAAACTAGTTTCGTCGAATTCTGAGACCGTTGGAAAAATGGCCAATTTCCAGTCGATTAAAATCAACTAAAACTGGTCAAACGCGTTTTCCTTTTCCACGCTCACATATTGATTCGAAAAATTATGAAATTTGGAATCTAACAATAATTCGACATCACGGACCCAACAAAAGTGGTTTCGTGGAAATCCGAGGTCGTTTGCAAAATGTCCATTTTTAAGGGCCTGAATTCCATAGCGACTATTCAGAATTTTCAACTGGACATATCTTCTGATTCCCGCTATGAAATTTTGATTTTTCGGATTCGTTGGAAAGATATTATCAATTAGATCCTATTATTTTTGGTTTCACTAAAATCCGGATTGTTTTGCACCCGGTACATTCAATTGAAGTTTGAAATCGAATTATCGAACTACCGCGCCATTTTCAATTCCTTTTATAATTATATATAAATATTTATATTCTAACGACGACGTATATAATATATACGTTCGAATTATATTCAAAATAAATTTCTCGTCGATATTATTTAAAATAACTCATTTTAAATAATCAAAATTCGCTATAATCGCCAAAATAAAAATTTTAAACTGGCCCAGATTTTCGGGTTATTACAGGTCCCATACCTTGCCAGTTGGAATTCATTACCCAATTAGCGTCCACGGTTTTTGATTATATATTATGTATGTGGAATGTGAGATGAAAGCGTTCTGCCAGGTGATTATTATATTGTGATTGATAGACACTATTATAATATCAAAAGAGTTTTGATACAAAAGATCATTGTTTCTTGCCAAAGGATTTTGAAACGTTAAATCAAGTGTTTTGGATTCTCATAAGGGAAAAACCCATTCCGTTATACGGCGTGGTCTTATGAGATATCGTTTAATTTCTCAAATTATTTTAAATGGTTTAACTCATACTGGCCCCATGACTGACCTAGATTTTATTTTGTTTTGTTTTCCTTAAATTCTTGGATGCCCAATTTTGTACGGGTAGTCAAGTAGTCGGGATTTTGCAGGTACTGAGAGGTTGGAGCAGGAGGCTTCAAGATTTTATAGCAATTGTTTATTTCCGCTGTGTTGTAAGTGTTGTACTCTGATAAATGTTATTGTATACATATACTGATTTTATTTCAAAGTTATTTTATATTTTATTCGTTCCGCTGTGAGATTCGTGTTACTCTGATTCTGTTGTTGTGATCTTCTGCTTCTTCTATTCTAATTTTCTATCTTATCTATTCCCACCCTTTAACTTCTTTCTATTAACTATCTGGTATTCTCGATGCTTGGATAATCGACATTGAGTTTATGTCGATAACCAGGATCGCGAATTCCTTGGGTCGTTACACCCTCCCTAATTCTTTTGGGAACCTTTATATTCTCTTAGCCGTTGATTATGTTTCTAAATAGGTAGAAGCTGATCCATGCAAAACAAATGATAACAAGGTTGTTGTGTGCTTCTTAAAGGAAAACATCTTTTCTAAGTTTGGCACACCTCGCATAATAATCGGCGACAATGGAACACACTTCTGTTATCGATCTTTTGAAGCCCTCATGAGAAATTATTCGATAACCCATAAGTTATCCACTTCTTACCATCTTCAAACTTGTGGGTAGGTTCAATTATCGAATAGGCAGATTAAGCAAATCCTTGAAAAAACTATGAATCGAAATTGCAAAGATTCGTCCCAAAAATTAACCGATGCTCTTTGAGCTTATAGAGCTTATCACACCGTTTTCAAAACAAACTTAGGTATGTCCCCTTATCGGTTGATTTTTGGTAAGCCATGTCACTTGCCAGTTGAACTAGAACATAGGGAAATATGGGCAATAAAACCTCCAAATCTTGACTTAGAGCAAGCAGGTGAACTTAGGAAGCTTCAACTTAACAAACTTGATGAAATTCTAAATGATGCCTATGAAAATGATCGAATTTATAAGGATAAAATGAAAGTTTTTCATGATAAATCAATTTTACGTAAAACTTTCATGCCAGGTCAAAAATTTCTGTTGTATGACTCAAAATTGCATTTATTTCCGGATAAGTTAAAATCTAGATGGACAGGACCTTACATTGTATGGACCATTTTTCCGTATGGTGCGGTAAAAATTGTGTATCCAACTGATTGATCATCCTATAAGGTTAGTGGTCAACGCCTTAAACCTTACTTGGAACCAACACCCAACCAAGAGGAAGAGCTCATGTCCTCCATGATCCACATTACATTCGATAAGACGCATTAACCCTCTTTTGTACAAATGTAAATATTTTCTTGTTAAATAATTTCTTTTCACTAAGATATGTCTGACTAACGACTGTGAGGACACAGCCACACTCAAGTGTGGGGGATTTACATTACATCAGCAATCAAATTTTATGAACTAGGTCATTCGTTGAACAAGGACTAACTTAAAATTCATAAATAACCTTGGTTCTTATTTGATAAGCTAAATTGTTGGGTGATGGGAATGAACATTATTTATTCATTGAGTCGTAATGTGTCCTTTTGAGATGCTAGCTTGAGACTGTGCAGACGTTAGTCGTGTTCTGGAGTAAGCGTGTCAACCCTTGTTATACATGTTAGAATGTGCAAGTAAAAATAATTAAAAAAATCATCAAATAAACAATGATTTTGCACCTACGTTTGTTGGATTTTCTGAGTTCGTTTTCATGCATAATATTTTTTTTCTCACTCAAAATTTTCAATTCGTAAGTTCTAAATTCCAATTGGACCACTTAAGGAGAAATGACTCATTGTAGTGTTCTTCTTCGATGCCTCACATTATTCAAACCCAAGTTTTAGTCGATTTACATCCAAGTTTCGATAAGTTTTTCTTATATTGGTATACTTAAGAACCTTTTATTTTCAAAGGTTAAAAACGTCACTTTTATACCAATATTAAATTACCCACTCCGTACTTGTTTTAAGGTAGGATAACCATATACCACATCTTATTTCATATGGGTTATCTATCTTACGAAACTTTGCTTATCTTTCCTTTCAGCTTTTTATATAACATCACCCTAGACTTGTGTGTTGAATTATGATTATAGAAGTAAAGTAACTAGGGAACAAAACTTTCCTTTCATGAAGTGTTGGTTATGATTCGTTTAGTAGAGGAGGAATCAAATGAAATAATACTTTCTGTTCCATCTCCACTCATCATTCATCATGCAAAAAGAAAAAAAGAAAAAATGCAATAAAGAGAAAATCTCCAAGAATAAAATAATCATTCATCATTCTTAACTATAAAGCACTCATTTCCATTCCATCCACATCCATCATACCGTACTTAGAAGTGAGGATTGTAGTAGAGGAGATGAAAGGAAACAAAACATCCATATGTGCCTTAGTATTACTTTATCTTTTGTAGCTTGGAGTTCAACTAATACACTTTCCCTCTTATCTATACTATTTTTAGGACTTACAACATTTTCCTTCATCTATGCATAACTCACATCCAATACATTGCAGTTACAGTGGTGCAATATTATTCATAAAAAGAAGAATGAATAAATAATTGGGTGCACATTGTCGATGTGTAGAACTTTGGTTGACACCACGCTCTTAACCTTCAAGGCAATTACAGTGTTATCAAGGAATTACGATTCAGCTTGAAATTTTTTATACATTTTTGCACCAATAACGAGATGGACAATTTAGGACTAAACCGTTATTATTGAAGTTAGGTAAAGTCCTTGGAATTTGAAAGACCTAAAATATATTGTTTGATTAATCCGCGTACATAAGACGCTTTGGATTTTGTGGGAAGCATTCGCTGAAAACCCTCAAGAGACAACATTCGTCCTACTAGGGACACCTAGGGGTTTAACGGCTTGTTGCATATGCTAAATGCAATCGTGTTTCCTACGAAAGTGTGACATATCTTAGTTTAGTTTATTCGAGGACGAATAAAAAGATAAGTGTGGGGGTATTTGATATACACGTAAATATGAATAATTTATCCACTTATTTATCTTGTTTTATCTTTAAAATAATTGATACTGTGTATATATAGTTGTGTTTCCAGATTATTTATGATGAATGGAATAATGCACTTAATTGTTGAAAATCCTGAAGAATTGATGCAAGAAGATTGTTAAATTTTAGAGCTGGACTGAAGCTTGAAGACCTAAAGAAATGTGATGTTCAACCACCTTCTACTGCATATTTTAAAGTCAAGATTCAATTCTTTTCATAAAGATTGCTTGTCTCACATGATATGCAGATTTCATTCATGCTCAAAATAATTGAATTTGATGCCATTTGATGCCCGCAAGCTATGCAATTGCAAATCCTTTCACACGTGTTCACATTTAGCTAATTGGTTTGTTTGTTATTTTGGAAAAGGGCTTTTGTCCCATATTGTGTAATTGGCCACTTATTCTTGGCTATGGCAACTATAAATACACTGTATCTCCTTTATTTGTAATTACATTGGGTTTTATTCTATAACTCTTCTTTTGGAATAAAATTCTTTTCCTTCTCTCTTAGCTGTTATTTTATTTATGTTTATGTTGTTTATTTTCTTTTTACCTATTTCTCGTTTAGCTATGTCAAGCTAATCCCCTTTAGTTAATGGGTGATGGCGCTTAGAATAGATTCAATATGAATCACATAGCCAAAAAGGATTAGGACTTCATTTATATATATCTAGATTTGAACAAAGGGTTAGATTTTGACCTTCATACTCTGTGTCGTTTGAGAGCTATGCTCCTTCACAGGGTATATTCGAGTTCGATCTAATGCTTATCAGATTTAGATCTAACTTTTAGGGTTTTAGAAATAAATAGTGAATCTGTCCTGATAGCCTATGCTTGTTTAAGAGCTTAGCTCCTGCATAGGCTATACTTGTCGTTATTCACCTATTTGTTTCAAGAAATCTAATTATAGTTGATTCATGTTTGTGATAGAAACATGATTAGATCTGTATTAATCTATTTGATTATTAATTCATATTAATCTAGTTTAAGTCATTGCTCCCTAATTGTTTTAATCTATTATTAAAATCTCTCTTTTTGTTTATTTTCTATTATTTTCAAACAATCAAAATTTCGGAATAACTTGATTGGATTTATTAGTAAAATAATTTTTGGTCCCAGAGTTCGACACCATTTACAACAACCCTTGTTGTTTAGGAAAGCCGAACGAATTAAGCAATTGTTAATTATTTCGCAAACTATGATTCCCAATTCTCATTTTAAATTCACATTTGAATTTAAATATTTAAATTATACAAATGATAATTTTTCACCTTTATTTACAAATATCGTTTATATTACTAGTTTATATATTTAAACAAGTCTCGATTTCAAATCCATTTGAAATTAAATTTCTACACTGGAAAAATAAATTTCCCTCTTTAAATTCACACTTGTATTTACATTTCCCGAATTATCCAATGATAATTCATTTCATTTCATTTATAAACATCGTTTATAAATAAACTACTTGTTTTTATTTTCAAAACAAGTTAATACTTCCTAGCCCATTCGAAATTCAAATTCTATTTAAAAAATAGATTTTTCCTTTTTAAATCTCAAAATTCCTTTCACTATATTTTTATAATTCAACATTTAGGCCCAGTGATATTTAAACATTCAAAAACACCCAATTATCAAGCATAGGTTTTCTAACACATCATATATGATAATATATATGAAAACAAACAAATAATAATATTTTTGAGGAATCCAGTTGGATCCCTCCAACTTGTTTTCCTGCATCCACAAACATTAGCCAACATAAATAATACTCATCCTGCTTCGAGGTAGGATATCACGGTATAGAATGTCATCCCTTATCATATTGTGGGGCGGATAGGGTCATTCGCTAATGATACCGCGGGCATCCGCTAATGGTACTGCGGGAAATATCCAACCACCAATATATATATATATATATATATATATATATATATATATATATATAGTAGCCACAAACGCCAAGCCTAAATAACTAATATATTTAATAATCAAAACTGATAACAATTAGTAAATGCATCCAAACAGCTAATAATTTATTTTTAACAATAAAATAAATTTCAGAGTGAGATTTGCACATCATGATTTTATTTCGAATCAATCTGGTTCCAATTTTAATTCAAGCTCAAGTGATCAGTAGCTATGAATTTCTCAGCTGACTCCATTCCAGAATTCCAATTACGAATCTAACTCGAATAATCTCATGAACAAAACTTGTATAACAAGATTATAAATTTTAATTACCTGATTATACTATAGTTAACTAATTAAATTGATAATTTTTTTATTTATTTTAAATAGCATACTAAATAAATTTAGAATTCAAATTTCAGTTTTTTTCCTTTCATTTTAAAAACAAAAAATTAACCAATGAGTAGATGACACACCAAAGGAATTAAGTTACTCATAAGCTTCTAAATTTATTATTTATCATGTAAGGTTATACATAGTTATATATACACAAATTTAACTAAAAGTCCCAATAACACCATTAACTAAATAAATAAAAATAATTAAATTAAATTAATAGAAATACCTTCTCTTCCCTGTTACTCATCACGCACTCCCTGTACCATGGTCAAATATTTCCATCATCATCTAGTTCATCTTGAACTAAGCACCAGTAAACTCCTCTACAAGTTATTCATTTATTGTCGAACTCCAATGTAACATTCAACCAAACCTCAGTTGTCCATCTCACCTACCATAAATCATGACATTGTACTTTCACCATTATTCCTTTTTGGATCATCAGCACCGCACTCTCCAGTTTTCAAATTGACGACCACAACCCCAAAAAGAAAAATCAAACTCAAATCAATTGCAGTCAAAAGGCGACCTTATCACCAAAATACGTAGATCTCAAGACCTGGGCATGTGCTCGCAATCTCGATCGTCGTTCAATTCAACATCCACCAGTTTGCACTTGTTACTAATCGTGACAAGCTTTCTACTACGCAGTAACACTTCCTCTCTAAATCTATCATATGCATTCCATCATGAGCTATCCTCCTGAAGTCGAGCTCAGCACCTCGCATGATTGGTTTGAATCGTGATTCCTTATTTCATGATTTCTGAAGCTATCGAAATAAAGGGAAAGGCTTAAATTTTGAGGAGGGCGACTGGTTTTAATTTGCTTGAGAATGAATGAATTAAGAGAGAGAAATAGGGAAAGGTGCTTTCGATTTTATAGGAGAACGATAGCTTAGGTATTAAGGAATTTAGTCAACATATGTACATTTTAGGAGATAGGTTTGGGTAGGTTTAGTACATGAGTTTTAATTTAATTTGATTTTTTAGGTGATTACATACTTATCCATTTAAATTTTATAATAATACATTTTAGGGTTCTGAATTCCAATTGAAACAGAACAACTACCGTTTCTATGGTTTAACCACTATTCTGGACACATTGGGACAAGTTTCGAAGCCTCATTTGATCGTCTGAAATAGATATTAATTTAAATTGATAAATTAAATTTGAAATGATTAATTTCTTGAGAATAAATTATTCTTATTATCGTTTTTATTCAAATAGAATTTTTATTAATCATTTGAATCATTTTGACTTCGTTTTAAGTTCGAATTGAATTATTTCAGATTCTCGTATTACAATAATTATAAATATTTGAAATAAATCGTATTTCGATTATTACATCGATAACTCAATATAAAAATCGATTTATATCATCAACTCAATATTTGAAACTATACTAAATATTTAAAATTAATCGTTCAAAAATTCGGGTCGTTGCATTCTTCCTCCCTTAAAAGAATTTCGTCCTTGAAATTACTAAGTTAAGAAAAATGCTATAAACCTATTAACTTTTCAAAACTCATTTATGTTGAAACTCAACTCCTCATATTTCAACAAATTCAAACTTATGGTTTTTATTCATGTTGCACATCTCATATGCTTACATTCATTTAAATTGGTTCTAAATCAATTTATTCACTTTGATTCATTAACTTGTTTAAGTTAAATTTAGATTTCAGAATTCAAACTCCCGGGTTTTTATTTCAAATCCTTTTGAAATCACATAAATATATACATATATTTATTTCCATCTTAAATCCAACACATTTGAATTTTCAAACCAACTTGTTTTCTTTCAAACAAATTTCCAACAAGACCTTTCTAAGGTAGCAATTCATCACTTAGAAGCTCGAAATGAACACTGATGATGCTGCAGTCATCATTAGAATTATTTTCCAGCAACTGATGTGAGTTCGGTGCTTTATCACTTTACAGAATCCATTCAAAACGATTGTTATTCAAAAATACTTTTAAAACAAAGCCATGGTATTTAAATATACTTCAAAAAATATTTTTCCAAACACCCAGGTATTAAATTTCAAATTCTGGTTTGAATTCAACTCCAGTTCTCTTATATAAATTCTATTAAGTTATATGTAACCATTTCAATTTTATAATATTACTTGACTATAATATTAACAACCAACTCATCCATATAATATGATATTTTCATAAAATTATTCCTTTTCTATCAAAATAGAATTTTGGGTAAAATTATTTCATCTACCCACTTAAAAACAATATTGTGTAAAATTTCTCTGTTCAAGTCTTTATAAATTCCTATTGACTTCGTGGTGTCCCACGATTCAATCATAAATCATAAACCACTCAACAGACTAGCCACTACAATAAAAAATAAATTTTATATCAACTTACAAATACGCGCTCTCATATATATATATATATAAACTCAACTCATTCCAGGGTACGACTGACCCTATCTCGAATGAGTACAACCCCACCAAAGCCTAGGTATTCGCTCAACCTAAGCTCTGATACCAACTGTAACGACCCGAATTTCCATACTATCTGAGTTGACAAAATACACTACACGTCCAGCCCAAATTGCACAGAAATACGAATCATTATTTAGTAATGAAGAAAAAGGTAGAAGAAGAAAAAAATAACAATACAAAATCTCACATCACAGCAGAACAAAACATAATATATATATCAGCTTTTGGAGTACAAATTGTTTTCTGTATATACATATCATCATCAAAGTACAACATAGCAGAAAAACAATAACTAAATAACGATGAAGCCTCCTGCTCCAAGCTACTCCAAGTATATTTGTAAACACCTGAACTACTTGACTTCCCATACAAATTTGGGCACCCAAGAGTTTAGGGTAAAACAAAACAAAATAAACTCCGGGTCAATCATGTGACTAGTGTGAGTAAACTCCAAACACTTGGTTTAACTTTAAAAATCCTTTTAAAATAAAGAACAATCATAAGACCAATCCGCACATAAACACGGATGGTTTTTATCTTACAATAACCCAAACATTTCTTTAAATCAATATCATTATGATATTATAATAAAGTATAAATCAAATAAATACAAATCTAGCAGAACGCTTTCATCTCACGTTCCACATACATAATATACAATCAAAACCACGGGCGCATATTTGGTAATGGATTTCCAACTATGACAAGTTATGGAACCACCTTTTGATAGTGTATCTCTAAAGAGGAATACACTGGGTTTAAAAAGAACATCTTGTATCCCGGGCACACATGACCAACCACTCGTTTCGCTTAAGTGTATCGAATGTATATCACCAACGGTTTGGATCAGCAACCATTTTCCGAAAGGGACAACATCGAATAGAATAAAGAATGAAATGAATTTCTCTAGATAGGTGATAATACACCCTAATTGGGAGCTACCCACTTAGCCATGCTACCTACCGGATTTTTGTCATTTCCCGGTTGTTGAGGCCTGAGGCTACAACTACTTACTTTTCATTGATAGCACAATCACTTTGAATGCCACATTGTCAGTTCCGTTAAACATTATTTGATTTGCACAAATATAACCTGGATATTATGCTAAGAGAATATTCTCTGCCACCATATATATTTATACAGATCAACATATGCGGTCATTGGAAATACTCTTTCAGACATTCGTCCATACACTTTGTTTCGGGACTGAACGAAACCAAAGGCACAATTTCCAATAATCCATCTTGGGCAATTTCTACCTAAGATTTACAGAAAAAGCCCTTGCTTTTAAATTTCTACCTAAGATTTACAGAAAAAGACCGAAACCAACATCAGATCGACACTCAAGAAGCCAATCAACTCAACCAGTCTCTTGTCAGTTTCTAATTTCATCAACTCCATTTCTTAACTTCTTATCAACACAATCATTTTATTCTGCAAATCTTTTGCTTTTAAATCATCATTCACTTTAAAACGTATATATGTTTCTCCTTCCAATCTCCCAGGATTTAATTTATAAATACCCTTGCTTCATATAAATTCTCATTATACATTTATTCGTTTATTAAATTTAATATATAATTGATAAGTCAATTTCTAGTTATCTAACTTTTGTTAAATTTTTCTATCTCCTTAAATTTCCGAAAAAATTTGCTAGCACCTCCTTTGTATCGATCAATAGCTCAAACCTCAACTTGGCTCTCAAGGCTCTTTTCATTCAAAAAGAAGATCAAAAAGCCAAGTGGCTTGCAGATTCGACGCATAAAATCTCATATTGAATTTAAACGTGTACCTTTTTGTCGGGCACTTAAATTAAAATCTCAATACACTTCATTCCAATCCTGCTTAACATATATATAACCATTTTTAATATATTCCAACTCTATCCAATCATTTTTAACTTAGTTCGCTAATTTATTTGTTAAGTAGCTCTTTTGCCTGTTCCACTTTTTATTTGAACATATCACGTTCGAATATATTTTAATTTACTTATTAACCAATCTAATTCCATTTTCAACTCAAGTTTCATATTCGATTTCGAATATAAATTATCAAATCTCATTCACTTAATCAAAGCCCAATTTCGTATCAAAACTCGATTAACTAATTATTCTTCAAATTAGTTAACCCTATTAAATAATTAAAAATTTCATTAACCCTATTAAATAATGAAAAATCTGATTTTTGTTTCAAAAATCAGTCCATTTACTCCACTTGAGTTCATATTTATTTTATATCTCATATCTAGATTTTTCTAATGGAAATTTGGATTTTTATTTACTTAAAATCCTTTTATTTATTTAAATAATCCGTTATGGTGTTGTTTTTATGAAAATTTGATTTTGACATAACTCAAAATCTATATGACGAAATCCAAAATTTTCTTTTCCATGAGAAAACTATTATTCAATCGGTCCTGACGATTTCTATTTCAAAGAATTCCGACTTAAATTGAGTTATATATACTTAATTGAAGTTCGAAACGCCAATTTACAAACTGCCGCGCCGCGGCGAGCTCATTTAATTGTATTTAAATACAAACATTAAACTTCGTTTAATTTAAATTTCAATCTCGTTCTAATATATATTTTAATACATATTAAACCCAGTTTTCGAATCCAAGTTAATATTTGCGATTATCTCTAATTGTTGATTTTTCATTACTCGGTTATAAATTTATTTATAACTCAGTTTGCTATATTATATTCCAATTCCCTTAATAAATAAATTATTTATAAAATTCGATGTAATCGAATTCTAATTTTTAATCTCTTGGATTATCTTTATTCAGTTTAAAATCCGAATTCTGGAATAAAAATCAATCGTTCTCCTTTCTGAAACGATTTCCAATACAATTTTAAATTCACATTTTAAGTCTAACTTCCTAATTATCAAATGATAATCTTTCTCCACTATATTTATAAACATCGTTTATAATTTAATTTCCTTGTTTTATAAATTGAAATAAGCTTCCATTTCAAATCCATTTGAAACGAAATTCCTATTCTGGAATATTTTATTATTACAACTTACATATATAATTATATAATCTATTTTAATATTTTATTTCATTTTTTATTTAATAAAATTTAAATATCCTTTCTAGACATAATTTATTTTTAATATATCCGGCATAGCCGAAGTCATATCATAAATTCATATGGATTTATTTTAATGCAATTTACATTCTAAACATCAGAATATTTTCATCGTTTCTATTCCATATGATTCCCAATTCTCATTTTAAATTCACATTTGAATTTAAATATTTAAATTATCCAAATGATAGTTGTTCACCTTTATTTACGAACACCATTTGTATTACTTGTTTATATATTTAAACAAGTCTCGATTTCAAATCCATTTGAAATTAAATTTCTACATTGGAAAAATAAATTTCCCTCTTTAAATTCACACTTGTATTTACATTTCCCGAATTATCCAATGATTATTCATTTCACTTCATTTATGAACATCGTTTATTAATGAACTGCTTATTTTTATTTTCAAAACAAGTTAATACTTCTTTGTCCATTCGAAATTCAAATTCAATTTTAAAAAATGGACTTTTTCCTTTTAAATCTCAAAATTCCTTTTCACTATATTTTTATAATTCAACATTTAGGCACAGTGATATTTAAACATTCAAAAACACCCAATTATCAAGCATAGGTTTTCTAACACATCATATATGATAATGTATGTGAAAACAAACAAATAACGATATTTTTGAGGAATCCAATTGGATCCCTTCAACCTGTTTTCCTGCATCCACAAACGTTTGCCAACATAAATAATACCCATCCTGGTTTGAGGTAGGATATCGCGGTATAGAAGGTCATCCATTATCATATTGTGGGGGGCATAGGGTCATCCGCTAATGATACTGCGCGCACACGCTAATGGTATTGTGGGAAATATCCAGCCACCAACATATATAATAGCCACAAACACCAAGTCTAAATAACTATTATATATAATAATCACAACCGATAACAATTAATAAATGTATCCAAGCGGCAAACAATTTATTTTTAACGATAAAATAAATTTCTGAGTGAGATTTACTCATTGTGATTTTATTTCGAATCAGTCTGATTCCAATTTTAATTCCATCTCATGTGATCAGTAACTATGAATTTCTCGGCTGACTCTATTCCAGAATTCTAGCTACGAACCCAACATGAATAATCTCATGAATAAACCTTGTATAACAAGATTATAAATTTTAATTACCTTATTATACTATAGTTAACTAATTAAATTGATAATTTTTTTATTTATTTTAAATAGCTTACTAAATAAATTTAGAATTCAAATTTCAATTTTTTTTTCTTTCATTTTAAAAACAAAAAATTAACCAACGAGTAGACGACACGCCAAAGGAATTAAGCTACTCACAAGCTTTTAAATTTATTATTTATCATGTAAGGTTATACATACTTATATATACACACTAATTTAACTAAAAGTCCTAATAACACCATTAACTAAATAAATTAAAAATAACTAAATTAAATTAATAGAAATACCTTCTCCTCCCTGTTACTCATCATGCACTCCCTGTACCATTGTCGAGTATTTCCATCATCACCTAGTTCATCATGAACTAAGCACCAGTAAACTCCTCTACATGTTATTCTTTTGTTGTCGAACTCCACTGTAACATTCAACCAAACCTCAGATGTCCATCCCACCTACCACAAATCAACGAGTTTGTATTATCACCATTATTCATTTTTGGATCATCAGCACCACACTCTCTAGTTTTTCAATTGATGACCCAAACCCCAAAAAGAAAAATCAAACTCAAATCGATTGCAGTCAAATGGCGATCTTATCACCAAAACACGTAGATCTCGAGACTTCAGCACGTGATCGCAATCTCGACCGTTGTTCAATTCAACATCCACTAGTTCGCACTTGTTATAGATCGTGACAGGCTTTCTTCTACGAGTAAGACTTCCTCTCTAAATCGATCATATACATTCCATCGTGAGCTATCCTCCTGAAGTCCAGCTCAACACCTCGCGTGATTGTTCTGAATTGTGATTCCCTCTTTCATGATTTCTGAAGCTTTCGAATTAAAGGGAAAGGCTTAAATTTTGAGAAGGGTGACTGGTTCTAATTTGGTTGAGGATGAATGATTTAAAAGAGAGAAACAGGGAAAGGTACTTTCGATTTTATAGGAGAACGATAACTTAGGTATTAAGCAAATTAGTCAACATATGGTACATTTTAGGAGATAGGTTAGGTGACACGACCCGAACCTCCCCGTGAAGGAAAGCACCGATTAAGTTGAGAACAAGCCATATTAAAACAAAAACAGAAGTACATTTCATTGTATATTACAACAATTCCATCAGAATACAAGAATATACAGAGTATGAATAAATATTTTATAACAGAAAATATCAGAGTTAAATTACATTACATAGCAGCGGAAAAATAATACGAAACACAACTGAAAAGAATATACGAATAAAGGGGTTTTCGAATACCATTCCAGCTATAAACCAGGATCCAGTGAATATAAATCTGCAAAACCAAAGCTACTTGCTGCCCGTGCGAAAAATAGGGGTAGGTTAAAACAATAAACTCCAGGTCAGTCATGTGACTGGTGTGAGAACTAAAACAGTTATAAATCTGATTCTAAAGTTAGGTAAATCAAGGGACCACGTTGTATAGCACGGAATGGGTTTTCCTCCCAAGAATACCAGTGCATTAAAACAACAGCGCAATGCTAAATAAAGAACAATGAAGCTATTATAAGACTCAGGTCCCATCACACAATGCAACGCAAGCCGGAGGATAGAGTTTTTACCTTATAATAGCCAAAAATGCTTGGTACGTGAAATTTCATCTTGTATTATTACAACAAGTGTATAGTGTCAAAACAATTTCAATCATAAGTATCAATCATAAACGACATGAGTGCCCCATACCACTATGTCGCCATATTAGGCTCTAAAATAAAAACCGCAAAGTCACGTATTGGAAGTTGGATTTCCATCTGTGAACCATGGCAAGAGATCGTCCTCACCGCTTCGAGATGCTCTAGCCCGTGTCTCAGGAAAGCACGCAAACAAGCCTTTGGATCGTCAGGGCCAGTCCACTCTATGCGGATTAAAATTCCTGAACACTGCGTTTCCCCGCCCTATGGGGCGTCGATGAGCCAAATGACTCCATCGGTCCTGGGTCGTCCGATATAACCGAGGCGCCTCGCTATCCATCATCCACATAAGTAAAATGTCCAGGCATGTAAAACCCAAAAAACCACTCCTAGCTAGAAGGAAACGCAAGCCCTCCCTGAGGTCCTTCTCCCGTTTTTGGTTCACACCGGGGTGTGAAGCTCGCGAATTAACGCTACACAAAGTTATGCCACAAAGGCCATGCTTTGATCATCAACCACAAGACTTTGCTTTTCAACAAAAGCCTTGATCATTTGCATCTCAGCATGCCACACAGGAAATTCAAGCTATGCAACCGATGTATATCAATCACACAGAATGAAATCCGATGTCAGACACACATCGATTTACAAGTCCATTCGGGGCTTGAACGAAACCGGAGAAACCTTATTCCTCGCATTTCCATCGATCTCCAAGTACGTCTGGACGATCACCAACTGATTCCCTCCTCTTGGGTGTACGTCCCAATCAAGATCTTCGGTAATTATCCAAACGATGTGAAGACCTACGGTCTTCAACCACCGTCTTCATCCTCGACTTATCGTCGATTCAGTTATTCATAATGGGTTAAACCCGGCCTTTCCGAATAACTCGCGTATATAATAAACCAGTGCTACACAAACACAACATACGCCTCATTCCAATCCAGAATATTCTTTTATTCAAATATTCTTATATTTTGGGAAAGGTTCCCATTAATTTTATCAAAGATAAATTCTTTAAATTTATTCTTTAATCTTCTTTTGGATTATCAATTCAAACCAAATTATGGTTTATCCAAACTAGTCGGGATTAGCGAACCTTACCAAAGTAATCATTTGTTAAATTTCCTAACCCCAACTTATTCATCCCATGAAGTAAAACTGGTAATACGTCATATGTAACACCACAGTGTTATTGGTAGATTCAATTACCATTTTATGTTCAAATCTAATTAAAGATTTAACTATATTGCTTAGAGCAAAACTGGTGATACTTCATTCTCGATCATTTCTTGAATTTGATAATTTTAGTTATCAAATTCACCTTTCAATCTTTTCAAAGATTCATTAAAACTCTAATTCAGTTTTAATTTCCAAAAATCATTACTTAATGATTATTAAATGTTAAGAAATAAATCTTATCTTTAACTTGGTTAAAGAACTAATGTCATTTAAAACACAGCTCATGATAAACCCAAAATCACATTCCATTAACAATGGAACTTCACGGAATACAGATCAATATATAAAATCGATATGAACTTCCATATTCAACTGATACTATAAATGGAATAACGGCAAAGCCTCTTATATAGTAACAGTCTTCCTCCACAGAAGTCCACTTCGATTATTACCAAATCGAATTCCATTCCATTCCAATTTATTTTATTAAATTGGAAAACTTCACTTTGGAAAATCTCCTTTAAATTTCAACAAAAGATTTATAAATTCCAAATTACATTTCACTGTAAATCGGGTTAAAGAATGAATGTCGTTAAAACAAAGTTCACAACAAACCCAACACACATTCCATTAATTATCGGGTTAAAGAACAAATGTTATTTAAAACACCGTTCACGGTAAACCCAAAAATCAATTCCAATTCAATTCCAATAAAATATTATTTAATTGGTATACTTTATTAAATCTAAATAAAAAGATTTAACCTTTTTCTCAACTGGATTTAAGAACAGTGATAATAAAGACACCATTCACGACGAACCCAAATCCCATTTGATATCTACAAGGCTCTGAATAGAAAATATATCGGCTTATATTCAATATCAAATATCACAACCAACAAATATCGTATTGGAAATAACGATATAAATATATCTTTCAAATTTCCATACATTATCTGTATAATCACGAAATCCAACATCGAAATATTCCAAAGACAATTTTTATTCAAATCCATTTCCAGTTTATATACTGGAAATTCTGGTTATTTTTAAAGCCATTTCAAATTCAATTTATTTATTTAAAAATGTTTGGATTACAATTCTAGTTCGAAACTAGTTTATTTCGATAAAAAAACTATTTTTATCTTTTCAAATATGGAATTTTTCATCCCAATTCTTTCCAAATCATTTCATATGATTCTACATTAATTATTGATATTTTTAATAATTTTATCAAGGCCCGTACAGTCGATTTCCATAAACGGCCATCGAACTGCACTTATAACGACCTTTTCCAAATTCGATTTGGACATAATTCCAAATCCAACCATTAGATTTCAAATCTCTAATATTCGTTAGAAAACTCTTTTCGATACGAACCCAATGGTTCCAGTTTTATGAGAATCCGATGGTCGGATCTCCCGTAATGTCCATTCGAAGTCAATGGTCGAAATTCACGAACTGCCGCAGCGCGGCGCATTATATTCAGGCCATTATATTATAATATATATTTCGTCGATTTCCATTTAAAACATATTTTATAAATTGTTCTAAATTCGTTTTCAAAATGATTTCAACTTCATATTCAATTTCAAATCAATATTGAACATTCCATATCATTGATATATAAATAATAATATTTTCAAAATATTAGATTGTGAAATCAATTCCTTTTCGATATTCATTATGAAAATGAATAAAATCGATATAAATATCGTTCTTGTCAAAATGGTGTTAATCTAATTGACACGGCTTTATATATTTAAATATAATCGTGTCCATCCCAAATCGGACATCAAAATCATATTTTGATTCTTTTTTCAATATTGTTTGAAAATATTCGTTATTTTAAAATAATCGTTATTTTAAAATGTTCATTCTTTCTGAACTGGAATCAGACACAGTCGATTACCATATAATTTGATTATATGGATTTCACACAACAAATGTGTATAACAACAATGAAAACAGCAATCCATCATCCAGAGTGCATTCTACACTGTATAAGCATTAAATATAAATATTTAACGCTTATAACAGCCTGTCAATCAATCAATCGACATACAACTAATTATTGGGATTAGTGTATGTCATATATCATCCCAATCCCGTGTGGGGTTTCCATCAACAAATAATGAATTTTATTTGTGAAGTTGGGCGATGTGTAAAATTTATCGTCCCAATCAATATCAGTCAAATGTGTGTACATAAACAAATCGTCTGATTTGTTTATAAATATTTATTTAACTCATATACACGTTAAAAATTATATTTTTAACTATAAAATATTTATTCATTCCACATCACATAATCAATTTTCACAACACATCAATCAAACAAACAAGTCATCCATGGTCTGTGGACGATGGGTGTCGGGTGCTGCTAAGCACTGTCTGCATCCTAGTTACTAGAAATAAAATTAAAGTGAGAAGTTCTCACCTTTTGGTTCAACTCTGCCAGCCTTTCCTTCTGAACGGTTCGGATTTCGTTTTGATTTCAGTCTGAGCCATCGCCATCTGTTTCACATAGTTGATTATTAAAAATCATATTTTTCTTCTAACGCTACACAAATAAAAATCACCTTTTTCTAACATGATGTTTATATTTTAAATATCACATTTTTACAACGCCATTTTCTATATTAAAATTATATTTTTATTTCTCTACTTCCTGTATAAATATCGAATTTTTATTTCGCCTCGTATATAATAAAAATCGAAATTTTATTTCGCTATAACATATATAAAAATCGCTTTTTTATATTGTTATCCCTATAATAAAAACCATATTTTATAATGCTAAAAATCATATTTTTATATTCTCTATCATATAAAAATCATATTTTTATCTGGTTTTTCATATAATAAAAATCGAATCTTTTTGTTTTGAAAAATATAATCTTTTTGTTTTGAAAAATATAATTTTTTTTTTCTATAAAAATCAAATTTTTGTTTGCAAATCACTTATATAAAAATCAGATTTTTATACGCTAATTACTTATATAAAAATCAGATTTTTATATTAATTAAACTGAATAAAATCAAATAAAACTTACAATATTTTGATCGCAGGAGGGGGCTTGGCGCATCGGTGCAGCAGTGGGCGGCGGCCTCTCGAGGAGGAGGTGGCGGCACTATCGTGGCTGGAGGGGTCGGCTTTGGGCGTTGGAGGGAGCTAGGGCTTTCGGGGGGTGTGGGTTTTCAGAAGGGGGAAGAGGAGATCGAAGGGGGAGGCGCGCGGCCTGCTAATGTGGCGGTAAAGGGTGAGGAACGGCGTCGATCGCGATTTGGGGGAGGGCTTCACAGAACGACAGCGGGTTTTGAAAATTTGGGAGATCGTGGTCTTTAGTTTTAACCGGATATTAGGTCTTTGACTTTGATCTTAGGGTTATATAAATATAATAATATTATTATTTAATTCAACTTTATTTGTTTTAATGCCCTTAACTCTAAACGATACCCGATGACTGTCACCCCCAACGTATTACCCTCATTCTGAATGCAATGAGATATGTATCGTAAGCCAGTTCGGCTGTTTCGATCAGTTTCCGCAAAATTTAAAATGTAAATCATTATATTTTAAATTCAAACGTACATTTTAATTTACCGGGGCCACATACGGACCCTAAAAATTCCCGAAAAATATTTTCTAGCTTTGTATTGAAATTGTGACGGCCCCATTTCCCGTACAGGCGGAGACAAGGGTTATCTTTGGAATATAACACAGAAACCGATAATAACAGAACATAATTAAATAAATACACCAGATAATGAACAATAGAATACACTGGATAAACGCAATCATCAGAGTTACATAGTATACAGGATCTTACTTAGTACAAATACAGTTCAGCTATACATAAATGTCTATAGCGGAAATAAACCAAATATGTACAATAGGAGCTGAACAGCATAAAAAGAGATAAATAATAGAATCCATCTTCGGCTCCAGCTATCCAGAAAGAACCAGCTAAACCTGAATACAAGGCTGTCCGTGTAGAAAAAGGGCACTCGAGTTTGAAAGTGAAACAAACTACGAGTCAGTCATGGGACTGGTATGAGAAATCTACTCAACACATTTATAATATGGCTAATCACAGGACCACGCCACTTTCGTGGAACAGGTTTACTCCATGGAATTGCCAGTGCTTTAAAAATAGATTTTCTTTTAAACAACGCCATGCTTTTTATAAAAATGAGGCCATTATAAGACTCAGTTCCCATCACACAATGCAACGCATACCGGAGGATAGAGTTTTACCTTATAATGGCCAAAATATGCTTGATACGAATATAACAAAAGCATTTGATATTATTACTAGTGTTTATATGTTTCAAAACAATTTCAATCATAAATATCAATCATAGACAGCATGGGTACCATATATCATGTCGCCATATATATATATATACAATCAAAACCGCACAGTCACGTATTTGGAAATTGGATTTCCATCATGAACCAAGGCAAAAGATAGTCCTTACCGAATTCGAGACGCTCTAGCCCGCCCCTCAGGCAAGCGTGCACGCAAGCCTTGGATCGTCAGGGCCGGTCCATCGATGTGGATTATTATGCTTGAACAATGCGTTTCCCCGCCCTATGGGGCGTAAACGAGCCAACGAATGACTCCATCGGACCCGGATCGTCCGATCAAACCGAGGCGCCTCGCAACAGCAACAACCACACAGGTGAAAAGTATATAAATGTCAGGGCTGGTAGGTCACTGACACCACCCTAGCTAGAAAGAAACGCATGCCCTCCCTGAGGTCCTTCTCCCGTTTCTGGTTCATACCGGGGTGTGTGGCTCGCGAATTCACATTATACACAAAGCTACGCCACACAGGCGGGGCTTTGATCATCACCACAAGACTTTGTTTTTCAACAGAAGCCTTGATCATTTGCCACTTAGGCATGCCACACTAGCAATTCATGCCATGCGACTGATGTCCATCGATATACAACCTCTGAGATCGTGCGTTTCAGAGAAGAGCGTTAAGCAAAAGAATAAATTCTCCGCCGCCAAACAGATGTATATTAAATAGAGATCAACCAACACAGAATAAAATCTAATGTCAGACACACAGTACATTTACACGTACGCCTAGACGATCACCACTCATTATCCATGTTTCGGGATGCCTCCCAATCAGGACCTCGGTTACCATCCACACGAGGTGAAGATCTCCCGTCTTCGACCACCGTCTTCATCTTCGACTTTCAATCGTCGGTCAATTATTTGAAATGAGAATTAACTCGGCCTTTTCAAATAATTCACGTATATTTAGAATTTCAAATCAATTTATTTCAATGGTTAAATCATTTGACAACACCAATTTTGTTCTTTAATGTACTTTTCACGCCAAACACATTCAACCATCAAATACCACATAAATCGAGCAAATTCAGTTTATTTCCATTCCATATCGTTTATGATATTTTATAACAATTTATCGTTATTTTTATTTATTTTAAAATAGCCAATTTATTCACAACGACGCTTCGGGCCATAACGCGGCCGTGACGCTGTTTTTATTCAGATTTGATTTACACATATCTGAAAATTTAACCGTTGGATCTTCACAAAAATTACATCATTAGAAAGATCTTTTCAAAACGAATCCAACGGTTCCAGTTTCGGGAAAATCCGACGGTCGGATCTCCCGGTATAATCGTTTGAAGTTTCGATTTCAAAATACGAACTACAGCGTCGTTATTCGATTAAATATATATATATATATATATATATATATATATATATATATATATATATATATATATATATATATATATATAATCGATTATGGCGCTGTTTTTCTTTAGATTTGAATTAAACATTCCAGACAATCCAACCATTGGATTTTTACAAAGTTGGTGCCGTTGGAAAGATATTTCCAAGACGAACCCAACGGTTGCGGTTTCGGGAAAATCCAATGGTCGGATTTCCCGCACTAGTTATTTGAAATCACGGTTTCAAAACACGAACTGCACGGCCACGTTTCATTTTAATTTTGTTTTATTTATATTTATATATTTATATAAATATAGTTCATTCAACAATTCTTATATTGTTTCCACTTCAAATATTTCACTAACGCCTTTAAATTTTGGAAAATTTCACCATAACCTCCTTTGTACGGGAGGGGCTGGGAAAATTCCCAAATAGCCACACGGGCATCTCATGTCAAAAAGAAAAAGAAAAAGCCAAGCGGCTAGCCAACAGGCTCATAAAATCATCACCCAAACAAAACAGTAAATGTGTACCTATTTGTCGGGCACAAAATTTTATTCCTCTTCTCTAGCCCCTTTGCTATAACCTGTTCAATAAATATGCATGTACATATATACAGTTCTTATCACTTATCCTTTTCCATTCAACTTCATATTTGATTCAATTTGTTTTAAAAACACCATTCATTCTAATGTTGCATGCATAGGCAAAAATCATATCATTAGCTAATTAATGAATATTTCAACTCATGCATATTTATTTGAACGAGTGGCTATTTTTAACACTTCACATTTCAACAATTCATGTATATAATAAAATGTGATTTTTATTGTAAAACAATTCTTTTCAAAACACTATTATTTTATATAGTTTATATAGGTAATAAAAAGAGGATTTTTATTATAAAACAATTTCTTTTAAAACGAGATTATTTTACATAGTTTATATAGATGATAAAAAGGTGATTTTTATTATAGAACAATTTATTTCAAAATATGAATACCATTCAACACATGAATTTCTATTCAACGAATGAATTTCGATTCAACACATGAAGGTTTTCTATTCAACGAATAAATATAGTTTCAGCAAATGAAAATAATTCAAACACATGAATATTATTCAAAATTTCGGCAGCATAACGGCAGGATAGTTAAAACCGGGACCGTCCCTAGTACGGCTCCTCGCTCTACCTTAAAACCTCGCATTTTTTGACAATGGGGATCATGCATCTAGTTCGCACGCAGGCGGCATGTATATATTTATTTCATTTCCACAAACTAATCCTATGTGGTTTCAACCAAATATTTCTCAACCACAAATGGGTATTTTTTCAACCACAATTAATCAATATCAACCACAAATAATTCCAATCAACCATCCGCTATCAATCAATTTTCACACCGATCACAACCAATAAATATCGTCCATGGTTTGTGGACGAGGGGCGTATATATATATATATATATATATATATATATATTTATATATAGCAATTCACTTCTATTTCAACACATATATAATTTTTACAACGCATATATAACTTATACATCGAACGTACAACTTATACAACGCTTATACAAGAGGTGTGCAATGCTTATATAACTCATACATCGACTATATAATTTATACATCGTCATTTTCCATATCGTTTATAAATTAGAAATCTCACATAGCTCTTTTTCTTTACTAAAAATTGTAGGAAGCTCAGAAAAATATCCGGTCTCTTCTAAAATGTAGATGACGTCCTCACGGTCCCGGTGTTTCCTGTTTCATCGAATTTCGTTAACGTAGTAAAAAGATATGATTTTTCAAAGGTTTGCAACACTTAAAAGTGTTATTTTCAATTCAAAGATTTCAAACCGTATACCTTCGTTGAAGGTTCAAACCTAGGTCTCGATCTTTCAGGCAATCCGTATATCGAGGGGCCGATCGGCCTGCGCGACGTCGAAGAGGGTGGAAAGGGCTATCCACACCCGATGGTGGGACCCAGCTCGGCGGTCGGAGTTGACCGTGGCGGAGCTCGAAAGTCGAGCTCTTTGAAGGATCGCAACTCGAGGGATATTGCACGATACGAGATGATTCCTATATGGATTTGAAGAGGGCGGTGAGAGCTTCAAAATGAATCATAGAGCGCTCGATTTCGTTTGGAAATGAAAGAGAAATCAAGGGGAGAAGGGAGCAGCGATTTCTGCCGTTAACGATGGAGGGCATCGGGTTTTCAACGAAGAAGAGGAGAAATGTGATTGGCCGAGGTTTTTTTATTTATTTATTTATAAAGTTTTTAAAATCTGAAAATACCCCTCTTCACATACGAACTCCAATCCAAACCCAACGACTGTCGTCCCTAGCGTTTTACCCCCATTCCGAACACAATGGGATATGTTTCATAGGCCCATTCGACTGTTTCAGTCAGTTTTCCTTCAAATTAAAATATATTACATTCAATATTCAATTTGAACGTAGATTTCAATTTTCCAGGGCCATAAACTGATTAGAAAAATTCCAGAAAAATAAATCTAGCTATGTTTTGACGATACGGTCCCAACAAAACTAGTTTCGTCGAATTCTGAGACCGTTTGCAAAAAGGCCCATTTCTGGTCGATCCAATTTAACTATAATTGACCAAAACACATTTTCCTTTCCCACACTCACATACTAGCTTCAAAAATTATGAAATTTGAAACCTAGCAATAACTTCACATCCCGGATCCAACAAAAGTGGTTTCGTCGAATTCCGAGGTCGTTTGCAAAATGGCCAATTTCACGGGCTATATAAATTCCAAAGCGACCTTTCTGAAAATTCATTTGGCCATAACTTTTGCTTTCCGCTATGAAAATTCAATTTTTCAGATTCGTTAGAAAGGTATTCACTAACAGATTTAAATATTTTTGGTTTCACTCAAATCCGTTTTGTTTGCACCCGGTACAGTCCGACAAAGTTTGAATTCAATTTTTGAAACTGCAGCGCCACTTCAAGCCTTGTTTATAATTAGAATTAATTATATTCGTTTTCAATTGTCGATTCAAACTCAGTTTTCATTGCTATAATTTAAAATATTTATTTTAAATATTTAAAATCCATTATTTTAGCCCATTTAAAAATTTTAAATTGGTTCAGATTTTCTGGGTCATTACAGAAATACGGTCCTAACAAAACTAATTTCATCAAATTCTGAGATCGTTTGAAATTGGCCATTTTCTGGTCGATCCAAATTGAGTGAAACTGTCAAAACACGTTTTCCCTCGCCACGCTCACATATTGATTCAGAAAATTATGAATTTTGGAATCTAGCAATAACTTGACATCCCGAATCCAACAAAAGTGGTTTCCTTGAAAACGGAGGTCGTTTAACAAAATGGCTATTTTCAAGGGCCGAAATTCCATAGCGACTATTCTGAATTTTCAACTGGACATAGCTTTATATCCCCTCTATGAAATTTCAATTTTTCGGATTCTTTGGAAAGATATTTTCAAATAGATTCAAATATTTTTGGTTTCGCTAAAATCCGGTTTATTTTTGGACTTAGTATTTAAAAGACGACTAATACCCATTAATCCCCTTTTAATTCCATTTATTACTATTTATTAGGGTTATTGCCATTTATGACTATAACAGTCATATTTTTCCCAAGGAACCCCTTAAATGCCATTTATTACCTTTAATTATAATTAATGTCATTTATGAACCTAGCGGTCATAATTTCCTAAGACTAGGATTTTTCAATATCAAGACATTAGGGAATACACCCGAGTTCTTTACGATAACCGCAGAGGGCCCCTCAATCTGGCTATCTTTGCACTTGTTGAGATTAATTAAACTAGTAAATGTCCCTTTTATATCAGTCTCTTTTTATTTCTAATCTAATTATTGTAACTCCTTAAGCATGTCTGTTTTACTTTAATTTGATTTATTTTTGTTGTACATACATATTTATATGTTTATAAGAATTATTTATTTCGTTAATTGGAGTTACAATTCCTATCCATCATCGTCAATTTTAAATTGTAACCATTTAGGCATAGCTATGTAATTTAATTTATTTTCCTCAAATCAATGATGGTTATAACAGTTATTATTCCTTTATGACCTTATTTGTAGCAAATCAATCACGTTTGTTGCTACACCGACCATAATATATATTTCCATTTAATATGGATTATACTTCCATATGTAATTCCATATAATGGAAGCCATTCAAACACACATATACAACAAATATTAATTATAATATATATTTTGTTGTTTACGTAGATTTGGACGAATAACACATATATTTATATTTTCATGCGGTTAACATAGTTAATACGTTTTTATCTTATTATTATTGTTATTATTAAATTCAAATGCTTTTGTCTAAGATAACGATCAAAATAATCTTTTTAGATTCAAATCTTGCATTAAGATTCCAAATCTCATAAAAACGTCAAACCTGAAATTATTGCAAATTATGCCATAGAATACTTTATCGAGGAACAATATACTTCAAATCATAAGAAATATGTAATATATGTTTTTGGTGTGATTGCTATAAACTATGTACAAACATACATAAATACATGTTTGTCCATGAATTTACACAACCTTTTCCATTTAGGAATTTTGTATATATTTCTTACTAATTTTAAATAATGTCTTTTTATTGAAAAAGAACAAAAAGACATATTTACATTAACCAAGTTAAAACCCAAGCAAAACTGAACACAGACAGGCTTATTTCTTTTTAACAAAACTTACATGAACCACAAGTCAACACCTAAACTACAGATTTGGATAAAACTACACTTTAACAATGATTTATGGGAATAATTTCAAGATCTATGGTGTTTACAATAACCACATTATTTAGACACAATTGTAGGTAATAATATGAACAATTTAACAAGCCCACAAAATAATAATATTCAAACCACTATCATTCTTTCAAATCTGACAAAACTATAATAAATTTGTTGAACACATAGGCATACATTTCATATTTAATACAAACGAAATCAGATAATTGTAAATTAGGTATATAGACTTCCAACTCACCTAAAAACATCCAACTCACCTAAAAACATCCAACTCTGAATTTGAGTAGTCTTTTAGGCCTACAATTCCTAAATTATAACAAATCTATAGCTATTCTGAAAAGGAGATACTTTCATATTTATAGATTTGCAATAAAATAAGAGAAGAGGGAAGAAATCTGATGAAGAAGAATCTAAACGCCAATCCATACATTTTTCCACTTGAATCAGATTAATCTCCTCAAATCTATATTGTTTATTTTTGATTGCATTTATATATATGAATGTATTTTGTTTTAGAATATGATTGTGGAGGAAAAAAATGGCAAAGCTTCTCTACTGCTCTCAGAAATATGTGGAAAAGAATGGTAGGGCCCACCCTTTATTTATAGGATTTGAAATGACCCCGAACCGTCCGACTGGTTTTCATAAAAATTCGTCCATCCATTATATATAATTTATAATAATAAAAACCTATATAACCCTAGCCATCATTCGGCTGAAAACGCCAGAATCGGTCGACCGCTCCATCCAATGGTGTCGATTGCCCTTAGGCCAAAACGCCCAGTGAAGGAAGATTATAAATGGTATGAGATATTATATATGTTCTATTTTATTCGTTTCGTCTGTTTTTCGTATTTCGTTCGTAACTTTTTCATAAGGACTCTGTTCGTGAAACTCCAAACATGAAAGTTGACTAGAATTCCGTAACGAACGCAAAGGACCAAGTTTCACGGTCAAAATCAATTATTTGCAAAAATTCCTATTTTTGAAAATTTAATTGAATAATTAGTTTATTTATTGTCAAAATTCCGTGTTTTTACATTCTCTCTCCCCACCCCTTAAAAGAAAATTTGCTCTGAAATTCTGATACCACTTATCCTATTTTACATAACCTATTTGTGTACATTCGTTTTGCAACTAAGTGTGCATGTGCACAATGCACATAACACATCATTAACATAAAACAGTATGTGTTAGGGAATGCGGAAAGTAGATCTTATGGCAAAACAAACACTAAAAGGGGGTGAATAGTGTTTCCAAAGAATTTATGAAAATCTAAAACTTATATGATCTACTATATGAATCACACACAATATAGATGACCACAAACATAGAATCAATCACAAATACAGAAATAGATAAATTTAAAATAAAGAAAAAGAAATGAACACACCATATTTTATACTGGTTCGGATTACTGCTACGTTCAGTCCCACACAACGCTGGATTGTGCAGAGTTTATTAATATCACTATCCAAGTATAATCCCCTTGATTTCATAGCTACAAGGTTAACACCGCTCCAAACACCCTTGATTTCACGGCTACAAGGTTACCACCGCTCCCTTTCCTTGATTTCAGTGCTACAAGGAGCACACCCTTTCCGAAACACTTCCCAAATGATTACAACAGCACTATAACTTTTCAATATCACTTCAATTCAAAGAGTAATGAGTAGAGAGAGAAAAGAAGAAGTTTATTATAATTAGAGTAGAAATCGGCAAAGTAGAGTGTAGAAATAAATAAAAGAAGAAATATTAATGGTGGGATGAAGAGGGGTGAAGATAGAGAAGAAGCATGATGAAAAAATTCGAAATCAACCCTTATTCATAAGATTTGAAAGGTTGCAACACTTATGGAGCGTTACAAATAGTGAAACGACACTTCCTTTGAAAATTAAATTTCTGACGGTTGTATGTGGACATAGCCTTATATGTATGTTGACATATGTGCCTTATTTTTTAACTTTTAAAACTATTTTTCAAGTATTTAAACATATATATTCTTCTAGAATTTCTTGAATTAAAACTTAGTGATATAAATGAATATTCTAAAGTGTAAAATCATACGAAAACATAAATATATATTATATAAACATATTTTTAAAAAATATAAGGTTTAAAACTATAAAACGAGAAGATTGTAAAACTATATATATATATTTAATTTAATTTTGAAATCATAAGTAAGATAGAATAATTTGAAAGCAGAATTTGAATTTTGAAAATAGAATTTGAATTTTGAAAATAGAATTTGAAAATCAGAATTTGAAAAACCGAATTTGAATTTGAACCTGGAGTGCTATTCAGAGTCTTACATATAAACTAGACTCTATTACTATATTTGTCTCGAACTCTTGAACTCTTGATTACTTGATTACTCATGAGTCTTGAATCTGCTCTAAATTCTGAATCTCTTGAAACTATAAAACTGTACCGTCTTCGGTATTCAAGTCCTGTATACAAATCCTGCATATATATATATGTGTGTGTGTGTGTGTGTGTGTGTGTATTAGATAGAGATGTTAGTGTATATTTTATAATCAATGAAAATTGGAATAAGGTTGTTGTCATCAAAACTCCATTCTCCAACAGTATGCACAATGATTCTAAATTGAATCCTCTTATATGCATGCCTTAAAATTTTAAAACACTTTCAAAAACATGATGCAAAACATTCTAAATATACTGGCAATTCTATATGAATGCAAATTTTGAAAAAAAAAATCACTTATAATCCTCACATGACAATGAATAGAAGTGTGAAGCAATTAATTTTGCATTCAAACCCTCCCATCCAACATGTCAACGCATATAACCGTTTCCTATTTAATTTCTCTTAGGGCGAAAAAAAGGAAATCAAACGATAATTTTAATGTTCTCTTCGCTTATAAATATTCCAATTTACGTCCTATATTGGAAATTTTTAATCTGATCCCCAAAATACTCCAAAAAATCCCATTTATAGACTGCAAAGAAGGCTTAAAATAAGTTCTAAAACGTAAAATGAGTTAACTAAAAACTCATGCACATTGTTAACAAGGTACGTAAACAACGTTTCCATGACTAAAAAAGTCTTTCTCTTGTTGTCGTTAACACTTTTATCACATCGTCGGCCTTGCTGTATCGCTAAAATGCGCACAAAAACCATTCAAGAATCTTCCTTACGCATTTTTATGTGACCAAAAATTAAAAAGTTTCATTAAAATAAAATTTCGCTTTAAAACTACTTTTATACATTTTGAAAATTTCTTTTCAATACCGTTTCAATTTCCATAAGAGATTTGCACTAAAACTAAAATTTTAGTAACGTGCACTTTGAGTCATTTAAACCGTCTATTTTAATGCAAAACAGATTTTTTTTAATCATGCGCAAATTGCCTTACCCAAATCCACGTTTTCGATCAAACTGAAATAAAAGATAGTGGATCAGGAAAATATAAAATTTAAAAATGATATATAACTTTTTTCCAAATAATATTCACAAAAAGTTTCAAAAATGTATTTTGTGGAAACTTAAATGATTCAAGTCACATGTTGGCAAAAAAGGAAGTAAATTACGTGAATAATGAACTGAAACCACACACAAACAAATTAAATTTTAGCTTAACAAGGAACATGTGATAAATATACTCATGACGAAAACGTCGCAAAACCTGTCCTATGCTAAAATTTATTCAACATAGAATTTTATTCTTTCCCGCTCTTAGACAACTATAGTTAGATAAGAAACATGAGATTTCACTCAAAAAAACATGCGTGAATGACACAAATATTTCTAAACACAGAAATCTTGTTAAAAAGTCATATGATTTCAAAGACAAAAATAGTTACAGGCTCGAATTACCACAAAGCCAAAAACCAAATGCTGGAAAGGGAAAACAACAAAGACAAAAACAAAACAACAACACCGAAACTTCCAATTAGATTTCATAAAAATCTGTCCATCCGTTATATATAATTTATAATAATAAAAAAACTATATAACCCTAGCCATCACTGGGCTGAAAATCCCTGAAGCGGTCGACTGCTTCATCCAAGTGTATCGACCGTCCTTTGACCAAAACGCCCAGCGAAGACAGTTTATAAATGGTATTAAATGTTATATATTCTATTGTATTATTTCCGTCCGTTTTCCGTATTTCGTCCATAACTTTTTCATATGGACTCCGTTCGCGAAACTCCAAATACGAAAATTGAACGGAATTTCATAACGAACACAAGGTCCAAGTTTCGTGGTCAAAATCCATCCTTTGCAGAAATTCCTATTTTTGAAATCTAATTAATTGTCAAAGTTCCAGATTGTTACATATTCTTTGGTTTATCTCTTCCTATCACGACTAGGCTCCGCGTAGCCACCCTCTTTCTAGTTTGGAAGATATCTTTTGAGAAGAGTTAATAATCTTGTCCTAATAAGAAATCTAAATAAACCATGTGGTGTTGCATTGTCCCATCCAAGAATCTAATAATAGAAAACTTATTATTACTAGTGAAAATATCAAACTTACAGGAATGATTCCATATCCGAGTGATATAATATCAGAAGTGATGATAGGGCAGTCTGTTTCGAAATATATTGACCGCAACTGAGCAACTCTATTTAGTTGATGTTCTGCTAGTGATCTTCTATTCAACAACAGCCACTTTCTTTTAATTGGTGGAAATTAGCACAAATTGAGGTTACGCTCCTTTTTTGAGCATATTCGCGCGTGAGGAACTTTTGATCTATTTAATTGTGTAAGTTTCTAATGCATGATTTTGTCAATTTCTTTTAGCATTTCCAGATTCTAGAATAATATTTGCAGCAATTCTTTGTTGATTTTTTTTGTTTTTTGATGTGAATCTTGCAGCAGGTTTCGAAGTTGATCGGGCAGGTTGTTTCAGATGAAACTCAGTTTTTTTTCCAATTCACTAATTGAAAGCCACCCCCATCAATTTCAGAGTTTGATAGAGGTTGTTATGATAGAGGATTTTGAATTGGTAGTGGAGGAGAGTTAGATGAAAAAGATTGGAAAGAGCCCGCATTTGGATTAGGATTTGCAATGAAAATTGAAGTTGTCATTGATTTTCATGGCAGCAGGTTGTAAGAAGCGATGCTTTAATTTTTCTATAGGTTTTCTTGCTAAAATAAATTAAATCTTTGGAATTAGATGTTATCTTGAAAAAAAAATCAATTTCAATATAAGTTTATCTTATTTTCGATTTTAATTTGTGCTTATTAGAAAACAAAGTAGCATCTATAATTATCTTCTGGTTTATTCTAGCTTAACGTAGTTACTAATCTGAACTACCTAATCCTTTTCATTAGCTTCATACATAGATCATTGTATGCTAATTATTCTGGACATGCATACAACCTTTCAGGGAATGACATATAAATTTTGAAACCAACCTGATAAATAAAAGTAGAATTCACATATTTGATACAACAAATGTTGATTTGCATTGTAGAATAAAGAATTACCCAGTGAAATTCACAACGAGATGCTTCATTTATAACCCCGTAGAATTAATGGACCGACCATACAATGAACCAACTCACCTTTGTTTTCTTTTACCAAGGGGGTGAATTTTACCAAATCATATCACATGCGACTTTTAACAATAATACTAGAATGTGGCCCGTGCTTCTCACACAGTCCAGTGATTGCACTATAGTATAGGTTGGTATTTGCTCAGCATAAATAGTTTGCACACTGGTATTTAAAATGCATTTACTACAGAAATGGAAGTTAAATAGAACCAATTTTTGTCCATTTGTCGAGTATAGCAGGACAGAAAATAAAACATAACACATCAGTTCTGTTTTACATATTATGCAGGATAGCACTAAAAAATATTATGACATAATTCAATCCATTAAAGCGGTAAACATCGTGTCTGGAAATAATTAAAATGAAGACTTTATTTATATCCAATTATTATTTCTGATGTGTAACATGCATATGTAAAAAGTTAATTAATCAGTAGCAGTATTTTTCATTCTGTAACGACCCGGAAAATCTGAACCAGTTTGAAAATTTTAAATTGGCTATTTTAGTGATTTTTAAATATTTAAAATAAATTATTTTAAATAATAGCGATGAAAAGTGTGTTTGAATCGACATTTGAAAATAAATATAATTAATTCTAATAATAAACAAGGCCTGAAATGGAACAGTAGTTTCAAAAATTGAATTCAAACTTTGCCTGCAAAATAAAAGGATTCTAGTGAAACCAAAAATATTTAAATTTGTTAGTGAATATCTTTCTAACGAATCTGAAAAATCAAAGTTTCATAGCGGGAAGCAAAAGTTATGGCCAAATGAATTTTCAGAAATGTCGCTATAGAGTTTATATACCCCATGAAAATGGCCATTTTGCAAACGACCTCAGAATTCGACGAAACCACTTTTGTTGGATCCGGGATGTCAAAATATTACTAGGTTTCAAATTTCATAATTTTTTAAGCTAGTATGTGAGCGTGGCAAAGGAAAATGTGTTTGGTCGATTTCTATTAAATTGGATCGACCAGAAAAGGGCCATTTTTCAAACGGTCTCAGAATTCGACGAAACTAGTTTTGTTGGGACCGTATCGTCAAAACATAGTTAGATTTATTTTTCGGGAAGTTTTAGAATCAGTATGTGGCCCCGGCAAATTGAAATGTATGTTCGGATCAAATATTGAATGTTTTATATTTTAATTTGAAGGAAAACTGACTGAAACAGTCGAACGAGCCTTCGAAACTTATCCCATTGTGTTCAGAATGGGGGTATTTAGCTAGGGACGACAGTCGTTGGGTTTGGATTGGAGTTCGTATGTGATAAGGGGTATATTCGAATTTTAAAGAATTAAAAAAAATTAAAATAAAAGGGGCTGGCCAATAAAAAATTCCCCTTCATATTCTCTCTCCCCGACCCCTACAGAATTCGAGCGGCGGAAAAAGCTCCAAGATTCCCTCCTCGATTCCTCCTCCCACGCGCCACGATAGCCAACGCCCCAGTTGGGAATTTGAAGATCTCGATCCCCTCTTTAAATCCATACCCAATTCATCCATCCTCGTGGCCCTAATCTCGAGATTCGCGCCCAGGAACGTCAGCCGTTCATCGCACCGCCACGCACGCCTCAGGCATCGGACCTTACAGCGCCGCCACCCCGAGGCGCGCCTCTCTCCCCTCTTCACATGGCGAAGGTCGATCGACGTATCGTTGCACGGATTTCAAGAAAAACTAAAACCTAGTTTTGAAGATTTCGTGGAGGTAACGGCCTGTATTATACTTTATAGTTTATAGCACTTTAAAGCGCTACGGTTTTTGATTTCATTGTAAAAATCATATCTTTTTCGTTTGTTGACGAAATTCAGTGAAACAAGAGGTAATGGACTCGTAAGGACGTCTTCTACATTCTAGAAGAGACCGCGTATTTTTCTGAGCCTTCTGCTATTTTTGGTGGAGTGGAACCCAATTTGAGATTTCTGAATTATAAACGATATGGAAAACGATGATGTATAAATTATATAGTCGATGTATGAGTTATATAAGTGTTGTACACCTCATGTATAAGCGTTGTATAAGTTGTATGTTCGATGTATAAGTTATATATGCGTTGTAAAAATTTATATATGTGTTGAAATGGAAGTGAAATATACTTATATAAATATATATATATATATATATATACATGCCCCTCATCCACAAACCGTGGACGATATTTATTGGTTGTGATTGGTGTGAAAATTGGTTGAAAGCGAATGGTTGATTAGAAATGTTTGTGGTTGAAATTGATTGATTGTGGTTGAAAAATACCCGTTTGTGGTTGAGAATTATTTGGTTGAAACCACATAGGATTAGTTTGTGGAAAAGAAAAAAATATACATGCCGCCTACGTGCGAACTAGATGCATGAAATCCCCATTGTCAAAAGCTGCGAGGCTTTAAGGTAGAGCGAGGAGTCGTACTAGGGACGGTCCCGGTTTTAACTACCCTGTCGTTATGCTGCCGAAATTTTCAATAATATTCATGTGTTAGAATTATTTTCATGTGTTGAAACTATATTCATGTGTTGAATATAAATTCATGTGTTGAACGACATTCATGTTTTGAAATAAATTGTTTTATAATAAAAATCATATTTTTATCGTCTATATGAACTATATAAAATAGTCGTGTTTTGAAATAAATTGTTTTATAATAAAAATCATATTTTTATCATCTATACGAACTATATAAACTAGTCATGTTTTGAAATAAACTGGTTTATAATAAAAATCATATTTTTACCATCTATATAAACTATATAAAATAGTCGTGTTTTGAAATAAATTGTTTTATAATCAAAATCGTATTTTTATCATCTATATGAACTATATAAAATAGTCGTATTTTGAAATAAATTGTTTTGCAATAAAAATCACATTTTTACTATATATATATAAACTATAGAAAATATTCATGTGTTGAATGTTGAAACGAAATTCATGTGTTGAATGTTGAAACGAAATTCATGTGTTGAATAGAAATCCATGTGTTGAATAGAAATTCCTGTGTGGAAATAAAATAAACAAAATTCATGTGTTGAAGTAATTATCTGTTGGATAAAAATACCGCTTTTATCAAATATATGAAAAGAATATGGTTTTGAAATCGAAGAATCGATTATATTTATATATATATATATATAATTAAAATATATTGAATAACGAAGCTGCAGTTCGTATTTTGAAACCATGATTTCAAACGATTAGTGCGGGAGATCCGACCATCGAATTTTCCCGAAACCGAAACCGTTGGGTTCGCTTTGGAAACATCTTTCCAGCGACACAAACTTTGTGAAGATCCAACGGTTGGATTGTCTGGAATGTTTGATTCAAATCTGGAAAAAACAGCGGCAGAATCGATTATATTTATATATATATATATATGTGTGTGTGTGTATATATATATATAATTAAATTAAATCGAATAACGACGCTGCAGTTCGTATTTTGAAATCGAAACTTCAAACGAGTGTACCGGGATATCCAACCGTCGGATTTTCCCAAAACTAGAACCGTTGGATTCATTTTGAAAAGATCATTCTAATGATATAAAATATGTGAAGATCCAACGGTTATATTTTCAGATATGTGTAAATCAAATCTGAAGAAAAACAGTGCCACGGCCGCGTTATGACCTGAAGCGTCGTTTGAATAAATTAGCTATTATTAAATAAATAAAAATAGCGATAAATCGATATAAAATATTATAAACGATATGGAATGGAAATAAACCAAATTTACCCGGTTTATTGGATATTTGACGGTTGAATATGAAATTTATAAACTAACTGAAGGTTAGCTAAGTCGAATGGTTTCCTGGGTTTTGATCTGATGTTGGTTTCGGCCTTCGGGGTTAATACTTGGGAAATTGTTCTCATACTAATTTATGGTTAGTGAATGATGAATTGGAATGAGGCGTATGTTGTGTTTGTGTAGCACTTGTTTATTATATACGCGAGTTGCTCAGAAAGACCGGGTTTATCCCATTCTGAATAGCTGAATCGACTATAAGAAATCGATGACGAAGACGGTGGTTGAAGACCGGAGATCTTCATCTCGGTTGGATGATAACCGATGTCTTGATTGGTAGGCATCCCAAAATATAGATAATAAGTGGTGATCATCCAGACGTGCTTGGAGATCAATAGGTATACGAGGTATATAGTGCCTCCGGTTTCGTTCAGACCCAGAACGGACTTGTAAATGGACTGTGTGTCTGACATTGGAATTCATTCTGTGTGATTGATAGCCATCAGTTGCGTGGTGTGAATTGCTTGTGTGGCATGCCAAGATGCAGTGATCAAGGCTTCTGTTGAAAAGCAAAGTCTTGTGGTTGATGATCAAAGCATGGCCTGTGTGGTAGAACTTTGTGTATAACATTGATTCGCGAGGCTCACACCCGGGTATGAGCCAGAAACGGGAGAGGACCTCAGGGAGGACATGCGTTTCTTTCTAGCTAGAGGTGGTGTCAGTGCTTAAACTGGCTGACATTTATACTATTTTTCACCTATGTGGTTGTTGCTGTTGCGAGGCGCCTCGGATATATCGGTCGATCCGGGACCGATGGAGTCATTCATTGGCTCGTTTACGCCCTAAAGGGCGGGGAAACGCAGTGTTCAGGCATTTTAATCCACATCGGTGGACCGACCCTGAAGATCCAAGGGCCCACCTGAGTCTGGGTCCTGAGGCTCGGGCTAGACAGTCTCGATGTCGGTAGGGACTATCTTTTGCCTTGGTTCATGACGGAAATCCAATTTCCAAATACGACATCGTGCGGTTTTGATTGTAAACCTATATTTGGCGACACAGTGGCATGGGACACTCATGTCGTATATGATTGATATTTATGATTGCTTATAAAATTAGAAACTAACTGGAAACGAGCTAAGATGGGCAGTTTCTTGGGTATTGGTCTGATGTTGGTTTCGGCCTTCGGGGTTAATACTTAGGGAATCATTCTCTTACTAATTTACAGTTGGAGTCTGATTAATAATTGAATGATAAAGTTTACATTTTAAGTGATTTTACTTTACACGTATTAAGCATATCTTGGTCGAAATAAGGCAAAACTATATCCTCCGGTTTGCTTTGCATTGTGTGATGAGACTTGAGTCTTATATCAGCTTCGTTTTTATAAAAAGCATTGCGATGTTTAAAAGAGTCACTTGTTTTAAGCACTGGCAATCCAATGGAGTAAACCCGTTCTGCGAAAGTGGCGTGGTCCTGTGATTAACCAAATTATATAATGTGTTAAGTAGATTTCTCATACCAATCCCATGACTGACTCGTAGTTTGTTTCACTTGCAAACTCGGGTGCCCCTTTTTCTACACGGGCAGCCTTGTATTCAGGTTTTAGCAGGCTCTTTCTGGATAGCTGGAGCTGAGGATGGATTCTATCATTTATCTCTTTTTATGCTGTTCAGCTCCTATTGTATATATTATGTTTGTTTTCCACTGTAGACATTTATGTATAGCTGAACTGTATTTTTACTAAGTATGATCCTGTATACTGTGTAACTCTGATGATTATGTTTATCCAGTGTATTATTTGTACTTTATCTGGTGTATTTATTTGTATTCTGCTATTATCTGTTTATGTGTTATATTCCAAAGATTACCCTTGACACCGTCGTACGGGGTTTTGGGGTCGTCACAACGTGGTATCAGAGCTTTGGTTAAGCTTAGTTCTGGAATATAACATATCAACGAACTCGTCAGAAATAGAACCAGTAGTGTTCTAGGACGAGTAACTCGTTATAGATAGGATCGGTAAGATCCTAGTATGAGTATAGCAGAATGGAATACACCCCGATAGACACATTTACATTCAAGTATATGTTTCTATGCTTTACTATACCTTTTCTGTTGACCTGACGCTTTGTCTGCCATTTGTAGATGTACTAGAAATGAGTGGCAGGAACAGAAGAAATAATCTTATGACTCGTCAAGCTAATGAGTCAGTTGTGCTCCCATAGCCGGAAACTGATATAGAAACTCTATTAAAGAGATATCGAAATCTGGGTGGAGTACCATTCTCGGGCAATGAATCCATTATTCAAACTCAAGCTTGGATGAGTTCTGTTGAAAGAATTTTTGAATGTATCCAGTTGAGGGATGATCAGAAAAGATTAGTGGCATCTTGGGCACTCAAAGAAGAAGCTTTAATCTGGTGGGAAACAATCACTAAGGATAATCCAGAAGGTGATATCACCTGGGATAGGTTCAAAGAGATTTTCCCAGAAAGATTTACTCCTCCTGAAGCAACTGAGCGATTATGTGATGAATTCTCTTACTGATACAAGGAGATATGACCATTCCAGAATATCATAAGAGATTCAATGAACTTTCTCATTTTTCCCCGCATCTAATTCAAGATCCAAAGAAGAAGAATTTGAGGTTTATTCACGGGCTCCAAAGAAAGTACCAAAATAGTGTAATGAGGAACGTGAAGCTTCCTTTTTCTGAAATGATATACATGGCTTACCAGTATGAGGATCTCGACAAGAAAGGTATGTTGCGTTACGAAGAGGAAGTCAGTTCTAGTAATAAAGGTGAGTCTGAAACTGATAGTCCTGAGGCCAGGATGATGTCTGAGGTCAGTAAGAAGCCTAAAGTCAATGGGAAAAGGGCCAGATCTGAGAAAGAACCAGTAACGATGGCCAAATGCTCTAACTCCAATAAGTAAGGGCATTTGACCAGAAATTGTAGATCTTTGAAGAAAGATCGATTTAAATCCGGTAAGAAGTAACAAGAGAAAAGAGGATGCCATAAGTGCCACCAGGCCGGTCATATTGCAAAAAATCAGTACATGTAAATGAAGTGGCAGAAGTGCATGCATCTTCATCAGGTCGAGAAAGGCCAGATGTTTTAGAAGGCACGCTTACTGTCAAAGATATTCCAATTAAGGTACTGTTTGATACAGGTGCGTCGCGAAGCTTTGTTGCAAAGAATGCGGTTAAGAAACTGGATTTGAATTTGAAGAAGCTCAAAGAACCAATGACTGTCCATAATCCGGTTGGGGGTTCCCTCGACCTCAGTTGGGTTTGTGGGGTGCCGGTTTCTTTTTCTCGTTATCGGTTCCCTACCATCGCGGTCTTCATGAATTTTACAGAATTTGATCTTATCTTGGGGTTAGACTGGTTGACCAAATATGAAGCTGGGGTTAAATGCGCCGACAGAGTCGTTAAGGCGAAGATTAAATCAGTTGATTATATAACCATACCTTGCGAAGGTCAGAATTCTGATAGAAAATACTTCTGGGCAGCTTTGGATGTTTCTTCTGCTCAAATAGAAAATATCCCTGTAGTCACAGAGAATATTCCCGACCTCATAAAAGATATTCCTGTCGTCAAGAATTATGCGGATGTGTTCGAAGAAGTTGTCCGCCTACCTCCGAAGAGAGAGATTGATTTCAAGATCTATTCACGAAGACCGCCCATTTCATACCTATCAGATCGAACAGAACTGCTCAGAGTCTGACGCAGATATATTGCAAGGAAATTGTTAGGCTACATGGAGTGCCAATCAGTATAGTTAGTGATAGAGATCCAATATTTACTAGCAAATTCTGGGAGTCATTTCAAGTAGAACTGGGAACGAAGTTGAATCTAAGCATCGCCTATCATCCTCAGACAGATGGTCAGACTGAGAGGGTGAATCGTATACTAGTAGATTTATTGCGGGCTTGTATTCTTGATTTTGATGGATCATGGGAAGACCATTTACATTTGGCTGAGTTCTCATACAACAATAGCTACCAAGCAAGCCTGACAATGTCACCATTCGAAGCATTGTATGGTAGAACGTGCCGATCTCCTGCTTGTTGGGTCGAACCTGGTAATAGACTTGTATTGGGACCTGATATGATCCGTGAAGCTGCAGACAAAGTCGATTTCGTTAAGAAACGACTACTCGCTACTCAAAGCCGACAAAAGAGCTATGCTGATTCGAGAAGAAGGGATTTGGCTTTTTCTGTTGGTGATTATGTGTATCTAAGGGTTTCTCCGATGAGAGGAGTGATTCGATTTGGCAAAACTGGGAAGTTGGCGCCCAGATTTATTGGTCCATTCCCTATACTTAAACGTATTGGAACCCTCGCTTATAGAGTTCAATTACCTGATTGGTTGCTTGGAGTACATGATGTATTTCACGTATCTCAACTTCAAAAGCATGTCCATGACCCAGACTTGGTTGTGGAAGAGGCCGCCCAATAGGATATAGAAATTACTCCAGAATTGGCTGTAAGAAGAGAGCCGCTAAAGATTGTCGGCAAAGAAACCAAAGAGCTGAGGAACAAGAAGGTTCACTTAGTCAAAGTGCAATGGAGTGGAGATCCGCGAGATTGTACTTGGGAAACAGAGGAAAGCATTAAGAAAGCCTATCTTAAGTGCAGGGTGGATATCTCTGATTGACTCCGGTGCAAGGTACATTTCCCATACTTTGCATTACCATTTGTTCTCTAATTTGTTGTTATTTTCTTTTCATGGATGTAAATTTTTAATTTTATAGTCTGATTATTTTAAAAGGGTATATGAATCAATTAGTATATTTTTGAAAAGTTAAAAATAAAATTGATTGTTGTTTGTGTTGTGTGATAGTGGATTTGATTAATTAAATTATTAGAACGATAGTTAATTTAATCAAGAAGAGAATGATGGTAAATTTATGAAATTAAATCAAGTATTGAACTGATTTAAAAATAGATAGAAATATATACATGTGCATTATATATGTTTGAACAGGTAAAAGGATTAGCTGTTGAGTAAAGAATTTATTTGCGTGCCCAACAAATAGGTAAACCTTAATGAGTTGGATGCGAAATATTATTATATTAACTCCTGTGAATGCCATTGGATGCGGAGTGCTGGTTGTTCTGTGTGTAATAATAAACGTTGCCATAGGATAGTAACAATTAATTTTGAACTACACTACATGGCATACTCCTTGAAGACATGCATACTTCATCATATACCACATAAACATTTGGTGCTTGTGTGACGAGGTTGAAGATTTACCATACGAGCGGGAGGCTTGTATGGCGATGACTATATATTATAGGTTGAACTGATGACTGATATGGACAATATAAAATGTAATGGTAAATTGCAAGATTAATAAAAACCCCACACGGGTCTGGAGATGACAATAAACACGTTTCTCTGGTCATTAATGCACAAAAAACCATTTATAGGGTGACGAGAATTTATTCTCTGGAGTTATAATCTATACACACTCCCCTGTGGACACCGGAATATATCACTATAAATATGTGCATGCTTATTAGGATTTACTGGGTACCTAATACGGCCCAATAAATTTCCAAACCCCTCCCCGTACAAAGGAGGTTATGGCGAAATTTTTCGAAAATTTAGGGTGTTAGCCAAATTTTTGAAGAATTTGAAAATTCTCAAAAACTGAAAGGTTGGAGAATGGAGGCCAGATTGAAAGTAGAGTTGATAAATCAAACCACTTTCGACTTTGTTCCTTTTCGGGGACAAAAAGTTTTAAGTGGGGGAGATTGTAACGACCCGGAAAATCTGAACCAGTTTGAAAATTTTAAATTGGCTATTTTAGTGAATTTTAAATATTTAAAATAAATTATTTTAAATAATAGCGATGAAAAGTGTGTTTGAATCGATGTTTGAAAATAAATATAATTAATTCTAATTATAAACAAGGCCTGAAATGGCGCGGTAGTTTCAAAAATTGAATTCATTGACTAACTATACCGGGTGCAAAATAAAACGGATTCTAGTGAAACCAAAAATATTTAAATCTGTTAATGAATATCTTTCTAACGAATCTGAAAAATCGAAGTTTCATAGCGGGAAGCAAAAGTTATGGCCAAATGAATTTTCAGAAAGGTCGTTATAGAGTTTATATAGCCCGTGAAAATGGCCATTTTGCAAACGACCTCAGAATTCAACGAAACCACATTTGTTGGATCCGGGATGTCAAATTATTTCTATGTTTCAAATTTCATAATTTTTGAAGTTAGTTTGTGAGTGTGGCAAAGGAAAATGTGTTTGGTCGATTTCTATTAAATTGGATCGACCAGAAAAGGGCTATTTTTCATACGGTCTCAGAATTCGACGAAACTAGTTTTGTTGGGACCATATCATCAAAACATAGCTAGATTTATTTTTCGGGAAGTTTTAGAATCAGTATGTGGCCCCGGCAAATTGAAATGTACGTTCAGATCAAATATTGAAAGGAAAATTGAATGAAACAGTCGAATGGGCCTTCGAAACTTATCCCATTATGTTCGAAATGGGGGTATTTAGCTAGGGACGACAGGCGTTAGGTTTGGATTGGAGTTCGTATGTGATAGGGGGTATATTCAGATTTTAAAGAATTAAAAAAATAAAAATAAAAGGGGCTGGCCAATCAAAACTCCTCTTCATATTCTCTCTCCCCGACTCCCTACAGAATTCGAGCGGCAGAAAAAGCTCCAAGCTTCCCTCCCCGATTCCTCCTCCCACGCGCCACGATAGCCAACGCCCCAGTTGGGAATTTTGAAGATCTCGATCCCCTCTTTAAATCCATACCCGATTCATCCATCTCGTGGTCCCAATCTCGAGATTCGCGCCCAGGATCGTCAGCCGTTCATCGCACCGCCACGCACACCTCAGGCGATCGGACCTGACAGCGCCGCCACCCCTAGGCGCGCCTCTCTCCCCTCTTTCACATGGCGAAGGCCGATCGACGTATCGTTGCACGGATTTCAAGAAAAACTAAAACCTAGTTTTAAAGGTTTCGTGGAGGTAACGACCTGTATTATACTTTATAGTTTATAGCACTTTAAAGCGCTATGGTTTTTGATTTCACTGTAAAAATCATATCTTTTTCGTTTGTTGACGAAATTCAGTGAAACAAGAGACAGCGGACTCGTGAGGACGTCTTCTACATTCTAGAAGAGACCGCGTATTTTTCTGAGCCTTCTGCAATTTTTGATGGAGTGGAACCCAATGTGAGATTTCTGAATTATAAACGATATGGAAAACGACGATGTATAAATTATGTAGTCGATGTATGAGTTATATAAATGTTGTATACCTCATGTTTAAGCGTTGTATAAGTTGTACGTTCGATGTATAAGTTATATATGCATTGTAAAAATTTATATATGTGTTGAAATGGAAGTGAAATATACTTATATATATATATATATACACACACACACACACACGCCCCTCGTCCACAAACCATGGACGATATTTATTGGTTGTGATTGGTGTGAAAATTGGTTGATAGCGAATGGTTGATTAGAATTGTTTGTGGTTGAAATTGATTGATTGTGGTTGAAAAATACCCGTTTGTGGTAGAGAATTATTTGGTTGAAACCACATAGGATTAATTTGTGGAAAAGAAAAAAATAAACATGCCGCCTGCGTGCGAACTAGATGCATGAAATCCCAATTGTCAAAAGCTGCGAGGCTTTAAGGTAGAGCGAGGAGCCGTACTAGGGATGGTCCCAGTTTTAACTACCCTGCCGTTATGCTGCCGAAATTTTCAATTATATTCATGTGTTAGAATTATTTTCATGTGTTGAAACTATATTCATGTATTGAATAGAAATTCATGTGTTGAACGACATTCATGTTTTGAAATAAATTGTTTTATAATAAAAATCATAATTTTATCATCTATATGAACTATATAAAATGGTCGTGTTTTGAAATAAATTGTTTTATAATAAAAATCATATTTTTATCATCTATATGAACTATATAAACTAGTCGTGTTTTGAAATAAATTGGTTTAAAATAAAAATCATATTTTTATCATCTATATGAACTATATAAAGTAGTCGTGTTTTGAAATAAATTGATTTATAATAAAAATCATATTTTTATCATCTATATGAACTATATAAAATAGTCGTGTTTTGAAATAAATTGTTTTGCAACAAAAATCACATTTTTACTATATATATAAACTATAGAAAATATTCATGTGTTGAATGTTGAAACGAAATTCATCTGTTGAATGTTGAAACGAAACGCATGTGTTGAATAGAAATTCATGTGTTGAATAGAAATTCCTATGTGGAAATAAAATAAACAAAATTCATGTGTTGAAATAATTATCTGTTGGATAAAAATATCGCTTTTATCAAATATATGAAAAGAATATGGTTTTGAAATCGAAGAATCGATTATATTTATATATATATAATTAAAATATATTGAATTACGAAGCTGTAGTTCGTGTTTTGAAACCGTGATTTCAAACGATTAGTGCGGGAGATCCGACCATCGGATTTTTCCGAAACCGAAACCGTTGGGTTCGCTTTGGAAATTTCATTCCAGTGACACCAACTTTGTGAAGATACAACGGTTGGATTGTCTGGAATGTTTAATTCAAATAACAGCGCCTGAATCGATTATATATATATATATATATATATATATAATTAAATTAAATCGAATAACGACGTTGCAGTTCGTATTTTGAAATCGAAACTTCAAACGAGTGTACCGGGATATCCGACCGTCGGATTTTCCCAAAACTGGAACCTTTGGATTCATTTTGAAAAGATCTTTCTAATGATATAAAATTTGTGAAGATCCAACGGTTAGATTTTCAAATGTGTAAATCAAATCTAAAGAAAAATAGCGCCACGGCCGCGTTATGGCCTGAAGCACCATTTGAATAAATTGGCTATTATTAAATAAATAAAAATAGCGATAAATCGTTATAAAATATTATAAACGATATGGAATGGAAATAAACCGAATTTACCCGATTTATTGGATATTTGATGGTTGAATATGAAATTTATAAACTAACTGAAGGTTAGCTAAGTCGAATGTTTTCCTGGGTTATGATCTGATGTTGGTTTCGGCCTTCGGGGTTAATACTTGGGAAATCGTTCTCTTACTAATTTATGGTTAGTGAATGATGAATTGGAATGAGGCGTATATTGTGTTTGTGTAGCACTTGTTTATGATATATGCGAGTTGCTCAGAAAGACCGGGTTTATCCCATTCTGAATAACTGAATCGACAATAAGAAATCGATGATGTGGACGGTGGTTGAAGACCGGAGATCTTTACCTCGGTTGGATGATAACTGATGTCTTGATTAGGAGGCATCCCGAAATATAGATAATAAGTGGTGATCGTCCAGACGTGCTTGGAGATCGATGGGTATGCGAGGTATATAGTGCCTCCGGTTTCGTTCAGACCCAGAACAGAATTGTAAATGGACTGTGCGTCTGACATTGGAATTCATTCTGTGTGATTGATAGCCATCAGTTGCATGGTGTGAATTGCCTGTGTGGCATGTTAAGATGCAGTGATCAAGGCTTCTGTTGGAAACCAAAGTCTTGTGGTTGATGATCAAAGCACGGCCTGTGTGGCAGAGCTTTGTGTATAACATTGATTTGCGAGCCTCACACCCCAGTATGAGCCAGAAACGGGAGAGGACCTCAGGGAGGACATGCATTTCTTTCTAGCTAGAGGTGGTGTCAGTGCTTAAACTGGCTGACATTTATACTATTTTTCACCTACGTGGTTGTTGCTGTTGCGAGGCACCTCGGATATATCGGTCGATCCGGGACCGATGGAGTCATTCGTTGGCTCATTTACGCCCCAAAGGGCAGGGAAACGCTGTGTTCAGGCATTTTAATCCACATCGTGGACCGACCTTGACGATCCAAGGGCCCACCTGAGTCTGGGTCCTGAGGCTCTGGCTTGACAGTCTCGAAGTCGGTAGGGGATATCTTTTGCCTTGGTTCATGACGGAAATCCGATTTCCAAATACGACATCGTGCGGTTTTGATTGTAAACCTATATTTGGTGACATAGTGGCATGGGACGCTCATGTCGTCTATGATTGATATTTAGATTGCTTATAAAATTAGAAACTAACTGGAAACGAGCTAAGATGGGCGGTTTCCTGGGTATTGGTCTGATGTTGGTTTCGGCCTTCGGGGTTAATACTTAGGGAATCGTTCTCTTACTAATTTACAGTTGGAGTCTGATTAAGAATTGAACGATAAAGTTTACATTTTAAGTGATTTTACTTTACCTGTATTAAGCATATCTTGGTCGATATAAGGTAAAACTCAATTCTTCGGTTTGCGTTGCATTGTGTGATGGGACTTGAGTCTTATATCGGCTTCATTTTTATAAAAAAACATTGCGATGTTTAAAAGAGTTACTTGTTTTAAGCACTGGCAATCCAGTGGAGTAAACCTGTTCCGCGAAAGTGGCATGGTCCTGTGATTAGCCAAATTATATAATGTTTTAAGTAGATTTCTCATACCAGTCCCATGACTGACTCGTAGTTTGTTTCACTTGCAAACTCGGGTGCCCCTTTTTCTACACGAGCAGCCATGTATTTAGGTTTTAGCGGGCTCTTTCTGGATAGCTGGAGATGAGGATGGATTCTATCATTTATCTCTTTTTATGTTGTTCAGCCCCTATTGTACATATTATGTTTGTTTTCCGCTGTAGACATTTATGTATAGCTGAACTGTATTTGTACTAAGTATGATCCTGTATACTGTGTAACTCTGATGATTATGTTTATCCAGTGTATTATTTGTACTTTATCTGGTGTATTTATTTATTTCTGTTCTGCTATTATCTGTTTATATGTTATATTCCAAATATTACCCTTGACACGTCGTACGGGGTTTTGGGGTCATCACAGATTCCATTCTTTCAAATTTTTCATATACTTTGTTACAAATAAATGGCCCTAAAGTTGACCCAACCAGCTGTTGCGATTCTTCATATGCACATTCTGTCACCACTACATATTAGGCCATGTTGAAAATTGCATCCCCGCATGTTAATCAGATCATTAAGCATCAACTTGAAACTTCTTTAGACCAGTAATAGAAATGGGAAAGTATCTTGCGTGGAGATATTAGGTGTGGTGAGCAAAACAGTATGGTATTGTGTAATTTGAATTATGTTGATGCGATATCAGTTGGCAATAATACGCGTGGTGTACTAGATGTCGTCAAGGCAGCTGGCTATGGTTCGCTGTGCATCAAAGAATGTGGGTATTCTGTTTGTTGTAATGCCACAGGGAATGTTGCACCTATTGTGCCTTTTGGTACTGCTAAATGGACATCCCTTTTTGACTCACTCCCTAGGAATGTTGGTGTCTACTCCCCCGTTGACTTTGATCTTGAAATCATTGATGGAATATCTCAACTCAACCCGGAGCTTGTTATTACGGGTTCAGAATTTTGGTCAGGTTATATTATCGGTTTATTTTTAGATTCTACCCAAAGAATCCCTGAACCAGTTTCATTTTGTCGTCGGCTTTGGAAACTCAGAGGGAACCTCCATGTTCGTCTTCTTGACTCGATCTATTATGTAACGACCCGTACTTTTACGGATAATAAATAATTTATTTAATTATTTAAATAAAGGTTTGGTAATTTAAAATGACCAGAATTAAATAATAAGGAATATTTAATTAATATAATAATTAAATAATATATTTAAATTCCAGAATAGTCGGAAATAGTAGAATTCACAATACGATGTGAATTAAATCATATATAAGCTATAATTCTTTTTGGAATTGAATTAGAATAACGAATATGTTATTAAATGAAGATTGAACGTATAATTATAATCGAGCTCGAAATGGCGCGGCAGTTCGCTATTTGGCGATTTGAACTTCAACTGAATATATAGGGTCTGTTTTAAATCGAATTTCTGTGAAACAAGAAACGTTCGGAGCTGGTGAAGTATATTTTTCTAATGGAAGAGAAAAATCGGGATTTCTTATGTAGATTTTGATTTATATCCAAATCAAATTTTAAAATAGTCTCTATGGAATTCCTTTATAATTCATATCGATTTATTTATATTTTAAAAGGATTTAAATATAAATCGAATATCGATATAACTGGGAAATTGGAAATGTCAAGTTATAAATCCAATTGGAGCTATATGATATTCTGTTGGGAATATATACGATAATATTTCTTTTTTTAAAATTTAAATTAATTATTTTTAAATATATTTATATATTTAAATGGGTTATTTAGAGCTTTAAAAATAGCCAGTTATGCAAACAAACTCCGTTTTCAACGAAACTAATTTTGTTAGATCCGTAATATTGAATTATTGTTAGATTTCAATTTTCGTGATTTTTAGAGTCAGTGTGTGGTCGTACCGGTTTTTAATGTGAAAAGCAGCTAGTATTTTGACGGTTAAAAATACGCTGTGTGAGTAAACGGAGTCGGAATTCGACAAAACAAGTTTCGTTGGGTCTGTAATGTCAAACTGTAGTTGCATATAAATAGCAGTTGGTTAAATGAAAATATATGTGACCATAGGGATTTTTTAACAATAAATACAAATAGCGGTTGGTTAAAAATGGATATAAAAATCGAATATAAAAATATATTATCTCTCTATAAATATACCCTTAACCTTGTAACCTAGTTTACATTTCTCTGGTCAAATGAAAATCACGCCGCCAGAGTTCCTTCTCCACAGCAAAAAGGAAATCGTGCTTCGTAAACTCAAATCAATTCAAGCAAAATCCAAGACATATATATTCGGAATTTTTTTTATTTTCTCTTTAATCCTATGTACATTTCATCGAGCTCGATCCATTTTCTGGGCACGGTGGTCTTCTAGCTTTCGCTAGGGTTCGACATTTTCTGAGTTTGAGCATTTGATGCGAGATTTTATGGGTATATTTGGATTTAAGAGGTCGATTGAAGCTAGCGTATAAAATCTGGATGGATTCGAAGTGGGAAAGTGTCGATTGACACTGTACAGGCAGTGTGAGGTACCTGAAGTCACACATCAAAGGGTAGCGCCGAACTTGGTGGTTTTAGTCAGGGATGGAAGCTTTCGAAGGGAGAAGGAGATTGGTGATTTATGCTTGGAATTTAGTGAAGAGATGGAGGTGCGATTTGGGGTATAAGGAGGTTCGAATTTACTGGAGTTGGATGTAAAGGAGCGACATGTTTTAAGGTATTGGGGAAGAAAAGGAATTGCGGGTTTGGGCTGAACAATGGTGGATGGGCCTTATTTTAAAAGTGAGCCCAAAGTAAAATTAGGAATTTAGTTTTAATTGAATTTAAAATACTTGTATAACTTCGAAATTTGATAACTTTATCATACGATATCGGTTTTCAGCGAAACAAGATCCGTTGGGATAGTATGGACAAGAGCAACACACTGGAACTGACTGGGAGTAAATTGGAACCCGTTACAATTTATTGCAAAATAAATTGTTTGTATGAATCAAAGATAGTTAATCGTTATTTAACGCTAACTGTCCAATGTGAGTAAAACTCACCAACTATATAAGTTCATATTTTTATAACGTATATTTAGAACTGATAAATGATGATTGATTGCTGTGTATTGACTGTTTGGTTGAACTGCTAAGTGATTGGTTGAAATTATAGATCTGGTTATATATATATATATATATATATATAAATGTATATATATAAATTGATTCTGTTTAGCAGAATATTTCATAGTGAAATGAAATTGATGTTAATTGTATTGTGTAACATATGTGGATGCAGGGAAACAGGTCGGAGGAATCCAACTGGATTCCTCAACATTTATTTTACTGTTTTTCGTATATTGTGTTACATGATGTGTTATGAAATCTATTGTTGATTTTTATGTTGGAATGATACCGATCCTTGTTATATGGTACGTTAAATACCATAAGGAATACTGGAATGTTAAAAAGGAAATTTTCTATGTTATATTGAAAAAGAAATATTTCTAAAATCAAAAGATTTTATAAAAAGAAAATATTTGTTTAGAAAAAAAAATAGATTAAAAAGGAATATTTATTCGTTAAATAAATAGAAAGAATTGAAAAGGAAATATTTTGTAAAACATTTACAAAAACAATAGAAAGGGAAATATTTGTGAAAACAAATAGAAAGGGAAATATTTGTGAAAACAAATAGAAAAAGGAATATTTGTGAAAAGAATTGAAAAGGAAATATTTGTAAGACAACTAAATAGATTAAAAAAAGAATATTTATTTGTTAAATAAATAAAATTGAAAAGGAAATATTTATTTGTTAAATAAATAAAATTATAAAAGAAATATTTATTTGGAAAATAAATAGGATTATAAAAGGGAATTAACGAGATATAAAAGGGTAATGAGAAGATTGTTTAAAATGGATATCAATTAGAGTAATTGAATTGGAGTTAATCGATTAGAGTTAATCGAATTAAAGTTAGTCGAATAGAGTTAATTGAATTGGAGTTAATCGACTAGAGTTAATCGAATTAAAGTAATTGGATTAGAGTTAATCGTATTAGAGTTAATCGTATTAGAGTTAATCGACTAGAGTTAGTGTTAATCGAGTTAGAGTTAATCAATAAGAGTTAGTCGAATTAGAATTAATCAATTAAAGTTAATCGAGTTAGAGTGAATTGAATTGGAGTTAATCGATTAGAGTTAATCGAATTAGAGTTAATCGTATTAGAGTTAATCGTATTAGAGTTAATCGATTAGAGTTAATCGAATTAGAGTAATTGAATTAGAGTTAATCGTAATAAAGTTAATCGAATTATAGTTAATCGAATATTAGTTATTCGAGTAGAGTTAATTGAAAGGAGTTAATCGAATATAGTTTATTCGAAAAAAAGAGTTACTAATTATAGTTATTCAAAAAAATATTTTTGAATATTGGTTATTCGAAAAGGATTTATCGAATATTAGTAATTCGAAGTGAGTTAATCGAATATTAGTTATTCGAAGTGAGTTAATCGAATATTAGTTATTCGAAAGGAGTTAATTGAATGGAGTTATTCGAAAAGGAATTAATCAAAATATTGTTTATTCAAAAGGAAATATCGAATATAGTTTATTCGAAAGGAGTAAATCGAATATAGTTTATTCGAAGGAAGGTGTTAGTCGAAAATAGTTTATTCGAAAGAAGATTATCGAATACAGCTTATTCGAAAGAGAGATTATCGAATATTAGTTATTCGAAGAGAGTTAATCGAATAGAGTTATTCGAAAAGGAGTTATGGAATATAGTTCATTCGAAAGAGAGTTATACGTAAAATTCTACTATATCGAATTCGGGAAAGTACTATTCACTTTTTGTTTTAATCAACATTTATTTATTTATTAATAAATTTGTTATTTGTTTATTTATCCAAATTAATAAATAAAAGTTATATTTGAAGTTAGGTATTTCAGAAGTAGGGATTACAACGTTATCATTATAACCAATGTTTTCTAAATTTAGAAAATAAGAAATGTTGAATATATGGAAATAGGAATAGGGAAATGGATAATTGAAATGACAAATTAAATTAAAGTGGATCAGTGTTGATTGATGATTTTCTCAGTAAGATTTCCACTTGGAAATACGACCGTTGTTTGAACACATGTTTTCCTTTGATAGTTAAATCACCGACTATCGAAGATTTTGACCATTTCTGTTGTCAATACGGAGAGACCGGAATCAGATTCGTTATTTGAAAACCACTCTATATGGGCATTAGCGTTGCGAATTAAATATAATGGAGATAATTGAAGATGGAGTTATGCAAGGGCTGTTCTGGCGATCCTAGGTAGAAATTGCTTAAGATGGATTTAAAGAATAGTGCCTTCGGTTTGTCCAGTCCCAGGACGACCTGTATGGAAGAATGTCTGACAGAGTATATCTAATAGATCACATAAGTTGATCTCTTCAAACGTATTTACGTTTGGTGGCAGAGGAATTTGTTTCTCTTAGCTGTATACCCGTTGTATTTTTGGAGAAATCAATTTGTGATTTGGCGGGTTTGACGATGTGACATTCAAAGTGAATAAATGTGCGATCTGTCAGAGATAAGCGTGGCCTTTAGCCTCACAACCGGGAAATTCTAAAAATCGGGCAGGCAGCATGGCTAAGTGGTTGGCTGCCAATTAGGGTGTATTATGACATATCTAGAGATATTCATTTCATTCTTTAATCTATTCAATGTTGTCTCATTCGGGAAACAGTTGCTGATCCCAACCGTTGGTGATATACATTCGATGCACTCAAGTGAAATGAGTGGTCGGTCATGTGTGGCCGGGTTGCAAGATGTTCTTGTTGAACCCAGTGTATACCTCTCTAGAGGTACACTATCAGAAGGTGGTTCCATACCTTGTCATAGTTGGAAATCCATTACCCAATAAGTGCTCACGGTTTTGATTGTATACTATATATGTGGAACGTGAGATGAAAGCGTTCTGCAAGATGATTATTATATTGTGGTTGATAGACACTATTATAATATCAAAAGAGTTTTGATATAAAAGATCATTGTTTCTTTCAAAATGATTTGAAAGTTAAATCAAATTGAGTTGGATTCCCATAAGGGAAAAACCCGTTCCGTTATACGCCGAGGTCTTATGAGATATCGTTATTTTCCCAAACTGTTTTAAATTGTTTACTCATACCAGTCCCATGACTGACGCGGAGTTTGTTTTGTTTGGTTTTCCCTAAACTCTTGGGTGCCCAATTTTGTACGAGCAGTCAAGTAGTCCGGATTTACAGATGCACTAGAGCAGGAGGCTTCAAGATTATATAGCTATAGTTATTTTCCTTTGTGTTGTAAGTATTGTACTCTGATAATGTTACTGTATACATATACTAGTTTCATTTCAAAGTTAAGTATCTATTATATATTGTTCGTTCCATTGTGAGATTCGTGTTACTCTGATGTTGTATGTTCTTCTTCTTCTTCTATTCTAAGTTTCTATCTTATCTATCCTCACCCTATTTTTTCTTTCTATTAGTTTTCTGGTTTCCAATGTAATTTGGGTTGGACTTGTGTTATTTGGTCATCTCAAATTGTACCGGAATTTCGGGACACTACATATTACTTCAAATTATCCTTGGATGAACAATGTCTTCGTGTACTCCATTCTGAACCTTCCTTCGCTAAGGGAAAACAATTTATTGTGTCTCGTTGGACTCCTTCTTCTTCGAGTGCTCGAGAACGGGTACTTTCCATTCCTATTTGGACTTACTTCTCTTACATTCCTTCTGTTCTCCAGCCACTAATTTTTCTAAATTGGCTTGCCTGCCATATCGGTAAACTACGTTGTTTTGATGAGAGCAAGACTGCTCGTGATAAATTAGTCTATATGAAAGCCCTTATTGAAGTTTCACTTACTAAAGTGTTGCCTTCCTCGATCAAAGTTCAGGCTGCCCCAGGCTTTATCACTGAGGTTTGTGTTCGTTATGAGTAGGCCCCCGAGATGTGCACCACCTGCTGATCCTTTGGACACCTTGCCTCCTCTTAAAGGCTCCCACCTTCTGCTCCTCTACCTGTGAAAATCCCGTTGCCAAAGCCTCCTTCCTGTAGTTGGGTTTCCAAAGCTATTTCCATTGTTGTTCCTACAAATCCTCATGCATCTGAAGCTAATCCTATCCCGCCTTTAGCTACTTCGGCTTCCTTTTCCCTCATTGTTGTACCTGAGCCCAATATGCATATAATCCCCTTACTCTACCTCCTAAGTCTTTGATAGATCCATCCATACCCAGTCCTGATTTGAATACATCGACCACCTCTAATGCTTTATTGTACCTGAGCCAGATGAGTGTTTGGATGTCATCCCTTTTGTTTGGACTCCATCTGAGTGCTCCTAGGTTCACAGCTCTCTGACTTTCGTTTCTTCCATGACAAGGGATCTTACATGCGTTTTGTTTCTAGTGACATTGGTGAACATCATATGCTTCACTATAAAATTTTAGATGGAGATTTTTATCTTACAATCGAGGAGCCGTTGGGGGACTCGAATAGAACTGTTCTTGATGACCCATCATGGGATATATCCTATTTGTATACTTTGATTCCGGATACTATGCTGCTAACCTTGCTCCTAGGTTTGCTGTCTTCATTGCCCAAGTTGTTCTTCCGTTTGGTCAGCTGGCCTCTCCCCCTTGAAGAATGCTTTTGTATTGTACCTGGCTTTGATTGTTGTCTTTTATTTTTTTATTGTCTTTCTTTTTTGTGCTTCCTGTTGTTAAAGCAATTGTTTCCCCTGTATTCTCCATCATTTTGGTTTTCCATATGATGGTTGTGTATTTTGCACTCTTATTACTTCAGTTAAAAAGGTCGAGGCGTATTAACCCCATTGACCATGCCAAAAAAAAAAGAAATGGAAAATTTATTAACAGTCGTAACCAACATCAAGCATCAATTTGCTCTTGTTGCTCACACCTCAAGTTTTCCACCAAATGAACCATAACAGTTAAAAATATATTATATCAAATATGATAGTTTTGTCCTAAAATAAATCATATATCAAAATATTATCAAGGTAGAATGCACTTTTTTTACAGCAGTCACTACCTAAGCAAAGTCTTGAGATACATATTTCCATGCCATCATTATTGTGCTACAAGTTGGCTTGCCTCCTGCATTTGAGAATACAAACCAACATCAATAATCTATTAGATTGTACATAAATGGGAAAGAAAATGCAAGTAAATGATGTGTCTTGTCATTAATCCTGTAGGGTATACATCTGAATTTTTGAAATCATTATGCGTGTATGCTATAAAATTAAGAAAAGGTGAACACTAAACATTTGAGCATATACCATAAATATATTGAGGTGATGCAATAGAACTCCCATCTGCATATTTGCAACCAACAGAAATTAGTTAACTAATTGTTATTTTCACTCCTGTTAACATATGGTACTTTGACTTTTGTTTCTGGACCTACAATTATCTTTTTCCAACTTTAGCCTGCATTGTTGCCGAAATGGCAGAAATTGATTAACCGAACATAGCTTCATGAGTTTTCCTATCTTGTTCATATTTATGTAAGTTGGATCCATAATGGAAGCTTGCAAAAACTTGTCCAGTATTTGATTATAGTGCTCATAACTTCCTAATTTTTTTGTTTTATAGGAACTATATAATCTAGAAATTACTTTCTCCTAAAAAATTTGATGCTTGTTAAATGCATCAGTTACAATCAACTTTACTATATATTCCACGTGAACTATGCAAAGCTGTAATCTCCTGCTTTTCAAAAGTTAGCGAATGTAGATATTAATATTCATACAAATTTTGATAAAAGCAACCATAGAAGTGGTTAGCCATACCATAGTGAATTCAGATTTGGGCATTGACACTTTTCATTAAAATCCAAACTCATTAGTTTTAGAAATAAGGAAAACCTTTATGTGTTATGCTAAATGATAAGATATGTTAACTCCTAGCAGTCGTGTTTTTTTCATGATAAGCTATTGTGTTGTTACTTACATTGATATACTTGTCATTATCTATGCATATGGTTTCACTAGTTTGTTGTTTCTAAAATTAATACATGAATAACATACTATGTGGATATGGTATTCGGTATAATAGTCAAAATCTGTATACGGTAATAATGTTATTGAAATAATTACATTGCCTACATTTTGATTATACATCTTATAATAAATTTTGAGTCAAATAAGTAGTTTTCAAGTAACAATAGAAAAAAAAAAGTTTGAAGGAGTTAAGTTTTAAGTTGGTTAAGACATATATAAAAGCCTGGGTTTTGTGAGATAAATAAAAGAAAAACATGATATATTTTGATAATGGTAAAAAAAAAATAAGAGAAAATTATTTGAAAATAGACCGTCAATTTTATGAGAGACCTACAAAAAGAATAATTCTTAAAATCAAGTAGAAATGTATAATGAAATGGCATAAAAATTTTAGTCGGAACAATGTATAACTATTTGCTTTATTTACTTAATGACAACTAATTGCAACATAACTGATGATTTCAGCGATCTACTTAATTTGTTGATTGAACTTCAATTGAATATGCTATATCTTGTTTTAAAGTAAATTTTGTCTAAGATTACATACAAAAATATTAAGCAAGAAATAATAAAGGGGATTGTTAAAGGGACTCCACATTTGGTTAAGGGGAGGACCAATTTTTATTTATTGTATAATTGTTATGGGGAGGACAAAATAAATTAGCCTCCCCTAAACATATAAATTAAAATTCCAATATTAACCCCCTTTAATCCTCATTAATACAAACTATAAAGCCTAAACCTTAATTAATGGTTACAACTTAATGTTGCACATAAAAATAAACAATGGTATAGTTAATGTAATAGAGATACAAGAAAATTTCATGGGTAATCAGAAGGCATCGGATTAGGTAATTAATTATAATTTCATATTGGAATTGGTATGATTAATTTCAAATGCAAAAACTTAATTTTTTTTCTAATATGTTGAATCGAATTTTCATAAGGAAATTTTTATCCATACACCGAAAATTACTTTATGTATACCACTACTTGGCTAAAAATATATATTACTAAATTATCCTTCTTTTTTATTGCATTTTTTTTACTTTTTTAATGATAACCCATCAAACTAAAACATTGTAACTAACGATATTAGATTAAATCTATGGAAAACAATTTGAAGAACATAATTTATTTTTAAACATGAAACCTAAAATTTGAATTACAATAACTTTTACAAGTAAGTGACAATTTAGAGTTATTTAATTTAAATGCAGGGTCTCTTTTTCTGAAATTAAGAATTTTTTGTAGCATAATAAATTGTATATAGTACACGATAAAAAATTAAAATCCATTTTACTAAATTTAAACTTTATTTAGTGCTATAGGTTTCCTATTTTATGTAAATAACTTTAAAGTTTTAGAGAGGGAAGAGGAAAAAAAATAAGGCCAGTATTGTAAAAAAACGGTGTATGAAAATTACTTTTTAGTGTATAGTGGTTTATTTTATTTTATGGTGTATGTAAAGTTGTTATTGATGTCTAGATATAATTAGCCTTTTTGTAATTGGGATGTTTGTAATTTGCACGTTTGTTAGTTACATTGAATTTAGTAAGTTAGTGTTTAACATAAGTGACGAATCAGGGGTAGTTAGGTCCTTTTTTTAAAATAAATCAGACCCCCCATAACAAAAAATAATTAAGCTGGAGTCCCCTTAAAATTATCCTCCCCTTAACCAAATTTGGAGTCCCTTTAACAATCCCTTTTTTTGCATTTGAAATTGTATGGGATTTGGGATGGTAACTGATGTTTTACCAGGGGTAAAAAGGGAACATAAAAAATTAAGTACGTGACCCCCTTAACATTCTTTTTATGATTGGAGTGTTTTTAAAATTTTACCTCCCCTTAACAATATTTGGAGTGTCAATAACAATGCCCTAAATAGTTGAGTTGTTGAAATACAGATCTTCTTATTGTGGCCTCATATAGTTAATGGTTAATGACAACAACTATGAAAAATCTTGTACTACATTCATAGGTTTGTTCGTACTAATTTTGGAAGGTAACAATTATATCAATAGTTATAATTACCAAAATTAATTTGGTAGTAAATATCTGGATATGGAACATAATCCTTGCAATTTAGTTTATTAATCAACCTGTAAAGATAATGATTGGTGAGTATCTATTGTCTAGAACATTGAAAATACTCATATGTGATAACAATAACATTTCGGTCCTTTTTTCGAAATAAGAGTAGGTGATAAGTTAAATTATTGGTAAACAATTATTATCCATTGTATTTTATATATCATCACCCATGCATTTTGAGTAAACTAGGACAATTACATGCCAAATAGTATGTAAAGGCTTCTGAATGCACAATAAATGATGAAATACTATAGGAATTCCAAATTTATATTTTATTTGTAATTAACTTTCAAAACATAATCTTAAACAGTTAGTAAATGGCACATCTAAATCATAAGTATTGAAGTACCATAAAAGCAGTATTATGGGTATTTTTTTATAAAATTAACAATTGAATAAATCTATCTATATAATAATTCCCACTAATCTTAATTCTTTTGGAGCCATGGTACGATCATGAAATACCAAAAACGCCCTTAAAATTCAATAATTATTTCAAAAAAATCTCATGAAATCATGAGAATTATGGTTCATATAAATGCGTTCAATTTTAAACATTTTTTTGTTATTAATTAGTATAATTATGGTAGGATATTGCATTCCTTATATGGCATTTGATTTGTCAAATTGCATTTGATTTGTATAATTACTTTATATGCCCTATGTCATTCAAATATTAATTAATATAATAATGGTAGGATATTACATATGTTATCTACATGAAACTTTTGATAAGTTAGTTTTAAATGGACTAAATTGATTGTGCTATAAATTGATTGGTCAAGATTATTATATCAATATTTACAGTATGGCTATATGGATATTCATGAAAGGATATCTTAAAATTTATAATAATTTATTTTTTGTGGATGAGAAGATAGAATCAACTCCATCTATTTGTATAAAATGAATAATATGTATAATTTTACTTGAATATATTAGGTAACTTTGGAAAATATTAAATCTATTTACTATATCTACCATATTAAATTTACAGTATAACATAGTACAGTATTATAGGCATATACCAATCTTATATCAATAGTATAAGCAAATCTTAATGGAATGATTTTGTTCCAAAGTTCTAATTATTATCACTCTAATTTCTACCACATTTCCATCATGTTCACTATGATATCTAAAGTAAAAAAAATTCCATAACAGTAGATTTTAGTACTTTAATTCGATGATAAATAATGCATATATTTTGTTGCGTTCCTAAAATGCACTATCGAAATAGTATATTACAGATTTGAATATAAATAGTTACATAACACTAAGTTTTTTTGTGTATATTATATTATTGTTCACCAGTGTTTCAGTATCATCGTGATAGAATTGTTGCTTCCTTATTTTACTTTATAATTTTATACATAGACAATTTAAGAAATGTTTGCACCTTTTATAGAGGCTCTTTTTAATCCATTTATATTCAATACTCTCTTTGGACCGTAAATTAAAAATATTGAAAGAGCTTTTATTTGATTCATTGGCTATATTTCATATTTGAATACTTTTACGTTATTTTATCAAACCGACCGTTAGGGAGGTTTCCCTACTGTAAGAGCCAAAACCAAATTGTCTGAGCCAATAAATTAAGCCTTAATTTTCGCTCAGATCTGCGTCGTTCCCTTTTTATCCCATATCTCCGTCGTTTCCTTCTTTCTCTTCCTCAGATCTGCGTTTTCCTTAAATACGAACTCTTTCTACCTGTTTGTCTGTGTTATTTTCTGCGTTTTCCTCAGATCTCCGTCTCTTTCTCTTTCGGCATCTGCAGTCCGTCTCTTTAGGCCTCCTATTTAAAATCTGAAGATTCAGAACTCCAATTTCTGCAAATTTTCTTCTGCCGCAAATCAGGGATTTAATCGCAACCCATGACACCCTAGGTGAATCACAAATCGGTAAAGTTTAACGGCTCCTACCATTGATTTGGTGCTCCTTCTTGGCATAATTCTAGTAATTTTTTTTCTAATTTAGATGTTAATTAGTTTTGGTCATTTTGATTCTCCTGTTGATTTTATTTTTGATTAATCTAACCTAATATCTGTCAACAGTATCTTGATCTCTTGTTGATTCCTTTGCATTTGTTCATTTTGAGATGAATTTCTACTCAATGTTTTCATTGCTCTTTTTGGTCCTTTTTATGCTGACACTGTTTGAATTATTTTTAGTGTTTTTAGGCATAAGCCACTATATGTCATAAATGATACAAATTTATGAATATTATTCACACTATTCACATTGTAAATATTTTTGGATGAATATTTATCTTTCAAATTTATGCAATTTTATTTATTATTTATCTAACTTGCAACCATTTTGTAATTTGAGCTGGCATTTTGATTCAAGATATCTCAACAAAATTTCGGTGAAACTCAAGTGCTTAGCACGAGTTTGCACTAATAAATTATTAATTGCATTGATCTTTACTTAATTATCTTAATCAATAATGCTGCTTTACCCTTGAATCATATTATAAATTGCAACTCTAATTGAACTTATAATTTCCGAATCCGGTAATTTTCATTTTGTTTGCAGATGGTTACGTACTAATTTTGATGGCTTGTTTGCAATTCTTGTGGTATGTATTGTCTTGGAATTTCTTTTATTGTTAATACTTGTTTGTTTAGGAATTTTGGACTGTCTCTCTAATACCAAAGCTATTATGTTATCATGAGAATCATAGCTTGATTATTTTGTCAATTCTTTAATTTCTATTGTGCGCGTATGGATTGTAATTTCAATCCATAATCATGCGATTTTATTTTATTTTGTTGATAGAAATGTAATATTAGCGGTATTCGAGAAATAATTCTGCTTTCAAATAGAGTGAACCTTTAATGTTGGAATTACATTGAAGAATATAAGAACTTTTTTAGTATTCTGGATTATTTTGTCAATTCTTTAGTGATATTATCAGACATCTACCAAATATATATGCAAGATATTATATATCATTCATTTATTCAATTTCTTTTATTACTTATACATGTTTCCTTTTCCACTTCGATGTTATCATCATTTATGGATGTGCGCTTCCTCTTAATCATGTAAATATTTCGTCCACTTTATTATCCATCCGTTGTACCTAGCTATTTTTTCTAATTTCTACTGCTCGTTAGCTTAAATGAAATTTCTGCGTCTATGTTCTTGATAAATTGAAAGTTCTTTGCAAAAAGTTTTTAGAAGTGATTGCTTCATTTAGCATATTTCAACCAACAAAAATATTGTGTGTGTTTTGAGTTCTGGACCTAAATGGATCTAAAACAATTTCAATTTCTCCACTAAATTTCACATCATAAAATTCTGACCAAAACCTTGGTTGCATAAATTTTTTGAACTGTTTATATTGGTGAAAAAAAATTATTTACTTATTTGATTAATAACTTCTATCCACTAACCCTCTTTGTTTATATTTATTTATTTATTTATTTTGGAACATAATATTGTGTGAAAATTTCGTGCAAAATTTAAATTATTTCTAGGATACAATAGAATTTGGTTGTTGCTAGCTTCAGTTGACATGTCAATATGTTTAAACAATTCTTGGTTGAATCTGTTTTTATTCTTATTGTGACAGATTACTAGACGGTTCACTGTATGTCATGAATGATGCAAATTTATGGATATTATTCGCACTACTTACATTGTAAATATTTTTGGATGGATATTAGTTTGGTATATGAATCTAGTTATGGTACTCTCTCACTACTTACATTGCATAGTAGAAACTATCATATGCAAGCATTATCACTGTCCTATGTTGTCATATGATGGCATTTACATGGATCATACTGTTGATGCTAATTACAGGCAAATGAACAATGTTTATGCTAATTACAGGCAAAATAATTATCTAATTAGTTGTTTGAATTCTATTGTTTACATAGTCGACAAAGATTTTATTTCCAGTTTATTTCTTAGAGACTTGCATTAGCAATCTAAATGTTCATTTAATGCTAGCTTATTTGCTTCTAGAACTTACGTTTTTGTTACTTTTGGTCATGGAATACATGTACATACAATAGGAAGAATATACTCAACCCATACACACTTTTCAGAATATACTACTCCAACATCAAAATAAAATATTTACCTTACTGCAGTCACCGTACAGTACTCAGTTTTTTCAGATGCATCGGTTAAAATTTTCATTTACATTCTCATTCAATCGCCATCCCTATCATGAATATTGAATCAATGGATATTTCCAGCGAACAATATTGAATCAATGGATATGACAACGGAGATTCCCCACTGTCATATCTGTATCCTCTTCTCTAGCTTCCTATTCCACCTTGTATCTCTATCTTATACAGAGAACAATATTGGTCAATGGGTATCTCTACTTTCTTCTTTCATTTACCCGTTAAAAAGAACATTTATGGCTGAAAGGTAGATAGCTATATTTTCGCCAGTGAACAATATTGTTTGTATTTTAGCCAGTGAACAACATTGTTTATATTTTAGCCGTTGAACAATATTGTTTAATTTAATTTTAATTTGATTGAACAAATTCGATGATTTGATTGAACAAATTCAAAATCGATGTACGTATTCGCAATCATATTCATACGGAATGGCGATTCCTTAACCCAATATATATTAAACAGTTATACAGAATCACAGATGCCTACATATTGAAGCTTTTAATCTTATAATCTTAGTTTATTTTAAAGCTTAATATGTGAAACTAAAACAGAAAAGTTTTTTTTTATGTTAAAAATTGCACATGTACTGTATTTAAAATTAGTGTTAAAAGTTACCTTAATATAATCTTATATTTTGTCATACGGAAATTGGTCATGCCCAGAGTTACTACTGTGAAACCATATTGTGTATTCCAAACCCCTATAGCAAGCTAATATACTGAAACTAAACAGTACTGTTTATATTAACACGATTTTGATGGTACAATGGTGGAAGAAAGTAGAAAGTAACTACACTGATTTTGGATGATGATTTACCATCTGTCATTGATATAAACTGATAGTTTCTGCATTTCTATACATCTAAGCATTTCATTCATGTTAGTGCCGGTATTTACAAATATTGTACAAAGCCTGCAATAAATGTTGGATTCATGAGGTATTAAGGATGGAAAGTGATGTCTCAGTGGATCCAAACTGTCAACTACAACTACTGTAAGCTTTTATATGATTTTCCCCTTTGTCATCTCACATTACGTCATATAACCATGAGAATTGCTTGCTTTTTAACACAAAATTTAATTGTTTTTCATGTTTTTGTTTAAAAATCTTTAGTAGAAGTACATAACATGTACCCTAATGCTTAATTTGCTTGGTCGAGTGGCTTTCAAATAGGTTATTATTCAATACACTGCAGGATATATAAATGCAAATATTATAGTGTGTCTCCCTTTATTTTCTTTTTCATTGTTATTATCTTATAGAAGGCGTGTGTTTCTCATACATTTTCATCAGCTATCTTGTGCTTCCTCGCAATATCCCAATTGTTTTTCTTTTATTTTCTCGTTTTGAATCTGTAATACACCAAAGCAAACAAAAATTACATACAATCGATATTATCAAACATACTATAATTGTTTTTGTTTTTTTGGGTGTAAATATGGCCTATAGATTTTGTCATCAGAACATCAAAGCATCATTTACTTACATGTTTCATATATGTGACAAAATTATATAATTTAACGGTCGGTTTTCCCCACCGTTTGCGGTAATACTAGTATACTATTTTTTTTTAGCAATTTATCTTTTGTAACTATGTTTAAAACATCCTATTCCTCGAGTAATAAAATAATTAAAACTCCTGGCCTGAATTTTTTGTAGTATAAGGTTATTTTTTGCTACCTTAATTTTAGAAAGAAATTAATTCTTCAAAACTGTTTTAAACATCAGATATAAGTTTATATTTATGTTATAGTTGTTGTTTTTATGAATTTTCACGCAGACATAAATTATACTTATGAAATATTTGACCCTGGAAGATTATTAGGAAATGTAGCGGATATGGTATGAGATGTTTTCATGCAGATACACATTACCCTTATAATATGAGGTTATTTCTTGCTGCTTTAAAATTTCATGCAGACATATGTTATCACATGAGAATTATGGTTCATATAAATGAGTTCAATTTTAAACATTTTTTTTGTTATTAATTAATATAATTATGGTAGGATATTGCATTCCTTATATGGCATTTGATTTGTCTAATTGCATTTGATTTGTCTAATTACTTTATATGCTCTATGTCATTCAAATATTAATTAATATAATTATGGTAGGATATTACATATGTTATCTACATGAAACTTTTGATAAGTTAGTTTTAAATGAACTAAATTGATTGTGTTATAAATTGATTGGTTAAGATTATTATATCTATACTTACAATATGGCTGTATGGATATTCATGAAAGAGTATCTTAAAATTTATAATAATTTATTTTTTGTGAAAAAGACGATAGAATCAACTTCATCTATTTGTATAAAATGAATAATATGTATAATTTTACTTGAATATATTAGGTAAATTTGGAAAGTATTAAATCTCTTTGCTATATCTACCATATTAACTTTACAGTATATCATAGTACAGTATTATAGGCATAAACCAATCTTATATCAATAGTATAAGCAAATTTTAATGGAATGATTTTGTTCCAAAGTTCTGATCGTTGTCACTCTAATTTCTACCACCTTTCCATCATGTTCATCATGTAGTCTAAAGTAAAAAGGTGTGATAATTTCTGTAGCTATATTTGCATATTAGGTGAACTCCTAGGCATATGAACCAAGCGTACAAAGCTTTTTTAAGGATATCCTCTTCTTTTCACATCGTATCTAGGTATGGAAGTTTTGATTTGGTGACCTTAATACTTATTTTAAATGAACATGGCAAATTTAATAGTGGGTGCATATGGAAACCAGCTCGAAATCATGCTATTTGTAAATAAATATATATCCTTTTACTAAATGAAGCTGATTAAGCAATTGCCTAATTTTGACTAATATTTACCTACAATATGTGTACAATTTCGTTAAAAATTAAATGTCTATCTTTATTCTTTCTTCTCAGTTATTCTTTCTGCTTACTCTATATATAATTATATCTTAATAAGTGGATAATGCGATTATTATTTTTATGCTCCTTTGAGATGACCCGAACTTCCCCGTGAAGGAAAGCCCGGATTGCTTAAAGAACACGACAAATTAGAACACAAACAGAAGAACATTTCATTGCTTATTACAACAATTTCATCAGAATACAAGAATATACAGAGTATGAATAAATATTACACATTTACTAGATATCAGAGATTTACAAGTTACAATGCAGTGGAAAATAATACAAAACACAACTGAAAAGAATATACAGATACAGAACTTTCCGAATATCATTCCAGCTGTAAACAATGATCCTATGAATATAAATCTGCAAAACCAAAACTACAAGCTGCCCGTGTGGAAACAGGGGCACCTAGAGTTTAGGTTAAAACAATAAACTCCAAGTCAGTCATGTGACTGGTGTGAGAACTAAAACAGTTATTTAAAAGTTTACTTTAAAATCAGACATATCAAGGGACCACGCCGTATAACACGGAACGGGTTACCTCCCAAGAATACCAATGCATATAACAAAACAGCACAATGCTTTTTGGAAAAATGAAGCTATTAGAAGACCCAAGTCCCATCACACAATGCAGCGCAAGCCGGAGGATAGGGTTTTCCCTTATAATAGCCAAACATGCTTGGTACGTTTAAAACAAATCATTTGATACTATTATAAGTGCATAGTGTGAAAAAACAAATTCAAATATAAATGTATCGATCCTAGACGGCATGGGTACCATATATCATGTCGCCAATACTAGGCTCTACAATCAAAACTGCAAATGTCACATATTGGAAGTTGGATTTCCATCTGTGAACAAAAGCAAGGGATCGTCCTTACCGCTTCGAGATGCTCTAGCCCATGTCTTAGGCAAGCGCGTAGACAAGACTTGGATCGTCAAGGCCGATCCACACGGAGTGGATTAAAATGCCTGAACACTGCGTTTCTGTAACAACCCGAAAATCTGGGCCAGTTTAAAATTTTTATTTTGGCAATTTTAGCGAATTTTGATTATTTAAAATGAATTATTTTAAATAATATCGACGAGAAATTTATTTTGAATATAATTCGAACGTATATATTATATACGTCGTCGTTAGAATATAAATATTTATATATAATTATAAATAGAATTGAAAATGGCGCGGTAGTTCGATAATTCGATTTCAAACTTCAATTGAATGTACCGGGTGCAAAACAATCCGGATTTTAGTGAAACCAAAAATCATAGGATCTATTTGATAGTATCTTTCCAACGAATCCGAAGAATCGAGATTTCATCTTAGAAATGATAAGATATGTCCAGTTTAAAATTAGAAATAGTCGCTGTGGAATTTATATATATTTTTATATATATAAGGCCCTTAAAAATAGCAATTTTGCAAACGACCTCGGATTTCGACGAAACCAGTTTTGTTAGGTCCGTGATGTCGAATTATTGCTAGATTTCAAATTTCATAATTTTTCGAATCAATATGTGAGCGTGGCAAAGGAAAACGCGTTTACCCAGTTTCAGTTGATTTTAATCGACTGGAAATTGGCCATTTTTCAAACGATCTCAGAATTTGACGAAACTAGTTTTGTTAGGACCGTATCGTCAATACGAAGCTAGAAAATATTTTTCAGGAATTTTTAAAGTTCGTATGTGACCCCGGTAATTTGAAATGTACGTTTAAAATTCAATATAAGGATTTAAAATGTAATTTCAACGGAAACTGATTGTAACGATCAAACCAGCTTACGACACATATCCAATTGTGCTCGGAATGGGGGTAGAACGCTATGGACGACAGGCGGTGGACCTCGTTTTGAGGTCGTATGTAAAAGTCAACTTTTTATAAAAATAAAATAATAAAATAATAAAAAAATAAAAATAAAAACCCCTCTTCTCCCCCTTTTTAACTCTGCCCCCCCCCCCCCCCCCGACTTAAAATCAAAAATCATTCGAAAAAAAAAAAAATCCCCAAAACTGCGTCGACTGTCGCCTCCTCCGCCTCTGCACCGCCAACGGCGCTGCCGCCGTTCTACTCCCCCCGATCCTCTTCTTCCCCAGTCCCTCCGTCTTCTCCTCCTTCATTCGAGAAACCCGCCGCCCCAGTTTTCTCTCATGCCTCCGACGCAGTTGCCGCCTCCGGCGAGCGTGCCTCTAGCCGCCGCTTCGATGGGCCCCCCCCCACTCCGATGCGATGCCTCTTCCCCTCCCTCCTGCAAATCCAGAGCTCGGCCACCTTCTACAGTAAGTTATTTCGAATTTCGGTTTTATTATATAAATAAAAACTGTTTTTTTTATAAAGGATAAAAACTGTTTTTAAAAGGATGCAAAAACTGATTTTAATTAAGCATTAAAAACTGAATTTTAATTAGGTATAAAAGCTGAATTTTAATTAGGAAAAAAAAAATTGATTTTGAAAAAGAAGTAAAAACTGATTTTTATTTTTTAGATTTTAGATAGGAAAAAGATTAAACTTTAAAATAGGAAAAAGATTAAACTTTAAAATAGGAAAAAGATTAAACTTTAAAATTGAAAAGATCGGGTTTTTAGAATAGGAAAGATCATATTTTTAAAATAGAAAAGGCGAAATTTTTATTGGGTAGAAGAAATAAAAATTCGATTTTTATATATTGAACTTCGAACTAAAAATTCGATTTTTATATATTGAATAGCGAACTAAAAATTCGATTTTTATATATTGAATAGCGAACTAAAAATTCGATTTTTATATATTGAATAGCGAACTAAAAATTCGATTTTTATATATTGAATAGCGAACTAAAAATTCGATTTTTATATATTGAATAGCGAACTAAAAATTCGATTTTTATATATTGAATAGCGAACTAAAAATTCGATTTTTATATATTGAATAGCGAACTAAAAATTCGATTTTTATATATTGAATAGCGAACTAAAAATTCGATTTTTATATATTGAATAGCGAACTAAAAATTCGATTTTTATATATTGAATAGCGAACTAAAAATTCGATTTTTATATATTGAATAGCGAACTGAAAATTCGATTTTTATATATTGAACTTTGAAATAAAAATTCGATTTATATATACTGAATAGCGAAATAAAAATTCGATTTTTACATATCTAGTGGCTACGGGCAACGAAGATGACGAAGGTGCGATAGCGATGAAGTTTTCTATCAGTGAAGTGCCGTGGAGCTAGGATAGCTATAGGTGAGAACTTCTCACTCAAATTCTATTTTTCTAGTTATATATATATATACTAGGATGCAGACGGTGCTTAGTAGCACCCGACACAATCGTCCACAGACCATGGACTTGTTTGTTTGGCTGTTTGGTTATTGATTGTGATATTGGTTTGAATGTGGTTTGTGGTGTGAAAAATCGAATCGATAAATTGGTTAGGATTAGACGTGCGCCGTTATAAGGCGAAGGAGTAAGGCTAGGTTAGACCCTTACTCCAAATTTTGTGGTTTGCATAACGAAAGTGAATTCGATTGATGTGTGAATGGCGTGGGCCTTCACTAGACCGGGGATAAGGCTAGGCCTTGTCCCGTTTCTAGTATCGTGCCGTTATGCCGCCGAAATTTTCTAAAATAAGTTAGAAAAATAAAAATACCATTTTATTTAAAGAATGAATTGAATAAAAGTTCATATGTTGAAATAAAATGTGTTATCGTTAAAAATATAATTTTTAACGTGAATGTGAATAAATAAATATTCATTTACAAACCGGATGGTTTGTTTATGTACACTTATTTGAATGACATTGATTGGGTCGATAAATTTTACACATCGCCTAACTGCACAAATAAAATATGTGTTTGATTGTTTGAAACCCCACACGGGTGTTGGGATGAAATTTGAAGTTCACTCATCCCGATTGATTGAATATGTCGATCGGTTGATTGACAGGCTGTTTTAAGCGTTGGATATCTATATTTGATGCTTATACAGTGTAGTGCACTTTGGTTGATGGTTGATTATTTTTCCATGTGATTATATACATGTGTTGTATGAAAATCCATATAATTAACTTTATATGGTAATTGATTGGGCCTCATTCCAGTTTTAAAATAGAAATATTTGAAATAGAAATATTCGAAATGGAATATTTGAAAATATCAATATATGAAGCCGTGTTGATTAGATTGACGCCATTTTGACGTGAACGATATTTATATCGATTTTATTCATTTTAAAATGAATATTAAAAGGTAATTTTGAATCGAATATTTCGAAATAAAGTGAATTGAAAACGAATTCAAAATGAATTGAAAACGATTTCGAAATGAATTGAATTGAAAACGATTTCGAAATGAATTGAATTGAAAATGAATTCAAAATGAATTGAATTGAAAACGATTTCGAAATGAATTGAAAACGATTTCGAAATGAATTGAATTGAAAACGATTTCGAAATGAATTGAATTGAAAACGATTTCGAAATGAATTGAATTGAAAACGATTTCGAAATGAATTGAATTGAAAACGAATTCGAATTGAATTGAAAACGATTTCGAAATGAATTGAATTGAAAACGAATTCGAATTGAATTGAAAGCGAATTGAAATGAATTCAAATTGAATTGAAATTCGAATTGAATAGAAATGAATTTTGAAACGAATTTATAAAGAAGAATTCAATTTTGATTTGAATTGAAAAGGAAGTTGAAATTGCTTTTGAAACGAATTTTAAAACTATTTATATAATTCGTTTTAAATAGAAATCGACGAAGTATATATTATATATATAATATAATGGCCTGAATAGAACGCGCCGCGCCGCGGCAGTTCGTGAATTTCGACCATTTATTTCAAACGGACATTGCGGGAGATCCGACCGTCGGATTCTCCTAAAAACCGGAACCGTTGGGTTCGTATCGAAAAGAGCTTTCTAACGAAGGCTAGAAATTTGAAATCTAACGGTTGGATTTGGAATTATGTCCAAATCAAATTCGAAAAAGGTCGCTGTAAGTGCAGTTCGATGGCCGTTGATGGAAATCGACTGTACGGGCCTTGATAAAATTATTAAAAATAGTAATAATTTGTGTAAAATCATAAGAAATGATTTGTGAAAGTTTGGGATGAAAAACTCCATATTTGAAAAGATAAAAATAGATTTTTATCGAAATGAACTAGTTTTGAACTAGAATTATAATTCTATTTATTTTTAAATAAATAAATTGAATTCGAAAAGGGTTTTAAAAGTAACCAAAATTCCAATGATTGCATTGGAGTGGATTTGAATCGAAATTGTCTTCGGAATATTTCGATGTTGGAATTCGGGATTATACAGGTGTTGTTATGGAAATTTGAAAGATATATATTTATATCGTTATTTCCAATACGACATTTGTTAGTCGTAGAATTCGATATTGAATATAAGCCGATATATTTTCTATTCAGAGCCTTGTATTGAATATCGAATGTGATTTGGGTTTGTCGTGAATGGTGTCTTCACTAACACTGTTCTTGAACCCAGTTGAGAAAAGATTGAATCTTTTTATTTAGATTTAATGAAGTGTACCAATTAAATGATTTTAATTGGAATTGAATGGATATTGATTTTTGGGTTTATCGTGAACAGTGTTTTAAATAACACTTGTTCTTTAACCTGATAATCAATGGAATGTGATTTTGGGTTTATCGTGAACCGTGTTTTAAATGACACTGATTCTTTAACCCAGTCGAAGATTAAAACTAAGTGGAGTTTTAATGAATCTTTAATTAGATTGAAATGATAGAGAATGGAGTATCACCAGTTTTGCTCCAGGCGATAGTTAAATCTTTAATTAGATTTGAACGTGAAATGGTAATTGAATTTACCGATAACACCGTGGTGTTAGATATGAAGTATTACCAGTTTTACTTCATGGGATGAATAGGTTGGGATTGGGAAATTAAAACAAATGATTACTTCGGTAAGGTTCGCTAATCCCGACTAGTTTGAATTGATATTCAAAAGTAGATTAAAGCATAAATTCAAGAATTTATCTTTGATAAAATTAATGGGAACCTTTCCCTATGAAGGTGAAATTTAGAAACTAACTGTCGGTTAGCCAAGCAGAATGGTTTTCTGGATATTGATCTGATGTTGGTTTCGGCCTTCGGGGTTAATATTTGGGGAATTATTCTCTTGATTAATTTACGGTTAGTGACTAATGAATTGGAATGAGGCGTATGTTGTGTTTGTGTAACACTTTTATAATATATACGCGAGTTATTCGGAAAGACCGGGTTTATCCCATTCTGAATAACTGATACGACGATAAGTCGAAGATGAAGACGATGGTCGAAGACCGGAGGTCTTCACGTCGTTTGGGTAATTACTGATGATCTTGATTGGGCTGTACACCCAAGAAGATAGAAACAGTTAGTGATCGTCCAGACGTACTTGGAGATCGATGGATATGCGGGGTACTAGGTGCCTCCGGTTTCGTTCAGACCCAGAACGGACTTGTAAATGGACTGTGTGTCTGACATCGGATTTCATTCTGTGTGACTGATATCGGTTGCATAGGATGGTTTGCCTGTGTGGCATGCTAAGATGCAAATGATCAAGGCTTCTGTTGAAAAGCAAAGTCTTGTGGTTGATGATCAAAGCACGGCCTTTGTGGCGTAGCTTTGTGTAACGTTTACCTCGCGTGTTTCACACCAGGTATGAACCAAAAACGGGAGAGGACGTCAGGGAGGGCATGCGTTTCTTCCTAGCTAGAAGTGGCGTCAGTGGTTTTACACGCCCTGACGAGTTTGACTTATGTGGTTGTTGCTGTTGCGAGGCGCCTCGGATTGATCGGTCGTTCTCGAACCGATGGAGTCATTTAGTTGGCTCGTTTACGCCCCATAGGGCGGGGAAACGCATGTTCAGGCATTTTAATCCACTCCGTGTGGACCGGCCCTGACGATCCAAGGGTCGATGCGCTCTGACCCTGTGGCTCGGGCTAGGCAGTCACGAAAACGGTTGAGGACTATCTTTTGCCTCGGTTCATAGACGGAAATCCAATTTCCAAATACGTGACTTTGCGGTTTTATTTGTAAACCTATATATGGCGACATGATATATGGTACCCATGCCGCCTATGATTGATACTTATGATTTGAAGTGTTTTATACACTATGCACTTAAAATAGTATCAAATGATTTGTTTTAAACGTATCAAGCATTCTTTGGCTGTTATAAGGGAAAACCCTATCCTCGACTGCGTTGCACTGTGTGATGGGACCTGGGTCTTATAACAGCTTCATTTTTCTTTATTTAGCATTGCGCTGTTTGTTTTTATGCACTGGTATTCTTGGGAGGAAACCCGTTCCGTGTTATACGGCGTGGTCCCTTGATTTACCTAATGATTTAAAATAAAGATTAGTAACTGTTTTAGTTCTCACACCAGTCACATGACTGACCTAGAGTTTATTGTTTTAACCTAAACTCTGGGTGCCCTTATTTTCGACACGGGCAGCTAGTAGTTTTGGTTTTGCAGATTTATATTCACAGGATCCTGGTTTACAGCTGGAACGATATCCGGAAAGCTTTGTATCCGTATATCTCCTTCTATTTGTGTATTATATCCTTTTCCGCTGCGATGTATTTAAATGTAATTTAAATCTCTGATATTTCTGTGTAATATTCATTTATACTCTGTATATTCTTGTAATCTGATGCATTGTTGTAATATACAGTGAAATGTTCTTCTGTATGCGTTCTGTTGTGGTTTGTTCTCGAACTATCCGACGCTTTCCTTTACGGGGAAGTTGCGGGTCGTCACAGTTGGTATCAGAGCTTTGGTTTACAAAGCTAGAGAACAAGACACATTAGAACCATACGAAAGAATTCATCAGATAATTGGATTAGTAATATCCAATGGGATGACTCGTTAGAGATAGGATCAGTAGTATCCTAGAACGAGTGTGAAGAGTATATTTTTGAAAATGAAAACAAAATTTTGTTTTGAAAATTTAAATCAATTATTCGTATTTGGTTATTTATTTATATTGATGTGGACAATCCAGTATATATAGATTTTGCGTATACGTCTGATCCGCGTGTATTCGAAATTTTAATATATTGGATGGATATAGCATCACACTCTAGTCGCCCGAAGATGATATTGATGATAGCGATCGCATCATCAACATTTATGTTCGAGTTTCGAAGGTGTGATTTCTATATATTTCCATTAGACTGGTGTGAGAACCAAAACTTATATAGTTAGAACACTTTGTTGTGAATTGGCATCCAAAACACGATTTTAGTATATGTATCAAAATTATGAATTTGAAACTTTAAATTCACTAATTGATTGATGTTTGTGTTGTTTGTTCATTTGTTTGCTAATTTTAAACCATTTAGCCTAATTGAATCAAATATTGGATTATATTGAAAATTGGTCGCATTTGCTTGCGTATACATATACTTATATTGAGCAGGTCATAGCAAGGAGGCTAGAGCCAGAGAATAAAATTTGTTTGCCCGACAAATAGGTACATGTTTACTACATAATTTCCTGTTTTGTTTGGGTGATGATGATTTTGTGAGCCTATTGGCTAGCCGCTTGGCTTTTTCTTTTTCTTTTTGAGATCTGAAGGACCGGGGAAGCTATTTGAAATTCCCCGATGCTCCCATTGCAGGGGAGGTTATGGCGAAATTTTTCGAAAATTTAGGGTGTTAGCCAAATTTTTGAAATTTTGAAAATTCTCAGAAACTAAAGAGTTGGACAATGGAAGCCAGATCGAAGGTAGAGTTGGATTGATCAAACCACTTTCGACTTTGTTCCTTTTCGGGGACGAAAAGTTTTAAGTGGGGGAGATTGTAACAACCCGAAAATCTGGGCCAGTTTAAAATTTTTATTTTGGCAATTTTAGCGAATTTTGATTATTTAAAATGAATTATTTTAAATAATATCGACGAGAAATTTATTTTGAATATAATTCGAACGTATATATTATATACGTCGTCGTTAGAATATAAATATTTATATATAATTATAAATAGAATTGAAAATGGCGCGGTAGTTCGATAATTCGATTTCAAACTTCAATTGAATGTACCGGGTGCAAAACAATCCGGATTTTAGTGAAACCAAAAATCATAGGATCTATTTGATAGTATCTTTCCAACGAATCCGAAGAATCGAGATTTCATCTTAGAAATGATAAGATATGTCCAGTTTAAAATTAGAAATAGTCGCTGTGGAATTTATATATATTTTTATATATATAAGGCCCTTAAAAATAGCAATTTTGCAAACGACCTCGGATTTCGACGAAACCAGTTTTGTTAGGTCCGTGATGTCGAATTATTGCTAGATTTCAAATTTCATAATTTTTCGAATCAATATGTGAGCGTGGCAAAGGAAAACGCGTTTACCCAGTTTCAGTTGATTTTAATCGACTGGAAATTGGCCATTTTTCAAACGATCTCAGAATTTGACGAAACTAGTTTTGTTAGGACCGTATCGTCAATACGAAGCTAGAAAATATTTTTCAGGAATTTTTAAAGTTCGTATGTGACCCCGGTAATTTGAAATGTACGTTTAAAATTCAATATAAGGATTTAAAATGTAATTTCAACGGAAACTGATTGTAACGATCAAACCAGCTTACGACACATATCCCATTGTGCTCGGAATGGGGGTAGAACGCTATGGACGACAGGCGGTGGACCTCGTTTTGAGGTCGTATGTAAAAGTCAACTTTTTATAAAAATAAAATAATTAAATAATAAAAAAATAAAAATAAAAACCCCTCTTCTCCCCCTTTTTAACTCTGCCCCCCCCCCCCCCCCGACTTAAAATCAAAAATCATTCGAAAAAAAAAAAAATCCCCAAAACTGCGTCGACTGTCGCCTCCTCCGCCTCTGCACCGCCAACGGCGCTGCCGCCGTTCTACTCCCCCCGATCCTCTTCTTCCCCAGTCCCTCCGTCTTCTCCTCCTTCATTCGAGAAACCCGCCGCCCCAGTTTTCTCTCATGCCTCCGACGCAGTTGCCGCCTCCGGCGAGCGTGCCTCTAGCCGCCGCTTCGATGGGCCCCCCCCCACTCCGATGCGATGCCTCTTCCCCTCCCTCCTGCAAATCCAGAGCTCGGCCACCTTCTACAGTAAGTTATTTCGAATTTCGGTTTTATTATATAAATAAAAACTGTTTTTTTTATAAAGGATAAAAACTGTTTTTAAAAGGATGCAAAAACTGATTTTAATTAAGCATTAAAAACTGAATTTTAATTAGGTATAAAAGCTGAATTTTAATTAGGAAAAAAAAAATTGATTTTGAAAAAGAAGTAAAAACTGATTTTTATTTTTTAGATTTTAGATAGGAAAAAGATTAAACTTTAAAATAGGAAAAAGATTAAACTTTAAAATAGGAAAAAGATTAAACTTTAAAATTGAAAAGATCGGGTTTTTAGAATAGGAAAGATCATATTTTTAAAATAGAAAAGGCGAAATTTTTATTGGGTAGAAGAAATAAAAATTCGATTTTTATATATTGAACTTCGAACTAAAAATTCGATTTTTATATATTGAATAGCGAACTAAAAATTCGATTTTTATATATTGAATAGCGAACTAAAAATTCGATTTTTATATATTGAATAGCGAACTAAAAATTCGATTTTTATATATTGAATAGCGAACTAAAAATTCGATTTTTATATATTGAATAGCGAACTAAAAATTCGATTTTTATATATTGAATAGCGAACTAAAAATTCGATTTTTATATATTGAATAGCGAACTAAAAATTCGATTTTTATATATTGAATAGCGAACTAAAAATTCGATTTTTATATATTGAATAGCGAACTAAAAATTCGATTTTTATATATTGAATAGCGAACTGAAAATTCGATTTTTATATATTGAACTTTGAAATAAAAATTCGATTTATATATACTGAATAGCGAAATAAAAATTCGATTTTTACATATCTAGTGGCTACGGGCAACGAAGATGACGAAGGTGCGATAGCGATGAAGTTTTCTATCAGTGAAGTGCCGTGGAGCTAGGATAGCTATAGGTGAGAACTTCTCACTCAAATTCTATTTTTCTAGTTATATATATATATACTAGGATGCAGACGGTGCTTAGTAGCACCCGACACAATCGTCCACAGACCATGGACTTGTTTGTTTGGCTGTTTGGTTATTGATTGTGATATTGGTTTGAATGTGGTTTGTGGTGTGAAAAATCGAATCGATAAATTGGTTAGGATTAGACGTGCGCCGTTATAAGGCGAAGGAGTAAGGCTAGGTTAGACCCTTACTCCAAATTTTGTGGTTTGCATAACGAAAGTGAATTCGATTGATGTGTGAATGGCGTGGGCCTTCACTAGACCGGGGATAAGGCTAGGCCTTGTCCCGTTTCTAGTATCGTGCCGTTATGCCGCCGAAATTTTCTAAAATAAGTTAGAAAAATAAAAATACCATTTTATTTAAAGAATGAATTGAATAAAAGTTCATATGTTGAAATAAAATGTGTTATCGTTAAAAATATAATTTTTAACGTGAATGTGAATAAATAAATATTCATTTACAAACCGGATGGTTTGTTTATGTACACTTATTTGAATGACATTGATTGGGTCGATAAATTTTACACATCGCCTAACTGCACAAATAAAATATGTGTTTGATTGTTTGAAACCCCACACGGGTGTTGGGATGAAATTTGAAGTTCACTCATCCCGATTGATTGAATATGTCGATCGGTTGATTGACAGGCTGTTTTAAGCGTTGGATATCTATATTTGATGCTTATACAGTGTAGTGCACTTTGGTTGATGGTTGATTATTTTTCCATGTGATTATATACATGTGTTGTATGAAAATCCATATAATTAACTTTATATGGTAATTGATTGGGCCTCATTCCAGTTTTAAAATAGAAATATTTGAAATAGAAATATTCGAAATGGAATATTTGAAAATATCAATATATGAAGCCGTGTTGATTAGATTGACGCCATTTTGACGTGAACGATATTTATATCGATTTTATTCATTTTAAAATGAATATTAAAAGGTAATTTTGAATCGAATATTTCGAAATAAAGTGAATTGAAAACGAATTCAAAATGAATTGAAAACGATTTCGAAATGAATTGAATTGAAAACGATTTCGAAATGAATTGAATTGAAAACGAATTCAAAATGAATTGAATTGAAAACGATTTCGAAATGAATTGAAAACGATTTCGAAATGAATTGAATTGAAAACGATTTCGAAATGAATTGAATTGAAAACGATTTCGAAATGAATTGAATTGAAAACGATTTCGAAATGAATTGAATTGAAAACGAATTCGAATTGAATTGAAAACGATTTCGAAATGAATTGAATTGAAAACGAATTCGAATTGAATTGAAAGCGAATTGAAATGAATTCAAATTGAATTGAAATTCGAATTGAATAGAAATGAATTTTGAAACGAATTTATAAAGAAGAATTCAATTTTGATTTGAATTGAAAAGGAAGTTGAAATTGCTTTTGAAACGAATTTTAAAACTATTTATATAATTCGTTTTAAATAGAAATCGACGAAGTATATATTATATATATTATATATATAATATAATGGCCTGAATAGAACGCGCCGCGCCGCGGCAGTTCGTGAATTTCGACCATTTATTTCAAACGGACATTGCGGGAGATCCGACCGTCGGATTCTCCTAAAAACCGGAACCGTTGGGTTCGTATCGAAAAGAGCTTTCTAACGAAGGCTAGAAATTTGAAATCTAACGGTTGGATTTGGAATTATGTCCAAATCAAATTCGAAAAAGGTCGCTGTAAGTGCAGTTCGATGGCCGTTGATGGAAATCGACTGTACGGGCCTTGATAAAATTATTAAAAATAGTAATAATTTGTGTAAAATCATAAGAAATGATTTGTGAAAGTTTGGGATGAAAAACTCCATATTTGAAAAGATAAAAATAGATTTTTATCGAAATGAACTAGTTTTGAACTAGAATTATAATTCTATTTATTTTTAAATAAATAAATTGAATTCGAAAAGGGTTTTAAAAGTAACCAAAATTCCAATGATTGCATTGGAGTGGATTTGAATCGAAATTGTCTTCGGAATATTTCGATGTTGGAATTCGGGATTATACAGGTGTTGTTATGGAAATTTGAAAGATATATATTTATATCGTTATTTCCAATACGACATTTGTTAGTCGTAGAATTCGATATTGAATATAAGCCGATATATTTTCTATTCAGAGCCTTGTATTGAATATCGAATGTGATTTGGGTTTGTCGTGAATGGTGTCTTCACTAACACTGTTCTTGAACCCAGTTGAGAAAAGATTGAATCTTTTTATTTAGATTTAATGAAGTGTACCAATTAAATGATTTTAATTGGAATTGAATGGATATTGATTTTTGGGTTTATCGTGAACAGTGTTTTAAATAACACTTGTTCTTTAACCTGATAATCAATGGAATGTGATTTTGGGTTTATCGTGAACCGTGTTTTAAATGACACTGATTCTTTAACCCAGTCGAAGATTAAAACTAAGTGGAGTTTTAATGAATCTTTAATTAGATTGAAATGATCGAGAATGGAGTATCACCAGTTTTGCTCCAGGCGATAGTTAAATCTTTAATTAGATTTGAACGTGAAATGGTAATTGAATTTACCGATAACACCGTGGTGTTAGATATGAAGTATTACCAGTTTTACTTCATGGGATGAATAGGTTGGGATTGGGAAATTAAAACAAATGATTACTTCGGTAAGGTTCGCTAATCCCGACTAGTTTGAATTGATATTCAAAAGTAGATTAAAGCATAAATTCAAGAATTTATCTTTGATAAAATTAATGGGAACCTTTCCCTATGAAGGTGAAATTTAGAAACTAACTGTCGGTTAGCCAAGCAGAATGGTTTTCTGGATATTGATCTGATGTTGGTTTCGGCCTTCGGGGTTAATATTTGGGGAATTATTCTCTTGATTAATTTACGGTTAGTGACTAATGAATTGGAATGAGGCGTATGTTGTGTTTGTGTAACACTTTTATAATATATACGCGAGTTATTCGGAAAGACCGGGTTTATCCCATTCTGAATAACTGATACGACGATAAGTCGAAGATGAAGACGATGGTCGAAGACCGGAGGTCTTCACGTCGTTTGGGTAATTACTGATGATCTTGATTGGGCTGTACACCCAAGAAGATAGAAACAGTTAGTGATCGTCCAGACGTACTTGGAGATCGATGGATATGCGGGGTACTAGGTGCCTCCGGTTTCGTTCAGACCCAGAACGGACTTGTAAATGGACTGTGTGTCTGACATCGGATTTCATTCTGTGTGACTGATATCGGTTGCATAGGATGGTTTGCCTGTGTGGCATGCTAAGATGCAAATGATCAAGGCTTCTGTTGAAAAGCAAAGTCTTGTGGTTGATGATCAAAGCACGGCCTTTGTGGCGTAGCTTTGTGTAACGTTTACCTCGCGTGTTTCACACCAGGTATGAACCAAAAACGGGAGAGGACGTCAGGGAGGGCATGCGTTTCTTCCTAGCTAGAAGTGGCGTCAGTGGTTTTACACGCCCTGACGAGTTTGACTTATGTGGTTGTTGCTGTTGCGAGGCGCCTCGGATTGATCGGTCGTTCTCGAACCGATGGAGTCATTTAGTTGGCTCGTTTACGCCCCATAGGGCGGGGAAACGCATGTTCAGGCATTTTAATCCACTCCGTGTGGACCGGCCCTGACGATCCAAGGGTCGATGCGCTCTGACCCTGTGGCTCGGGCTAGGCAGTCACGAAAACGGTTGAGGACTATCTTTTGCCTCGGTTCATAGACGGAAATCCAATTTCCAAATACGTGACTTTGCGGTTTTATTTGTAAACCTATATATGGCGACATGATATATGGTACCCATGCCGCCTATGATTGATACTTATGATTTGAAGTGTTTTATACACTATGCACTTAAAATAGTATCAAATGATTTGTTTTAAACGTATCAAGCATTCTTTGGCTGTTATAAGGGAAAACCCTATCCTCGACTGCGTTGCACTGTGTGATGGGACCTGGGTCTTATAACAGCTTCATTTTTCTTTATTTAGCATTGCGCTGTTTGTTTTTATGCACTGGTATTCTTGGGAGGAAACCCGTTCCGTGTTATACGGCGTGGTCCCTTGATTTACCTAATGATTTAAAATAAAGATTAGTAACTGTTTTAGTTCTCACACCAGTCACATGACTGACCTAGAGTTTATTGTTTTAACCTAAACTCTGGGTGCCCTTATTTTCGACACGGGCAGCTAGTAGTTTTGGTTTTGCAGATTTATATTCACAGGATCCTGGTTTACAGCTGGAACGATATCCGGAAAGCTTTGTATCCGTATATCTCCTTCTAGTTGTGTATTATATCCTTTTCCGCTGCGATGTATTTAAATGTAATTTAAATCTCTGATATTTCTGTGTAATATTCATTTATACTCTGTATATTCTTGTAATCTGATGCATTGTTGTAATATACAGTGAAATGTTCTTCTGTATGCGTTCTGTTGTGGTTTGTTCTCGAACTATCCGACGCTTTCCTTTACGGGGAAGTTGCGGGTCGTCACAGTTTCCCGCCCTATGGGGCATAAGTCTGGTCTGTATAAAGACCATATCATCCATCGGCTCCGTAGAGACCGATATAACCGAGGCGCCTCGCATTCCAACAACCACATGAGTCAAACTTATCAGGGCTTGTAAACCACTGACACCACTCCTAACTAGAAGGAAACGCATGTCCTCCCTGATGTCCTCTCCCGTTTCTGGTTCACACCGGGGTATGAGACTCGCAAATTAACGCTACACAAAGCTATGATATATTAAAGCCATGCTTTTATCATCAACCACAAGACTATGCTTTTCAATAGAAGCCTTAATCATTTTCATATCAACATGCCACATAGGCAATTCACGCTATGCAACCGATGTCTATCAATCGCACAAAATGAAATCTGATGTCAGACACACATCCATTTACAAGTTCGTTCTGGGTCTAAACGAAACCGGAGGCACCTTATTCCTCGTCCCGTATGTCCAATACTGAAGAGAGGCCCTCGCATATCCGGTCGATCTCCAAGTACGTCTGGAACGATCACCACTTATTACCTTGTCTTGGGTGTACGGCCCAATCAAGACATCAGTAATCATCCAAACGATGTGAAGACCTCCAGTCTTCAACCACCGTCTTCATCTTCAACTAACCATCGTATCGGTCATTCAGAATGGGATAAACCCAGTCTTTCTGAATAACTAGCGTATATAATAAACAAGTGCTATAAAAACACAACATATTCCTCATTCCAATCCAAAATATTCCTTTATTCAAATATTCTTATACCTTGGGAAAGGTTCCCATTAATTTTATCAAAGATAAATTCTTTAAATTTATTCTTTAATTTTCCTTTGAATATCAATTCAAACCAAATTATGGTTTATCCAAACTAATCGGGATTAGCGATCCTTACCGAAGTAATCATTTATTTTATTTCCCAATCCCAACCTATTCATCCCATGAAGTAAAACTGGTAATACTTCATATATAACACTACTGTGTTATCGGTAAAATTAATTACCATTTCGCATTCAAATCCAATTAAAGATTTGACTATCGCGTGGAGCGAAACTGGTGATACTCCATTCTCAATCATTTCTTGAATTTGATTATCAAATTCACCTTTCAATAAATTTAAAGATTCATTAAAACTTTAATTTAGTTTTAATTTCCAAAAATCATTACTTAATGATTATTCAAAGTTAAGAAATTAATCTAATCTTTTACTGGGTTAAAAAACTAATGTCATTTAAAACACAGCTCACGATAAACCCAAAATTACATTCCATTAACAATGGAAACTTCACAGAATACAGATCAATATATATAATCGATATGAACTTCCCTATCTAACCAATAATATAAATGGAATAAGGGCCAAGCTTTTTAAATTCCATATACCTTAACAGTCTTCCTTTATAGAAGCTCACTTCGATTATTTCCAAATCGAATTCCATTCAATTCCAATTTAATATGTTAAATTGGAAAACTTTACTTTGGAAAATCTCCTTTAAATCTTAACAAAGGATTTATAATTTCCAAATCACATTTCACTGTAAATCGGATTAAAGAACGAATGTCGTTAAAAAAACACAGTTCACGATAAACCCAATTCACATTCCATTTCATTCCAATTATTAAATATAATTGGAAACTCTAACCATCTTAATTAAAAGATTTATTCTCTTCACATGGGGTTCAAGAATAGTGTTACTGAAGACACTGTTCACGTACGACAAACCCAAAATCCCATTTGATATTAAATACAAGGCTCTGAATAGAAAATATATCGGCTTATATTCAACATCAATTACTACAACCAACAAATATCGTATCGGAAATAACGATATAAATATATCTTTCAAATTTCCATAACAATATCTATACAATCACAAAATCCAACATCGAAATATTCCGAAGACAATTTCGATTCAAATCCATTCCAACTTATATATTGGAAATCCTGGTTATTTTTAAAACCATCTCAAATCCAATTTATTTATTTAAAAATAACTGGATTATAATTCTAATTCATAACTAGTTCATTTCGATAGAAATCTATTTTTATCTTTCCAAATTTGGAATTTTTCATCCCAATTCTTTCCAAATCATTTCTTATGAGTTTACACTAATTATTGATATTTTTAATAATTTTATCAAGGCCCGTACAGTCGATTTCCATAAACGGCCATCGAACTGCACTTACAACGACCTTTTCCAAATTTAATTTGGACATAATTCCAAATTCAGCCGTTCGATTTCAAATCTCTAATACTCTTAGAAAGCACTTTTCGATATGAACCCAATGGTTCCTGTTTTAGGAGAATCCGACGGTCGGATCTCCCGTAATGTCCATTCGAAGTCAATGGTCGAAATTCGCGAACTACCGCAGCGCGGTGCATTCTATTCATTATATATATATATATAATATAATATATATTTCATCGATTTCCATTTAAAACGTATTTTATAAATCGTTTTAAATTCATTTTCAAAACGATTTCAACTTCATATCCAATTTCAAATCGAAATTGAATATTCCATATCATTAATATATAAATGATAATATTTTCAAAACATTAGATTTTGAAATCACTTCCATTTCAATATTCATTATAAAAATGAACAAAATCGATATAAATATCGTTCATGTCAAAATGGCGTTAATCTAATAAACACGGCTTTATATAATTCACTATATTCGTGTCCATCCAAATCGGACATCAAAATCAGATTTTTGATCTTTTACTGAATATTATTTTAAAATATTCGTTATTTTAAAATATTCATTCTTTCTGAACTAGAATCAGACACAGTCAACTACCATATATTGTTATTTATATGGATTTCATTCCACACATGTATGCAACAACAATCAAACACAGTCAACCATCATCCAGAGTGCATTCTACACCGCATTAGCAATAAATATAAATATTTAACGCTTACCACAGCCTGTCAACCAAGCGATCGACATACCGCTAAACAATTGGTATTAGTGTACGTCAAATATCTTCCCAATACCAGTGTGGGTTTTCAAACAACAAACACATATTTATTTGTGCAGTTGGGCGATGTGTAAAATATATCATCCCAATCCATATCAATCAAATGTGTGTACAAATACAAATCATCTAATTTGTAAATGAATATTTATTTTATTCATATACACATTAAAAATTATATTTTTAACTATAAAATATTTCAATACATGAATATTTAATTCAGTTCACTTCACATCTCAATCAATTCAAACACATCAATCAACCAAACCAAACAATCAAACAAGTCGTCCATGGTCTGTGGACGACGGGGAGTAGTTCATATATGCAGTTATAAAATAAATAACTGAACATAAAATTTAAGTGAGGAGTTCTCACCTTGGGGATCCACTCCGCCAGTCCTTATCTCTGAACGGTATGAATTTAGATTTGTTTTCCAACAGTACCATCGCAATCTATATCAGGCAGTTTATGCTAAAAATTATATTTTAACAACGCTATATATAATTTTAAAATCACATTTTTATATCGCCACTTCATGTATAAAAATCGTATCTTTATATCGCTATACATATAATAAAAATCATATTTTTATTTTTGATAAACATATAAAAATTATATGTTTACAACGCCACTTTCTATATAAAAATTATATTTTTATATCGTTAACTCCATATATAAAAGATCATATGTAACACTCCACCTCCGCCAGGGTCACTCTAAGCAAGTACACTGGCTTTGGAGAGGTGTTGGTCAAGGTAAACATGCATGAAGATATCATAAGACAGAACATATAAGTAAAACAGAGTGAATAAAGCAGCGGATAAAACTACTATTTCAAAACCAAGTCAAGTTACATCAAAGTACTTAATCATTATTTTCCAACTACTACAAGTCTAGAAACATAAACTGAAAACCGGAAATAACATAAAGTAAACTATCCCCAAAGTAGAAGTGGTAAAGCCATAGCGAGCTCAAGTCCAAACCGTACATGAGCTATCCAGAAAGCAAGCTAAAGATCCAAGCTAGGTGCTAGTGTTCCCACCCTGAGAACCTGGGGGGGGGGGGGAACGGAAGAAAAGAGGCGAAAGGAAAACAGGTCAGTCAAAAAGACTGGTAAGTCCTACCTACTATTAGTATAAAAACTAATAAAGTTAACTGGACATGTAAAACAGAGATGAAACATAGGATGATACACTACTACAAAAGTGGGCATATTCGACACTAATTTGTGTGCGTTGCATGAAAAGTGTGGCGAAAGCTATGCTTTCTTTGATCTTCTGCAACAATATTCATATGTTGTTGCATTAGACGTGAATGAACTGTTGCGATGAGAATTCTAGTGTTTTGATATGCAACACTAGTTAAAAGCGTAGCTTTACATATACACAATCCAGCTCAGCAATCCGCGTTATCATCATAAACAAAATTCCAACCGTAGATGTATAATTAATCCAACGGTTCAAACCATCTATGTCTATGATGATTCTAAACATTATCCATCATCCAATCAATAACAGCCACCTCATTGCATTCTTTTCATGAAATTTTGGCGCCATCTTTCCCCTTCACGAAATAATCTAAAAATAATCCAGTCATCTCTTCTCTCTTATCTTCTCTCTCATCTAATCGTTCTTTCCCCTTTTACTACTGTCAAAATATTTTTAAACCTAAATTCACATCGATCCACTCCTGCTATATAACAAATCGGCTCTCGATTCCATGGTAATCGGTAACGGTAATCAAATCGTTGAAGCACACAACCAGATCCCTGCAAATTCAGCCAAATGCTTCAGTCGCGGAGATTGCCGTGGGGAACACTGAAGATTTCTGGTGGCCACTCTTCTTTAACCACGGGGAGCGCTGGTGTTTCACCTTCGGCAACTCCTCCCAGTGATATTACGTTTGTTAGGATGAATCGGCTTGGTATTCACGGTGATGATGCTGGATCTTCTCAAGTAGGTATTAGGTAATTTTTTGTATCCTTTTTTTGATTAATGTATATATATATATATACTATGTATGTACCAATTTTCTAAAATAAAAAAAACTTAGGTAATTTGTTCGATAGTGTAGTTTTCATCATTGGATTTGTTGTTAGCCTTTTCCAACTCTTGAATCTGCTCCTCAAGAGTTTGATGTTGTCTGACTATAACATTTAATATTTTGGGATGTCAATATAAGGGGGGAAAAATAACCAAGTAAATTGGAGATTGGGCAGATTTTTTGGTCACCGGATTGTAAAGAGAACCTTATGTTTGGGATCAACGGGAAGTTTCAAGCTCCCACAATAGAGGCCGTAGTTGGAGATACTATTGTGGTGGAACTTAGAAATAGTCTCCCTACAGAAGGGGTTGTGATCCATTGGCATGGCATTAGATAGGTTCATCTTTGTATTTATTTCAAAATATGATCAGATATAATTAACACTAACATATACACTAATGCACATGCATTACATTCTGAGTTATTGACTGCAGTTTGGGACTCCATGGTCCGATGGAACAGCCTTTATCACTCAATACCCAATCAATCCAGGAGAGGCTTTTACTTATGGGTTTATAGTTGACAAGGTAAGCAGCATCAGTCTGGTACTATTTCCTTTGCACTGTCTTTTAATTTCTAAAATATTCACTTCTGATTTGGTTGAAGTATAGTACAAGCAGTTAAACCATTTTACTTATTTAGTATTTACGTAGTATTTGTTTGGGTCAAATGATTCTGGATTACTAATTGCCATATAAGTATGCACAGACAATATTGATTAATGGTAGAGGACAGTATAACTGTTTACTTGCAGCTAATGAAGGAGAAAGCAGGTGCAATATAAGTAACAAACAATGTGCATTAATTTAAAGCAATCACTTCCAAATAAAACATACAATGTTTATCTACTATGACCACGGGTTGTTTTATTAAATTTAAACTTGTATTAGTACCTCCCTGTATTAAATTTAAACTTGTATTAGTACCTCCCTGTATTAGTACCTCTACCATTGGTCATAGTAAGCAAGTGGGTGCACATTGTTTGTTACTTACTTGTATTAGATAAACATACAGGGTGCAATAAAACAACCCGTGGTGCTCAATGACTTGTAATGGTAGAAGACAGTAAAAATATGATTGCTAACGCTGCTTCATCTCCTCTGTTTACAAACTATAGGTGGATATCTTTTTTGTTTTAGTTATCTTCTAACTTCTAAGTTGTCTTCCCTATTTCAATAAACTATGTTCTTACCTTCATTTACTACTTGATTATGTTTTCATGAAGATCTCTGAGCATGGTTTTGGATAAGGCTGGGCACATATATTGCGAAATTTAGTGAATTTGGAGATGGTGACAACATAAACATATGCACGAACTGTAGGACATTTAAGTTAACTATCAGGCTTACCTTTTTAACATAACTTCTAAATTTGTTGCTATGAACTATGTTCGCTAAAGAAATTATAGTTGGTACTGAAATCAATGGCAGTAAGTTTACATTGTTGTACTTTCATATTTTATATGGTTAGCATCAACTCTCGTTAAATACATACATGAATTCAGCGTGTAATTTATGACCAAAGATGTGTTCCTGCACTTATGTATTAGCATGGTATTTTATGGACATGCATATATATATATATATATATATATATATATATATATATATATATATATATATATATATTGTGTTAGCATATTTTTGGAAAAAGTATTTATACCCTGCTGCTCGCTAGAGATTTCAGGTATCCCTAAATGTACTGCTGAGTTACCATAACACATTCCTATGTATATAGTTAACACTAAATGTATCATGTTTAGGAGCATGAGTGCCACTTCAAATCTTATATATGCAATTCATTGTTTCATACTGTGATCACCGTATTTATGTTGCCCTGTTCATACATTTGCCTTGTTAATATTACCATTCCATCAAGGAAGAAAATATATGGTGCATGTGGAGTATTTCTTCTAGATTGTATAGAATTTGTCTTGTTCATTCATATACATGAATGACAGTTGAACCAGCCCTGTTCTAATCTATTTTGGTGCCTGGTTGTCACCTCGTTTTGGCACTCTAGTTTATTTGCCATATTTTGTTCCATTTGCTAGTGTTTTGCCCTTCTACATCTGTTATTGACTGAGAACATGTGGATTTATGTCTTTGCCTGCACATGGTTTTCCTTGCTGAACACATGAAACTTCTACTTCGTGGCTGTCCAGGTTAACATACATGCGGCACCTTTTGATTAAATAGATATGTAGCTTAAACTTCTTCATTTTGTGATTTTTAAATCTGATGTTAGGATTAATTAGTAAGTGTTTGTTAGGAATCCAATTGTAGCAGGAAAATTCACAATATATTCAGTTCAATGAAATATCTTTTGCATTCAATCTAATGACTTTATTTATTTATTTATTCTATTACTAGGTTTGCGCTCATCTTCACATGGGTGAATTTCACATTGTTGTCCATTGCTTTGCCGTTGATTGCTGACGTTCTATCGTATGCTTTGTAAGCTCGGATTGATGAAAAGCCATTTAGTGCTTCTCCAAATTGTGTGTAGGTCGGAGATCTTGTTACTGAGTCCAGTCGTTTCACTTCTCGTGCGGTGGTCTGATAGTACAAATAAGAAGCATAGAACAAAATAAGAAGAGGCATGATGGCCCAGAGAGATATTGATGTATTAGTTGTAATCTCTTAAGATAGATTTTGTTACCGAGTCTAAGAGGATTAGTACAAATAATAAGATAGAAGAAAATAAGATGTATTAGTACAAATAAGAAGCATAGAACGGATACTGCATAATTTTTAATTAAAGCGTTGTATTTGCTTTCTTCTTATGTAGCATTTTCCTTCTTTACTGTTGCATTTGATTTTTTTCTCTGATGTTGCATTTCAAGATAATGGTGTTGCATTATATTACAGTGGTGTTGCATTTGAAAAAATATTATTTATTCCACTTTGGTACGACACGCGGGCCCCACAGCTGATGTGGCGTCTGATACGTATGCAGCTGACGTGGAAAGCTGATGTGGCGTGTGACACGTGTGCATCTTACGTGGAAAGCTGATGTGGCCTCACTATAGTGACTTGGCAGCTAATGCTTAAGGCAACACTGAATATTGTTGCATTACGTGCAAATAGTGTTGCATTACGGTTATAATGCAACACTTTCTTTCCGTGGCAGTAGATGAGCAAAAGCGTTGCCTTAGAGGGCTAATGCAACGGCCGCGGATGCCACGCCCCCCTGGTGTTGCCTATTTGAAAAAAGGGCCTATGGCAACGCTTTTTTGATCTACGGCCACAGTAAAATAGTGTCGAATATGCCCACTTTCGTAGTAGTGATAACTGGCATGGTGAAAAGTTAACAAGAGTGGCATCGCATATACAAGGTTAAGTTGCACCAAGTGTACTAGTATTCTAATCCATGTCAAGTATCAACAAGAAATGATCCCTTAGCCCAATGTTGGCCCAAACTCATGAGATGACCTAAATCAAGGTCCGACTACTCGGTCTAGTCGATCGACTCCCTATAAGCCTAACTCGTCGTGTATCGGTGTCATACGGCTTAATCATGGAATGTAGTTAACTGTGCAAGGTCCACCCTAGGGTGTATCCAGCCCTAAGGTGTAAACCACAGACACAATTCAAGCACGCACAGTCTAAACCTACGGGTGCCCATGTTCAACTCCGGACTTAATGTGCACGACCATGGTCCGCCTGAACAACCGGTGCACCATTCAGCCGTCTCTTTTGGTCTCTTACAATCAGCCCAGTAATCGTGCCCCACCCTAGCCTAGTCCTAGGGTATCCATGATACTCCCTAGTGGGTTACTGCTGAAAAGGATCACGTAACTAGGATTTCAAGCGGGTTAAGTGTGGTTAACCCTATCCTAACCATGTATTGAGTTGGTCAAGTGTATCCAAGCAGTTCATGACTTAACCCTATCAATACATCGTGTTCAACTGGTTAAGTGTATTCAAGTAGTCCATGACTTAACCCTACCAATCCATCGTGTTTAATTGGTTAAGTATTCAAGTAGTCCATGACTTAACCCTACCATGTGGCATTAATTAACTTAATGCACCCCAACCTCTCACATTAGACTTTGTTGTGGTTACTAGTTAAGTCGGGCGGGTCCGGGTAGCTTTTCACCACAACCTAGTCTAACCTCGGGTCTTAAGTGCGATGTGACCAACTACTCACATTGGGTCCTATTGTTTGTAGCCACTAGTTAAGCCGGTCGGTTCCGGGTAGATTTATGCTACAAACTCAAACCAACATCGAATTGGCCACTTTCATGTTTTCTACATGTCATGTCCACGTTCATGTTTCAAGCATAATCACATGTCATATTTTCAAATCATGTTTCATGTCATTTAATCTTACCCACAACGTAACCCCATCGCATGTAAGTTCGCATCAACGCACATAGATCAAAAAGGGGAACATAATGATGTGACAAGTTGGGCATAAAGTGGCAAAGTCTACCACAAGTTCAACATGGTGATATATGAGGCAAAAGGGGTTCAACATACTAGCATATGGCATTATTAGCCTCAAAACATGCATGACATCCACTTAGCAAATAGGTGATAACATGATCATAGTTGACATAGGGTGATAACATGTGATTAGCTTATAGTTCAAGATCATATGCGAGTTAACATCAAGGTTATAAGATAGTTCTATGTTGCATTTATGCATAACTACCAAGTTCTATGTTGCATTATGCATAACCAACAAATAAAGCTCATAGCTTTCTACCCAAAAATCAAGGTAAATGATACTAGGTTCATGATAGTGCCACCATCATAGATCAAAAGAGTCATACATGGATCTATGCATACAAATAAAGCCCAAAGACAAGCATTATACCCAAAAGTCACATTTCAACTTGCTACATGATCATATTAACTTCATAGTTTAAATCTAAGAGTAGAATAGGGCTTACAAAGCTTGACTATGAAGACTAGAACAAAATAAAACAAGATTGAGACGAAGCCACACTAGAAATCCCCAAATGAATATAAGCTCCAAGTTGTCTTTGAGAAATAAGAAGAAAGATCCATGTTTTGATGAAGAAAGATGGCTCTTTTACTAGCTTAGAACACTCAAGCTTTCATGAAGAAGATGGAGGCCATGATATGAAGGTGGAGGCCATGATTAGGAAGCATTTTGGCATAGTTTAGTTGTAGGAATGATTTGTGATGATTTAGGCTAGGTATTAGGGTCCTTTTATAGAAGTATAGGTTAGTTTAGGCCCAAGGATTAACCCTAATTCAGATCTGAGCCATCAAATCACGTCACTAGCTAACAAAACAAGACCCAGGAGCCAAAACAGGCGCACCGGGCCAAACTGGCCGACCACCCAAGTCGACAGGGGTGTCGACTGGGCAGTCGACACCACCTGGGGTGTGTCGACTACCAAGTCGACTCCCCAGTCGACTTGGGCCTGGCGGGAATTTTCCTGCCTATCCTGCTAGGGCTGAATTTGAATTCTGAATTCAAATTTGAACTGTTTTTGAACTTGAAACTTTCTGAAAACTTTGACAGGCCATAACTTCAAGTTAGGAAGAACGTATCCTACCATCCATCATTCATCTACTCAAAACATCATACATGAGCAGTCATTGTCCATAAAAGATTCTAAATGTTATATGATCATATGCAAAAGGTGTGTGTATATGTACCTATCTAATGCGAAAATCAGGCGGTTACTAATTCAGTAAACCTCCTTAATGCAAGGTATGTTAGTGAAATGAGTCCATATGTATGCAAATTCCTAACATAATTCATAATCTCTACATGAGTGCACATAACATTCATCCATATACAACATCCACGTGATATGATAACAAGTTTCAACCATGAATAAGTATAAGCACTCATGCATATGCAATATGAAAGTGTGTGAGCCGATCTTAGAGCCTAATGTGTATCATGCATCCACGAGTATCCACTTGCAAACACTTGCAACCACTTGCAAACATCAAGCATAACATGTTTCAAATACATGTTTCATCCAAAGGGTTTCTACCTAAGGTTCTCATGACAGGGTTAACGAGATAACAAGATAAACATGGATAGCAAAAGAAAGATATGCTAACTAGGAAAAGAGATTGAGAATGTACCCTCAAAAAGGAATGGGTGAAGCGCGCGCATCTTCTCCTCGGTTTCCCAAGTTGCATCTTCATCGGCTTTACTCCACTGAACCTTTACTAACTTGACTTCTCGATTCATCAGCTTCTTGATCTCCATTCCCAAGATATGAATCGGAGCTCGCCTCAAAGTTGCCTCTTTTTCTACCTCCATGTCTTCAAGAATGCTAGACTCAACTACCTCGGCTGACTCATGTAGGCATTTTCGGAGATGCGAGACATGAAAAACATTGTGCACTCCAGCCAACTTTTCGGGCAATTCCACTCTATAAGCCATTTGCCCAATCCTCTCGATGATAGGGAAGGGTCCTACGAACCTTGGTGCCAGCTTCCCAACTGCTCCAAACCGAACCATATTTCGCAAAGGAGAAACCTTCACAAAGACCATATCTCCAACTTCAAACTCTAAGTCTGTCCTTCGCTTGTCTGCATAGGATTTTTGTCTGTCTTGGGCCGTTTTCATCCGCCTTCGAATCAACTCAACCTTCTCGGATGTGTCCCTTATCATGTCGGGCCCAAGTATAAGCTTATCCGTCGTCTCCCACCAACATGTTGGTGACTTGCACGGCCTCCCATATAAAGCTTCGAATGGTGCCATCCCTATGCTTGCTTGGTAGCTATTATTATAAGCAAACTCTACGAGAGGAAGGTGGTCTTCCCAAGTGCCACCAAAGTCAAGAATGCATAGCCTCAACAGATCTTCTAGTACCCTATTCACCCTTTCGGTCTGGCCATCCGTCGGTGGGTGATAGGCTGTACTTAGATTCAATCGCGTACCCATCGCTTCTTGCAAACTATTCCAGAATTGGCTAGTGAAGATTGGGTCACGATCGCTGACTATGCTAGAAGGAACTCCATGCAATCGCACTATCTCTATAAGATAAACAGATGTTAGCCATTATGCGGTCCTCTTGCTCTTCACCAGAATAAAATGGGCGCTCTTCGTGAGTCTATCCACTATGACCCATATGCTAGTATTCCCCTTCCTTGATCTCGGCAATCCATCCACGAAATCCATAGAGATACTTTCCCACTTCCATAGTGGGACCTCCAATGGATGCAGTAGCCCACCGGGCTTCTTCGACTCGGCCTTTACTTGCTGGCAAACCATGCATCTAGAAACAAACTCTGCCACATCCTTTTTCATCCCATCCCAAAAGAAAATGCGCTTCATATCCCGGTACATCTTATCCCCTCCGGGATGTATGGTCATCCTCGAGTGATGCGCCTCCTCAAGAACTTTATTTACTAAGTCTCCTACTCGTGGGACACATAGTCTTCCATCACGCCTTAGCCATCCCTTGTCATCAATAGTATATCTAGCGAGGTGACTTGATGTCTCACCCCGAATCAACTTGTCCATGATCTCGACTATATACGGGTCTTCCCCCTGTGAAGCCCCAACTTGATCAAGAAGTGTAGGTCTAAGCTCGAGGGATGCTAACGAACCAGTCATCGACCCAACAACAGGTGCAAAGTCAAGGGTTTCCAGAAACTCTAGGCTCTTCATCTCAACAAATAAGGGACTCAAAGTCAACCTTCTTCTGCTTAGCGCATCTCCCACAACATTACCTTTGCCAGGGGTATAAGCTATCTCGAAGTCATATGATGCCAAGAATTCCATCCACCTTTGCTGCCTTAGATTCAAATCTTTCTGCGAGAAGAGGTACTTGAGCGACTTGTGATCAGTATATAACTCAAACCTTTCGCCTAGAAGATAGTGGCGCCAGGATTTGAGTGCAAAGACGATCGCCGCCAACTCCAAATCATGAGTGGGATAGTTCTTCTCATGAACTTTGAGTTGCCTACCCCCAAAGCATATCACTCTCCCTTCTTGCATCAGGACAGTGCCTAATCCCATGCTATATGCATCGGTGTACACGGTAAACAACTTCCCTCCATCGGGTAATGCTAGAACTGGAGCTGAGGTAAGGGCTTTCTTGAGCCTTTGAAAAGCAAGGTCACACTCTAGGTCCCATGCAAAGACTAAGTTCTTCTTCGTTAGCTTAGTAAGAGGGGCTGAAATCCTAGCGAAGTCCTTAATGAACTTCCTATAATATCCTGCCAGACCGAGAAAGCTTCTCACTTCAGTTGCATTTTTTGGAACTTTCCAGTCTTGTACTGCCACCACTTTAGCGGGATCCACAGCTATGCCTTGCTTAGAAACTATATGCCCAAGGAACCGGACTTCCTTTCTCCAGAAATGGCATTTAGAGAACTTGGCTTTCAACTGATGAGCTCTAAGCGTATCCATAACCTCCTTGAGGTGTGTAGCATGCTCTTCCTTGTCCTTAGAGAAGACCAGAATATCATCCACGAAGACAACCACAAACTTGTTAAGGAACTCCCTGAACACCCTACTCATCAAATCAACAAAGTATGCGGGTGCATTAGTCAAACCGAAAGGCATGACTAGCCATTCAAAGAATCCATCTAGAGTCCTAAACGCAGTCTTATCAATACTATCCTCATCCACTCTAAGATGATGGAATCCGGTGGCTAGATCGAGCTGAGAGAAAACAGAAGCACCAACAAGTTGGTCAAAGAGATCATCAATCCTCGGTAATGGGTGTCTATTCTTCCTTGTCAGCTTGTTCAACTCACGATAATCAACACATAGACGAAGCGAACCATCCGCCTTAGTAGCGAATACCACCGGAGCACCCCATTCTGAAATGCTTCGCCTAATGAAATTTTTCTCAAGCAACTCCTTGATTTTCTTGCTAAGCTCTCTTCTTTCTCGCGGGGCCATGTGCCTAACAGGCAATGAAACTGGCTTGGCATTATCAACCAGATAAATACGGAAGTCTATCTCGCGTTTAGGGGGTAACCCCTTCACCTCATCAAAAACATCGGGATATTCTCGGACCACCCTCACAGATTGAAGATTGTCAATAGACGAGTCGAGGGTTTCAAGATAACATAACATGATGGGATCCAGAGGGTTACAAGAAATCTCTAGGGTATTACCAAGGCAAGTCATAAGCCTCACTACCCTTTTCTCACAATCGAGAACGGCTCCATAACTGGACAACCAATCCATGCCCAAAATCAACCCATATCCCATGAACCCGAGAACATAAGCATTACATGTGAATTCTACGGTCAAGATAGAAATCCTCAAATCCATACAAATCATAGATAGATGGGCGGAACCCCCAATTGGATTTGAAACACTAACGGGATTCTCAACTAAACTAGTACTTAGGTGCAAACTTTCAACAATGTCAGAGGAAATAAAGGTATGCGATGCGCCAGAATCAAATAAAGTTCGAACAGGAAAACCAGAAATATAAACAAGGCTTTCTACAGAAATACTACCTCGGTCCGGAACTGGAGCAGTGTTGAGAGCATGCATCCGCCCTCCAGAAGGTCCTGCTTGCTGAGTCTGTCCTTGCCCCTGCCCTTGCTTCTTTGGGCAATCCTTACTGAAGTGTCCAGTCTCTCCGCAATGAAAGCATTCTCCCAACTTCCTCTTCTTCTTCCTACAATCTTTGGCTATGTGTCCAACGATCCCACAGTAGTTGCACTTCCTTGTCTCCCTTGCCTTGTTGTTGTTGGCCTTGTTACCCTTGTTGTTCTTGTTGCTCTTGTTGTTCTGGTTGCTCTGATTTCCTCCCCACTTGGAGTCCGCCTTCTTGGTTTGAGTCTCATTAGGCTTGACTTCTTTCTTGCTATTCTTATCATCTCCCTGAAGCAAGGCCATATCCACTAAGCTCTCAAAAGTGACCCCCATGGGTATATGAGACATGGCTAAACCTTGTAATGGCTCATTCAATCCTCGAGCAAAGCGTAGAGCCTTCTTCTGAGGTGTGTTAACCATGTCCAAACCGAATCGAGTAAGCTGGTTAAACTTATTCACATACTCCCTCACTGTCATGTCCCCTTGCTTCAAAGATATAAACCTCTCCATTTGCAGATTCTCCTCAGCAGATGATAGAAACTTAAGCCCAAACCTCATCCTAAAGTCGGCCCAAGTCTCAATAGGCCTAGTAGCGTTGGTGACCTCCCACCAATAAGCAGCTTCCTCTTTCAATAACCATACTGCCAACAGAACTTTACTACGATCATCCACAACAAAGATAGCAAAAAGGTCTTCAGTTTCCTTTAACCAGTTTCTTGCCTCCACATAGGTCTCTGTCCCAACAAAATTCTTGCCACCCATCGCCTTAAAGTCTTTGCAAGTCTTTGCGAAACCCGCTTGTGGACGCTGAGGAGGAGGAAGAGGAGGAACCTCAGGTATGGTGGGAGTGGTTGCTGGGCCCGCGTCGTTGGCCCTAGCTCCCAGGTACCTCCGGAACCATCCGGGTATGGGTACTCCCTCGGGAAGGTTAAGATCGGCCATGCTGAAACGAAGAAAAAGATAGATTGAGAATGAGGAAACAAAGGATGGTGCTAATGGCTTTTGGGGAATAGCCTCTTAAAATAAACTAGACTTTTCTTGGAAAATACTTAATTGGTTTTGAAAATAGTTTTTCAAAAGATAAGTTTTAAAACCTTTTGCTCAAATCTTGTAAACCTTATGCTCTGATACCAAATGTAACACCCCACCTCTGCCAGGGTCACTCTAAGCAAGTACACTGGCTTTGGAGGGGTGTTGGTCAAGGTAAACATGCATGAAGATATCACAAGACAGAACATATAAGTAAAACAGAGTGAATAAAGCAGCGGATAAAACTACTATTTCAAAACCATAGTCAAGTTACATCAAAGTACTTAATCATTATTTTCCAACTACTACAAGTCTAGAAACATAAACTGAAAACCGGAAATAACATAAAGTAAACTATCCCCAAAGTAGAAGTGGTAAAGCCATAGCGAGCTCAAGTCCAAACCGTACATGAGCTATCCAGAAAGCAAGCTAAAGATCCAAGCTAGGTGCTAGTGTTCCCACCCTAAGAACCTGGGGGGGGGGGGGGGAAACGGAAGAAAAGAGGCGAAAGGAAAACAGGTCAGTCAAAAAGATTGGTAAGTCCTACCTACTATTAGTATACAAACTGATAAATTTAACTGGACATGTAAAACAGAGATGAAACATAGGATGATAACTGGCATGGTGAAAAGTTAACAAGAGTGGCATCGCATATACAAGGTTAAGTTGCACCAAGTGTACTAGTATTCTAATCCATGTCAAGTATCAACAAGAAATGATCCCTTAGCCCAATGTTGGCCCAAACTCATGAGATGACCTAAATCAAGGTCCAACTACTCGGTCTAGTCGATCGACTCCCTATAAGCCTAACTCGTCGTGTATCGGTGTCATACGGCTTAATCATGGAATGTAGTTAACTGTGCAAGGTCCACCCTAGGGTGTATCCAGCCCTAAGGTGTAAACCACAGACACAATTCAAGCACGCACAGTCTAAACCTACGGGTGCCCATGTTCAACTCCGGACTTAATGTGCACGACCATGGTCCGCCTGAACAACCGGTGCACCATTCAGCCGTCTCTTTTGGTCTCTTACAATCAGCCCAGTAATCGTGCCCCACCCTAGCCTAGTCCTAGGGTATCCATGATACTCCCTAGTGGGTTACTGCTGAAAAGGACCACGTAACTAGGATTTCAAGCGGGTTAAGTGTGGTTAACCCTATCCTAACCATGTATTGAGTTGGTCAAGTGTATCCAAGCAGTTCATGACTTAACCCTATCAATACATCGTGTTCAACTGGTTAAGTGTATTCAAGTAGTCCATGACTTAACCCTACCAATCCATCGTGTTTAATTGGTTAAGTATTCAAGTAGTCCATGACTTAACCCTACCATGTGGCATTAATTAACTTAATGCACCCCAACCTCTCACATTAGACTTTGTTGTGGTTACTAGTTAAGCTGGGCGGGTCCGGGTAGCTTTACACCACAACCTAGTCTAACCTCGGGTCTTAAGTGCGATGTGACCAACTACTCACATTGGGTCGTATTGTTTGTAGCCACTAGTTAAGCCGGTCGGTTCCGGGTAGATTTATGCTACAAACTCAACCCAACCTCGAGTTGGCCACTTTCATGTTTTCTACATGTCATGTCCACGTTCATGTTTCAAGCATAATCACATGTCATATTTTTAAATCATGTTTCATGTCATTTAATCTTACCCACAACGTAACCCCATCGCATGTAAGTTCGCATCAACGCACATAGATCAAAAAGGGGAACATAATGATATGACAAGTTGGGCATAAAATGGCAAAGCCTACCACAAGTTCAACATGGTGATATATGAGACAAAAGGGGTTCAACATACTAGCATATGGCATTATTAGACTCAAAACATGCATGACATCCACTTAGCAAATAGGTGATAACATGATCATAGTTGACATAGGGTGATAACATGTGATTAGCATATAGTTAAAGATCATATGCAAGTTAACATCAAGGTTATAAGATAGTTCTATGTTGCATTTATGCATAACTACCAAGTTCTATGTTGCATTATGCATAACCAACAAATAAAGCTTATAGCTTTCTACCCAAAAATCAAGGTAAATGATACTAGGTTCATGATAGTGCCACCATCATAGATCAAAAGAGTCATACATGGATCTATGCATACAAATAAAGCCCAAAGACAAGCATTATACCCAAAAGTCACATTTCAACTTGCTACATGATCATATTAACTTCATAGTTTAAATCTAAGAGTAGAATAGGGCTTACAAAGCTTGGCTATGAAGACTAGAACAAAATAAAACAAGATTGAGACGAAGCCACACTAGAAATCCCCAAATGAATATAAGCTCCAAGTTTTCTTTGAGAAATAAGAAGAAAGATCCTTGTTTTGATGAAGAAAGATGGCTCTTTTACTAGCTTAGAACACTCAAGCTTTCATGAAGAAGATGGAGGCCATGATATGAAGGTGGAGGCCATGATTAGGAAGCATTTTGGCATAGTTTAGTTGTAGGAATGATTTGTGATGATTTAGGCTAGGTATTAGGGTCCTTTTATAGAAGTTTAGGTTAGTTTAGGCCCTAGGATTAACCCTAATTCAGATCTGAGCCATCAAATCACGTCACTAGCCAACAAAACAAGACCCAGGAGCCAAAACAGGTGCACCAGGCCAAACTGGCCGACCACCCAAGTCGACAGGGGTGTCGACTGGGCAGTCGACACCACCTGGGGTGTGTCGACTCCCAAGTCGACTCCCCAGTCAACTTGGGGCTGGCGGGAATTTTCCCGCCTGTCCTGCTAGGGCTGAATTTGAATTCTGAATTCAAATTTGAACTGTTTTTGAACTTGAAACTTTCTGAAAACTTTGACAGGCCATAACTTGGTCATACGGACTCCGATTTTCGGAAACTCGGACTCTATTTCGCGTATTTTTCCGAGACGAACGCAATGGCACAACCTGTTTCCCTTGATTAATATTTTATCGTTTAATTCTGCCTTGATTTATGTTATAACATGTTATTCAAAATACGGGTTGTTACATCATATTTTTATTCCTCTACATAAATAAAAATCATATTTTTTTTATTTTGCTATTCCTATAATAAAAATCACATATTTATTCTGCTACTATATGTAAAAATCCAATTTTTATTTCAAATCTCTTCATATAAAAATCGTATTTTTATTACCTCTATAATATAAAAATCATATTTTTATTATCTCTTCAATATAAAAAACATATTTTTATTATCTCTACAATATAAAAATCATATTTTTATACTAAAAAAATCGTATTTTTCTTCTAATAAAAATCGTATTTTTAACACAATGTTCACATAGTAAAAATCAAATCTTTTCAACATTTAAAATTCCTACCTTTTCCTATACTTTATAAATAGAAAACTGATTTAAACTATAACAAAACTGATTTTAAATTCAAAACTGAATTCAAATAAAAAAAACTGAATTAAATAAAACTGATTTAAATTAAAAACTCACCACTCATCGATCCGGAGCATCGCTGGTGGTAGCAGGAGCGGTAGGAGGCGGTCAGGGGGTTTCGTCGTGCCTGGTGGCGGCGAGGGCTGGTGGCGTGCTGATTTGGGCAGCCTCAGGTAGGGTTTGGATCAGATTGAAAAGGAGAGAAAGAAGAGAGGGCATCGGAGGGGTGCGCCATCGTCAGAGGTGGGGGGAGGGTCGCGGCTAGGCGCGGTACCCATTGGGGAAGCGGGGACGTTCATCGATCGATGAGGAGGGGGCTGGTTAGGGCGTCGGGGATTAACTGACAGTGGGAAAACAAATTCTGATCTAGCAAAAAAAAGAAATGAGTGGGGTGTTAAGTATAAAAATATATATTAATTTTTTATTTAATTCTCTTAAATGTTGCCTTTTTATTCGAACTCCAAACGAAACCCAATGACTGTCGCCCCTAGCTAATTACCCCCATCCCGAACACAATGGGACATGTTTCATAACCAAATTCGATCATTTCGATCAGTTTCCATCAAATTAAAAATATGAATCAATATACATTGAACTTGAATGCACATTTCAATTTACTAGGGCCACATACTGACTCCAAAAATTCTAGAAAAAATATCCCTAGCTTCGTATCGATGATACGGTCCAAACGAAACTAATTTCATCAAATTTGAGGATCGTTTGAAAAATGGTCATTTTCTGGTCGATCCAACTTGACTGAAACTGACAAAACACGTTTTCTCATGCCACGCTCACATATTGATTCCAACAATAATGAATTTTGGAATCTAGCAACAGTTTGACATCCTGGATCCAACAAAAGTGGTTTCGTCGAAAATGGAGGTCGTTTGCAAAATGGCTATTTTTAAGGGCTATATTTCCACAGCGACTATTCTGAATTTTCAATTAAGCATAACTTTTTATTCCCGCAATGATTTTTCGACTTTGGAAAGATATTTTCAAATAGATTCAAATATTTTTGGTTTCGCTAAATTCCGGTTTATTTTGAATCCTGTACATTCATTTGAAATTTGAAATCGAATTTTCAAACTTCCGCGCCATTTCTAATTCCTTTTATAATTAAAAATAAATATTTATATTTTAACTTGGTCTATATAAATATATACATTCTAATTATGTTCAAAATAAATTTCTATTAGTTATTATTTAAAATAAATCAATTTAAATATTCAAAATTCATTAAAATTGCCAAAATAAAAATTTTAAATTGGTTCTGATTTTCCGGGTTGTTGCAATCTCCCCCACTTAAAATCTTTTCGTCCTCGAAAAGGAACGGAGCTGAAAGTTGTTTTACTAATCAACTCAACTTTCATTCTTCAACTTTTCAGTTTCTAAGAATTTTCAAATTTTTCAAAATTTGGCTAACACCCTAAATTTTTGAAAAATTTCGCTATAACCTCCTTTGTACGGGGAGCACCGGGAAAATCCCCAAACCGCCACACAGGCCTTCTCATCTCAAAAAGAAAAGAAAAGGCCAATCGGCTTATAAAATCATCCAAACCCAAGAAATTTGTAAACATGTACCCATTTGTCGGGCATACAATTTTATTCCTTTTCTCTAGCCTCCTTATGATGACATGTTTAATGTATATACATGTATATGCATGCAATTCCGAACAATTTTCAGTTCAGTTCAATATTTGACGTATTTTGGCTATACGGTTCAAAGTTCTAATAAATCAAAACAATAATCATACAACACAAGCAGCAATCAATTAATTGATTATCGTTTCAAATTCGTAATTTTGATATTTATAAAAATCCATTTTTGATGCCAACTCACAACAATAGACCCTATCTAGTTTTGGTTCTCACACCAGTCAATTGGAAATATATAGAAATCCCGCTTTCGAAACTCGAACACAAATAATGATGATGATGCATCATCATCAGAATTATCCCCAGGCGACTAGAGTGTGGTTCTATATCAATCCAGTATATTAAAACTTCGAATATATGTTCATGACGCGCATGTGCAAAATCTCATATACTCGATTGTCCAAAATAAAATAAAATAATATACTCAAATACATATAATTAGATTAAATTTTCAAAACAAAAATGGTTTTCATTTTTATTTTTGAAAATAACACTCCTTGCACTCATTCTAGGATACTGCTGATCCTATCTCTAACGAGTCATTCCCATTGGATATTACTAATCCAATCTCTGATGAATCCTTTCATTTGGTTCTAATATGTCTTGTTCTCAAGCTCTGTAAACCAAAGCTCTGATACCAAAAGAGACGACCCGAACTTCCCCGTGAAGGAAAGCCCAGATTGCTTTGAGAACATGACAAATCAGAACACGAACAGAAGAACATTTCATTGCTTATTACAACAATTTCATCAGAATACAAGAATATACAGAGTATGAATAAATATTACACATTTACTAGATATCAGAGATTTACAAGTTACAATGCAGCGGTAAATAATGCAAAACACAACTAAAAAGAATATACTGATACAGAGCTTTTCGAATATCATTCCAGCTGTAAACCATGATCCTATAAATATAAATCTGCAAAACCAAAATTATAAGCTGCCCGTGTAGAAATAAGAGCACCCAGAGTTTAGGTTAAAACAATAAACTCCAGGTCAGTCATGTGACTGGTATGAGAACTAAAACAATTATTTAAAACTTTACTTTAAAATCAGATATATCAAGGGACCACGCCATATGATATGGAATGGGTTTCCTCCCAAGAATACCAGTGCATATAACAAAACAGCGCAATGCTTTTTGGAAAAATGAAGCTATTATAAGACCCAGGTCCCATCACACAATGCAACGCAAGCCGAAGGATAGGGTTTTCCCTTATAATAGCCAAACATGCTTGGTACGTTTAAAACAAATCATTTGATACTATTATAAGTGCATAGTGTGTAAAACAACTTCAAATATAAATGTATCAATCCTAGACGGCATGGGTACCATATATCATGTCGCCAATACTAGGCTCTACAATCAAAACCGCAAACGTCACGTATTGGAAGTTGGATTTCCATCTGTGAACTAAAGCAAGGGATCGTCTTTACCGCTTCGAGACGCTCTAGCCCATGTCCTAGGCAAGCGCGCAGACAAGCCTTGGATCGTCAGGGCCAGTCCACACGGCGGGGATTAAAATGGTTGAACACTGTGTTTCCCTGCCCTATGGGGCGTAAGTCTGGTCTGTATAAAGACCATATCATCCATCGGCTCCGCAAAGACCGATATAACTGAGGCGCCTCACATTCCAACAACCACATGAGTCAAACTTGCTAGGGCTTGTAAACCACTGACACCACTCCTAGCTAGAAGGAAACGCATGTCCTCCCTGATGTCCTCTCCCGTTTCTAGTTCACCCCAGGGTGTAAGGCTCGCGAATTAATGCTATACAAAGCTATGCTATATTAAACTCGTGCTTTGATCATCAACCACAAGACTATGCTTTTCAACATAAGTCTTGATCATTTGCATCTCAGCATGCCACGCAGGCAATTCACGCTATGCAATCGATGTCTATCAATCACACAGAATGAAATCCGATGTCAGACACACATCCATTTACAAGTTCGTTCTAGGTCTGAACGAAATCGGAGGCACCTTATTCCTCGTCCTATATGTCCAATACAGGAGAGAGGCCATCGCATATCCAGTCGATCTCCAAGTACGTTTGGAACAATCACCACTTATTACCTCGTCTTGGGTGTACGGCCCAATCAAGACATCAGTAATCATCCAAACGATGTGAAGACCTCCGGTCTACAACCATCGTCTTTATCTTCGACTAACCGTCGTATCAGTTTTTCAGATTGGGATAAATCCGCTCTTTCTGAATAACTTGCGTATATAATAAACAAGTGCGATAAAAACACAACATACGCCTCATTCCAATCCAGAATATTCCTTTATTCAAATATTCTTATACTTTGGGAAAGGTTCCCATTAATTTTATCAAAGATAAATTCTTTAAATTTATTCTTTAATTTTCCTTTGAATATCAATTCAAACCAAATTATGGTTTATCCAAACTAATCGGGATTAGTGATCCTTACCAAAGTAATCATTTGTTTTATTTCCCAATCCCAACCTATCCATCCCATGAAATAAAACTGGTAATACTTCATATCTAACACCACGGTGTTATCGGTGAAATTAATTACCATTTCACTTTCAAATCTAATTAAAGATTTAACTATCGCTTGGAGCAAAACTGGTGATACTCCATTCTCGATCATTTTCTTGAATTTGGTCATTTTAGTTATCAAATTCACCTTTCAATCTATTTACAAATTCATTAAAACTCAAATTCAGTTTTAATTTCCAAAATTCATTACTTAATGATTATTCAAGGGTAAGAAATTAATCTTATCTTTAACGGGGTTAAAGAACTAATGTCATTTAAAACACAGCTCACGATAAACCCAAAATCACATTCCATTAACAATGGAAACTTCACGGAATACAGATCAATACATATAATCGATATGAACTTCCATATCCAACCAGTAATATAAATGGAATAACGGCCAAGCCTTTTAAACTCTGTATATATTAACAGTCTTCCTTTATAGAAAATCACTTCGATTATTTCCAAATCGAATTCCATTCAATTCCAATTTAATATGTTAAATTGGAAAACTTTACTTTGGAAAATCTCCTTTAAATATTAACAAAAGATTTATAAATTCCAAATCACATTTCACTGTAAATCGGGCTAAAGAACGAATGTCGTTAAAAAAACACAATTCACGATAAACCCAATTCACATTCCATTTCATTCCAATTATTAAATATAATTGGAAACTCTAACAATCTTAATTAAAACATTTATTCTCTTCACATGGGGTTCAAGAACAGTGTTACTGAAGACACCGTTCACGACAAACCCAAAATCCCATTTGATATTAAATACAAGGCTCTGAATAGAAAATATATCGGCTTATATTCAATATCAAATACTACAACCAACAAATATCATATCGGAAATAATGATATAAATATATCTTTCAAATTTCCATAACAAAATCCGTATAATCACAAAATCCAACATCGAAATATTCCGAAGACAATTTCAATTCAAATCCATTCCAATTTATATATTGGAAATCCTGGTTATTTTTAAAACCACTTCAAATTCAATTTATTTATTTAAAAATAATTGGATTGTAATTCTAGTTCATAACTAGTTCATTTCGATAAAAATCTATTTTATCTTTCCAAATATGGAATTTTTCATCCTAATTCTTTCCAAATCATTTCTTATGATTTTACACTAATTATTGATATTTTTAATAATTTTATCAAGGCCCGTACAGTCGATTTTTCCATAAACGGACATCGAATTGCACTTACAACGACCTTTTCCGAATTTGATTTGGACATAATTCCAAATCCAACAGTTAGATTTCAAATCTCTAATACTCGTTAGAAAGCTCTTTTCGATACGAACCCAATGGTTTCGATTTTAGGAGAATCCGACGGTCCAATCTCCCCTAATGTCCATTTGAAGTCAATGGTCGAAATTCGGGAACTGCCGCAGCGCGGCGCATTCCATTCAGGCCATTATATTATATATATATATATATATATATATATAACATATATGATATATATTTCATTGATTTCCATTTAAAAGGTATTTTATAAATCGTTTTAAATTCGTTTTCAAAACAATTTCAACTTCATATTCAATTTCAAATCGAAATTGAATATTCCATATCATTAATATATAAATGATAATATTTTCAAAACATTAGATTTTTGAAATCGCTTCCTTTTCAATATTCATTATTAAAATGAATAAAATCTATATAAATATCGTTCACATCAAAATGGCATTAATCTAATCAACACGGCTTTATATAATTAACTATATTCGTGTCCATCCCAAATCAGACATCAAAATCAGATTTTGATCTTTTACCGAATGTTATTTTAAAATATTCATTATTTTAAAATATTCATTATTTCTGAACTAGAATCAAACACATTCAATTACCATATATTTTATTTATATGGATTTCATTCCACACATGTATACAACAACAATCAAACACAGTCAACCAACATCCCGAGTGCATTCTACACTGCATAAGCATTAAATATAAATATTTAACGCTTACCACAGCCTGTCAACCAAACGACCGACATACCACTAAACGATTGGGATTACTGTACGTCAAATATCATCCGAATACGCATGTGGGGTTTTCAAACAACAAACACAGATTTATTTGTATAGTTGGGCGATGTGTAAAATATATCGTCCCAATCCATATCAGCCAAACGTGTGTACAAATACAAATCGTCCGATTTTTAAATGAATATTTATTTTATTCATATACACGTTAAAAATTATATTTTTAACTATAAAATATTTCAACATATGAATATTTAATTCAGTTCACTTCACATCACAATCAATTCAAACACATCAATCAACCAAACCAAAAAATCAAACAAGTTGTCCATGGTCTGTGGACGACGGGGAGTAGTTCATATATGCAGTTATAAAATAAATAAATAACTAAACAGAAAATTTTAGTGAGGAGTTCCCACCTTGGGGATCCACTCCGCCAGTCCTTATCTTTGAACGGTTTGAATTTAGATTTGTTTTCCGACAGTACCATCGCAATCTGTTTCACGCAGTTCATGTTAAAAAATATATTTTTAACAATGCTATATATAATTTAAAATTCACATTCTTTTCATATCTTTTTCTATATAAAAATCACATTTTTATATCGCCACTTCATATATAAAAATCATACCTTTATATCGCTATACATATAATAAAAATTGCATTTTTATTTTTGATAAACATTTAAAAATTATATGTTAACAACGCTACTTTCTATATATAAAATATATTTTTATATCGTTAACTTCATATATAAAAGATCATATTTTTATTCCTCTACATAAATAAAAATCATATTTTTTTATTTCGCTATTCCTATAATAAAAATCACATTTTTATTAATCTACTGTATGTAAAAATCCAATTTTTATAACAAATCTTTTCATATAAAAATCGTATTTTTATTACCTCTATAATATAAAAATCATATTTTTATTATGTTTTCAATATTAAAATCATATTTTTATTATCTCCACAATATAAAAATCATATTTTTATACTAACAAAAATCGTATTTTTCTTCTGATAAAAATCGTATTTTTAACACAATGTTCACATAGTAAAAATCGAATCTTTTAAATATTTAAAATTCCTATCTTTTCCTATACTTTATAAATAGAAAATTGATTTAAACTATGTTTTATATAAACAAAACTGATTTTAAATTCAAAACTGAATTTAAATAAAAAAAACTGAATTAAATAAAACTGATTTAAATTAAAAAATCACCACTCATTGATCTGGAGCGTCGTTGGTGGTAGCAAGGGCGGTCGGAGGCGGTCAGGAGGCGTCGTCGTGCCTGGCGGCGGCGAGGGCTGGTGGCATGCTGATTTGGGCGACCTTGGGTAGGGTTTGGATCGGATTGAAAAGGAGAGAAAGAAGAGAGGGCGTCGGAGGGTTGCGCCATCGTCAGAGATGGTAGGGGGAGGGTCGCGGCTAGGCGCGGTGGCCATCGGGGAAGCGGCGGCGTTCACCGATCGACGAGGAGGGGGCTGGTTAGGGTGTCGGGGTTTTACTGAAAGGGGGAAAACAAATTTTGATCGAGCAAAAAAAATGAGGGGGTGTTAATTATAAAAATATATATTAAATTTTTATTTAATTCTCTTAAGCGTTGACTTTTTATTCGAACTCCAAACGAAACCCAACGACTGCCGCCCCTAGCTAAATACCCCCATCCCGAACATAATGGGACATGTTTCGTAACCCAATTCGATCGTTTCGATTAGTTTCCATCAAATTCAAAATATAAATCAATATATATTGAATTTGAATGCACATTTCAATTTACTGGGGCCGCATACGGACTCCAAAACTTCCAGAAAAATTATTCCTGGCTTCATATCGATGATACGGTCCTAACGAAACTAATTTCGTCAAATTTGAAGACCGTTTGAAAATTGGCCATTTTCGGGTCGATCCAAATTGACTAAACTGACAAAACACGTTTTCTCGTGCCAAGCTCACATATTGATTCCAACAATTATGAATTTTGGAATCTACCAACAATTTGACATCTCGGATCCAACAAAAATGGTTTCGTTGAAAACGGAGGTCGTTTGCAAAATGGCTATTTTTAAGGGCTATATTTCCATAGCGACTATTCTGAATTTTCAATTAGGGGCATAACTTTTTATTCCCGCTATGAAATCTTGATTTTTCAGATTCATTGGAAAGATATTTCCAAATAGATTCAAATATTTTTAGTTTCGCTAAAATTCGGTTTATTTTGAATCCTGTACATTCATTTGAAATTTGAAATCGAATTTCCAAACTACTGCGCCATTTCCAATTCCTTTTATAATTAAAAATAAATATTTATATTCTAACTTCGAGCTATATAAATATATACATTCAAATTCTGTTCAAAATAAATTTCTAGTCATTATTATTTAAAATAAATCAATTTAAATGTTCAAAATTCATTAAAATTGCCAAAATAAAAAAAATTAATTGGTTCTGATTTTTCGGGTTGTTACATCCTTTTTTGATTTATTGTTTAAAATGCTGATCTTTCCGTAAGTCGACCACAAAATCCAAAATTATCAAATTTGACACAAATTTTCATATAAAATATGTGTGTATATGTGGCATCTGCCACTTTTGTACTCTTTTTTTTCATTTGAGGTGATTTCTACTATTGCACCATTTTATACTAGTTTTAATTTCATCTGAGGCAATTTCTATGATTTAACACATTTCACATTGCAAGTTATATTAAATACTTTAGGTAAGTCTTCCTTATAAAGAATGGAAATAGCAGTAACAACATATACTTTAGGTAAGATTGTTACTTTGATTGTAACTTTTGGTTTATAGGCTTGCAATTATGGTTTAAATTGGTTTAGGGGATGTTGTTATGCCCAGAAGTGTGTTATAGAAAGCTGGAATATTAAAATTGATGTAGACAACTAAGCACGTTTAAAACCATTAAGCAGACTTTGTATAATTATAAATAATAATATAAAACAACTATCATTTTGGATAACTGCAGGTAGTACATCAATGCCAGAGGATTACAAGAAACTGAAATGGAAAACGCAAAATAAAAGTTTTGAACTTTGATGCATCCCATAAAATGCAACAGTAAGTTTTTTTGTGTATATTATGTTATAGTTCACCTGTGTTTCAGTGTCATCAAGATAGAATTGTTGCTTCCTTATTTTACTTTCTAATTTTATACATTAACAATTTAAGGAATGTTTGCAGCTCTTCTGGAGGCTCGTTTTAATCCATTTCTATTCAATACTCTCTTTGGACCATAAATTAAAAATATTGAAAGAGCTTTTTTTTGATTCATTAGCTATATTTCATATTTGAATTTGACTACAATGAATATGTAGTGTTTGTATAACTAGAAGTGTGATAATTTCTGTAGCTATATTTGCATATATTAGGTGAACTCCTGGGCATATGAACTAAGCATAAAAAGCTTTTCTAAGGATATCCTCTTCTTTCCACATTGTATCCAAGCATGGAAGTTTTGATTTGTTAACCTTAATACTTATTTTAAATGAATATTGCATATTTGATAGTTGGTGCATATGGAAACCAGCTCGAAATCAAAATTTTGTAAATAAATATATATCATTTTACTAAATGAAGCTAATTAAGCAATTGCCTAATTTTGACTAATATTTACCTACAACATACGTACTATTTCGTTAAAAATTGAATGTCTATCTTTATTCTTTCTTTTCAGTTATTATTTCTTCTTACTCTATATATAGTTATACCTTAAAAAGTGGATATGCGATTATTATTTTTATGCTCCTATTTTAATTTATTGTTTAAAATGCTCATCTTTCCGTAAGTCGACCACAAAATCTAAAATTATCAAATTTGACACAAATTTTCATATAAAATGTGTGTGTGTATGTGGGACATACCTTCTTCATCTACCACTTTCAACGTTTATACTGTTTCTTTTTCTTCATTTGAGGTGATTTCTACCGTTGCACCATTTCACATTTAACCCAGCACTTAACGTGCAAGGTGTTAGTTGCATTTTTATTAATTGATTTTAATATTTTGACATAATATCTGATATTTTGATTATTCATTTTGTATACAAATTAGTTAAATTGCTAATGTGTTCAAATGATATGGAGAGCAGAGATCGATGAGCAGAATAATGTCTAGCAATCCCAAATATTATCATCTACAACACTCATGCATAATCATAATTTTAGTACCATATTAGCATCTTAATTCTATTATATTCCACATTCTCTATCATTATCTTTATTAGCTCATGTTATACTGTTCATATTCATATTTTTCGCACATCCTCTAATAAACTAGAATTGTGTTCAGTTATAATTGAATCAATATGCGTATAACTGATAATGAATCCTTTAGTTAAGCCATTATGGAGCATTTATTTATAACTTGTATATGTATTTATTTCCCAAATTAATATTTTGAATTAGAACAAAGATAAATAAGTTACAAACATGCATTAATTCTCTATTAAGTTTAAACTAGAATATATAAAGTAGTAAATTTAGAACATCTAAATTAGACTATATTATGTTATGTGAGTCAGAAAATATAGTGTTTTTCGACTGCAACTATATATTTTTTCTTTCTAATTTAGGTAATATTGACTTTGTAAAAATAAGAGAATGCAGCAATGTCCTATCGCCTGTGCATCAAATTAAAGAAAAAAATATATAGCTATGCAATTGTAGGGAATCCATTTTTGGGCCAAATTTGAAACATATCACTTAAGCACCCTAGCTATATTTTAGACTTAGGACATTATTGTTATAGAAGGTGTGCATATTAAATTTGATACATTAACTATAGAAACGATATCACTGTTTAATTTTGTTCAAGTTGATACATCAATATTTGGTCCAAAATGTGAGGTATTGTTTAATTTTGTGCATACCTTTTAGTTTTATCAACTATCTTACACATGATAGATACATGTCCTGCAAATTGAATTGTGAACATTGTGTATTCTAGCTTAGGTGCTATTGTCTTTTGATAAGTTTGAATATTTTTATAATTTATGGGTTGAATAATTAAAAACACATGTGACATCGACAAATGGTTTTCTGTTCAAATAAATAAATGAAAATGCAGAAAACGCATCATCAACCATTAAAAAAAATTCTATATCGCAATTACGTATTTAAAGATGTCATTTCTCGACTTCTTTCGGTTATTTCGTATTTCAATTTCACTTTTGCTCCACTGGTATTACCTACCTAAATGACTGGACGATTATCATTTTTTTTCTAATCGGTTTTTTATAAACATTCGGTCCTCGCACGTCATGAACATTAATGTAATAAGATCTTCACCACCCATTTATTATCCAATGCTACAACCTCAACAGATATCCATGTATGAAATGACATGATACTTCATCCCATCTCTTAGTTTAAATAACTTGATAATCTCAATACACTCAATCCACGGCAAAATTATTGTTATGTGAACAACATGACAATTAATTATTGTTACTGCATAAATTATTAGATGGATAATAGAGCAATTAATCAAAATAATCATTCATGACAAAAATATTTGGATAAACAACAGAGTAATTTATTATTGTTGCCACATAAATTATAATATATATAACTGTTTAATATTAATTACAATACTTTATTTTTCTTTTATTTTTAACATTTAATCATTATAATATATTTTTTTAATAACATAGTTTTTAATGCCTAGAAAAGCGGGCAAAAATACTAGTACATGATAAAAAGCATCATGTAAGAAAAGTAAAGAATAAAGTCGAACCCAGTGCACGACGCTCCAGTGCGATAGCGAGATCTGAGGATGTTGAATAGTATGCAACCTTTCTGTTGCATTGCGAAGAGGCTGATTCCATTCTGAAATCGTAATCAACGATTATTGAAGTAATCCAGGTTCAAACACAAATTTACAGCTTGTTAACTGATAATCTTCCTCTATTTTTCAAGAATAATTAGTCAATTTCAAAGTTATAATATACAACGTTAAAAATATTGAGTTGATTTATACTAATGACAAGTAAATAACTTAACTTGATTACTTAAATTTGTATTTTGGTAATATCACAAAAGAAACATATGATATAAGATTCCTGCCAATTTAAACCGAAGCTGTAATAGTAAGAAAAGGAAATGTAACATGTTTGTTCTTTAAGTAATATTAAACTATATATAGCTCAAAATAGGCAGATCTAAGGTAATATAAATAATTTAACTCCTCGTTATAGTATCTTTGCAAATTCTTGAAAGTAAGCTTGTTAAACCAGTAAAATTACCATATTTCTTTTTCATTAGTATTGTATATGCTAAATTAACATCGATCTTAATTTCATCGATTTAGTATAATGGGAAGCAATGTATAAAGATAGACAAAAACAATTTTGTAAGTCATGGATTTTATTAGAAAACATGAATACCTTTTATAGAGAAATCAACTGTCAGTCTTTTTGCGCACTCTCGAGCTTGCAACAGTAAATAAGATGAGTTAATAGGTTATAGTTAACAAATTTAAGATGTGCAGTAGCAAGTTAATATGTGGAACCAAGTCCAAGTTTGAAAAAGATCACGACTATAGAGTGATGTATAAATTTAATGAACCTATTTTTTTTTTAACAATATCAACATTGATAACTGTTATGGTTATATACATTACATGCATTATTTAAGCATCTTCATGTTTGAGCAAGTGTATATTCAATAAAATAATTCCTTTTTTTATTATTTCTAAGAAAAAATTCCAGTGATTCGAGAGTCGTTAAAAAATAAATCATGATTGTTATTTTGCACGACATCACTTAGGAACTTTGAAAAAACAGTTTCATGTAGTGATATTAAATATATTAGAAAGAAATTATTGGTTTCAAAATGTCAAATTTAAGGAGATAAAATAATTGGAAATTTTCATGAGATTGAACTTACAATTAAAAAAACATAATTTAAATTATACCACCAAAACTTTAAAATGACATGTCATTTCGTTAAAACAGAGCACGTTTAAATTCAGTAAACTTAACATAAATCTATAATGGCCAGACCACACCTTCACTAACATATGAAAATGTAAATATGTGTTAATCAAACCGGTTTATGGTAAGAAAAAATAATATAATTTATCTTGTATGATGCAATCATAACTAATGATCCAAAGCAAAGGTTCATGTTCTTATTAGTTTGTAAATAATTTTTGTATGATGTAAGAAAAACTAGGGTGCAATTAGTAAGAAATTGTCCTTGCATGCATTGCTAATATCAACGTATAACACCTTCTAGATTCTTTTTGCCATGCATTCTTAAATGGATGAACATTACAAAATCATATGTGAATGCTGCGATATCCATCGTTATGAGAAATTAGAAGGAAAAAGTGTGCATCATATCTGATTAGTTTGGTTGATCAAAGTTAGTATTAAAATAGTAAACTGAATGCTACGAATAACATTGGTAGTAATTATTGCATACTTGCAAAAGAAATTTTGCATTGATAAATTTGATTTGAACATTCAAAATTTTTAAGGTAATATTACATTGATCTAATCATTGTTAGGTTACAAATTCATTTTGCAGCATAGGAAACTCAGTATGTAGTAGATATGATATCGACATCGTATAATTTAGCTGATAGCGGAAGTAAATTGCTCAAAATGAACATAAATTGTGACTGTCGTAGGAATGAATAAATCTATCTGGTAGCATTTGTAGGTAATTGGTAGGACAAGAGGAATGCTTAATTTGTTATCGAGAGGTTAAAGTGAATATAGCTCTTACCACAAGAAAAGGAAAATTTTGGGATGAATGTGGACGCATGGTTATGAATGTGAAGATTCCCATTAAGTGAGAAGTTATTGGTATAAAGAGCAAAACTTGAGTTGCACATTTTTAAATTATGAAAAATAGTGCTTTCATATAAGTAGATTTGAGTTCATGCTCTTATATTTATGAAATAGATGTGTGTATTTATATAAGATAATATCTCAAACCTTATTATTTGTTGTTGCATTTTTTAATGTTCACATTCTCTATGATTGTTTCCAAAAACAAAGTATTAGAAGGACATATACTTGCAAGTGGTTGAAAAAATTGTTTCAACTAATGGATAAATTACCCGCGAACTCGTAGCAGAGTACAGGATATCACATAGACAACTGACTTAGCAGTAATGCATTGAAAAACAGAAGGCGTTATACGTGCACAAAATGACTTACAGTCAGTGCAACTGAGTGACAAAAGGGAGCAACACTAGCATATATAGTTGTGTACTTATTCATTGTGGATTAAAGAAGATTACGTTGTGTTGTAGCCAATGCAAGAATGCGAAGTTCACGAAGATCCACTTGGCTACAATTATCGTTCCACCACATATACGAAAGCCAACAGCAATAAATGAATAATATAAGCAATATCATAGAAAGTGTTTGACATTGCAAGTAATAATATATCAAAGTACCAGATATCTCCAATAATCTCATGCTTCTGGTTGAGGATGTGATATATAAACATGCATTTAAGATAATGCGGTGGTTAAAAATTAGTCCTTTGAAGTATGTGTTGACGTTAATCAAATAAGCATTCATGGAAACATAACCAGAGATAGTGGTTTACCTGATGGGTGACATCTCAAGCTATGTCTCCTATTTCAGCACACCAAGGATGGAAACACGTTTTATGAGCATACTATGAAAATCATAACTTGTTACATTTAGCATCATTATGATTTAGGAAATTCGAATTTTGAAATTTTAGTTTCTTAAAGCACACAAAAACAGAATTACAATCCATTAGCCTATGTAAATAGGAATTCTCATAAAAGCAGGGGATGCCATCAAGCATTAAGCTAGCAAACCGCGTAATTTCCCGAAATTCAAATAAACTATAAGACAACAGATCGCAGGTGATCAAATTTACTCTCTGACAAATATATTAGAAGGTTTGAATATGGTTTGATGCATGGTCTTGCTGTTCTGAGATTGCTAATCAACGAGTAGAGAAAAATCAAAACAAACTTCAAAATGAAGATTGAAAGCTATAAAAAGTTTTTAAATATAGTGTAACGACCCGACTTGTCGACCCTCAAATGTTGACACTAATACATCCATGGTATTCACGTGCCTAGCACCCAAATGCCAGAAAGACGAAAAGTTAGGGTAAAATAAAATAAAAAGAAAATAGAGTAAGGTAGAAGAGCACACATTTTCTGAATCTCACAGCGGAACGGTAATATAATATAGTAAGTAGAAAATTATATCAATAATCGATAAATATCAAACAAAAAACAGAAAAGGGTTATGTTATTTAAGAGGTTGCATCACTACCACTTGTGACTGCCTACGTACCCTTATCTAATTGGGTACCCAATTAGATACAGGATCAAGCCAGCGTAGTTCTCGTATTGCATCACTACCACTTATGACTGCCTACGTACCCTTATCTAATTGGGTACCCAATTAGATATAGGATCAAGCCATCGTAGTTCTCCTATTCACAAATAGGACTCATGGAGCCTACGATGCACAAACAACAATGCAATACGCAAACTACCCTTTAGGTTTAATCTTTAAATTTAGATTTATCAAATCTAATCAGCTTTGTTATTTTCAAAATCCAGTCCTTTGATAATAATCCCTTCGATCTTAAAATCCCGATTTCATTTCAAATCCTTGAAATAATATATTCCTTTTATATCAAATCATACTTCACCTCGTGATTTTAAAAAAAATCTGTAACACCCCGTATTTTCTGTGAACGTATAAGTAACAAATCAGAGAATAATTAATTTTTAAGTAAGAATCAAGGGAAACAGGTTGCGCCATTGCGTTCGTCTCGAAATTCTACTTGGAAACGAGTCCGAGTTTTCGAGAAACGGAGTCCGTATGAGGGAGATATGGCCCTCCGAAGTTTCAGAGATTTTCAGAATCGAAAACAGCGCGAAAATTCGAATTCAAATTCAAATTCAAAATCCCAGAACAGGCTAGGCGGGAAAATTCCCGCCCATGGACCAGGTCGACCTAGGGGTCGACCATAGTGTCGACCTCCCAGGGGCCAGGTCGACCAAAGTGTCGACCTGAGGGTCGACCTACTCCCGAAACCCAGTTTTTGAACCTGGTTCATTCTGATGTATCCGGTCTTGTTTTCTGTCTAGATTCGTCCGCCTAATCCTATATAAATAGCCCCCTAGCCTCATTTTCTCTACACAATTTCATTCTGTCTATACTCTGCCTCTGTTCTAATTAAAAATAAAAATGGCATCGCAACTCTGCTGGAATCAAAACTTGGACTGATGCATCTTCTTCCAACCTGAATAGAATTAAAAGATAAATCAAATCTCAAATCAAAGTTTAGAGCTACAACAACAATTAAAGAGGAGTAATTCAGCATTTTTGCATCAACAACAGTTTATTATCCTTTCTTAAAACCACGAAAGGCAAGTACAGTTATTTTCCGATATAAACTTTAATTATAATTGTGACATGATTGTAAATCTGAATTTGAGGTTGTGTACGTTCTGTTCTGATATAATTTATTCTGTATCTCTTTCTGTTCTATAGCCAGGCTACCACGAGCCTGCGCCACATCTGATAAGAGATTAACGCACAAACGCTAAACTTTGGGACAAATAATGAATGATGGCATAATTGGACATGGCTAATCTGTGACTGATGTTGTAAACTAGATTTAGATCTATGCATATTCCGTGAATTGGAAGAAGAGGAACCATTGTATGTTAACATGTGACTTGAGACTTTGGACATAACGCCTATTGTGAATTAAGATCTGTTATAATTTAAAGTTCTAGATTGTTGGGTATATTTTTATATAACGATTCATGACTTGAGATAAAAAGAGAATATGACTTAGGTGTGAAGATCTATATTAAGATTTGATAACTGTTAAATGTGAATAACACCTAAGTGGGAGATTTTTGAATATATAACATGCATTAAAATCGATGGCTATATTTGGTATAATTTATATGTGAATCTTTTGTACTAGGCAAGTTTAACTAAAATTGGGACATGTGTTATATGGTAAATTATAACCATAATCTGTGCCATGTAAATTCAATGCAAACGTGGGGTATATGATCATATTGTGAATCATGACAATTATTTAGGCATGCAAACTTAGGCCAAATTTATAATTAGGCAAGATATGTCAATGAAACTTTAAGGAATGATTAAATCTGTTATATTGCCTAATCTGCTAATTCTGTTATATTGCCTAAACTGCTAATTAGATTGAATTGCCTAATCTGCTAATTATGTTAAATTGCCTTATCTACTAAATTTGCTAAATTGCCTAATCTACAAGATCTGTTATCTGTTTAATCTGTTGAATGACGTAATCTGTTGAAACTGAAATGCTGAAATTTGAAGTATGTAAATCTGTAGGCTCGATTTAAAATTGAGCAAAACTTGTTAATAGAACCTCAAATAATCTGTTGTAACTTATACAGAAGTTAATTTGTTAAATTAGCATGATTAGTCTGATATTAGCATAGTCTGTGAATGAATGCATTGGCTAAACATGAAACATGGCTAACTCGAGGTTAGAATGAGTTTGCGGCGTAATCCTGCCCGGAACCGCCCGACACATCCAGTGGCCGCAAACAATAGGTTCTAATGTGAGAAGTTAGTCATAACGTGCTTGAAACCCGAGATTAGACTCAGTTTGCGGCAGAAACCTGCCCGGAACCAACCGGCCTAACCAGTGGCCGAAAACTGTCAGTCTAATGTGAGTGGTCTGCGCATTAATTTTTAATTAATACAAATCTAAGATAAATATGATGTCTAAAACATGTTGGGTGGATAGGGTTAAACCAATTGGACTAATGAATTTAACAAACCCGTTTCATGAATCTGTAGGCCCGATTACAAAGTTAGACAAATCTGTAAATCTGTTAAATCCGTATATCTGATCCGTTAGTCTAAAAACTTATCTGATCTATGAACTAGTTGATCTGAATTCTGTATGTCTGAATTTGTAAACAAGTTAATCTGAAATCTGTTAGTCTGGGGACACAAGGTTAGGAGGGAAATTACTTGTGTCATCTGTTGTTTGGGACCCATATTAGTCAGTAACCCTTTCCGGTATCAAAATTTTGACCCAACAGTAGGTAGGGTCCGGGCACGCTTACTGAACTAATTATAAGCGGTTCATTCTGATAATGGCGAGGGGTGTTGATGGTGCGTTCCAACCGGGTCATGTGCGTGCATGGATCTCGGTTTGCCTCTGAGGATGTAAGAAGCCGTGACATCTGTAAATAGGTTTGTGTCATACAAAGGTTGCCACTTTAGGGAATGATACACCCTTCTGTGGGACTGGCACAGGGTATTTATGTATTAGGGAGCCGATCACGTGGGGTAGGACTTAGGGTACACTCAGCTCTGTTTGTTTCTGTGGGGTACCTCTGTTTCCGTTGGGTGGTAACACCCGTCTGTTTCTGCGTGGTACCGTCTATTGGGGTGGTAAGGGCCCATTTACTAGTGTACACCTAATTCTACATTCTGTTTCCATAGGGAGTAATCTATTTCTGTTTCTGTACTTTCTATTGGGGCAGTAAAGGCCCATTACTAGCATTCTCTACTGTGGAATTTATTATGTTCCCATTTCTGTTTAGTTTATACATTAGGATAACCCTAATCCTGTTATACTAGTATTAGTGCAGAGAAATGAAAAGTAATATTATTATGTTTCTTCTGTTTAACCTAAGTACATCTTCTGCTCCTATTACTGTTATCTCTTTTCCATCTTATTTTCATGTCATAATTATTATTATCTGTTCATATGCTGAAAGTCACTGGACTTGCTAGACTTTATGTCTGACCTTGCTTGTTTCGCCTTTTTTTCTTCTGTTCCCCCCCCAGGTTTTCCAAGGAGGGAATACTTTAGCTTGATCCGGATTTCTTCTGCTTGAAGAGCGTAAAGTATGGCTTAACTTCTCATGGCATCTTCTGTGGGGATTATGATTTTAAAGTTTTGTACTCTGATGACTTTCTGAACAAGACTGATATTTATGTACTTGAGTTTTTGGTAAAGATGTAACCATACTAATTTCTGTTTTCCGCTGTAATAAAGTTATAATTTATCAAGTATTGTTTATTTGTCTTGAAATTTTCTGTTCTGTTTACTAAAATGCTCCACCAAAGTTAAGGCATTCCCTTTGTGAGTGTCCTTAACGGAGGTGAGGTGTTACACTTGGTATCAGAGCTGAAGGTTACCGGATTGGGTAAAGTTTTTAAAACTATTTTCAAAAAGGTTTTAAAAGAAAGTATTTTCAAAAATAAAGTTTATTTTGAAAAACATAATCCCCAAAAAGCCATATATCTATCTTTTCAGTTCTCCATTTTAATCTTTTTCTTTCATTCCAGCATGTCTGGGAATCTTAACTTTCCAGAGGGCGTGCCAATACCTGGCTGGTTCAGGAGGTACTTAGAGGCTAGGGCCAACGATGCAGGCCCAGCAGATATTCCTCCTCCAGCTGCAGTGATTCCTCCTCCTCCGCCCCCACCTCGTGCAATTGCTTTCTCAAAGATCTGTAAAGATTTTAGGACCATGGGTGGAAAGGATTTCAAGGGAATTGAATCATTCGTAGAAGCGAGAAACTAGCTCAAAGAAACTGAGGATCTGTTCGTTATCTTCGAGGTGGACGATAGGCAGAAGGTACAATTGGCGGTATGGTTGCTCAAAGACGAAGCTTCCTATTGGTGGGAAGTCACTAACGCCGAGAGGCCGGTTGAAACATGGATGGATTTCAGAACAAGGTTTGAGACGAAATTCCTCTCACAAGCTGAACGAAGTCTACAACTGGAAAAGTTCTTATCTCTTAAGCAAGGAAGTATGACGGTCAAGGAATACGTCAATCAGTTCAACCAACTGGCTAGGTTCGGACTAGATTTAGTCAACACCCAGCATAAAAAGGCTCTCTGCTTTGTTAAAGGATTGAACGAGCCACTGCACAGCCTGTCCATGACCCATGTACCCATGGGGGCGAATTACGAGAGATTGGTGGACATGGCACTACTGCACGAGGAAGACAAGGGCAAGAAAGAGGAAAAGAAGGAAGAACCACAGAACAAGAAAGCATGGCCCAAAAAGGAAACACAAAAGAAGGATGAGAAGTCTGAAGATAAGAAGGAGAAAAAGTGTTTTACTTGAGGAAGCTCGACTCATCTGAACAAGGATTGCAGAAAAAGAAAGGGCACTTGCTTCAACTATGGTGAGATGGGACACTTCACTAGGGACTTCCCGAAGAAACGAGGGCAAGGGCAGAGGGCAGGACCAACTTCTGGAGGGCAGACAAACACTCTCGAGGCTAGTGGATATGATAGAAATAGGAAAACTTTCTGTAGGAGGTTTAATTTCTTTATCTGATTTTTGAGTTAAAACTCTTTTCTGATTCTGGCATTTCGATTCTGTAATCGATACTCTGCACTTGAATACTAGTATTGTTTCTGATTCCGCTGTAGACTCAGACCCATAAGGGTTATGACTCATCTAAGTGTGGTAAGTTGGGTATCTATGTTGAGCGTTAAGTTGGCTATGACGCATATATTCTGGGTTTTTATCATGCTTAGTTTCCTAAGAATCATTCGGTAATCTGATCTGTACCAGTAATCTGTAAATATCTGAATATTTCTGATAAGGTTAAGATTTCCAGTTTTGACATTGTCTAAAGAGGGTAATCCTATGGGTGTCAATCTAATGTTGATTTCGGTCTTCGGGGTTGATACTTAGGGGAATTAGTCTCTCAACCAATGTCTAATGGAAACCAAGTTTTTGTTTATCTGCACTCGCACCCATCACTCGACTGTATCCTATCGATCGAGTCTTCGACCTATAGATAGGAATCCTATGGATGTAAACATGTGTTTGAGACATGTTATGTTTGACGGTTGCAAGTGGATGCAAGTGGTTGCTAGTGGTTGCTCGTGGATGCATATACACACACTAGGCACTAGATCGGCTCGAAAACACTCCCATACTGCATATGGATGTGTGAGCATTCTCAATTTTTGTGGATGTAAAATGATTGACTCATCACATGGATGTTGCACATGAATGAATGGTTGTCACTCATACAAGAATGATATGGATCAAATAGGAAAATTGCATACATGTTGGACTCATGGCACTGACATAATTCGCATTAAGGAGGTCAACTGAATCAGTGGACTGCCTGATCTTTGCAATAGATAAGGAACATATACACACACTTTTGCATATGTTCATACAACATTAGAAGTTTTCTAAGGACAATGGATGCTTGTGGATGATGGTTAAGTAGATGGATGACTGGATGGTAGGACACATTCTTCTTAACTTGAAGATTTCGGGGACGAAATCCTTTAAGGAGGGGAGAATGTAACACCCCGTATTTTCTGTGAATGTATAAGCAACAAATCAGAGAATAATTAATTTTTAAATAAGAATCAAGGAAACGGGTTGCGCCATTGCGTTTGTCTCGAAATTCTGCTTTGAAACGAGTCCGAGTTTTCGAGAAACGGAGTCCGTATGAGGGAGATATGGCCCTCCGAAGTTTCAGAGATTATCGAAAATAGCTCCAAAATTCGAATTCAAATTCAAATTCAAAATCCCAGAACAGGCTGGGCGGGAAAATTCCCGCCCATGGACCAGGTCGACCTGGGGGTCGACCATAGTGTCGACCTCCTAGGGGCCAGGTCGACCATAGTGTCGACCTGGGGGTCGAACCTCCCGAAACCAAGTTTTTGAACCTGGTTCATTCTGATGTATCCGGTCTCGTATTCCGTCTAGATTCGTCCGCCTAATCCTATATAAACAGCCCCCTAGCCTCATTTTCTCTACACAATTTCATTTTGTCTATACTCTGCCTCTGTTCTAATTAAAAATAAAAATGGCGTCGCTACTCTGCTGGAATCAAAACTTGGACTGATGCATCTTCTTCCAACCTGAATAGAATTAAAAGCTAAATCAAATTTCAAATCAAAGTTTAGAGCTACAACAACAATTAAAGAGGAGTAATTCAACATTTTTGCATCAACAACAGTTTATTATCCTTTCTTAAAACCACGAAAGGCAAGTACAGTTATTTTTCGATATAAATTTTAATTATAATTGTGACATGATTGTAAATCTGAATTTGAGGTTGTGTACGTTCTATTCTGATATATTTTATTCTGTATCTCTTTCTTCTTTCTGTTCTATAGCCAGGCTACCACGAGCCTACGCCACATCTCATAAGAGATTAACGCACAAACGCTAAACTTTGGGACAAATAATGAATGATGGCATAATTGGACATGGCTAATCTGTGACTGATGTTGTAAACTAGATTTAGATCTATGCATATTCTGTGAATTGGAAGAAGAGGAACCATTGTATGTTAACATGTGACATTGGACATAACGCCTATTTTGAATTAAGATCTGTTATAATTTAAAGTTCTAGATTGTTGGGTATATTATTATATAACGATTCATGACTTGAGGTAAAAAGAGAATATGACTTAGGTGTGAAGATCTATATTAAGATTTGATAATTGTTAAATGTGAATAACACCTAAGTGGGAGATTTTTGAATATAAAACATGCATTGAAATCGATGGCTATATTTGGTGTAATTTATATGTGAATCTTTTGTACTAGGCAAGTTTAACTAAAATTGGGACATGTGTTATATGGTAAATTATGACCATAATCTATGCCATGTAAATTCAATGCAAACGTGGGGTATATGATCATATTGTGAATCATGACAATTATTTAGGCATGCAAACTTAGGCCAAATTTATAATTAGGCAAGATATGTCAATGAAACTTTAAGGAATGATTAAATCTGTTATATTGCCTAATCTGCTAGTTCTGTTATATTGCCTAAACTGCTAATTAGATTGAATTGCCTAATCTGCTAATTATGTAAAATTGCCTTATCTGCTAAATCGCCTAATCTGCAAGATCTGTTATCTGTTTAATCTATTGAATGGCGTAATCTGTTGGAACTGAAATGCTGAAATTTGAAGTATGTAAATTTGTAGGCTTGATTTAAAATTGAGCAAAACTTGTTAATAGAACCTCGAATAATCTGTTGTAACTTGTACAGAAGTTAATTTGTTAAATTAGCATGATTAGTCTGATATTAGCATAGTCTGTGAATGAATGCATTGGCTAAACATGAAACATGGCTAACTCGAGGTTAGAATGAGTTTGCGGCGTAATCCTTCCCGGAACCGCCCGGCACATCCAATTGCCGCAAACAATAGGTTCTAATGTGAGAAGTTAGTCATAACGTGCTTGAAACCCAAGGTTAGACTCAGTTTGCGGCAGAAACCTGCCCGGAACCAACCGGCCTAACCAGTGGCCGCAAACTGTCAGTCTAATGCGAGAGGTCTACGCATTAATTTTTAATTAATACAAATCTAAGATAAATATGATGTCTAAAACGTGTTGGGTGGATAGGGTTAAACCAATTGGACTAATGAATTTAACAAACCCGTTTCGTGAATCTGTAGGCCCGATTACAAAGTTAGACAAATCTGTAAATCTGTTAAATCCGTATATCTGATCCGTTAGTCTAAAAATTTGTCTGATCTATGAACTAGTTGATCTGAACTCTGTATGTCTGAATTTGTAAACAAGTTAATCTGAAATCTGTTAGTCTCGGGACACAAGGTTAGGAGGGAAATTACTTGTGTCATCTGTTGTTTGGGACCCATATTAGTTAGTAACCCTTTCTGGTATCAAAACTTTGACCCAACAGTAGGTAGGGTCCGGGCACGCTTACTGAACTAATTATAAGCGGTTCATTCTGATAATGGCGAGGGGTGTTGACGTTGCGTTCCAACCGGGTCATGTGCGTGCATGGATCCCGGTTTGCCTCTGAGGATGTAAGACGCCGTGACATCTGTAAATAGGTCTGTGTCATATAAAGGTTGCCACTTTAGGGAATGATACACCCTTCTGTGGGGCTGGCACAGGGTATTTATATATTAGGGAGCCGATCGCGTGGGGTAGGACTTAGGGTACACTTAGCTCTGTCTGTTTCTGTGGGGTACCTCTGTTTCTGTTGGGTGGTAACACCCGTCTGTTTCTGCGTGGTACCGTCTGTTGGGGTGGTAAAGGCCCATTTACTAGTGTACACCTAATTCTACATTCTGTTTCCATAGGGATTAATCTGTTTCTGTTTCCGTACCTTCTGTTGGGGCGGTAAAGGCCCATTACTAGCATTCTCTTCTGTGGAAATTATTTTGTATTCATTTCTGTTTAGTTTAGACATTAGGATAACCCTAATCCTATTATACTAGTATTAGTGCAGAGAAATGAAAAGTAATATTATTCTGTTTCTTCTGTTTAACCTAAGTACATTTGCTGCTCCTGTTACTGTTATCTCTTTTCCAGCTTATTTTCATCTCATATTTATTATTATCTGTTCATATGCTGAAAGTCACTGGACTTGCCAGACTTTATGTCTGACCTTGCTTGTTTCGCCCCTTTTTCTTCCGTTCCCCCCCCCCCTCCCCGGTTTTCCAAGGAGGGAATACTTTAGCTTGATCCGGATTTCTTCTGCTTGAAGTGGTAAAGTACGGCTTAACTTCTCATGGCATCTTCTGTGCGGATTATAATTTTAAAGTTTTGTACTCTGATGACTTTCTGAACAAGACTGATATTTATGTACTTGAGTTTTTGGTAAAAATGTAACCATACTGGTTTCTGTTTTCCATTGTAATAAAGTTATAATTTCTCAAGTATTGTTTATCTGTCTTGAAATTTTCTATTCTGTTTACTAAAATGCTCCACCAAAGTTAAGGCATTCCCTTTGTGAGTGTCCTTAACGGAGGTGGGGTGTTACAAAATCACTTATGAAAACCTCAAATATCTATAATACAAGCATATCAACATATATGTGACATATATCAATACAATTTGCGACATATGAATATCTGTAACGGTCATCCCCTCAATAATATCTAACCGTTTATTAGGAGAAGTATAGTTGTATAATAAATAATGTCTAGGGTGTAGCATATAAATAAATTCACATAAAAGGAATGGTTACATTGGTTACATTCGACAACTATTAAGTATACAAACAAAACAGATAAGGCACGTTTGCATATTGGATTTTCTGCGGAGATCTCTCCGAATAAGGCCGGATCCGAACTCCGTGCACAAGGATCAGAAACCACCTTCCGAACGTCATATATCTCTAGGTAAAATATACCATAAGGTAAACATGACTGGCCCACGCACGAAAACACCGGTATGTACCACGTGGAACCAAATATACCCAAATCCCCGCGCGCAAAATCTATAAGCATACTCTAGATACGGATTCAATATATCCTGTCATGGGTTAGCAAAACCCCAGGTCATGCAGCTTACTGTATCTTTTGCCATATCCGATGTCAAGGTTTCGTTCGTCGTCTTTCACACGAGTCTCCATCACTTGAACAAAACACAAATTCCCAAACGAAATCCTACAGCTCAATAGATCTTGGAATCACACATAGATTCTTTCATAGATCTCGGAATCATACATGGATCCCAATACATCACTAGATCTTGGAATCACATATAGATTCCTTCACAGATCTTACAATCACTACATGTGTTCGAGCATCTCAACAGATCTCGAATCGCCATATAGACTTCACTTCACAAGCTTCCAAAACATAGAACACATATACTAGTTTTGAAGTGGTTTTCGATAAGTAAAAAACTTACCAATCCCGGTCTCCTCAAAAGCAGTCGCTAAATTTAAGGTCAAGTTCTATAGTCAATTAACTGAATATAAATTCACACAATAAACATTTCTATACGGAAAACAACCTCGCTTAATTTCCATAACAAACGACTAAGCATTCAAAGCACTATCAAGTCACAAAGCATGGTAAACAATCAAATCACTATCAAGTCAAAGCATGATTAACTCATATAAACGGCTTCTAATTCCTTTCCTATATAATTAATTTTTCATTAACTAATACTCCTTTATTATTAAACTTCTATTATCTAAGAAAACTTCATTTGTCTAACAAGACTTCCTTTTATTAATTAATAACTCATACTCGATTAATATTCCTTTATATACCAGCGTATATATAAAAGGTGTGTATGTATATATTCTGCTAATTCTCTATCTCTTTTATAGCCTTACTACTTAAAAAGGGTTTTAATATACTTATCCCTCCGATATAAATATAATCACAATTCATTTCTAAGATTACCTTTATAACTTCAATATACTTCAAAATGTATTCATATACTTATCCCTCCGGTATAAGCATATACATAATTCATTTCTAAGATTTCTAAAAATATAATCAAAGAGGTTAAAACCATTGTTTAATAAAGAACCCCTTCTCTTTTATAAGTTAAACATCTTATTCCATATCTTTATCCTGAAAGATTTTTATACTTGTTTCTATCTTTAAAATCAGTTATTAAAGATCTAAGTATACTCAAAATCATTAAATTGTATATTCCAATTTAACTATATTCCAAAGGTTTCAAAACAAGTGTTGCTAAAACACTATTTACAACAAACCCAAAACTAATCTTTTATAATTATATTTAAACTATATTTGCTTCGATGATATAATCTGAGAGGGCTAAAGACGAATGTAATTAACACATTGTCACAACAAACGCAAAACCATTTTATGCTTACAGAGATCACACTCTGTACACTAAACTCATTTTGGAAATTATCAACTTAACTATCCCTCGGTCAAGAGTGAGGCCAGGTAAGTTAGAGCACTGGTTGCAAATCACCCCCTGCCTAGACACCCCATTCTTGACACTCACAGATAGATTAGCCTACTCATCGGCTTACTAGAATTAAGCATAGTGATCATGATATTCAATAAACAAGTAACTAATTCAACATTAATATGATAAGAAAATTAATAAAGATGTCATGACAAAATTCCATGCTAAGTGTTGAAAACACAACAATTCAAACTGCATCTATAGCGACTATCGCTATAAGTGCACTTTCAAGTCCACAGTATGTCAGTTCCTTGCTAATCCTTATGTGCTTTGTTTCAAGTTCATTCCACTTGTTATTCAAGTCAATTCAAGTCCAATTCCATGTCCATTAGAGTCCATTCCAATCCATTAACATGGATCGCATATGTCTGTACTTTTAAAGTAAGAATCAAGTTAATAGTTTAACATAAGTTACCAACATTCAAGCAACTTTAAGCATAATTAAAAACATGTAAATGGGTTGTATATTTTTGTCCAAAGCAGTGAGTTAAATCACCTTAATCCTTAGCAAATCTCCAAGCATAAGTACCAAGATCCAAACTAGCAACCTACTTTCTTTCCTTCATTTCCTTCCTTTCCTTGCTTTCACTTGCTTTTCCTTGCTTCCTCCTCCACCACCACCATTACTCAAGAAGAAGCCATTAATATATCTTAAGAAGAAGAAAAGAAAATGGTGTCCATATTTCTAAGGGTATGCCTCCCTTTATATAGCCTTAGGAATGTGAATGGGAAATGACCAAAATATCCCTAAAACCCTAATGCATTAATGAGAGATGTGATGGTGTGTAAGGTGAAGTGAAAGGTCTGTAAGGTGATGGTAAGTTTGATTTTTCAAGACTTGAGAAGTAAGCATTCATTTATATACATATAAGGAACTTATATGCATACACTTAGGGTATTTTCCAAACTCTTGATGTGACTAATTATGCATATACTTATAATTGTATACTTATGTATACACATGTGTATAAATGTACCAAACAACGTTGCAACGATCTAAAACAACTTCTTTTCAACGACAGGTTGTAAATCTGAAAGTTGAAACTTAATTATATTTATACCATTTAACAATATTACCAATTGTTACGATATTCAAAGATTAAGTGTTCGAATTTCGGGGTCTTTACATTCCCCCCCCCCCAAAAAAAACATTTCATCCCCGAAATTGCAACACGAGCAACCAAAGAAACTATAAATATTGATACTTAACAGTATCTCACTACTAGCAAAAAAATCCCATGGATTGCTCAATTTCAAATCCCCTCATCGCATAAGGATGTTAAACAATCTACTAAGTGTGCCTTACGCTCAGCAGCCTTAGGGATTACTTAGTCAATGATTCACAATACCTCATAACAAATCAAAGAGTGATTTCCCAAAATTTCCATATGCGTTAAATCTCGTACAATGCATATAAACCATCCGTACACATTGTTTGATCATATCATTTTCCCGATCACAAGACTTCTCTTCCGAACTAGTATACCACACTTGACATCTCTAGTGCGTACTCTGATCAAGTTCCTGGACCAGAAACTTTCATCTTCCTTACATAGCCATACACTATGATAGAAAACTTCAGGATCATATCAAAAATCCATATCGGGCATTCACTGTCAAAAGTCTAGCGAAGAATCCCAGTTCGGACCGATGTAAATCACCTTCAAAATTCTGTACTCGAATCAGTTGCAAGATCAACTATACGAATAAAACAATCTATGTACTACTCACCAATTTTATCCTATTGGTTTCTTAACTACCAATATCCTTTATTAATTCTTCTATATGTATGATATGCCATTTTATTCTAACATCCTTCCTCTTTTTTCGACATTCAATTATCACTTAGTATTTCTTTATTAATACTAAAACCACTTATGAATCATTTCATAAAACTTTACTTCAAGTTATTAAACACTGTATAACTTAAGTTTGTGCATATATAATACTCTAATACATTCTATGAGTATATCCAAACATCAAATTTGTTAAGTATGATAATCAAATTTTGAACTTGTTCTAACATGCTATTATAATAATTCAAGTTCTATATAAAATCAACTTTATATTTTCACAAACAATTAACTTCAAGTTTTATAATAATTCGAAAGTTTTCAACTACCCAAAATCGTTGAAAATCCCATTTCATTTTAACAAATGAAACCTACTAAACTACAAATCATGGCATTATTCACATTTATACAATCTTAGTGCACATATTGCATGTATCGGTAAAATGACTTAATCAAGTTTGATTAATTTATGTAAAGCACTTCTTTATCTAACTTATTTCACAAATTCTTATCATTATTCGGATTATAATAGACGAATCATGTTAAAATTCAATTTAACTAACATCATCATTAAATGACTATATAAATTTATGAAAGTTTATATTTTATACAAAAATATAAGCCTAGGCAAAATTATTTCGTTTACCAATTTTAAAGTGTAGATTTGTCTTGCTTAAGTATTTAGAAATTCCTATCGATACTATGGCATCCCACATATTGACCAGAATTCATAAACCACTCAACAGATTAACTAACACAACATAAAATATATTTATATTACTAACAAATACGCGCTCCCATATATATATACACACACACACACACACTCAACTCATGTTAGAGCATTCCATTACCCTATCTCTTGATGAGTCATACCCAACCAAAGCTAAGGTATTCGCTCAACCTTGTGCTTTGATACCAAATGTAACGACCCGACTTTTAGACCCTCAAATGTCGAAACTAATACATCCACGGTATTCACGTTCCGAGCACCCATATGCCGGAAAGACGAAAAGTTAAGGTGAAATAAAATAAAAAGAAAATAGAGTAAAGAAGAAGAAGGCACAATACAAGAATGTCACAGCGGAATGGTAATATAATATAGTAAGCAAAAACTATATTAATATTCGATAAATATCAAACAACAAATAGAAAAGCGTTATGTTATTTAAGAGGCTGCATCATTACCACTTGTGACTGCCTACGTATTCTTATCTAATTGGATACCCAATTAGATACAGGATCAAGCCAACGTAGTTCTCCTATTCGCAAATAGGACTCATGGAGCCTACGATGCACAAACAACAATGCAATATGCATACTGCCCTTTAGGCTTAATCTTTAAATTTAGATTTATCAAATCTAATCAGCTTTGTTATTTTCAAAATCCATTCTTTTGAAAATAATCCCTGCGATCTTAAAATCCCGATTTCATTTCAAATCCTTGAAATAATATATTCCTTTTATATCAAATCATACTTCACCTTGGGATTTTTAAAAAATCACTTATGAAAACCTCAAATATCTATAATACAAGCATATCAACATATATGTAACATATATCAATACAATTTGCGACCATATGAATATCCGTAACAGTTATCCCCTCAATAATATCCAACCATTTATTAGGAGAAATATAGTTGTATAATAAATAATGTCTAGGGTGTAGCATATAAATAAATTCACATAGAAGGAATGGTTACATTGGTTACATTCGACATTTATTAAGTATATAAACAAAACCGATAAGCCAGGTTCGCATATTGGATTTTCCGCGGAGATCTCTCGGAATTAAGCTGGATCCGAACTCCATGCACAAGGATCAGAAACCACCTTCCGAGCGTCGTATATCTCTAGATAAAATATACCATAAGGTAAACATGACTGGCCCACGCACGAAAACACCGGTGTGCACCACGTGGAACCAAATATACCCAACTCCCCGCGTGCAACATCTATAAGCATACTCTAGATACGGAGTCAATATATCATGTCGTGGGTTAGCAAAACCCCCGGTCATGCAGCCTACTCTATCTTTAGCCATATTCGATGTCGAGGTTTCATTCGTCGTCTTTCACATGAGTCTTCATCACTCGAATAGAACAGAAATTCCCAGATGGAATCCCATAGCTGAATAGATCTTGGAATCACACATAGATTCTTTCATAGATCTCGGAATCACACATGGATCCCAATACATCAATAGATCTTGGAATCACACATAGATTCCTTCATAGATCTTAGAATCATTGCATGTGTTCGAGCATCTCAACAGATCTCGAATCGCCATATAGAATTCACTTTACAACCGCTTCCAAAACATATAACTTGTATACTAGTTTTGAAGTGGTTTTCGATAAGTAAAACACTAACCAATCCCATCCTCAAAACAAATCGCTAAATTTAAGGTCAAGTTCTATAGTCAATTAATCGACTATCAATTCACACAATAGACGTTTCTATATGGAAAACAACCTTGCTTAATTTCTATAACAAAAGAATAAGCATCCAAAGCACTATCAAGTCACAAAGCATGATAAACAATCAAATTACTATCAACTCACATTAGCGTGGTAATAGTCAAAGCACGATTAACTCATATAAACGGCTTCTAATTCCTTTACTATTTAATTAATCTTTCATTAATTAATACTCCTTTATTATTAAACTTCTTTTATCTAATAAAACTTCATTTTTCTAACAAGACTTCCTTTTATTAATCAATAACTCACACTCGATTAATATTCCTTTATATACCAGCGTATAAATTCAACTTATCCATATAAAAGATGTGTATGTATATATTCTACTAATTCTCTATCTATTTTATAGCCTTACTACTTAAAAAGGTTTTTAATATACTTATCCCTCCGGTATAAGTATAATCACAATTCATTTCTAAGATTTCCTTTATAACTTCAATACTTCAAAACGTATTCATATACTTATCCCTCCGGTATAGTATATCCATAATTCATTTCTAAAATTTCTTAAAATATAATCAAAGAGGTTAAAACCATTGTTTAATAAAGAACCCCTTCCCTTTTATAAGTTAAACATCTTATTCCATATCTTTATCCTAAAATATTTCTATACTTATTTCTATTTTTAAAACCAGTTATTAAAGATCTAAGTATACCCAAAATCATAAAATTGTATATTCCAATTTAACTATATTTCAAGGGTTTCAAAACAAGTGTTGCTAAAACACTGTTTATAACAAACTCAAAACTAATCTTTTATAATTATCTTTAGGGGATTGTTAAAGGGACTCCACATTTGGTTAAGGGGAGGACGAATTTTTATTTATTGTATAATTGTTACAGGGAAGACAAAATAAATCAGCCTCCCCTTAAACATATAAATTAAAATTCCGATATTAACCCCTATAATCCTTATTAAAATAAACCATGAAACTTAAACCTTAATTAATGTTAACAATTTAATGATTGTAACAACCCGTAAAATGCGAGCCAGTTTGAAATTTTTATTTTGGCAATTTTAGCGAATTTTGATTATTTAAAATGAATTATTTTGAATAATATCGACGAGAAATTTATTTTGAAGAGAATTCAAACGTATATATTATACGCGTCGTTGTTAGAATATAAATATTTATATATAATTATAAATAGAATTGAAAATGGCGCGGTAGTTCGATAATTCGATTTCAAACTTCAATTGAGTGTACCGGGTGCAAAACAATCCGGATTCTAGTGAAACCAAAAACATTAGGATCTAATTGATAATATCTTTCTAACGAATCCGAATAATCAAGATTTCGTAGCGGGAATCAAAAGATATGTCCAGTTGAAAATTCTGAATAGTCGCTATGGAATTCAGGCCCTTAAAAATGGACATTTTGCAAACGACCTCGGATTTCGACGAAACCAGTTTTGTTGGATCCGCAGTGTCAAGTTATTGTTAGATTTCAAATTTCATAATTTTTCGAATCAATATGTGAGTGTGGCAAAGGAAAATGCGTTTGACCATTTTCAGTTGATTTTAATCGACTGGAAATTGGCCATTTTTCAAACGGTCTCAGAATTCGACTAAACTAGTTTTGTTAGGACCATATCGTCAATACGAAGCTAGAAAATATTTTTCTGGAATTTTTCTAGTTAGTATGTGGCCCCGGTAATTTGAAATGTACGTTTAAAATCCGATATAGAGATTTAAATGTAAATTTAACGGAAACTGATTCAAACGATCGAACCAGCTTGCGATACATATTCCATTGTGTTCGGAATGGGGGTGAAACGCTATGGGCGACAGGCGGTGGACCTCGGTTAGAGGTCGTATGTGAAAGTCAACTTTTTAATAATTAAATAAAATAAAATAAAAATATTCCCTCCCCTTATCTCCTCCCAGGCCCCCCCCGATCCAAACAGACGTTATCGAATAAAAAAATAATAATAAATGGAATCGAATCCCGTCGCTCCTCCTAACCGCCCACCGCCGGAGTCCCCAGCCCGTCGCCGACGACCGTGGCCTACCCCCCTCCCCCTCCTCTCCACCGCTACCCCCTCTCTCTCCTCTCCATGAACCCGCGACCCCAGTCCCCAAACCCAGCAGCCCCAAAACCTAAAACCCTAAAAAAAAAACCGCCCCCTTTCCAACCATTGCAGCCACCGCAGGGGACCGCTGCCGCCGACATCCCCATCTCCTCCGTCCTTTACTCGCTTTCTCTCCCTCCCTATTCGCTGTAAGTGCTTATGTTACTTCCATTTGTTTTTATTTTCCATTTTCAGTTTTTAAAGTAAAAGATATGATTTTTATGTTTTAAAACTGATTTTATAAAGTATAAAAACTGAATTTTTATAAAGAAGAAAAAAACTGATTTTATAAAAAGAAAAAAACTGATTTTTGGTTATATGAAAAACTGACTTTTGTTTAGTTTAAAACTGAGAAAGATTGGATTTTTGAACACATGAAAAGATTAGATTTTTATGTTATAAAAATATATGATTTTTATATATTGAACTTTGAAATAAAAATTCGATTTTTATATATTGAACTTCGAAATAAAAATTCGATTTTTATATATTGAACTTCGAAATAAAAATTCGATTTTTATATATTGAACTTTGAAATAAAAATTCGATTTTTATATATGTAGTGGCTACGGGCAACAAAGGCGATAAAAAGGCGAGTTGGCGAAGATTTCCTGCATTAGAAGTGCCGTGGAGCTAGGATAGCTATATGTGAGAACTTCTCACCTTTCAATTTAATTTTTCTAGTTATATATATATACTAGGATGCAGACGGTGCTTAGTAGCACCCGACACAATCGTCCACAGACCATGGACTTGTTTGTTTGGCTGTTTTGGTGATTGATTTCGATATTAGTTTGAATGTGGTTTGTGGTGTGAAAAATTGAATCGATAAATTGGTTAGGATTAGACGTGCGCCGTTATAAGGCGAAGGAGTAAGACTAGGTTAGACTCTTACTCCAAATTTTGTGGTTTGCATAACGAATTGATTTGATTGATGTGTGAATGGCGTGGGCCTTCACTAGACCGGGGATAAGGCTAGGCCTTGTCCCGTTTCTAGTATCGTATCGTTATGCCGCCGAAATTTTCTAAAATATGTTAGAAAAATAAAAATATCATTTTATTGAATAAATAAATTGAATAGAAATTCATAGATTGAAATAAAATGTTTTATCGTTAAAAATATAATTTTTAACGGGAAGTGAATAAAATAGAATATTCATTTACAAACCAGACGGTTTGTTTATGTACACCGATTTGAATGACATTGATTGGGACGATAAATTTTACACATCGCCCAACAGCACAAATAAAATATGTGTTTGATTGTTTGAAACCCCACACGGGTGTTGGGATGAAATTTGAAGTTCACTCATCCTGATTGATTAAATATGTCGATCGATTGATTGACAGGCTGTTATAAGCGTTAGATATCTATATTTGATGCTTATACAGTGTAGTGCACTTTGGTTGATGGTTGATTATTTTTCAATGCTATTATATACATGCGTTGTATGAAAATCCATATAATTAACTTTATATGGTAATTGATTGGGCCTCATTCCAATTAGAAAAATAAAGAATATTATAAGATAAAAGTTCATGTGTTGACAGTACTCATCCATTGAGATTGGTCATGTGTTGAACGAAATATTTTGATAACAACTATTTTGAAAAAGAAATATTTGAAATAGAATATTTGAAAATAGAAATTTATGAAGCCGTGTTGATTAGATTGACGCCATTTTGACGTGAACGATATATATATCGATTTTATTCATTTTGAAATGAATTGAAAACGATTTCGAAATGAATTGAATTGAAAACGATTTCGAAATGAATTGAATTGAAAACGATTTCGAAATGAATTGAATTGAAAACGATTTCGAAATGAATTGAATTGAAAACGATTTCGAAATGAATTGAATTGAAAACGATTTCGAAATGAATTGAATTGAAAACGATTTCGAAATGAAATGAATTGAAAACGATTTCGAAATGAATTGAATTGAAAACGATTTCGAAATGAATTGAATTGAAAACGATTTCGAAATGAAATGAATTGAAAACGATTTCGAAATGAATTGAATTGAAAACGATTTCGAAATGAATTGAATTGAAAACGATTTCGAAATGAATTGAATTGAAAACGATTTCGAAATGAATTGAATTGAAAACGATTTCGAAATGAATTGAATTGAAAACGATTTCGAAATGAATTGAATTGAAAACGATTTCGAAATGAAATGAATTGAAAACGATTTCGAAATGAATTGAATTGAAAACGATTTCGAAATGAATTGAATTGAAAACGATTTCGAAATGAATTGAAAACGAATTCAAATTGAATTGAAAGCAAATTGAAATGAATTCAAATTGAATTGAAATTTGAATGGAATAGAAATGAATTTTAAAACGAATTTATAAAGAAGAATTCAATTTTGATTTGAATTGAAAAGGAAATTGAAATTGCTTTTGAAACGAATTCAAAACTATTTATTCAATTCGTTTTGAATAGAAATCGACGAAATATATTATATATATATTATATATATAATATAATGGCCTGAATAGAACGCGCCGCGGCAGTTCGTGAATTTCGACCATTTGTTTCAAACGGACATTACGGGAGATCCGACCGTCGGATTCTCCTAAAACCGGAACCGTTGGGTTCGTATCGAAAAGAGCTTTCTAATGAATATTAGAAATTAGAAATCTAACGGTTGGATTTGGAATTATGTCCAAATCAAATTTAAAAAAAGGTCGCTGTAAGTGCAGTTCGATGGCCATTGGTGGAAATCGACTGTACGGGCCTTGATAAAATTATTAAAAATAGTAATAATTTATGTAAAATCATAAGAAATGATTTAGAAAGAATTGGGATGAAAAACTCCATATTTGAAAAGATAAAAATAGATTTTTATCGAAATGAACTAGTTTTGAACTAGAATTATAATTCTATTTATTTTTAAATAAATAAATTGAATTTGAAAAGGGTTTTAAAAGTAACCAGAATTTCCAATGATTGCATTGGAGTGGGTTTGAATCGAAATTGTCTTCGGAATATTTCGATGTTGGAATTCGTGATTATACAGGTGTTGTTATGGAAATTTGAAAGATATATATATATCGTTATTTCCAATGCGATATTTGTTAATCGTAGAATTTGATATTGAATATAGGCCGATATATTTTCTATTCAGAGCCTTGTATTGAATATCAAATGTGATTTGGGTTTGTCATGAATGGTGTCTTCACTAACACTGTTCTTGAACCCAGTTGAGAAAAGATTAAATCTTTTTATTTAGATTTAATGAAGTGTACCAATTAAATAATATTTAATTGGAATTGAATTGATATTGATTTTTGGGTTTATCGTGGGCAGTGTTTTAAATAACACTCGTTCTTTAACCCGATAATTAATGAAGGTGATTTTGGGTTTATTGTGAACTGTGTTTTAAATGACACGGATTCTTTAACCCAGTTAACGATTAAAACTAAGTTGAGTTTTAATGAATCTTTAATTAGATTGAAATGATCGAAAATGGAGTATCACCAGTTTTTCTCCAGGCAATAGTTAAATCTTTAATTAGATTTGAACGTGAAATGGTAATTGAATTTACCGATAACACCGTGGTGTTAGATATGAAGTATGACCAGTTTTACTTCATGGGATGGATAGGTTGGGATTGGGAAATTAAAACAAATGATTACTTCGGTAAGGTTCGTTAATCCCGACTAGTTTTGAATTGATATTCAAAAGTAGATTAAAGAATAAATTCAAGGAATTTATCTTTGATAAAATTAATGGGAATCTTTCCCTATGAATGTGAAATTTAGAAACTAACTGTCGGTTAGCCAAGCAGAATGGTTTTCTGGATATTGATCTGATGTTGGTTTCGGCCTTCGGGGTTAATGTTTGGGGAATTATTCTCTTGATTAATTTACGGTTAGTGACTGATGAATTGGAATGAGGCGTATGTTGTGTTTGTGTAACACTTATTTAAATATACGCGAGTTATTCGGAAAGACCGGGTTTATCCCATTCTGAATAACTGATACGACGATAAGTCGAAGATGAAGACGATGGTCGAAGACCGGAGGTCTTCACGTCGTTTGGGTGATAACTGATGATCTTGATTGGGCTGTACACCCAAGAAGATGGAAACAGTTAGTGATCGTCCAGACGTACTTGGAGATCGATGGATATGCGGGGTACTAGGTGCCTCCGGTTTCGTACAGACCCAGAACGGACTTGTAAATGGACTGTGTGTCTGACATTGGATTTTAGTCCGTGTGATTGATCTCTATTAAATATATATCTGTTTGGCGGCGGAGAATTTATTCTCTTGCTTAACGCCCTTCTCTGAGACGTACGAGCTCAGGGGTTATATATTGATGGATATCAAATGCATGGAGTGAATTGCCTGTGTGGCATGCCTAAGTGGCAATTGATCGAGGCTTCTGTTGAAAAGCAAAGTCTTGTGGTGATGATCAAAGCAAGGCCTTTGTGGCGTAGCTTTGTGTAACGGTTACTTCGCGTGTTTCACACCCGGTATGAACCAAAAACGGGAGACGGACCTCAGGGAGGGCATGCGTTTCTTTCTAGTTAGAAGTGGCGTCAGTGGTTTTACACGCCCTGACGAGTTTGACTTATGTGGTTGTTGCTGTTGCGAGGCGCCTCGGATTGATCGGTCGTTCTCGAACCGATGGAGTCATTTAGTTGGCTCGTTTACGCCCCATAGGGCGGGGAAATGCATGTTCAGGGTTTAAGTTTAATCCACATCGGTGGACCGGCCCTGACGATCCAAGGGTCGATGCGCTCTGACCCTGTGGCTCGGGCTAGAGAGTCACGAAAACGGTTGAGGACTATCTTTTGCCTCAGTTCATAGACGGAAATCCAATTTCCAAATACGTGACATTTGCGGTTTTATTTGTAGAGCCTAGTATGGCGACATAGTGGTATGGGGCATTCATGCCGCCTATGATTGATACTTATGATTTGAAGTTGTTTTATACACTATACACTTATAAAAGTATCAAATGATTTGTTTTCAACGTATCAAGGATTCTTGGCTGTTATAAGGAAAAACCCTATCCTCGGCTGCGTTGCATTGTGTGATGGGACCTGGGTCTTATAATAGCTTCATTTTTCTTTATTTAGCATTACGCTGTTTGTTTTATGCACTGGTATTCTCGGGAGGAAACCCGTTCCGTGTTATACGGCGTGGTCCCTTGATTTACCTAACTTTAAAAATAAAGATTAACTGTTTTAGTTCTCACACCAGTCACATGACTGACCTGGAGTTTATTGTTTTAACCTAAACTCTGGGTGCCCTTATTTTGACACGGGCAGCTAGTAGTTTTGGTTTTGCAGATTTATATTCACAGGATCCTGGTTTACAGCTGGAACGATATCCGGAAAGCTTTGTATCCGTATATCTCTTCTAGTTGTGTATTGTATTATTTTCCGCTACTATGAATTTAAATGTAATTTAAATCTCTGATATTTCTGTGTAATATTCTTTTATACTCTGTATATTCTTGTAATCTGATGCATTGTTGTAATATACAGTGAAATGTTCTTCTGTATGTGTTCTGTTGTGGCTTGTTCTCGAACTATCCGACACTTTCCTTTACGGGGAAGTTACGGGTTTTCCCAGCTGGTATCAGAGCTTTGGTTTACAAAGCCTAGAGAACAAGGCACATTAGAACCATACGAAAGAATACATCAGATATTGGATTAGTAAAATCCAATGGGAATGACTCGTTAGAGATGGGATCAGTAGTATCCTAGAACGAGTGTGAAGAGTATATTTTTCAAATGAAAACAAACTTTTGTTTTGAAAATTTAAATCAATTATTCGTATTTGATTATCTATTTATATTGATGTGGACAATCCAGTATATATAGATTTTGCGTATACGTCTGATCCGCGTGTATTCAAAATTTTAATATATTGGATAGATATAGCATCACACTCTAGTCGCCCGGACATGGTCCTGATGATGAAGTATACCATCACCAGCATTTATTTTCGAGTGACGAAAGTGTGATATCTATATATTTCCATTAGACTGGTGTGAGAACCAAATCTTATATAGTTAGAACATTGTTGTGATTTGGCATCAAAAATCTGATTTTTGTATAAATATCAAATTATGAATTTGAGACTCTAATTCACTAATTGATTGATGTTTGCGTTGTTTGTTTATTTGTTTGCTAATTTTTAGCCATTTAGCCTAATTGAATCACATATTGAATTATACTGAAAATTAGTAGCATTTGCTTGCATATACATAAATATCCTTGAACAGGTCATAGCAAGGAGGCTAGAGCAGAGAATAAAATTTGTTTGCCCGACAAATAGGTACATGTTTATTACATAATTTCCTGTTTTGTTTGGGTGATGATGATTTTGTGAGCCTATTGGCTAGCCGCTTGGCTTTTTCTTTTTCTTTTTGAGATCTGAAGGACCGGGGAAGCTATTTGAAATTCCCCGATGCTCCCGGTGCAGGGGAGGTTATGGCGAAATTTTTCAAAAATTTAGGGTGTTAGCCAAATTTTTGATGTTTTGAAAATTCTCAGAAACTAAAGAGTTGGAGAATGGAAGCCAGATCGAACGTAGAGCTGAATAATCAAACCACTTTCGACTTTGTTCCTTTTCGGGGACGAAAAGTTTTAAGTGGGGGAGATTGTAACAACCCGTAAAATGCGAGCCAGTTTGAAATTTTTATTTTGGCAATTTTAGCGAATTTTGATTATTTAAAATGAATTATTTTGAATAATATCGACGAGAAATTTATTTTGAAGAGAATTCAAACGTATATATTATACGCGTCGTCGTTAGAATATAAATATTTATATATAATTATAAATAGAATTGAAAATGGCGCGGTAGTTCGATAATTCGATTTCAAACTTCAATTGAGTGTACCGGGTGCAAAACAATCCGGATTCTAGTGAGACCAAAAACATTAGGATCTAATTGATAATATCTTTCTAACGAATCCGAATAATCAAGATTTCGTAGCGGGAATCAAAAGATATGTCCAGTTGAAAATTCTGAATAGTCGCTATGGAATTCAGGCCCTTAAAAATGGACATTTTGCAAACGACCTCGGATTTCGACGAAACCAGTTTTGTTGGATCCGCAGTGTCAAGTTATTGTTAGATTTCAAATTTCATAATTTTTTGAATCAACATGTGAGCGTGGCAAAGGAAAATGCGTTTGACCATTTTCAGTTGATTTTAATCGACTGGAAATTGGCCATTTTTCAAACGGTCTCAGAATTCGACGAAACTAGTTTTGTTAGGACCATATCGTCAATACGAAGCTAGAAAATATTTTTCTGGAATTTTTCTAGTTAGTATGTGGCCCCGGTAATTTGAAATGTACGTTTAAAATCCGATATAGAGATTTAAATGTAAATTTAACGGAAACTGATTCAAACGATCGAACCAGCTTGCGATACATATTCCATTGTGTTCGGAATGGGGGTGAAACGCTATGGGCGACAGGCGGTGGACCTCGGTTAGAGGTCGTATGTGAAAGTCAACTTTTTAATAATTAAATAAAAAAAAAATATTCCCTCCCCTTATCTCCTCCCAGGCCCCCCCCCCCCGATCCAAACAGACGTTATCGAATAAAAAAAAAAAATGGAATCGAATCCCGTCGCTCCTCCTAACCGCCCACTGCCGGAGTCCCCAGCCCGTCGCCGACGACCGTGGCCTACCCCCCCCCCCTTCCGCTACCCCCTCTTTCTCCTCTCCATGAACCCGCGACCCCAGTCCCCAAACCCAGCAGCCCCAAAACCTAAAACCCTAAAAAAAAAACCGCCCCCTTTCCAACCATTGCAGCCACCGCAGGGGACCGCTGCCGCCGACATCCCCATCTCCTCCGTCCTTTACTCGCTTTCTCTCCCTCCCTATTCGCTGTAAGTGCTTATGTTACTTCCATTTGTTTTTATTTTCCATTTTCAGTTTTTAAAGTAAAAGATATGATTTTTATGTTTTAAAACTGATTTTATAAAGTATAAAAACTGAATTTTTATAAAGAAGAAAAAAACTGATTTTATAAAAAGAAAAAAACTGATTTTTGGTTATATGAAAAACTGACTTTTGTTTAGTTTAAAACTGAGAAAGATTGGATTTTTGAACACATGAAAAGATTAGATTTTTAAGTTATAAAAATATATGATTTTTATATATTGAACTTTGAAATAAAAATTCGATTTTTATATATTGAACTTCGAAATAAAAATTCGATTTTTATATATTGAACTTCGAAATAAAAATTCGATTTTTATATATTGAATTTGAAATAAAAATTCGATTTTTATATATGTAGTGGCTACGGGCAACAAAGGCGATAAAAAGGCGAGTTGGCGAAGATTTCCTGCATTAGAAGTGCCGTGGAGCTAGGATAGCTATATGTGAGAACTTCTCACCTTTCAATTTAATTTTTCTAGTTATATATATATACTAGGATGCAGACGGTGCTTAGTAGCACCCGACACAATTGTCCACAGACCATGGACTTGTTTGTTTGGCTGTTTTGGTGATTGATTGCGATATTAGTTTGAATGTGGTTTGTGGTGTGAAAAATCGAATCGATAAATTGGTTAGGATTAGACGTGCGCCGTTATAAGGCGAAGGAGTAAGACTAGGTTAGACTCTTACTCCAAATTTTGTGGTTTGCATAACGAATTGATTTGATTGATGTGTGAATGGCGTGGGCCTTCACTAGACCAGGGATAAGGCTAGGCCTTGTCCCGTTTCTAGTATCGTGCCGTTATGCCGCCGAAATTTTCTAAAATATGTTAGAAAAATAAAAATATCATTTTATTGAATAAATAAATTGAATAGAAATTCATAGATTGAAATAAAATGTTTTATCGTTAAAAATATAATTTTTAACGGGAAGTGAATAAAATAGAATATTCATTTACAAACTAGACAGTTTGTTTATGTACACCGATTTGAATGACATTGATTGGGACGATAAATTTTACACATCGCCCAACAGCACAAATAAAATATGTGTTTGATTGTTTGAAACCCCACACGGGTGTTGGGATGAAATTTGAAGTTCACTCATCCTGATTGATTAAATATGTCGATCGATTGATTGACAGGCTGTTATAAGCGTTAGATATCTATATTTGATGCTTATACAGTGTAGTGCACTTTGGTTGATGGTTGATTATTTTTCAATGCTATTATATACATGCGTTGTATGAAAATCCATATAATTAACTTTATATGGTAATTGATTGGGCCTCATTCCAATTAGAAAAATAAAGAATATTATAAGATAAAAGTTCATGTGTTGACAGTACTCATCCATTGAGATTGGTCATGTGTTGAACGAAATATTTTGATAACAACTATTTTGAAAAAGAAATATTTGAAATAGAATATTTGAAAATAGAAATTTATGAAGCCGTGTTGATTAGATTGACGCCATTTTGACGTGAACGATATATATATCGATTTTATTCATTTTGAAATGAATTGAATTGAAAACGATTTCGAAATGAATTGAATTGAAAACGATTTCGAAATGAATTGAATTGAAAACGATTTCGAAATGAATTGAATTGAAAACGATTTCGAAATGAATTGAATTGAAAACGATTTCGAAATGAATTGAATTGAAAACGATTTCGAAATGAATTGAATTGAAAACGATTTCGAAATGAAATGAATTGAAAACGATTTCGAAATGAATTGAATTGAAAACGATTTCGAAATGAATTGAATTGAAAACAATTTCGAAATGAAATGAAATGAATTGAAAACGATTTCGAAATGAATTGAATTGAAAACGATTTCGAAATGAATTGAATTGAAAACGATTTCGAAATGAATTGAATTGAAAACGATTTCGAAATGAATTAAATTGAAAACGATTTCAAAATGAATTGAATTGAAAACGATTTCGAAATGAATTGAATTGAAAACGATTTCGAAATGAAATGAATTGAAAACGATTTCGAAATGAATTGAATTGAAAACGATTTCGAAATGAATTGAATTGAAAACGATTTCGAAATGAATTGAAAACGAATTCAAATTGAATTGAAAGCAAATTGAAATGAATTCAAATTGAATTGAAATTTGAATGGAATAGTAATGAATTTTAAAACGAATTTATAAAGAAGAATTCAATTTTGATTTGAATTGAAAAGGAAATTGAAATTGCTTTTGAAACGAATTCAAAACTATTTATTCAATTCGTTTTGAATAGAAATCGATGAAATATATTATATATATATTATATATATAATATAATGGCCTGAATAGAACGCGCCGCGCCGCGGCAGTTCGTGAATTTCGACCATTTGTTTCAAACGGACATTACGGGAGATCCGACCGTCGGATTCTCTTAAAACCGGAACCGTTGGGTTCGTATCGAAAAGAGCTTTCTAATGAATATTAGAAATTAGAAATCTAACGGTTGGATTTGGAATTATGTCCAAATCAAATTTAAAAAAAGGTCGCTGTAAGTGCAGTTCGATGGCCATTGGTGGAAATCGACTGTACGGGCCTTGATAAAATTATTAAAAATAGTAATAATTTATGTAAGATCATAAGAAATGATTTAGAAAGAATTGGGATGAAAAACTCCATATTTGAAAAGATAAAAATAGATTTTTATCGAAATGAACTAGTTTTGAACTAGAATTATAATTCTATTTATTTTTAAATAAATAAATTGAATTTGAAAAGGGTTTTAAAAGTAACCAGAATTTCCAATGATTGCATTGGAGTGGGTTTGAATCGAAATTGTCTTCGGAATATTTCGATGTTGGAATTCGTGATTATACAGGTGTTGTTATGGAAATTTGAAAGATATATATATATATATCGTTATTTCCAATGCGATATTTGTTAATCGTAGAATTTGATATTGAATATAGGCCGATATATTTTCTATTCAGAGCCTTGTATTGAATATCAAATGTGATTTGGGTTTGTCGTGAATGGTGTCTTCACTAACACTGTTCTTGAACCCAGTTGAGAAAAGATTAAATCTTTTTATTTAGATTTAATGAAGTGTACCAATTAAATAATATTTAATTGGAATTGAATTGATATTGATTTTTGGGTTTATCGTGGGCAGTGTTTTAAATAACACTCGTTCTTTAACCCGATAATTAATGAAGGTGATTTTGGGTTTATTGTGAACTGTGTTTTAAATGACACGGATTCTTTAACCCAGTTAACGATTAAAACTAAGTTGAGTTTTAATGAATCTTTAATTAGATTGAAATGATCGAAAATGGAGTATCACCAGTTTTGCTCCAGGCGATAGTTAAATCTTTAATTAGATTTGAACGTGAAATGGTAATTGAATTTACCGATAACACCGTGGTGTTAGATATGAAGTATGACCAGTTTTACTTCATGGGATGGATAGGTTGGGATTGGGAAATTAAAACAAATGATTACTTCGGTAAGGTTCGTTAATCCCGACTAGTTTTGAATTGATATTCAAAAGTAGATTAAAGAATAAATTCAAGGAATTTATCTTTGATAAAATTAATGGGAATCTTTCCCTATGAATGTGAAATTTAGAAACTAACTGTCGGTTAGCCAAACAGAATGGTTTTCTGGATATTGATCTGATGTTGGTTTCGGCCTTCGGGGTTAATGTTTGGGGAATTATTCTCTTGATTAATTTACGGTTAGTGACTGATGAATTGGAATGAGGCGTATGTTGTGTTTGTGTAACACTTATTTAAATATACGCGAGTTATTCGGAAAGACCGGGTTTATCCCATTCTGAATAACTGATACGACGATAAGTCGAAGATGAAGACGATGGTCGAAGACCGGAGGTCTTCACGTCGTTTGGGTGATAACTGATGATCTTGATTGGGCTGTACACCCAAGAAGATGGAAACAGTTAGTGATCGTCCAGACGTACTTGGAGATCGATGGATATGCGGGGTACTAGGTGCCTCCGGTTTCGTTCAGACCCAGAACGGACTTGTAAATGGACTGTGTGTCTGACATTGGATTTTAGTCCGTGTGATTGATCTCTATTAAATATATATCTGTTTGACGGCGGAGAATTTATTCTCTTGCTTAACGCCCTTCTCTGAGACGTACGAGCTCAGGGGTTATATATTGATGGATATCAAACGCATGGAGTGAATTGCCTGTGTGGCATGCCTAAGTGGCAATTGATCGAGGCTTCTGTTGAAAAGCATAGTCTTGTGGTGATGATCAAAGCAAGGCCTTTGTGGCGTAGCTTTGTGTAACGGTTACTTCGCGTGTTTCACACCCGGTATGAACCAAAAACGGGAGACGGACCTCAGGGAGGGCATGCGTTTCTTTCTAGTTAGAAGTGGCGTCAGTGGTTTTACACGCCCTGACGAGTTTGACTTATGTGGTTGTTGCTGTTGCGAGGCGCCTCGGATTGATCGGTCGTTCTCGAACCGATGGAGTCATTTAGTTGGCTCGTTTATGCCCCATAGGGCGGGGAAATGCATGTTCAGGGTTTAAGTTTAATCCACATCGGTGGACCGGCCCTGACGATCCAAGGGTCGATGCGCTCTGACCCTGTGGCTCGGGCTAGAGAGTCACGAAAACGGTTGAGGACTATCTTTTGCCTCGGTTCATAGACGGAAATCCAATTTCCAAATACGTGACATTTGCGGTTTTATTTGTAGAGCCTAGTATGGCGACATAGTGGTATGGGGCATTCATGCCGCCTATGATTGATACTTATGATTTGAAGTTGTTTTATACACTATACACTTATAAAAGTATCAAATGATTTGTTTTCAACGTATCAAGCATTCTTGGCTGTTATAAGGAAAAACCCTATCCTCGGCTGCGTTGCATTGTGTGATGGGACCTGGGTCTTATAATAGCTTCATTTTTCTTTATTTAGCATTGCGCTGTTTGTTTTATGCACTGGTATTCTCGGGAGGAAACCCGTTCCGTGTTATACGGCGTGGTCCCTTGATTTACCTAACTTTAAAAATAAAGATTAACTGTTTTAGTTCTCACACCAGTCACATGACTGACCTGGAGTTTATTGTTTTAACCTAAACTCTGGGTGCCCTTATTTTGACACGGGCAGCTAGTAGTTTTGGTTTTGCAGATTTATATTCACAGGATCCTGGTTTACAGCTGGAACGATATCCGGAAAACTTTGTATCCGTATATCTCTTCTAGTTGTGTATTGTATTATTTTCCGCTGCTATGAATTTAAATGTAATTTAAATCTCTGATATTTCTGTGTAATATTCTTTTATACTCTGTATTTTCTTGTAATCTGATGCATTGTTGTAATATACAGTGAAATGTTCTTCTGTATGTGTTCTGTTGTGGCTTGTTCTCGAACTATCCGACACTTTCCTTTACGGGGAAGTTACGGGTTTTCACAATGATGCACATTAAAATAAAAAATAGATATATTTAATGTAATGGTGACACAAGAAAGCTTCATGGGTGATTAAAAGGCATCAGATTAGGTAATTAATTTTAATTTCATATTAGAATTGGTATGCTTAATTTAGAATAAATGCAAAAACAATTTTTTTTATCTAATATGTTGTATCTAATTTGAGTAATTGACATGTTTAATAATTACCAAGTTTGTTATTTGGGTTGAATTTAGTAAATTAGAGTTTAACATAAGCGACAACCCTTGGGTAGTTTGGTCTCTTTTTCATTTCTTTTTTAAATAAAACAGACCCCCCCCCTTAACAACAAAAAATTTAGCTGGAGTCCCCTTAAAATTATCCTCCCCTTAACCAAATGTGGAGTCCCTTTAACAATCCCCTATCTTTAAACTTGTTTAAAGATTCAATTATATTTACTTCATTGATATAATCTGAGAGGGTTAAAGAAGAACGTAATTAACACATTGTCACGACAAACCCAAAACCATTTTAGTCTTATAGAAATCGCACTCCGTACACTTAACTCGTTTTTGACATTATCAAGTTAACTATCCCTCGGTCAAGAGTGAGGCCAGGTAAGTTAGAGCATTGGTTGCATATCACCCCTTGCCTAGACACCACATTCTTGACACTCACAGATTGATAAGCCTACTCGTCGGCTTATTAGAATTAAGCATAGTAATCATGATATTCAATAAACAAGTAAGTAATTCAACATTAATATTATAAGAAAATTACTAAAGATGTTATGACAAAATTCCAAGCAAAGTGTTGAAAATATGACAATTCAAACTGCATCTATAGCGACTATCGCTATAAGTGCACTTTCAAGTTCAAGTCCATAGTATGTCCATTCCTTGATAATCCTTATGTGCTTTGTTTCAAGATCATTCCACTTGTAATACAAGTCAATTCAAGTTCAATTCCAAGCCATTAGAGTCCATTCCAATCCATTAACATGGATCACATATGTCTTTACTTTTAATGTAAGAATCAAGTTAATAGTTTAACATAAGTTACCAACATTCAAGCAACTTTAAGCATAATTAAAGACATGTAAAGGGTTGTATATTTCTGTCCAAAGCAGTGAGTTAACTCACCTTAATCCTTAGCAAATCCTATCTCCAAGAATAAGAACCAAGATCCAAACTAGCAACTTTCTTTCTTTCCTTCCTTTCCTTGCTTCCTCCACCACTAACATTACTCAAGAAGAAGCCATTAATATATCTTAAGAAGAAGAAGAAGAAGAAAAGAAAATGCTGTCCATATTCCTAAGGGTATGCCTCCCTTTATATAGTCTTAGGAATGTGAATGAAAAATGACCAAAATGTCCCTAAAACCCTAATGCATTAATGAGAGATGTGATGGTGTGTAAGGTGAAGTGAAAGGTAAGGTGATGGTAAGTTTGCTTTTTCAAGACTTAAGAAGTAAGCATTCATTTATATACATATAAGAAACTTATATACACACACTTGGGATATTTTCTAAACTCTTGATGTGACTAATTATGCATATACTTATACTTGTATACTTATGTATAGGCATGTGTATAAATGTACCAAACAACGTTGCAATAATCTGAAACAACTTCTGTTCAACGACAGGTTGTAAATCTGAAAGTTGAAACTCAATCTTATTTATACCATTTAACAAAATTATCAATTGTTACGATATTCAAAGATTAAATGTTCGAATTTCCTGGTCTTTACATATAGAACCTAATTATGCGTCAAAATCAGACATTAATTTTTTTGAAGCAACATCAAACATTACCTTTGACCAAGATTTATAGGTAATTCATCGATGCTTCAATGAATAAATTTTAAGATGAAATAACTATTAAATATATATTCCAAACAAGACATGCAAATTCATATAAATATATATCAAGTATGTAAGTTTAGTCTAAGAATGAGAGAATTTATTTTAGGCCAGAAATAAAAACCAAGCAAATACATATAAACATAGGCCAAAGTACATAAATTTGGTCGGTAAATTTTACCAACTATTTTCCTCATACTCGATAAATGTTAGGCTATGCTCATGTTTTAACCATCAGTGTCATTATATATGTTCAAGTTAAGGAAAAGCATACTTGCAAGTTCAGTTAATTATTCGTTGGCATGTGAAGATAATTCATTCGTTAGTTTTGCATGCAATAATATAGATGGGAACAAAATTAATCGACAAAATCAATTACAATCAGAAAAATCTCATATAATATTGCATTAAATTATTTGATTGTATACTTATATTTTAACTTTTTTCAATAGGTAAACTTAATATAAAATTAACGGTTATCATCCTGATACCGCAGAAGTGAGATAAGGTAAAAACTTTAGAGTGACACAATTTAAAAAAAAACTTATAATTGAAACTGTGATACATTGGTTTGTAAAATATACATTATCTGTTTGAAAACATATCACCAAATATGCATATCGACAACTCAGTACAACCAGTGATCACGTTTCAGAAGAATTCACTAGTCACAATAAAAGGTGTAATTTTGAAATACATGGGCAGTAGACGAACGATAGATTTTGAATGCAGACATATTTGTGGGATAGGGAATGTAAAATGAGAATCGGAGAGTCAGTTAGGTTATTTTTTTCTTTCCTGTGGAAAAGGGAAATAATCAGCAGAAACGAAATACACCCGTTGACGAACTATAGAGTTGTGGTGATACGAAATTCAATTTCGAAAGTAATTTGTTTCGTAGAGAAATCAGAATCGCTTCAAATCCATTACAATAAGAGTTGAAAATAGGATGTGAAACCAAAAACGTTTGCATGAACTAAATTCATAGCAAAAATAGTGAAAACCTATAGTTACCTGGTGCCGTTGGAGATGAGTACTTTGAAAATATATCCTTCCACTTGGTAGCGTCGAGATGAATTTGATGCAGGATAAATTCAGGCAACGTAGAGGGTATAAAATGGAGAAGAAGACAAATCCAAATTTGTAAGTATTAGCGGTGAGGAAAAGAAATGAAAACCGGGACAGATCAGGTTAAGTTGTTAGAATTTGATCAAGAGAGAATAGAGAGATTAAACGGTAAAACATAAAAGACTACGTTGTTATTGCTTTATTGATTGATTTTACAAAAGATGCTTGATTGATTTACAATGCTAAACCCAGAGCCGACCCAGAGGGAAGCCCACCAAACCCTCAGGCTGGGACAACCCACTGGGTCGGGGCAATATTTGTTGAAATATACTACTGTAAGTATAATAAATATTGAATGGTCTAGAACATTATTGTAAGTGGATGTGGTGTAGTGGTTAAAGCAACATTGGAGTTACAAGGCAACCCGAGTTCAAATCATGTCAAAATCCTATTTTTTATTTTGCTTGAAAACTTTTATGCACGGGGACTACCAACGAATTGATGTATTTAAAAATAAAATAAAAAAAAATTGGGTTGTAGCATAGGATTTCCTGGGCCTGGCTAAACCTAGCATCTATTTATAGATGGTTTATCCTTACCTAAAAGAGTATTCTATATGAATATTGTAGAGTATATTTGAGTCAATTATAATAAGAGACACAAAATTAAACACACAAAATCTGAGCCATTAGATCTCCCCTGAATTATACCTCACATATAAAAACAAACAATTTTTATGGTTCAGATTTTGTATACACACTTGTCTAATTTTGTATCCCTATAGCCGCTCCCATAATTCTATATCAAATATTGACCAAAATAAATACGGTACCAAATATAACCCCAAATTAATACAATATCAAAAGCAATACATCTTTGTCCTTATCTCCAACAAAACGAAGTAGAGAAAAAATTGAATTTGAAAAGCGGTGGAGAGAGGCGGGGAAAGCGCAGGGGACAGGAGAATGCAGAGAATTGCCAAATAAAGAAACGCATAAGTGCTGTTGAGTTCTTGTCTGCTTGTTTAAGTAATAGATTAGCAGAATAAGCAAATTAAAAGAGACATGATGTCCAACTAGTTGATAGAGAAATAAACTGAAATCATTCCCTTCCCTATAAATCTCAATTACAAAACGCGCTGCGAGTCATTCCCTCGTATCCGATTTCTTATCTGTTTAAATTTTTGAACCAGATACGTAATGTACGAGCTCAATTCTTCTGTCCTAATCAACTATCTGTTTAAACAATTGAAGATTGCTACGGTTTGATTTCTCAATGCTCGTAGTTGTGCTAATTATTTTCGTGAATTTATTGTACATCTAACGCTCACAGCAGGGCTGTTACGGTTGAACCGTTTAACTGTCAAAGCACACTAACTGTTCACACGATTGCCGTCTACTACGGTAACGGTGACGGCAATGGTTGTGGATTTTGATAATCGCGGTAAACCGTACCAACCGCATATAATTTTTTTGTAGTAATTCATAAAAAAAAATGTTTTTCAATAACTTATGCTAGAGAAATAACATATATATAAATTATTTGCGTCTTTATTTATAGACAACATGCACATGGATGGTTTGTTTCATAGATAAATAAACTAATTTTTAAAATTAATGTTAAAACTTGAATTATCTATGGATAACAATGTAAATTTACGGTAATCGTTGCGGTAACGGTTAGACGGTTACGGTAACAGTTATAAAATTTGTCAACCATCAACAACGGTTATAGTTACGGTTGGAGATAAAATTGACGGTTGCCGTAAACGTAACTCCCCTAGTCAACAGTGTTATCAATTATCAGTGGTCAAACTTGTACACCGGCTAATGGCATGCTTTCCATGTAATTTACATTAAGTTCATTACAAATTCTATAAAATGTTACGTATACTGATAAATTTAAAGTTGAGAACACGATCAATCTATGTTGACTCATCTCATTTTGTATTAGAAATCAAAAATCCTCAAGCTATACAATATTTGCACGCTGTCTAGTTTCTCAATTATTATATTTTGCAATGTTCTTACTTTTATAGTTTTTTTTTTCAATTATGATAGAAATTTGCATTCTTCTGTGAACGAGTTTGATTTGATTATAGAATTCAAAAAAAACATTTTGAAAAGGAGTTGTATGGTTGAAAGAATCTAAATGCTACTTCCAACATTTAGTTCCTACTAATTAAAAAGAAATTGTGTATGTGGTATAATTGTTTAATCTACAATATCATGCATGCACCTGGATTCAATAAAGTATAAAATATTATTGTTTAATTTGAGATGTACACTATCCATCCCCCCCCGCCTTTGAAATCTTAAATGTGTTGTCAATCTTCTCATTGCTTTCAACTCCCAAATGTTATTGTTATCATTTCCCCTAGCTGAAATATTTCCTTATAAGCAGCGGTCTTATATATGACCCACGTGCCACCTTTTTATTTGCATACATATTGTTATGCATAAGAGCTGAAAAAGGGATTGTTAAAGGGACTCCACTTTTGGTTGGGGGGGGGACATTTTTAATGAGACTCCACCTTAAAAAAAAATTGTTAAGGGAGGGTTTGGTTTTTTTATTTTAAAATACGCATGGACTAGACTGCCCCTCGTAACATTAATTAATTAGACATGCAATGATTAACTATATTTTAATTTGTTAATTACTTCTCATAATTCCAGGCGTAGTTTTGGATATGTTTGGTAATGACTTTCTTTGAATACTTGCGTAAAATCAGCTACGCTATTTATATCATTACCAAATATAAGGTGCATGCAACTGTAATTATCGGATTTTTTTTGGCAAGGCATGTAATTGTCGTTTTTTTAATTTTCTCTATTATATATATATATATATATATATATATATATATATATGAGTGATAAAAGCATGATTTAACTGGATTACGGAGAGGCTAATTCTATTTATACACCAAAAATTGCTAAATATATACCAAAAATTATAATAAACTACTATACACCGTGTATTACTTTACGTACACCGTTTCTTTTACTAAATTATTCATGTTCTCATCTTCTTTTTCTTTCCTCTTTCGAACTTAAAACAAAATTACCCAAAATTAGAAATTATTTGCATCAAATTGAGTAAAATTTAACAAAATGAAATTTATTTCTTGTACTAATATTGTAACTTTTATGAAGATTTTGAAAAAAAATTCAGTTTCAACAAAATTACTATGATTCTACAAAATAAACCAACACTTCTAAATTAGACTTATTTCTGAATGTTTTTTTAATAGAAATTTTAGACTTCGTTAATAAATAATTCATTAACATATCTAGTTTGTATCATGTTTCAATATTTTTAAGAACAATTTGACTTTTTATATCTAGATGTTTTAAAAATCAATTATGAGAAAAGGGTAATTTAGTAATAAAATTTTATAGAAAAAATAATGGTGTATGTTGAGGGAATTTCGGTGTATAAATAGAATTTGCCTTATTGAGATTATATGAACTTTGTTTGATCGGGGAGACTTGAAGGAGGTGGATCTTCGTTTGATTGTTATTTCTTTTTATTTTCCTTTTAAGTTGAATTATAGAAGGTCAGTGTATATTGTTTCTAAATTTATTTTGCAATTTGCAGAGTTAATTATTCATGTATCTTATTAGACCAAGAAATGTTAATAAGTGATAGTCTGACTCATGCTTAAGTGTTTGAATTCATGCAAGTGTGGTCTGACTTATGCTTAAGTGTTTAAATTTATATAGCTATTTGCAGGTGTGCATTAGTTTTTCTATGTTATAGGGATAATACTGGAATTTTTAATTATATGGTTAAGGGGGGGCTAACTTATTTTGTCCTTCCCTTAACAATTCATCAAAAATTGAAAATTTGTCCCTCCCTTAACAAAAAATGGTCTCCCTTTAACAATCCCCCTGAAAAACTGGATCTTGAAATAATTTATGCCAGTTGTACTTATCTCCATTTCTCTTGATGAAATTATAACGTGTCAAGGCCAATTACGGGATTCAAATCTCATATATATATATATATATGTGTGTGTGTGTGTGTGTGTGTGTGTGACATATGGTTATTCATCGACTACACCAAAATCTAGAGCAACATAGACTGACTGAAAATCCATCTCTTTCTTCTACATACAAGTTCTTCTGTAAGAATTTTGTTTCAGCAGCAAAAAAGCAGGCGCTCTTCAGTGTTAACAGTATGATACATCTTAGTTTCATTTTACTTTTTTGTTTCTAAGCAATCGATGGCTGGAGGTAAATATATTTTCCGCAATTTTAAATTCAAATACAGCTAAGTAGCACTGATATCAGAGCCACCATTATGCTATATTGCTTAAATCTTACAAAGCAAATCCGCGGTACCCAAAAATCTCTATCCCCTATACTCAACCAATAAGGATCTCTAATTTTCACCTTTTGCAATTAAACCCTTTTTTATTTTTGACTTAATTGCAAAAATGTGAAAATCAGAAGCTTTAATTGGTTGAGTACAGAGGGGTAGGGATTTTTAGGGATAGCGGATTTGATCTCTAAATCTTAGAATTGTTTTACTGTCAATCACATGATAAAGCTGACATGCGAAACCAAAACCCATAGTAATATATGTAATCGCATATAACCATATAATATAGTTGAGGAGGGTTATATGGCACCCCATTTTTTTAGCCTCCCTTTTGCCCTTCATTTATAGCCAAGTAATTATAGTTAAATAAGTTAGTGGAGGGAAAGAGAATTAGTGGGAGGAGAGAGAAACGGGAATGTGTGGTGAAATCAGAGTGCTAAAGGGGCGCTGCACTATTTGGGGTGCTCTTGAACGCTCCTCAATATAGTTATATGGTTTTTCAGCTAATGCTAATAAATCATGAATTTTATTGTCAATCATGAATTTTTCTCTTCGATGTGACGTTACATTCAAGATACTTTTGTATATTATTATTTTGGCATGACCGACTAGTTTTTACAGTATTCTGTAACACTCTTTTATTATGAATAATAATAAAATTACAATATAGTACCTTGGCACAACAAAAAACTACAGCTAAGACTGTAGTTAGTAGTCAGCTAATTCAGTTTTTAAGGTGGACAGTCCACCGCCTACAGAGTTTATAGCGCTCCGTCCACTCTACCTTACAGGTTGACAACACTGGAGCTAGCTAAATTACTAGACTATAGTTACATTTTATTCTCCACACAGGGAGAAATACATAGTTGCTGAAAATTAAAAATAATAATCTCCATGCCATGAGTACAGTTCCTTGAGCCACGAAAAGTAACTACCCATTTCAAACTAGCTCGGCTAGTGGTCATTTCATACAAAGCAGCAAAGGACAAGCAGCATGCAGCTCCCCCGAATTCCCGCAAACATTTTGTTGACTTTGGCATAGCAGAAAACTGTAGCTAAGACAATCCATCTGAATCTGACATAGTGGCCAATTCAAACAGTCTCGAAGGAGAGGAGGAAAAAATCGTGGATCATCAGAGCACAGTGAATTGAGAGCCGACGGCTTCACCTTCTCATTGTAAACCGATCCCATGCCTAAACCAGAACACCATCCCCTCGACAACTATCGAACGCCACGGTAGAGAACTTCTCAGCTAAAACAACTGTAACGACCAGCATTCTACGCATCAAGGGATCGTAGAATATTTATTTCTTTTTCATACGAAGTCGTATAGTCGTGTAACTTTGGGAAACAACTATTGGGGTCATTTCCCATGTTCATGATTTTTGCCGATTTTTAAATGACCGTTTTACCCTTAGTTGATCTTGTTTCGGCCATAACTTTTGATTGGAAAGGATTTTTGACTTGAAACTACTTTCATTGGATTTGGATGATGGTTTACAATTCCGTAGAGTGGTCACATTAGCCAAACGGACTTACAGTTTGGAAGATATGGCTGAACTAAGGTTTAGAAGGTGAAAAACAGCTTAATTCGGTTTAACTGGGTGATTAGCAGCTAGGCCCATTGGGAGATTTCAGGGTTAGAGCTATATGAGGGTTGACTAGGGTTAGAGAAACCTTTTCTTTGTCATTTTTCATCCGCCACTAATATCCTCTCAACCCTAGCAATGGCCTCCACCTTCTAGAATCATCTTTAATCACTGTTTAATCAAGGATTAGGCTAAACTACATCAAATCAAGGCAAATCAACACCAAATCAGAGTTGGAGCTTCTGTGTTCCTTAGGAATTCGACCCAAACAGTAAAGTTTCAGATCTTATATCTTAATTTGTGGCAAAGGTGAGTGATTTGCTTTGTTTCTCACTAATTACGGCTAATTAGGGGTGATTAGTGTTAATTAGCGAAATTATAACTCAGAAAAATCTGGAAAAATTTGTAAAATTCTAAAATATTATTTTAGGGTTTTGATAGAAATTTGGGCAAATTTGGATAATTTTTGCTAATTGTATGCTTAAACATGATTAAGGGGAAAACATGGGTTTTGGGTATGCTTGATCCATATAAACATGTTAAATTGTTGTTTTGCTGTGTGTGAATGATTTTACATGTTGCTATGACTATATGGTATGCTTTGTGATTGATTAGAAAAGATAGAATGGTCGAAAACGCCGTCGTGTGGCGTAAAACAGTCGCTAGAAAAGTTGCAGGAAATGGTGCAGGAATCGGATCGGATCAGTGGAGGGGGACCGGGTCGGGTCGTGTAGCCCACCCACGAGCCGCCTCACGTTTCCAAACCGAACCGACTCGCCATCACAAATCTTCATCCTTGGTGTGTCACGAGCCGATCTGGAGCTTGGAGGAGACCACGACCGAACCGGAACTCGACCGATGGAGGCTCGACCCACGAGCCAAAGGAGGACCCCGAGACGATAGAGAAGTGCAATCAGACCCAGCATGGAGTATTATAACTCGACCGCTCGAGAGAAGGAACCCGACCTGAACCGCCATGAGAGGGAGCCGACGACTCGACCCACTCGAGCTAAAACGTGACGAGCCCGATCCAAACCGATGGGATCATCACTCACGAATCAGAGTGGCATCACGACCGAACCGAACCGATTGGAGGTCACGACCAGGAGGAGGCCAAAACCCAAGATGAAAAGGTAGTCCAAATGGAAAGTAGAACTCAGGATCCAGATGGGAACCAACGAGTTAACTTCATGATTGGACTTTGTTGCGGGACGTGTGCAAAGGGGTTATCGACGTTTATAGCTTTGAGTCACCACTGAGAGACGGATATTGGCTACGGATCAGTGCAGTGAAGTCATCATGGCTTCATGGGGCAGAGTGATCGTAGCAAGGCTATGAGCCAGTGTAGTGGAGTCGTCATGACTTCATGGGGTAGAGTGGACATAGCAAAGGATTAGTGGCTATGGATCAGTGCAGTAGAGCCATCATGACTCCATGGGGCAGAGTGATCATAGCAAAGGAATTGGGTGGTCAAAGCGGCGGATATCGTATGCTTTACGCACTGAGTGAGAGATGTGAGGATGGTTGCTATGCTGGATTGTTTGACATCACTATGACATGCACACCCCCTCCCCGTATCTTTACACACCATATGTTGATGTCACCTTAGAGTATTGTACATCCTGTTGTGCTAACTCTTTGGTTACAGGTCCAGGTTCAGGTATGGTTTAGTATAGCTGTTATTGTTCTGTTTTGCTGCTTATCGCTCATATCAGAAATTTGTCTGACCCAGAGTTTTATGTCTCTTCTTATTACTCTGGGTGCTCTTAAACGGGCAGACTAGAGACAGGTCAGGTGATTATGCACTAGTGGTTGTGCTGGAGACGAGCAGGAGGCTTCCACGTATGATATATATATATATAGGTATTCTCCCTGTGTCGCTGTTGGTCACTACTTTGGGCATTAGTAGTGTACCTTTCCTTTACTTTGCTTTAGAGATAGTTTTAAAAGTTGTAATAATGATGATGTGGAACATAAGCTGTATTTTGGATTTTCCGCTGCTATGATGGTTTAGTTTTCAGCTTATGCACTATCTCACCTGTTTTATGTCAAAATTATGTTATTATTATATTTTATTCCATGCACTGTGAGATATACTACAGGTTCCTTATTATTTCAAATTCCTTTATTTTTCTTTCTTTGGCGACCGTCCCGTGTTGGTCGGACATGTGCACAACGCATTTCAGGGAAATGTCGGCTAGTGCGGGGCGGGCTGTCACATTTGGTATCAGAGCTCTAGGTTGCGTTGTTAACCTAGGGAAAGACACCAGGGAGAGATAATATACATATATGAGAGCGCATATTTGTGATATTTTGGTTTTCAAAAGTTATATATATATACACACTAAGTATGTTTAAGGATGAAGTCGCACTGCACTGGCACCACTGAAGAGATGGTTAATCGTTTCTTCTTACAGATTGAACGATGAGCCGATATACGAGGAATACTGGTAGAGGAGCCAATAACGGGAATGCTCCTGATATGAGGACGATGTTCACTGAATTCATGAGAGAGATGCTTAGGGATGTTCAGATGGAAGTTCCCATTGTTGCTAATGGTGGTGGTGCAGAGGTGCAGGTGCTTAGGGACGATTTCGCCAAGCTTTGCAAGGATTACACTAGTCTTGGTGGGAAGCCGTTCCACGGAACAGAATCGGCTACAGAAGTACAAGATTGGCTTGATAGCTGTGAGCGCATCTTCGAAGGTTTGGGTATCGAGGATGCAATGAAGAGAAGGCTAACATCCCGTCAACTGCAAGGACGGGCTATGAATTGGTGGAATGCTATTAAGGCAGCTACTCCAGAAGATCAAGTTACTTAGAATCAGTTTAAGACCCGATTCAGTGATAAGTTTATCCCAGCTGTGCAGAAGTCAGAATTGTTTAGGAAGTTCTTGGAGCTTAAGCAGAATGGTAGGACAGTCTCATAATATATTGCTGAGTTCGATACTTTATCGAAATATGGATTATCCCTTATAGATACTGCCGAGAAGAAGAACGAGAAGTTTATAATTGGGTTGGATGGATACTTGGGGGAAAGGCTTATTAACCACATCGATGAGACGTTTGAATCGATTGTGGGGAAGGCTTTGAGATCAGAGAGTCTATTCCCTAAGTCGAAGACTGAGGTTGCATCTGCAGAAGAGCCAAAGCCGCAAGTAAGCGGTAGAGGCAAGAATGGTTCTCAGAATAAGAGAAAGCAAAATCAAAACAAGGATGGCCAAAAGAAGAAGAATAAGAAAGATGTTGAGTGCTTTAGCTGTGGAAAGAAGGGTCATTATGCTAAAGAATGTCGAGCAAAGCTAGTGGATAGGAAGTGCTTCAAATGCGGCCAAGTGGGAAATTACAAGGATAAGTGTCCGCAATCACCTAAAGAGAAGCTGATTGTGAAATCATATGCCATCAATGCTGTCCCTTCTTCGTCGAATGCCCCAACTGCATCGGAAAAGGAAAGAATGTCGTTATCCAAGGTATGCTTTCTGTTTATGATGTTCCTGTTCGAGTACTGTTTGATACCGGGGCTTCCTGTTCTTTCATATCTAGTGACCTGGCAGATAGGTTGGGATTGGAACCCGAGATAGTCGATAGACCTTTAGCGGTGATGAACCCGATTGGTGGTTCGACTAGCCTTAGTATGATTTGTCGTAATGTGGTCTTATCGAGTCATGGATGTATGTTTTCTTGTGATTGCTTTGTTTTGGGCATTACTAGGTTTGGCATTATTTTGGGAGTCGATTGGCTCCAAAGATATGGGGTGGTGGTAGACTTTGAGAGATTTTCGGTGACTATTAGGGCGGATGATGGGCGGAGGGTAGTGTTTGGTGGCCTACCTAGTGATGAGGTGATGGCTAGTTTTCTAAATTCCCTCGACATCCCGCAGGACGAGTTACCAAGAATTCCCGTTGTTGGCCAGTTTCCGGATGTCTTCGGGGAAGTGACCGGACTTCCACCACACCCAGAGATTGAGTTCCGTGTTGATTTAGTGAAAGATGCCAGACCTATAGTGATGCCACTTCGTCGTATGGCATCAAGGGAGTAGAGAGAGCTCGGGGTGCAAGTAAGCGATCTTTTGAAGAAGGGACTTATCAGAAGAAGTGTTACTGAGTGGGGAGCACCAGTTGTGTTTGCTACCAAGGCAGATGGTTCCCTTCGATTGTGTGTGGACTACCGCGAGTTGAATAAGGTGACTAGGAAGAATAAGTATCCTCTGCCGCGGATAGATGATCTATTTGATCAGTTGAATGGAGCGAGAGTGTTCTCCCAGTTGGATCTCGCGACAGGTTTTCATCAGCTTAGAGTGGAAGTTGAGAGTATAGCTAAAACGGCATTTTGGACGCCGTCTGGATTCTATGAGTGGTTAGTCATGCCATTCGGGTTGAGCAATGCACCAGCATATTTTGTGGATCTTATGAATAGGATATTCAAAGATCAATTGAATAAGTTTGTTCTTGTGTTCGTGGACGATATCTTTGTTTATTCAAGGATAGAGGAAGAACACAAGGAACATTTGAGGATAGTGATGGAGGTGTTGAGAAAACACCAATTGAAAGCGAAGTTTTCTAAGTGTCACTTCTGGAGGAGGGAAGTGAGATTCTTGGGCCATGTTGTTTCAGAGAATGGTATTGCCGTGGACCCTGCGAAAGTGGCTACGGTACAAGATTGGTCTACGCCCAAGAATGCAACAAACATAAGAAGTTTCTTGGGGTTAGCTGGATATTATCGTAAGTTCATCCAAGACTTCTCCAAGATTGCAGCACCGTTGACTCAGTTAACCAAGAAGAATCAAGCTTTTGTTTGGGTCAGAGAGTGCGAGGTTGCATTTAAGAGTTTAAAGGAAAAGTTGACGTGCGCGCCAGTGTTAGTCATTCCTAAAGGGAATGAAGAGATGACGGTATACACAGATGCATGTGGTACCGGACTAGGTGCTGTATTGATGCAAGGAGGTAGGGTTGTAGCTTATGCAAGTCGGCAACTGAAACCGCATGAGAAAAGATATCCTACCCATGATTTGGAATAGGCAACGATCGTGTTCGCATTGAAGATGTGGGGACATTATCTCTTGGGAGAAAGACTCGAGTTGTTTACTGATCATAAATCATTGAAGTATCTCTTCTCTCAGATCTAAATCTCCGACAGCAAAGATAGTTAGAATTCTTTGCTTCCTATGATTTCGACATCACATATACACCAGGAAAGGGCAATGCGGTAGCTGATGCCTTGAGCAGGAGACATGCCAGTTTAGGGGCAATGTTTCTTGAATGGAAGCAATTGGAGTGCATCGCTGGGTATGATTTCAGACCAAAGCGTGAATTGGATCCAGAAATGCTAGCAAGTTTGACGATCAGACCCACTCTGATTGAGCGGATTGGTTCCAGTCAAAGGACGATCTGAACCTATTAGAAATCTTCTCCAAGTTAGAAATAGGTATCGTCGGTGAGCAGATGAACAAGTATGAGCTTGATCGAGATGGGTGACTTCGAAAGAATGGAAAGTTAGTTGTACCCAACGTGAATGGATTGAGAGATGAAGTGCTTAGAGAATGTCATCACTCAAAAATGACTATACATCTTGGTGGTAACAAAATGTATCAAGACATGAAGCATACCTACTACTGGGAAGGGATGAAAAGAGACGTTGGGAAGTTTATATCCAAGTGCATGAATTGCAAGCTAGTTAAAACTGAGCAAAAGAAGCCTAGTGGTTTGTTGCAGCCATTGGAAATTCCCAAATGGAAATGGGAACAAGTCTCGATGGATTTCATTGACGGTCTACCAAGGACTAGATCAGGTCATAATAGTATTTGGGTGATTGTGGATCGATTGACCAAGAGTGCAAGGTTCATACCGATCAAATCAAATAGAACGGCGGCTAAGTTAGCAGAACTGTATATGAAATGGGTAGTGAGATTCCATGGAGTACCCAAAAGCATTGTGAGTGACCGAGACCTGCTGTTTACTAGTGGGGTTTGGAAGAGCTTACAAGAAGCTCTAGGGTCAGAATTACATCTTAGTACTGCGTATCATCCTCAAACAGACGGTCAAATAGAGAGGGAGAATCCTGTATTAGAGGATCTTTTGCGAGCTTGTATATTGGACTTTGGAGGATCATGGGATGACCATTTGCATTTGGTTGAGTTCGCATATAATAATAGCTATCAATCCAGTCTTGGTATGGCTCCATTTGAAGCTTTATACGGAAGACCATGTAACTCACCATCATTTTGGTTAGAAATCGGTGAGAAATTTGTGCTTGGGCCAGATGTGATAAGAGAAACCTCAGACAAGATTAAGGTTATCCAACAGCGAATGAAGGCTGTCCAAGATAGGCAGAAGAGTTATGCTGATAAGAGACGAAGAGAATTAAAATTCTCCGTTGGCGACCTAGTATTCGTCAAGATCTCTCCATTAAAGAATGTTATTCGATTTGGAAGGAGAGGAAAGTTGACACCAAGATTTGTTGGTCCATTCCCAATCCTCGAGCAAATTGGGAATTTGGCATATAAAGTTGAATTACCAGAGAAGATGGCAGAAGTTCATAACGTATTTCATGTTTCCCATTTAAGGAAATTCATGCACGACCCCGATGTGACTATTTCACCTGATTAGTTGGATGATGTCGAAGTAGAACCCGAGGCGGTTGGAACTGCAAGCCGATTCGTATTGTCGAGCACGATACAAAGCAACTTTGAAGGAAAGCAGTGAATCTAGTCAAAGTTCAGTAGGGCGAGAGTGAGAATGACTATACTTGGGAGACAGAGGAGAGCATTAGGAAAACATATCGAGAACTCTTTGCCTGGTAAGATTCTAATTGCTATTTAGATTTCCGCATGCTAGGATAGACTTGTTTGTTGTTTTATACGTTTTATTGTAGTGAATGATTGGTAGGCATAAGGGATCCTTTACTTGTTTCTTAGTTAACGAATTTCGGGGGCGAAATTTCTTAAGGGGGAAGAATGTAACGACCCGCATTCTACGCATCAGGGTATCTTAGAATATTTATTTCTTTTTCATACGAAGTCGTATAGTCGTGTAACTTTGGGAAACAACTATTGGGGTCATTTCCCATGTTCACGATTTTTGCCGATTTTTAAATGACTGTTTTGCCCCTAGCTGATCTTGTTTCGGCCATAAATTTTGATTGGAAAGGAGTTTTGACCTAAAACCACTTCCATTGGATTCAGATGATGGTTTATAATTCCGTAGAGTGGTCACATTAGCTAAACGGACTTACCGTTTGGGAGATATGGCTGAATTAAGGTTTAGAAGGTGAAAAACAGCTTAATTGGGCTTAACCGGGTGATTTGTAGCTAGGCCCTTTGGGGGATTTCGGGGTTAGAGATATATGAGGGCTGATTAGGGTTATAGAAACCTTTTCTTTGTCATTTTTCAGCCGCCAACCCTAGCAATGGCCTCCACCTTCTAGAATCATCTTTAATCACTGTTTAATCAAGGATTAGGCTAAACTACATCAAATCAAGGAAAATCAACACCAAATCAGAGTTGGAACTGCTGTGTTGCTTAGGAATTCGACCCAAACAGTAGAGTTTGAGATCTTATATTTTAATTTGTGGCAAAGGTGAATGATTTGCTTTGTTTCTCACTAATTACGGCTAACTAGGGGTGATTAGTGTTAATTAGTGAAATTATAACTCAGAAATATCTAGAAAGATTTGTAAAATTCTAAAATATTATTTTAGGGCTCTAATAGAAATTTGGTCTAATTTGGATAAGTTTTGCTAATTGTATGCTTAAACATGATTAGGGGGGATTAAGGGGAAAACATGGGTTTTGGGTATGTTTGATCCATATAAACATGTTAAATTGTTGTTTTGCTGTTTGTGGATGATTATACATGTTGCTATGACTGTATGGTATGCTTTGTGATTGATTAGAAAAGATAGAATGGTCGAAAACGCCGTCATGTGGCGTAAAACAGTCGCTGGAAAAGTTGCAGGAAATGGTGTAGGAATCGGATCGGATCGGTGGAGGGGGACCGAGTCGGGTCGTGTAGCCCACCCACGAGCCGCCTCACGTTTCTTAACCGAACCGACTCGCCATCTCAAATCTTCATCCTTGGTGTGTCACGAGCCGATCTGGAGCTTGGAGGAGACCACGACCGAACCGGAGCTTGACCGATGGAGGCTCGACCCACGAGCCAAAGGAGGACACCGACCCGATAGAGAAGTGCAATCCGACCCAGCCTGGAGTATTATAACTCGACAGCTCGAGAAAAGGAACCCAGCCTGAACCGCCATGAGAGGGAGCTGACGACTCGACCCGCTCGAACAAAAACGTGACGAGCCAAATGCGAACCGATGGGATCATCACTCACGAACCAGAGGGGCATCACGACCGAACCGAACCAATTGGAGATCACGACCAGGAGGAGACCAAAACCCGAGATGCAAAGGTAGTCCAAATGGGAAATAGAACTCAGGATCCAGATGGGAACCAACTAGTTAACTTCATGGTTGGACTTTGCTACGGGACGTGTGCAAAGGGGTTGTCAACGTCTATAGCTTTGATTCACCACTGAAAGACGGATATTGGCTACGGATCAGTACGGTGAAATCATCATGGCTTCATGGGGCAGAGTGATCGTAGCAAGGCTATGAGCTAGTGCAGTGGAGTCATCATGACTTCATGGGTCAGAGTGGACATAGCAAAGGACTAGTGGCTATGGATCAATGAAGTGGAGCCGTCATGACTCCATGGGGCAGAGTGATCATAGCAAAGGAATTGGGTGGTCAAAGCGGTGGATATTATATGCTTTACGAACTAAGTGAGAGATGTGAGGATGGTTGCTATGCTGGATTGTTTGACATCACTATGACATGCACACCCTCTCCTCCGTATCTTTACACCATATGTTAATGTCACTTTAGAGTATTGTACATCCTGTTGTGCTAACTCTTTGGTTGTAGGTCCTGGTTCAGGTATGGTTTAGTATACCTGTTATTGTTCTGTTTTGCTGCTTATCGCTCATACCAGACTTTTGTCTGACCCAGAGTTTTATGTCTCTTCTTATTACTCTGGGTGCTCTTAAACGGGCAGACTAGAGACAAGTCAGGTGTTTATGCACGAGTAGCTATGCCGGAGACGAGCAGGAGGCTTCCCCGCATGATATATATATATTCTCCCTATGTCGCTGATGGTCACTACTTTGGGCATTAGTAGTGTACTTTCCTTTACTTTGCTTTAGAGATAGTTTTAAAAGTTGTAATAATGATGATGTGGAACATAAGCTGTATTTTGGATTTTCCGCTGCTATGATGGTTTAGTTTTCATCTTATGCACTGTCTCACCTGTTTTATGTCAAAGTTATGTTATTATTATATTTTATTCCATGCGCTGTGAGATATACTACAGGTTCCTTGTTAGTTCAAATTCCTTTCTTTTTCTTTCTTTGGCGACCGTCCCGTGCTGGTTGGACATGTGCACAACGCATTTCAGGGAAATGTCGGCTAGTGCGGGGCGGGCTGTCACAACAACTATAATGCAAGCATCACATTTCCTAGACTTCGCGCAAGCAAGCTTAACCATCACCATCAATCAACAGACAAGGTTCAGCGCGTGAGCTTCTCGTATTTTGCCGTTAATGAATGGTATGACCTACCCTTACAAAATATAGTCAACAAGGAATTTTGCAGATAGTGACATTAATACAAAGAGCAGAGCTCGCATAACGTGAAACTGATAAACAAATTCCCAAGATAACAACCAAACACTGCAAAACAATACTATACTCCCCAAATTCCGACACCGACTCCAAGTATTACCTACAAGATGTGAACAAGACTTGAATACCAAAATTGCATGTTGTACCATCACAAACCAGAGTCAAAACGCAAAAACGCCATCACAACTTGGAGTTGTTGCTGTCTTTAAGCTCCATGTAAGTGACAATTTCATACATTGCAACATCCATTAGTTGAAGAATGCATTGTTGAGACATGTAGTTGCCTGGAATAGACGTAACAATGGATGAAAATGAAATCGGAAAGGAGTCTAGAGAGAACAATGGGTTTGAGATGAGATTGAGGATTGTAGGGGGAAAAATAGTCTTATAGAATTTCATGGTTAAGAGCTTGAACCCGTGAAAGAAAATTAGTTATCAGAGAGGAAGAACACGTGTGGCGAAATCAGGACTGAGAGAATCGAAGAAAATAAAGAAAAGGGTGAGAGGATTGAGTGAATGGAGAGAAAAGAAACGTAGCTGAGAGATGAAGAAAGTGAAAATTCATGTCGCCATTTAATTCTTTCTCGGATAACGAAGCTCTATCTTTTAGTTGTTATGTCAGTGTTTGATGCCTCAAGATTTCATTTGAAACTGAGTAGCTAAGATGCTTGATACTTTTATATATTAATTCAACATGGCCTGTGTTAGACCAAAAAATGGCACTAACACCCAAACAGTCGTGCTTAAAGCATGAAATATGAAGAAATAACTGAAAAATGCAAGAAATAGCAAGACAACGACAATTTTATAGTGGTTAGGCATTAACAACCCTACATTCACTTCATAATCTCTCAATAATGTCAAAATATTGGAGTTTCAATAAATGAGATTGTCAAAAACCCTCATACAACACTCTTTCTGTTGATTATTTTGAATTACAATCATGAATATCACTCATATTTCGAGATAAAAAAAGTTGAAAGCCAAGACTAAGTAGTACATATCTTTACATGGCCAAAAAGTCACGTAAAATATCTTCAAGTCGTTGTATTTATTAGTGCTATTATAGACCTGTTCGGATCGTACACATGGCACCCGGGCCATGTTTTTCAGAGGGTAGTGGCGACGGTTACAACGAAGTGGTGGGTCGGTACGGGGCATGTTGGTTTAAACATGGCCAGGTGGATCAAGATCCGAAACAGCAAGTGATTGTGGGCTGATAGTGGAAGCAGGTCGTTAGAATAGTTTCAGATCCGGATTCCATTCGATCCAATGGATTCCATTCGATCCAATCCGGATTCCATTCGATCCAATCCGGATTCCATGCGATCCAATCCGGATTCCATTCGATCCAATTCGGATTCCGTTCGAACCGAGCTCGTTCGATCCATAGCTCTGTTTTTACTGAAGTGTGGTCTTCGACCCAAGATGGGGATTCATTCAATTCGAGCTGGAACCCTATTCAAGCTAAGGTAAGTGCGAAAGATCTCCTTCGATCCAAGACTTCGTGTACCCTCTTCTTCGACCCCTGTAGTCTATCGATGTTGTTGGGCTTAGACGAGCTCGCAGGTGATCGAACTAGGGGTTGAGCCAACGATGTACGGGTTTGTCCAGGCCCATGCTCAAGCCTTGATCGTCTCTGTCAGTGGTATCTTATAGCGTGATGGCCTTGCCAAAAGGCAGGTCAACTTTTTACCCCTCAAAGTATATCGTGTGTAAGACGGTACGTACTTTGAATAAGTCTAGCTGCATCTCTTTGGAACGCTATTCATCCTTGATAAGGCATTATCAAATTGTTGTGCCTTCTTGAGTAGTCCTGATACTTAGATTCTTTTCTGTATGAATAGCTTGTCGTGTATCGCACTGCTTTCATTGGTGCTTATCGAACCAAAGCATATGGCCAGAGTTGTCAAGATGATCAAGTAGTCATTTAAACCTCATCGAATCTAGAGGTTAAATTCTTTCATCATAAGTCCTGTTAGATAGTTGGCTCTCGAGTGTGACTGTACACACACAGGTCATTGCCAAGCGAGGTTGTCTTCCCCTTCAAGTCAAGCGCAAGGTCGAGTCAGATCTTCTTTCGCATACAATTTTATGTATGGAGTAGTTATCCAAGTCATGTGGTAGCTTAAGAATTTTTGAGCTTTGAGCGAGCATCTTGACTGTTGGGATAAGGCACATCAGAATTGGCATATAATTTGACATGCACACTTGGCTTTGGACTATCTTGACATCAGGATATTAATCTAGGACTTAATGATCGCACTGAATTGTAACAATGAGAAGTAAGAAACTTAGGATCACTCTGGATCGTATTAATAGAAAAAAAAATACAAGATCGCATCAGACCATATTTAAAGATATCCACGACGGCTCCGGATCGTTTTATTGTCCAATGATCACATACAAATCAGTACGAGATGTTGTTGAAATCGTGTGAGTCAGCATTTAGTATGATCGTCAAAATCATAAGGCATTAGAGAGGTGTAACATTCCGTAATTTTAAAGGACATTATAAGGATAAACTAAAGTATACTTAATTAAACATTGGGAATTAAGTAAAATGGACCGTACCATTGTGTTCGCTCGGAATTCTGGTTGAGATAGACTCCGAGTTTGTGTAAAATGGACAAAGTATGAGTTAAATATGAAGCTTAGAAGTTTGTATACGCATAAGAGAACTATATATATAACTAACCTAGAAATTTAAATCAGTTCAAATACGATGTGGGAAAAAGGGGCGGGCGCAGCGGGAATTGGACCCGTTATTGATCGACCTATGCTTGGACTGGGTCGACCTACGTGTCGACCCAATGGCAAGTGAGTCGACCCATGGGTCGACCCAGGTGGGGTTGGGTCGACCCACTCAAGATCTAGCGTGGTGCATTCTTCTGTACCTGGTCTGGTTTCTCTATGAGGTTCGTTGGAGATAGGCAATATATAAGACAACATTTCTATTATTTTTCTACACATAAAACAATAAAGACAATGAAACGCTGCCTCTAATTCGATTGAACTAGACTATCTTCTTCAACATTAGCCTATCTTCTACAACAACGCTATATATGTATAAAGAATCTCTTCGGAAACATCAGCATATTATTCTCTATTCTTTAGATCTAGTCTATGTGAGTTCATGTTACTTTTAGATATAAAGTTTTAACAGTAACCCTGACATGTTTACAAATCTAGATCTAAATCTATACATGTTAAGAATATGATTCATACCTAAATAGTTCTACTATTACATGTATTCCTCTGTACACCTGATCTGTTGTTCAGTTCTTGTATGCCTATTTCTGATATGTCTATTTCTGCTATCATATTCCCATCTCTGTTATTATATGTTTATTCAGTTTTTATATGCCTATTCTATTCTTCTCTCTCTCTCTCTCTCGTTCCCTTTTTATTTTATAGCCTAGGCTAACTTCGAGCTTAGGCCAATATCGCTGAAATATGAGTACGAACAAAATTGGGATTAACTGGGAATGGATGAGAATGATAATTTAGGGGCATATCCTGTATTATGAATATAACTAAAATTTAGGGCATACCTTATATTGTGTAATATGACTGAAATTGAGGGGTGTATGAACATGCAATCAGTAGGCTTAGTTCAAAGATTTAGTGTAACATGTTAATAAAATAGTATGTCACCAATGTAACATGTTTAATCTATTGGGGGTTAAGTAAACTTATTTAATCTGTTGGGGTTGTATGAACACTGTTAACTCGTGTAAAACTTAACCTGTTGAATTTGTAGAGGGGGAGGGGTTAGGCTGTAAGACTTAACCTGTGGAAATCCTAGTTGATTGGGGACACAAGTTTAGGGGTTTGACTTGTGTCATCTGTTCTATGGGACACAAGTTTAGGGGTTTGGCCATTATGTTTCTGTTGGGATCATTCTGTTTTTGTTAATTAATTGGAAAGCACTTAATGCGGTATACTAGTATTGGTGCAGAGAAAGTAATTGAGAAGCATAGTTTATTCTGTTTATCATGTCCATCTGGTTTACACCCTTTTTATACTACAACTATCTCTCCTCCAGTTTATTTACTATCTTGGTACTTTTATTTCTTTATAGGCTAAAAGTCACTGGACTCGCCAGACTTTATGTCTAACCCGTTTTGTTTCCTTTTCTCTCTCTTTCCTTCCCCCCTAGGTTCTCAGGGTAGGAACGCTCAGGCTTGATTAGGATTCTCTCTTCTGTTTCTGCTTGGATCTGGATCTTCTTTGATGTATCGCTTTGACTACTTGTCTACTTTATTATGGCTATTATTGGGGATTATGATTTTACATTTTTGTACTCTGATGAAGACAGATGTTCTTATTTGATATATTTTGTTCCAGTATTTCAGTCTGATGTTGTAACTGAATTTTGAGACCACGATGTTTTCTATTGGAAAATAAAGTTTTAAGTTTCCGCTGCTATTTTATATATCTGTCTTATGAGATTCTGTTTTGTTTACTTATAACGCTTCACGTAACTTAATGCATTCTGATAAAGAGTGACATTAACGGATGTGGGGTGCCACATTTTGTATCAGAGCTGAAGGTTACAAGATCGGATAAAAGGTTTTAAAAATTGTTTTCAAAAGGTTTCAAAAAGAAAGTATTCTCAAAGAAAACTCTGTTTTTGGAAAACATATTCCCCGATGCCATATAAAATATCATTCGATTCTTTGTTTGAATCCCTTTTCCTTTTCTTTTCAGCATGTCCGGGGAACCGAATCTTCCCGAGGGCGTTCAGATACCGACTTGATTCCATATGTATCTTTAGGCTACGACACCTGCCAGAGGCCAAGCAGACGCCCCTCCCCCAGCTGCATCCGCCGTTCCTCCTCCTCCGATAACTTCTCTAAGGTATGCAAGGACTTCTGTGCTATGGGAGGAAAGCCATTCCGAGGAACTAAAAACTTTATGAAAGCATGGAATTGACTAAAATAGATGGAGAACTTATTTGGGCTTTTCGAGGACCGCAGAAAGATACAGTTGGCTGCATGGTAGCTTAAGGATGAGGCTTCATTCTGGTGGGAAGTGACGCAAGTAGAGTGTCTAGTTGATACTTGGGATGATTTCCGATAGAGATTCGAGATGAAGTTTCCTTCTTAGCAGAAGAGAGTATGCAGATGGAGAGGTTTTTGGCACTTAAGCAAGAAAGCATGTTTGTCAAAGAGTATGTCAATAAGTTCAATAAGTTGGCAAGGTTTGGTCAGGAACTGGTGAATAACCTGCATAAGAAAGCTTTAAGGTTTGCAAGAGGGTTGAATCAACCTCTTCAAGCATTGGCATTATATCACATTCCGATGGGGGGTACTTTTGAGAGACTGGTTGAAATGGCATTAATGCACGAAGATGGTAAAGAGGAGAAAAAGAAGGTTAAGACTGATCATACACAAAATAAGAAGGTTTGGCCCAAGAAAGAACCACAAAATAAGGGTGGAAAGAACGACAAGGATCAAGGCAACAGAAGTGTCATGGTTGCGGGAACGTGGGCCATTTGGTCAAAGATTGTAGAAAAAGGAAGAATGCTTGCTACTATTGTGGTGAGGTCGGACACTATACTAGGAAGTGCCCGAACAAACAAGGACATGGCCAAAGGGAAGGATCTTCTGGAGGGTAAGTGCATGCTCTCGAGGCCAGTATGCTGGACAGAGGTAGGAAAGTTTATGTTGAAGGTTTAATTTCTCTTTTCGATAATCTCATTAGGACTCTTTTTGATTCTGGCACTTCTCACTCTTTTATATCTGACTATGTGGTTGATTCTCTACACCTTAGTGCTAGTATTATTTATGATCCCATTATTGTCTTAAATCCTATTGCGGGCACGACTCGTTTGTCTATGATATGTCGGGATTTGAAGATATTTGTGCTGGGCATCGAGTTTGAGTGCGATGCAAATGTGCTTAGTTTTATAGGCTATGGTATGATTCAAGGGATGGATTGGCTAGCCATATATGGTGTCATTCTGGACTGTAAGAGGAGGGTCGTTAGACTTTTGACTAGCCGAGGGAGGACTCTTGATATTTCCTGCGACCCAAAGGGGTCTGTCATGCTATGTTTCCTAGAATCACTTGATGCTTCTTTCGATGATTTGCGATCTTTACCTGTTGTCTGTAAGTATGCAGATGTTTATGATGAGGTTGGGGGCTTATCTCCGAAGTGTGAGATTGATTTCTGGATATACTTGGTAGATAATGTGAAACCAGTCGCATTGCCTGTGCACCACATGGCTCCTAGGGTAAGGAAGGAGCTTAGCAAGCAAGTAGGGGAGTACATGAGAGGGGTTTATTAGGCAAAGCATATCAGAGTGGGGTGCTCCAGTCATCTTTTCAACTAAGGCAGATGGCTCCCTTCACTTATGCGTGGATTTTTTATAGGGAGTTGAATAAGCTCACTAAAAAGAATAGGCACCCACTTCCGAGGATGGATGATCTATTTGACCAGCTTATTGGTGCATCTGTTTTCTCTAAGTTAGACTTGTCCATGGGGTTTCATCATTTGATGGTGGTCGAGGACAGTATAGACAAGACCGCTTTCAAAACTCTAGATGGTTTCTTTGAGTGGCAAGTCATGCCTTTTGGGTTGACGAACGCACCCGCCTATTTTGTGGATATGATGAGTAGGGTGTTCCGGGAGTTTGTGAATAAGTTCGTTGTGGTCTTTGTGGATGACATTTTGATCTTATCAAAAGAGCGAGGAAGAGCATGCCCTACATTTAGGGTAGGTTTTGAGGACTCTCCGAGCACACCGGCTTAAGGCGAAATTCTCCAAATGTCACTTTTGGAGAGAGGAAGTAAGAATTCTAGGGCATGTGGTCTCTAAGGAAGGGATAGCGGTGGATCCCGTGAAAGTAGTTGCAGTTCAAGATTGGAAGGTTCCAAAGAATGCAATGTAGGTGAGGAGTTTTCTCGGTTTAGCAGGCTATTATAGGAAGTTTATTAAGGACTTCGCAAAGATATCAGCTCCACTCACCGGACTGACAAAGAAGAATCTGACCTTTTCTTGGGGCTTTGACTGTGAGTATGCTTTTCAGCGATTGAAGAGGGCTCTGACAATAGCTCTAGTTTTGACTTTGCCTGATGGGAACAAAGTGTTCACAATATACATTGATGCATGTGGTATAGGGCTTGGTGCCATCTTGATGCCAGAGGGAAGGGTAGTATGCTATGGCGGTAGACGGTTGAGGGTTCATTAGAGGAACTACCCTACCCATGATTTAGAGGTGGCTGCTATAGTATTTTCACTCAAGACTTCGCAATATTATCTACTTGGAGAGAGGTTCGAGTTGTACACAGATCATAAATCTCTCAAGTATCTGTTCTCGTAGAAGGATCTCAACTTGAAATAGCAGAGATGGATAGAGTTCCTAGCATCCTATGATTTTGAGATTGCTTATACCCCTTGGCAAGGGTAATGTGGTAGCAGACGCATTGAGTAGGCAGAGGATGACTTTGAGTCCTCTATTCGTAGAGAGGCGGAGCTTGGAGTACATATCGACCTTCGATTTTAGGCCAAATATGGATCTCACGCCTAGTTTGTTGGCATCCTTAAAGGTGCGAGCTACTCTTATGGATCAGATAGGATCTTCGCAGCGAGAGGAACCACAGATAGCGGACATCTTGGATATGCTGAGTAGAGTGGAGACTTCTAGTCATCTTAGTAGATATTCCACGGATGATAGAGGGTGGTTGCGATGGGATGGAAGGCTTTGTGTTCCCCGAGTTGGGATTCTGTTGAAGTCAGTCCTTGAGGAAGCCCATCATTTTATTATGACTATCCATTCGGGCCGTGATAAGATGTATAGAGATATAAAGAGGGTATTCTTTTGGGCTGGGATGAAGAAAGATGTAAATAGTTTGCCAGCAAGTTAAAGCTGAACAGAAAAGGCCTAGCGGTTTGCTTCATCCTCTAGAGGTCCCACAATGGAAGTGGGAGAGCATCTCTATGGATTTCATCAATGGTTTGCCTAGATCGAGAAAGGGCAACACCAGTATTTGGTTTATAGTAGACAGACTTACTAAGAGCGCTCATTTTGTTCCCGTTAAGAGTAGGAGAATGGTGGCGTGGTTGGCATCAGTTTATCTTCGTGAGATAGTCCGTCTACATGGAGTACCTTCTAGCATAGTGAGTGATCGTGACCCCACATCTTCACTAGTGAGTTCTGGAGGAGCCTGCAATAGGAATTAGGTACACAGTTGTGTTTGAGCTACGCATATCACCCTTAGATCCATGGGGCTGACTGAGATGGTGAATAGAGTTTTTGAGGATCTTTTGAGGCTATGTATCCTAGACTTCAGATGGACTTGGGAGGAGCATCTTCCATTGGTTGAGTTCACCTACAATAATAGTTATCAGGCTAGTATAGGCATGACACCCTTTGAGGCATTGTATGGACGACCTAGCAGATCATCGACTTGTTGGTGGGAGTCTACAGATAGGCTTATACTTAGACCTGAATGGTTAGAGAAACTTCAAAAAAGACTGATCTTATCCGCAGACGCATGAAAACAACTCAAGACAGGCAGAAGTCCTACGCAAATAAGAGAAAGATTGATATTGAGTTTGAGGTGGGAGGCATGGTTTTCATCAAGTATCACCTTTGAGGAATGTGGTTTGCTTTGGATCTGTAGGGAAATTGGCGCCAAGCTTTGTAGGGCCATTTCCCATAGTGGAATGGATAGGAAAAATGCCCTATAGGGTGAAACTACCAGAGAGATTGGTAGGCGTTCCCGATGTTTTCCACGTTTCTCATTTACGGAAGTGTCTGCACGATACAACAGAGGTAGTTGAGCCAAGCATTCCTGAGGAAGTAGAGGTAGAACGGTACATGATAGTTAGACGAGTTCCTACCCGTATACTTGGATCTGAGGTTAGGAAGCTTTGCAACCGAGAAGTCAAGTTGATGAAAGTTCAATGGGGAAAAGACTACGAGGATGCAACTTAGGAGATGAAGACAAGATTCGGGTTCGTACCCTTCTCTTTTCAAGGGTATGTTCTTAACTTCTTTTTCCAAGCTTTCATACTTGTCTCTATCATTTGAGTATATCCTATCAATAGAATATTCGACCTTTAGGTAGAAAACCAATGGATGTAAACATGTGTTTGAAACATGTTATGTTTGATGGATACAAGTGGATGCAAGTGTTTGCTAGTGGTTGCTCGTGGATGCATATACACACTAGGACCAGATCGGCTCAAAGCATTCTCATAATGCATATGTGTGCATTTTAAATTTTTATGGATGGAAATGATTGTATCATCATATAGATGTTGCATTTGGATGGATGATTGTGCACACATATAGAGTTTACATGATATACTAGGACTATTTGCATACATATTGGATTCATGGCACTAACATACATTGCATTAAGGACGTCGACTGAATCAGTAAACCGCCTGATTTTACGCATTAGAATAGGGACATATAAACACACCTTTGCATATGTCCATGTAAGCATTATAAATCTCTTAAGGACAATGGATGCCTGTGATTGATGGAACAATGGATGCCTGTGATTGATGGATGAGTAGATGGTTGATGGATGTTAGGATAAACATTCTTCTTAACTTGGAGATTTCGAGGACGAAATCCTTTAAGTATGGGAGAATATAACACCCCGTAATTTTAAAGGACATTATAAGGATAAACTAAAGTATACTTAATTAAATATTGGGAATTAAGTAAAACGGACTGTACCATTGCGTTTGTCTTAGAACTCTGGTTGAGGTAGACTCCGATTTTGTGTAAAACAGACATCGTATGAGTTAGATATGAAGCTTATAAGTTTGTATACACATAAGAGAACTATATATAAATAAAACTAACCCAAAAATTCAAATTAGTTTAAATACGAAGCAGGAAAAGGGGGTGGGCGCAGCGGGAATTGGACCTGTTATGGGTCGACCCATGCTTGGACTGGGTCGACCTACAGGTCGACCCAATGGCAAGTGGGACGTCCCATGGGTCGACCCAAGTGGGGATGGGTCGACCCACTCGAGATCTGGCGTGGTGCATTCTTCTGTACCTGGCCTGGTTAATGTGCGAGGTTCGTTGGAGATAGGCTATATATTGGAAAACATTTCTATTGTTTTTCTACACCTAAAACAATGAAGACATTGAAATGCTGCCTCTGCTTGGATTGATCAGAATATATTCTTCAACATTAGCCTATCTTCTACAACAACGACACATACGTATACAAGAATCTCTTCGGCAACATCAGCATATTATTCTCTGTTACATAGATCCAATCTCTGTGAGTTCATATTACTTTTAGATATAAAGTTTTAACAGTAACCCTGACATGTTTATAAATCTGCATCTAAATCTATACCTGTTAAGAATCTAATTCATACCTAAATAGTTCTACTATTACATGAATTCCTCTGTACACCTAATCTGTTGTTTAGTTGTTATATGCCTATTTCTGATATGTCTATTTCTGCTATCATATGCCCATCTCTGTTATTATAGGTTTATTCAGTTTTATATGCCTATTCTGTTCTTCTCTCGCTCATTCCCTTTGTATTTTATAGCCAAGGCTACCTTCGAGCCTAGGCCATTATCGCTGAAATATGAGTACGAACGAGATTGGGAATGGTTAGGAATGATAATTTAGGGGGATATCCTGTACTTTGTATATAACTAAAATTTGGGGCTTGGCTTATATTGTGTAATATGACTGAAATTGAGGGGTGTATGAACATGTAATCGGTAGGCTTAATTCAAAGATTAAGTGGAACATGATAATAAAACAGTATGCCACCTATGTAACCTGTTTAATCTATTAGGGGATAACTAAACTTATTTAATCTGTTGGGGTTGTATGAACACTGTTAACCTGTGTAAAACTTAACCTATTGAATTTGTGTGTGTGGGGGGGGGGGGGAGGGAGGGGGGTTAGGCTGTAAGACTTAACTTGTGGAAATTCTAGCTGATTAGGGACACCAATTTTGGGGTTTGAATTGTGTCATCTGTTGTGTTGGATCCATATTAGTTAGTAACCCATTTTCGTATTAAACGGGGACCCAACACTAGGTAGGGGCCAGGGCACGCTTACTGAGCTAACTATAAGAGGTTCATCTGGGATGGGGTGTTCTGATGGTGCGTTCCAACGGGGTCATGTGCGTGCATGGGTCCGGTCTGTCTGGGAAAATAAGACATCATAACACCTGTAAATAGATCTGTGTCCTTCTGGTGGTTGCCACTTTAGGAAGTAATACATCCTACCGTGGGGACGACACATGATATTTATGTGTTAGGGAGTTGATCGCTTGGGAGGTAGTAATTAGGGTACATCTAGTCCTGTTTATGTAACGACTCGATGGAATTCAACTCCCGAATTTCGATAATAATACATGAACTCGCATTACTTACCAAACCCAAGTATCGAAAACACTAGATAGTTAATGAAAGAAAATAGAGGGTGAGATAAGAAAGAAAGAAATATTAGAATAGAAGAACCAACTAACTAACACAACACATAGTCTCACATTACAGTGGAATAAAATATAATACAAAAATAGATCTTTATTGATAGCTTTGAAATAAATACTTAAAATCATCAGAGTACATCAACATATTTGGACAGTTATAATAATATGTCCTTATATACAACACACATCGAAATAAATTTTTATCATACATCTGAACTCCTCCAGCGTGTCATCTTGAAACTCGTATCATCCAAACCTGAACCTGAAAAACCCGGTCTAACTCGAGCATTACAAACGTCGGATCAGTCTGTTGAACCTGAGTGAGAAACTCGCTAAGTTTATAATATCATCCAACTTGATTTTAAAGCTAAAACATTTCATTTTGAAAGAAAATGATAATCGTAAGACCAGTCCACACATAAACACGAACTGTTTTTACCTTACGATAACCCAAACCATTTTTGAAATCATATCTTATTATGATATTATAATAGTGTCTAAACACAAATAAATATCAATCTAGCGGAACGCTTGCATCTCACGCTCCACACACATAGTATACAATCAAAACCATGGGCGCTTATTGGAGATTGGATTTCCAACTATGACAAGGTATGGAACCACCTTCCAATAGTGTATCTCTAGAGGGGAATACACTGGGTTCAACAAGAGCATCTTGCAAACTGGCCACACATGACCGACCACTCATTTCTCTTGATGAGTGTATCTAATGTATATCACCAACGGTTGGGAGCTACCTACAGTTTTCGCAAAAAGGGACAACATCAAAATAGATTAAAGAAGGAACTGAAACTTTTTCTAGATATGTGATTATTCACCCTAATTGTGAGAGACCCACTTAGCTATGTTGCCTGCCCGATTTTTGTCATTTCCCGGTTGTAGAGATGTTAGCCTGCTTTGTGACCAGGCTACCCAAAGCCAGGGACTTGAGTATGAACTTACATTGATTGGCGATCACTTGGATGGAGTGATAGAAAGATGGAAAATTTGAATTATACATGCAAATGTCACCGGATCGGATCCCCCTATCGGATCGGATCGGATCCCTCCTTTTGAATCGGATCGGATCGGATCCTTCCATTCGGATCGGATCGGATCCCCTTCCCCGGATCGGATCGGAGTACCTTCTACCCGAACCGCCTGAAGTATTCTGTACAGAAGTGCGTGCAGGCATTCTGCTCGAACAACTGGTTCGGTTCGGGTCCGATCCGAACCGATTGGACCTGCTTCTACACATGGAGTTTGACCTCTTCTCTTGGCATAACCGACTCCTACAATTGCGGATCGGACTCCACTTGGCAAAGCACGACCTGGTAGCCACTTTTCCACGTTCTCCACTACTTCTGAAATCTCCTCCGGTCACGCCACGTAGCCCATCCGAACCGGAACTGCCCAGAGCTTCTCTACAGCTATAAATACACCACAACATGGCCATTTGAAGGGACTTTTGGCATTTCATTCATACATGGTAGCCATGGCCGAATTCCCCCACCAATAACCACCTTCTTTTCCAATGAAAATCAATGAATTCGGAGAGAATTATTCATTGTATTTGAATGATTGAGTGATTAAATTCCTTGTAATTGTAATCCATGAATGAAATGAGAAACTATGAAGTGGATGTAGGCTCATTAACGCCGAACCACTATAAATTTCGTGTGTTGATTGACTTTTCTTGTTTTTAGTTCATGATTCCTCAATATTCTCTGCAAAATACGATCAATTGGGTGTTAGGACCATTTTTTGGTCTAACAAGAGACATGAGGTTTAACACTACCTTTAGAACAATATATCACCATTGACTTTGAATGCCACATCGTCCGATCTGCCAAATCACTAATTGACATTCACAAAAGTACTCTGGTTGTTTATTCTAAGAGAAGGTGTCTTCTCTGCCACCTACAGAGATACGTTTGTAAAAATCAACGTACGTAATTCTTAAGAAATACTCTGTCAGACATTCGTCCAAACAATTCATCCAGGAACAGGATGAACTGAAGGTACCCTCCTACCATATCCCACGAATTACCCTAAAGATCAGTAGCGAGTAGTCCTTGCAAATCCATAGATTTCAACTACGACAGAACCACACAATATCTCTAGTTATAAAATACAGTTAAGTTATTATATAACAGACTTTGAAAACATATAGGAGTTAACCAAAGATTCTGAGCAGTACTTCCGTTTCATGAAGATCTATGGTCTTCAATTTCTCCATCTAAATTAGCGTCAAATATCTTCTCCATTTCATATTTTCTAGTCGTAATGGTTTTCGAATATAATTCAATCCCGGTCTTTCCGTACCAACAATCGTATTGGTCAGATTTGATATCTTCTCCATTCAACCAACAATCGTAAAATTTCACAAAACCTTTTTCTATTTCCTTTACCTTGGAAATATTAATTTATATTCTTAATCCTTTTTATTCCCATTACTTCAACATTCATTATCCCTGACCATAAATTGGTAAGTGAATAACTCTCTAAGTATCAATCCATAAGACCGAAATCAACATCAGATTAATACTCAGAAAATCACTCAACTCGGTTAATCTCCGGTTAGGTTCCAATTCTTATATCAGCTCGTTATCAACCCATATCACCCAATTCTAATCCATTTAACCATTTCCACTTTAAAAATCTCGTTTCAGTCATTCATTTCACTTAATTTCATTATTCAGTATCGTCAACTTAAAATCCACGGTTTAGCCTCACATCCTTTTATAAACCTTATTTATAAAACTCGGGTTTGATATAAACCCCTCTCTATCTTTATCTCTCCTCACTTAATTCAATTATTAAGTAAACATTTATTTTAAGCTATCGTGTTCGATTAAAATCTCCTTTATAGCTTCATTATAAAACTTGGGTTCAATATATAAAACTCATTTACAATCTCTTTTCAAAACTTAACCATATTCCATTCCAAACTAGTTACTCACTTAAATGTATTTCATTTAGGAAATAATTACTTAAAAACTTTATATAATAAATAATATTTATTTATTTCCTTTAAAATAACTTTCAAACAAAATAATAGATTTAAAAATCTATCTTCAGTTATAAAATAAATTTTATAACTTCATTACCGTCGATTCATCTGACGGTAAACCAACATTTTAAACTAATTGATTTATAGGCCATATGCTGCCAATTACCCAACTAATAATGTCCATTCGTTATTAACAAACAAACGTTGAATTTAGATTCAGCGATCAATAAACAAATTAATCATCTAATCAGGTTGGTCAAATAATTCATATAATTGTAATATGAAAATAAACAATAAATTTGAGGAATCCAGTTGGATTCCTCCAACCTGTTTTTCCATGCATCCAAATACGTTATCTCAAATTCAATTCAATAAACAGATATGATTTTTTTAAAAAATAACAGCAATTCAAGCATTCATACTTTAATTTAATATGTCTATATGATTATAAACATAACCAACAAGGTAAGTTGCCTCATTTGAAATCAATCGTTAAAATAATGGTCAAATTTGATTTAAATTAAACAAACGTTAAATCAACCAGTTCATCTAATGTATATATAACATTCAACAAACAACAAATAATTATCAATCATAACACACAAAATAAATCCCGACTTATATAAAATATAAGTGGGTAAAAACTGAGTGAGTTATACTCACTTCGGTTTCCATTCATTTGCTGTTGCGGTTCAGTTACTGTTTAATTAAACAGTGTTTAATTTAACCGTAATTAGCAGCTGCCTCCATTCCCGTCCAAATTTTTTCCTTAATGTTCTATTTGTCAATATGATTTCGGCGTCCCTTGTTTTGGTCCAATGTGGTTACATAATAAAAAGTTACCCATATTTTAATATACCCAAGTTTAAATAATTAACTAACATCCCTAGATAAAATTAATTAATAACAACTTACGTTTTTAATTTAAATTACTAGTGAACGACGGATATAATTTCACTTCAACACCGTCCCAAAACTCAACTGCCCGACTCTATCATTTCTTCATGCACCTTATCTTGTGCTGACTTGTATTCAGTTTCCAAATGAACGAGCCCAACGTTGCTCCTATTCGAAATAATCTTACATATTATAACCCAAATGAACTGTAATAACCCGGAAATCTGAGGCAATTTAAAATTTTTATTTTGGCAATTTTAATGAATTTTGAATATTTAAAACGAATTATTTTAAATAATAACGAAGAGAAATTTATTTTGAATAGAATTAGAACGTATATGTTTATTTGAATCATCGTTAGAATATAAATATTTTATTTTAAATATAAAAGGAATTGAAAATGGCACGGTAATTTGAAAATTCGATTTCAAACTTCAATCGAATGTACAGGATTCAAAATAAACCGGATTTTAGCGAAACCAAAAATATTAGAATCTAATTGAGAATATCTTTCCAAAGAATCCGAAAAATCAAAATTTCATAGCGGGAATCAAAAATTACGTCCAGTTGAAAATTCAGAATAGTCGCTATGGAATTCTGGCCCTTAAAAATGGAAATTTTGCAAACGACCTCTGTTTTTGACGAAACCACTTTTGTTGGATCCGGGATGTCGAATTATTGCTAGATTCCAAAATTCATAATTTTTCGAATCAATATGTGAGCGTGGAAAAGGAAAATGCGTTTGACCAGTTTCAGTTGATTTTAATCGACTGGAAAATGGCCATTTTTCAAACGGTCTTAGAAATCGACGAAATATATATTATATATATGATATAATGGCCTGAATAGAACGCGCCGCGCTGCGGTAGTTCGCGAATTTCGACCATTGACTTCGAATGGATATTATGGGAGACCCGACCGTTAGATTCTCCTAAAACCGGAACCGTTGGGTTCGTATCAAAAAGAGCTTTCTAAGTAATGTCAGAAATTAGAAATCTAACGGCTAGATTTAGAATTATGTCCAAATAAAATTTGGAAAAGGTCGTTGTAAGTGCAGTTCGATGGCCGTTGATGGAAATCGACTGTACAGGCCTTGATAAAATTATTAAAAATAGCAATAATTTGTGTAAAATCATAAGTAATGATTTGGGAAGAATTGGGATGAAAAATTCCATGTTTGAAAAGATAAAAATAAATTTTTATCGAAATGAACTAGTTTTGAACTAGAATTATAAATTCAATTATTTTTAAGAATAAATAAATTGGATTTGAAATGGTTTTAAAAATAACCAGAATTTCCAATATATAAACTGGAAATTGATTTGAATCGAAATTTCTTTAGAATATTTCGATTTTGGATTTAGTGACTATACAGATATTGTTATGGGCATTTGAAAGATATATTTATATCATTATTTCCAATAAGATATTTGTTGGTCGTAGAATTTGATATTGAATATAAGCTGATATATTTTCTATTCAAAGCCTTGTATTTAATATCAAATGGGATTTGGGTTTATCGTGAATGGTGTCTTCATTAACACTGTTCTTTAAATCCAGTAGAGAAAGAGATTAAATCTTTTAATTTAGATTTAATGAAGCATACGAATTAAACAATATTTAATTGAAACTGATTTTTGGGTTTATCGTGAACTGTGTTTTAACAACATTCGTTCTTTAACCCGATAATTAATGGAATGTGGATTGGGTTTATCGTGAAATGTGTTTTAACGACATTCGTTCTTTAACCCGATTTACAGTGAAATGAGATTTGGAATTTATAAATCTTTTTGATAAGATTTAAACGATATTTTCTAAAGTAAAGTTTTCCAATTTAATAAAATAAATTGGGATGGAATGGAATTCGATTTGGCAATAATCGAAGTGAATTTCTGTTGAGGAAGACTGTTAATATATATGGAATTTAAAAGGCTTTGCCGTTATTCCATTTATATTATTAGTCGGATATGGAAGTTCATATCGATTATATATGTTGATCTGTTTTCCGTGAAGATTCCATTGTTAATGGAAGGTGATTTTGGGTTTATCGTGAACCGTGTTTTAAATGACATTGGTTCTTTAACCCAGTTAAAGACAGGATATGATTTCCTAAGTTAAACAATCATTAATATTGATTTTTGGGAAGATTAAAACCAAGTGGAGTTTTAATGAATCTTTAATTAGATTGAAATGTTCAAGAATGGAGTATCACCAGTTTTTCTCCAAGCGATAGTTAAATCTTTAATTAGATTTGAACGTGTAATGGTAATTAAATTTACCGATAACACCGTGGTGTTAGATATGAAGTATTACCAGTTTTTCTTCATGGGATGTATAGGTTGGGATTGGGAAATTCAACAAATAATTACTTCGGTAAGGATCGCTAATCCCGACTAGTTGGGAAAAACCATAATACGGTTTGAAATGATATTCAAAAGAAGATTAAAGAACAAATTTAAAGAATTTATCTTTGATAAAATAATGGGAACCTTTCCCTAATAATGTGAATATTTGAATAAAGGTATATTCTGAACTGGAATGAGGCGTATGTTGTGTTTGTGTAACACTCGTTTATCATATACGTGAGTTATTCGGAAAGACCGGGTTTATCCCATTCTGCATAACTGAATCGACGTTAAGTCGAAGATGAAGACGGTGGTTGAAGACCGGTGGTCTTCACATCATTTGGATAATTACTGATGATCTTGATTGGGTTGTACACCCAAGAGGAGGGAATCAGTTGGTGATCGTCAAGACGTACTTGGAGATCGATGGATATGTGAGGAATAAGATTCCTCCGGTTTCGTTCAGACCCAGAACGGACTTGTAAATGGATGTGTGTCTGACATCGGATTTCATTCTGTGTGATTGATTTCGGTTGCATAGCGTGAATTGCCTGTATGGCATGCTAAGATGCAAATGATCAAGGCTTCTGTTGAAAAGCAGAGTCTTGTGGTTGATGATCAAAGCACGACCTGCGTGGCGTAGCTTTGTGTAGCATTAATTCTTGAGCCTCACACCCCGGTGTGAACCAGAAACGGGAGAGGAATTCAGGGAGGACATGCGTTTCCTTCTAGCTAGGAGTGGTGTCAGTGTTTTACACGGCCTGACATTTTACTTATGTGGATGATGGATAGCGAGGCGCCTCGGTTAGATCGGACGATCCGGGTTCGATGGAGTCATTTGGCTCATTTACACCTCATAGGGTAGGGAAACGCAGTGTTCAGGCATTTTAATCCACATCGGTGACCAGCCCTGACGATCCATGGGTCGATGCGCTCTGACACTGAGGCTCGGGCTAGAGAGTCTCGAAGCGGTGAGGACGATCCCTTGCCTCGGTTCATATATGGAAATCCAACTTCCAAATACGTGATTTTGCGGTTTTAATTGTAGAACTAGTATGGCGACATGATATATGGTACCCATGCCGTCTATGATTGATACTTATGATTGAAATTGTTTTGACACTATACACTTATAGTAATAATAAAAGATGAAATTTAGCGTATCAAGAATTCTTGGCTATTATAAGGTAAAACCCTATCCTCCGGCTTATGTTGCATTGTGTGATGGGACCTGGGTCTTATAATAGCTTCATTGTTCTTTATTTAGCATTGCGCTGTTGTTTTATGCACTGGTATTCTTGCGAGGAAACACTTTCCGTGTTATACGGCGTGGTCCCTTGATTTCCCTAACTTTAAAATAAAGATTAATAATTGTTTTGGTTCTCACGTCAGTCGCATGACTGACCTGGAGTTTATTGTTTTAACATAAACTCTGGGTGCCCTTATTTTGATACGGGCAGCTAGTAGTTTTGGTTTTGCAGATTTATATTCACAGGATCCTGGTTTACAGCTGGAACGATATCCAGAAAGCTTTGTATCCGTATATCTCCATCAGTTGTGTTTTGCATTATTTTCCGCTGCTATGTAGTGTATTGTAATCTCTGATATTGTAATCTCTGATATTTATCAATCGTATATTATTTGTTTATACTCTGTATATTCTTGTAATCTTATGAAATTGTTGTAATTAACAATGAAATGTTCTTCTGTTTGTGTTCTGATTTAGCTTGTCCTCAACTCAATCCGTGACTTCCCGTTAGGGGGATTTCAGGTCGTTTCATCGTGGTATCAGAGCTTTGGTTTACAGAGCTCTGAGAACAAGACACATGAGAACCAAGCAAAAGAATTCATCAGAGGTTGGATTAGTAATATCCATTAAGAATGACTCGTTAGAGATGGGATCAGTAGTATCCTAGAACGAGTGTGAAGAGTATATTTTTTAAAAAATGAAAACAATTTTTGTTTTGAAAATTTAAATCAATTATACGTATTTGAGTATTTATTTATATTGATTTGGACAATCAAGTATATAAAGATTTTGCATATACGACTGATCCGCATGTATTTGAAGTTTTAATATACTAGACAGATATGGAGTCACACTCTTGTTGCCCGGAGATGATTCTGATGATTGTAGCTACATCATCAGAATTTGTGTTCGAGTTTCAAAGGTGTGATATTATATATTTCCAATTTACTGGTGTGAGAACCAAAACTAGATAGAGCATATTGTTGTGATTTGGTATCAAAAATGTGATTTTCTGTATATGTATCAAAATTATGAATTTGAAACGTTAATTCACTAATAGACTGCTGGTTGTGTCGTTTGATTATTGTTCGATTAATTAATTGTTGATCCTTTAGCCAAATTGAACCAAATAGTGAATTGTATTGGAAATTTTCGCATTTGCATACATATACATTTACTTACATTGAATAGGTCATAGCAAGAAGGCTAGAGAAGAGAAATAAAATTGTTTGCCAGACAAATAGGTACATGTTTATTGTATTTCTTGGGCATTTGATGATTTTATCAGCCGATTGGCTAGCCGCTTGGCTTTTTCTTTTTCTGTTGGAATGGTGAGGGCCATGGGAGGCTATTTGAAATATCCCCAAGCTCCCGGTGCAGGGGAGGTTATGGCGAAATTTTTCAAAAATTTAGGGTGTTAGCCAAATTTTTGAAAAATTTGAAAAGTTCTTAGAAACTGAAAAGTTGAAGAACTTAAGCCATAAAGAAAATAATGAAAGTTGAGTTGATTAGTCAAACAACTTTCGGCTTCGTTCCTTTTCGGGGACGAAAAGTTTTAAGTGGGGGAGATTGTAATAACCCGGAAATCTGAGCCAATTTAAAATTTTTATTTTGGCAATTATAATGAATTTTGAATATTTAAAATGAATTAATTTAAATAATAACGACGAGAAATTTATTTTGAATAGAATTAGAACGTATATGTTTATTTGAATCGTCGTTAGAATATAAATATTTTATTTTAAATATAAAAGGAATTGAAAATGGCACGGTAGTTTGAAAATTCGATTTCAAACTTCAAATGAATTTAGAGGATTCAAAATAAACCGGATTTTAGTAAAACCAAAAATATTAGAATCTAATTGAGAATATCTTTCCAATGAATCCAAAAAATCAAAATTTCATAGCAGGAATCAAAAATTACGTCCAGTTGAAAATTCAGAATAGTCGCTATGGAATTCTGGCCCTTAAAAATGGAAATTTTGCAAACGATCTCTGTTTTCAACGAAACCACTTTTGTTGGATCCGGGATGTCGAATTATTGCTAGATTCCAAAATTCATAATTTTTCGAATCAATATGTGAGCGTGGCAAAGGAAAACGCGTTTGACCAGTTTCAGTTGATTTTAATCGACTAGAAAATGGTCATTTTTCAAATGGTCTGAGAAATCGATGAAATATATATTATATATATATATATAATATAATGGCCTGAATAGAACGCGCCGCACTGCGGCAGTTTGCGAATTTCGACCATTGACTTCGAGTGGATATTACGGGAGATCCGACCGTCGGATTCTCCTAAAACCAAAACCGTTGGGTTCGTATCGAAAAGAGCTTTCTAACGAATGTCATAAATTAGAAATCAAATGGTTGGATTTGGAATTATGTCCAAATCAAATTTGGAAAAGGTCGTTGTAAGTGCAGTTCGATGGCCGTTGATGGAAATCAACCGTACAGGCCTTGATAAAATTATTAAAAATAGCAATAATTTGTGTAAAATCATAAGTAATGATTTAGGAAGAATTGGGATGAAAATTTCCATATTTGAAAAGATAAAAATAGATTTTTATCGAAATGAACTAGTTTTGAACTAGAATTATAAATTCAATTATTTTTAAGAATAAATAAATTGGATTTGAAATGGTTTTAAAAATAACCAGAATTTCCAATATATAAATTGGAAATTGATTTGAATCGAAATTTTCTTTAGAATATTTCGATGTTGGATTTAGTGACTATACAGATATTGTTATGGGCATTTGAAAGATATATTTATATCGTTATTTCCAATACGATATTTGTTGGTCGTAGAATTTGATATTGAATATAAGCCGATATATTTTCTATTCAGAGCCTTGTATTTAATGTCAAATGGGATTTGGGTTTGTCGTGAATGGTGTCTTCATTAACACTGTTCTTTAAACCCAGTTGAGAAAGAGATTAAATCTTTTTATTTAGATTTAATGAAGCATACCAATTAAACAATATTTAATTGGAATTGATTTTTTGGGTTTATCGTGAACTGTGTTTTAACAACATTCGTTCTTTAACCCGATAATTAATGGAATGTGGATTGGGTTTATCGTGAACTGTGTTTTAATGACATTCGTTCTTTAACCCGATTTACAGTGAAATAGGATTTGGAATTTATAAATCTTTTTAGTAAGATTTAAAGGAGATTTTCTAAAGTAAAGTTTTCCAATTTAATAAAATAAATTGGGATGGAATGGAATTCGATTTGGCAATAATTGAAGTGAATTTCTGTTGAGGAAGACTGTTAATATATATGGAATTTAAAAGGCTTTGCCGTTATTCCATTTATATAATTAGTCGGATATGGAAGTTCATATCGATTATATATGTTGATCTGTTTTCCGTGAAGATTCCTTTGTTAATGGAAGGTGATTTTGGGTTTATCGTGAGCCGTGTTTTAAATGACATTGGTTCTTTCACCTAGTTAAAGACATGATATGATTTCCCAAGTTAAACAATCCTTAATATTGATTTTTGGGAAGATTAAAACCAAGTGGAGTTTTAATGAATCTTTAATTAGATTGAAATGTTCGAGAATGGAGTATCACCAGTTTTGCTCCAAGCGATAGTTAAATCTTTAATTAGATTTGAACGTGTAATGGTAATTAAATTTACAGATAACACCGTGGTATTAGATATGAAGTATTACCAGTTTTTCTTCATGGGATGTATAGGTTGGGATTGGGAAATTTAACAAATAATTACTTCGGTAAGGATAGCTAATCCCAACTAGTTGGGAAAAACCATAATATGGTTTGAAATGATATTCAAAAGAAGATTAAAGAACAAATTTAAAGAATTTATCTTTGATAAAATTAATGGGAACCTTTCCCTAATAATGTGAATATTTGAATAAAGGAGTTTTCTGAATTGGAATGAGGCGTATGTTGTGTTTGTGTAACACTTGTTTATCATGTACGCGAGTTATTCGGAAAGACCGGGTTTATCCCATTCTGAATAACTGAATCGACGATAAGTCGAAGATGAAGATGGTGGTTGAAGACCTGAGGTCTTCACATCATTTGGATAATTACTGATGATCTTGATTGGGCTGTACACCCAAGAGGAGGGAATCAGTTGGTGACTGTCCAGACGTACTTGGAGATCGATGGATATGCGAGGAATAAGATTCCTCCGGTTTCGTTCAGACCCAGAACGGACTTGTAAATGGATGTGTGTCTGACATCGAATTTCATTCTGTGTGATTGATATCGGTTGCATAGCGTGAATTGCCTGTGTGGCATGCTAAGATGCAAATGATCAAGGCTTCTGTTGAAAAGCAGAGTCTTGTGGTTGATGATCAAAGCACGACCTACGTGGCGTAGCTTTGTGTAGCGTTAATTCGCGAGCCTCACACCCCGGTGTGAACCAGAAACGGGAGAGGACTTCAGGGAGGACACGTGTTTCCTTCTAGCTAGGAGTGGTGTCAGTGTTTTACACAGTCTGACATTTTACTTATGTGGATGATGGATAGCGAGGCGCCTCGGTTAGATCGGATGATCGGGTTCGATGGAGTCATTTGGCTCATTTACACCCCACAGGGTGGGGAAACGCAGTGTTCAGGCATTTTAATCCACATCGGTGGACCAGCCCTGACGATCCATGGGTCGATGCGCTCTGACCCTAAGGCTTGGGCTAGAGAATCTCGAAGCGGTGAGGACGATCCCTTGCCTCGGTTCATAGATGGAAATCTAACTTCCAAATACGTGATTTTGCGGTTTTAATTATAGAGCTAGTATGGCGACATGATATATGGTACCCATACCGTCTATGATTGATACTTATGATTGAAATTATTTTGACACTATACACTTATTGTAATAATAAAAGATGAAATTTAGCGTATCAAGCATTCTTTGGCTATTATAAGGTAAAACCCTCTGCTCCGGCTTATGTTGCATTGTGTGATGGGACCTGGGTCTTATAATAGCTTCATTGTTCTTTATTTAGCATTGCGCTGTTGTTTTATGCACTGGTATTCTTGCGAGGAAACCCGTTCCGTGTTATATGGCGTGGTCCCTTGATTTCCCTAACTTTAAAATAAAGATTAATAACTGTTTTGGTTCTCACACCAGTCATATGACTGACCTGGAGTTTATTGTTTTAACCTAAACTTTGGGTGCCCTTATTTTGACACGGGCAGCTAGTAGTTTTGGTTTTGCAGTTTTATATTCATAGGATCCTGGTTTACAGCTGGAACGATATCCGGAAAGCTTTGTATCCGTATATCTCCTTCAGTTGTGTTTTGTATTATTTTCCGCTGCTATGTAATGTATTGTAATCTCTAATATTTATCGATTGTATATTATTTGTTTATACTCTGTATATTCTTGTAATCTGATGAAATTGTTGTAATTAACAATGAAATGTTCTTCTGTTTGTGTTCTGATGTGGCATGTCCTCAACTTAATCCGTGAATTCCCGTAAGGGGGATTTCGGGTCATTTCATGAACCCCACCCTTTTCTTCGTTTGTTGTTCTCTACCAGGTTACCCACTTCGTTTCCCTTAATATCAGTTACCACGTTCCTTCTGCCTCATTCAAATGTGCACAATCTCTTATTCACGTAAAAGAATACCCAAACCGTTTTGTTTCTTCGAAACTGCTTCATGCAAGCAAAATATACGTGACTTATTGTTCCCATTCATTTATTCCAGCTCGTCGTTTATATGCCGAACCCAATCTCCACTTTTATATTTTCCTCCCCATCCCATACTTTTTTATAAAGGTTTTCTTCTCCACGTAAACAATGCTTCTCATTCCCTCATGTTTCTTTCTGCCATTCCTTTATTTTATTTTGAACTTGCTTTTCGTTTTGTTCTGCCCCATCATTTGCTTCACACCTCCGCACCCTTCTCTTCACTGTTCCTTATTTAAAACCAGGAACCCTCTTCGTTCAACATCCCTTCCAGTAAACAAGTACTCACCCAACTGCCATACCATGATGAACTGCACCGTCCCCCTCTGTAGCACCCCGTCTATCCTCGTGCCAGTCCCAGTTCACTTTTCTTTTTCCTTCCCATGCATTGTGTTAAGTGACAATTATAATATAAAATGCCCTAACTCCAATTTAAAACTTCCTGACAATTTTCATCCCTTTAATATTCGTTTCCATGTTGAAAATCCCTCTTCACGTGTTACTCAAATTATGCCCCATTATATACATATATACATATATATATTCTTTACTGCTAATGTTTAACGCACCAGACTTCTCCTTTACTTGTTTCCCTTGTGCTAACCAATGTTGCTCACGTATAGATTGCTGCTTCTCAAGCCGACCCCCTGTCGTCGATCGAAGACCTCCAACGTCTCTGCTCACATGCCAACATCCATCGCTCCAATCTCCACTAAACTGCATTGTTGGCCTTTTCTTGTGTTTTCCGCGAATGGATTTTTCTGTTTTGGATGATTTTATAAATGGAGATCGCGTGTTTCCATTTAATACTTCATGCAGAGCTAGGGAGTTTAGTTTATGAATGAACTCTTGCATTTTTCTTTTTATTCTGGAAATAAGTAACTTGAGATTTAAAAGGGGAGATGAAATGGCCGTTTACACTGGGAAGAAGGAAACATGTTTATTGAAGATAAGAAGATACCAACGACGTTAATTCAGCAAGCATAGGGTAGCTGCTGAGAAAAGAAAGTTGGATGGAGCTAGGAGAGTATGGTTTTCTTAAGCATGAAGTAATGTAGCAGTGATATTTGGGGAAGGTAGAACCTGTTTTAACTTAGGAGGGAAGAGTGCGTATATGTATTATTATTTACATTTTTATTATTATACAGTACCAAACTTTACCACTAATAATTGTAATCTTTTATATTCGGATCGACACACGCAAACTCAAACCACAATGTAAATGGACACATCGCCACATCTCAACGTTCCGGTCCCAACGAAATTTACTTCGTCGAAAACCGACTCCGTTTGCACAACAATGTTATTTTAATTTATCGGTTCACTTTTGAATTGTACACACAGATAAAACAACTCCAATTGGCTCCAAATCAAAAATCTAGCAATGACTAGCTATACGTATTCCAATAAAATTCGTTTCGTCGAAAACATAGGTCGTTTGAAAAGGAAGCTTTTTCTATAGCATTTATACTATCGATATAAATTAATTCCACAACAATTAAATTTAATAATAATAAATTATTATTATTGTATCTCTTCAAATGAAATATTATACAACTTCAGAGTAAACCAGTATATATTTTAAACTCAAAATTTATAAATTCCGGGTTAAACGATATTTAATATATATATATATATATCCTTTATATTTTATTTAATAAACGTTATCGTTTATTAACAAATCACATAACGACTATTTTAAAATTTGAATTGGACATAACTAACAATCTATAATATGAAATCTCCATTTTTCTATTTCATTACAAAAATATAATCAAATCGATCCGGACGATTCTTGTTTCACATAATTCCAACTTAAATTGGATTCTGTATATTCAATTGAAGTTCAAAACATAAATTACGAACTACCGCGACATTCACAAACTCGATTTATATTAAATATAAATTAAACGCTCTACTTCGTTATATAAATGAATTATATATTGTAAAACCATTTAAAATTCCAAATCAATATTTAAAATAATACAATATATTAATTATCTGTCTACCAAAAATACGGGACGTTATAGTTTAGGTACCTGTTATTTCTGTTTGGGGTAACACCTTACTTCTGTTTAGGTACTTGTTGTTCCTGTTTGGGTAAAACCCATTACTATAAGTACACCTAAGTCTACCATTATGTTTCTATTGGGATCATTCTGTTTCTGTTATGTAATTGGAAAACACTTAACGTGATATAATAGTATTAGTGTAGAGAAAGTAATTGAGAAGCATAGTTTAATTTGTTTATCTTGTCCACCCTGTTTACACCCTTTTTATAATACAGTTGTCTCTCATCCGGTTTATTTACTATAACGTCCCGTATTTTTAACGGTTGAATAGTTAATTTATTTGATTATTAAATATCAATTTGGAAATATCGATAACTTAAATTAAATAATATTTATATTTAATTAATATAAATAATGGAATAATAAATTATAAATTTCTGAAATAGTCGGAAATAGTAGAATTCACAATATTGTGTGAGTTGGATTATTTATAAGATTTAATTCAGTTTAGAATTGATTTACAATAACGAATTTATTTATAATAATGAATTTGAATGTAAAATTATAATATAATTTTAAACGAGCCTGTAACGTTGCAGTAGTTCGTAATATTGAGTTTTGAACTTCAATTGAATATAGGGAATCCGTTTTAAGTTGGATTTCTATGAAACAGGAAATGTTCGGATTAGGTGAACTATATTTTTCTAGTGGGAGAGAAAAATCGAGTTTTGGTCATGTAGATTGTGAGTTATGACTAAATCAAATTTCCAGAAAGTCACTATGTAGTTTGTTATAATTTATAATGATTTATTTATAATATAAAATGGTTTTTATTATATATTGAATATCGATTTAACCCGGATTTTTGAAATATCAAGTTATAAATCCCGATATGTTTATTTTGGAGTTAGATAATATTCAATTTGAATGTATACGATAGTATTAAATTATTAATATTTAATTTAATTATTTTTAAATATACTAATATTTAATTGGTTTATTTAGAGCCTTAGAAAATACTCAATTTTGCGAACGACCTCCATTTTCGACGAAATTAATTTTGTTGGATCTGGAATATTAAATTATTGTTAAATTTCAAATTTCATAATTTTTGAGTCAATATGTGGTCGTAAGATATTTTAAAGTGAAAAATAGTCAATAATTTGACTTTGAAAACATGTTGCGTGAGAAAACGGACTTGGAATTCAACGAAACAAGTTTCGCTGGGCTCGTAGTGTCGAACTGTAGCTGCATTTCCAATTTCATCAAATTTGGATATTTGTATATGATCATAGGGATTTTTAACAACAAAATAGACAGTGTTAAAATAAATATTAATATAAAATTCGAATGTAAAAATATTATAATTTTCCTATAAATACCAATGCATCCTTACTAACCCTAAACTATTTTTCTTCTAGTCAACATAAAATCCGCCGCACTAAAAACCCAAAACGGGATTTTAGAAAATTCATATAAAATTCAAAACAAATCGTAAAATCACGGGATCAGTTTATATGGAATCCCAGTGTAATTCTCTTCGATTTTATATCTGTTTGGAAGGGTGCGATGCCAATCTTCGAGGATCGAAATTCAGCAGCATTGGTAGGGTTCGAGTATTTGATGAACTGAAGCTTCAATATGGGTTTTGAGTGTCGTATTCATAATTGGTGCAGAGAATAACATCGATTTGCAAAGTTTCGGGGTGTGCGATGCTTGTTGATGTCGCGAGTCTTTGTTTTGTTATGACTTCAAGCCGGGAGAATGCAAACTGATGCTTGCATTCGAGTTTCACTTGATGGAGAGGTAAGTGTTGAGATCGGGAAGACGAGAAGTTTGGAGTTGGTTTCAAGAAATGTAATAAAGTGATGATAGACGTAGGGTGAGAGGAAGTAATCGCGTATGGGTATTTTCTCGTGAGAAGCAGCAGAAGGTTATAGGGAGGATTAAATTGAGGAAGAAGAGGACGCTATTCATAGCGGGTTGGTGAAGAAGGTCTTGGGCCAATGACTGAACGGGTGAGGCCCATTTGATAATAAACTAAGTTATTTAAATTTAAATTAGTATAGAAATTTGTATGAATCATTATTGTTGCATACGATATCAGAATCTGACGATACAAGAGACATTGGAACCGTCTCGACAAATACTACACAATGGAACTGGTTTGGAGTGAATTAGGACTCCTTACAAATTGTGGTAGAATAAAACGTCTGTATGAAACAATGACAATTTATCGTTATTTAACTATAAACGTCCAAAGTGAGTAAACTCACTAACTCTGCCTAGTTTATAATTTTATAAACATAATTTTGTATTGAAAAATAATGATTGATTTCTATGTGGTGGTTGTTTGAATGAATTGCAAATTTATTGGCTGAAAATATGGATATAGTTATACGTATAAATTGTTAATTAAATATTGATTCTGTTTGTCAGAATATTTCATAATCATGTTATTTATGTTGATTAACATCTGCGGATGCAGGGAAACAGGTTGGAGGGATCCAACTGGATTCCTCAACATTTAGGTTACTGTTTTTCATATATACTGATATATGATGTGATATATAATCTGTTATTGATTATGTTGGTTTGGATGATACTGATCTTGTTTATGTGGTATTTTAAAATACTATAAGTAATATTTGATTATAAAAGGAATGGTGGAAGTGGGTATTAAATTTAAGAATTTTATAAAATTAATAGATTTTATAAAAAGTAAATATTTGGAAATTATATAAGAACCTTATGTAGGAAGTTATTAATAGTTATTTAGAATAGATATGATTTGTTTTCAAAATTAATAAACTTTTTAAAAGGGGAATTGCCAAATATAAAAGAATATGAGAAGATTGATTTAAAGTGAATATTTAATAGAAATCTATTTTTGACAGATAAATTAAGAAGAATAATTTATAAATGATATTTATATATTAAGAAAAATATGTATCATTGGATAAATAAAAATAAAAGTCTAAAATTATATAGGGAAGTAAAAATTGGTTTTAACACCGATATTTGAAAATGGAATGTAAATTTAACATTTATAAAGGGAATTATAAAGTATGGAATATGAATTTGAAAAGGGAAATATCTATTTTAAAATATAGAAGTGGAATTTCAATGGGCTAGAAATAAATAATTTGTTTAACAATAAAAACAAGTAGTGTGATTTATAAACAATGCTTATAAATGAAATAAAAATAATTGTCAGTGGATAATTTGTATTGTAAATTCAGTAGTGAATTCAAAATGGGAAATTGGAAATTGTTTTAAAAAGGAAAGGATGGAATTTATTTCAATGTTCGAAATGTGAATAGAATTAATATAAAATCCATAAAGATTTGTAATTAGAATTCGACTAGGCAAAATGTTATAAAATAATTTATTTTAAGAAATTATATATTGGATGAATCAGGATTTAACAAGATAATTAATATTCAATTGGAAACCGATATTTTATAATCAAATATAAAAGCAATAAAGAATTATAAACTTATTAAATAAAATCAACTATGAAGTTGACATGTAAACGTGATTTGATAAATAAAATGGAATGCGAATAAGAAGTTATGAAATGACTTGATAATTGGATTTTGAACCTATGTTAGTACTTAAATTATGAAATCAAGTTTTGATTTGATAAAACATATCCATTTTTCTTTAAAGGAATAATATTCACGTTCTAAAGTGAATAACGATTTAAAAGCAAATGTTTTGAAGATTTAAAATAGTTATGAAAGGAAATTGGAAATTTTTGGGAAGTACTAAATTCAAAAATGAATTTAGAAATTGAGTAGACCTGAAATGGTAAATTATTCTGAAGTTCGGAACGTAGTTGAATATAGGTTATTCGAAAGGGAGTTATCAAATAAGAATTTTTTGAAAGAGAGTTATACGTTGAAATTCGATTAGATCGAATTCGGGAAAGTATTATTTACTTTTCAATTTTTAATCTAGATTTATTTTATTAATAAACTAATTGTTTTTTATTTAAAATAAGGAATACGAGTTATATTTTTAAGCTAGGTATTTCGGAAGTAGGGATTATAACGTTATCATTATAATTAATGTTTTTCATAAAAGAAGTGGATACGTAAACTGAATTCGAGAATTACATAAGGAATGATTTAATAAGAAATCAAGAAATGGAGTTAAGGGAATTAGAAACTGGCCGGAGATCAGTTAAGCTGAATGTCTTTCTGAGTGTCGATCTGATGCTGGTTTCGGCCTTCGGAGTTGATACTTAGTAAGTTGTTCTCTTACTAATCTACAGTTAGAGACTAATAGATGTGGGAGGATAGTGATGCGTGAATAAAAATGAAATGTTTTCCAATGTTAATAAAGTATATTTTCTAAATTTAGAAAATAAGAATATTATGAATATATGGAAACGGGAAATAGATAAAATAATGAGAAACTAATTTAATGGGAAAAATGTTGATAGATGATTGATCGATAAAATTTCCATTTGGAAATAAGATCGTTGTGTATATTGATGTTTTTCTTTGATAGTTAAAAAACCGACTATCAAAGTTTTGACCATATTTCCGTCGTCAATACGAAGAGACCGAGATCAGATTTATTATCTGAAAACCACTCTGTATAGGCATTAGCGTTGCGAATCAAATATGATGAAGATAATTGAAGATGGAGTTTATGCAAGTGTTGTTCTGGAAAATCCTAGGAAGAAATTGCCTAAGATGGGCTTACATAATAGTGCCTTCGGTTTGTCCAGTCTCAGGACAACTTGTATGGAAGAATATCTGACAGAGTATATTTAGTAGATCACGTAAGTTGATCTCTTCAAATGTATTTACATTTGGTGGCGGAGGAATTCATTTCTCTTAGCTGTATACCCTTGGTATTTTTTGAGAAATCAATTTGTGATTTGGCAGGTATGATGATGTGGAATTCAAAGTAAATACTTGTGTGATCTGTCAAAAAGATACGTTACAACCTCAAGCCTCACAATCGGGAAATGATACAAAATCTGGTAGGTCGCATGGCTAAGTGGGTAGCTCCCAAGTAGGGTGTATAGTCACCTGATCTAGAGAAATTTCATTTACTTCTTTATCCTATTTCGATGTCGTCCCTTTTGGGAAACGGTTGCTGATCCCAACTGTTGGTAATAATACATTCAGTACACTTAAGCGAAATGAGTGACCGATCATGTTTAGCCTGGGTTACAAGATGTTCTTGTTGAACCCGGTGTATTCCTCTCTAGAGATACACTGTTGGACGGTGGTTCCATACCTTGCCATTTGGAATCCATTACCAAATAAGCGCCCGTAGTTTTTGATTATATATCATATATGTGGAATGTGAGATGAGAGCTTTCCACTAGATTACCATTTATTTGATTTATACATTAGTATAATATCATAAGAGTATGGTTTTTAAAAAGAATGTTTTGTGTTATCGTAAGGGAAAAACCATCCATGTTTATGTATGGATCGGTCTTACAATTATTCTTTCTTTGAAAAGGATTTTAAAAGTTAAACAAATGGTTGGAGTTTACTCACACCGGTCCCATTACTGACCCAGAGTTTATTTTGTTTTGTTTTACCCTAAACTCTTGGGTGCCCAAATTTGTACGGGCATTCAAGTAGTCGGGATTTACAGATATACTTGGAGAGCTGGAGCAGGAGGCTCCAGGATTATATAGCTATTGTCTATTTCCACTGTGTTGTAAGTGTTGTACTCCGATAATGGTATTGTATACAGGTATTGGTTTTATTTCAAAGTTATGTTATATGGTATATTTATTTGTTCCGCTGTGAGATTCGTGTTTACTCTGATGTTGTACTAATGTTCTTCTTCTTCTTCTTTTATTCTAACTTTCTTTCTATTTCTCACCATCTAACTTCTTTCTATTGACGTTCCAGTATTTTTGATTCTTGAATGGTAGACATGGTGTTGTATGTCGATTACCGAGGTCGAAAACCACTCGGGCCGTTACTGCCTTGATACTTTTATTTCTTTATATGCTAAAAGTCACTAGACTTGCTAGTCTTTATGCCTGACCAGTTTTGTTTCCTTTTCTTGCTCTTCCTTTCCCCTAGGTTCTCGGGGGGGGGGGGGACACTTAGGCTTGATTAGGATTCTCTCTTATGTTTCTGCTTGGATCTGGATCTGCTTTGATGTATCGCTTTGACTACTTGTCGACTTTATTATGGCTATTACTGGGGATTATAATTTTACATTTATGTACTCTAATGGTTATTCTTAGCGCAAGACATATGTTTTTATTTGATGTATTTTAGTTTGATGTTGTAATTGGATTTTGAGACCACGATGTTTTATATTGGAAAATACCGCTGCTATTTGACATATCTGTCTTGTGAGATTCTGTTTTGTTTACCAATAACACTTCATAGAACTTAATGCATTCTAATAAAGAGTGACATTAACGAATGTGGGGTGTCACAAGAGGTTTATCTCACTTTCCATTCAATGTAGTTGTGATTTAAATCTTGAAGTCACGCTTGACCCATAAGCTGGCTCGCTTGAACAGGAAAGACGAATCATGTCATATTCTAGAGATATAGGGTATATGTTTTGAATTTCGCACCAAGTCAGGGTCGTGTTCAAAGTCATTTTTTGAGTTAACATTCGTGCTCCCAATGCCAGTGGAGGTCAAGGAAAGCCAGTGCTTATACCCCCAACGTCGGTGTGGGTTGCGCTAAGTCAACCGGAACCCCAATTCTTAAGTCTTTATACTTTTCGTAGTTGCATTGGGTTAAAGTTGCGGGTTTAGCAATCTTAGTCAACCCAAGTCCTTTTGTACCCTCTCTCGAGTCAGCAAGAGCTAGGGTTGAATGCGTGAATGGTCGAATTACATTTGCTTAGGTGTCATCCCTTTACTTTAGTCAGAAAGTGAGGATCGCGTCCGCGAATTTAGTTACATTTATCTGATTAGTCGTAGAGTTGAGCAAGCTCGTGAAGATGCAAGCGAATGAACATCGTTAGGAAGTTAATCGAGCCCCTACATTCATGTCCCAACATGGTCTGAAATTGTCATCACACTCTTGTTAAGTTTATTCCTCATGCTCGGTTCTATTGAGCTTATCAAATAAGATTGTATACTTGATCAGTAAAGTTGTTCCTTCTCGGAAATATACATTCATGTCATTATTTTCCAAGGCTTTTCCCTTGCCTTTATCGTTTCCAAAGTTGGACGGTCCTTCATTCTTAGTCAAGAAAACATCAAGATCAACGATGTTAGCAACCACTTGTCACAGGGATCTGTCTGCCTCAAAGTAGAATTCACTAAGTCTCTAGGCAAATCTCATTGTACAGAAATTTTGAAGTCCATTTTGTCCAAGATGTCGGGCACAACAGCCATAAGTACTGTGGATGGTTCTAGTCGATCCACCGATGCCACCGCCGCATTAAACCTTTCTAGAAAAGAGCGCAGGGTCTTGCCGGACCGCTGCTTAGTAGAAGTTAGGCACATGACACTTTTGGGCCGGGCTATATGGACCTTGAATTGTTGGATGAAGCAAGCAAACAACATGTTCCAAGTGTTGAGTGATTTGGATTCCATCTACCAAAACCAAATAGTAGCAATGTTAGTCAAGAATAGAGGAAAGCACTTAGCTAGGACGTTGTCCGATGCCGATAGCACTTCCATATGGAACTTATAGCGCATCATATGCACGGTAGGATCGGTTTCGCCATTGTGAGCCTCAAGAGATGGTAGTTTGAAGTACAGGTGAGTAAGGGAAATCCCTGATGTCCCATGTGAAAGGGTTTGGCAATCTGACTTTCGTCTCCTAGGAGTTGTTGCCAGTTGTCCAATTCAGTGCTAGTGCCCCTAGCGTGAAGCATTGAAGTGGGTGGAAGCCGGTGTAACACCCCGCATTTTGTGATAATTAAATAAAATATTTAATAGTGCATATGTCTATATAAATGCATAGACATAAAAATATAAAAGAAGAATAAAACAATGATAATATATGATTGCATGTAATAAATACATGCATTGAAAAAGAAGAAAAGATTAAATGCAAATAACAATGAAATGCATGCATTAAAAGAAAGAAGAAATTGGTTGCATGCAGTGTAATTATGTTGCATGCAATGATTTACAAATATTTTACATTAATAAAAAAAGAAAAATGAAAGAAAAAGATGCACGCAAATTGATAAGGTTTTTTGCAATGGTTTAAATGAAATACTATAACAAACATGAAAAGGAGGAATAAGAAAAGAACAATGACCACCATTGTTCTAAGCCTTGTTAACAAAAGCCAAAAGTAGTCCAGTTGGTACGAGCACGTGGCTTCTAAGGGAGAGGTCCGTAGTTCAATCCTCGCAGGCGCCATATTTTTATTTTAGAGAAACGGCTAAAGTAATGCATGTTCTAAAGAGAAAATATGTATAAACGCACGTATATGGAAAAGTATACATATAAGGAAGTATAGAAAAATATATGTATATATGTAGATGAAAATATATGCGTATATATGTGCAGAAATATACATATATACAAGAGAAAAGTTCAAAATAAGGCTGCAATCAAAGAAATAAGTTAAGAATTATATAACGGCATAACACCATTTGAATTTTAAAAACAAAATAAAAGTTGCACGTATATATATACATATAAAATGGGCATTTGAAGTTTTGTATACATATAAGAAGATTATATGTAAATATAATATTTAAAATAAATCAAAGAAAGTATGATGGGATACTAATCAAACGTTTAAAATCAAAAATGTCAAAATAGTAAACATCTGCCCAAAAATGCTCGCCGAACCCACGCGGTCGACCCTGGGGTCGACATACACATAGGAAGTCAACACTAGGGTCGACCCCGGGGTCGACCCACCCCTGATCCGGGCCGATTCATCGAAGAATCTGGACTGTTTTCTTAACCATGTTTGTTACTGAATCAACATTGCGTATAAGATAAGATCCTGAACACCTATAAATAGGCTAGCAGAGCCTAGCCTAAATCTCACATTTTCTGAGAGACTATCTAAGCTCTGCCATTCTTCTTCCTCCTCAATTCTCTTCAGAAAAATAGAATAATTAGTTAAGGAAAATTCTGATTCAAGGTCTGGAGGAAAAGAAACAATATTAATAAATAAGGTGTTTAGAATTTTATTCGAAGTAAGGTAAATTCTTGGATCTGGTAAATTTAATTTTCTCCTCTTTCTTTCCTTTTTCTTTTAGTTGAGAATTGTGGATCCATGGTTGTTTAGGTTCTAAATTTAGTTAGGAGAACCATGGAATGCTAGACCTAGACCAGATTCATGATTTGGAAAGCAATTAGGTGAGTGGGTTTAAGTTATAACATTTTGATAAAGTTATATTTATCGTTTGACATTCCCGATTAATATGCTACGTAAATCTGCCAGAATGCTAATATGTTGAAACGTTAATATGTTGAAACGTTAATATGATTGAAATGTTAATATGTTGAATTGTTAATAGGTTGAGATGTAAACATGTTGAAATGTAAACATGATGAAATGTATAAACTTGTTAAAATATGTGGAAGCAATTACTGTTGTATACATACATGTTCTAATTACATGTTAATCTGTAGCATATTATGTACTTGAATCCTTAACTATAAGAATTGGGATAACTACATGTTAATTTGTTATATGGAATAGTTACATGACTGATGATTACATGTTATTCTTTTAAAATGGGGTTAATTACTTATTAGGAAGAACATGCGACATGATAATCAGTTAAAATGGACTTAGTATGATATTAAATGTGACATATAAAAATAGATTACACTAAAATTTGGAAGAATGAATATTTCTAAATTTAAAATTAATGGAAAATTAAAAACACAATTAAATACGAGATTAAATTCAACTTGTTGTAAAAGTCTGCCCGAAACCGCCCGAAAATTCAGCATCCACAAGTTGTTAATTTAATGTGAGTGGTCTAGTGCGTAAATATACATGTAACGGTGCTAAGATACGAGGTTAAATTCAACTTGTGGTAGACGTCTGCCTGGAACTGCCCAGCAAATCCAGCATCCACAAGTTTTTAATTTAATGTGAGAGGACCAATATATATATATATATATATATATATGTATGTATGTATGTATATATGTATATAAAAGGATAGAAATAAATGGAACTAATTGTAATTAATGGAAATGAATGAAAGTTACAACAGTAAAAGGATTGGAATGAACAAGGAATGATAATAATCTATTGTAATTAATTAAATTAATGAGAATGTTATATAATAGGTAGGATTGCCCTAGGGACAAGTGGAAATTATAACAAACGTTATAATAAATGGAAAGGAAACTTATTAGTAAACCTTAGTTAGGAGAACTAAGTTAATAAGTAAACAACGACAAGTTGTAGTAACAGTGTTAGATGGAGTTATGATTAAATAAGAAAGAACAAGGTGAATATATGGGATGAAATAAATTATATTTAATCATAAATAATAAGTGACATGTTAAACAGAAAACATGTGAATTGAGATAAAATATACTTAATTACATATTAAGTAGAACATGTTATTGTAACTATGGAACCAAACAATGAAGAGATTTGTAACGACCCGCGTTCAACGCATCGAAAGATCGTAGAATATTTATTTCTTTTTCGTATGAAGTCGTATGGTCATGAAACTTTGGGGAACGACTATTGGGGTCATTTCCCATGTTCATGATTTTTGCAGATTTTTAAATTACCGTTTTGCCCCTAGCTGATCTTGTTTCGGCCATAACTTTTGATTGGAAAGGAGATTTGACCTGAAACCATTTCCATTGGCTTCGAATGATGGTTTACAATTCCATAGATTGGTCACATTAGCCAAACGGATTCACGGTTTGGGAGATATGGCTGAAACAAGGTTTAGAAGGTGAAAAACAGCTTAATCGGGCCTAATTAGGGTGGTTAGCGAGAGGGCCCATAACCCATTTCGGGATTAGGGTTATGGGGAGGCTGAGAACAGTAGGGAAACGAATTTTATTTCATTTTTCAGCCGTCTAAAACTATTCCTTAACCCTAGCCATGGCCTCTACCTTCTAAAATCATCCAAAATCACTCTCTAATTAAGGACTAAGCTTAGCAACGCCAAATCAAGGAAGATCTTCACCAAATCAGTGTTAGAGCCGCTGTTAGACATCATATTCACCCAAATCAACGAAGTTTCAGTTCTGAAAATTTTAATTGTGGCAAAGGTGAGTGATTTGCATTGTTTATCACAAATTACGACTAATTAGGGGTGATTAGTGCTAATTAGCGAAATTATGGCTTAGAAAAATTTGGAAAAATTTGTAAAATTCTTAAATATTATTTCAGGTCTCTGATAAAAATTTGGGTTAATTTGGACATGTTTTACTAATGGTATGGTGAAGTCATGATTAATGGGATTAAGGGGAAAATCATGCTTTTTGGGTATATTTGATCTAAAATATTTAATGTGAATGATGTTTTAATGTTTTTGATTGATTCTATATGTTGCTATCGCTGTTTGGAATGTTTTGTGATATTATAGAAAGGTTAGAATGGTTGAAAACGCCGTCGTTTGGCGAAAATAGCTTGCTGGAAAAGTTGCAGATTTTCAGAACAGGTTAGGAGGAACACCCGATCCGATCCGGATAGGAGCAAGACACCCGATCCGATCCGAATTGGAGAAAGACACCCGAACCGATCCGTATAGGAGGAAGACACCCGAACCGATCCGGATAGGAGGAAGACACCTGAACCGATCCGGATAGGAGGAAGACACCCGAACCGATCCGAATAGGAGGAAGACACCCGAACCGAACCGGATAGGAGAAAGAGAGAAGGAGGCCCGAACCGAACCGGATAGGAGATGGAGACCCGAACCGAACCGGATAGGAGGAAGAGACTCGAACCGAACCGGATGGGAGGAAGACCCAAACCGAACCGGATAGGAGGAGGAGACCCGAACCGAACCGGATAGGAGGAGGAGACCCGAACCGATCCGGAGGAGACCAAAACCCGAGATGCAATGGTAGTCCAAATGGGAAGTAGAACTCAGGATCCAGATGGGAACCAACGAGTTGACTTCATGATTGGGCTTTGCTGCGGGATGTGTGCAAAGGGGTTATCGACGTCTATAGCTTTGACTCACCACAGAAAGACGGATATTGGCTACGGATTAGTGCAGTGATGTTGTCATGGCTTCATGGGGCAGAGTGATCGTAGCAAGGCTATGAGCCAGTGTAGTGGAGCCATCATGACTCCATGGGGCAGAGTGGACATAGCAAAGTATTAGTGGCTATGGATCCGTGCAGCGGTGTCGTTATGATTCCATGGGGCAGAGTGATCATAGCAAGGAATTGGGTGATCAAAGTGGTAGATATCGTATACTTTACACACTGATGAAAGATGTGAGGATGGTTGCTATGATTGACCGTTTGCCATCACTATGTCATGCACACTCCCACCCCCGTATTCTTTACACCCTATGTTAGTGGCACCTTAGAGTATTGTACGGTATGTTGTGCTAACTCTTTGGCTGCAAGTCCAGGTTCAAGTATGGTTTAGTATACCTGTTATTATTCTGTTTTGCTGCTTATCGCTCATACCAGACTTTTGTATGACCCAGAGTTTTATGTCTCTTCTTATTACTCTGGGTGCTCTTAAATGGCAGACTAGAAACAAGTTAGGTGATATGCACGAGTAGCTGTACCGGAGACGAGCAGGAGGCTCCCACGTATGATATATATATAGATATTCTCCCTGTGTCGCTGCTGGTCACTACTTTGGGCATTAGTAGTGTACCTTCCTTATTTTCTTTAGAGACAGTTTTCAAAAGCTGTAATAATGATGATGTGGAACATAAGCTGTATTTGGATTTTCCGCTGCTATGATGTTTAGTTTTCAGCTTATGCACTGTCTCGCCTGTTTTATGTCAATGTATGTTATTATTATATTTTATTCCATGTGCTGTGAGACATTCTACAGGTTCCTTGTTAGTTCAAATTCCTTTCTTTTCCTTTCTTTGGCAACGCCCCGTGCTGGTCGGGCATTGGCACAGCGCACTTTCATTTGGAAATGTTGGCTGGTGTGGGCGGGCCTCACATTTGGTATCAGAGCTCTAGGTTGCGTAGTTAACCTAGGGGAAGGCACTACTATAATCGTTTTTCCTTACAGATTGAATGATGAGCAGACATACGAGGGGTACTGGTAGAGGAGCCAATAATGGGAATGTTGCTGACATGAGGACGATGTTCATTGACTTCATGAGAGAGATGCTTAGGGATGTTCAGAGGGCAGTTCACTATGCTGCTAATGGTGGTGGTGCAGAGGTGCAGGTGCCTAGGGCCGATTTCGCCAAGCTCTGTAAGGATTACACTAGCCTTGGAGGGAAGCCGTTCCACGGAACGGAGTCGGCTACGGATGTTCAGGATTGGTTGGATAGCTGTGAACATATCTTCAAAGACTTGGGTATCGAGGATGCGATGAAGAGAAGGCTAGCATCCCGCCAGCTGCAAGGACGGGCTATGAATTGGTGGAACGCTATCAAGGAAGCTACCCCAGAGGATCTAGTTACTTGGGATTAGTTTAAGACACGATTCAGTGATAAGTTTATCCCAGCTGCCCAGAAGTTAGAGTTGTTTAGGAAGTTCTTGGAGCTTAAACAGAATGGAAGGGCAGTTTCAGAGTATATTGCAAAGTTCGATACTTTATCGAAATATGGGTTATCTCTTATTGATATTGCCGAGAAGAAGAACGAGAAGTTCATAACTAGCTTAGATGGGTACTTGGGGGAAAGGCTTATTAACCACGCCGATGAGACATTTGAATCGATTGTAGGGAAAGCAATGAGATCGGAGAGTCTTTACCCTAGGTCAAAGACTGAAGTTGTTGTTGTATCCGTAGGGGAGCCGAAACCGCAATCAGGCGGTGGAGGCAAGAATAATTCTCAGAATAAGAGGAAGCTGAGAGTATAGCTAAAACAACATTTCGAACACCGTCTGGATTCTATGAGTGGTTGGTCATGCCATTCGGATTGATTAATGCAGCAACATATTTTGTGGATCTTACGAATACGGTATTCAGGGATCAATTGAATAAGTTTGTTCTTGTGTTCGTGGATGATATTTTGGTCTACTCGAGGACAGAGGAAGAACAAAAGGAACATTTGAGAGTAGTGATGGAGGTGTTGAGAAAACACCAATTGAAAGCAAAGTTTTCTAAGTGTCACTTCTGGAGGAGGGAAGTGAGATTCTTGGGCCATGTTGTTTCAGAGAATGGTATTGCCGTGGACCCTACGAAGGTGGCTATGGTACAAGATTGGTCTACGCCCAAGAATGCAACAGACATAAGAAATTACTTTGGGTTAGCCGGATATTATCGTAAGTTTATCCAGGACTTCTCCAAGATAGCAGCACCGTTGACTTAGTTGACAAAGAAGAATCAAGCTTTCGTTTGGGATGAAAGGTGTGAAAATGCATTTAAGAGTCTAAAGGAAAAGTTGACGCGTGTGCCAATGTTAGTCATTCATAAAGGGAATGAAGAGATGATAGTATATACAGATGCATGTGGTACCAGACTAGGTGCTGTGTTGATGCAAGGAGGTAGGGTTGTAGCTTATGCAAGTCGGCAACTGAAACCGTATGAGAAAAGATACCCTACCCATGATTTGGAATTAGCAACGATCGTTTTCGCGTTGAAGATGTGGAGACATTATCTCCTGGAAGAAAGATTTGAGCTGTTTACCGATCATAAATCGTTGAAGTATCTATTCTCTCAGAAGGATCTAAATATCTGACAGCAAAGATGGTTAGAATTCTTAGCTTCCTATGATTTTGATATCACATATACACTAGGAAAGGGAAATGTGGTAGCTAATGTATTGAGTAGAGGACATTCCAGTTTACGGGCTATGTTTCTTGAATGGAAGCAACTGGAGTACATCGCATGGTATGATTTCAGACCAAAGTGCGAATTGGATCTAGAAATTTTAGCAAGTTTGACGATCAGACCCACTTTGATTGAGAAGATTGGTTCCAGTCAGAGGGACGATCCTAACTTATTGAAAATCATCTCCAAGTTAGAGATGGGCATCGATGAGGAGATGAACGAGTATGGCCTTGATCGAGATTGATGGCTTAGAAAGAGCGGAAGACTGGTTGTACCCAACGTGAATGGATTGAGAGATGAAGTGCTTAGAGAATGTCACCACTCAAAACTGACCATACATCCCGGTGGTAACAAAATGTATCGAGACATGAAGCAGATCTACTACTAGGGAGGGATGAAAAGAGACGTTGGGAAGTTTATATCCAAGTGTATGAATTGCCAGTTAGTTAAAGCTGAGCAAAAGAAGACTAGTGGGTTGTTACAGCCATTGGAAATTCCAGAATGGAAATGGGAACAAGTCTCAATGGATTTCATTGATGGGTTACCAAGGACTAGATCAGGCCACGATAGCATTTGGGTGATTGTACACATATTGACCAAGAGTGCAAGGTTCATACCGATTAAGTCGAATAGAACTTCAGCTAAGTTAGCAGAACTATGTATGAAGTGGATATTGAGATTTCATGGAGTACCCAAAGGCATTGTGAGTGACCGAGATCCATTGTTTACTAGTGGATTTTGGAAAAGCTTACAAGAGGCTTTAGGATCAGAATTACATCTCAATACCGCGTATCATCCTCAAACCGACGTACAGACAGAGAGGGTGAATCGTGTATTAGAGGATATCTTAAGAGCTTGTGTATTGGATTTTGGTGGATCATGGGATGACCATTTGCATCTAGTAGAGTTTGCCTATAACAACAATTATTAATCCAGTATTGGTATGGCTCCATTTGATGCCTTGTACAGAAGACCGTGCAACTCTCCATCATGTTGGCTGGAGACCGATGAGAAGTTCGTGTTTGGACCACAAGTAATTAGAGAAACTTCAGACAAAATCAAGATCATTCAACAGCGAATGAAGATTTCCCAAGAAAGGCAGAAGAGTTATGCTGATATAAGGAGAAGAGAATTGAAATTCTCCGTTGTTGACTTAGTATTTGTCAAGATCTCCCCATTAAAGAATGTTATTCGATTTGGTAGGAGGGGAAAGTTGACACCAAGATTTGTTGGTCCATTCCCAATTCTCGAGCAAGTGGGAATTTGGCATATAGAGTCGAGTTGCCTGACAAGATGGCGGGAGTTCACAACGTATTTCATGTTTCCCAGTTAAGGAAGTTCGTACATGACCCCGATATGACTATTTCACCTGATCAGTTGGATGATATCGAAGTAGAACCCGAGGCGGTTGGGAACCGCAAGCCGATTCGTATTGTCGAGCACGATACGAAGCAACTTCGAAGGAAAGCGGTGAAACTAGTAAAGATTCAGTGGGGCGAGGATGAAAATGACTGTACTTGGGAGACAGGAGAGCATTAGGAAGGCATATCCAGAACTCTTTGCCTGGTAAGATTCTACTTGTGTTTTAGTCTTCCGCATGCTAGGATAGACTTGTTTGTTTTGTATGTTGATTGTTTTAAATGATTGGTAGGCATGCGGGACCCTTTGTATGTTTTGGTTAAGGAATTTCGGGGACGAAATTTCCTAAGGGGGGAAGAATGTAACGACCCGCGTTCTACGCCTCGGAAGATCGTAGAATATATATTTCTTTTTCATATGAAATCGTATGGTCGTGTAACCTTGGGGAACGACTATTGGGGCCATTTCCCATGTTCATGATTTTTGCCGATTTTTAAATGACCGTTTTACCCCTAGCTAATCTTGTTTCGGCCATAACTTTTGATTGGAAAGGAGTTTTGACCTGAAACCACTTTGATTGGCTTTAGATGATGGTTTACAATTCCGTAGAGTGGTCACATTAGCCAAACGGACTCACCATTTGGGAAATATGGCTGAAACAAGGTTTAGAAGGTGAAAAACAACTTAACCGGGCCTAATTAGGGTGGTTAGCGAGAGGGTCCATAACCTATTTCGGGATTAGAGTTATGGGGAGGCTGAGAACAGTAGGAACACGAATTTTATTTCATTTTTCAACCATCTAAAACTATTCCTTAACCCTAGCCATGGCCTCTACCTTTTAAAATCATCCAAAATCGCTCTCTAATCAAGGATTAAGCTTAGCAACGCCAAATCAAGGAAGATATTCACCAAATAAGTGTTAGAGCCACTATTAGACATCAGTATTCGCCCAAATTAGAGAAGTTTCAGTTCTGAAAATTTTAATTGTGGGAAAGGTGAGTGATTTGCATTGTTTTTCACTAATTACGGCTAATTAGGGGTGATTAGTGATAATTAGCGAAATTATGGCTCAGAAAAATCTGGAAAAATTTGTAAAATTCTTAAATATTATTTTAGGGCTCTGATAAAAATTTGGGTTAATTTGGACACGTATTACTAATTGTATGGTTAAGTCATGATTAAGGGGATTAAGGGGAAAATCATGCTTTTTGGGTATATTTGATCTAAAATATTTCATGTAATGATGTTTAATGTTTTTGATTGATTCTATATGTTGTTACCGCTGTTTGGAATGTTTTGTAATGTTATAAAAAGGATAGAATGGTTGAAAATGCCGTCATTTAGCGAAAATAGCTTGTTGGAAAAAGTTGCAGATTTTCAGAACGGGTTAGGAGGAACACCTGATCCGATCCGGATAGGAGCAAGACAACCAATCCGGATAGGAGAAAGACACCCGAACCGATCCGGATAGAAGGAAGTCACCCGAATCGATCCGGATAGGAGGAAGACACCCGAACCGATCCGGATAGGAGGAGGACACCTGAACTGATCCGGATAGGAGGAAGACACCCGAACCGAACTGGATAGGAGAAGGAGACCCAAAACGAACCGGGTAGGAGAAGGAGAGAAGGAGACCCGAACCGAACCAGATAGGAGGAGGAGACCCGAACCGAACCGGATAGGAGAAGGAGAGAAGGAGACCCGAACCGAACCGGATAGGAGGAGGAGACCCGAACCGAACTGGATAGGAGGAAGAGACCTGAAACACCCCACCTCCGTTAGGGTCACTCTCAAAGGGAATGCCCTAATTTTGGTGGAGGTTTATAAGTACAAGTCACAGATATACAAGACAGATATAAGAACACATATTTGTAAACAGCGGAAGAACAACAAACTTTATTTCATAAAGTCAAATACGTGTTACAACAACATCCTTTCCAAAAACATAACATAACACTTCATAATCTGTCTTGAGTACATTATTTTTAAAGAAGCATAAATAAAACGTAGACAAACTGCCAAAGCCCCATAGTGGATTGTCCAAAGCCATAGTTCAAAACAAGAAAGTCCAAGCAATACATTTCTCTTCTTCAAGCTGGATGTTGAGGTAGGTCAAGCTGCTGTGTTCCCTCCCTGAGGACCTGGGGGGGGGGGAAACGGAAGAAAGAAGACGAAAGAAAAATAGAGTCAGACATAAAGCCTGAGTAAGTCTAGTACTACTTTGTCTATGAATAAAGAACTGGGTATGATAAGTAAAACAGGAAGTGGGCAACATTATAAACTTGGTTAAGTTATCTAGGGTCGAATATACTATCGTACCCCATGTTAATCTCTGAACCCATATAAACTAGTTTCCGATTTGCACCCCAAAATCAGGGTGATGTGATCCATTCTACGATGATCGGCTCCTACTCGCATAGTTACATGTGTCTTACGGCCCCCGATGTCTGTAGTTACCTATGCTGGTCCCACCATGGGGTGTATCAAGTCCCATAGTGGCAACCCGACACAACCTTAGAGTGCAAAGGTATGCTACTGGTGTCCAGTGCTTTATTTTTCTGCGCCGGAGTGTGTGCACGCCCGCACACCGTTAGAACCTACACTCCTACACCACCGCCGTCGATTTGACCTCTTACAATCAGCCCAGTAATCGTGCCCCACCCTGCCTAGTTTCAGGGTATCCTGATACACCTTTTAGGGTTACTGCTGAAAAGGGTCCCCCGTTACTAGGTTTTCTATCTCTAGCCAACATGCTAAGTTGGTTAAGTGTTTCCTAACCTAACCCCACCAGTCCGTTTAGTTTAGCATGTTCCATTTTGATTAAGTCTTAAGTTCACTTAATCCTAACAATCCTGACTCAGCCTTAATTGTCTTATTAAGGCCCTGACCTCTCACATTAGACAGGTATTGTTGTGGCTGCCTGTTGCCGGTTGGTTCCGGGCAGTCTTACGCCACAACTCAGTCTAACCTCGGGTCCTTGCTAGGCTTCATGTTTAACCTCCCACATTGGATAGGTAATGTTGTGACTACTGGACAGCCGGGCGGTTCCGGGCAGGTTTACATCACAACTCAATCCAACCTCGGGTTAAACACGTCGTCTTTTCTACATTTACATATCTTGTCATTCTTCTTTATTTATATGTAAATATTTGCGGCCCATTATTAAGTAAATGGTGTAAAGGTTACACCAACCATGGGCCCAACCCATACTTGAATTTGGGCCCTTTTATTTTATATTTTCATTCATTAATTAATTTTAACCCAACGTTATTTTCCCCCGTTTTACACGTCCGTTCATATATATTGGGCTTAGCCTTTTAAAGCCCAATTTAGCCATGCGAAAGGGGAGGCTTATGGCGTATACACAAAGAGGGGAAAGTGGGCGCATGAACTTGCATATGACGTTGGAAAATACATAATAGAAATTGGTGTACTTGCATAGTGGTGACATGTATTTTGGTCATAAAACATAGGTGACATAAATCAAGGCATGTAAACTTGCATAGGTTTAACTACAACATGAACCTATATTCTTATTTAGGCATAATGTCAAACATAAGCATGGCCTAAATACTTCTAGCATAAACATGGCATAAAATACTTCTTGCATAGGCATGGCATATTGTCAAACATAAGCATGGCATAAAATACTTCTAGCATAGGCATGGCATATGGTCAAACATAAGTATGGCATAAATACTTCTAGCATGAACATAGCATAATTCAACTTAATCATGATTTAAGCCTAATCACATAACGATGGTATAAACATACTTATGCATAGATATTCCTAAACATGGTGTTTGCTTTAAACTTGCAAAAAGGGATTTTTGAGTCTAACTTAGCCATGTCTCACATATGTCATCATATAATTCTTGTAAACAAGATAGACTTAATCATAGAATTCAATTATGCCAAATATCATTCATAGCCTAGCCATATTCATAAGTTTTGCAAAAGCATGACTTAATATATGGATTATGGTGTCAGAATTCCAACACAGTTTCATATGAACTATAACAACCAAACTTGTCTCAATTACTTGCAAAATGATTTATGCACAAAAATATACATCATGACGACATAATAACAAAGCCCCAAACTTGCATAAATTTCACTCAACTACATACATGTAGCTTCAACATAGATTACATAATTTGCGCAATATTCCAAACGTATATTTGCATAGAACTACCGCATGTAGTTCTTTATAATGAATAACATAATTTTTCACAAATATGAATTACTTTCATTGCTACAATTCAAGCATACACATCAACACAGTTGTTTATTAATACCAAAGTAATACTCTACTTACAATGGTTGCGGTGAATTCTCTAATTAAGAGATACGATTCCTTTGTTGAATTGATTGGCTTTAGGTTGCTTGAATTGCTTTAGGCTTTAGAACTTTCTCCCTAATCCTCTCTCTAGTTGGCGGCTACTCTTAGTTGTTCCTCAGCAACATGGCGGCTATGTTCTTAATTTGAATGAATAGATTAGGGTTTAGTCTAGGGTTGTTTATATAGAGGTTAGGAATTGATTAGGACCATTGATGTTGCTAGGTTAGATCGTAGCCATTCATTAGATAGAGAGACCAATAAAAACCCGCCACCTATCCCTAATGACAAAGCAGACCACAGAAATTCGACCACACACCGACCTGGCCAGCCAGGTTGACTGGGCTCGCCCAGGTCGATACCCCTGTCGACAGGGCTGTCGACAGCCCTGTCGACATGGGTAGCCCAGGTCGACAGCCCAGTCGACCTGGGTGGCCTAGGCGGGTCCTGGCCCATTGGGCCCGATTTTTAATTATTTTATTCTGTTTGAATTTTAAATTTAATTCAAAACTTCCGAAGGCCATATCTTCTTCATACGGACTCCGTTTTTCGAAAACTCGGACTCTATTTCGCGTATTTTTCCGAGACGAACGCAATGGCGTATCCCGTTTCCCTTAGTTCTTTGATTTGAATTTGATTACACTTTAATTTGTTAATTTCACAGTTATAGAATTTTCGGGGTGTTACATTCTCCCCCACTTAAAAGGATTTCGTCCCCGAAATCTTCAAGTTAGGAGGAATGTATATCCTAACATCCAATCATCCATCTACTCATCCATCAAACACGAGCATCCATTGTCCTTAAAAGATTTCTAATGCTTCATGATCATATGCGAAGTGTGTGTGTACATGTACTTATCTAATGCAAAATCAGGCGGTCTACTGATTCAGTTGACCTCCTTAATGCGAATTATGTAAGTGCCATGAATCCATTATGTATGCAAATTTTCCTATTCTTGATTCTACATGAGTGCACAATCATTCAATACAAATGCAACATCCACATGACCACACATTAATGTTCAACCATATACGAATGCAAACATATATGCATATGCAATATGAAGTGACTGAGCCGATCTAAAACCTAGATTGTGTGTGTATATGCAACCACGAGCAACCACTAGCAATCACTTGCAACCACTTGCAACCATTCATACATAACATGTTTCAATTACATGTTTCCATCCAAAGAGTTTCTACCTAGAAGATACGGTCGAGGAAATATGCCTAAAAAGATAGATAAAAGCGCAACTTAAGGAAAAAGGAAAGATCAAGGATGTACCCTCGAACAGAAAAGGGTAGGCTGTACGGATTCTAGCTTCAGTTTCCCAAGTCGCGTCTCCCTCGGCGTCGCTCCACTGAACTTTAACGAGCTTGACTTCGCGGTTGCGTAGCTTCTTCACTTCTATTCCTAAGATGCGGGTTGGAACTTTTCTTATGGTTGCTTCGCGTTCCACTTCGGCCTCTTCGAGTATATTTGGCTCTACCACTTCAGCAGACTCATGTAGACATTTTCGGAAATGTGAAACGTGAAAAACGTTGTGGACTCCAGCTAACTTCTCGGGTAGCTCTAATCTATAGGCCATTTTCCCAATTTTCTCGATGATTGGGAATGGCCCTACGAACCTTGGTGCTAGCTTTCCTGTGGTTCCAAAGCGAACAACGTTTCTTAGCGGTGATACCTTGAGAAAAACTCTGTCTCCAACCTCGAATTCAAGGTCGGTTCTCCTTCTGTCAGCATAGGACTTTTTTCTGTCTTGGGCCGTCTTCATCCTTCCTCGTATTAAGTCTACTTTCTCTGAGGTCTCTCGGATCATATCTGGTCCAAGTATGAGCTTATCCGTGGACTCCCACCAACAAGTGGGCGATCGGCACGGTCTTCCATATAAAGCTTCGAAGGGCGCCATTCCTATGGTTGCTTGATAGTTGTTGTTGTAGGCAAATTCCACCAAAGGAAGGTGGTCTTCCCATGTCCCTCCGAAGTCGAGGACGCATAGCCTTAAAAGGTCTTCCAAAACCCTGTTCACTCTCTCTGTTTGGCCGTCGGTTTGGGGATGATAGGCCGTGCTCAAGCATAACTGCGTTCCTACTGCTTCTTGCAGACTCCGCCAAAACTCGCTGGTAAAGATGGGGTCTCGGTCACTAACGATGCTAGATGGTATTCCATGGAGTCGAACGATTTCCTTGAGGTAAAGTGATGCTAGGGATGAGGCAGTCCTTTTACTTTTGACAGGTAAAAAGTGGGCGCTTTTAGTAAGCCTATCCACTATTACCCAAATGCTAGTGTTGCCTCTCCTAGACCTAGGCAGCCCATCGATGAAGTCCATTGAGATGCTATCCCACTTCCACTGCGGGACCTCTAGAGGATGTAGTAGTCCGCCAGGCTTTTTCTGTTCCGCCTTAACCTGTTGGCACACCATACATTTAGAAACGAATTATGCCACGTCCTTTTTCATGCCATTCCAAAAGAAAGTCCTTTTTATGTCTTTGTACATTTTATCCCCGCCTGGGTGTATCGTCATCTTGGAGTGATGCGCTTCCTCGAGAACCTTCTTTATTAAATCGTTTGTCTGTGGGACGCATAGTCTTCCGTCTCGCCTTAGCAACCCCTTATCGTCGATGGAGTATCTGTTGAGGTGACTTGAAGTCTCACCCCTAATTAGCTTATCAATTATTTCCACAAGCTGAGGGTCTTCGCGTTGTGCTGTCCCTACTGAACCCACTAAAGTTGGGCGCACTTCGAGAGATGCAAGCAAGCCTGGTACGAAATCGGAGGAGGGCCTAAAGTCGAAGCTGGCTATAAACTCTAGGCTTTGTCTTTCAACAAACAACGGGCTTAGGGTCAATTTCTTTCGGCTCAACGCGTCTGCCACTACGTTGCCTTTGCCCGGAGTGTAGGAGATTTCGAAATCGTACGAGGCAAGAAACTCCATCCATCTTTGTTGCCTCAAGTTAAGATCCTTCTGCGAGAAAAGATATTTCAACGATTTATGGTCAGTGTAAAGTTCGAACTTCTCACCTAGGAGATAGTGTCGCCAAGACTTGAGTGCAAAGACGATGGCGGCTAACTCAAGATCGTGGGTTGGGTAGTTCTTTTCGTGCACCTTCAACTGCCTCCCGCCATAAGCTACTACCCTTCCTTCTTGCATTAAGACGGCGCCTAGCCCTGTCCCACATGCATCCGTATAAACAGTGAACATCTTGCTCCCATCTGGCAGCGTCAAAACTGGGGCTGTTGTAAGAGCCCTTTTTAGTCGTTGGAAAGCAAATTCGCAATCCAAATCCCAATTGAACACTAGATTCTTCTTAGTCAATTTCGTGAGCGGAGCTGAGATTTTCGCAAAATCCCTTATAAACTTTCGATAGAAACCTGCTAGTCCTAGAAAGCTTCGGACCTCAGTTGCATTCCTTGGTGTCTTCCAATCTTGCACCGCCACTACCTTAGCAGGGTCCACCGCTAACCCTTGTTTGGATACTATGTGCCCAAGGAACCTCACCTCTTCCCTCCAAAAGTGGCATTTGGAGAATTTGGCTTTTAGTTGATGGACTCGCAAAGTTTCCATGATTGCCCTTAAGTGTTGAGCATGTTCCTCTTCACTCTTTGAGAAGATAAGGATATCATCTACGAAGACCACTACGAATTTGTTGAGGAAATCTCTAAATACCCTACTCATCAGGTCCACGAAGTACGCAGGTGCATTTGTCAAGCCGAAAGGCATGACAAGCCATTCAAAGAAGCCGTCTGGGGTTCTGAAAGCCGTTTTATCGATGCTATCTTCAGCCACCCTAAGCTGATGAAAACCGGTTGCTAAATCGAGTTGGGAGAAAACAGACGCTCCTACAAGCTGGTCAAATAAATCGTCAATTCTAGGGAGAGGGTGCCTATTCTTTTTCGTTAGCTTGTTGAGCTCCCTATAGTCAACACATAGACGGAGTGAACCATCCGCCTTTGTAGCGAACACCACCGGAGCGCCCCATTCTGAAATGCTCCTCCTAATGAACCCCTTTTCTAGAAGCTCTTTAATCTGTTTACTGAGCTCTTTCCTTTCTCGTGGAGCCATATGTCTAACGGGCAACGCAACGGGCTTTGCATTATCTACAAGATATATGCGGAAGTCTATTTCCCGCTTCGGAGGTAAGCCCTTCACCTCTTCGAAGACATCCGGATATTCCCGGACCACTCTAACTGATTGCAAATTTTCAACAGAGGCATCTAGCGATTCAAGATAACTAAGCATAACCGCATACGAGGGATTACAAGAAATTTCCAAAGTATTACCGAGCTGGGTTAGGAGCCTAACAACCCTTTTCTCACAATCAAGGATGGCCCCATTACTGGATAGCCAATCCATACCCAAAATCAAACCATACCCCGAAAAGCCCAAAACAAAGGCACTACATTGAAATTCAACACTTAGGATAGAAATTTTCAATCCCACACAGATCATAGATAAATGAGCTGGGCCCCCAATTGGGTTTGAAACAATTAAGGGGTCCTCTACCATACTAGTTTCTAGGTGCAGAGATTCTACTAAAGCAGACGAGATAAAGGAGTGTGATGCGCCAGAATCAAATAAAGTGCGAACGGGGTGATCATAAAGATAAATTACGCTTTCTACAGAAGTGTTTGTACCTCGCTGTTGCAATGGTGGCGCTTCTAGCACATGAACCTGTGCCCCTGGGGTGGATCCAGTGCCCTGCCCCTGTCCTCGTTTCCTTGGGCAGTCCTTAGCCCTGTGGCCTGTCTGACCGCACGAAAAGCACCCACCATTCTCCTTAGCCTTCTTTTTCCGGCAGTCCTTTACTAAGTGCCCCACTTTGCCACAGAAATTACACTTCCTCTTCTCTTTGTTGCCTTTTCCGCCCTTCTTAAAGTCTGTCTTCTTAGGCTGCAAACCCTCTTTCTTCCCTTGAGAGCTTTCTGCCTTGGTCTCCTTCTTGCCCTTGTCCTCTTCGTTCAGCAATGCCATTTGCACCAATCTTTCATACGTGGCTCCCATGGGTATATGGGTCATGGCCAAACTGTGTAATGGCTCATTTAACCCTTTGACGAAACGGAGAGCCTTCTTGTGCGGGGTGTTGACTAGGTCAAGCCCAAACCTAGCCAGCTCATCGAACTGATTCACATACTCTCTGACAGTCTTGTCTCCTTGCTTAAGAAATAAGAATTTTTCCAACTGCAAACTTCTTTCTGCATCTGAGAGAAATTTGGTCTCAAACCTTGCCCTAAAGTCCTCCCATGTCTCCACTAGTCTTTCAGCATTAGTGACTTCCCACCAGTAGGAAGCCTCGCCCTTCAATAGCCACACCGCCAACTGTACTTTTTGCCTATCCTCTACTTCAAAGATGATGAATAGGTCCTCCGTCTCTTTCAGCCAATTCCTAGCTGCTACGAAGGACTCATTTCCATGGAAATCCCTTCCTCCCATAGCTTTAAAATCTTTACATATCTTAGCGAACGTGTTTCCCCGAGGAGGAGGTGGAGGAAAAGGTGCTGCTGCAGCTGGATGGTTTCCTTCTGCTGGGGGAGGAGGAATGGTAGGACCTGGCTGAGTGGCCCTTGCTTCTAAGAACCTTCTAAACCAACCAGGTATGGGTACCCCTTCAGGCAAGTTAAGTTCTTGGGACATGCTGAAACAAAAAAGGATAGATTCAAAACGAAGGATAAGAGATAATACCTATGGCTTTGGGGAGTGGACTTTGCCTTTTTTTTAGAATAAAATAATATTTTTCTTTTTAAAAATGCTTCTTTAAATTTCCTTTTTGAAAATAATTTTTCAAAACTTTTTATCTTATCTGGTAAACCTATGCTCTGATACCAAGTGAAACACCCCACCTCCGTTAGGGTCACTCTCAAAGGGAATGCCCTAATTTTGGTGGAGGTTTATAAGTACAAGTCACAGATATACAAGACAGATATAAGAACACATATTTGTAAACAGCGGAAGAACAACAAACTTTATTTCATAAAGTCAAATACGTGTTACAACAACATCCTTTCCAAAAACATAACATAACACTTCATAATCTGTCTTGAGTACATTATTTTTAAAGAAGCATAAATAAAACGTAGACAAACTGCCAAAGCCCCATAGTGGATTGTCCAAAGCCATAGTTCAAAACAGGAAAGTCCAAGCAATACATTTCTCTTCTTCAAGCTGGATGTTGAGGTAGGTCAAGCTGCTGTGTTCCCTCCCTGAGGACCTGGGGGGGGGGGAAACGGAAGAAAGAAGACGAAAGAAAAATAGAGTCATACATAAAGCCTGAGTAAGTCTAGTACTACTTTGTCTATGAATAAAGAACTGGGTATGATAAGTAAAACAGGAAGTGGGCAACATTATAAACTTGGTTAAGTTATCTAGGGTCGAATATACTATCGTACCCCATGTTAATCTCTGAACCCATATAAACTAGTTTCCGATTTGCACCCCAAAATCAGGGTGATGTGATCCATTCTACGATGATCGGCTACTACTCGCATAGTTACATGTGTCTTACGGCCCCCGATGTCTGTAGTTACCTATGCTGGTCCCACCATGGGGTGTATCAAGTCCCATAGTGGCAACCCGACACAACCTTAGAGTGCAAAGGTATGCTACTGGTGTCCAGTGCTTTATTTTTCTACGCCGGAGTGCGTGCACGCCCGCACACCGTTAGAACCTACACTGCTACACCACCGCCGTCGATTTGACCTCTTACAATCAGCCCAGTAATCGTGCCCCACCCTGCCTAGTTTCAGGGTATCCTGATACACCTTTTAGGGTTACTGCTGAAAAGGGTCCCCCGTTACTAGGTTTTCTATCTCTAGCCAACATGCTAAGTTGGTTAAGTGTTTCCTAACCTAACCCCACCAGTCCGTTTAGTTTAGCATGTTCCATTTTGATTAAGTCTTAAGTTCACTTAATCCTAACAATCCTGACTCAGCCTTAATTGTCTTATTAAGGCCCTGACCTCTCACATTAGACAGGTATTGTTGTGGCTGCCTGTTGCCGGTTGGTTCCGGGCAGTCTTACGCCACAACTCAGTCTAACCTCGGGTCCTTGCTGGGCTTCATGTTTAACCTCCCACATTGGATAGGTATTGTTGTGACTACTGGACAGCCGGGCGGTTCCGGGCAGGTTTACATCACAACTCAATCCAACCTCGGGTTAAACACGTCGTCTTTTCTACATTTACATATCTTGTCATTCTTCTTTATTTATATGTAAATATTTGCGGCCCATTATTAAGTAAATGGTGTAAAGGTTACACCAACCATGGGCCCAACCCATACTTGAATTTGGGCCCTTTTATTTTATATTTTCATTCATTAATTAATTTTAACCCAACGTTATTTTCCCCCGTTTTACACGTCCGTTCATATATATTGGGCTTAGCCTTTTAAAGCCCAATTTAGCCATGCGAAAGGGGAGGCTTATGGCGTATACACAAAGAGGGGAAAGTGGGCGCATGAACTTGCATATGACGTTGGAAAATACATAATAGAAATTGGTGTACTTGCATAGTGGTGACATGTATTTTGGTCATAAAACATAGGTGACATAAATCAAGGCATGTAAACTTGCATAGGTTTAACTACAACATGAACCTATATTCTTATTTAGGCATAATGTCAAACATAAGCATGGCCTAAATACTTCTAGCATAAACATGGCATAAAATACTTCTTGCATAGGCATGGCATATTGTCAAACATAAGCATGGCATAAAATACTTCTAGCATAGGCATGGCATATGGTCAAACATAAGTATGGCATAAATACTTCTAGCATGAACATAGCATAATTCAACTTAATCATGATTTAAGCCTAATCACATAACGATGGTATAAACATACTTATGCATAGATATTCCTAAACATGGTGTTTGCTTTAAACTTGCAAAAAGGGATTTTTGAGTCTAACTTAGCCATGTCTCACATATGTCATCATATAATTCTTGTAAACAAGATAGACTTAATCATAGATTTCAATTATGCCAAATATCATTCATAGCCTAGCCATATTCATAAGTTTTGCAAAAGCATGACTTAATATATGGATTATGGTGCCAGAATTCCAACATAGTTTCATATGAACTATAACAACCAAACTTGTCTCAATTACTTGCAAAATGATTTATGCACAAAAATATACATCATGACGACATAATAACAAAGCCCCAAACTTGCATAAATTTCACTCAACTACATACATGTAGCTTCAACATAGATTACATAATTTGCGCAATATTCCAAACGTATATTCGCATAGAACTACCGCATGTAGTTCTTTATAATGAATAACATAATTTTGCACAAATATGAATTACTTTCATTGCCACAATTCAAGCATACACATCAACACAGTTGTTTATTAATACCAAAGTAATACTCTACTTACAATGGTTGCGGCGAATTCTCTAATTAAGAGATACGATTCCTTTGTTGAATTGATTGGCTTTAGGTTGCTTGAATTGCTTTAGGCTTTAGAACTTTCTCCCTAATCCTCTCTCTAGTTGGCGGCTACTCTTAGTCGTTCCTCAGCAACATGGCGGCTATGTTCTTAATTTGAATGAATAGATTAGGGTTTAGTCTAGGGTTGTTTATATAGAGGTTAGGAATTGATTAGGACCATTGATGTTGCTAGGTTAGATCGTAGCCATTCATTAGATAGAGAGACCAATAAAAACCCGCCACCTAGCCCTAATGACAAAGCAGACCACAGAAATTCGACCACACACCGACCTGGCCAGCCAGGTTGACTGGGCTCGACCAGGTCGATACCCCTGTCGACAGGGCTGTCGACAGCCCTGTCGACATGGGTAGCCCAGGTCGACAGCCCAGTCGACCTGGGTGGCCTAGGCGGGTCCTGGCCCATTGGGCCCGATTTTTAATTATTTTATTCTGTTTGAATTTTAAATTTAATTCAAAACTTCCGAAGGCCATATCTTCTTCATACGGACTCCGTTTTTCGAAAACTCGGACTCTATTTCGCGTATTTTTCCGAGACGAACGCAATGGCGTATCCCGTTTCCCTTAGTTCTTTGATTTGAATTTGATTATACTTTAATTTGTTAATTTCACAGTTATAGAATTTTCGGGGTGTTACAAGACCCGAACCGAACTGGATAGGAGGAAGACCCGAGCCGAACCGGATAGGAGGAGGAGACCCGAACCGAACCAGATAGGAGGAGGAGACCCGAACCGATCCAGAGGAGACCAAAACCCGAGATGCAATGGTAGCCCAAATGGGAAGTAGAACTCAGGATCCAGATGGGAACCAACGAGTTGACTTCATGATTGGACTTTGCTGCGGGATGTGTGCAAAGGGTTATCGACGTCTATAGCTTTGACTCACCATGGAAAGACGGATATTGGCTACGGATTAGTGCAGTGAAGTTGTCATGGCTTCATGGGGCAGAGTGATCGTAGCAAGGTTATGAGCCAGTGCAGTGGAGCCATCATGACTCCATGGGGCAGAGGGGACATAGCAAAGTATTAGTGGCTATGGATCAGTGCAGTGGTGTCGTTACGATTCCATGGGGCAGAGTGATCATAGCAAGGAATTGGGTGATCAAAGTGGTAGATATCGTATACTTTACGCACTGAGTGAGAGATGGGAGGATGGTTGCCTTGATTGATTGTTTGCCATCACTATTTCATGCACACTCCCACCCCCGTATTCTTTACACCATATGTTAGTGGCACCTTAGAGTATTGTACGGTATGTTGTGCTAACTCTTTGGTTGCAGGTCCACGTTCAGGTATGGTTTAGTATACCTGTTATTATTCTGTTTTGCTGCTTATCGCTCATAACAGACTTTTGTCTGACCCAGAGTTTTATGTCTCTTCTTATTACTCTGGGTGCTCTTAAATGGCAGACTAGAGACAGGTTAGGTGGTATGCACGAGTAGCTGTACCGAAGACGAGCAGGAGGCTCCCACGTATGATATATATAGATATTCTCCCTGTGTAGCTGCTAGTCACTACTTTGGGCATTAGTAGTGTACCTTCCTTATTTGCTTTAGAGACAGTTTTCAAAAGTTGTAATATTGATGATGTAGAACATAAGTTGTATTTGGATTTTCCGCTGCTATGATGTTTAGTTTTTAGCTTATGCATTGTCTCGCCTGTTTTACGTCAAAGTATGTTTTTATTATATTTTATTCCATGTGCTGTGAGACATTCTACAGGTTCCTTATTTGTTCAAATTCCTTTCTTTGGCGACCGTCCCGTACTGGTCGGGCGTTGACATAGCGCACTTTCATTTGGAAATATCAGCTGGTGAGGGGCGGGCTATCACAAGATTGTAGATTATAGACCTTGGATTACAATCTAGAGAATAACATGTTATGGGCTTATTAATAAACTTAAATGTATTAAGTTATATATATGAAACTAATAAGCAAGAGGAAATTAGTAACTTGTATAAGAAGTCAATATGAATATGAATAACCAAGTTAACTAGGAATCTGATGAGATATAGCAAGCGTGTAATTAAATGTTTAGACATAAGGTCTGATAACACATCAACCTGAATCGCTTGGACCAGTCCGTACGTTTGAAGGTGAATAACCCCACGGGGTTGATCATCATGGTGTCGTGGGACATAAGGGGAGCGCACGTCCATCTGATTATTCTTCTTATTCTACCTGTTGTTCTGCTGATATTTTGTTGGCTCTGAAGGACTGGAAGGGGAAGTATGCGGCTTCTTGGGACGCGGAGAGTACTCCTGGTAGTCCTATGTGTTGTGATAGCATTCTACTGTGCTCGAAGAGGTTAGGTCTGCGCGTTATTACGCGGTGAGTATACCATGACTGCCATTAGGAGCAGTCAGAAGGCTGTAGGGTGGCATAGGTAATTCGACGATCCAGTTGCCTTGTGACTGGCTGGGTTACGACCATTTTTATCGAGTTACCGGCGGGTCTAACCATCTGTTGAGAGCAAGATGTCGGATACCAACCATCGACAGCCAGCGTGATACATGATGCGTGATGCGGAAAGATGGAGAGCTAAACCAAAAGACCATATATCCTTTGGTATCAAGGCTATGGGTGAGGGACATGCTAATTAGGATTTTTTGTTCGTTGTTTTCTGTGGGGCTAGGTCACTAGCTCTCAATTCTGTTCGTCTTTCACTAATTGAGGGAGGGGTCGGGTGATACCATAGCTACTGAAAATGCAGACCTTAGCATCTGTGTATACAGATGTCTAAAAAGCTCCCGACCGAGTTCCGTGTTTCTAGTACAGCCCTGCCACAGAACACGGTGCAAAGTAGAGGATATGTGCGGTTAAGGCATCAAGTACGATTGACGATAAGTACGTGGGAAAGTCTAGATACATGCACGTCTTCTCTGGGTGGTGTATCGTTGATTCTAGGACATTACTCTGTGATGGAATCTGATTCGATCGAATGGTTCAAAGATGGCAGTCAGTACTCTTACGTAGCATGGCGATAGTGGTTCTATGCGGAACGTAGCGTTGCTATATAGAGATCTGTACATCACTCCGACGTAGGATGAGGATGAGGGATTGCGTATATATCTGTGGTGTTACGACGGAGACCGTGCGAGTGGGGTACCATGGGTTGTACCTTAATAATGATGGTAGCTACATATATACTGTGTTAGGTTAATCCATTTGGAAGTAGATGGGTACGACGTGTGTGTAAGCCTTGAATGTTGTTAACTCATGTAACCTAATAAATAAGAAAATGTAAATGAACGGTATAATTAGGGTTATCCAAAATTTGTAGTTTAAATCCAGCAGAACTTGTGTTCTGACCCCCTCCTAATAACATACTCCCAGGTTAGATTTGTGGCAAAGATATGATAGCTTTAGATACTGGTTAAGCAGCACTATTATCCGGGTAAGGCTATATTTTGATTACATTATATTATATCTATTCCGCTGTGAGATTTTTTTTTGAGATCTGATATATTTTATATCTCAGTCTCTTTTGCAGGATACTAGACAAACCAACACAAGTTTCAATAGATTAGAATTTTGAAAAAAAAAACGGTTTGTCGGAATTCGGGTTGTTACATCTGGTATCAGATCCTAGGTTTAGGATTCCTGTATAGATAATGAGTTAGCATATTTGAATTTTTAAAAATATAAATATATTATATATATATACCTAGATCCATAGAGGAACCCACTATGTAGAGAAAAATATAATATTGTAAAAGTTGGGATATATGTTTTGTACACAAAAGGAATGAACATGGAAATCTGAGACCGTCAGGTAATTTGGGTGGGAAGTGTACAATATACTTTGTATGAAAGAATGGTGAATCCCATGTGTTAGTATTCCAGGTTAGTGGGTTTAGCAGTAAAATCTTATAAATTGGAAAAGGTTAAAAAGAGAAGAATGAATTAGGAATGTATATAGTTGAGAGAATTGACTTCGTTGGAGTGTCTAGGAAAGTCTAGGAAAATTGGAAACCTGCTTTGAGTCTAGCCCCATTGTTAACTTTTAAGAACTTGAAATTGTAAATGCTTTTTTGAAAGATGGTTTATGGTTTTTCCAAGTTTTGATCTTGAAAGCTATATTTTTAAATTATGTAAGGAACATATTAGAAAAATACATATTGAATTTTATGTAAAATGGGGTATATCATGGAAACAGTGATTTCTTATGAAAATTTTGTCTAAAATAAAATTCTCTCAGCAAAAGGTGCACATTATAAAGCATGTATATCTCGCTAGTTTTCAAGTCATATAGTATGAAAGGATTAAAAAGCAAAACATAGAAAATGTTGCATTTTGATGTGTCATTTTGTTAAAAACTAGAATTTTCAGTAAAGAGTGTTTTGAAATCCCTATTCTTTTAACAATAATTTTTGATAAATTGTTTTAACAAGAAAATTTTGTTGGGTAGAAAAAATAAGTTGTAGAAACTAAGAATAAAGTAGATGTTTGCACATTGTAGTAAGAAACTGAATTGACCTTATAGGCAAGAAAAAGTTGTAAACCTGATTGAGAACTAATTGTCCTTGTCTACTCCGGTTTTTGTGATTTGAAATAAAAAATGATGATTTTCATTTTTACGAGATGACATGTTTTTATGGTTTGGCAATCGTAAGTTTTGATGAGGAAAAATAAAGTTTTGGTATTTTTAACTTTTGGAAGAAAAGTGAAATGAAAAGGCCAAACCATGTTTTAAAAATATGGAGTAGGTAAGGATTAGTGCCTAGGGAAGACGGGAAAAGTTTTTAAGGCTATGGAGTAAATAGGAAGAATTATCTTGGAATAATGGTAAGTTCTCGTAGAACGCTTAAGCATGGAAAAGCCTAGGGTGTTGCTTAAGAATTTCTATTAGTACACAGCAAGGACTAGTGGTGACAACTAGATAGTGAAGGGCAATTAAGTGTTTAGATTCTAATTTTCCTGTTGGGGTAAAACCCGTTATTACATTTCTGTTGGGGTCGTTCCGTTATTTTGTTCTTGTTGGGTAGTTAGGGTAGCACCTAAACCTGTCATTGATCCCGTGGATTGAAATTTTCTGTTTGAGGGGAACATAGTCCTAAGATTCTTGGCCCTTAGTAGTAGCTGTGTAAAGCGTTTGTTTTCCTGTTTTAGTTGAAGGATTAGAAGGCTTATTTGAAAATAAACTTAGATTAAAAGATTAAGTTAAATAAGCTAAGAAAAGAGTGGTGACATAACTAAAAAGGAAACAACAAATTCAGTAAAGAACAAACATGAAAGTTAAAGAAAGATGGGAAATTCTGAAAAAAGATGAATAAGAGTTAAAAAACTCCAAGATAAGTTGAAAAAGAAAATCTGTAACAAAGAAAATTTTCTTATGTGGGTTGTGCTTAGATAAGAAAATAGGGAATCTTTAAAAATAGTTGCTTAAAATCCAAGTACGGACAGAAAATGTGACTAAAAGAAAAATGGAAGATGTGAAATTTTCCGTTTTCCACCTCTTTGTAACATAAGAAATCGAATTCAGAAAATTAGATTTTTCTGGAATTCGAAAAGTAATGTTGGTTGGTAGGATTTTGGATGCAACAATTGGATGGACTGCGCTCTTGCTCTACAAGAGTGTGGGAAAATTTGGATTAAAATGTATTTTTATTTTCAAAATATTGCATTCATGTAGAATTTCCAGTATATTTAGGATGTGTGCATCATGTTTTTAAAGGATTTTTGAAAAATTTACATACATATAAGAGGTACCGCTTAGGCATACATGTATTACTATGATGTATTACACTTGGCACAAGTGCACAATGTTTGCAAAAATTGATGCACACATAATGGATGGATATTATGTGAGGGGTTATCTTTTTACCCTTATCACATTTCGGGGATGAAATTTCCTATGGATGGGAGAATGTAACACCTTGCATTTTATGACAATTAAATATTTAATAGTGCATATGTGTGTACATATATGCATAGACATAAATATATAAAAGAAGAATAAAATAATGATAATATATAATTGCATGTAATAAATACATGCTTCAAAAAAGAAGAAAAGATTAATGCAAATAACAATGAAATGCATGCTTTAAAAGAAAGAAGAAATTGGTTTCATGCAATATAATTATGTTGCATGCAATGATTTACAAATCTTTTGCATAAATAAGAAAAGAAAAATGAAAGAAAAAGATGCATGCAAATTGATAAGGTTACATGCAATGGTTTAAACGAAATATTATAATAAACATGAAAAGGAGGAATAAGAAAAGAACAATGACCACCATTGTTCAAAGCCTTGTTAAAAAAAGCCTAAGTAGTCCAATTGGTAAGAGCATGTGGCTTCCAAGAGAGAGGTCCGTAGTTCGATCCCCGTAGGCGTTATATTTTTATTTTAGAGAAACGGCTAAAATAATGCATGTTCTAAAGAGAAACTACATATGAACTTACATATAAGGAAAAGTATAAATATAAGGAAGTATAGAAAAATATATGTATATGAAAATATATGCGTATATATGTGCAGAAATATATATATATATACACACACACACACACACACAAGAGAAAAGTTCAAAATAAGGCTGCAATCAAAGAAACAAGGTAAGAATTAAATAACGACATAACGCCATTTGAATTTTGAAAACGAAATAAAAGTTGAATATATATATATATATATACACACGTATAAAATGGACATTTGAAGTTTTGTATACATATAAGAAGATTATATGTAAATATACTATTTGAAATAAATTAAAGATAGTACAATGGGATACTAATCAAATGTTTAAAATCAAAAATGTCAAAACGGTAAACATCTGCCTATAAACGCTCGTAGGACCCAGGGGGTCGACACACACATAGTGGGTCGACCCTAGGGTCGACGCACATAGGGGGTCGACCCACCCTCGATCCGGGTAGATTCATCAATGAATCTGGACTGTTTTCTTAACCATGTTCGTTGCTGAATCAACGCTTCATATAAGATAAGATCCTGAACACCAATAAATAGGCTAACAGAGCCTAAATCTCGCATTTTCTGAAAGGCTGCCTAAACTCTACCATTCTTCTTCCTCCTCAAATCTATTTAGAAAAATAGAATAATTAGTTTAGAAAAATTCTGACTCAAGATCTGGAGGAAAAGAATGAATACTAATAAAGAAGGTGTTCATAATTCTATTTGAAGTAAGGTAAATTCTTGGATCTTGTCAATTTAATTTTCTCCTCTTTCTTCCCTATTTCTTTTAGTTGAGAATTGTGGATCCGTGGTTATTTAGGTTCTAAATTCAGTTAGGAGAACCATGGAATGCTAGATCTGGACCAGATTCATGATTTGGAAAGCAATTAGGTGAGGGATTTTAAGTTATACCTTTTTGATAATGGTATATTTATCGTTTGACATTCCCTATTAATATGTAATATAAATCTGCTAGAATGTTAATATGTTGAAACATTAATATGTTGAAACGTTAATATGATTGAATTATTAACATGTTGAAATGTTAATAGGTTGGGATGTTAACATGTTGAAATGTAAACATGATGAAATGTATAAACCTGTTAAAATATGTGGAAACGATTACTGTTGTATACATACATGCTCTAATTACATGTTAATCAGTGGCATATTATGTACTTGAACCATTAACTGTAATAATTGGGATAATTACATGTTAATTTGTTAGATTGGAAAAATTACATGATTGATGATTACATGTTACTCTTTTAAAATGGGGTTAATTACATGTTAGGAAGAACATGCGACATGATAATCAGTTAAAATGGACCTAATATGATATTAAGTGTGACATGTAAAAATAGATTACAGTAAAATTTGGAAGAATGAATATGCCTAAATTTATAGTTTACGGAAAATAAAAAATGCACTTAAATACGATGTTAAATTCAACTTGTGGTAGAAGTCTGCATGGAACCACTCGGGAAATCCAGCATCCACAAGTTGCTAATTTAATGTGAGGGGTCTAGTGCGTAAACATACATGTAATGATGCTAAGACACGAGGTTAAATTCAACTTGTGGTAGAAGTCTGCCCGGAACCGCCCGACAAATCCAGCATCCACAAGTTGTTAATTTAATGTGAGAGGTCTAGTGCATAAACATATATTGAATATATGTATATAAAAGGATAGAAATAAATGGAACTAATTGTAATTAATGGAAATGAATAGGAAATAAATAAAAGTTACAACAGCAAAAGGGTTGGAATGAACGGGGAATGATAATAACCTATTTTAATTAATTACATTAATGAGAATGTTATATAATAGGTAGGCTTGTCTTAGGGAAAAGTGGAAATTATAACATACGTTATAATAAATGGAATGGAAACTTATTAGTAAACCTTAATTAAGAGAACTAAGTTAATAAGTAAACAACAAGTTGTAGTGACTGTGTAAGATGGAATTATGATTAAATAAGAAAGAACAAGGTAAATATATGGGATGAAATAAGTTATATTTACTCATAAATAATAAGTGACATGTTAAACAAAAAACATGTGAATTGAGATAAAATATATTTAATCACATATTAAGTAGAACATGTTATTGTAACTATGGAGTTAGACAACGGATTGTAGATTACAGACCTTGGATTACAATCTAGAGAATAACATGTTATGGGACTATTAAAAAACTTAAATGGATTAAGTTGTATATCTGAAATTAATAAGAAAAAGGAACTTGGTAACTTGAATAAGAAGTCAATGTGAATGGGAAAAACAAAGTTAACTAGAAATCTGACGAGATAGAGCAAGCGCGTAATTAAATGTTTAGACATAAGGTCTAATAACACATCAACCTAAAGCGCTTGGACCAGCCCGTACGTCTGAAGGTGAATAAACCAACGGGGCAGATCATCGTGGTGTCATGGGACACAAGGCGAGCACACGTCCATCTGATTATTTTGCCTGTTCTGCCTGTTGTTCTACTAGCTCCAAGGACTGGAAGGAAAAGAACGCGTCTTCCTGGGACGTGGAGGGTACTCCTGGTAGTCCTCTGTGTTGTGACAACATTCGACTGTTCTCGCAGAGGTTTCGTCTGTGCGTAACTACCCGGTGAGTATACCTTGACTGCCATTAGGAGCAGTCAGAAGGTTGTAGGCTGGCATAGGTGATTCGACAATCCAGGTGGCTTGTAACTAGGTGTAACAACCCGAATTTTTACAACACGTTAAATCAAGAATCAAGACAGAATTAAATTATAAATTCTGAATCAAGTGAAACGGTCTGTGCCATTGCGTTCGTCTCGGAAAAATACGCGAAATAGAGTCCGAGTTTTCGAGAATCGGAGTCCGTATGACCTGTAAAAGGCCCAAAGAAGGTTTCTGGAAATTTGAATTTCGGAAACAGCTTTGAAAATCAGATCTGGGGCTAGGCGGGAAGTTACCCGCCTAGGCCATGTCGACAGGGCTGTCGACAGGCCTGTCGACTTGGGCCCAGACCAAGTCGACAGCCCTGTCGACTTGCCTATCGACAGGGGGTGGCCGGGGCAAGTTGCCTGGCGCACCTGTTTGTCTCACCTGGTCTTGTTCTTGGGCTGATTCTGGAAGCTTCCGAGATCTGATGGTCCTAATCTATCCTAGATCTAATCCTATGGCCTAAAACACTCCTAATCTCTATAAAAACACCCCTAAGCCCCCCCTAAACCCTCATAACTCACCCTCTCCACGAAGTGCTGCCCAAATGCCAAGTGATCATGGCCTCCATCCCCCTTTCCTAAAGCCTATGCATTCAAATCGGGTTCAAATCAAAAGGTGCAAGCTTGCTACACCAAATAGAGGCCAAATCAACATTGCTATGCGAGTTTCATGAAGGTTCTTCAACAAAGGAGGCACCTTTCTTAGCCAAGATGATTCATGCTTCTTTCCCTAGGCCTAACTATGTAAGTTCTAGCTACTTTTAGATGGAAACGGTAGTTTTGATAATGACATGGGATAAAATGAGGCTAAACATGATTATGCGAACCTATATGAACCTTACTTTGCCTCTTGTGTTCATGTTTATGATTTTAGGCCATGCGAGTGACTTAATCATGCCTCTCATGCTATGCATAACCTAGTTTAACTTGCAAGTTTGGATCTTTATGCATGAAATGCTAGCATGAACCTTTAGGAACCACTTTACTTGTGAAACATTGGCTAAGACAAGATTTTGGGGCTTATGCATGTTTATGAACCCAAACCCCTTATGCTAACATGCAAGTTTGTGGCCGAATCCTTTATGAGATTATGCATGCTCGTGGCTAATCCCCTCTTTTAAGTTGTGCACGTTTATGGCCAAACCCTTTTTGATAATATGCATGTTTGTGGCCAAAATACCTTATGACGCTATGCATGTTTATGGCCAATCCCTTTATGATGTTATGCATGTGGAAGCCAAGCCCTTTTTGGCATCATGCATGTTTTGAGACCAATATGTGACATAGTATCCTTACTATGTTGACTCGCTTTGCTTGCGTTGGGAAAACACGATTTTGGGTAGTTAGATAAACATGAACATGTCGCGAAATCTTAACTTGAATATGACATGTGTTTATACTTGAAAATATGACTTGAAAGATGACATGGAAGTTGACATGTAAGTATGCATAAAAACATGAGCTTGGGAATTTACCTATTAAGTTAGGCCTACCCTTTGGGAATTTACCTATTAAGTTAGGTCTACCCAAATGCTTGAAAAACTTGTAACATGTTTTGGAAACATGATGAACTTAGATAATATAAGTGTGGCCAACTCGAGGTTGGGTTGAGTTTGCAACGTAAAACTACCCGGAACCGACCGGCCTAACTAGTAGTTGCAAACAATAGGACCCAATGTGAGAAGTTGGTCATGTCGCGCTTAAGACCCGAGGTTAGACTAGGTTGTGGTGTAAATCTACCCGGACCCGCCCGGCTTAACTAGTAACCACAACAAGGTCTAATGTGAGAGGTTAAGAGTGCATTAATTAAATTAATGCCACATGATAAGGTTAAGCAAATTTGACTAATGACACTTAACCGATATGACACGAATGGGTAGGTTAAGTGGGACCGGGCTTGATTTCCTTAATGACACTTAACCAATTCAGACTTGGTAATTAGATGAGGTTAAGTAATTAAGACTTAACTAACCTAAACACGGTAATTAGACGGGGTTAGGTAATTAACTAACCTAACCACGGTAATTAGATGGGGTTAAGTAATCCACACTTAACTAATCTAAACACGGTAATTCGATGGGGTTACGTTAAACACTTAACCAATTTAAACTTGGTAGTTCAATGAGGTTAAGTAACCAATACTTAACCAACTTAATGTGATAATTTAATGGGGTTAAGCAACTTATACTTAACCAATTATACATGATGGTTTGATGTGGTTAAGTGACCTAAACTTAACCAATCTAACTCGTTAATTTGATGTGGTTAAGTGACCTAAACTTAACCAATCTAACTCGTAAATTGGATGTGGTTAAGTGACCTATACTTAGCCAATCTAACTCGTGAATTTATGGAGGTTAAGTTAACCCATACTTAACCAATATAACGTGAAAACATGGTAAGGCTAAGTCACGAATCACTTGAATACGCTTGACCGATTTGACTCGGTAATTTGACAAGGTCAAGTTAATTTATATAATTAACCAATCTAAAATGATAATTAGACGAGGTTAAGTTATGGATTGCTTAATATACTTAGCCAACTTGACACATGGTTTGTAGGGTTAAGTCTTGGACTTGGATACTTAGCCAATTTTGACATGGTTTGTAGACGGGCTAAGTTATGAAATTAAGTGACACTTAACCCATTGGATAAACCCTAATTCGGAGGATTAGGTAAATAACCATAGTTAACAAGGACTATGGAAATAAGGCTAAGTGGTAAACCTTAGTTAAGGGAAACTAAGTAATAATTCTTAGTCAAGGAAATTTGGACCATTTCTTAGATAGATTAGTAACCCGATACGTTAGGTCAACGTTTAAGTATGCGTGTAGGAGCAGGCTATCTGATTTAGATAAAGGCTCCAACGAACTGGGTAATGAAGCAGCGGCTTCGGGGAACGTGAGGATATTCTTGGGATCCCTCTGTGAGCTGCCAGGTCATTATACTAGGCTCACGAGAGGTTGAGGTCTGCGGTAGAAGAACCAAGAATATGCCTTGGTTGCTATGCGAGCGACCTAAAGACTGGGGTGGATAGCAGTGAGTCGACGAATACATAAGGTGCCCGAGATAGCAAGTTCGTCGATCATCTACCATCTTGAGTCAAGCGTGTACGTACGGAAAGGCAGGGAACACCCAACAGACCATAATTTGCTATCTAATTATGGGTGAGGTAGGCCGTAGGATGTGGGCTGGCCGGAGTGTAGTTCTCATGCAAGATTTTCTCTTGTGTTGCCTTTCATTAGTTGAGGGAGGGGTCTCGTGGGACCATAGCCACGTGTAGAAAAGCAGACCTTAGTATCTGCATCAGCAGATAAATCTAAAGCTCCCGACCGAGTCCTGTATTTCTTGTTTTGCCCTGTGACAGGACCCGGATGGCACGATGTGATACATGTGCATACAGTTATAGAAAAACGATTCACGATGAATGCGTGGGGAAAAGGGCGCGGTTGACGGTTAGCGTAATCCCTAGTGGCCTAGGTGGTTTAACCCAAACCGAAATACGAAAGCGTGCAATAAGTAAGCGTAATCCCTAGTGGTGCTAGGTGGCGTAAGTCCTAGTAGTTCAAACGATGATTCATATGGAAGAGCCTAGCTAGAACAAGGGGTGACAATCCAAACGATTTCAAGGATAATACGACATGAGGAAGCCCGTACGAGGTAGGCAAAGGACTGAACTTATATACATGGAAAGAAACATATGACTTGAGTAACCTATATATGCGATATATCAGGTTGACATGGACCATTACACGACTTTGAGCAAGGGACATTCATGGTTAACACATGACGTGGGTAGGGATACTAGTACGAGAGGTGCAGAGCAAATATACATGTTAGAACTAGGAAGAATATACATAATAGATACCGTGGGATGTTAGACGGGGTAGATACCTTGGGATAATGTACTCGATAGAAATCTGACGATGTGATACCGTGACTTATCATAACACCGTAGTTTATCATGATACCTTAGTTTACTTTGCCACAGTAGTTCAACCGGCTACCCTGGTTTATCTATCTTGTGGTTATCCTTATGTTTACTTTCAGTTTATGCATGTCATGTTACCTTTACCTGTTTTTATACTGGAAGTAGATAGGACTTACTCAGTCTTTTTGACTGACCCGTTTTGTTTCGCCTCTTTTCTTCCGTTTCCCCCCCCCAAGGTTTCAGGGAGGAAACAATGCTGTTTAGTTCGGACTTCTTCTGCTTGAAGGTCATCATGGATGGCTTGGACTTCTCTTGGCTATGGCTACTTTACTGTTTTTACTTGGGGAATAATTTATTAAAAAGTCTTTATGCTTCTTTACTATTGCAAGACAGGTTTTGATGTACTCTGATGTAAAAAGGCTTTAGACCTTAATTATTGAATTTATGAAAGTTCGATTTTACTTCCGCTATTTTATATGTTCTGTCTTGTGATATTTCTGTGCATGTTTACCAATAATGCCCCTCTAAAGCTAGTGCATTCCTTTGCGAGTGACCCTAGCGGAGGCGGGGTGTTACATTTGGTATCAGAGCAGAAGGTTACTAGACTGGGCAAAAGTTTTTAAAGACCTTCTGAAAACTATTTGAAACCCGTTTACAAAGAAGCATTTTTCACGAAAATTTTCTCTTAAAAGAAAAAGGCTATTCCCCAAAGGCCATTAGCATTATCCTTGTTTCCTTGATTGAATCTCTTTTCCTTTCTTTCCTCCATCTGTAGTCACAGTGGTTTTGACTGCGACTAGTCTTTCTAGCTGCGTAAGTGTTTCCCGTACGATGGAGGTGGTTCTCGAGAGACCGTTGCAGAGTTATGCCTGAAAGGATAGTAAGAACAAGGATAAAGGATACGAGCTCGGGGATAAGCAACATGTTGGTATGGCTGAGTCCTAAAAGGAGGGAGAAAGATGAACAATGAAACCCATGACGAGAGAGTACCTTTGGCATGGTGAAACGGGACGGATAGTTAAGTATCATGGAACAGGGGCAAGATCATTCGGAGGGCAATAGTATGCTCTCATTTCTAGGGTACCTCAGAAGGAGGGTAACGATCTTGTTAAAGGTTTAGCTTTTCTTCTCTATCATCCTGTCGGGACTTTGTTTTGATCACCGCATCTTTTAAGTCCGCTTCGATAGTTGAGTTTCTGCACCTTAGTACTAGCGTAGTAGAGGATCCCATTTTTGTCTCAAAGTCCTATTGGAAGACCGGTCCATTTACTCATGGCTTGTTTGGATTTGAGAATGTCTATATCAAGTGTTGAGCTTGGAAATAATGCTTATGTTTATAAGCCATGGATGGATTCTAGGGATGAAGTGGTTATCCAGTAAGGGGTGCCACTCTCGGTTTTGATAGGAGGGTAGTTAGACTCTTGGCTTGTTTTGGTAATACCCTTGAAGTATCGCATAACCTTTTGGGTTCTGTCATGATTAGTTACTTAGAATCCCTAGAAGCCTTTGTTGGAAATTAGAAACCCGGTCGAGTGGTGTTTGCTAGTGGGACGGATGGTCTACTTCACTTGTGCATGAGTTATGGGAATTACCCTAGTAAGTGCGCATGACAACCTGTCTACTTTCAAGAGAAAGTTTTTCTACGTGGAATACTTTGTGGTACGGGGTCCAGGATTCACTAATGAAATTTTGGAAAGCTTGCGTGGAATCATGAGTACGCAGTCCTGTTTGCGCCAAGTGTTCTAGAAGAAGAAGAAGTGCAAGTGGAATGGGAGGCGACGAGGGAATGAGTTCCAACCCATGTTATGGAAACGGGAAATCATGAAGTCATGGGACGGTCAAGGCACGATGGAACTAAGCTCAAGGTAATGCGACTCAGGGGACTGAAGACTAAATACGTGCATGATATCTCTTTTGGGAATATACCCTCGATCCCTGTTTTTCTGTTGAGCTTGCTTGTAGGCTATCTTTTATGGATATCCTCTCGGTCCTGTCTCTGTTACAAACCCCGTACGGAGTTTGTTTTGTTTATCTTCTCGACCCTGTTTCAGGGAATCTTAGGTAGAACCCTATGGATGTAAACATGTATTTGAAACATGTTATGGTTGATATGGTTGCAAATGGTTGCAAGTGGTTGCTCGTGGATGCGCGAATTTACATTAGATATTAGCTCGACTCGGTCACATTTCATATTGCATATGCACGAGTATTTATACTTGTTTATGGATGAAATTGAATGTGTTATCATGCGGATGTTGCATATGGTTGAATGTTTGTGCACGCATATAGTGTATATGACTAGGACTATTTGCATACATGATGGATTCATAGCACTAAACATATTTTTGCATTCAAAAGATTTTTCAGGCCTGATCATTAGCATTAGCTAAGGAACATGTACACACACGTTTTGCATACATTCATAAAGCATTAGGAGTCGTCTAAGGACAATGGTTGCTTGTGGATGATGGTTTGAGTAGATGGATGATGGATGGTAGGAGATGTTCTTCCTAACTTTGAGATTTCGGGGACGAAATCCTTTAAGAAGGGGAGAATGTAACAACCCGAATTTTTACAACACGTTAAATCAAGAATCAAGATAGAATTAAATTATAAATTCTGAATCAAGTGAAACGGTCTGTGCCATTGCGTTCGTCTCGGAAAAATACGCGAAATAGATTCCGAGTTTTCGAGAATCGGAGTCCGTATGACCTGTAAAAGGCCCAAAGAAGGTTTCTGGAAATTTGAATTTCGGAAACAGCTTTGAAAATCAGATCTGGGGCTAGGCGGGAAGTTACCCGCCTAGGCCATGTCGACAGGGCTGTCGACAGGCCTGTCGACTTGGGCCCAGACCAAGTCGACAGCCCTGTCGACTTGCCTATCGACAGGGGGTGGCCGGGGCAAGTTGCCTGGCGCACCTGTTTGTCTCACCTGGTCTTGTTCTTGGGCTGATTCTGGAAGATTCCGAGATCTGATGGTCCTAATCTATCCTAGATCTAATCCTATGGCCTAAAACACTCCTAATCTCTATAAAAACACCCCTAAGCCCCCCTAAACCCTCATAACTCACCCTCTCCACGAAGTGCTGCCCAAATGCCAAGTGATCATGGCCTCCATCCCCCTTTCCTAAAGCCTATGCATTCAAATCGGGTTCAAATCAAAAGGTGCAAGCTTGCTACACCAAATAGAGGCCAAATCAACATTGCTATGCGAGTTTCATGAAGGTTCTTCAACAAAGGAGGCACCTTTCTTAGCCAAGATGATTCATGCTTCTTTCCCTAGGCCTAACTATGTAAGTTCTAGCTACTTTTAGATGGAAACGGTAGTTTTGATAATGACATGGGATAAAATGAGGCTAAACATGATTATGCGAACCTATATGAACCTTACTTTGCCTCTTGTGTTCATGTTTATGATTTTAGGCCATGCGAGTGACTTAATCATGCCTCTCATGCTATGCATAACCTAGTTTAACTTGCAAGTTTGGATCTTTATGCATGAAATGCTAGCATGAACCTTTAGGAACCACTTTACTTGTGAAACATTGGCTAAGACAAGATTTTGGGGCTTATGCATGTTTATGAACCCAAACCCCTTATGCTAACATGCAAGTTTGTGGCCGAATCCTTTATGAGATTATGCATGCTCGTGGCCAATCCCCTCTTTTAAGTTGTGCACGTTTATGGCCAAACCCTTTTTGATAATATGCATGTTTGTGGCCAAATTACCTTATGACACTATGCATGTTTATGGCCAATCCCTTTATGATGTTATGCATGTGGAAGCCAAGCCCTTTTTGGCATCATGCATGTTTTGAGACCAATATGTGACATAGTATCCTTACTATGTTGACTCGCTTTGCTTGCGTTGGGAAAACACGATTTTGGGTAGTTAGATAAACATGAACATGTCGCGAAATCTTAACTTGAATATGACATGTGTTTATACTTGAAAATATGACTTGAAAGATGACATGGAAGTTGACATGTAAGTATGCATAAAAACATGAGCTTGGGAATTTACCTATTAAGTTAGGTCTACCCTTTGGGAATTTACCTATTAAGTTAGGTCTACCCAAATGCTTGAAAAACTTGTAACATGTTTTGGAAACATGATGAACTTAGATAATATAAGTGTGGCCAACTCGAGGTTGGGTTGAGTTTGCAACGTAAAACTACCCGGAACCGACCGGCCTAACTAGTAGTTGCAAACAATAGGACCCAATGTGAGAAGTTGGTCATGTCGCGCTTAAGACCCGAGGTTAGACTAGGTTGTGGTGTAAATCTACCCGGACCCGCCCGGCTTAACTAGTAACCACAACAAGGTCTAATGTGAGAGGTTAAGAGTGCATTAATTAAATTAATGCCACATGATAAGGTTAAGCAAATTTGACTAATGACACTTAACCGATAAGACACGAATGGGTAGGTTAAGTGGGACCGGGCTTGATTTCCTTAATGACACTTAACCAATTCAGACTTGGTAATTAGATGAGGTTAAGTAATTAATACTTAACTAACCTAAACACGGTAATTAGACGGGGTTAGGTAATTAACTAACCTAACCACGGTAATTAGATGGGGTTAAGTAATCCACACTTAACTAATCTAAACACGGTAATTCGATGGGGTTACGTTAAACACTTAACCAATTTAAACTTGGTAGTTCAATGAGGTTAAGTAACCAATACTTAACCAACTTAATGTGATAATTTAATGGGGTTAAGCAACTTATACTTAACCAATTATACATGATGGTTTGATGTGGTTAAGTGACCTAAACTTAACCAATCTAACTCGTTAATTTGATGTGGTTAAGTGACCTAAACTTAACCAATCTAACTCGTAAATTGGATGTGGTTAAGTGACCTATACTTAGCCAATCTAACTCGTGAATTTATGGAGGTTAAGTTAACCCATACTTAACCAATATAACGTGAAAACATGGTAAGGCTAAGTCACGAATCACTTGAATACGCTTGACCGATTTGACTCGGTAATTTGACAAGGTCAAGTTAATTTATATAATTAACCAATCTAAAATGATAATTAGACGAGGTTAAGTTATGAATTGCTTAATATACTTAGCCAACTTGACACATGGTTTGTAGGGTTAAGTCTTGGACTTGGATACTTAGCCAATTTTGACATGGTTTGTAGACGGGCTAAGTTATGAAATTAAGTGACACTTAACCCATTGGATAAACCCTAATTCGGAGGATTAGGTAAATAACCATAGTTAACAAGGACTATGGAAATAAGGCTAAGTGGTAAACCTTAGTTAAGGGAAACTAAGTAATAATTCTTAGTCAAGGAAATTTGGACCATTTCTTAGATAGATTAGTAACCCAATACGTTAGGTCAACGTTTAAGTATGCATGTAGGAGCAGGCTATCTGATTTAGATAAAGGCTCCAACGAACTGGGTAACGAAGCAGCGGCTTCGGGGAACGTGAGGATATTCTTGGGATCCCTCTGTGAGCTGCCAGGTCATTATACTAGGCTCACGAGAGGTTGAGGTCTGCGGTAGAAGAACCAAGAATATGCCTTGGTTGCTATGCGAGCGACCTAAAGACTGGGGTGGATAGCAGTGAGTCGACGAATACATAAGGTGCCCGAGATAGCAAGTTCGTCGATCATCTACCATCTTGAGTCAAGCGTGTACGTACAGAAAGGCAGGGAACACCCAACAGACCATAATTTGCTATCTAATTATGGGTGAGGTAGGCCGTAGGATGTGGGCTGGCCGGAGTGTAGTTCTCATGCAAGATTTTCTCTTGTGTTGCCTTTCATTAGTTGAGGGAGGGGTCTCGTGGGACCATAGCCACGTGTAGAAAAGCAGACCTTAGTATCTGCATCAGCAGATAAATCTAAAGCTCCCGACCGAGTCCTGTATTTCTTGTTTTGCCCTGTGACAGGACCCGGATGGCACGATGTGATACATGTGCATACAGTTATAGAAAAACGATTCACGATGAATGCGTGGGGAAAAGGGCGCGGTTGACGGTTAGCGTAATCCCTAGTGGCCTAGGTGGTTTAACCCAAACCGAAATACGAAAGCGTGCAATAGGTAAGCGTAATCCCTAGTGGTGCTAGGTGGCGTAAGTCCTAGTAGTTCAAATGATGATTCATATGGAAGAGCCTAGCTAGAACAAGGGGTGACAATCCAAACGATTTCAAGGATAATACGACATGAGGAAGCCCGTACGAGGTACGGCAAAGGACTGAACTTATATACATGGAAAGAAACATATGACTTGAGTAACCTATATATGCGATATATCAGGTTGACATGGACCATTACATGACTTTGAGCAAGGGACATTCATGGTTAACACATGACGTGGGTAGGGATACTAGTACGAGAGGTGCAGAGCAAATATACATGTTAGAACTAGGAAGAATATACATAATAGATACCGTGGGATGTTAGACGGGGTAGATACCTTGGGATAATGTACTCGATAGAAATCTGACGATGTGATACCGTGACTTATCATAACACCGTAGTTTATCATGATACCTTAGTTTACTTTGCCACAGTAGTTCAACCGGCTACCCTGGTTTATCTATCTTGTGGTTATCCTTATGTTTACTTTCAGTTTATGCATGTCATGTTACCTTTACCTGTTTTTATACTGGAAGTAGATAGGACTTACTCAGTCTTTTTGACTGACCCGTTTTGTTTCGCCTCTTTTCTTCCGTTTCCCCCCCCCCCAAGGTTTCAGGGAGGAAACAATGCTGTTTAGTTCGGACTTCTTCTGCTTGAAGGTCATCATGGATGGCTTGGACTTCTCTTGGCTATGGCTACTTTACTGTTTTTACTTGGGGAATAATTTATTAAAAAGTCTTTATGCTTCTTTACTATTGCAAGACAGGTTTTGATGTACTCTGATGTAAAAAGGCTTTAGACCTTAATTATTGAATTTATGAAAGTTCGATTTTACTTCCGCTATTTTATATGTTCTGTCTTGTGATATTTCTGTGCATGTTTACCAATAATGCCCCTCTAAAGCTAGTGCATTCCTTTGCGAGTGACCCTAGCGGAGGCGGGGTGTTACATTTGGTATCAGAGCAGAAGGTTACTAGACTGGGCAAAAGTTTTTAAAGACCTTCTGAAAACTATTTGAAACCCGTTTACAAAGAAGCATTTTTCACGAAAATTTTCTCTTAAAAGAAAAAGGCTATTCCCCAAAGGCCATTAGCATTATCCTTGTTTCCTTGATTGAATCTCTTTTCCTTTCTTTCCTCCATCTGTAGTCACAGTGGTTTTGACTGCGACTAGTCTTTCTAGCTGCGTAAGTGTTTCCCGTACGATGGAGGTGGTTCTCGAGAGACCGTTGCAGAGTTATGCCTGAAAGGATAGTAAGAACAAGGATAAAGGATACGAGCTCGGGGATAAGCAACATGTTGGTATGGCTGAGTCCTAAAAGGAGGGAGAAAGATGAACAATGAAACCCATGACGAGAGAGTACCTTTGGCATGGTGAAACGGGACGGATAGTTAAGTATCATGGAACAGGGGCAAGATCATTCGGAGGGCAATAGTATGCTCTCATTTCTAGGGTACCTCAGAAGGAGGGTAACGATCTTGTTAAAGGTTTAGCTTTTCTTCTCTATCATCCTGTCGGGACTTTGTTTTGATCACCGCATCTTTTAAGTCCGCTTCGATAGTTGAGTCTCTGCACCTTAGTACTAGCGTAGTAGAGGATCCCATTTTTGTCTCAAAGTCCTATTGGAAGACCGGTCCATTTACTCATGGCTTGTTTGGATTTGAGAATGTCTATATCAAGTGTTGAGCTTGGAAATAATGCTTATGTTTATAAGCCATGGATGGATTCTAGGGATGAAGTGGTTATCCAGTAAGGGGTGCCACTCTCGGTTTTGATAGGAGGGTAGTTAGACTCTTGGCTTGTTTTGGTAATACCCTTGAAGTATCGCATAACCTTTTGGGTTCTGTCATGATTAGTTACTTAGAATCCCTAGAAGCCTTTGTTGGAAATTAGAAACCCGGTCGAGTGGTGTTTGCTAGTGGGACGGATGGTCTACTTCACTTGTGCATGAGTTATGGGAATTACCCTAGTAAGTGCGCATGACAACCTGTCTACTTTCAAGAGAAAGTTTTTCTACGTGGAATACTTTGTGGTACGGGGTCCAGGATTCACTAATGAAATTTTGGAAAGCTTGCGTGGAATCATGAGTACGCAGTCCTGTTTGCGCCAAGTGTTCTAGAAGAAGAAGAAGTGCAAGTGGAATGGGAGGCGACGAGGGAATGAGTTCCAACCCATGTTATGGAAACGGGAAATCATGAAGTCATGGGACGGTCAAGGCACGATGGAACTAAGCTCAAGGTAATGCGACTCAGGGGACTGAAGACTAAATACGTGCATGATATCTCTTTTGGGAATATACCCTCGATCCCTGTTTTTCTGTTGAGCTTGCTTGTAGGCTATCTTTTATGGATATCCTCTCGGTCCTGTCTCTGTTACAAACCCCGTACGGAGTTTGTTTTGTTTATCTTCTCGACCCTGTTTCAGGGAATCTTAGGTAGAACCCTATGGATGTAAACATGTATTTGAAACATGTTATGGTTGATATGGTTGCAAATGGTTGCAAGTGGTTGCTCGTGGATGCGCGAATTTACATTAGATATTAGCTCGACTCGGTCACATTTCATATTGCATATGCACGAGTATTTATACTTGTTTATGGATGAAATTGAATGTGTTATCATGCGGATGTTGCATATGGTTGAATGTTTGTGCACGCATATAGTGTATATGACTAGGACTATTTGCATACATGATGGATTCATAGCACTAAACATATTTTTGCATTCAAAAGATTTTTCAGGCCTGATCATTAGCATTAGCTAAGGAACATGTACACACACGTTTTGCATACATTCATAAAGCATTAGGAGTCGTCTAAGGACAATGGTTGCTTGTGGATGATGGTTTGAGTAGATGGATGATGGATGGTAGGAGATGTTCTTCCTAACTTTGAGATTTCGGGGACGAAATCCTTTAAGAAGGGGAGAATGTAACAACCCGAATTTTTACAACACGTTAAATCAAGAATCAAGACAGAATTAAATTATAAATTCTGAATCAAGTGAAACGGTCTGTGCCATTGCGTTCGTCTCGGAAAAATACGCGAAATAGAGTCCGAGTTTTCGAGAATCGGAGTCCGTATGACCTGTAAAAGGCCCAAAGAAGGTTTCTGGAAATTTGAATTTCGGAAACAGCTTTGAAAATCAGATCTGGGGCTAGGCGGGAAGTTACCCGCCTAGGCCATGTCGACAGGGCTGTCGACAGGCCTGTCGACTTGCCTATCGACAGGGGGTGGCCGGGGCAAGTTGCCTGGCGCACCTGTTTGTCTCACCTGGTCTTGTTCTTGGGCTGATTCTGGAAGATTCCGAGATCTGATGGTCCTAATCTATCCTAGATCTAATCCTATGGCCTAAAACACTCCTAATCTCTATAAAAACACCCCTAAGCCCCCCCTAAACCCTCATAACTCACCCTCTCCACGAAGTGCTGCCCAAATGCCAAGTGATCATGGCCTCCATCCCCCTTTCCTAAAGCCTATGCATTCAAATCGGGTTCAAATCAAAAGGTGCAAGCTTGCTACACCAAATAGAGGCCAAATCAACATTGCTATGCGAGTTTCATGAAGGTTCTTCAACAAAGGAGGCACCTTTCTTAGCCAAGATGATTCATGCTTCTTTCCCTAGGCCTAACTATGTAAGTTCTAGCTACTTTTAGATGGAAACGGTAGTTTTGATAATGACATGGGATAAAATGAGGCTAAACATGATTATGCGAACCTATATGAACCTTACTTTGCCTCTTGTGTTCATGTTTATGATTTTAGGCCATGCGAGTGACTTAATCATGCCTCTCATGCTATGCATAACCTAGTTTAACTTGCAAGTTTGGATCTTTATGCATGAAATGCTAGCATGAACCTTTAGGAACCACTTTACTTGTGAAACATTGGCTAAGACAAGATTTTGGGGCTTATGCATGTTTATGAACCCAAACCCCTTATGCTAACATGCAAGTTTGTGGCCGAATCCTTTATGAGATTATGCATGCTCGTGGCCAATCCCCTCTTTTAAGTTGTGCACGTTTATGGCCAAACCCTTTTTGATAATATGCATGTTTGTGGCCAAATTACCTTATGACACTATGCATGTTTATGGCCAATCCCTTTATGATGTTATGCATGTGGAAGCCAAGCCCTTTTTGGCATCATGCATGTTTTGAGACCAATATGTGACATAGTATCCTTACTATGTTGACTCGCTTTGCTTGCGTTGGGAAAACACGATTTTGGGTAGTTAGATAAACATGAACATGTCGCGAAATCTTAACTTGAATATGACATGTGTTTATACTTGAAAATATGACTTGAAAGATGACATGGAAGTTGACATGTAAGTATGCATAAAAACATGAGCTTGGGAATTTACCTATTAAGTTAGGTCTACCCTTTGGGAATTTACCTATTAAGTTAGGTCTACCCAAATGCTTGAAAAACTTGTAACATGTTTTGGAAACATGATGAACTTAGATAATATAAGTGTGGCCAACTCGAGGTTGGGTTGAGTTTGCAACGTAAAACTACCCGGAACCGACCGGCCTAACTAGTAGTTGCAAACAATAGGACCCAATGTGAGAAGTTGGTCATGTCGCGCTTAAGACCCGAGGTTAGACTAGGTTGTGGTGTAAATCTACCCGGACCCGCCCGGCTTAACTAGTAACCACAACAAGGTCTAATGTGAGAGGTTAAGAGTGCATTAATTAAATTAATGCCACATGATAAGGTTAAGCAAATTTGACTAATGACACTTAACCGATATGACACGAATGGGTAGGTTAAGTGGGACCGGGCTTGATTTCCTTAATGACACTTAACCAATTCAGACTTGGTAATTAGATGAGGTTAAGTAATTAAGACTTAACTAACCTAAACACGGTAATTAGACGGGGTTAGGTAATTAACTAACCTAACCACGGTAATTAGATGGGGTTAAGTAATCCACACTTAACTAATCTAAACACGGTAATTCGATGGGGTTACGTTAAACACTTAACCAATTTAAACTTGGTAGTTCAATGAGGTTAAGTAACCAATACTTAACCAACTTAATGTGATAATTTAATGGGGTTAAGCAACTTATACTTAACCAATTATACATGATGGTTTGATGTGGTTAAGTGACCTAAACTTAACCAATCTAACTCGTTAATTTGATGTGGTTAAGTGACCTAAACTTAACCAATCTAACTCGTAAATTGGATGTGGTTAAGTGACCTATACTTAGCCAATCTAACTCGTGAATTTATGGAGGTTAAGTTAACCCATACTTAACCAATATAACGTGAAAACATGGTAAGGCTAAGTCACGAATCACTTGAATACGCTTGACCGATTTGACTCGGTAATTTGACAAGGTCAAGTTAATTTATATAATTAACCAATCTAAAATGATAATTAGACGAGGTTAAGTTATGAATTACTTAATATACTTAGCCAACTTGACACATGGTTTGTAGGGTTAAGTCTTGGACTTGGATACTTAGCCAATTTTGACATGGTTTGTAGACGGGCTAAGTTATGAAATTAAGTGACACTTAACCCATTGGATAAACCCTAATTCGGAGGATTAGGTAAATAACCCTAGTTAACAAGGACTATGGAAATAAGGCTAAGTGGTAAACCTTAGTTAAGGGAAACTAAGTAATAATTCTTAGTCAAGGAAATTTGGACCATTTCTTAGATAGATTAGTAACCCAATACGTTAGGTCAACGTTTAAGTATGCGTGTAGGAGCAGGCTATCTGATTTAGATAAAGGCTCCAACGAACTGGGTAACGAAGCAGCGGCTTCGGGGAACGTGAGGATATTCTTGGGATCCCTCTGTGAGCTGCCAGGTCATTATACTAGGCTCACGAGAGGTTGAGGTCTGCGGTAGAAGAACCAAGAATATGCCTTGGTTGCTATGCGAGCGACCTAAAGACTGGGGTGGATAGCAGTGAGTCGACGAATACATAAGGTGCCCGAGATAGCAAGTTCGTCGATCATCTACCATCTTGAGTCAAGCGTGTACGTACGGAAAGGCAGGGAACACCCAACAGACCATAATTTGCTATCTAATTATGGGTGAGGTAGGCCGTAGGATGTGGGCTGGCCGGAGTGTAGTTCTCATGCAAGATTTTCTCTTGTGTTGCCTTTCATTAGTTGAGGGAGGGGTCTCGTGGGACCATAGCCACGTGTAGAAAAGAAGACCTTAGTATCTGCATCAACAGATAAATCTAAAGCTCCCGACCGAGTCCTGTATTTCTTGTTTTGCTCTGTGACAGGACCCGGATGGCACGATGTGATACATGTGCATACAGTTATAGAAAAACGATTCACGATGAATGCGTGGGGAAAAGGGCGCGGTTGACGGTTAGCGTAATCCCTAGTGGCCTAGGTGGTTTAACCCAAACCGAAATACGAAAGCGTGCAATAGGTAAGCGTAATCCCTAGTGGTGCTAGGTGGCGTAAGTCCTAGTAGTTCAAACGATGATTCATATGGAAGAGCCTAGCTAGAACAAGGGGTGACAATCCAAACGATTTCAAGGATAATACGACATGAGGAAGCCCGTACGAGGTACGGCAAAGGACTGAACTTATATACATGGAAAGAAACATATGACTTGAGTAACCTATATATGCGATATATCAGGTTGACATGGACCATTACACGACTTTGAGCAAGGGACATTCATGGTTAACACATGACGCGGGTAGGGATACTAGTACGAGAGGTGCAGAGCAAATATACATGTTAGAACTAGGAAGAATATACATAATAGATACTGTGGGATGTTAGACGGGGTAGATACCTTGGGATAATGTACTCGATAGAAATCTGACGATGTGATACCGTGACTTATCATAACACCGTAGTTTATCATGATACCTTAGTTTACTTTGCCACAGTAGTTCAACCGGCTACCCTGGTTTATCTATCTTGTGGTTATCCTTATGTTTACTTTCAGTTTATGCATGTCATGTTACCTTTACCTGTTTTTATACTGGAAGTAGATAGGACTTACTCAGTCTTTTTGACTGACCCGTTTTGTTTCGCCTCTTTTCTTCCGTTTCCCCCCCCCCCCAAGGTTTCAGGGAGGAAACAATGCTGTTTAGTTCGGACTTCTTCTGCTTGAAGGTCATCATGGATGGCTTGGACTTCTCTTGGCTATGGCTACTTTACTGTTTTTACTTGGGGAATAATTTATTAAAAAGTCTTTATGCTTCTTTACTATTGCAAGACAGGTTTTGATGTACTCTGATGTAAAAAGGCTTTAGACCTTAATTATTGAATTTATGAAAGTTCGATTTTACTTCCGCTATTTTATATGTTCTGTCTTGTGATATTTCTGTGCATGTTTACCAATAATGCCCCTCTAAAGCTAGTGCATTCCTTTGCGAGTGACCCTAGCGGAGGCGGGGTGTTACACTAGGCTGGGTTACAAACATTTTTATTGAGTTACCGGCGGGTCTAACCATTTGTTGATAGCAAGATATCGGATACTAACAATCGACAGTCAGCGTGATACGTGATGCATGATGCGGAAAGACAGAGAGAAAAACCAAAAGACCATAGATCCTTTGCTATCAAGGCAATGGGTGAGGGACAAGCCAATTAAGATTTGTTGTTTGTTGTTTTCTATGGGGCCAGGTCACTAGCTCTCAATTCTGTTCGTCTTTCACTAGTTGAGGGAAGGGTCGGGTGGGACCATAGCCATTGAAAATGCAAACCTTAGCATCTGTGTATACATATATCTGAAAAGCTCCCGACCGAGTTTCGTGTTTCTTGTATAGAAGTGCCACAGAACTCGGTGCACAGTAGATGATATGTGCGGTTAAGGCATCGAGTACGATTGACGATACATACATGGGAAAGTCTAGATACATGCATGTCTGCTCTGGGTGGTGTATCATAGACTCTAGGGCATTACTCTGTGATGGAATCTAATTCGATTGAATGGTTCAAAGTTGGCAGTCCGTACACTTACGTAGCATGGCGATAGTGGTTCTATGTAGAACGTAGCGTTGTTATATAGAGATCTGTACGTCACTCCGTCTTAGGATGAGGGACTGCGTATATTTCTATGGTGTTACGGCGGAGACCGTGCGAGTGGGGTACCATGGGGTGTACCCTAATAATGGGGGTAGCTACATATATATTGTGTTAGGTTAATCCATTGGGAAGTAGACGGGTACGCCGTGTGTGTAAGCCTTGAGTGTTGTTAACCCATGTAACCTAATAAATAAGAAAATGTAACTGAACGGTATATGTAGGGTTATCCAAAATATGTAGTTTAAATCCAGTCACCAGAACTTGTGTTCTGACCCCTTCCTCATAACATACTTGCAGATTAGATTTGTGGTAGAGATATGATAGCTTTGGATACTAGTTAGGCAGTATTATTATCTGGGTAAGACTATATTTTGATTACATTATATTTATCCATTCTGCTGTGAGACGTTTTCCGAGCTCTGATATATTTTATATCTCTATCTCTTCTGCAGGATACCAGACAAACCAACACGAGTTTTGATAGATTAGAATTTTGAAAAAAAATGGTCTGTCGGAATTCAGGTTGTTACAGCTGGCCTTGGGCTTCTTTGTTCAGATTGGAGAAATTCTTATTCTTCGGGTCGACGTCGAACTGGCTCGGTTTGATGTGTTTGACCCGAACTCTGGTGCTCTAGGGTACTCTAGTATTTGTTCAATCCAGAGCTAAATAAGGCCTAGCCTGTCCTATGCTAGGGGTTAAATCATTGATAAGGCGATTATCAAGGTTGAGGGGACACCCCCTGCTCTGCCCTGGTCGACGTGTACTCCTGTTCGACTTGGAACTTGTGTCGATCCAAGCTAGAGGCTACAGTTACTTCCATGCTCGCAACCTCTCTTGTACCATCTCCAACTAGTTTGACTTGACCTCCTGGTCAAGCCATTCCATCCATGCAAGAGAAGAAATTGTCCATTTCTTGTTACTTACGAAGGAGCTCATCCTGCCGCTCCACCCGTGTTTGGAGTTCAGCTAGAATGCCATCCATATCCACTTTAGTGAGATAAATAGAAGGATCAAAGTAGGAGGAAGCCTCTTGGCTTGCCTTGTTTACCACGTCTACATTACTGGTGGCTTGAGTGTGGGAAGATCCTTCTTCCGCTTCACCATCCTTAATCCAAAGATGAGCTATCCAAATCCTTTCAAGCTAGAATGAAGTTATTGCATGCCCCCTTCCTGTTTCTTGTCTAATTACATGTCCAGGCCTTATCCGAGGGCGGTTGGGTGAGAAAATGTGTATAGAGTAATCAAGCAGTTGAATCATGCCTTTCAAGGCTTGCATCTCCTGTCCCTTGTCATTGGGGTTTGGACGAGTAGTAGACTTCAAACCCACATCTTCTCTGGATTCATACTCCTTCGTCGAATCGTGAATTAGAGTGGGATGCAAAATGATTTGTTGATACTCAACCCATACTAATCTCTAATCTTCCACCCAGGCTCCGAGGATTGGAATCAGGTGGCGAAAGGTTAGATTGTAGTCGCCTCGAGTGCTCCCATTTATCCCCTGCATCAAGGGGAAAAGTCGAAGACAAAGTGGTTGCGCCACACCCAATAGGTGTATGAGATAGGACAATCAATTTATGTTCGTTCTTATGCCAGCCTTCCAGTCGAGAAGTAGCTGGGACCAGTCAATGGATGGTCACTCTACATCCGTTTCGTGGTCCTCATGCGGACTGTCATGATCAACGCGTAAATTAGATACAGGCAAATAACTTTAGCCATTTGTAAACATTTTCAATAATAATGCCCCAGTCTAGGGGTAATGGCAAAAGACAGATGGTCGGATCACACCCATTTCGAGTTTAGCCATGTATGCATAAAAAAGAGACATTGCTTTCAAAGCTTAAGTGATTGAGTTTTCCAAGTGCTTGAGTCATTGTATTTTGCATTCAGTGTACTTGCAAGGTGATGTTCGTCATTGCACTTGGGCTATAGTCATCACACATGGGTATGTGCATCAGTTTAAGATATCACTCTCAAGGCCCCCTTTCGGTCATCGCTTTAAGTCGTGTGGAAAGTTTAGCATTAAGTATCAGCGCCGGCCCTCTGACTGTGGCCCTTTGTTGTTGTACACAAATGTGGCCCTCACATCTTTGCTTTTCATATGTACATAAACCTTCAATTAGAATAGAATAATTCGTTTAGTGTGCAAGTTACTAAGTCAACTTTTAGGTCATAAACAAATCTAGCTTAAAAATGAAAATAAGTTAAGCGCTATTCTGTCTTTCTTAGAATGATTAAGTGTCATAATGCCCAGTGTCATGGCCATGTAGGTATACTATATACCCCTAATTAACTTTGAATCATGAGTCGGGTCCGAAAAAGGTTTGATGTTAGCTTAGAAATCTATGGTCATTCCCCTAGCATCGGTGGGAACCAGGCTAAGTCATTCAAACGCTCGGTCTGTAAGTCTTTTATACTCCTATCCTCCATCAAGGACAATGGAATTTGTGTGAACGTCGTAGTATCGTCCTTTATACTCTCTCCCAAGTCATCAGAGTTAGAGTTGCTGTAACGTCCCAGAAATTACATCGGCTAAAATAAGGAATTAATTAGGGATTTAATTATTTTTATATTGATATGTGAGTTAGAAAATCAAATATATGGTTTCAGTATGAATTCAACTAAATAATAAATTCAGAATGGGTGGTTGGAATCAAATATTTGTTGTTGAATATTTGAATTGAATTTGGTATAATATTTAAATCGGATTTGAAATTCGATGGAAAAATTTAAAGCATCGTTTACAAACGGAGTTGAATTACAACCAGGATAATTTTATTCAGAACGCGATGGCAAAGAAATCCACATAATTTTTGTAGCATTCGGAGAATGTGTTGGCGGTACGAAGTTAGAGCGGTACGTGGTTATTTGGGGTAAAATCTTATATTAAATTTAACTCTGTTATAACCTGTACCAAATAAAATTTGCACCGACCTATTCCTTATATACGCGGCTACCCTAAGACCCTATTGAAGTTATGTCGTGCTTATCCCCTGTTCTTCCCTTCTATAAAATAATCGAGCCTTGTTTATTTTTCAATCAGAAAAAAAAATTATTTCTTTCTTCCCAATTTCCTTCTGTGAATTCACTTCCTTTCAATTTCTAATGACAGAAGCCCCCTCCACTTTAAATGGCCATCGTGATTTTTCTTTTCCCAAAATCGATTGAAAATGGTTGACTCCAATTGATCTAATTGTTCCGCCTCCTTCTATTGATCGAAAACTGTAGCCACCGTCGTTCGATCTCTACCTCCATGCTGCGCAGATCGGAGATCGCTTGGAGCTTTTGAATTGAAACTCGATCCACCGCAAGTTGTTGCCTTTTCGATGAACGCCAGCACCCCAATCTGTCTCCACATCTTATTCAGGGTTTTATGGTGAGCATTCACTCACGATTAATCGTTGATCCAAGTATATTAACTTTAGTACTAAACTAAATAGAATAGTTAATTTACCATGGGTACGTTGGTTTTGGCCTTGTCTTGAATTGCGGCACTTGGCCTTTGCCACGACCATTTCGGTATCCTTGATACTAAAACCTTATTTTGTTAATGTGCATGTCTTCACCGTTCACTATCTTGCTTGACTATTGTTATGCGTGACCTGGCACCCCTTTTTCAGCGCTATGTGCGTTTTTCAAAATTTGTTGGTGTGTCCTTATGAATTCTATAAACAGTGACATTGGGATGCTGTGTCTGCACTTGCACATTGTAAATAAAATTGCATGTATTCAAGGATTTGGGCACTTTCATGTTTGGGACATATGCAAACCCCTACCACCCTATTTATTTTCGTGTCATCCCCTTATGGTTGCAACTCACTGAAATATACCATATGCAGCTATATAATGAAATGGGGATTTTAAACCATGTACTATAAAAACACCACCTGCTTCTTATTTTGTGAAGGCTGTCATATTGAACACCCGTGTTATGTGCATTGCTGAATTGAAAGAAACATCCTTCTTGATAAGTAAATTAATTTCTGGGGTATCTGTATCGTTTAAAAGGGTCCGCAAGCTCCTTTGTAGTAGCCTGCCTTAATTTAAGGATTACACATATTTTATTCTCTATATGGTTTCAGTTTGCATGCATCATACATGTTGCACGTATTTAACCGATGTGATGAATTCGACATATTGCACCATTCTGATTTCAGTGCATCAATGAAGTAAATGGACATATATGCATGTGATATATTTCCAATTGTGTATGAGCATGTGAGCGTTTGTGGGTGTATGAGTTGTGTGAAGTGAATGTGTGTCACTTACTATGGTTTCCTCTGTCCCCTTTGATAACTGAATTCTTATTTTAAGTAATAAAAATAGGTATCGACTGTATATATTGGTTAAGTGGAAAAATGAAATATTTTAATTTATGGCAAAAATATCAGTGAAACATGAGGCATCTGCTACAAACCATATTTTACTATGCTATAGTGTTATAATGATGTTAAGGTTTTGAAAATCTTAATATATATCTGAATTTCTACTAGAAGCTTAGAGCATGTAGTTTGCGGATTCCAATGTATACATTAAGGTATCTTATTACATAGTGTTGTAATATTCTTAATATAGGAATAATTAGGTTAAATGTCTAAAGACATAGTTTACTAAATCTGTAGATGAAGAGTTCAAAGGTACCCATAAATAGGAGAATGAATGAAGGTTTCCCTTTCTTTGTTATCAGACAATAGACCTACATAAAATAGTTTTAGTTTAAGTTCATGACATTTACGTTTATAACTTAGATTAGATAACCATGTATCTTAATCTATTTAAGAATGTGTGACCCTTATTTGGAACTCCACCGTTTTTATCTCAATTTAACACTGGAAATATGTATATACTTGTAGCATTCTGTTTGGAACTGCATATATATATTCTTAGATATGAATATTGGAAATGCATAGTAGATATTTACTGGATGGTGCATTTTTAACTAACTAGATATTTCAAATGACATTTATGGGGAGAAGTTTTCAACGAATAAATGGATACTTGTTGCGTGAATGGAAACTTAAAAATCATTCAGTAAACATATGCCTCTTTGGCCTTGGTTGAATAGCTTGAGGAATCTTCCTGTTGGCATTTATACCCAGGCCCGGCCCTGGCCCAAGGCCACTGAGGCGGTGGCCTTGGGCCTCGAATTGGGCTGGGGCCTCATAATTTTAATTTTCTGTATAAAAAACTGGCATATACTTTATCAATGTGTAAGTGAATGTGGCTCAGTGGTAGAGCTGCTTGCTCCATTACTCCAGCGCAGGAGTTCAAATCCTGTTGTGGCCACTTTTTTCACAAAACAAATTTTGGACTTTGATTTTGCCTAGGGCCTCCGGTTTGTCAAGGCCGGCCCTGTTTATAACCCTCCATTATGAACTCGTGTTGGCTCTTTGAACCCCTTTAATATGCACTGATGTTGGCACCTTGAACTCATTCAGTCCGTACTTAAGTTTTCCAATTGGAATCCATATTTTTCTACGCATAGTGGCACTTGAATCCATATTATACATGCACGGTGGCACTTTCAATCCATATTTTATCTATGCATGGTGGCACTTTGAACCACTAAATTGTTAACCATTTTTATAATATATGTTATATACATGCATAGTTAGTTGATGAGTAATGTAGATACCCAAGCATATATACCCTGAGAATAAATTGCATAAAAACTAGAGACTAAATGTATACTATTTTCCCATTTGTTAAGTATTATATATAATGAAAACAATAACGATGCACATAGTAGGAAATCTGAAGTAGGGTATCTGTAGTAGGGAGTCTGATGCACATAATATTTATATATAATGAAAACAATAAAAACCAAAGACTAAAAGTATCACTTGGTTACTTTACTCACAGACTTACGACACTAGTAGGAAATCTGAAGTAGTAGCAGTGGTTTATGTTGTATATGTACATTTGCTTTCCCCCTTTGATAGGTGTCTGCAACATTGTTAGGTCTGACCTTAAGTGCTAAGTTATTTAGTTAATATGGTATTTTGATCACCAAGTGGACCACCAGAACGTATGAACCTATGTTAAATTTTGAACATCTCTTAGATGTCATTTTGCTCCTACTGTCTTGCTATCTCTTATAGTCTGCCTGCACCTATTTTACCAAGTCATTTTAGTTGGTATGTTCCGATTTGATCATCCTGTATGTCCTGCCTTATTTGATGTCGTGCTTGCTCGGTTGTTCACTGCCTTCATTCTCACGATTTACCTTGCATATGTGTTCATTTCCGGAATGCTGGGGCAGTGCACACGAGTACTTATACACGTGTGTATGTGCAGGCTTCCGGGACCGTTCGTCCCTGAAATAAAAACGAATATGCACATTATACTTGGTACTCGAATATGTAAGGGTCGATAAAATTAATTATTATTTTTAGTTTACATTGAAGTTAATTTACTTGAACAAATGATTAATCGTGACTCGAGTGTTTTTATGTTTCATGTAACGCTCGGGTCAGTCCCGAGTGTTACAGATTTAAAGATTTCAGCTTAGGATTCGAAGACGGTCAAAGTTGGGGATTCCAAAGACGGTGCTCTTTGAAGATTATAAACCAGTAAACATTTTTCCGTATTCAACTGTATTTTAAAATTCCGCTGTATCAGAAAAAAATCTTGTATTCAAAAATTCTGTTTATATATAAAAGTTATTTCACTGTTTAATGCCGTGTTGTTTATTTATGCTATATTTTCTGTGTTGATTCTATATAAACTCTGTAATCTAAATAACGATCCGTCATTTTGGTTGTTTTAAGTTGGTTTAATTACCGATTTAAAGCGGTCAAAATGGCGAGACGTTACAGATGGTATCAGAGCTGTTTGCTGGCTGTGAGCTAGGTACGCATGATTGGGGGTTCTAGCTTCGTGGTTTGGTGGTGAATGGGAGACTCTTACCCATACATGTCCCTCAAAAGTAGCGGAGGGTTGGTTGAGTCGAGAGGCTGATTGTGAAAGCAGTTCTGAGGTACCCTTGTAAGCCACGCTGGGAGGTTAGCCCAGTGACCGATGGTTGAAAAGCCCAGGTACATTACAAGTGGTATCAGAGCTTTGGTTTATTCAAAGCGTAGCTTATCGGGTTTAATGAATATGATCGACGCTAAGAAAAAAATGGATTTTGAAAATAAAAAGTTTCTGAAGTATAAATTTTGAATGTTAAAATTTATTTGGAAAGGAAAATTTTGTTTTGAAAAATATTATTTTGAAAATTTGTATTTTTAAACTAATACAGCGGAAACAAAAATTTATTTTGAGATTTTAATTTGTTTGGAATCCCCAGTCTTCGAATCAAGAGAGCTGTTCTTTGATAGGATCCCTTAGGTATGAATATCGAATCCGTCATCGAATGATGGCATATAAGAAAGATAAGTATAAGAGAATCAACGGATAAATTTTGCTAATTGAAAATTTTAGTAGTCTAAGATAACATAAATTCGTTGAATAAGAATTGAATATAAGGGGAGACTTGAAATCATTTAAAAGATGGAACGATGGATTTTATTTCGATGTTCGGGATATGAATCAATGAAAATGAAATTAAAAGGGTTATAATTAGAATTCGATTGTGCCAAATTGTATTATTAATTTAAGTTATTCAGAACGTGGCAAGATAAATTATAATTGGTTTCAAACCAATAATGCATAATCGAACATGTGAATTCGATAGTAAGCTATGAACTTGTTTAACAAGAAATGAATTGGAAATGAAAAGTTATAAATGAAGCAAGTTATGAAATAAGAGAGATTTGAGCCGTAAATAAAATCAAAGCTAATTAGATGTAACGAGTCCAACTTCCTATAAAAGGAAATAATATTTACTTTTTAGAAGTAAATAACAATTAAAGGCAAATGTGTTGCAAACGAAATTGGAAATAAAGGAAATGGAGTAACAAGGACGATGAAATTATTTTGAACTTCAGAATACAAATCAATGAGATTTTTCCGAAGTTCGGAATATGTTATCAAATATAAGATGATTCGAAAAAAGGTTATACGTGGAGTCAATTGTGTAGAATTTCAGTAAAATGCTATTTATTTTCCCTTTTAATTAGATTTATATATATATAATTATATTAATTGTCAGGTTAATGAAAAAAGTATAATTTAAAGATTAAATATTTCGAAGGCATGAATTATTGTTATAATCAACAATTTCCGTAAAAGAAATAAATTCTTAACTTGAATTTGAAAGTTACGAAATTAATGATTAATTGGTATTCGAAGATGTGAACTTAATCTGTTTCGAAGTTAATAATGTTGCTCAATTAAGGTCTGAGAGGTAAATATACCCCAACTTGATTGATTTCATTGTTGACTAAGAAATGGTTAAGATTCGATAACAAGAGTTTGTTAAGTAAATGAGTGACAACTGTTAAGTAACGATGTTTTATTTTACATCTGTTTCAATCCAAATAACGAATTTAGAAATGTTTTCCCATGAGAATAAAGTATATTGAAAATAGAGATTTACGAATAGATGGAAATGTTTTCCGTTGGCAATAAGGAATTTTATAAGATTATAGTAAATAAATATGATAGCAAGAAATGTTTTCAAAAAGATCGTGAGAAGTTAACGAGTTTTGACAAATCAGATGGTAAGAACCAAAGAACAAAGAACTGCACGTTGAAAATAAAGGGCGACAGAACGTAAAAGAAATGGTATTGTAATTTGAATTTGAGAATTTCGTAAGCGATGATTTGGTAAGAAATTAGAAATAGAGTTAAGGAAACTAGAAACTGATTGAAAATTAGTTAAGTTGAATAATATCCTGAGTGTTGATCTGATATTGGTTTCGGTCTTCGGGGCTGATACTTAGGGAGTTGTTCGCTTGTTAATTTACAGTCGAAGGATGTGAATGTAGAAGAGTAGTAGTGCATGGATGAGCAATTTGTTACAAAAATGAAAAATTCTGAAATTTTTGGGGCATAGAGAATTGAGGTAAGCGATGAAGTTAATAATTGAAGAATTGGAAGGAAATCAGTTTATAGAAAAGAATTCATAAATTTGAGTTTGAAAGGATATCAAATATCTGAATGAACTAAGAAATCAAAATTGAAAATTTGAATCTGAAATGGAATTCAAGGATATTCATTTTTGGATATTGAATATAGAAATTTTCGAAACTTATATGGAAAAAATATAAGAATTCAGTGACTTTGGAAGCTAGTGATTTGAAAGATAATCGATTTTAGATAAAATCTTGTATAACAAAATTTATATAAGAATAAGTTGTTTGAAGAGATGATTTGGGAAAGAAAATGTCAATTGACATAAATATGATTTATGAGAAGTATGAAATAAAGTACTATATGTAAAAAGTATCATACGTTTTCAAATTAAAATAAGGAAAGTACCTTCCTTCTCCTTTGAATTTCGAGCTTAGTGAGATGTGTTGCCGGTGGTAGTAGGTTGTCTGTACATAAAACTCGAGTTGTCTGAAAGTACACAACCATGTAATGTAATTCGCAGGGCTGAGATGGCCTACGGCGGACATATGTTTCTTGAGGGAATCAAGCATAACCATTGTGTCTGCTGCGATCTATAGTCGTGATAAGGGCGTAATCCGCTGAGTTGTGAAAGCTTACGGGTATGGATGTTTCCTGAGGGAATCAGGCGTAACCATTGTGTACCTGCGGTCCCCATGGCGTATCTACAAGTGAAAGAGATGTAACCACTAGAGTTACTAAAGGTAGAATGAAGCCATGCAATGTTGAGATATCGTAGTGATGTGGAGCCACCTGTTTGTTTGCAGCACCGTGTCTTCGTGACTTGATTGGTCTTGATGACCTGATTTGTCTTGATTTGTCCTCGTGACTTGAAGTATCTTCATAATTCCATGATGTGTTTTGTGACTCTGAGATAAAGCAGTCAACGCTCAATGAACTCAGTTTTTCTTTTGATTCTTAAATTTCTTTCGTTGATCTGTCCATGACGAAATTCGCAGGGAATTGATTTCCTACGGATACAGATGTTTTCTGGGGGATCCAGACAAAACTATTGTGTATTTGCGATTCATGGACAATCAACATTTCAATATCACATTGGTACTTTCCGTATCTGTTTTAAAAGAATTTTTGAAATATTTTCATTAGGAGTTGAAACAAGAATATTTAGTACTTGGGGATTTTAGTCGTGCGTCTGGCCAGCGTATGCCTAATATCTGTGAGAACGACAATAGACTTGTCAAACTTCGGGTAATCAAATATTTTCAAATAAATAATTAAAAATTAAAAATTTACTTGACTAAATAAGTTACAAGATTTTGGAATATTTTCAAATCCAGTGCTTTGAGATAATAATATGAATAATTTCCGTATGAAAGTTATATAAGGTTTTGAATTTTGGAAATTTTCAAGTCGACCAATTTGTGACTTGAGGAGAAGATGTTATTTACACTCTTCGATGAGTGTTGGAAAAAAAAAAAAATGGATTGAATGTAAGAAGATTGGGTTGAGGGTTGCTAAGCCTAGACCCATTATAACCAAAACGATGGATAAGTAACGTTAACAGATGATGTTTAAATGTAGTCTGGAATGGTTTGAGATGTATAAATTCAACTTATGCAGAAATGAGAATTTAAAACAAGATAGGTTTTGAAAAGAAACTACATGACTTTAATCCGTTCTAAGATTGGATAAAATGAGAATTGGGAGATATCTCAAAAAAAAGTGAGATAGAAATTGATCTGAGGAAATTGAATATAGCCTAAAAAGCAGGGAAATAAATAAAATCTGATTCAGAAGATAAGAAAATTGTGTTGGATCAAAACTGGTCTTCAACTAAATTTGATTTTTCGAGTAAATTGAATACAATGGGTAGGTTCGATTACTTAATTATCGATATTAGGAAATTATACATGAATATGAAAATTTGAAGTATACATTGGTATAACTCTAACGATCTCTCCTTTTCGAGGACGAAAAGTTTTAAACGGGGGAATACTGTAACGTCCTAGAAATTTTGATCGTCTAAAATAAGGAATTAATTAGGGATTTAATTATTTTTATATTGATATGTGAGTTAGAAAATCAAATATACGGTTTCAGTATGAATTGGACTAAATTCAGAATAGGTGGTTGGAATCAAATATTTGCTGTTGAATATTTGAATTGAATTTGGTTGAATATTTAAATCGGATTCGAAATTCGATGGAAAAACTTAAAGCGTCGTTTACAAACGGAGCTAAATTACGACCAGGATAATTTTATTCAGAACGTGATGGCAAAGAAATCCGTATAATTTTTGTAGCATTCAGAGAATGTGTTGGTGGTACAAAGTTAGAGCGGTACGTGGTTATTCGAGGTAAAATCTTATATTAAATTTAACTCGGTTATAACCTGTATAAAATTTGCACCGACCTATTCCTTATATACGCGGCTACCCTAAGACCCTAGTGAAGTTACGTCGTGCTTGTCCCCTGTTCTTCCCTTCTATAAAATAATCAAGCCTCGTTCCCTTTTCAATCAGAAAAGAAATTAGTTCTTTCTTCCCAATTTCCTTCTGTGAATTCACTTCCTTTCAATTTCTAATGACAGAAGCCCCCTCCACTTTAAATGGCCATCGTGATTTTTCTTTTCCCAAATTTCCCAAAATCGATTGAAAATGGTTGACTCCAATTGATCTAATTGTTCCGCCTCCTTCTATTTATCGAAAACTGCAGCCACCGCCATTCGAGCTCCAACTCCATGCCGCACAGATCGGAGATCGCCTGGAGCTGCTGAATCGAAAATCGAGCCAACGCAAGTTGTTGCCTTTCCGATGAATGCCAACACCCCAATCTGTCGCCACATTTTATTCAGGGTTTTATGGTGAGCATTCACTCACGATTAATCGTTGATCCAAGTATATTAACTTTAGTACTAAACTAAATAGAACAGTTATTTTGCCATTGGTACGTTGTTTTTGGCCTTGTCTTGAATTGCGGCACTTGGCCTATGCCACGACCATTTCGGTATCCTTGATACTGAAACCTTATTTTGTTAATGTGCATCACCGTTCACTGTCTTACTTGACTATTGTTATGCGTGACCTGGCATCCCTTTTTCAGCGCTATGTGCGTTTTTCAAAATTTGTTGGTATGTCCTTGGGAATTCTGTAAACAGTGACATTGGGATGTTGTGTCTGCACTTGCACATTGTAAATAAAATTGCATGTATTCAAGGATTTGGGCACTTTCATGTTTGGGACATATGCAAACCCCTACCGCCCTATTTATTTTCATGTCATCCCCTTATAGTTGCATCTCCCTGAAATATACCATATGCAGCTATATAATGAAATGGGGATTTATAAACTATGTACTATAAAAACACCACCTGCTACTTATCTTGTGAAGGCTATCATATTGAACACTCGTGTTATGTGCATTGCTGAATAGAAAGAAACATCCATTCTTGATAAGTAAATTAATTTCTGGGGTATCTGTATCGTTTAAAAGGGTCTGCAAGCTCCTTTGTAGTAGCCTGGCTTAATTTAAGGATTACACATATTTTATTCTCTATATGGTTTCGGTTAGCATGCTTCCTACATGTTGCACGTATTTAACCGATGTGATGATTCGACATGTTGCACCATTATGATTTCAGTGCATCAATGAAGTAAATGGACATATATGCATGTGATATATTTCCAGTTGTGTATGAGCGTGTGAGCATTTGTGGGTGTATGAGTTGTGTGAAGTGAATTTGTGTCACTTGCTATGGTTTCCTCTGCCCCTTTTGATAACCGAATTCTTATTTTAAGTAATAAAAATAGGTATCTCCTGTACGTATTGGTTAAGTGGAAAAATGAAATATTTTAATTTATGGCAAAAATATCAGTGAAATATGAGGCATCTGCTATAAACCATATTTTACTATGCTATAGTGTTATAATGATGTTAAGGTTTTGAAAATCTTAATATATATCTGAATTTCTACTAGAAGCTTACATCATGTAGTTTGCGGATTCCAATGTATACGTTAAGGTATCCTATTATATAGTGTTGTAATATTCTTAATATAAGAATGATTAGGTTAAATGTCTAAAGACATAGTTTACTAAATCTGTAGATGAAGAGTTCAAAGGTATCCATAAACAGGAGAATGAATGAAGGTTTCCCTTTCTTTGTTACCAGACAATAGACCTGCATAAAATAGTTTTAGTTTAAGTTCATGACATTTACGTTTATAACTTAGATTAGTAACCATGTATCTTAATCTATTTAAGAATGTGTGACCCTTGTTTGGAACTGCTCCCTGTTTATCTCAATTTAACACTGGAAATATGTATATACTTGTAGCATTCTGTTTGGACTGCATAAATATATATTCTTAGATATAAATATTGGAAGTGCATAGTAGATATTTACTGGATGGAGCATTTTTAACTAACTAGATATTTCAAATGAGATTTATAGGGAGAAGTTTTCAATGAATAAATGGATATTTGTTGCATGAATAGAAACTTAAAAATCATTCAGTAAATATGCACTTCTTTGGCCTTGGTTGAATATCTTGACATTTGAATCTTCCAGTTGGCATTTATACCCTTCCACTATGCACTCGTGTTGGCGCTTTGAACCCCTTTCATCTGCACTGATGTTGGCACCTTGAACTCATTCAGTCTGTACTTAAGTTTGCCATTTGGAATCCATATTTTTCTATGCACAGTGGCACTTGAATCCATATTTTACATGCACGGTGGCACTTTGAATCCATATTTTATCTATGCACGGTGGCACATTGAACCCCTAAATTGTTAACCATTTTTATAATATATGTTATATACATGCATAGTTGACTGATGAGTAATGTAGATAACCAAGCATATATACCCTGAGAATGAATTGCATAAAAACTAGAGACTAAATGTATATTATTTTCCCATTTGTTAAGTATTTATATATAATGAAAACAATAAAGATGCATATAGTAGGAAATCTGTAGTAGGGAGTCTGATGCACATAGTATTTATATATAATGAAAACAATAAAAACCAAAGACTAAAAGTATCACTGGGTTACTTTACTCACAGACTTATGACACTAGTAGGAAATCTGAAGTAGTAGCAGGGGTTTATGTTGTATATGTACATTTGCTTGCCCCATTTGATAGGTGTCTGAAGCATTGTTGGGGCTGACCTTAATTGCTAAGTTATTTAGTTAATATGGTATTTTGATCACCAAGTGGACCACCTTAATGTATGGACCTTTGTTAAATTTTGAACATCTCTTTGATGTCATTTTGCTCCTACTGTCTTACTATCTCTTATAGTCTGTCTGCAACTATTTTACCAAGTCATTTTAGTTGGTCTGTTCCGATTTGATAATCCAGTATGTCCTACCTTATTTGATGTCGTGCTTGCTCGGTTGTTCACTGCCTTCATTCTCATGATTTACCTTGCATATGTGTTCATTTCCGGAATGTTGGGGCAGTGCACACGAGTATTTGTACGCGTGTGTGTATGTGTAGGCTTCCGGGACCGTTCATCCCTGAAATAAAAACGGATATGCACATTATACTTGGTACTCGAATATGTAAGGGTTGATAAGATTAACTATTTTGTTCTGTTTACATTGAAGTTAATTTACTTGAATAAATGATTAATCCTGACTCGAGTATTTTTATGTTTTGCATGAAACGCTCGGGTCAGACCTGAGTGTTACAGATTTAAAGATTTCAGCGTAGGATTCGAAGATGGTCAAAGTTAGGGATTCCAAAGATGGCGCGCTCTGAAGATTATAAACTAGTAAACATTTTTTCTGTATTCAACTGTATTTTAAAATTCCGTTGTATTAGAAAAATGTCTTGAATTCAAAAATTTTGTTTATACATAAAAGTTATTTCACTGTTCAATGCTGTGTTGTTTATTTATGCTATATTTTCTGTGTTGATTCTATATTAAACTCTGTAAGCTAAATAACGATCCGTCGTTTTGGTCGTTTAAAGTTGGTTTAATTACTGATTTAAGCGGTCAAAATGGCGGGACATTACAGTTGCGGACGCCATGGTATGTCCTTTACTATCCCTTTATCACCCAAGATTAGAGTTTGGGATCGCGTGGTCTTTAATCTTAGCATGCCTATCGCACTCGTTCTGGGTTTATACACCTATCCAAGCTCTAAGATTAGAGCTAGTTGGGTAAGCAGTCGAGTCATATTTGCCTTGGCGTCGTTCCTTTTGCCTCTAGGTCAAAGGCAAAGATTGCCTTGAGGATGGTCGGGTCACATCCATGTTGAATTTATACTCCTGCTGTTGGAAATATGGGAAAGAGTTAAAGACGTCGCTGGGGGAGTGGTCGAGTTATACTCATCCTCATCTTAGCATTCCTCTTTTACCCCCCATCAAAGTCAAAAGTTGTTGTGCAGTTCATGGGATCGCACCCCTGTCATGGTTGAACTCTTCCTGTCGGATCGAGGGACGGAGTCATCGATGTGCTGGGTGGTCATGTCACACCCGAATACATCTCTATATATTTTCTAGAGAATTGAAGGCTAAAGACTAAGGAGGACTCATTAGTATTCCACGCATAGGTAGCACATGTCGAACATATGTGCGTTTATTCTCTTTCCTCCCCCCTCCCCCGGGGGTTAAGGGAAAAAGTCAGCGAATGAATGGTCGAGCTCCAACTATGTCCGATTGTTGGCGTCATGCCGAGAGTAAGTAGGTGAACATTCGAATCATGTTCACCAAAGCTTTATATTCCCCCGATCAAGCTATGGGGTTTCTGATTGGTACCAAACTCTGGGTACCTGCATCATTCATATGCAAATTTACATGAGTTAGTCATGTCAATAACTCAGGAACCATGTAAATGTAAGATGCATGATTGGAAAATAAGTATGTTGATGGGTGGTGCTGCCTCCTCTATTTGGATTTATGTAATTCGATGGTGTTGGAGCACATGATCTAGCCATATAGATGATCGAACCACATCCATCCAGAGTTGGATTCCTACTTCAAAGTTCATAGATCAATGTACAATTGTTTAGAGGTCTATAATGCATAAGCTAAGGAGTGTATAGCCATATCAGATGACCTATACAACTTTTCTCAGACGGAGTGCATGGATTTGTTAACTAGCGGTTCAGTTGGGCTCGTTATCGCAGTGCTTCATAATTTTACATGCGGGTTTTAGAAGCCTGATCGACACCAGATCCTAAGTACCTACACCATTCACACATAAATTCATATGAGTTTGTCACATCAATAACTCATAAAGCATGCAAAGATAAGGGACATGGTTAAAATATAATCCTGTTAAAGGAATGAGTAATATTCTAAGTGAAATGGCATCGTATATTCTTAGCCAATCCATTTTACTTCGTCCTGCCTCTACCAGGAGATGACTGCCAAAGCTTTTAGATGATAAAGGATATCTTTTCAGTTTATTGGGGGGACGTCAGTGCCAGGAAAGAATATACCTTTCTCGTGGTCTTGAAATGACAAAGGCGGCTAGGCGGACTTTGATGAGCGAAAGATGAGATTATGTTTCCTTTGAATCGCCTACTTGCCCCTATGTCAAGGACAAGGAATGAGAGTCAGCTAGTCAGATCAGGACCGCTAACGGTAGCACCTCATCTAGTCGGTGCTAGTACGGTAATCAACAAGAGAACAATGGATCTATGCTTATAGAATCTTTGCCCTTCCATGTCAGGAAGTGGGATATGGGGGCTACGAATGAAGACATGCCTCGTCCATCCATAGTTATGTCTTTAGTCCACGTCAGGAATAAGGGATGATGTGTAGACAATCAATCAGTATTTAGGCTTAAGTGTTTCAAACCTTTTACTTGCCAATCTTTGGGAAAATCTAAAGTAGTCGGCCATACTTTGTATACAAGTACGATCATTCATGGCTATGATGTATCATCCATGGATTAGATGATGGAATCATGCGCAATCCAATCTCGGATTCTCGAGTTGCCCCCTATGTCTGGGGGCATGAATCAATAATAATATGGTCCTTAAAGGGAGTCAAATTGTGAATCTTCACATTCCAATACCAGAACGTTGTCTTTTAAAAGTCTCATTCATATAAATCTTCCGTAAGATAGTCGTTTGACTACTGCTTTTGAGGCATTATCTGATGCAATGAACTTAGCAATGAGATTTGTCGATGCTTATCCCAAGTGACCTTCAGAGGAGAATAGATAATGTTGAATTATTCCAACCCGATGTCACATTTAGATAATCTTCAACGCACCTCAGGTCATTGTAGGACCCGTCGTAGCGACGCCCGGTCTTCGCAAACTAAGGCTGAATCGATTGCCTGTGGGGATACCGCCAAGTACACGAACAAGTTTTCAAGATCAATGGGTTTTGATAGGATAGAAGGTTTCTCAAAGTGATCCAACAGTTTTTGGAATGCTTTGACACAATGAGGTGTCCAAGCGAAATTGCGCTTCCCTTGCTTGATCAACTCAAAGAAGGGTAGGAACTTATCAATTGCCCTGGATATGAATCTGCCCAACGCTGCCACCTTTCCAGCTAAACTTTAAACATCTTTGATCCTTCGAGGATCTTGGATGTCTCAAATAGCCGGTATCTTTTCATGGTTGATTTCGATGCCTCGAGAGTTGACGGTGAAACGTAAGAATTTGCCTGACGCAACACCAAAAGAGCATTTCAAAGGGTTGATCTTCATCCCATGTCTACGGAGAACACCGAGCATTTTTACCAAGTCCCGGACATGATCGGTTGATTGCTTTGACTTCACCAGCATATCATTTATATATACTTCTATCGTTTTTCCGATTTGACCATGAAACATGCAATTGACCAATCACTGATATGTTGCTCCAGCATTCTTTAGTCCAAACGACACAACCATATATTAATATGGTCCGAGATACATCATGAAACTGGTTTTTTGTTGATTTGGAACGTGCATTACGATCTAGTTATATCCCTAATAAGCATTCATGAAAGGGAAGAGTTTGCGTCGATTTATTGAATTGACAAGCTGATCAACCCTAGGAGGCGGAAAGCAGTCTTTGGGGGATGCCGCGTTCAAATCAAAAAAGTTAATGCATGTTCGCCACTTCTCATTGTCCTTCACAAGAACTGGGATTAATATCCACTTGAAATAGGTTGTGTCTCTAATGAAGCCATTATTCATTAGTCTTTCGATCTCTTCTTTCAAAGTTGTTGACCCCGTCAAGCCAAGCATACACCTTTTCTATTTTCTACTACATACTTCAGGTTGATATTCAGTGAATGTGTCATGATGGACAAAGATATCCCACACGTTTCAATATGGGTCCACGCAAACACGTCAAGGTTCTCTTTGAGGAATTCAATCAACTCCCTCATACGAAAGGAGTTTAGGTTTTGATTGGGTAAGAGTGAATACTGTAGCATGGCTTGCTAGGCCTTAAGTGATGTTCGTATGTTTTGTCATAACAAAGGCCCAAAGTGGAGACCAGATGGCTGAGAGCTCTCATCTCTAGGCCAAGGTCGCATGGTGGCTGATGAGCAGTCAATTTGCTATTATCTTGTTAAGGATCCATGGGTCCAATCACGTCCTATGGAGTTTTAATTGGTACCTGGCCTTCGGCACCTAAGTACGTTGCTTTAATACTTATTAGGTGGAACCCGATCACCATCGGTGCGGTTGATAACAAATGGTCATTGAAAAGGTTATCTAAGTTCCTTGGGTAGTTAGTCGCAAGACATATGTCCTTCATCATGTCACATGAGTGAACGGTAGCTTTTTAATGTTGGGGATCCTTAGTCGCTTTCTAGTATCCCGTCATTAAAAATTATCGTCACTAAGATCATTCGAGCCATCTTCGGAATAGGGTCCGGACTACTCCATATCAATGTCATTTTATTCAGTTAGTTTGGTTGGTTTATGTCATCGGAACCCTTAAAAAAGATGTTGTCAGGAAACAATCTTTCCCTCATGTGACATCATGGTCAATATGATAAATCTGTTTAAAACTCCCCTCGTTGAATAACATTAGAAAGTAGGAGTCATGGATCTAGGAAGAATCCTGGTCATTGCTATTTTGTTGTTGATATTCTCGGACTATACGCTCAATCTTGGTTATGAAGCCTTTTTCTCCAAATTTAGGTCTTACCCGAAAAAACATTTTTAATAGAAATGACACTATCTTGGATCAAACATGTGTTTGGATCGGATCGAACATGTGTTTAGTTGCTGAAGCATGTCTTGTTAGCTCGACATCGAACCAACAACTCTAGAAAATGCTATATTTCGCTAATTGTTGCTGATAGAATGTGTGGAGGTAGCTTTATAGCAAAAATCAATGGAAAATAGAGAATTGACAGGATTTCCTCTTTGGACTTGGCGATCAAACAAACAGATTGGAAAATCCTTAGATGGTGAGAATCTTCATTTCTCAGTGAAAGTACCAAATTGTTAGACAGAAAGTGGCACTAACGCCCAAAAAGTCGTGTTTAGAGCATGAAATATGAAGAAATAACTGAAAAATGCAAGAAACAACAAGATAACATCAATTTTATAGTGGTTCGGCGTTAACAAGCCTACATCCACTTCATAATCTTTCAATAATGTCAGAATATAGGAGTTACAATGAATGAGATTGTTAGAATCTATTATACAACACTCTTTCTATTGATCATTTCGAATTACAATCATGATTACCACTCATATTTAGAGATAAAAAAGGTTGACAGCCATGACTAAGTAGTACACAGCTTCACATGGCCAAAAGGTCCCTTAAAATGTCTTCTAGTCAGTGTATTTACAGGTGTTGCTGTAGACCGGTTCAGATCGAACACGTGGCATCCGGGACATGTTTTTTGGAGGGTAGTGAAGACGGTTACAGCTAAGTGGTGGGTCGGTTTGAGGCATGTCGGTTCAAATGTGGACACGTGGCACAAGATCCGAAATAGCAGGAGATCGTGGGATGATAGTGGAAGCAGGTCGTTAGCACAGTTTCATGTCCGGATTCCATTCGATCTGATCTAGATTTCACTCGAACTGAGCTCCATTTGATCCGCTGCTCTGTTTTTACCGAAGTGTGGTCATCGACCTGAGCTGGGGCTTCATTTGATTTGAGCGGGAACCATATTAAAGCTAAGGTAAGTTGGAAGGATCTCCTTCAATCCAAGACTTCATGTAGCCTCTTCTTCGACCCTGGTAGTCTATCAATGTTGTTGGGCTTAGACAAGCTCAAAGGTGATCGAACCAGGGGTTGAGGCAGCGATGTTTGAGTTTGTCCAGGCCCATGCTCGAGCTCTGATCGGTTCTGTCAGTGGTAGCTCATAGTGTGACGGCCTTGCCAAAAGGTCAGTTTACAGCCTGGACATGATTACTTTTATTGAAAAACATGCTTTGTGTATAGTTTCCAATTTCATGCAACTGGCTATGTATGTGTGTGTATGTGTGCGTGCGTGTGCGCGTGTGTATGTGCGCGCTTGCTTTTCCTACTGAGTAACCGCATGGTTAATTCAATGCTTCCTGAACCTTGAGAAAAGCTGCCATGTTTTTATCTTTTGTTGTGACCTATCATTATTGATATGAATTTAAAATACAAGCTGCCTTTTTTATAATGCAATGTCTTAATGAGCTATTCATTAAAACACTACATGCCATGATTTATTTATTTACGTATGAATTCCAACATTGTATACTGGAAAAGTATGGATCGATTTTTATGAACTTCCCATCCATAGACAAACCATACTACAATAGAAGAGATATTATCACTAGTGAAATATCATACACAGTTTGATATACACACACACACACATATACATACACACAGAGAGAGTATTTCATACATATAATGTTCATTCCGTAAATGCAAATCTTTAATAATCATACTTATGGAGAATATCACTTTGGATTAAGATTAACCATAATATCTTATGCCTAGTATATATTTCATTTAACTGTATGTAATATATATGTACATTTTTTTTTTTGAAAATGGGTTAAATTCTTTATTTCAGCCCACAAGCCGGCTCAACTCACAAGTACAACCCGCTTATAAGCTACGGGTATAATACATAAGCTTCCAACGAGTTACTTTTCGTGTCGTCTAACATTCTCTGAAAAGGAACAAAAGTAAAATTAGGGTTCACAATCATGGCGGACATAAATTCGCTCGTAACCTTTCTCTAGTCGCTTCCTTCCACCTCCACCTCCCCAATAGCAATCGTTCTCGTTCCATTGCACTGGTGAGTAGCTTCTTATTGATCCTTTCAATTACCATTGCAATTTCTCTGTTAATAATGGCAGCGTTGACTAATACATCTCTCCACTTCTTTAAAGTTAAGGAATTGCGTTCTCGCCATGTTTGCCACACTATGGCTGTGAAGCAAATTTTGTCGAGCTCTATCATCAACTTCAACATGTTACCTCCATTGTTCAGGTACTCAATTTCTTCTTCCAAGTTGCCAATTTGGTCATAATTGAAACATTTTAGTTTTTGAATATCCCACGGTCGCTTTCTGAAACTACACTCGAAAAACAAGTGGCTATGTGTTTCAGGAAACCTGTTACAAAGAACACATTTGTCCTCATCAATAATCCCCTAGCTACATAACCTTTTCTTGGTAGGCAACCTACCCAAATGGCCTTGTATAGAGTCTGTGCCATCTTAGGAGGTGTAAAGCGTGTCCATATCACATTACTCCAATGTACCGTAGGGTGGGTCATCCTGATACTTTCCCATACGTCCCCAAGTCTAAAGTTACCATTTTTCCATCTCCATTTGTCTTCATTTCGGTCAGAGTAAATTGGAAAAGATAATATTTCTTCAGTGAAATTGCGAGCTACCAAATTATTGCTGCATTGCCAGTTTTGATTGGAGATAATCGTGCTAACTGGCACACTGGGTACCCCTTAAGCCGAAGAGCTACCCCAGCCTAGCCTGTTAATTAAGCTTTGTCCATTTAACCATGGTTCTCTCCAGAAGTCTGTGGTGACACCATTTGCAATTTCACGTTGTATATGTGTTTTAAGTTCATTCCTGAGCTTTATGCAATTTTTCCAGATCACAGAGGCATTATTATCAATGCTTGCAGTCCATAAATTTATCTTCATATAACGGGCTCTTATCCACACAGCCCATAAGTTGTTAGAAGATAACATTTTCCATGTTATTTTAAGCCCATAGTCCTGTTTAAGTTCAAATAGATTTTTAAGCCTAACTCCTCCCTCTTTATTTGGTCTGCATAACAAATTATAAATGATTTTGTGCAACCCCCTTTCCATATGAAATTAGCACACATTGAATTGATTTTGGCAATAGAACAATCAGGAATTTGAAAGGTCTGTAGCCAAAACCTGATTTTAGAAGTAATTAATGTGTGAACTAATTCAACTCTGCCTACAAAAGACAACAATTTTGACCTCCATCCTTGCAATTTATCTCCGATGTCATCCACTAACTTCCCACATTCAGCATCATTTATGGTGTTGTTAGAAAGTGGCACTCCCAAGTACTTAACTGGTAGTGAACATTCTTGGACCCCAATGGCTTCTAAGTACTCTTGTTTGTGACTACAGAACTTATTAAAGTAGCACTTAGTTTTAAGTTCATTCACTTTGAGACCCACCCACTTCTCTAAAATTTGAAAAATGCATTTTAGTTGGTTAGTTTCTTTGTTTGAAGCTTTGAACACCACTAACAAATCATCTGCATAAATAAGATGGGTGACTTTAGGCAGGTGATTGTAGATTGGCAAAATTTCATTTGGTGCTTTCACTGAGAAAACTCGGATTTTGCGCCTTTGTCGCACGTAGTCATCTCGACCCCCGACGAGCTTGAGGTTCCTTGCTAAACCTGCCGTCGAGTCCGCTCACGATGGCAAAGCGACCAAAGAACGCAATGGTCGGCTCTTCAGTCGCAGACAAGGCAGTTACGTCCCAACAACCTCAACCGGCGTACATCCCGACCACTAATGAAGCCGTCCCTCCTATTGTGGACCCCAAAGCGCCCGCAACACAAGTTCAAATCTGCGCGCTTAATGAAAAATATGATAACACATCGGTCGAGCTTAATCAAGCATTAAGGAATAACATTAACCTTATGCGACAACTTCAAGAAAGTCAGCGCATCGTCGCTCGACTTCAATTAACTCGGAACAACGCTCGACCTCGGCCAACTATATCGGAAACTTCATCTTCCGAGTCAAGAGGCCCGCGTCAAAGAAGGCGGTTTAGTCTCATTAACAACGTCGCGGTTTGCACCAACACCCCCGACAATGACTACGCCAACGGCAATGAGAACGGCAACGGAGACCAAACTACAGTCACATATAGCGAGGGGGCACCGTACCTAGACCGCTCTCGCTTGATCATCAATGACGGACTAGGTCTTACCAACCGACCTCTTCCTTGACATAACCCAACGGTCACTAATCAGGGTGATGGGCCCTCTATTCCAATGGTCCGCTCTCCTCCAGAACAGGATCTGCATCACCCTGCTCCACCTCAGCGTCCACACCAGGACCCAATCATAGATGTAGAGGACATAGAGGAAGATGATCCAAATGTCCATCATAACAGACGCCCCCCGCATCATAACTTCGAAACCTCGCCAAAACCCATGGGTCCCAATGGTGGAACCCCATCCAACTTACCTTCCCGACATGGTCCAAATAATCATGAGGGAAATGCGAGGAAATGTGCACGATTCATGGGAAGCATACATTAGGCATAACCCCTTTACAAGAAGGGTGAGCGAAGCTGAGTGGGCACGACACTTTAGCATGCCACAAATGCACTCCACGATGGCTCTACCGATCCTTGTGCTTTCTGGAATCGATATGAATGGCAAATGGACTCGAGCCGGGGCAACGATTCGGTCAAATGCAAGTGCTTCCTAGTCTTCTTATCAGGGACCGCTCTATTATGGTTCTCTCGTCTCCCGCTTGATTCTATCAACAACTTCGGCTAGTTAGTGACACAGTTGGTCAAGCAATTTAGGATGCATATTCCAACTCCAAAGAACGCCCTCACTCTTTCCAAGTTGTACCAAGAGCCTGCTGAGTCACTCAAAAGTTATCGATCCCGGTTCAATGTCTCCCTCGCAGAGGTCGAGGATCTGAACCCTCGCATCATACTTCTCTAGTTAGCAAAGGGCATCCTCCCTACTTCCGAATTCGGGGCATGGAACGATAGGAAGCAGCCAAAAAGACTCGATGCTTTCCATGAAAAGGCTATGCAATACTTATGCCAAGAAGAAGCGAGGCGAAACCAACTCTCCAAGGCTGATCTTCCCAACAATCCACATGCGGGTACCATAAATGACAACGTCAAAGGGAAACAGATAGGAAAGCTTTTTGATAAGGACAAGGGTTAGGTCCCTACAAACAAAACCCGAATAACAGTAGGCAACGTAGCCACAACAACGACCAAGTTCCTACGGAACCCAAGACGCCCGGCCCTCACCGGGCATACGAGATCTACACCTCGCTGAATGAATATTTGGAAACAATCTACCGGAAAACGTGCAACACGCTTCAATATAAGAAGCCGTACAACAGGGAATCCACTAATCACGAGAGGAATACCGGCAAGTACTGTCGATTCCACGACATGTATGGGCATAGTACCAATGATTGCCATCAACTCAAAGATGCAATCAAAAAGCTTATCCGCGAGAAGTGCCTTGAGCAGTACGTCCAAAAACATCACGACTCTCACCGGCATTAAGCAGAATTCCGGCAAAACCTAACGCTCACCACATTGGCCACGTTTGACGTTAGCACCTCTCACCAGCCCCGAGCGGCAGAGGACCCGCTGGAAACGGATCTCCTTCCACTTGTGGACCCCAAAGTTCATGCTACTCAAGCATGAATTCACACGTTTAATAAGAAAATTGAGAATGCAGCTCTCGCACTAGGCATTGAAGATTAACATCTACCTTATGCGCCAACTTCAAGAAAGTCAACACATATCATTCTACTTTAGCTCGCTCATAACTGCGCCTGCTTGTACACCGCATCGGAAGATTCTTCTTTTGGAGCTAGGGGCCCACGTCGAGGAAGAAGGTTAAGCCTCATTAAAAACATCGCCATCCGCTCCAACACTCGTGCGGCAACAGTAATAGGAATAGAGATGAGAGGATTATCGTACCATTATCAGTTACGGCCAAGGAGCACAGTAACAAACCGGGTCAAGTAACAACCTTCTACTCGGAAGAGCCCAACTGTCGCCACTCATAACCGGAGTCCCACTCTTCCAGCAGCTTGTCGAGCCAGAGTACTTCCGGACCAGGATGGACACTAGCTCACCCCCACCTCGATAGCCATACCAAAAAAGAAGATCCGTGACATGAAAGAGAGCAAGCCGGATGTGTACAACAGAAGACGTCGACGGAATGGAACTTACGAAAATCGTCAAAACTAATAGGTTCCATTAGAAAATCTCCCCTTCGGCATATCTCCCCGACGTGGTCCAAATAATCATGAAAGATATGCGAAGGAACACCGACAACTCAAGAGAAACCCACTTGAGGCGTAATCCCCTCACCAGGATCGTACACAAAGCTGAGTTGCCCCGATGCTTCAACACCACATGTGACATTCTATGAAGGCACCTCTAATCTCGGCAATGTCAGAATCACCATCAGAAATGGAACGCATTATCCTGGCTCTCTCTGGCTTTGACGCTCGGTTCTCTGCTAAGCGGACTCAAATTGCTATGAGCCCAAACTTGTCACTTACGCTTCTAGCATCCAACTAGGCCCAAGCTCACTTCAACGAACTTCCGCATAATCATGCAATCGAAGCTGGAGACTCATAGATCGCCGAATACCTTCCGTCAAGAAGTCGTGCTAGGCTCCAAAGTCCTGGGCTAGATCCCAACCTCTATAATGCGGCCATAGCCCAACCCCCAATTATCGCCGACATGATCCATGGAATCATGAGGGAACCACGGGGGCACGCCTGCGACATCTACAAAACCAGTACGATGCGTAACCCATTCACGTAGGCCACCCTTAATAACGAATGGCACAAGCGCTTCGACATATCGACACTCGCCCCATACTTAAAGAAGCCGTGATTCCCGAATCTTCATTGGTCACCACAAATGGCACATGGGTTCGTACACGTCGCCCACGCCATAAAGTGCAAGTGATTCCCCTTTCTTGTTCGAGACGACTCGATCTGGGTTCTCTCGACTTCCACCTTGAATTATCCCAATTCTCGACTAACTCGCCAAAAGATTGGTCGCACAATCCAGGTTGCACACCACGATGCCCAGAGACATCCTCTCAGTCTCGAACATTTACCAAGGCACCCATGAAAACTCTCAAAGGCTATCTCGCAAGATCCCACACTGCCTTGGCTGAAGTCGAGAAACCTACTCCTCGAATCACACCCATCCAGCTCACAAATGGCATACAACCTGATTCCAAACTTAGAGCATGGACCTATCAGAAGCAATCAACGATTCAGGAGATCTTCTGCATGAATGCCGGCTACTTCCTACGCCAAAATCTAGCCTAACGGAATCATGCTGCTACCCTCAACATCCTGCCTCGTGATGACATTCAGAGCTCCAACAACTCTAATTCTATCGCTCTGTGCAATCTTGCTCGTGCCGGCAACGTCGAAGGTAGTCGTGGCAATGGATAGAATCGTCTTCGACTCCCATCCTTCAGCAGCTATACTTCTCTTAGTAACACCCCCGAGAAAATTCATCTCACAATCTGCAACTTCCAACCATGCAAAAGAACAAGACCTGAAAGTCTGACTAGCACACCAAGGGACTCTACAGGATATCGTCTATTCTACAACATCCGCGGACACAACACAAACATGTTTCGTCACTTGCAAAACGACCGCGAGGAATTCATCCGCATGGGAACTCCGAGCCATTCAACACTCATCAAAAACTCCCACTACACTGGATCTCCGAGCCACTCGACACTCATCGAAGATTCTCACTACTTGGGTCCTTCGAGCCACTCGATGCTCATCGAGGATCCGTACTACATGGGATCTCTGAGCTACCCAGCGCTCATCAAATATTCCCGCTAAACAGGACCTCGACCGACAATTAATCCCTCAAGATTGTCCCCTCACCTCATCAGGACTACAGCTTCTGTGGCGCAGTTGAATCTAGGTTGTCATAAGAGATACTAGTTTGCAACTCCTCCATACCTCTGCCTCCTTCATTGGAAGCAGAACAGAAACTAAAAGCAAACTTTCTCCTATAAAAGACACCTCCTTTTCACTATGCCGTGACCATTTTTTGTCCTCCATATGGCGCTCCCAACCTCCTCCAATCAGCAGGGGGAACGTTGGGAAGCATTACCGGGGGAATGTTCGGAAACGAGCCTGAGAATTCCAGTTCTCTGCCATCCCCAAGACCATCGTCTATGATACAACAATCCCTGAGGTTACCGTTGGAGATATCGGCCATGTATATATAGGCCTATGTATATATAGGCCTGCAAAAAAAAATGATGAATGAAATGAAAACGAAAAGCGAGGCCCCTTCTCCAAGATACACCTCCTCTTTGATGTATCATAGCCATCTTCCTTCAACTAATGCTCCGGCTACTTGGGGGCACGCTGGAAACTCAACCGAAAGCCCGCTCGAATGCACATCAGCGGCCTCGTCTTCAAATGGGTCTTTCCTCTACCTGCGGGCCTCGCTCCTCGTTAGGAAGGCCCCTACTCATACAACGAAAGCTCAGCGATGGAACTTTCAAAAACTCTACCATGGACGGAGCCGAACTCCCAAGGGCATGGAACAACGAACATCTCCACCTTTACATAACTCAGTGTACAATTGATTCACGCCTTCCAACGATGTTTTGCTTTCTTGCAATTTGAGGCGTTGCAAAGGCTACTACCACCACAGCTATCTACAGGAGTGATGTTCAGTTTCCTATCTTCCTTCCATGTTTTCTCCGTGCCTGACGTTCATGACATGTTTGATTAATCCTGACAAACAGCTTGCGTGCAAACATTCGATCGCCGCATCAGCGCCTCGAGTACGGGAGTCGGTGCTGCCATCCGAACCTCGATCCACCATCAAGGCCAAACAACACTGGCTACATCCGGTACCCCGAACACGAGAGCCGGCAATGCTACTCGAGTCGCCGGCCCGTGGCGCGACCGAGTATAAATAACCACTAACTCGAACCTCGGCCCCATGTCGAGACCAAGGATAAATCGTTCCGCGTCCAAGTCCATGCGAGTTGGCGCCACCACCCAAAGACCGACTAAGAGTGATGAAATTCTCTCTTTGCCGGTTACGGGTGTCGGTCGAATCTTGGCGCAGCACCAAGACCGACCATAAATCGTTTCACCCCGAAGCTCTCAAGGCTTAGGTGCAGCTCATGGCCACGATTAGACCCTACGGACTGGTGATTCGGGCTTTTCTCCAGCGAATAACGACGCCGACGGCTCGCCCCAATTCGATGAATGACGGGAGAACCACCCACCTGGCGGACCGCATAACAAGACGCCCTACGCCTTTGCTATACATGGGATTAACCCCGGGCCACCCAAAACAGCAGGCGCACAGCCTGGTTTCGCAAACTACGGGCTTCCTGAGCTGAGGGAAACTTACTAAAACCAGCGCTCTATCTCACCCCTCCGGAATAATTGACCCAGAGCGCGGTACACAATCACACCCCTCTGGAATAATTGACCCAGAGCATGGTACACAATTGCTTTTTCGTTAGGTGTAACGATAATTATGCTTATGCAAGTACAGGATGCCTGAAAACATAAGAAGAACATCCAAACACTTAACACAAATTGCGATCTTTTACTAATTCATATTTCATTTCTACACACACCCCGAATAGACTATAGGTCTAACATTTATTCTTTATGATCACAGGGTGTACGTGAAAACCACACCATACCTTTCGAGACCAAAAGCGAGCGTTATACTCGCATATACTATCGGTCTATCTAACCCAAAGTACCTATAATTCCTTTAACAATTACTGATGCTACTCATCCTTCTCTTTTCTTTTTTCTGTACAGGTTTGGCACTTGGCAGGTCACCACCAAAGATGGGACCCTTCCTTTCGGAACCGCTCCCTCCTCCTCTACTCTTCACAGGAGTAACGGATTCATAAGACATCGATGCATGCCTCCCACCATCATCCTCACCCCCTTTTAATGGGCATCATCGATGACTTTCCGTTTTCCTAGCCTACTCAGAGGCCCTCTCCTTCTCCGCCTCAATATCGGCCTACTTCTTCGCCACCATAGCGGTAGATTTCTCCTCGACGTCCTGCCTAGCTTTTCCCCCTGCATCTTGTATGACAGCCTCGTCCAGTCAGTCTTCCCCTCTGGCTGCACCGACATTGCCACCGGTCGGGCTTCCTGATCCTCTATCGTAGCTTGCATTGTTTGCACACGTACATCAGCTACGCCTGCCGCAAGAGCGCGTCGACTAACCACTACTTCTCCCCCTCCAAGGAGGCTCATATAAATATGGGATCCTGAAGCCATGGACTTCCACTGAGTGTTCCTGCTGTAACTCCAACAGGGACTAGGACACTTGAGGAAGCACGGGGGCAAAGCCTGGTGACGCCTCCGCTCCAAGGGGGCTGTCCAGCAAAAAAAGAAGCTATTTGACTGCTGAGGGTTCATCGCTCACATCCTCTTTAGCAAGTAATCGAGCTCGGGGGCAGTCCCCTACCTATCTCTGCACCAACTTACTCATCGCAGGAACTGAGGAGGATCCCCATCAGCTTCCGCGCTGGCATTTCCATCACCACAACCTTTGGGGCAACCATTCTAAAGAGCAACATACACCTCGCCACAAGGATAATCCAGATCCAAAAACTCGGGTCTCGGAAACTTCTAACCTCCCGCCAGTACTATGCAGACTGGGCATAGAAGCCCGAACCAAAGGACAAAGGGAGCGATGCAACCACCGGTTCCTCGAGGAATAGGAGAATTTAGATAAGTTCTCGGTACGCAAAATAAAAAATTCATATCTCGATGCAAGTTCTCGAGTTTGCATGGTTGGTTCATTGGGTTCCCAAAGTCTCAATGCCTTGCCAGCAAGCGCATACTTAAACGCAACGTGAGGCTGACGCACACCCCTCAATGCAACAACTTCCTGCCTACAAGCGCATCAGAGTGTGGTGGCGACACCTAGTTTTAATAACTATGGCAGTGATTACCGCTAACCATCAACACCATTCTTGGGTCGGAAAATGGTTATAACCTAATTGGGTTGGAACTAACGACTCAATCGTATGTTTACCTCTTATGTGCATATCCGAGTAGTCAGTCCAAATCAGTCCATCTCCATAATCATTCGCCAACCAGTTGTGTTACGTTCAAACTTCAATTACAAACCGGATATGAAACATTCAGCAACGATCCGAACTTGCTAGCTCGTCCCGGACGACGAGCAAAATCTAGCAGATACTTGGGCTTGGGGGCATCCCTCTACCGAGTATCGCACTGGCCTGGCAGTCTCAAAATCGGATTAGATCCCCTTCATCCCCTGCGCTGGCGTAATCTTCACAGCATACCTTGGAGCCACCATCTTGAGAGCGCCTTCACTTCACAACTAAGGCAATCCAAAGCCAGAGTCTAAGCCTGGAGGCTTTTCGGCTTTCTATCAGTGCCCGGACCCCACAAAAAGCAAACACTCCGGAACATGATGATGACCTTTAGCCTTAACAACTAACGCCATGGTCATCGCCAACCACCAGCGCAACGCCTGATTCATGATGCAACTGCGTCGTGGTTGGGTTATTGATCGAATCCCGAGCCTAACAGTTCAACTTTGTGTCGACATCCTACATATGCATTTAGGCCGACAATCCAAGCAAGTCCATTCCTCGAGGTCCACGTCGCAAAACCAAAACTCACTGATCACCGTCCGCTCATCGGGCGCCATGCAAATATTTAAAGATACTAGCCCAAGCTTGGAGCCGAGACTAAATCATCAGAGTGTGAAGTTATGCATCGTGCTCCTTCGCACTTGCTAGATTATTATAACAACCCGCGTTCCGATGGACCGATTTTTTTTCAAAAACCCAATCCATCGAAACCTGTGTTGTTTTGCTCTGGTAAAACAACACGAGTATCGATGGATTGGGTTTTTGAAAAAAAAAATCAGTCCGCCGGAACATGGGTTGTTACTATTATCACATCCCTCAAACTAGCTTCGACCTCTCAAAAAACCAGGAGGGTTTGTTAAGTGTCTGGGAGACGAATCCCACTCCCGCATTCACACATACTTGGAGACCTTTACCCGAATTCCTAATTCCATTTTCCAGGATCCGTCGCTCCACATTCTTGAGTGCCAAATCCGAAAGCCCTCTTACTTTCCATATCTCTCTTCCCTTCTCCCGAAAACCTAACAATACCTCGAACATCCAAAGTATAAAAGAAGTATTTTGGTATCCTCCATGCCTCAAGCTAATTTTCTTTCTGGGGAAGAGAAGAAAGGAAGCAACTACCATCAGGGAATCGGCATACCCCGACCGATCATTATGGGATTGGAATTCGGGATCGTACACCAAGATATGATCATATTTCGAAGCTCCAGCTACTTAGTCAATCACGACTCAACGACCGCTCGTGTGCTCACTAAATGCCCAATCATCAAGGTACACGCGCTTAACATTTGGTATCTACCTCGCCTCAAAGGAAAATCTACGCGACTACAGGCCATGATATATGCCGAGTATTGTCCTAAAAATGACATCTGCATATGCGAGTTGCCGAAACGTTGGTCAAGGGGACCATCTTGGATCTTTGAGTACTTTGGCTTCGCAAATCCAAGTGATCCAGCGAATACTCCATGCAATCAAGCTCCATCCCAACAACGTTTCAACAACCACTTAGGGCGACCACGCGCCTAGGCCATAGCAATGACCATGCAAACATGCTTTGGAAATCTCAACCGAGCAGACCGACTTGATTCAAATGCATGCCCATAAGACTTAAGAGTCCAAATGTACACACCAAACAGTCGGCTTTAGATCCAAAAACTCCTTGAAAAGCTAAATTATGTGATTATAGTCCCATGGCAGGTAATTCACCTTTATATTACTTCAAAGCACCTTTCGTTCACACAAGACATACTTTGAGGGGGGCAAATGTTAACCGGCCTTTTGGTCCGGTTCCCAAAAGTACGCAAAACATGCTCGGCTCAACATATCGCGTGATATTATAACCCAGAGGCGTCGCCAATATCATCCGGGGGTCCAGTACCAGAAGACTTGAGTCTAGCCACTAGCAGGGTGTCACATACCTCAAACGTGACCTCCATCAATATCCGTCCGCATCCGAGCCGAAGGCGAGCCGTCAAGTAGGTCCGGGCGCAGCGCCGGTGGGCGTCCGGGCCCCCACAGTCCCAGCGGCGATCGACCTAACCGGTCAGGTCGAGCCTATGGGCACTGCCCGATTCATCCGATTTTCTCCATGCTGCAAGCTCATATTCCTTCACTTCGGACCAGCAAAATAGCGGATTCCCTCACTTCGCGTTAAAGAGCTTCGACACCTTAAAAACGGCAAGGTTTCAGCATCAAGAAGTTCGGCATCCTCCTCATCAATTTCGTAGCCCGGGAAGGTTCGAAATTTCGTACCCCTCCAGGGGGTTCGAAATTTTGATCCTCTCTGGGTGTACGAAAATTCGAACCTCCAGGAGAGGTTCGAAATTTCGTACCCATGGCCAAGGGGTGCAAAATTTTCGTATGCAGGGGTGCTGGGTGCGAATTTTCTGCATGTGGTCCCTATTTCTACCTACTCCCACCTAATCCTACCTACCCCCACTCCTAAATAGCCCATGGCCTCACACTTCAAGGAGGTGGGATTTTCTTCACTTGAGACCTTCCTAGAGCTCAGTAAGCCCCATTAATGGCATCTCCTATTTGAGGAAGAAGGAAAATTAAATACTCCTTTTTCCAAATACCTAGCACGTGACCATCATGAAAGTGAATGTAAAGAGATTTTATGAGCATGACTCTATCTTGTAAATCTTGAGTGATTAATAAAATTCTAACACCTTTCCAAAGTGGACGTAGGCTTAATCCGTGGCCGAACCACTATAAATTCTCGTGTCATTTACTGCTTTCTCTTACTTAGTCTTGCAACCAAATTAACAATTCCTAGAAATAGGAATCTTTGGTATTTTGGACATTTTTTGCCGTCAACAATTATATACATATCATACGTTTGGACTCTTCCTGCTCATCTCTGAAATTCACAACCTCTGATAACTGAACCTGAAAAGACTCAGTCTGACCCGAGAATTACAAACGCCACGGATTAGTCTAGTGAACCAGTGTGAGAAACACTCAGTAAGTTTAAATAACACCCATATTGATTAACTTTAGAAAATCCTTTTAAAAGAAAAGGATAATGGTAAGACCAACCCACACATAAACATGGACGGTTTTTGCCTTACTATAACCCAAACCATTTTTGGTATGAAAATCTAGTAATATTATAATAGTGTCTATACCAAATAAATAACCAAATAGCAGAACTCTTGCATCTCACGCTCCACATACATAGTATATAATCAAAAACCGCAGGGCGTTTATTGGATATTGGATCCTAACTATGACAAGGTATTGGGCCACCTTCCAATCAATGTACTCTAGAAGGAATACACTAGGGTTCAACAATAATGTCTTGCAATCTGGCCACACATGACTGGTTACTCATTTAGCTTGAGTAGACCGAATGCATTATCACCCGCGGTTGTTGGCCTTCCAACCGTATTCCGTTAGATACCGAAGCGAAAGAAGAAACACATAGAATTTTCTCTAGATCGATGATAATACACCCTACTTGGGTACGACCCAAGTAGCCATGATGCCTGCCCGAAGTTTTATCATTTCACGGTTGTGAGGCTTGAGGAAACGTTTATCTTCTAGAAAAAACACACCAACATTTATTTTAAATACCACATCGTCAAACCTGTCAAACCACTAATCGATTTTCTAAAAATATTACAAGTATAAAAAGCTAAGAGAAACGAATTCCTCTGCCACCAAATGTAATACCTTTAAGGGATCAACCGTACGTGAGTTGTTAGGCATACTCTATGAAACATTCCTCTGTACAAGTTGTCCTGAGACTGGACAAACCGAAGGCACTCTCATACCGCATCGAAAGGATCAATAGTGAGTATTCCTTGCAAATCCGAAGATTTCAATTATGATAGAATCACTGCCAGAGTTCCTCTAGTTGTAATCTAGAGAACTTTTAACAAGAAATGCTTTCGCTCATGAAGATCCACAGTCTTCAATTGCTCCATCTACTATCTTCATTGTAACATATTTGCTGATCGGAATGGTTTTCGAATATAAATTCAATACCGGTCTTTTCTTACCAACAATCGTTGGCTAGATTTTGATAGTCGGTTATTTAACTATCAAAATAAAACAACCATTCATTCATAAAAAGAAAATGAATTCACTAATTCAATACCTAACATCAATTGCCTCTTTAATTAACCCTCGATCAATTAAACTTCTAAAATCTTAAATCTTTCAATATTCGGAAAACATTTCCATTTCTATTTTACTATTCAATTTGAACATGGTCTTTAAAATCATTCATGCTCGTTAACTTACTTCATTTATCCAACCCTCGCTATTGAACCTAACCATTCCTTAGTTAACAATGAAGTCAATCAAGTTGGGGTATAATTACCTCTTAGACCTTAACTGAACAACATTATTAACTTCGAAATATATAGAGTTCAACTTCGAATATCAACCACATTCACTCTCGTAAACCTTGGATTCAGTTTAAGAATCTACATCTTTACGAAATAACACTGATTATAATAATAACATTATAATCTGTGCTTTCATTATATTTATCTTCAAAATAATCTTTTATTTGTTAATCTAAATAAATAAATCTTGGTAAAAAATAGAAAGTAATTTTTTTCTTTCTAAAACTCGACATAGTTGACTCCAACGTATAATTCCTTTTCGAATAATCTTCTATTCCACATTCAATTTCCATTTATTCGTTTGTCTTATTAATGAAACCCAGTTTATCACCTTTCATATATTTTCACATAATGTTTACCAAAAATGTTCATTTTTTTTATAGAAAATGCCTTCCATTCCTTTTTATACTATTTTGCCCAAAATCGACCTGAAATCTCAACTTCTAAATGATTATAAAAACGTAATTAACTTCGATGTTTCAAACAAAATCATATTTCAATAGCATATATGAATAAAATTGTGAAAACGTTCCAAATCGAATTAATATCGATTTCAAAATCTTTATCTTTACCAATGCTACTAAAGAGACAAATGTCTACTAAAGTACCAAACCGTGAAATATCAGTCAATTCCACATTCAATAACAATATATAATTATATTGGTAAACATTATCAATAATAGTGAGGAATCCGGTTGGATTCCTCCAACCTGTCCTTCTCTGCATCACGATGAGTTATCTAATTTTCAATGCAGCAATATATATGTCACAATAAAAAGAAATAAATGGTTTAACTAATAACGGTCAGCAACCAATTAATAACATTCATTCAAGCATCCAATTATTTATTAGATATGTTTATGTTATTATAAACATAACCAACAAGTTAATATACCTCGTTTGGAATATAATCATTAAAATAATGATTTAATTCGATTATATTAAAATATACGTTTAATTTTATCAATGAATATTTAAAATATTAAACATCCATGCAAACAACCATCAAACCATCCATCATTAGCAAACATTGCACACAAAATAAAACCCAGCTTATAGAAAATATAAGCGAGATAAAATGAGTGAGTTGAACTCACCTTGGATTTCCATTCGACATTGAAATGGTTCATTTCAATTAAATTAAACTGCCATTTAATTTAATTGAAACTCGCAGTTGCGTCTAGCTCTATCCAAACCAACTCCAAAATGTCGTCTCGTTGATATGGTTCCAACTTCCTTTATTTGGTCCGAACCTGTTAACATATGAGAAAGTTACATCAATTATACATTCATGTTTTTAATTTAAATTAACTAAACTTTAATTATATATTTATTAACGTTAATTATGAGTACTGCACATGATAAAGTATACGATTCCAAATATTAACCCAAATTATATGTTACACGAATGGCTGCTGGGTATATACGAATTAATCCAACGGTGCCACCCCAAATGACTTTACTATATATATAAGCCAATTACTACGTTAAAATAGTGGGTAGGCATTTAAAAAGATTAGGAATAGGCAGATATAAATTTACAAATTACTCGTTTAAAGTTTGATATTCGGCCCACGTCCAGAAGTAATATAGGATTAGGCATTTAACTGGCCGCATTACTCACATGTATGAATTAAAAGTTGGTCCACATTAATGATTTTGGTATGCCATATATATAAATTTGTTTAGGCATATTATGGCATGATATAAAATATAAATTAGGCACAAAATAATACTTGTTGTCCACGTTATATACTTACCCAGGCGCACTGTTTGTTTCCACGTTCTCCCCAGATGCTACTCTTCTTCCCATTTGCTATTTATTTCTTCTTTTTATATTTTCATTTTTTTTGTGTGGCCCAAAGCTAGAATGCCCCGGCCCACGTCAAAAAAAAAAAAACCCGCACCCAGTACTTCGTCTTCTCCCTCAACTAAACCTCTCCAGGCAAAATAAACATATCGAACTCCTTTGTATTCCTTCTTCTACCCACATACACAGTTTCGTCCCCGTTCGCATATCACTTCTCCTCCGTTCTACTACTGCTCGAAATACAATGCCTCATTTTTTATCTCATATATACGATGCTTCCTACTGCTTTGGGTACGAAGCCATGCTCCAGTAACAACCCAACTCCCCTTTACCTGCTACTGCCAAGTGCCAACTTCCTCCATCGAACGCCCTCGCGATCACCATGCAACCCAGCGCCTACCTCCCTCTGACACCGACCGCTGAGCTGACCCCCTGCTTCACCGTTCCTCCATGCTGCTACTATGCATCTTCTTCTTCATTTAATACTAACCACCTCATGTCAACACCCAGCCTAGGCACGCTATTTGGAAAAACGACGTGAAATGAAATAAAATTTTACTCTAGGGTGGTTGTTTGGTGGATGCAGGTATAGGGAAATGGAGGCGGGTCTCGGTGTGGATAGGAAGATATTTTGTTGTTTATATGCTTCTTGGATCGAAGCTTTTTGGTTTTAATATATATGTATATATGTGTGCGATTAATTTTACATTGTTACGGGTTTTCTTCAGCTAAACATTGCACGTGTATATATAAAGAATACGAATAGAGATAAGATCAATGTCGCTTCCATTAGGTCGGCTTCATTCAGTGAATATGGTAGGCAAGCTATGTATATATTGGTTTCAAGAAGGACACAGCAGGCGTTGATTTTGGTTGAGGTAGGTCTGCGCGTTTAATTGATTTGAAAATACATCAGCGTCTTGTTTAATTTCATGTCAACCTGTTAGCTTAAGGTAGGAGGCATGTGGAAATCTTAATTTATGTTTGTTTGTGTACATATTAGGCTGCGTATACAACTTCAAATTCAACCAATATAGATTTTAAAACTCCACATTCATAAGTTGGGGTTAAAACGATATCCAAATATATACAAATTCCCTTATAATTATTAATTAAATCGTTATAATTTATTAACGATTCCATAGTGACTATTTGAAAATTTGAATTGGACATAACTCACAATTTATAATACGAGATCTCCATTTTTCTCTTACATTAGAAAATTATAATCAAATAAATTCAAACATTTCTTATTTCACAGAATTCCGACTTATGTCGGATCCTGTATATTCAATTTAACTTCAAAACTCAATATTACGAACTACTGCATCTTTACGAGCTCGTTTTAATTATATTATAAATTTATACATTTGACTTCGTATTTAATAAATAAATTCGATATAGAAATCCATTAATATCATCAAATCAATATTTTAAACAGATATAAATATTCGTAATTAATATTCAAAAATATGGGACGTTACACCTTATATTACACATGCAGGTACAATTGAATATATATATATATATATATATATATATATATATATATATATATATATATATATATATATATATATATATATATACACACACACACACACACACACATAATTAAATTGCACATTTCATATAACAATTATATCATTACACACAACCCAGATTAAATCTCAATATCAATGTGGCATATATCACTATATAAAAAAGTTCAGGTTTTTCACAACCTTATATATTTTGATATTAATACAAAACTTAATAACATGTTCCAGACAACATATATGTAATCAACAGACTGCTCCACTGGTACCATCTAACACAAGTGTATATATATATATATATATATATATATATATATATATATATATATATATATATATATATATATATATATTAGAGATGTTGATACACATACAGGTCAGACTTGACTTATGTAGATTTATAATATTACACTTTCTTAAGGAATCCACAAACATTTTTGCACCAATACTGTACGTTAATATGTACATAACAACTCTGTCAAACTGATTCAAGCTTTTATGTTCATAACATTGCACCAACTTCGTATAGACCTATGAAACAACACAATGTATTGAAATCAACAAACATATGTAATTAGTATCTTCATCAATGTCAAACATAGATATAACCAATTACACAAGAACTATTATATTATTAGTTGGTGCCATTTGCTAGGGATTTACCGCTATATTCTATATTCGATCAATCTGCCAAATTAAAAAATTTAGGTATATTGTGTGTGTGTGTGTGTGTGTATATATATATATATATATATATATATATATATATATATATATATATATATATACCGTTATATCTCTATATATATTATACAAGTCCAAATTTTTTTTTTTTTTTAATTGAGGCAAAAAAGTAGCGGCTTCAATGCAGAACACTCACACGTTTATGGTATTAAATATACGGTAGGTCAGAGCAATCATTGCTCTAGCTATTGTAATTGTTTGTAACATGTTAGTTGTATCGTTTCTTTTGTCTCTTGGGCTTGGCCTGTTTGGCCCAATGCATCAATAAACTTTAACCAATTTCAAAAAATATATTATAAATAAGATAAGTATAAATTTGATAAATTATGTGCATATTACATATGCAGTGATTTATGTATTAACAAAATTATCCCTGAACTAATTTATGGATAAGAAAAATTATATTGTGATGTGTTACAAACCATACAGCCTTCTTTTAGTGTCAAACACACAACACCCTTGTATGAATTATTTTAGGAACCATACTCTAATCTATCACCAATAGTAACAACGTTATCTTATGAAATTACCGGTGCGTTCAATTACACACAGCAACTTATTCATATATATATATATATATATATATATATATATATATATATATATATATATATATATATATATATTAAATCTCATATGTAGAGATTTATCACTGAACATTTCGGTGCTTTAATAGTTGCATATACTTAATTATAAACAAGTGACTGTTTATATATAAAAAATTATAAAATTTTGGTGATAGGCTACCTGGGCATGAAGGACCAAAATATTCACTAATGAAAGAGCTCAAATTCTAACTCATATTGCCAGTATATACATATCCATCTGATATTTTGGTGTTCAATTGTTTAAATGCACATGACAGGTGATACTTGCAATATACACAATGCTTACAGAGTATATCCTATATATAATGTATGTACCTTGATTCAAAATGCCAGGTTTAACACCACTGCAACTCAACATTTTAATTCTTAAAATTTTGTAATAATTCAAATCATGATTTAGCTATGCTGATGGTAATAATCTATCATATAGATCATTTGTCAAAACAAAATTTTCATAAGATTTCAAATAAAAATTTATATTAATATGTGAAAGTGTAAACTAACACATATTTATAATCATGGCAGTGTTCATATTACTACAAGTGAAATTGCACTATCAAATTTTTGAGGCAAATCACATTGCTTCTAAATGCACTTAAGAAATACATTTATATGTATTGATTCATGCTGGCCTACTGAAAGGTCCATATTTTATGTATGTGTGTATATATATGTAATTCATGCACTTCATTGTCTATTCAGTCTAGTTCATTGCATCCATACATATTAAAAAAATGAATATCCAAATCTAAACTGAAGCATACATGAGGGACATTTGCATTAAACCAGACCATCAATTTATACCAAATGTCCAAATATATATATTTGGTTAAGGTATAATATCTTATTGATTGAGCATTATATAATGCAAGTAAAGGTATGTTTAACATATGTATGCAGATTTTAAAATAACTCAAAACCAAGATTTAGACATTTAAATCATAAAATAGCGTAGTATCATATATTGAATTTTTTTTATAATGGTCCATGGCTTTCATACACACTATTATGAAACATTTAATATTTCCAGATTTAAAATTTAAGCATATCGGGGTCATAAGCTTACAAAATTAATCTGGTGTAATGTTAAAATCCAGATTTCAAAAGTGATTTAAAACCCAGATATTAAAAACCCATTTAAATGTATATGGCATACAAATAAAGTGGTAAATGTTGTACTTCATGTTAACCATGTACCAATATTTTAGCTGACCTTGAGACCAGTTTAAGATTTTGATCCTATTATACACTGTAACAACCTCAATTTTTAGATTATTTAATTAATGATTTAATTTAAAATTTTGGTTTATTATTTTATTTATCTATATTAATTCTTCAATTTTTATATGAATATTTAATTTGTGTAATTAAACCCTCCATTTCAATATGGAATTATATATTTAATTTTATTTCAATTTGTATTTATTGTTCTTGATATAAATATAGCAAAATTTTATTTGTTCTTTAACTAAATTTCAATTCGTATTTATTGTTGTTAATTTTATATTGCCAAAACCGTTTATCATTTGAACTAAAAATTTGTATTGTTTTCCATTTATTTGCAAACACATTTATATTGGTTCCTTTTATTTGTTTGTAAAAAAAATCTACATCTTTCTTTATTCTCATTAGTAGTAATACTAGCTTGAATTTGAATTGGTGAAAAATTAATTTGCGGGGACACATTTATTAATTTGCGGGGACACATTAAATTGACGTTATTTATTTGGTAACTTCCTTCTCATGTAAATAAAGATATATACATCCCTTTACATTCTCATTTGTATTAACAGTGGCTTGAATTTGAATGGGTGAAAATCAATTTGCGGGGACACATTTATTAATTAACGTTAAAAATTTAGAAAGCCATGAATGATTATTTACGGTGGTTTCTTTTTTTTCTCTTTTCTCTATATCATCACTTTATTCATTCATGCAACCATTCCTTTTTGTTCTTCTTCTCCAAAATTCTTAGCAATCAACCATGGCTAAAATCAAGATCTTCATCTAAATCTGATGGAGAAACTTCTCAAACTAAATAAATAAATAAATAGAAGCCACCTAATCCATCAATCTTTTCTCCCTTTTTCTCCTTTTTTTTTTTTTTTTTTTGGGCCAGATTTTGATCTGTTTTGTAGGGAGCATAACTTCCTCATACGGAATCCAAATCGACTTTACTTTTTTTTCAAATTGTGTAAAATTGAAAGAGCTAAAACTTTTGTGCAATATACTTTTTCAGATTTCGAATTTTTCTTGGTCGAAACTGCCAATCTTTCAGGTGCGTTTTTGAAGCCAGATTTCAGATCCAAATATTTGTCTGTCGCTGTTTTGATCATATCTTCTTCAAATTTTATCGGAAATTGGTTTTTTCTTTTTTTTAAACTGAAGAGAAAAGAATTTTCAACAACTTTTCAGTGTATGATTTTCCAAAATTCTGAATTTAACTTGTTCAAAAATCACTTTTAAGATGGTCAAAATTTGGTTTAGTTTTGTAATTTTTTTTGGTAAAAATCAAGATCCATACTGCTTGCATTTCCCTGGCCCATTGGGTCAAGTTATGAGTTTGTGTGGGTTTATCTTACTTCATTTTTTTTGTGTTGATTTATGTTTAATTTATATTATATATATATATATATATATATATATATATATATATATATATATATATATATATGTTTGAGGCGTGCGTTTTTTTTTATTTCACCTATGTGTTTGTGTGATTTATATAAAGGAAAGTTTATTTAAATACAAAGATTTGATACAGATTGAGTGGCATAAAATCTAAACCATAAGATTACCCCATGATCCGCACCCCTCACATAAAGATAAATTAATCATGTGGTTGAGAAATTATGCCTTTTGATTTATGTCAAATTTTTGTGTTCATATAACCGCTCCCTTTATATAATATGTACATAGTTGTTGTATACATGAGTTCGGGTTAAATTTCTATTTTATTTTCTTTTTATAAAGAAAATATTTATGAAAAAATTTGATAGGTGTTAGATTGTAGAGTTGATTATTAGAAGAATATATATATATATATATAAGTATTTTGATGTGTATGTTTTATATATAATATATATAAGGTAATGGAATTTTAGTGTAATTGTGTTGCTTCTTTTATACCTATGAAAAAGGGTTTCGTAAACTGTTCCACAAATCCAATTTCCATGTTGTTTTGCTGAGAAAATCCCTTCTCCTCTTATAAAATTAAATATAATATTGAGCGATCATCGAGTTAAAATCCATTCTGAATCATGCCTGCAAGTCGTTGTTTCATTTTGGGCTTATTTTGGAGTTCAGACACGTTCAGAACCAAGGTGAGTGATTAAACCCACTCACGCCTGACTAAAGTATTCTAATATTAGTTAAATTAATATCATGTTATGATATGATTGTATTGTTTGCTGTTGATAGTTATAATTGCATATTTATATTGATTGACACCAATAATTTAATTTAATTTGAGTGCTAGTATGAATTTTTCAGTTAAGTTAAAATTTGATATAGTTGCTAGTTTAAAACCACCTGACATCTGATAACTAGTAAATTTATGAACTGTGTGAATGTAATGATGTGATGATTGATTTTGATATGTTTACATATTAATGTTTATTTATGTGAAGTTACCTGCTATTCATCTTGATTTTATATGACCAGTGTTTGTATTGATTAATCCCAACCATGTACCCTAGATGTGACGGGCATCAAATAAACCCGGGATTAATCATTAAAATGAATTAAGAACGTAGGTTGAAATGATAAATACCTATGACCCTGATTTGGATTGAAATGATATATATCCTTTCCCAAATACTAAAATTAAAATTTAAGTATCACTTGGCCATAGGATAGAAAATTATATACGGACACCGGTTGGTTAAATAAAATTTGTTTTAACCATGAATTTTGAAATATTGTTTTAAAGACAAAATAAGCGATGTTTATAACTTATTTTTCCTTGAACTTAAACCTTGAATTTTGAAATATAAACAAAAAAGGGAGAATAAATTAGTATTGTAAATGAAGCTAAATAAAGTGAAATAAAATGTAAATAGAATTTATTGAAATTGAATGGTTTCACCCACCTTTGAAATTTGTTATGAATCAACATTGGTTTGAATTATATATGAATTGTGAACTTGATATTTGTTATAAATTGAAATCATTGAAAATGAGAACTTGATTATGTAACTATTGAATTAATTTGATCGAATTGAAATGAATGTAAATTGGAATTTTAATCGGTGGAATTATTAAAAATTGAGTTGGTTGAATTGAAGTTTTGAAATTTGACTTCAAGTTTAATTGAAAATGTTAGAGAAACGATTCTAATTCCAACAATAGTATTTCAAAATCATTTTATAAACTATTTTAATAATAATGATTTTTCTTTATAAACTATTTTACTTTATCACTATTTTATTTTATAAATTACTTTAAATAAATCATTTTAACATTTACTATTTATTTTATAAATTACTAAATGTTTTAACTATATATTTAATAAATTTGATAAATTCTATTTTAATTACAAACTATTTATTTTCAAACTATTTCAATTATATATCTAAACTATTTTAAATATACTGTTAACTATTTTAATATTCAAATTATTAAAGTTGGAATTGTTTCAAGATTTTAACTGGTTTAAATGGAGATTTTAGTATGAATAATATTCTATCTTGAATATTGAATGATTTTGAAAATCTAATATTTTGATATGAAGTATGAACCCCTTTGAAATGTAAAAGAACTGACCGGTGTGAAAAATGTAAACGTTTGATTGTTAAAGAGACCGGGATCGGATATTGTCATACTCTCTGTCAATACCGAAAACCACTTTAACAACTGTGTACGTGGTGGAGTTCCAGAAATGGTGTTGGATGGATTTGGAGGCGATTACTGGATTTGAAGAAAGAGAACAATGATGGATAGCCTTGACCTTCGGGTCATAATTAAAATGACTAAAACAGGAGCCATACCCAGGTTAATTGAGTTAGCTACTCTGAGCAGGCATACTTCTTCGATTCCACATATATACTTGTGATTGATTGGCGCCTTTGATTGATTTTGGGGGTATGTCTGGGGTGGGCGGTAGTTGCGGCTATGCGTTACCACCGGCCTGGGTCAGCAATCCGGTAGAATCACTACTGATGGGTATTGCCTCGATGCCTTGTCATATTTATCCTGATCGAGCCCCCTACGATTTTGATTTAACGTTGTCGTATCACGGCGCATCCCTATCCGCCGACGTACTGGTGTGTTATATGCAAACTGTACGGCAACGGTATAAACGGTGTAAGGGTAATAATGGTAATCCCGCTTACATTATTTTATTATATTATATTTAACCATAGACATTATTGTAATAGCGTATTATATTATATTAGTTTGACGGATCCTTAGGAGATGGAAATTCCCGTAACATCTCTTAAGTTATTGCATTTATATTATTACATGAAATTTGATTTAACTAATATGAGAATGATTTAGTTCTGATCCGAGTGTTTGTTGTGTTTCTTTTTATGCAATACGCTCGGGTCAGACCGAGTTGCAGTTAGCGAAGATTTCTTACTTTGAAGATACCATTATGAAGATGAAGATGGAGTTCAACAGACGTACTATAATTATTATTCCGCTGCAAATATATTGGTATGTTGTATGTTAATTTACTCTGATAATTGTTGTAAATGAAATAAAATGTATGTTTTTAACAACTTTATAAACTGTTATTTATTTATTATATTTAGTCCTTCCGCTGCGAGATTCTGTATTTATTCTTCTTCTTCTCTTCTTTTTCTTATATAAATCCCAATAACCATCCTTATTTTTGATTTGTTTATGTCGACATTGAGGATCATTGTCGATTTGAACGGTCGAAAATATCGGGTTGTTACAGTTGGTATCAGAGCTTTGGTTCAGCGAAAACCTTGGCTCTATTTGGGATTAACTCATTAGAGATAGGGTAGTAATACCCTAAAATGAGTTTGAGTGTATATGAGAGAGCGTACTTGTAATTTTGATATAAAATGACTTTGCGTTGTGTTGATTTGTTCTGTTGAGTATTTATGAATTTTGGTCGGTACTTGGGACGCCAATGTATCGATAGGGATTTCTAAACACTCGAATAGGACTTATGGACATAATATTGTTTTGAATTATATTTTATGCATATATATAATTATTTGAAATTATATGAATTTTGATTTTAGTGATGATAATATTAAGTTTTCATCATCTATTACTCGATTAATTAATAATTAAAACCTTTGGTTGTTGATTGGTTTAAGAAAAATCAAATATTGAAAATTTATTGATAATGAAATAAGAAGTAAAATATGAATTTGAGAATTTGATTTCGAGTGATTTTGTAATATTGATTTGCAAATGGTTTGGAATAATATATTTATATTTTAAAGGTGTTTCATGTAGAAATTGTTTTAAATGAATTATTGAAAAAAAAAGAAATAAGTGTATACCCTCTTTTCTTTGAAAATGATTTCGGTGATGAGTGCACGCATCATCGATGTTTATTTTCAAGAGTCAAAGTAGGGAGACATTTAATATTTTGTACTTTGTTTTACGGAATTGGACTTTTTTTTATATAGTATGGTTTTATGTAAACGATATAGTAAAAACAAAAAAACAAAAAAAAATAGTTCTTGAAATCTTGAATAAGTAATGAATTGAAACTTCTTAATATTATGAATATAAGAGAGTTATAATTAAAATAAAATTCTTAAGAATTGGATAATAAATTGAAACGAACGGTAACCATTGAACTTGTGTAATAATAAAATTCTGTTCTATAACATGAATAACTTACCAATTAACTAAGAAGTTGAATGTTATAAGAATAAGTAATAAAATAATGCACAAGTATAAGAAGGGATAATGAAAGTGAAGAAAAATTTGCTTGGTTAAATGAATATATTTGATTGGATAATTTTGTCGTTTAAATAAAATGGCAAAAACTCGTGACTTGGGTAATTAATAAGTAATAAATATAATAAACCAAGCGTTGAAATTGGAAATGAACTTGTGAATGAAATATAACAAATGAAAATATGAATTGTTTAAAAGTGAAATAAACAATGAAATCAGACAAATAAAATAGCGACATCAAAAGTAAGAACTCTAAATTTTCTTGGTTGAATGAATATATTTGATTGGATATTTTATTTATGTTTTGTTGCATTTGCTAATTCATGTGTGTTTACTGTAAACATATAAATATTATTTCTTTTATATGTTGTTGAGCATTAGTAGGTACTGGAGGCAATTTGCTTGCATTGGAGCTACTTACGCATAAAAATTTGCTTTTGCTTGCTTAAAAAAAATCGCTAATAACGCAAATGTAAGGTACGTATATCGAATTTATATATCGTATTTTGGCGTTTTATATTGTTTTCCCCATTTTGGGATGCCTCATCATTGAGATGAGATGTATATTTGGAATTATTATATATTATTGTTTTCCAGGCCTAACCGTACAAAGGAGACTCCGCCGAATTTTTTTTCGTGAATTTATGACTTAGAAATTTTGTGAAAATTTGAGTTTTCGAACCTATATTAATTTTTGTATAAATAATTGTTTCCAAGTTGAATAAGAAGTATATGATTTGATATATAAACTGACAACTTTCTCTACCTCGTCCCTTTTCGGGGACGAAAAGGTTTGAGTAGGGGAGATTGTAACAACCTCAATTTTTAGAGTATTTAATTAATGATTTAATTTAAAATTTTGGTTTATTATTTAATTTATCTATATTAGTTCTTGAATTTTTATATGAATATTTAATTTGTGTAATTAAACCCTCCATTTCAATATGGAATTATATATTTAATTTTATTTCATTTTGTATTTATTGTTCTTGATATAAATATAGCAAAATTTTATTTGTTCTTTAACTAAATTTCAATTCGTATTTATTGTTGTTAATTTTATATTGCCAAAACCGTTTATCATTTGAACTAAAAATTTGTATTGTTTTCCATTTATTTGCAAACACATTTATATTGGTTCCTTTTATTTGTTTGTAAAAAAAAATCTACATCTTTCTTTATTCTCATTAGTAGTAATACTAGCTTGAATTTGAATTGGTGAAAAATTAATTTGCGGGGACACATTTATTAATTTGCGGGGACACATTAAATTGACGTTATTTATTTGGTAACTTCCTTCTCATGTAAATAAAGATATATACATCCCTTTACATTCTCATTTGTATCAACAGTGGCTTGAATTTGAATGGGTGAAAATCAATTTGCGGGGACACATTTATTAATTAACGTTAAAAATTTAGAAAGCCATGAATGATTATTTACGGTGGTTTCTTTTTTTTTCTTTTCTCTATATCATCATTTTATTCATTCATGCAACCATTCCTTTTTGTTCTTCTTCTCCAAAATTCTTAGCAATCAACCATGGCTAAAATCAAGATCTTCATCTAAATCTGATGGAGAAACTTCTCAAACTAAATAAATAAATAAATAGAAGCCACCTAATCCATCAATCTCTTCTCCCATTTCTCCTTTTATTTTCTATTTTTTTTTTTTTTGGGCCAGATTTTGATCTGTTTTGTAGGGAGCATAACTTCCTCATACGGAATCCAAATCAACTTTACTTTTTTTTCAAATTGTGTAAAATTGAATGAGCTAAAACTTTTGTGCAATATACTTTTTCAGATTTCGAATTTTTCTTGGCCGAAACTGCCAATCTTTCAGGTGAGTTTTTGAAGCCAGATTTCAGATCCAAATATTTGTCTGTCGCTGTTTTGATCATATCTTCTTCAAATATTATCGGAAATTGGTTTTTTCTTTTTTTTAAACTGAAGAGAAAAGAATTTGCAATAACTTTTCAGTTTACGATTTTCCAAAATTCTGAATTTAACTTGTTCAAAAATCACTTTTAAGATGGTCAAAATTTGGTTTAGTTTTGTAATTTTTTTTGGTAAAAATCAAGATCCATAATGCTTGCATTTCCCTGGCCCATTGGGTCAAGTTATGAGTTTGTGTGGGTTTATCTTACTTCATTTTTTTTGTGTTGATTTATGTTTAATTTATATTATATTATATATATATATATATATGTTTGTTTAAGGCGTGCGTTTTTTTTTATTTCACCTATGTGTTTGTGTGATTTGTATAAAGGAAAGTTTATTTAAATACAAAGATTTGATACAAATTGAGTGGCATAAAATCTAAACCATAAGATTACCCCATGATCCGCACCCCTCACATAAAGATAAATTAATCTTGAGGTTGAGAAATTATGCCTTTTGATTTATGTCAAATTTTTGTGTTCATATAACCGCTCCCTTTATATAATATGTACATAGTTGTTGTATACATGAGTTCGGGTTAAATTTCTATTTTATTTTCTTTTTATAAAGAAAATATTTATGAAAAAATTTGATAGGTGTTAGATTGTAGAGTTGATTATTAGAAGAATATATATATATATATATATATATATATATAAGTATTTTGATGTGTATGTTTTATATATAATATATATAAGGTAATGGAATTTTAGTGTAATTGTGTTGCTTCTTTTATATCTATGAAAAAGGGTTTCGTAAACTGTTCCACAAATCCAATTTCCATGTTGTTTTGCTGAGAAAATCCCTTCTCCTCTTATAAAATTAAATATAATATTGAGCGATCATCGAGTTAAAATCCATTCTGAATCATGCATGCAAGTCGTTGTTTCATTTTGGGCTTATTTTGGAGTTCAGACACGTTCAGAACCAAGGTGAGTGATTAAACCCACTCACGCCTGACTAAAGTATTCTAATATTAGTTAAATTAATATCATGCTATGATATGATTGTATTGTTTTCTGTTGATAGTTATAATTGCATATTTATATTGATTGACACCAATAATTTAATTTAATTTGAGTGCTAGTATGAATTTTTCAGTTAAGTTAAAATTTGATATAGTTGCTAGTTTAAAACCACCCGACATCTGATAACTAGTAAATTTATGAACTGTGTGAATGTAATGATGTGATGATTGATTTTGATATGTTTACATATTAATGTTTATTTATGTGAAGTTACCTGCTATTCATCTTGATTTTATATGACCAGTGTTTGTATTGATTAATCCCAACCATTTACCCTAGATGTGACGGGCATCAAATAAACCCGGGATTAATCATTAAAATGAATTAAGAACGTAGGTTGAAATGATAAATACCTATGACCCTGATTTGGATTGAAATGATATATATCCTTTCCCAAATACTAAAATTAAAATTTAAGTATCACTTGGCCATAGGATAGAAAATTATATACGGACACCGGTTGGTTAAATAAAATTTGTTTTAACCATGAATTTTGAAATATTGTTTTAAAGACAAAATAAGCGATGTTTATAACTTATTTTTCCTTGAACTTGAACCTTGAATTTTGAAATATAAACAAAAAAAGGGAGAATAAATTAGTATTGTAAATGAATCTAAATAAAGTGAAATAAAATGTAAATAGAATTTATTGAAATTGAATGGTTTCACCCACCTTTGAAATTTGTTATGAATCAACATTGGTTTGAATTATATATGAATTGTGAACTTGATATTTGTTATAAATTGAAATCATTGAAAATGAGAACTTGATTATGTAACTATTGAATTAATTTGATCGAATTGAAATGAATGTAAATTGGAATTTTAATCGGTGGAATTATTAAAAATTGAGTTGGTTGAATTGAAGTTTTGAAATTTGACTTCAAGTTTAATTGAAAATGTTAGAGAAACGATTCTAATTCCAACAATAGTATTTCAAAATCATTTTATAAACTATTTTAATAATTATTATTTTTCTTTATAAGCTATTTTACTTTATCACTATTTTATTTTATAAATTACTTTAAATAAATCATTTTAACATTTACTATTTATTTTATAAATTACTAAATGTTTTAACTATATATTTAATAAATTTGATAAATTCTATTTTAATTACAAACTATTTATTTTCAAACTATTTCAATTATATATCTAAACTATTTTAAATATACTGTTAACTATTTTAATATTCAAATTATTAAAGTTGGAATTGTTTCAAGATTTTAACTGGTTTAAATGGAGATTTTAGTATGAATAATATTCTATCTTGAATATTGAATGATTTTGAAAATCTAATATTTTGATATGAAGTATGAACCCCTTTGAAATGTAAAAGAACTGACAGGTGTGAAAAATGTAAACGTTTGGTTGTTAAAGAGACCGGGATCGGATATTGTCATACTCTCTGTCAATACCGAAAACCACTTTAACAACTGTGTACGTGGTGGAGTTCCAGAAATGGTGTTGGATGGATTTGGAGGCGATTACTGGATTTGAAGAAAGAGAACGATGATGGATAGCCTTGACCTTCGGGTCATAATTAAAATGACTAAAACAGGAGCCATACCCAGGTTAATTGAGTTAGCTACTCTGAGCAGGCATACTTCTTCGATTCCACATATATACTTGTGATTGATTGGCGCCTTTGATTGATTTTGGGGGTATGTCTGGGGTGGGCGGTAGTTGCGGCTATGCGTTACCACCGGCCTGGGTCAGCAATCCGGTAGAATCACTACTGATGGGTATTGCCTCGATGCCTTGTCATATTTATCCTGATCGAGCCCCCTACGATTTTGATTTAACGTTGTCGTATCACGGCGCATCCCTATCCGCCGACGTACTGGTGTGTTATATGCAAACTGTACGGCAACGGTATAAACGGTGTAAGGGTAATAATGGTAATCCCGCTTACATTATTTTATTATATTATATTTAACCATAGACATTATTGTAATAGCGTATTATATTATATTATATTAGTTTGACGGATCCTTAGGAGATGGAAATTCCCGTAACATCTCTTAAGTTATTGCATTTATATTATTACATGAAATTTGATTTAACTAATATGAGAATGATTTAGTTCTGATCCGAGTGTTTGTTGTGTTTCTTTTTATGCAATACGCTCGGGTCAGACCGAGTTGCAGTTAGTGAAGATTTCTTACTTTGAAGATACCATTATGAAGATGAAGATGGAGTTCAACAGACGTACTATAATTATTATTCCGCTGCAAATATATTGGTATGTTGTATGTTAATTTACTCTGATAATTGTTGTAAATGAAATAAAATGTATGTTTTTAACAGCTTTATAAACTGTTATTTATTTATTATATTTAGTCCTTCCGCTGCGAGATTCTGTATTTATTCTTCTTCTTCTCTTCTTTTTCTTATATAAATCCCAATAACCATCCTTATTTTTGATTTGTTTATGTCGACATTGAGGATCATTGTCGATTTGAACGGTCGAAAATATCGGGTTGTTACATACACAAACAACATTATAACCAAAACAGAAAATCAGATTTTCTGTAATCTAAAATCAGATCTCAAAATATAGGTTTAGTTGATTAAATCCATATGCATCTTTACATATATGTCAAAAGAGTGTGTGTGTGTGTGTATGTATACATATATGCAACATGATCATGAAATTACAAAACATATAACACATATGCATCTAATTTAGTCACATATTTTAGATCATTAACGCAGTCATTCATAATTTAGAGACAAATATTTGTGGTCTCTATTTATTTAGGGACCTGGTTGTAAAGATTATATTAATTGTCTTAAGTTGGTTTCAAATATATCCCAGAGATAAAAAAAATTCGAAAACAAAATAAAAATATCTCTTTTTAGCCTTATTTTTGTCGTGTTATGTGCAAAGCTAGTTTTCTCCTTTTTAATAAAATATGTTAGTCTTAGAGCTTGATGTTCATCCATTTGTCATTCGATCATTTGACTCCAATGAAATTACGCTTGCGAGAAAAATCCAAATAGCACCAATAAAATAATAATCAATAACTAATATTTGATAAACAATATTTTATAAAAATAAAAGGGTCCTTGTTTCAAGGTCAACACCAATTATTTATTTAAATAAAATAATACAATGAATTTAAAATGTCTTGGTATGATGATTAACACAATCAAAATTTAGGCAAAATGATGGTAGACCAGCAAATAGCCGATCTTGACTTAATACCAGCCATCTTAACGTAGAAAACAAGTTAACTCTTATAGTGTATTGTAGGCAGGAACTGAGCCATCCTATGATTAGAGAGGGCTAGTGCTTCCTTATGATGCACCCGTTCTCTTTTATTTGGGTACTTTGCCTTGCAATCTCACTTGGCAAGTTTGATTGTTTTTTATATTTGATCGTACCATGTAACTAAAATTAGTTGGAAAAATGAAATTAAAATCATGCATCCTCTTTTCAATTAAAATATTGCATTCTTATTATTAAATTGTGTTGTAACATTAAGATTATATTTTTAATAAATTGATATAAGGTATATTTTAATTAAAAAAATTTGTTAATTTATTATGGATTAGTTTCCCCTATGAGCATTATTGTCGTTAGTTATTTTTTATATATTTTAATATAGCTGGCTAAAATAATTAGAAGTATCATCCAAGAAAATTACAACTTTCTTTAATCACGACCTCGATAACTTGGAATTCTAGAGATGTCACTGACTGCAAGTGATACATATAAGAATGAGCCATGATAGAAAAAGCTGATGAGTTGGATGATGGAAAATGGTGTTGTTGCAGATTAAGATTTCCCAGTGCAATAATGTCACAGTTTTATTAGGTTTTTCCTGCAATAAGAAGGATGAAATTATGGAGAAGATTTTCTGTAATGAGTAAAAATGGCATTTAAGAACCATATACCATCAAAAAACCTATTATCAATGTGAATGTTGTTCTCTTAGTATTTACATTGATTACATATAATATATTACATGATGTGAGACTTATCTAACTACAAAAAAGCAGCCTTTTTACAACGGGAAATGCTCGTTGTAATATAGGTTTTGCAACGGGAAAACACACATTGTATTAGGCCTCGTCGTAATAAGTAGATATTTTACAACGAGCAATTAATGTTGTAAAAGACCGTACTTGACAATGGGAATAGACCGTTGCAATATGTCTTAGACACGACAGACATTGACCTTTTAAATATATTTCTTTTACAACTATTTTTGCCCATTGTAAAAAAAATGCAAAACAAAAAAATCATTGATGCAACATACACACAAAATGTGTTCGCAATTGTTAAAAACCAATACAAATTATATTAACATCATTTATAGATTCACACATTTAATTCTCTTTATGCATATTGTCACACATTCACAAGAAATAACAAAGAACATACTCCATGATAAATAATAATAACTACTATTGTTTGGTCATATTTAAGATACAAGCATTCACATACTAATCACACTTATACCACATTTAGACCATGCTTAGCAATGAACACTTATGGACATAGTACACAAAACCTTAGTTCTCAAAAGGAGAGTACAAGTGAAATTTCAGCATGCTCCCATTACTTGTTTCAATTCTAACGAAGCAGGCCCATCCATGCACCATCGCCAATCATGTCCATTCGAAGACTGAGTCCCATTCAACGTTGGAGAATTTTATAGGTGCTAATGCAAATAAAATATAGGTTAGATATATTACATAATTAGCTTTGCAACTCTAAAACTAAACTAAGGAGTGTCATAGGTTATTTTCAGCTATTTATAAGCTAAAACTATTTCTATGTTTTTAATCTTGTTCTAATTTGTTTTTACATTTGATTGCTATTTTTTCCCCATCATCTCTCTCTGTTGCATTTCTGTGCATTCTGAAACCAACCATCCATCATTGAAACACAACAGTCTTCCTTTACTTCATCAAGTAACCATCACGCACACATCATTCAAACCTGCTTCAAAACACTTCGAACTACCCAGCTCACCACGATTCTCTCTTCTGTAAACCTCCCCTCTAAATACTACAAACCATGCACCCTCTTTTCACTGGCCAAATCAAACATACATAATCCATGACCATCCACTGCATCCATCACCTATAAATATTAGAAAATTTACTCGGTTGTACGTTTAAAAGTTAAACATGGAGGCAAATTACCATATATGCATATTATAAAAACACTTATACACCAAAACATAAGTTTGACAAAAAAGATAAAATTATTTATCTTTTTGTGTAAAAGCTGAATTTATTCAGTTAATTTATTCTCCAGGTTACTTGAGATGTAGAACAAGATGAGTGATAAATCAATGATGTTCACCAAAACCGTTCAGCAATATAATCATCAAAATTCATACTATCAGAAACAACTATTAGAAAACTATGTCTTAAAGTACGCTACATATCGAAAATAAAAACCCAGACCTCCAACGATTTGCCTTGAGATTGCTATAGTTTGGAAAACACAATATTAGGAAGAGCCATAGTTGCTTTTATTTGTTACACCACCATGAGTTCATTAATATGAAATTACGAGTTAGATGATTAAGAATTATGTACCAATAAATCTAAGGTGAAGTTACGAGTTAGAAGAACCATAACAACAAGCTCCAACCTAAGAACTGATGTTAATATATTGTGCGCAACATGTAGGATTTACCTGAGAGTTGATATTTACATTCATCTTATTCGTTTTGATGATGAATTTGTAATGTATAATGTTAACTAGCAAGCGGTAAGACAACTGATGTTAATTTGATGACGAAATTCTGATAAATGATCATGAATTTTCAACGACCAATTGTATTCTAATGCTCAGTTAAGAAAGATAAAACCATTTATCTTTTGTTGAAAATATGTTACTACTGCATATTATTTTTTGAATATTACTACATATTATTTATATTTCTTCATAGAGCATTACAAACAAATAGTAACATGTGATAGTACATGAAATATCCTCATGTAGATACAATATACTGTTAATAACAAATGATGTCACAACCTTAAAAATATTATCAATGAAAGATAAAATGATTTATCTTTCTTCAAAAAGCAGTAGAACCATAATACAGAATACAAACTCATGCTCAGTCATCTGAATAACATCATCAGCCATTAAAAATTCATTATCAAATTCATCATTAAAGTTTCAACATCAGCCATTACAAAATCATCAGTAAATTCAGGTAAATTAAAAATATTGTCAATAAAAGATAAAATGATTTATCTTTCTTGAAAAAGCGGTAGAACCATATGTTCGAACTTCTAAAACATAAAAAGACTTATGTTCGTAATTCATGCATAAAAAAATTAACATAAAACATATATGCTTTTATCTTATGTAAGAACATAAAAATATTAACATAAAATGCTTTTATCTTATGTAAGAACTTCTAAAGGACAAAAATATTAACATAAAAAGCAGTAGAAACATAATTCATGCATATAATACAAAGACTTATGTTTGAACTTCTAAAACGTATATGCTTTTATCTTTTCTATATGTTGTTTAAATCATTTGTATACCTTATGTAAGAACTTTAAACCATGAGAAACATGATAAATATGTTTAACATGTAGTAGTAACTATGATATGTAAGTACGGCTTAATATGTTATTTAATTCTTTGTCTTAAAAGATAAATGCGTTTATATTTTTTAACTCCTGTATAAAGTAACACCTGGTACATCAAATTAAAGAACATTAAATCTTTTATAGTGTTTGTTTTGGATCAAATATACATACAACATTAAAAACATTGTGAAATGTTTGGGGGCTATCTTACAATAAGAAGAAGTATGGTTGTATATTAAACATTTGTACCAACTTTGTAACTAGTGCATCTAAATGAAAGATGTTAGAAATAAAAGCATCTATGCATTTTTCATTTGAAATATAATAACTTCTATTGAATCCAGTATAACCAATAGGAATCATGACATTTGGTGACTAAACTAAAAAATAAAATATCTAAATATAACATTGATCATCCTTAATTTTCACTAGAACTAAATTGTGAGTCTAAATTCATTTCTACAATAATTTCACATGTTAATCCCTAACGTAGAAGAAACTATAATGAATTGAACTGGATATTACTACTGTAACACTCCATAATTTTAAGAACACTAAAATGATAAACTAAAGAATAATTAATTAAATATCTGGAATTAAGTTGAAACAACCTAGGGATTTTGGACTAGAAAATCGACGTATAACACCATGTCGATTATTCAAGAATCGAAAATACTGCAACGTCAATAGAAAGAAATTAGAGGGTGAGAATAGATAAGATAGAAAATTAGAATAGAAAAATGAGAAGAACATAACAACAGAATCAGGGTAATATAAATCTCACAGCGGAACAAATAAAATACAGTATAAACATAACTTTGAAATACAAATATGTAATTTGTATATACATATCATCATTAGAGTATAACACTTACATCACAGCGGAAATAAACCATAGCTATAAAAACACCGCTGAAGCCTCCTGCTCCAGCTCCTTCTAATGCATCTGTAAATCCTGACTACTAGACTTCCCATAAAAAATTGGACACCCAAGGGTTTAAGGAAAACAAAACAAAATAAACTCTGGTTCAGTCATGTGACTGGTGTGAGTAAACAATTTAAAACAGTTTTAAAAAATAAACAATATCTCACAAGACCACGCTGTATAACACGGAACGGGTTTTCCCTTATGAGAATCTAAAACACTTGATTTAACTTTTAAAATCCTTTTGAAATAAACAATAATCTTTATATCAACTATTTTGATATTATAATAATGTCTATCAACCGCAACTAAATAATCATTACCAGAATGCTTTCATCTCACGTACCACGTACATAATATATAATCAAAAACCGTGGGCGCTTATTGGGTATTGAATTCCAACTGGCAAGGTATGGGACCATCTTCCGACAGTGTACCTCTAGAGAGGAATACATCGAGTTTAACAAGAACATCTTGTAACTCAGGCTAAACATGACTGGTAACTCATTTCAGTTGAGTGTACTGAATGTATTATCACCAACGGTTGGGATCAGCAACCATTTCCCGAAAGGGACAGCATCGAAATAAATTATAGAAGTAAATGGAATTTCTCTAGATCAGGTGACAATACACCCTAACTGACAGCTAAATACTTAGCCATGTGACCTACCCGATTTTATATCATTTCCTGGTTCTGAGGCTAGAGGCCATAACGTACAGATCACACCTTTATTTACTTTGAATGTCACATCGTCATACCCGCCAAATCAGAAATTGATTTCCCCAAAAATACCATGGGTATACAGCTAAGAGAAATGAATTCTTCCACCACCAAACGTAAATACGTTTGAAGAGATCAACTTACGGGATCTATTAAATATACTCTGTGATACATTCTTCCATATAGGTCGTCCTGTGGCTGGACAAACCGAAGACACTATTCTGTAAATCCATCTTAGGTAATTTCTACTTAGGATTGCCAGAACAGCCCTTGCACAAACTCCGTCTTCAATTATCTTCATCATATTTGATTCGCAATGCTAATGTCCATACAGAGTGGTTTTTAGATAATAAATTTGATCCCGGTATCTCCGTATCGACAACGGAAATGGTCAAAAACTTTGATAGCCGATTATTTAACTATCAAAGGAAAACATGTATACAAACAACGGTCGTATTTCCAAATGGAAATCTTACCGTGCAAATCATCAATCACCATTGATCCCCTTTAATTTAATTTATCATTCAATTTCCCATTTCCCGATTCCTGTTTCCATATATTCGTAAATTCTTAATTTCTAAATTTAGAAAATATACGTTATTAATCATTGGAAAACATTTCCATATTTACTCTCATTTCTATTTTTTTATATTAGAAAACATTTCTGATTCTTATTTGGAAAACATTTCCAAAACTCCTACATTGGATTTAAACAGATGTTTAAATAAAACATCGCTATGTCAACTCAAATCATTACACTCATTAACTGAATTCACTTAACCAACCTTTACTGTCGAACCTTAACCATTCCTTAGTTAAAAATGAAGTCAATCAAGTTGGGTATAACTACCTCTTAGACCTTAACTGAACAACATTTCTAACCTCTAAATAGACAAAGTTCACCTTTTAAATCTTTAACAAACTTCCTTACGTAACTCTCGGATTCTATTTACGAATCCACTTCTTTTACAGAAATTATTTGATTATAACAATAGTGTTATAATCCCATGCTTCCGAAATATAATAACTTAAATATAACTTTTATTTATTAATTTGGATAAATAAACAAACAAATAATTTATTAATAAATAAATAAATTTTGATTAAAAATGGAAAGTGAATAGTACTTTCCCGAATCCGATAAAACCGAATTTCAACATATAATTCTCTCTCGAATAATCACTATTCGATAACTCTCTTTCGAATAAACTCTATTCGATAACTCTTTTTTTCGAATAAACTATACTCGATAATCTCTCATTCGAATAAACTATATTCGATAATCTTTCTTCGAATAACTATATTCGATAACTCTTTTCTTCGAATAAACTATATTCGATAATCTCTCTTCGAATAACTATATTCGATTAACTCTATTCGAATAACTAATATTCGACTAACTCTAATTCGATTAGCGATTATTCTATTAACTAATATTCGATTAACTCTATTCGAATAACTAATATTCGGTTAATTCTTTTCGATTAACTCCTATTCAATTAACTAATATTCGATTAACTCTATTCGAATAACTAATATTCGATTAACTCTAATTCGATTAACTATTCGATTAACTCTTATTCGATTAACTAATATTCGATTAACTCTATTCCAAATCTCATTCAAATTCCCATTTGAATTCCAATTTCAAAACCCAATTTTCCTTATAAATGTTTTAATTTATAAAATATTTATTTTAATCCATTATTCACATCGAATGTGAAAAATATTTCTTTTATATAATCCATTAAGTTTGATTTCGTATTCATAAATAATATCCCATTTCCAAATTCTATTTATATTTCTATTTATAGAATTATTCATATGAAATCTCCTTTTTATTTCTAACACTTAAATCTCATTTATAATTACCTTTATAAATGTTGAGTTCGCATTCTACTTAAAATATCGGTGTCAAAACCGATTTCTACTTCTCTATATGAGTTCGCATTCCATTGTGTAGCCACCGTTCATACAATCCTAACGGATCTGATTGTTCAGAATTTTGATAATGTATGGTAAAGCTACGATGTTAAGAAGTTAATATACATTTATTTTAAGTAAAAAATTAGAATTTAAATCCCCTTACCACTTGTCCCACGAACATTTTAAAACCGGTGAACAGTTCTTTGTCTTCTTCCAACATTGAACGCAAGCTCCAGGACTGTTTCACGCCATTTACCATTTTTCATCCTTCGACTGCTCCTTCTCTACAACATGATTTCAAAAACCAACTTCACCATGATCCTCTCCTTTGAATCCTCTTTCTCCTCATACATCTTTCATCCAACTCGCACATCGTTTGCAAATTCTGTCGTCAAGATGCCTATAAGAAGTTACCGGACTCCACAAGCACCGAATCACCCCATTTTTCTCCCATCGATGCCAAATCCAACCACAAACCCGATTACAAACTCTACTTTTCCAACCGATGCCCCAAATCCAAGCTATAGCGAGCCCTAGCCTCACTGCTATAGAATACGAACCCAACAAATGTTGATCGCACCCTAAGTTTCATATGTAAAAATGAGGAGCTTTCCAAATTGAGCACAACGATGTTTGCATTATGATTTAAGGATTTATATTTGATTTTATATGAATTTGTGAAGGATGGGATTTGCTCACGGTTTTAACTTGAGGAGAGAAATATTGGCGGCTCCTTCTTTGACCAGAATGAAAAGTATTTAGGGTTAGGATAAAGTAAGGTATTTATAGGATATATTTGGCTTGCTTAAAAAGCTTCCTTTATTTTATTTTTATTTTAATTTATATCTTATTTCTATTTGTATTTGTCATCTAAAAATCTGCATGATCACACACGATATCCAAAAATCACGAAAATGAGCATGCAGCTACAGTTTGACATTACAGACCCAACGAAACATGTTTCATCGAATTCCGAGTCCGTTTGCTCACATAGCGTATTTTTAAAGTCAAATTGTCGAATGTATTTCACATTAAAATTCCGCACAGCCACATACGGACTCCAAAAATCACGAAAATTGAAATCTAAGAATAATTTAATATTCCGGATCCAACAAAATTAGTTTCGTCGAAAATGGAGTTCGTTAGCAAAAGTGGTTATTTTTAAAGCTCTAAATTACCCATTTAAATATTAATATATTTAAAAATAATTAAATTTTATATTAATAAATTAATATTAACATATATATTCACATAGAATATAATACAGCTCCAAAATATTCCTTCTGATTTTATAGCTCGACATTTCAAATCCAGATTAAATTAGTGTTCAATTTATATTGAAAATCTTTTTATAACGTAAATAAATCTTTATGTACTATAAAAGAATTCCATACTGACTTTTCGAAAATTTGATTTGGACATAACTCACAATTTACACGACAAAATCTTGATTTTTCTCTTCTATTAGAAAAATTTCATTCAACAGATTCGAAAGTTTCTTGTTTCACAGAAATCCGATTTAAAACGGATTCCGTATATTCATTTAAGTTCGAATCGCCAAATTACGAACTATCGTGTCATTTCGAGTTCGATTACAATCATAATATAATTATATGTTCAACTGTCATTTATATAATATATTTGTTATTATAGTTCAATTCTAAACTGAATTATATCTTATAAATAATCCAATTCATCCAATAATGTTATTCCAGCTATTTCTGATTATTTCAAAATTGAATATATTATTTAATTATTATATTAATTAAATATTCAAAGTTATTTAATTTAAACAATTAAATTACCAAACCATTATTTAAATAATTAAATAAAATTAATTATTAAATCTTAAAAAAAATGCGAGTCGTTACATAAGTAAAACGGACGGCGCCATTGTGTTCATCTCAGAATTCTATTGTTTTATTCATCTAAATCAATGGCAACAATGAGGTGCTGCCCCAACTCAGATTAAAATAGCGTATTCTTCTTCAACAACAAGTTATATGTGTTCAAGGATCTGTGCTACAACATCTACAACCAATCCTCTGTTCTTGATCCAATCACAATGAGTTTATGTTGCTTTTAGATATAAACAACTAAAATGCAATCTTGACATGTTTATAAGTTTGGATCTAAGTCTATGCTTGTTAGTAACCTGAATCATAACAGATCTACCATTATTTGTATACCTTACTCCTTATATCTCATTTGCATGTTCATGAGATCCCTATTCTGTTAGTTTGCCTAATCGTGTCACTGTAGGCCTATTCTGTTAGTATGACCAATTCTATCATCTTATGCCAATTTTATTTACTATGCCTATTCTTGTTCTCTTCTATCCCTTTTTTCCTTTTTGTTTTTATAGCCAGGCTACCTTCGAGCCTAGGCCTATCGCTAAAATACGCGAACGCACGAAATTGGGAACAATTGGGAATGGTTAATTTAGGGCATAATTCATATTGTAAAACATGATTGGGAATTTTGGGCAAAATTTGTACCTTGAGCCAAAACTTGGGATTTGGGGGCATAATCTATATCTTGATCTAAACCTTAATTTGGGACATAACTTATATCTTAGAGCAAATGGGGATTTAGGGCATAATAAACATGAAAATTGATTAGTCATGAAAATTCCTAGATTTACCGTAATTAGAAACAGTAACTGTGCTTAGACACGAGGTTAGATTACACTTATGTTATAAGCCTGCCCGGAACCACCAGGCATATCCAACATCCACAAGTGGTAAATCTAATGTAAGGGGTCTTAGTGCATGAATGTATATGTGACGGTGCTAAGGCACGAGGTTAAGTCTGACTTATGGAATAAGTCTGCTCAGATCCAACCAGCAAATCTAGCATCCACAAGTGGTAGACTTAATGTGGGAGGTCTAGCGCATTAATAACCTTAAATTAATGAATGATGATAAACTTGTTATACTTAACATGAACCTGTCAACTTTAGTAGGGGTTAGATAACTTGCTTGAATCTGTGGGAGGGTTAAGTTAATCTTGTTAGATATATGGGGATGAGTTTTACATAGGAACCCGACAAACTTAACCTGTTAGGGTTATGCAATCTTGTTAAACTAGTGGCATAACCTACGGAAATCCTAGTAGTGGGGATGCAAACCTAGGGGGAAGCTTGTATCATCCGGAGTGTGGGACCCGTATCAGTCCGTAACCTATATTGGTATCAAACGGAGAACCCCAAATTAGGTCGGGGTCAGGGCATGCATACTGAGTTGGTTGTAAGAGGTCCATCTAAGGAACGGTGTGGGCGACGCATTCCGACGGAGTCATGTGCGTGCATGGGTCCGGTCCAGGAAGGTTAAGATGTCGTGACACTTGTAGATATGGTTTGTGCACATCTTATAAACAAAGGGTTGCCACTTTAGAAAGTGATACATCCTACTGTGGGGCTAGCACAGGGTATCTACGAGTTATGGAGCCGACTGATTGGGGGCAAGGATTAGGGTACATCTAGTCTTGCTTGTTTAGTATCCCGTTATTATCATTGGGAGTACCACCCGGCATTTCTGTTGTGCCACTTTAGGTCTGACCCATTTTGTTTCCTCTTCTCTCTCTTCTGTTTCCCCCTCAGGTTCTCAGGGTGGGAATACTCAAGATTCTTCTTTCATTTTGCTTGGAGCTGCTTAGATGTACTGCTTGATTTCGTATCTCCTCTACTATGGCTATATTTTGGGGATTATGTTCTTTTTATGTATTATTGTACTCTGATGATGATTTTTGTACAAGACAGAAGTTTTATGTTTTCGGTATTCCAGGCTTATTATGTAATTGGGTTTGAACCACAAAGCTTTTCTATTTAATAAAGTTTTAATTCCGATGTTATTTTATATCTGTCTTGTAATGTTTCTGTTTCTGTTTACCTATAACGCTTCATGAAACTTAATGCATTCTGATAAAGAGTGACATTAACAGACGTGTGGTGTCACATTTGGTATTAGAGCTACAGGTTACCAGATCGGATAAAAGATTTTGAAAATTGTTTTCAAAAATATTTTAAAGGAAAGAATTTTCAAAAGAAAAGTCTGTTTTGAAAAACATATTCCTCAAATCCATATGAAATATCTTTCGATTCTTTGTTTGAATCCCTTTTTCTTTTTCTTTTCAGCATGTCTGGGGAACCTAATATTCCTGAGGGCATTCAGATACCGGCTTGGTTTCGTAGGTATCTGGAGGCCACAACACCTACCGAATGCCAAGCAGACGCCCCTCCCTCAGCTGCAGTTGTTGTTCCTCCTCGTCCGCATGCTGATAATTTCTCTAAGATATGCAAAGATTTCTATGCTATGGGAGGAAAGTCATTCCGAGCAATTGAGACTTTCGTAGAAGCAAGGAATTGGTTTGGAATTCTCGAATTTGACGACTGTAGGAAGATTCAGTTGGTCGTTTGGCAGTTGAAAGACGAGGCCTCACTCTGGTAGGAAGTGATGCAAGCAGAGCTTCCAGTGGAGACTTGGGATGATTTCCGACACAGATTCAAAATGAAGTTTCCTTCTCAAGCCGAGAAAAGTATGCAAACGGAAAGGTTTTTGGCACTTAAGCAAGGAGGCATGTCTGTTAGAGAGTATGTTAATAAGTTTAATCAATTGGCAAGGTTTGGTTTGGAAATAGTAGATATCCTGAACAAGAAAGCTTTGAGGTTTGCTAGAGGATTGAATGAACCCCTCCATGGGTTGGCTATGTCTCATATTCTGATGGGAGCAACTTTTGAGAAACTCGTTGATATGACATGAATGCACAAGGAAGATAAACGTGAAAAGAAAGAGGTTAAGGTTGAGGAAACACAAAACAAGATAATGTGGCCCAAGAAAGAACAACAACAACAACAAAAGAAGGGCGGTAAGAACAGCAAAGCTTGAGATAAGAGGGAATGTCATCATTGCGGACGCGAGGATCATTTGATAAAGGATTGCAAGAAAAGAAAGAACGCTTGTTTTCATTGTGGAGAGGTCGGACATCTTGTTAAGGATTGCCCGAAGAAGCAAGGACAAGGCCATAGGGCAGGATCTTTTGGAGGGCAAATGCACGCTCTCATGGCCAGTGCACCAGATAGAGGTAGGAAAGTTTCCATTGAAGGTTTGATTTCTCTTTCCAATCATCCAGTTAGAACTCTTTTATTCTGGCGCTTCGCATTTTTTTACATCTGATTCAGTGGTTGAGTCTCTGCACCTTAGTACTAGTATGATTTTGGATCCCGTTGTTGTTTCAAACCACAATGGGGGTATGGCTCATCTGTCTATGATTTGTCGGGGTTTTAGAATATCCGTGTTGGGCGCCGAGTTAGAGTGCGATGCATATGTACTTGGTTTCATGGGCTATGGTTTGATTCTAGGGATGGATTGACTAGATATGTATGGTGCCATTCTGGATTGTGAAAGGAGGGCCGTTAGATTTTTGACTTGTCATGGGAGGACCCTCGAGATTTATTGTGACCCTAAGGGGTCTATCATGCTTAGTTTCCTAGCATTGCTTGATGCATCTATCAACGATTTATGATCTGTACCAGTAGTTTGTGAGTATCCTGATGTTTTCGAGGAGGTTCGGGGCTTACCTTCGAGGCGCGAGATTGATTTCCATATATACTCGATAGACAATGCAAATCCAGTTGTATTTCTTGTGCGCCATATGGCTCCAAGAGAAAGGAGGGAGCTCATCAAGAAAGTAAGGGAGCCACTTGAGAAAGGTTTATTAGGCGAAGCATAACTAAATGGGGTGCTTCGGTGGTATTCGCTACTAAGGCGGATGATTCTCTACGCTTATGTATGGATTATAGAGAGTTGAATAAACTCACTAAGAAGAATAGGCACCCACTTCCGAGGATAGATGATTTGTTTGACCAACTTATTGGTACATCTGTTTTCTCTCAATTAGACTTGGCGACGGAGTTTCATCAGTTGAGGATGGCCGAGGACAGTATAGACAAGACCTCTTTTAGAACTCTAGATGGTTTATTCAAGTGGCTTGTCATGCCTTTTAGGTTGATGAATGCACCCGCCTGTTTTGTTGATATGATGAGTAGGGTGTTTCAAGAGTTTCTAAATAAGTTCACTGTGGTCTTTGTTGATGACATCTTGGTTTTCTGGAAGAAGAGGAAGAGCATGCCCTACATTTGAGGGAGGTTTTGAAAACTCTCAGTATGCAACAGCTAAAGGCGAAATTCTCCAAATGTCATTTTTGGAGAAAAGAAGTGAGATTTCTAGGGCATGTAGTCTCTAAAGAAGGGATAGAAATAGATTTCGCGAAGGTACCTGCAGTTCAAGACTGGAAGATCCCAAAGAATGGAACAAAGGTGAGGATTTTTCTTGGATTAGTGGGTTATTATAGAAAGTTCATTAAGGACTTCACAAAGATATCAGCCCCACACACCAGTCTGACGAAGAAGAATCTAACATTGTAATAACCCGTATTTTTAATAACATGTTATAATGTAAATCAAGGAAGAATTAAATTCTAAATTCTGAATCAAGGGAAACGGGCTGTGCCATTGCGTTCGTCTCGGAAAAATACGCGAAATAGAGTCCGAGTTTTCGAAAAATGGAGTCTGTATAACCAAGTTATGGCCCAATGAAGTTTTCAGAAAATTCTAAGCCCGAAAAAAGTTCAAATTCAAATTCAGATTCGAATTACAACCAAGGAAGAATGGGCTGGAATTTTCCCGCCCCAGGCAGGGTCGACACAGGGGTCGACACCAGTGTCGACCCCCCCAATGGGTCGACACCCATGTCGACCCAGGGGTCGACCCCCCCACCCCCGGTCGGACCAATTTTTCTGGTGCACCTATTTTGGCTGTTTGGACCCGTATTGGAGGCTGGTGACGTGAATTGATGGCCCAAATCTGAATTAGGGTTAATCCTATGGTCTATATTAACCTAATCATCTATAAAAAGACCCTAATACCTAGCCTAAATCATCATAAATCAATCCTATAACTAAACTATGCCAAAATGTTTAATCATGGCCTCCACCCTCTTGTCATAGCCTCCATCTTCATTCATATGAGAGTTCCTAAGCTTGTTTGAGAGTTTCTAAGCTTGATTTAAGGCCAAAGTTCAATCTTTCTTCATCAAAGCAAGGATCTTTTGCTTGTTTATCAAGGGTTTTCATTGGAGCTTATCATTTGGGAGTGTTTAGAGTTGCTAGTGGCTTCGTCTCAATCTTATTTATATTTTATAAGTCTTCATAGCATTGTAAGCCCTATACTACTCTTAGATTCTAACTATGAAGTTAAATATGACATGTTGCAAGTTGAGTTTGGGCCTAAGTATGATATGTGCTTTGATCCTATCATGTTATGCATAAATATATTCTATGCATGATTGTAAAACTATCACCTTGACCTTGTGGGCTAAAAGCTCTAAGCTTTATGTTGAAATGTTGCATTATGCAACATGAGAACTCACATAACCTTTATGATAACTTGCATATAATGTTATATGCGAACTTCTAGTCATCATTCTATGTCATCTAGGACCATGTACCACCTATTCGCTAAGTTTAAATGTTATGCATGTTTTGAGGCTTATGATGTAACATGCAAGTTTAAATGAACATATTTATGCCTCATATGCCACCATGTTTAACTTGTGGCCAACCTTATTACTTTATGCCCTTTTTGTCATGTTTTGCCAAGTTCCCTCTTTTGATCTATGTCATGTTATGCGAAACGTACATGCGAGGGGAATGCGTTGGGTTTGGGTAATATAACTGACATGAAACATGATTTTAAAATATGACATGAACATTGACTTGTGATTAAGTTTGTAAACATGAATTTGGACATGACTTCTAGAAAACATGAGAATGGCCAACTCGAAGTTGGGTTGAGTTTGTAGCATAAATCTACCCGGAACCGACCGGCTTAACTAGTGGCTACAAGCAATAGGACCCAATGTGAGTAGTTGGTCATGTCGCACTTGAAACCCGAGGTTAGACCAAGTTGTGGTGTAAAGCTACCCGGACCCGCCCGGCTTAACTAGTAACCACAACAAGGTCTAATGTGAGAGGTTGGGTGCATTAAATTAATTAATGCCACATGGTAGGGTTAAGTCATGAACCACTTGAATACTTAACCAATTAAACACGATGGGTTGATAGGGTTAAGTCATGAACCTTGGGTACACTTAACCAACTTGATTGGGTAGGGTTAACCACATTTAACCCGTTAGAAACCCTAGTTACGTGGTCCTTTTCACCGGTAACCCTCTTGATTGTATCATGATACCCTAGGGACTAGGCTAGGGTGGAGCACGATTACTGGGTTGACATGTAAGCGACCAAAACGACGGCTGAGTAGGTGCGCCGGTGTAGGTTCAGGCGGACTATGGTCATGCACATAGTCCGGAGTTGAAAAAGCAGACACGGGCACCCGTAGGTTTAGACTGTGCGTGCTTGATTTGTGTCCGTGGTTGGCACCCTAGGGCTTGATACACCCTAGGGTGGACCTAGCATAGTTTGACTACACTTCGTGATTGGGCCGTATGACACCGACACTTGACGAGTTAGGCTTTTAGGGAGCCGATCGACTAGACCGTGTTGTTGGACCTTGATCTAGGTCATCTTTGGATGTTGGGCCAAGATTGGGCCAAGGGATCATTTCTTGTTTATACCTGACATGGATTGGAATACTAGTACACACCTGGTGCAACTTAACCTTGTATATGCGATGCCACACTTGATCTATCTTGTTAACTTTTCACCATGCCAGTTATCACCCTACATCTCATCTCTGTTTTACATGTTCAGTTAACTTTATTAGTTTTTATACTAATAGTAGATAGGACTTACCAGTCTTTTTGACTGACCCGTTTTCTTTCGCCTCTTTTCTTCCGTTCCCCCCCGGTTTGCAGGGTGGGAACACTGTTACCTAGCTGGATCTTTAGCTGCTTTTCTGGATAGCTCACGTATGGTTTGAGCATGCTATGGCCTTATGCTACTTTGGGGATAGTTACTTTATGTTTCTTTTTCAGTTTTCAGTTTATGTTCTAGACTTTGTTTTATGGGAAAATAATGACCAAGTACTTTGATGTAACTTGACTATGGTTTTGAAATGCTAGTTTTATCCGCTGCTTTACTACTCTGTTTTACTTATATGTTCTGTCTTGTGATATCTGCATGCATGTTTACCTTGTTTAATGCCCCTCCAAAGCCAGTGTGCTTGCAAGAGTGACACTGGCGGAGGTGGGGTGTTACATTTGGTATCAGAGCGAGGTTTACAAGATTTGAGCAAAAGGTTTTTAAAACTTACCTTTTGAAAAAACTATTTTCAAAACCAATTAAGTATTTTCCAAGAAAAGTCTAGTTATTTTAAAAGGCTATTCCCCAAAAGCCATTAGCACTATCCTTCGTTTCCTCGTTCTGAATCTATCTTTTTCTTTTTCAGTATGGCCGATCTTAACCTTCCCGAGGGAGTAACCATTCCCGGATGGTTCCGGAGGTACTTGGAAGCTAGGGCCAACGATGCGGGCCCAGCAAATACCCCCACCGTAACTGAGGTTCCTCCTCCTCCCCCTCCTCAGCATCCACAAGCAGATTTCACAAAGGTTTGCAAGGACTTTAAGGCAATGGGTGGCAAGAATTTTATTGGGACGGAGACTTTTGTGGAGGCGAGAAATTGATTGAAAGAAACTGAAGATCTTTTCGCTATCTTTGATGTGGAAGACTATAGAAAGGTTTTATTGGCAGCATGGTTATTAAAAGAAGAAGCTTCTTATTAGTGGGAGGTCACCAATGCTACTAGACCTATAGAGACTTGGGCCGACTTTAGGACGAGGTTTGGGCTTAAGTTTCTATCATCAGCTGAGGCGAATCTGCAATTGGAGAAGTTTATATCTTTGAAGCAAGGGGACATGACAGTGAGGGAGTATGTGAATAAGTTTAACCAGCTCGCTCGATTCGATTTGGACATGGTTAATACTCCCCAGAAGAAGGCTTTATGCTTTGCACGAGGGTTGAATGAGCCATTACAAGGTTTAGCCCTGTCTCATATACCCATGGGAGCCACTTTTGAAGGTTGAGTGGACATGGCATTGCTTCAAGGAGACGATAAAAATGGAAAGAAAGAAGTCAAGGCTAATGAGACTCAAACCAAGAAGACAGACTCCAAGTGGGGAGGAAATCAGAGCAATCAGAACAACAAGAACAACAAGGATAACAAGGCCAAGGAAAAGGACCCAATAAAATGCAACTTCTGTGGGATTGTTGGGCACATAGCCAAGGATTGCAGAAAGAAGAAGAGGAAGCGGGGCGAATGCTTTCATTGTGGAGAGACTGGACACTTTAGCAAGGATTTCCCCAAGAAGCAAGGACAAGGGCAAGGGCAGAATCAGCGTGCAGGACCTTCTGGAGGGCAAGTGCATGCTCTCAACACTGCTCCAGTTCAGGACCGAGGTAGTATTTCTGTAGAAAGTCTTGTTTATATTTCTGACTTTCCTGTTCGCACTTTGATTCTGGCGCATCGCATACCTTTATTTCTTCTAACATTGTTGAAAGTTTGCACCTAAGTACTAGTCTAGTTGAGGATCCCGTCAGTGTTTTAAATCCAATTGGGGGTTCCGCCCATCTATCTATGATTTGTGTGGATTTGAAGATTTCTATCTTGACCGTGGAATTCACGTGTAATGCTTATGTTCTTGGATTCACGGGATACGGGTTGATTTTGGGCATGGATTGGTTGTCCAGTTATGGAGCCATCCTAAATTGTGAGCATAGGGTGGTGAGGCTCATGACCCGCCTCGGTAATACCCTAGAAATTTCTTGTAACCCTAGAAGTCCCGTCATGTTATGTTATCTTGAATCTCTTGACTCGTCTATCGATGATCTGCAATCTGTAAGGGTGGTCTGAGACTATCCTGATGTCTTTAAAGAAGTTAAGGGGTTACCCCCTAAACGAGAGATAGATTTCCGCATTTATCTTGTTGATAATGCCAAGCCAGTATCATTGCCCGTTAGGCACATGGCCCCGCGAGAAAGAATAGAGCTCAGTAAGAAAATTAAGGAGCTGCTTGAGAAAAATTTTATTAGGCGAAGCATTTCTGAATGGGGTGCTCCGGTGGTATTCGCTACTAAGGCGGATGGTTCGCTTCGTCTATGTGTTGATTATCGAGAGTTGAACAAGCTAAAAAAGAAGAATAGGCACCCGTTACCGAGGATTGATGATCTCTTTGACCAGCTTGTTGGTGCTTCTGTTTTCTCTCAGCTCGATCTAGCCGCCGGATTCCATCAACTTAGTGTGGCTGAGGATAGTATTGATAAAACTGCGTTTAGGACTCCAGATGGATTCTTTGAATGGCTTGTCATGCCATTCGGTTTGACTAATGCACCCGCCTACTTCGTAGATTTGATGAGTAGGGTGTTCAGGGAGTTCCTTAACAAGTTCGTGGTTGTCTTCGTGGATGATATTCTGATCTTCTCAAAGGATGAGGAAGAACATGCTAGACATCTCAAGGAAGTGATGGATACGCTTAGAGCGCATCAGTTGAAAGCCAAGTTCTCCAAATGTCATTTTTGGAGAAGGGAAGTTCGGTTTCTTGGACATATAGTTTCTAAGCAAGGCATAGCAGTGGATCCCGCGAAAGTGGTTGTGGTTCAAGACTGGAAGACTCCTAGGAATGCAACCGAAGTAAGGAGCTTTCTCGGTCTGGCGGGCTACTATAGGAAGTTCATCAGGGACTTCGCTAAGATTTCGGCCCCTCTTACTAAGTTGATGAAGAAGAACCTAGTCTTTGCATGGGACTTAGAGTGTGAGCTTGCTTTTCAAAGGCTCAAGAGGGCTCTTACCACAGCTCCAGTTTTGGCATTACCCGATGGCGGTAAGATGTTTACCGTGTACACCGATGCATGTGGCACGGGGTTAGGTGTTGTTCTGATGCAGGAAGGAAGAGTGATATGTTATGGGGGTAGGCAACTTAAAGTTCATGAGAAGAACTATCCCACTCATGATTTGGAATTGGCGGCGATCATCTTTGCTCTCAAATCCTGGCGCCACTATCTTCTAGGCGAAAGGTTTGAGTTGTATACTGATCACAAGTCACTCAAGTACCTCTTCTCACAGAAAGATCTGAATCTAAGGCAGCAAAGGTGGATGGAATTCTTGGCATCTTATGACTTCGAGATAGCTTACACCCCTGACAAGGGTAATGTTGTGGCAGATGCACTAAGCAGAAGGAGGTTGACTTTGAGTCCCTTGTTTGTTGAGATGAGGAGCCTAGAGTTCTTGGCAACCTTTGATTTTACAACAGCTGTTGAGTCGATGACGGGTTCGTTGGCTTCTCTTGAGCTTAGACCTATACTTCTTGATCAAATAGGGACTTCGCAGAAGGAGGATCCGCAGATAGTGGAGATCATGGACAAGTTGATTTGTGGGGAGATGTCTAGTCACCTTGCTAGATATACTATTGATGACAAGGGTTGGCTAAGGCGTGATGGAAGGCTATGCGTTCCGCAAGTAGAAGACTTGGTGCATAAAGTTCTCGAAGAAGCACATCACTCGAAGATGACTATACATCCTGGAGGAGATAAGATGTATAGAGATATGAAGCGCGTTTTCTTTTGGGCCGGAATGAAGAAAGATGTGGCAGAGTATGTTTCAAAGTGCATGGTGTGCCAACAAGTGAAAGCCGAGTCGAAGAAACCCGGTGGGCTATTACATCCATTAGAGGTCCCGCAATGGAAGTGGGAAAGTATCTCTATGGATTTTGTGGACGGATTGCCTAGGTCAAGGAAAGGGAATACGAGCATATGGGTCATAGTTGATAGACTTACGAAGAGTGCTCATTTCATTCCAGTGAAGAGCAAGAGGACCGCATCATGGCTAGCATCTGTTTATCTTCGGGAGATAGTGCGGTTGAATGGAGTTCCTTCTAGCATAGTTAGCGATCGTGACCCAATTTTCACTAGCCAGTTCTGGAATAGTTTGCAAGAAGCGATGGGTACGCGATTGAATCTGAGTACAACCTATCACCCCCAGACTGATGGCCAAACCGAAAGGGTGAATAGAGTGATAGAAGATCTTTTGAGGCTATGTGCTCTTGACTTTGGTGGTACTTGGGAAGACCACCTTCCTCTGGTAGAGTTTGCTTATAATAATAGCTATCAAGCCAGCATAGGGATGGCACCATTTGAAGCTTTGTATGGGAGGCCGTGTAAGTCACCATCTTGTTGGTGGGAGACAACGGATAGGCTTATACTTGGGCCCGATATGGTACGGGACACATCTGAGAAAGTTGAATTGGTGAGAAGACGGATGAAAGCGGCCCAAGACAGACAGAAATCCTATGCTGACAAGCGAAGGACAGATTTGGAATTCGAAGTGGGAGACATGGTTTTCGTGAAGGTTTCTCCTTTGCGTAATGTGGTACGTTTTGGAGCAATTGGGAAGCTGGCACCAAGGTTCGTAGGACCCTTCCCTATCATAGAGAGAATTGGAAAGATGGCTTATAAGGTGGAATTGCCCGAGAAGCTAGCCGGAGTGCATAATGTCTTTCATGTCTCGCATCTCCGAAAGTGCCTACATGAGTCCGTTGAAGTGGTTGAACCAAGCATTCTTGAAGACGTTGAAGTAGAGAAAGAGGCAACCTTGAGGAGAGTTCCGATTCGTATCTTGGGAACAGAGATCAAGAAGCTAAGGAATCGAGAAGTCAAATTGGTGAAAGTTCAGTGGAGTGAAGCCGATGAAGATGCAACTTGGGAAACCGAGGAGAAGATGCGTGGGCTTTATCCATTTCTTTTTGAGGGTACATTCTCGACCTCTCTTCCTTTTACATATCTTTCTTTTTTGCTATCCATGTTTATCTTGTTATCTCGTTAACCTTGTCATGAGAACCTTAAGTAGAAACCCTTTGGATGAAACATGTATTTGAAACATGTTATGCTTGATGTTTGCAAGTGGTTGCAAGTGTTTGCAAGTGGATACTCGTGGATGCATGATACACATTAGGCACTAAGATCGGCTCACACACTTTCATGTTGCATATGCATGAGTGTTTATGCTTATTCATGGATGAAACTTGTTGTGCTATCACGTGGATGTTGCATATGAATGAATGTTATGTGCACTCATGTAGAGATTATAAATTATGTTAGGAATTTGCATACATATGGACTCATTTCACTAACATACTTTGCATTGAGGGGGTTTACTGAATCAGTAACCGCCTGATTTTTGCATTAGATAAGTACATATACACACACCTTTTGCATATGTTCATACAACATTTAGAATCTTTTTAAGGACAATGGTTACTTGTGGATGATGTTTTGAGTAGATGGATGATGGATGGTAGGATACGTTCTTCCTAACTTGGAGATTTCGAGGACGAAATCCTTTAAGGAGGGGAGAATGTAATAACCCGTATTTTTAATAACATGTTATAATGTAAATCAAGGCAGAATTAAATTCTAAATTCTGAATCATGGGAAACGGGCTGTGTCATTGCGTTTGTCTCGGAAAAATACGCGAAATAGAGTCCGAGTTTTCGAAAAACGGAGTCTGTATGACCAAGTTATGGCCCAATGAAGTTTTCAGAAAATTCTAAGCCCGAAAATAGTTCAAATTCAAATTCAGATTCGAATTACAACCAAGGCAGAATGGGCGGGAATTTTCCCGCCCCAGGCAGGGTCGACACAGGGGTCGACACCAGTGTCGACCCCCCCTAATGGGTCGACACCCATGTCGACCCAGGGGTCGACATGGGTGTCGACCCAGGGATCGACCCCCCCCCCGGTCGGACCAATTTTTCTGGTGCACCTATTTTGGCTGTTTGGACCCGTTTTGGAGGCTAGTGACGTGAATTGATGGCCCAGATCTGAATTAGGGTTAATCCTATGGTCTATATTAACCTAATCATCTGTAAAAAGACCCTAATACCTAGCCTAAATCATCATAAATCAATCCTATAACTAAACTATGCCAAAATGTTTAATCATGGCCTCTACCCTCATGTCATAGCCTCCATCTTCATTCATATGAGAGTTTCTAAGCTTGTTTGAGAGTTTCTAAGCTTGATTTAAGGCCAAAGTTCAATCTTTCTTCATCAAAGCAAGGATCTTTTGCTTGTTTCTCAAGGGTTTTCATTGGAGCATATCATTTGGGAGTGTTTAGAGTTGCTAGTGGCTTCGTCTCAATCTTATTTATATTTTATAAGTCTTCATAGCATTGTAAGCCCTATACTACTCTTAGATTCTAACTATGAAGTTAAATATGACATGTTGCAAGTTGAGTTTGGGCCTAAGTATGATATGTGCTTTGATCCTATCATGTTATGCATAAATATATTCTATGCATGATTGTAAAACTATCACCTTGACCTTGTGGGCTAAAAGCTCTAAGCTTTATGTTGAAATGTTGCATTATGCAACATGAGAACTCACATAACCTTTATGATAACTTGCATATAATGTTATATGCGAACTTCTAGTCATCATTCTATGTCATCTAGGACCATGTACCACCTATTCGCTAAGTTTAAATGTTATGCATGTTTTGAGGCTTATGATGTAACATGCAAGTTTAAATGAACATATTTATGCCTCATATGCCACCATGTTTAACTTGTGGCCAACCTTATTACTTTATGCCCTTTTTGTCATGTTTTGCCAAGTTCCCTCTTTTGATCTATGTCATGTTATGCGAAATGTACATGCAAGGGGAATGCGTTGGGTTTGGGTAATATAAATGACATGAAACATGATTTTAAAATATGACATGAACATTGACTTGTGATTATGTTTGTAAACATGAATTTGGACATGACTTCTAGAAAACATGAGAATGGCCAACTCGAGGTTGGGTTGAGTTTGTAGCATAAATCTACCCGGAACCGACCGGCTTAACTAGTGGCTACAAGCAATAGGACCCAATGTGAGTAGTTGGTCATGTCGCACTTGAAACCCGAGGTTAGACCAAGTTGTGGTGTAAAGCTACCCGGACCCGCCCGGCTTAACTAGTAACCACAACAAGGTCTAATGTGAGAGGTTGGGTGCATTAAATTAATTAATGCCACATGGTAGGGTTAAGTCATGGACCACTTGAATACTTAACCAATTAAACACGATGGGTTGATAGGGTTAAGTCATGAACCTTGGGTACACTTAACCAACTTGATTGGGTAGGGTTAACCACATTTAACCCGTTAGAAACCCTAGTTACGTGGTCCTTTTCACCGGTAACCCTCTTGATTGTATCATGATACCCTAGGGACTAGGCTAGGGTGGGGCACGATTACTGGGTTGACATGTAAGCGACCTAAACGACGGCTGAGTAGGTGCGCCGGTGTAGGTTCAGGCGAACTATGGTCGTGCACATAGTCCGGAGTTGAAAAAGCAGACACGGGCACTCGTAGGTTTAGACTGTGCGTGCTTGATTTGTGTCCGTGGTTGGCACCCTAGGGCTTGATACACCCTAGGGTGGACCTAGCACAGTTTGACTACACTTCGTGATTGGGCCGTATGACACCGACACTTGACGAGTTAGGCTTTTAGGGAGCCGATCGACTAGACCGTGTTGTTGGACCTTGATCTAGGTCATCTCTGGATGTTGGGCCAAGATTGGGCCAAGGGATCATTTCTTGTTTATACCTGACATGGATTGGAATACTAGTACACACCTGGTGCAACTTAACCTTGTATATGCGATGCCACACTTGATCTATCTTGTTAACTTTTCACCATGCCAGTTATCACCCTACATCTCATCTCTGTTTTACATGTTCAGTTAACTTTATTAGTTTTTATACTAATAGTAGATAGGACTTACCAGTCTTTTTGACTGACCCGTTTTCTTTCGCCTCTTTTCTTCCGTTCCCCCCCCCCTCCCCCCGGTTTGCAGGGTGGGAACACTGTTACCTAGCTGGATCTTTAGCTGCTTTTCTGGATAGCTCACGTATGGTTTGAGCATGCTATGGCCTTATGCTACTTTGGGGATAGTTACTTTATGTTTCTTTTTCAATTTTCAGTTTATGTTCTAGACTTTGTTTTATGGGAAAATAATGACCAAGTACTTTGATGTAACTTGACTATGGTTTTGAAATGTTAGTTTTATCCACTGCTTTACTACTCTGTTTTACTTATATGTTCTATCTTGTGATATCTGCATGCATGTTTACCTTGTTTAACGCCCCTCCAAAGCCAGTGTGCTTGCAAGAGTGACACTGGCGGAGGTGGGGTGTTACAAACATTTTCTTGGAGTATATACTATGAGGATGCTTTCCAGCGATTGAAGAGGGCTCTGACAACAACCCCAGTCTTGAGCTTGCCTGACGGGAACAAAGTGTTCACACACTGATGCATGTGGTACAGGGCTTGGTGTTGTTCTGATGCAAGAGGGAAGGGTGGTACGTTATGGAGGTAGATAGTTGAGAATTCATGAGAAGAAATACCTTACGCATGACTTAGAGTTAGCTGCCATAGTATTCACGCTTAAGACTTGGCGCCATTATCTACTAGGAGAGAAGTTCGAGTTGTACACCGGTCATAAATATCTCAAGTACTTGTTCTCGCAGAAGGATCTTAATTTAAGGCAACAAAGATGGATGGATTTCCTAGCATCCTATGAATTTGAGATTGCTTATACCTCTGGCAAGGGTAATGTGGTGGTAGACGCATTGAGTAGGCAGAGGGTGACTTTGAGTCCTCTGTATGTGGAGAGGAAAAGCTTGGAGTTTATAATGATTTTTGATTTTAGACCCTCCACTGAGTTTACATCTGGTTTATTTGGTATCATTAGAGGTGCGACCTACTCTGTTGGACCAGATAGGAACTTCGCAGCGAGAGGACCCACAGCTAACAGATATCTGTGATAGGCTCAGTAGAGGGGAGACTTCTAGTCACCTCAGTAGCTATTCCACAGACGATAGAGGGTGGTTGCAGCGAGATGGAAGGCATTGTATTCCCCGCGTTGGGAGTTTGTTGGAGACAGTCCTTAAGGAAGCCCATTATTCTAAGATGACTATTCATCCCGGTGGTGATAAGATGTATAAGGATATGAAGAGGGTTTTCTTTTGGGCTGGAATAAAGAAAGATGTGGTAGAATTTGTTTCTCGATGTTTGATTTGCCAACAAGTTAAGGCTGAGCGAAGGAAGCCCGGTGGTTTACTTCATCCTTTGGGAGTCCCACAGTGAAAGTGGGAAAGCGTCTCGATGGATTTCGTTGATGGTTTTCCTAGATCAAGGAAAGGAAACACCAGTATTTGGGTTGTAGTTGACAGACTTACTTAGAGCGCTCATTTCATCCCTGTTAAGAGTAAGAGGACAGCTGCATGGTTGGCAGCAGTTTATCTTCGTGAGATAGTCCGTCTGCATGGAGTACCTTCCAGTATTGTGAGTGATCGTGACCCCATATTCACCAGTGAGTTTTGGAGGAGCTTGCAAGAAGCATAAGGTACACAGTTGTGTTAGAGCACTGTAACGGCCAAAAAAATTCGACGCTCGAATTTTCAACAGTAACACAAAATCCTATATTACTTGTCAAAACCCCAAGTATCGAAATCTGACTATTAATAGAAAGAAATTAGAGGATGAGATAGGAAAGTTAGAACTATTAGAATAGAAGAATGAGAAGATGAGAATCTCACAGTGGAATTTCAACAAAATATAATATCACATAATATATTACATATCAGAGTCTGTTACATCATATAATACATCTTACATGGTTACTGGCCCAACACAACATACAACTTGATACTTAGGAATAGATAGAACTACTAAGCTGACTCCAGGAATTCAAGTCTAAAATACTCCAAAGATTTCCATTGATTACCTGGATCACTTGTCTACTCATAACAATTGTTATGAGTACCCAAGAGTTTAGGAAAAACATAGAAAAATAAACTCGAGGTCAGTTAGGGGACTGGTGTGAGTAAACAATTTTAAAACATTTCAAATGATCAATTCTTAACACAGAACATGTTATTCTCTTATGAGAACAGATTGATTTAACGTTCGAAAACCTTTCGAAAGAAAAGATAATAGTAAGACCAGCCCACACATAAACATGAACGGTTTTTACCTTACTATAACCCAAAACATTTTAATATCAAAATCGTCAGATATTATAATAGTTTGTATCAAATAAATAACCATCTAGAGGAACGCTTGCATCAAACGCTCCACATATATAGTATAAAATCATAAACCGTGGGTTCTTATTGGAGATTGGATTCCAACAGATAAGGAATGGAACCACCTACCGATCAGTGTACTCTAGATGGTATACATTGGGGTTCAACAAGAATGTCTTGCAACCCGGCCACACATGACCGCCCACTCATTTAGCTTGAGTGTAGCGAATATATTATCACCCCCATGGTTAGGAGTGACCCACCGTTTCCAAAAGCTGCAGCAGCGAAATATAGATTAATTAGAAAAAAGGAATTTCTCTAGATGGTGATAATACACCCTGCTTGGGAATGACTCACCTAGCCATGCTGTCTGCTCGGTTTCTGTCATTTCCAGGTTGTGAGGCTTTGAGACTACGTTATCTTCTAGAACATCTAGTCTCCATTCACTTTGAATGCCACATCGTCAAACCCGTCAATCACTAGTTGATCTTCCCAAAAATATTACGGGTATAAAAACTAAGAGAAACGAATTTCTCCGCCACCAAACGAAATACCTTGAAAAGATCGTCTTATGTGATCTATTAGGAGTACTCTGTCAGACATTCGTTCATTCAAGTTGTCTTCGGACTGGACAAACCGAAGGCACTATTCTGTAAAACAAAATAGCCCTTGTATATCTCCTTCTTCAACTATCTTCAATAATTTCTGTTACGTACGTAATAATCGAATCGAAGTGGGATATTAATCCCGGACTCTTCGAAATGATTAGCGTAATGTCTTTTACGATCAGTTGATACTTAAGAAAACTGTTTTCAATATTCATTTGATCTCAAACATTTCTTGTTCAAAGGAAATAGTTATCCACTTAAAATGAACTGAATTAGGTATAATTCATTTTATATACCCTTTATTTTATCAGCTTTGAACAAACAAAATTGTATATATCTGTATTGTTTAAATCCATTCATTTGACTGTCTTTTATAAATGAACGACTAAAGCACGTGCTTCGCACACGGTAGTTTATATAATAAAGGTTAGTTCGTTTATTTCGATAATTATTCGCAATTTTCACCTTTTTAAATTATCGTTTTATTTCTAAACAAACATTATATAAATTTTCTATTTTAAAATTTATATTTTTTTCCATTTGTCGCTAAACATGCTGTGTGTATATTTTCCTTTTTCCTAATCTAAAATTATCACGGCCAGTCCCATTTACAAGTGTCTCCTCTTCTTCTTATTTTCCTGCATCCCCTTCTTGCTGTTTCATACCTTTGCTTACCTTTCTTCCAATTCTTGTTACTACACTTTCTTCTTCCATTTAATAAACTTGTTGTATACAACATTTGGCATGCAGTTCTTGCCGAATGAAAACATTCACGTGTTGTTTCCCCTACCTTCCTTTTCTCTGTTTTCTCTACTCCTATTCATTCCAATCACAACAGCCAAATGTCTTGGCCCATCTTTTCCTCCCCTCTACCTTTCGTTTACCCTTTATTTTTGGAACCCCTTCGGCTCAACTGAAACCATATGCCCAGTGTCCCATTTCCCTCCTCCATATATGCTGTAGCATACATATACACAGTGCCCATTGTTATTCAGTCTGTATTCGCAACACAGAATTTGAAACAGAATATTACTGTTTCTAATTTGTAACAGAATAAAAGCGTTTCAAATTAGAATCAGTACTGTTGTCTGTTCAAAGTAAACTGATGTGCACTTAAATCAACTTAGCGACAGAAGAATTTTGTCTGTCAAACAGTGCTAGTATGATACCGCGCACAAATCAATCAATACCACAGTATTGGTGCAGTATACAGAATTATCCTGTATACACAATGAAAGGTAAAGAACAAAGAATTGAAACCTAATCGAGTTCGTCTGAGGCCTGTATCGTACAGTTTCCTTAAGACTTTCAGTCGAAGCCTCCCAGGATACAACAGACGAGAATCTGCTCGAGATTGTAGCGAGTATGCACTGGCTGAGATGTAGTAATTGGAGGAATCAGACAACGGAGGAAGAAGAAGAAAATTAATTCGGTGAATGATTTGATCAGAATCATTGTGTATATATAATTTTCCAGTGGATGCGTTAACGGGTCGCACCCGTTTGAAAAAACCGCGTCTGTTGCCATTTGAATTCAAATGAACGCGTCCGCTCATTTGAATTGTAACGGGTCGCACCCGCTTGATTCCAACGGGTCGCACCCGCATTCGCATTCGTGCCAAAAAAAAAACCTGTTCGAAAATTGCTTTGTTTTTTCGAAGCAAAAATAAGATTTCTTACTGGGCCCAAGCCCAAGCCCGGCCCGGCCCGGTTCGGTCGGACGGGCGGGCGGCGCGCGCGCGCGTGTGTGTTTGGTTCACATGATGTAGGTCCTCCCCCTCGCACAAAATTACCTGACCCTAAGGGCCAATATAGGGAATGAGCAATGGACATATATACACACATCTTATCTTATCTTTGGCAATGTGGGACTAAAGTAAATTTCATTCATACATTGATTTCTAACAATCCCCCACATGAATGATAATATACTTTTTCCCCCACACAAAGTGTAATATCTCAGACTACATATGGAATAATGTTTTATTGAGGATAAGTAGATATTTCACTTTGAACTTTCCCTAGTTGAAACTCATCGGATATACTTGGCTAATCGGTGAATTATTTCATCTTGAACCGTCAGCCGTTATTGTATAACCAGACAATAAGTTTAACAAACATTATTTCCCTTATCACCCAATCTCTTGGTTGTGTTCATTTTGGTCCTGAAACACTTTTCTGGTTCTGCGAGTGTATATAGAGAATATAAGCCTTTAATATTCTCATAGAGCCGACCCAGCTCACACTAACATAGGTGATCGCTACCATTAGGAGTATCGTACATATACCCCACTTGTTATTTTACAAGATATGGTCATCATTAAAAAGCATAGCTTTAACCTGTGAAACTTCTGTAGGCATGCATTTTATATTGTGCACCATAGGAATGGAGTAGGATTAAATGCATTACATCTTGAGTTATTCAGAACTGGTTTGCCTATTGATCCTAGTCCGTGGGATCTCCAGTCGCTAGGATAGGTTTCCGTATAAGATAACTCTTGTTGGTTTAGGCTTTTAAACCCATTCCCCTCGATGCGCAGTCAATTTTCTCTCGTGATAACCCTTTTGTAAATGGATCCGCTAGGTTATCATTTGTTCTCACATAATCTATGGAAATAGTTCCATTTGAGAGTAACTGCCTAACCGTGTTATGGCGTCTTCGAATATGTCGAGATTTGCCATTATAAACAAAGTTTTTCGCTCTACTTAGCGCTGCTTGATTGTCGCAGTGAATACATATGGCCGTTACAGGTTTAGGCCAAAGTGGAATATCTTCTAAGAAGTGACGAAGCCATTCTGCTTCTTCGCCTGCTTTATCTAAAGCAATAAACTCAGATTCCATCGTTGATCGAGCTATGCATGTTTGCTTAGTAGATTTCCATGATACTGCTGCTCCTGCTAGAGTAAAAACATAACCACTTGTGGATTTTGACTCCTCTGAATCGGCAATCCAGTTTGCATCACTATATCCTTCTAATACAGCTGGATATTTTCCGTAATGCAAAGAATAATTTGTGGTATTCTTTAAGTATCCAAGCACTCTCATTAGTGCTTTCCAGTGTTCCTTCCTGGATTACTTGTATACCTGCTCAGTCGACTTACTGCATAGGCTATATCTGGTCTCGTGCAATTCATAAGATACATTAGACATCCTATTACACGAGAGTATTCCAGTTGCATTACACTCTCATTAGTGTTTTTATGTAGTACTTCTGATGGATTAAAAGGTGTTTTTACTCCTTTAATCCCAAGATCTTGAAATCTTTCAATCACTTTGTCAACATAATGTGATTGAGATAATTCAATTCCATTAGGGGTTCTTATTATTTTGATTCCCAAAATAACATCTGCAACTCCTAAATCTTTCATATCGAAATTGTTGATCAGCATTTTCTTTATGGTCTCTATAACTTTTATGTTAGGACCAAAAATTAACATATCGTCCACATATAAGCAAATCATGACATATGATTGTCCAATTTGTTTATAATAAACACATTTATCACATTCATTTATACGAAAACCATTTTGCATCATGACACTATCAAATTTTTCGTGCCATTGTTTTGGAGCTTGTTTGAGTCCGTATAATGATTTTACCAATTTACAGACTTTATTTTCATTTCCCTTGGATATAAAACCTTCGGGTTGCTCCATGTAGATTTCCTCATCGAGATCTCCATTCAAGAATGCCGTCTTTACATCCATCTGATGAATTTCTAGATTATAGATGGATGCAATTGCTATTAACATTCTTATTGAGGTTATTCGTGTAACAGGTGAATATGTATCAAAGAAGTCTATTCCTTCTTTTTGACGATATCCTTTGGCTACTAATCTGGCTTTATATTTGTCGATAGAGCCATCTGCTTTCATTTTCTTTTTGAAAATCCATTTGCAGCCAATTGGTTTTATTCCAGGTGGAATATCAACAATTTCCCAAGTTTTATTACTTAGAATTGAATCAATCTCACTTTGGATTGCTTCTTTCCAATACGAAGATTCAGAAGATGACATGGCCTCTTTATATGTTTGAGGTTCATGTTCAAGTACGTAAGTGAGGAACTCAGAGCCAAATGATTTGGATGTTCTGGCCCTTACGCTTCTTCTTGGTTCAACTTCATCAACTTCACGATGAGTTTCATCTTCATGTGGGCTATTTGATTCTTCTCGTGTCCTTTTGGGGACATTATTTCCTTCATTTCTTTTGTGTGGAAACACATCTTCAAAGAATGAAGCATCTCTTGATTCCATGATTGTATTTACATGGATATCATCTATATCAGACTTGAATACCAAAAATCTATATGCACTACTATTTTGGGTTGGCCCTAAGTAATAACAATCTACTGTTTTTGGTCCAAGTTTGACCTTCTTGGGAGGCGGGATAGGAACCTTTGCCAAGCACCCCCACACTTTGAGGTATTTGAAGCTTGGTAGATGTCCTTTCCATAACTCATATGGAATTTTTCCCGTTTTACTGTGAGTAACTTTGTTTAATATGTGATTAGACATATTCAAAGCTTCCCCCCACAAGTTCGTCGGTAAACCAGACGTTAAAAGCATTGCATTAATCATATCTTTTAACGTTCTGTTTTTCCTCTCAGCTATGCCATTTTGTTGTGGTGAATATGGTGCTGTCGTTTGATGAATTATTCCATTTTCTGCACAGAATTGTTCAAACGGCGATTCATATTCTCCACCTCGATCTGATCTCACTATCTTGATCATCTTATTAAGCTGATTTTCTACTTCAGCTTTATATTTTATAAACGATGTAATTGCCTCATCTTTACTGTTTAAAAGATATACGTAGCAATATCGTGTATAATCATCAATAAATGTGATAAAATACTTTTTCCCACCTCTTGTAGGTATTGATTTGAAATCACATAAATCAGTATGTACCAAACCTAGTGGTTCGGTGCTTCTATCAACAGTATGAAATGGTTTCTTAACCATTTTTGCTTCTACGCATGTCTCACATTTGTAGTTTTTATCCACTTGAAATTTAGGAATTAACTCTAAATTTGCAAGTTTTTTCATTTTTCGGAAATTAATATGTCCTAATCTATCATGCCATAATAAAGTTTCATGCTCAACGATATAAGAAACTTCCTTTTTATTCATAGCATTATCAGAATACATATTATTGCCGATCACGGCTACATTTGCCTTAAATAGGCCATCACACAAGTAACCCCTTCCTATATAGATTCCTGCCTTGGACAGAACCATCTTGTCTGACTCGAAGACCATCTTGAATCCCTTCTTCGAAAGCATGGACCCAGAAATGAGATTCTTGCGGATCTCTGGAACATGAAGGACATCATTCAGATGAATAGTCTTCCCAGAAGTGAACTTGAGGGTGACTGTTCCTTTGCCTTCAACCATGGAAACCGATGAATTGCCCATATAGAGTTTCTCATCTTGATCCAATTTGGTGTAGGTTGAAAAGACGGACTTATCAGAGTATATATGCCTAGTAGCACCCGTGTCCAACCACCATTGTGCAGAATTCTGGATCAAGTTGCATTCGGTCACAACTCCTGAAAAATTGGATTCATCGATGTCCATGTTGTCCACCACATTTGCTTCCGAATTTTTCTTTTTCTTGTGTCTGCACTCTTTTGCTTGATGACCAGTCTTGCCACAAACCCAACAATCACCATTGAATTTCTTGGACTTCTTCGGGTTATTCTGCTTGTCCTCTGGCGCCTTTCTTTTCTTGTTTTTGTTGAAGTGCCCTTTTTTCTTTGACCCTTCAGTAACAAGCGCCACTTCACTTTTAGGTTGAGTGACTCCACGGTTATCTACCTCTATCTTTAATCTGACGATGAGGTCTTGCAAGGATATCTCCTTCTTTTTGTGCTTCAAGTAGTTGCGGTAGTCTCTCCAAGATGGTGGCAACTTTCCGGTAATTGCTTCAACCAGAAATGATTCACCAACTTTGTGACCTTCTGCTTCCATCTCATGGATAATAATCTGCAACTCTTGCACTTGAGAAGTCACTGATTTTGAGTCCACCATTTTGTAGTCCATGAACTTGTCGACGATGAACTTCTTCAAACTCACATTCTGCGTCTTGTATTTTGTAGCCAAAGCATTCCAGAGAGCTTTTGCAGTCTTTATGGGTTGGAAAACTTTGTTCAAAACCTTATCTAGACAGTTGAGAATGTAGTTTCTGCATAAAAAATCCGAATGCCTCCACGCATCAATAGACGGACCATCATGCTTTGGTGCATCCTTGGCATTTCCTGGTGTAGGCGGCACCGGTTCATCTTCTTCAAGATACTTTTGCAAGCCAAGGGTGGTGAGATAGAACAACATCTGATTCTGCCATGTCAAAAAATCATCACCTTCTCCTTTGAACAATTCTGGTTTGTTCAAATTGCCAGCTTTGAGCGTCGTTTGCTCTGTTGCCATCTCTGTTTTGTCAAAAACAGGGAAAGTCTTAAGATGTTATTCAGTCTGTATTCGCAACACAGAATTTGAAATAGAATATTACTGTTTCTAATTTGTAACAGAATAAAAGCGTTTCAAATTAGAATCAGTACTGTTGTCTATTCAAAGTAAACTGATGTGCACTTAAATCAACTTAGCGACAGAAGAATTTTGTCTGTCAAACAGTGCTAGTATGATACCGCGCACAAATCAATCAATACCACAGTATTGGTGCAGTATACAGAATTATCCTGTATACACAATGAAAGGTAAAGAACAAAGAATTGAAACCTAACCGAGTTCGTCTGAGGCCTGTATCGTACAGTTTCCTTAAGACTTTCAGTCGAAGCCTCCCAGGATACAACAGACGAGAATCTGCTCGAGATTGTAGCGAGTATGCACTGGCTGAGATGTAGTAATTGGAGGAATCAGACAACGGAGGAAGAAGAAGAAAATTAATTCGGTGAATGATTTGATCAGAATCATTGTGTATATATAATTTTCCAGTGGATGCGTTAACGGGTCGCACCCGTTTGAAAAAACCGCGTCCGTTGTCATTTGAATTCAAATGAACGCGTCCGCTCATTTGAATTGTAACGGGTCGCACCCGCTTGATTCCAACGGGTCGCACCCGCATTCGCATTCGTGCCAAAAAAAAACCTGTTCTAAAATTGCTTTGTTTTTTCGAAGCAAAAATAAGATTTCTTACTGGGCCCAAGCCCAAGCCCGGCCCGGCCCGGTTCGGTTCGGCCGGACGGGCGGGCGGCGCGCGCGTGCATGTGTGTTTGGTTCACATGATGTAGGTCCTCCCCCTCACACAAAATTACCTGACCCTAAGGGCCAATATAGGGAATGAGGAATGGACATATATACACACATCTTATCTTATCTTTGGCAATGTGGGACTAAAGTAAATTTCATTCATACATTGATTTCTAACAATCCCCCACATGAATGATAATATACTTTTTCCCCCACACAAAGTGTAATATCTCAGACTACATATGGAATAATGTTTTATTGAGGATAAGTAGATATTTCACTTTGAACTTTCCCTAGTTGAAACTCATCGGATAGACTTGGCTAATCGGTGAATTATTTCATCTTGAACCGTCAGCCGTTATTGTATAACCAGACAATAAGTTTAACAAACATTATTTCCCTTATCACCCAATCTCTTGGTTGTGTTCATTTTGGTCCTGAAACACTTTTTTGGTTCTGCGAGTGTATATAGAGAATATAAGCCTTTAATATTCTCATAGAGCCGACCCAGCTCACACTAACATAGGTGATCGCTACCATTAGGAGTATCCTACATATACCCCACTTGTTATTTTACAAGATATGGTCATCATTAAAAAGCATAGCTTTAACCTGTGAAACTTCTGTAGGCATGCATTTTATATTGTGCACCATAGGAATGGAGTAGGATTAAATGCATTACATCTTGAGTTATTCAGAACTGGTTTGCCTATTGATCCTAGTCCGTGGGATCTCCAGTCGCTAGGATAGGTTTCCGTATAAGATAACTCTTGTTGGTTTAGGCTTTTAAACCCATTCCCCTCGATGCGCAGTCAATTTTCTCTCGTGATAACCCTTTTGTAAATGGATCCGCTAGGTTATCATTTGTTCTCACATAATCTATGGAAATAGTTCCATTTGAGAGTAACTGCCTAACCGTGTTATGGCGTCTTCGAATATGTCGAGATTTGCCATTATAAACAAAGTTTTTCGCTCTACTTAGCGCTGCTTGATTGTCGCAGTGAATACATATGGCCGTTACAGGTTTAGGCCAAAGTGGAATATCTTCTAAGAAGTGACGAAGCCATTCTGCTTCTTCGCCTGCTTTATCTAAAGCAATAAACTCAGATTCCATCGTTGATCGAGCTATGCATGTTTGCTTAGTAGATTTCCATGATACTGCTGCTCCTGCTAGAGTAAAAACATAACCACTTGTGGATTTTGACTCCTCTGAATCGGCAATCCAGTTTGCATCACTATATCCTTCTAATACAGCTGGATATTTTCCGCAATGCAAAGAATAATTTGTGGTATTCTTTAAGTATCCAAGCACTCTCATTAGTGCTTTCCAGTGTTCCTTTCCTGGATTACTTGTATACCTGCTCAGTCGACTTACTGCATAGGCTATATCTGGTCTCGTGCAATTCATAAGATACATTAGACATCCTATTACACGAGAGTATTCCAGTTGCATTACACTCTCATTAGCGTTTTTATGTAGTACTTCTGATGGATTAAAAGGTATTTTTACTCCTTTAATCCCAAGATCTTGAAATCTTTCAATCACTTTGTCAACATAATGTGACTGAGATAATTCAATTCCATTAGGGGTTCTTATTATTTTGATTCCCAAAATAACATCTGCAACTCCTAAATCTTTCATATCGAAATTGTTGATCAGCATTTTCTTTATGGTCTCTATAACTTTTATGTTAGGACCAAAAATTAACATATCGTCCACATATAAGCAAATCATGACATATGATTGTCCAATTTGTTTATAATAAACACATTTATCACATTCATTTATACGAAAACCATTTTGCATCATGACACTATCAAATTTTTCGTGCCATTGTTTTGGAGCTTGTTTGAGTCCGTATAATGATTTTACCAATTTACAGACTTTATTTTCATTTCCCTTGGATATAAAACCTTCGGGTTGCTCCATGTAGATTTCCTCATCGAGATCTCCATTCAAGAATGCCGTCTTTACATCCATCTGATGAATTTCTAGATTATAGATGGATGCAATTGCTATTAACATTCTTATTGAGGTTATTCGTGTAACAGGTGAATATGTATCAAAGAAGTCTATTCCTTCTTTTTGACGATATCCTTTGGCTACTAATCTGGCTTTATATTTGTCGATAGAGCCATCTGCTTTCATTTTCTTTTTGAAAATCCATTTGCAGCCAATTGGTTTTATTCCAGGTGGAATATCAACAATTTCCCAAGTTTTATTACTTAGAATTGAATCAATCTCACTTTGGATTGCTTCTTTCCAATACGAAGATTCAGAAGATGACATGGCCTCTTTATATGTTTGAGGTTCATGTTCAAGTACGTAAGTGAGGAACTCAGAGCCAAATGATTTGGATGTTCTGGCCCTTACGCTTCTTCTTGGTTCAACTTCATCAACTTCACGATGAGTTTCATCTTCATGTGGGCTATTTGATTCTCCTCGTGTCCTTTTGGGGACATTATTTCCTTCATTTCTTTTGTGTGGAAACACATCTTCAAAGAATGAAGCATCTCTTGATTCCATGATTGTATTTACATGGATATCATCTATATCAGACTTGAATACCAAAAATCTATATGCACTACTATTTTGGGCTGGCCCTAAGTAATAACAATATACTGTTTTTGGTCCAAGTTTGACCTTCTTGGGAGGCGGGATAGGAACCTTTGTCAAGCACCCCCACACTTTGAGGTATTTGAAGCTTGGTAGATGTCCTTTCCATAACTCATATGGAATTTTTCCCGTTTTACTGTGAGGAACTTTGTTTAATATGTGATTAGACATATTCAAAGCTTCCCCCCACAAGTTCGTCGGTAAACCAGACGTTAAAAGCATTGCATTAATCATATCTTTTAACGTTCTGTTTTTCCTCTCGGCTATGCCATTTTGTTGTGGTGAATATGGTGCTGTCGTTTGATGAATTATTCCATTTTCTGCACAGAATTGTTCAAACGGCGATTCATATTCTCCACCTCGATCTGATCTCAATATCTTGATCTTCTTATTAAGCTGATTTTCTACTTCAGCTTTATATTTTATAAACGATGTAATTGCCTCATCTTTACTGTTTAAAAGATATACGTAGCAATATCGTGTATAATCATCAATAAATGTGATAAAATACTTTTTCCCACCTCTTGTAGGTATTGATTTGAAATCACATAAATCAGTATGTACCAAACCTAGTGGTTCGGTGCTTCTATCAACAGTATGAAATGGTTTCTTAACCATTTTTGCTTCTACGCATGTCTCACATTTGTAGTTTTTATCCACTTTAAATTTAGGAATTAACTCTAAATTTGCAAGTTTTTTCATTTTTCGGAAATTAATATGTCCTAATCTATCATGCCATAATAAAGTTTCATGCTCAACGATATAAGAAACTTCCTTTTTATTCATAGCATTATCAGAATACATATTATTGCCGATCACGGCTACATTTGCCTTAAATAGGCCATCACACAAGTAACCCCTTCCTATATAGATTCCTGCCTTGGACAGAACCATCTTGTCTGACTCGAAGACCATCTTGAATCCCTTCTTCGAAAGCATGGACCCAGAAATGAGATTCTTGCAGATCTCTGGAACATGAAGGACATCATTCAGACGAATAGTCTTCCCAGAAGTGAACTTGAGGGTGACTGTTCCTTTGCCTTTAACCATGGAAACCGATGAGTTGCCCATATAGAGTTTCTCATCTTGATCCAATTTGGTGTAGGTTGAAAAGACGGACTTATCAGAGCATATATGCCTAGTAGCACCCGTGTCCAACCACCATTGTGCAGAATTCTGGATCAAGTTGCATTCGGTCACAACTCCTGAAAAATTGGATTCATCGATGTCCATGTTGTCCACCACATTTGCTTCCGAATTTTTCTTTTTCTTGTGTCTGCACTCTTTTGCTTGATGACCAGTCTTGCCACAAACCCAACAATCACCATTGAATTTCTTGGACTTCTTCTGGTTATTCTGCTTGTCCTCTGGCGCCTTTCTTTTCTTGTTTTTGTTGAAGTGCCCTTTTTTCTTTGACCCTTCAGTAACAAGCGCCTCTTCACTTTTAGGTTGAGTGACTCCACGGTTATCTGCCTCTATCTTTAATCTGACGATGAGGTCTTGCAAGGATATCTCCTTCTTTTTGTGCTTCAAGTAGTTGCGGTAGTCTCTCCAAGATGGTGGCAACTTTCCGGTAATTGCTTCAACCAGAAATGATTCACCAACTTTGTGACCTTCTGCTTCCATCTCATGGATAATAATCTGCAACTCTTGCACTTGAGAAGTCACTGATTTTGAGTCCACCATTTTGTAGTCCATGAACTTGTCGACGATGAACTTCTTCAAACTCACATTCTGCATCTTGTATTTTGTAGCCAAAGCATTCCAGAGAGCTTTTGCAGTCTTTATGGGTTGGAAAACTTTGTACAAAACCTTATCTAGACAGTTGAGAATGTAGTTTCTGCATAAAAAATCCGAATGCCTCCACGCATCAATAGACGGACCATCATGCTTTGGTGCATCCTTGGCATTTCCTGGTGTAGGCGGCACTGGTTCATCTTCTTCAAGATACTTTTGCAAGCCAAGGGTGGTGAGATAGAACAACATCTGATTCTGCCATGTCAGAAAATCATCACCTTCTCCTTTGAACAATTCTGGTTTGTTCAAATTGCCAGCTTTGAGCGTCGTTTGCTCTGTTGCCATCTCTGTTTTGTCAAAAACAGGGAAAGTCTTAAGATGTTATTCAGTCTGTATTCGCAACACAGAATTTGAAACAGAATATTACTGTTTCTAATTTGTAACAGAATAAAAGCGTTTCAAATTAGAATCAGTACTGTTGTCTGTTCAAAGTAAACTGATGTGCACTTAAATCAACTTAGCGACAGAAGAATTTTGTCTGTCAAACAGTGCTAGTATGATACCGCGCACAAATCAATCAATACCACAGTATTGGTGCAGTATACAGAATTATCATGTATACACAATGAAAGGTAAAGAACAAAGAATTGAAACCTAACCGAGTTCGTTTGAGGCCTGTATCGTACAGTTTCCTTAAGACTTTCAGTCGAAGCCTCCCAGGATACAACAGACGAGAATCTGCTCGAGATTGTAGCGAGTATGCACTGGCTGAGATGTAGTAATTGGAGGAATCAGACAACGGAGGAAGAAGAAGAAAATTAATTCGGTGAATGATTTGATCAGAATCATTGTGTATATATAATTTTCCAGTGGATGCGTTAACGGGTCGCACCCGTTTGAAAAAACCGCGTCCGTTGTCATTTGAATTCAAATGAACGCGTCCGCTCATTTGAATTGTAACGGGTCGCACCCGCTTGATTCCAACGGGTCGCACCCGCGTTCGCATTCGTGCCAAAAAAAAAACCTGTTCGAAAATTGCTTTGTTTTTTCGAAGCAAAAATAAGATTTCTTACTGGGCCCAAGCCCAAGCCCAAGCCCGGCCCGGCCCGGTTCGGTTCGGTCGGACGGGCGGGCGGCGCGCGCGCGCGTGTGTGTTTGGTTCACATGATGTAGGTCCTCCCCCTCGCACAAAATTACCTGACCCTAAGGGCCAATATAGGGAATGAGGAATGGACATATATACACACATCTTATCTTATCTTTGGCAATGTGGGACTAAAGTAAATTTCATTCATACATTGATTTCTAACAATCCCCCACATGAATGATAATATACTTTTTCCCCCACACAAAGTGTAATATCTCAGACTACATATGGAATAATGTTTTATTGAGGATAAGTAGATATTTCACTTTGAACTTTCCCTAGTTGAAACTCATCGGATATACTTGGCTAATCGGTGAATTATTTCATCTTGAACCGTCAGCCGTTATTGTATAACCAGACAATAAGTTTAACAAACATTATTTCCCTTATCACCCAATCTCTTGGTTGTGTTCATTTTGGTCCTGAAACACTTTTCTGGTTCTGCGAGTGTATATAGAGAATATAAGCCTTTAATATTCTCATAGAGCCGACCCAGCTCACACTAACATAGGTGATCGCTACCATTAGGAGTATCCTACATATACCCCACTTGTTATTTTACAAGATATGGTCATCATTAAAAAGCATAGCTTTAACCTGTGAAACTTCTGTAGGCATGCATTTTATATTGTGCACCATAGGAATGGAGTAGGATTAAATGCATTACATCTTGAGTTATTCAGAACTGGTTTGCCTATTGATCCTAGTCCGTGGGATCTCCAGTCGCTAGGATAGGTTTCCGTATAAGATAACTCTTGTTGGTTTAGGCTTTTAAACCCATTCCCCTCGATGCGCAGTCAATTTTCTCTCGTGATAACCCTTTTGTAAATGGATCCGCTAGGTTATCATTTGTTCTCACATAATCTATGGAAATAGTTCCATTTGAGAGTAACTGCCTAACCGTGTTATGGCGTCTTCGAATATGTCGAGATTTGCCATTATAAACAAAGTTTTTCGCTCTACTTAGCGCTGCTTGATTGTCACAGTGAATACATATGGCCGTTACAGGTTTAGGCCAAAGTGGAATATCTTCTAAGAAGTGACGAAGCCATTCTGCTTCTTCGCCTGCTTTATCTAAAGCAATAAACTCAGATTCCATCGTTGATCGAGCTATGCATGTTTGCTTAGTAGATTTCCATGATACTGCTGCTCCTGCTAGAGTAAAAACATAACCACTTGTGGATTTTGACTCCTCTGAATCGGCAATCCAGTTTGCATCACTATATCCTTCTAATACAGCTGGATATTTTCCGTAATGCAAAGAATAATTTGTGGTATTCTTTAAGTATCCAAGCACTCTCATTAGTGCTTTCCAGTGTTCCTTTCCTGGATTACTTGTATACCTGCTCAGTCGACTTACTGCATAGGCTATATCTGGTCTCGTGCAATTCATAAGATACATTAGACATCCTATTACACGAGAGTATTCCAGTTGCATTACACTCTCATTAGTGTTTTTATGTAGTACTTCTGATGGATTAAAAGGTGTTTTTACTCCTTTAATCCCAAGATCTTGAAATCTTTCAATCACTTTGTCAACATAATGTGACTGAGATAATTCAATTCCATTAGGGGTTCTTATTATTTTGATTCCCAAAATAACATCTGCAACTCCTAAATCTTTCATATCGAAATTGTTGATCAGCATTTTCTTTATGGTCTCTATAACTTTTATGTTAGGACCAAAAATTAACATATCGTCCACATATAAGCAAATCATGACATATGATTGTCCAATTTGTTTATAATAAACACATTTATCACATTCATTTATACGAAAACCATTTTGCATCATGACACTATCAAATTTTTCGTGCCATTGTTTTGGAGCTTGTTTGAGTCCGTATAATGATTTTACCAATTTACAGACTTTATTTTCATTTCCCTTGGATATAAAACCTTCGGGTTGCTCCATGTAGATTTCCTCATCGAGATCTCCATTCAAGAATGCCGTCTTTACATCCATCTGATGAATTTCTAGATTATAGATGGATGCAATTGCTATTAACATTCTTATTGAGGTTATTCGTGTAACAGGTGAATATGTATCAAAGAAGTCTATTCCTTCTTTTTGACGATATCCTTTGGCTACTAATCTGGCTTTATATTTGTCGATAGAGCCATCTGCTTTCATTTTCTTTTTGAAAATCCATTTGCAGCCAATTGGTTTTATTCCAGGTGGAGTATCAACAATTTCCCAAGTTTTATTACTTAGAATTGAATCAATCTCACTTTGGATTGCTTCTTTCCAATACGAAGATTCAGAAGATGACATGGCCTCTTTATATGTTTGAGGTTCATGTTCAAGTACGTAAGTGAGGAACTCAGAGCCAAATGATTTGGATGTTCTGGCCCTTACGCTTCTTCTTGGTTCAACTTCATCAACTTCACGATGAGTTTCATCTTCATGTGGGCTATTTGATTCTTCTCGTGTCCTTTTGGGGACATTATTTCCTTCATTTCTTTTGTGTGGAAACACATCTTCAAAGAATGAAGCATCTCTTGATTCCATGATTGTATTTACATGGATATCATCTATATCAGACTTGAATACCAAAAATCTATATGCACTACTATTTTGGGCTGGCCCTAAGTAATAACAATCTACTGTTTTTGGTCCAAGTTTGACCTTCTTGGGAGGCGGGATAGGAACCTTTGCCAAGCACCCCCACACTTTGAGGTATTTGAAGCTTGGTAGATGTCCTTTCCATAACTCATATGGAATTTTTCCCGTTTTACTGTGAGGAACTTTGTTTAATATGTGATTAGACATATTCAAAGCTTCCCCCCACAAGTTCGTCGGTAAACCAGACGTTAAAAGCATTGCATTAATCATATCTTTTAACGTTCTGTTTTTTCCTCTCGGCTATGCCATTTTGTTGTGGTGAATATGGTGCTGTCGTTTGATGAATTATTCCATTTTCTGCATAGAATTGTTCAAACGGCGATTCATATTCTCCACCTCGATCTGATCTCAATATCTTGATCTTCTTATTAAGCTGATTTTCTACTTCAGCTTTATATTTTATAAACGATGTAATTGCCTCATCTTTACTGTTTAAAAGATATACGTAGCAATATCGTGTATAATCATCAATAAATGTGATAAAATACTTTTTCCCACCTCTTGTAGGTATTGATTTGAAATCACATAAATCAGTATGTACCAAACCTAGTGGTTCGGTGCTTCTATCAACAGTATGAAATGGTTTCTTAACCATTTTTGCTTCTACGCATGTCTCACATTTGTAGTTTTTATCCACTTGAAATTTAGGAATTAACTCTAAATTTGCAAGTTTTTTCATTTTTCGGAAATTAATATGTCCTAATCTATCATGCCATAATAAAGTTTCATGCTCAACGATATAAGAAACTTCCTTTTTATTCATAGCATTATCAGAATACATATTATTGCCGATCACGGCTACATTTGCCTTAAATAGGCCATCACACAAGTAACCCCTTCCTATATAGATTCCTGCCTTGGACAGAACCATCTTGTCTGACTCGAAGACCATCTTGAATCCCTTCTTCGAAAGCATGGACCCAGAAATGAGATTCTTGCGGATCTCTGGAACATGAAGGACATCATTCAGACGAATAGTCTTCCCAGAAGTGAACTTGAGGGTGACTGTTCCTTTGCCTTCAACCATGGAAACCGATGAATTGCCCATATAGAGTTTCTCATCTTGATCCAATTTGGTGTAGGTTGAAAAGACGGACTTATCAGAGCATATATGCCTAGTAGCACCCGTGTCCAACCACCATTGTGCAGAATTCTGGATCAAGTTGCATTCGGTCACAACTCCTGAAAAATTGGATTCATCGATGTCCATGTTGTCCACCACATTTGCTTCCGAATTTTTCTTTTTCTTGTGTCTGCACTCTTTTGCTTGATGACCAGTCTTGCCACAAACCCAACAATCACCATTGAATTTCTTGGACTTCTTCTGGTTATTCTGCTTGTCCTCTGGCGCCTTTCTTTTCTTGTTTTTGTTGAAGTGCCCTTTTTTCTTTGACCCTTCAGTAACAAGCGCCTCTTCACTTTTAGGTTGAGTGACTCCACGGTTATCTGCCTCTATCTTTAATCTGACGATGAGGTCTTGCAAGGATATCTCCTTCTTTTTGTGCTTCAAGTAGTTGCGGTAGTCTCTCCAAGATGGTGGAAACTTTCCGGTAATTGCTTCAACCAGAAATGATTCACCAACTTTGTGACCTTCTGCTTCCATCTCATGGATAATAATCTGCAACTCTTTCACTTGAGAAGTCACTGATTTTGAGTCCACCATTTTGTAGTCCATGAACTTGTCGACGATGAACTTCTTCAAACTCACATTCTTCGTCTTGTATTTTGTAGCCAAAGCATTCCAGAGAGCTTTTGCAGTCTTTATGGGTTGGAAAATTTTGTACAAAACCTTATCTAGACAGTTGAGAATGTAGTTTCTGCATAAAAAATCCGAATGCCTCCACGCATCAATAGACGGACCATCATGCTTTGGTGCATCCTTGGCATTTCCTGGTGTAGGCGGCACCGGTTCATCTTCTTCAAGGTACTTTTGCAAGCCAAGGGTGGTGAGATAGAACAACATCTGATTCTGCCATGTCAGAAAATCATCACCTTCTCCTTTGAACAATTCTGGTTTGTTCAAATTGCCAGCTTTGAGCGTCGTTTGCTCTGTTGCCATCTCTGTTTTGTCAAAAACAGGGAAAGTCTTAAGATGTTATTCAGTCTGTATTCGCAACACAAAATTTGAAACAGAATATTACTGTTTCTAATTTGTAACAGAATAAAAGCGTTTCAAATTAGAATCAGTACTGTTGTCTGTTCAAAGTAAACTGATGTGCACTTAAATCAACTTAGCGACAGAAGAATTTTGTCTGTCAAACAGTGCTAGTATGATACCGCGCACAAATCAATCAATACCACAGTATTGGTGCAGTATACAGAATTATCCTGTATACACAATGAAAGGTAAAGAACAAAGAATTGAAACCTAACCGAGTTCGTCTGAGGCCTGTATCGTACAGTTTCCTTAAGACTTTCAGTCGAAGCCTCCTAGGATACAACAGACGAGAATCTGCTCGAGATTGTAGCGAGTATGCACTGGCTGAGATGTAGTAATTGGAGGAATCAGACAACGGAGGAAGAAGAAGAAAATTAATTCGGTGAATGATTTGATCAGAATCATTGTGTATATATAATTTTCCAGTGGATGCGTTAACGGGTCGCACCCGTTTGAAAAAACCGCGTCCGTTGTCATTTGAATTCAAATGAACGCGTCCGCTCATTTGAATTGTAACGGGTCGCACCCGCTTGATTCCAACGGGTCGCACCCGCATTCGCATTCGTGCCAAAAAAAAAACCTGTTCGAAAATTGCTTTGTTTTTTCGAAGCAAAAATAAGATTTCTTACTGGGCCCAAGCCCAAGCCCAAGCCCGGCCCGGCCCGGTTCGGTTCGGTCGGACGGGCGGGCGGCGCGCGCGCGTGTGTGTTTGGTTCACATGATGTAGGTCCTCCCCCTCGCACAAAATTACCTGACCCTAAGGGCCAATATAGGGAATGAGGAATGGACATATATACACACATCTTATCTTATCTTTGGCAATGTGGGACTAAAGTAAATTTTATTCATACATTGATTTCTAACAATCCCCCACATGAATGATAATATACTTTTTCCCCCACACAAAGTGTAATATCTCAGACTACATATGGAATAATGTTTTATTGAGGATAAGTAGATATTTCACTTTGAACTTTCCCTAGTTGAAACTCATCGGATAGACTTGGCTAATCGGTGAATTATTTCATCTTGAACCGTCAGCCGTTATTGTATAACCAGACAATAAGTTTAACAAACATTATTTCCCTTATCACCCAATCTCTTGGTTGTGTTCATTTTGGTCCTGAAACACTTTTCTGGTTCTGCGAGTGTATATAGAGAATATAAGCCTTTAATATTCTCATAGAGCCGACCCAGCTCACACTAACATGGGTGATCGCTACCATTAGGAGTATCCTACATATACCCCACTTGTTATTTTACAAGATATGGTCATCATTAAAAAGCATAGCTTTAACCTGTGAAACTTCTGTAGGCATGCATTTTATATTGTGCACCATAGGAATGGAGTAGGATTAAATGCATTACATCTTGAGTTATTCAGAACTGGTTTGCCTATTGATCCTAGTCCGTGGGATCTCCAGTCGCTAGGATAGGTTTCCGTATAAGATAACTCTTGTTGGTTTAGGCTTTTAAACCCATTCCCCTCGATGCGCAGTCAATTTTCTCTCGTGATAACCCTTTTGTAAATGGATCCGCTAGGTTATCATTTGTTCTCACATAATCTATGGAAATAGTTCCATTTGAGAGTAACTGCCTAACCGTGTTATGGCGTCTTCGAATATGTCGAGATTTGCCATTATAAACAAAGTTTTTCGCTCTACTTAGCGCTGCTTGATTGTCGCAGTGAATACATATGGCCGTTACAGGTTTAGGCCAAAGTGGAATATCTTCTAAGAAGTGACGAAGCCATTCTGCTTCTTCGCCTGCTTTATCAAAAGCAATAAACTCAGATTCCATCGTTGATCGAGCTATGCATGTTTGCTTAGTAGATTTCCATGATACTGCTGCTCCTGCTAGAGTAAAAACATAACCACTTGTGGATTTTGACTCCTCTGAATCGGCAATCCAGTTTGCATCACTATATCCTTCTAATACAGCTGGATATTTTCCGTAATGCAAAGAATAATTTGTGGTATTCTTTAAGTATCCAAGCACTCTCATTAGTGCTTTCCAGTATTCCTTTCCTGGATTACTTGTATACCTGCTCAGTCGACTTACTGCATAGGCTATATCTGGTCTCGTGCAATTCATAAGATACATTAGACATCCTATTACACGAGAGTATTCCAGTTGCATTACACTCTCATTAGTGTTTTTATGTAGTACTTCTAATGGATTAAAAGGTGTTTTTACTCCTTTAATCCCAAGATCTTGAAATCTTTCAATCACTTTGTCAACATAATGTGACTGAGATAATTCAATTCCATTAGGGGTTCTTATTATTTTGATTCCCAAAATAACATCTGCAACTCCTAAATCTTTCATATCGAAATTGTTGATCAGCATTTTCTTTATGGTCTCTATAACTTTTATGTTAGGACCAAAAATTAACATATCGTCCACATATAAGCAAATCATGACATATGATTGTCCAATTTGTTTATAATAAACACATTTATCACATTCATTTATACGAAAACCATTTTGCATCATGACACTATCAAATTTTTCGTGCCATTGTTTTGGAGCTTGTTTGAGTCCGTATAATGATTTTACCAATTTACAGACTTTATTTTCATTTCCCTTGGATATAAAACCTTCGGGTTGCTCCATGTAGATTTCCTCATCGAGATCTCCATTCAAGAATGCCGTCTTTACATCCATCTGATGAATTTCTAGATTATAGATGGATGCAATTGCTATTAACATTCTTATTGAGGTTATTCGTGTAACAGGTGAATATGTATCAAAGAAGTCTATTCCTTCTTTTTGACGATATCCTTTGGCTACTAATCTGGCTTTATATTTGTCGATAGAGCCATCTGCTTTCATTTTCTTTTTGAAAATCCATTTGCAGCCAATTGGTTTTATTCCAGGTGGAATATCAACAATTTCCCAAGTTTTATTACTTAGAATTGAATCAATCTCACTTTGGATTGCTTCTTTCCAATACGAAGATTCAGAAGATGACATGGCCTCTTTATATGTTTGAGGTTCATGTTCAAGTACGTAAGTGAGGAACTCAGAGCCAAATGATTTGGATGTTCTGGCCCTTACGCTTCTTCTTGGTTCAACTTCATCAACTTCACGATGAGTTTCATCTTCATGTGGGCTATTTGATTCTTCTCGTGTCCTTTTGGGGACATTATTTCCTTCATTTCTTTTGTGTGGAAACACATCTTCAAAGAATGAAGCATCTCTTGATTCCATGATTGTATTTACATGGATATCATCTATATCAGACTTGAATACCAAAAATCTATATGCACTACTATTTTGGGCTGGCCCTAAGTAATAACAATCTACTGTTTTTGGTCCAAGTTTGACCTTCTTGGGAGGCGGGATAGGAACCTTTGCCAAGCACCCCCACACTTTGAGGTATTTGAAGCTTGGTAGATGTCCTTTCCATAACTCATATGGAATTTTTCCCGTTTTACTGTGAGGAACTTTGTTTAATATGTGATTAGACATATTCAAAGCTTCCCCCCACAAGTTCGTCGGTAAACCAGACGTTAAAAGCATTGCATTAATCATATCTTTTAACGTTCTGTTTTTCCTGTCGGCTATGCCATTTTGTTGTGGTGAATATGGTGCTGTCGTTTGATGAATTATTCCATTTTCTGCACAGAATTGTTCAAACGGCGATTCAAATTCTCCACCTCGATCTGATCTCAATATCTTGATCTTCTTATTAAGCTGATTTTTTACTTCAGCTTTATATTTTATAAACGATGTAATTGCCTCATCTTTACTGTTTAAAAGATATACGTAGCAATATCGTGTATAATCATCAATAAATGTGATAAAATACTTTTTCCCACCTCTTGTAGGTATTGATTTGAAATCACATAAATCAGTATGTACCAAACCTAGTGGTTCGGTGCTTCTATCAACAGTATGAAATGGTTTCTTAACCATTTTTGCTTCTACGCATGTCTCACATTTGTAGTTTTTATCCACTTGAAATTTAGGAATTAACTCTAAATTTGCAAGTTTTTTCATTTTTCGGAAATTAATATGTCCTAATCTATCATGCCATAATAAAGTTTCATGCTCAACGATATAAGAAACTTCCTTTTTATTCATAGCATTATCAGAATACATATTATTGCCGATCACGGCTACATTTGCCTTAAATAGGCCATCACACAAGTAACCCCTTCCTATATAGATTCCTGCCTTGGACAGAACCATCTTGTCTAACTCGAAGACCATCTTGAATCCCTTCTTCGAAAGCATGGACCCAGAAATGAGATTCTTGCGGATCTCTGGAACATGAAGGACATCATTCAGACGAATAGTCTTCCCAGAAGTGAACTTGAGGGTGACTGTTCCTTTGCCTTCAACCATGGAAACCGATGAATTGCCCATATAGAGTTTCTCATCTTGATCCAATTTGGTGTAGGTTGAAAAGACGGACTTATCAGAGCATATATGCCTAGTAGCACCCGTGTCCAACCACCATTGTGCAGAATTCTGGATCAAGTTGCATTCGGTCACAACTCCTGAAAAATTGGATTCATCGATGTCCATGTTGTCCACCACATTTGCTTCCGAATTTTTCTTTTTCTTGTGTCTGCACTCTTTTGCTTGATGACTAGTCTTGCCACAAACCCAACAATCACCATTGAATTTCTTGGACTTCTTCGGGTTATTCTGCTTGTCCTCTGGCGCCTTTCTTTTCTTGTTTTTGTTGAAGTGCCCTTTTTTCTTTGACCCTTCAGTAACAAGCGCCTCTTCACTTTTAGGTTGAGTGACTCCACGGTTATCTGCCTCTATCTTTAATCTGACGCTGAGGTCTTGCAAGGATATCTCCTTCTTTTTGTGCTTCAAGTAGTTGCGGTAGTCTCTCCATGATGGTGGCAACTTTCCGGTAATTGCTTCAACCAGAAATGATTCACCAACTTTGTGACCTTCTGCTTCCATCTCATGGATAATAATCTGCAACTCTTGCACTTGAGAAGTCACTGATTTTGAGTCCACCATTTTGTAGTCCATGAACTTGTCGACGATGAACTTCTTCAAACTCACATTCTGCGTCTTGTATTTTGTAGCCAAAGCATTCCAGAGAGCTTTTGCAGTCTTTATGGGTTGGAAAACTTTGTACAAAACCTTATCTAGACAGTTGAGAATGTAGTTTCTGCATAAAAAATCCGAATGCCTCCACGCATCAATAGACGGACCATCATGCTTTGGTGCATCCTTGGCATTTCCTGGTGTAGGCGGCACCGGTTCATCTTCTTCAAGATACTTTTGCAAGCCAAGGGTGGTGAGATAGAACAACATCTGATTCTGCCATGTCAGAAAATCATCACCTTCTCCTTTGAACAATTCTGGTTTGTTCAAATTGCCAGCTTTGAGCGTCGTTTGCTCTGTTGCCATCTCTGTTTTGTCAAAAACAGGGAAAGTCTTAAGATGTTATTCAGTCTGTATTCGCAACACAGAATTTGAAACAGAATATTACTGTTTCTAATTTGTAACAGAATAAAAGCGTTTCAAATTAGAATCAGTACTGTTGTCTGTTCAAAGTAAACTGATGTGCACTTAAATCAACTTAGCGACAGAAGAATTTTGTCTGTCAAACAGTGCTAGTATGATACCGCGCACAAATCAATCAATACCACAGTATTGGTGCAGTATACAGAATTATCCTGTATACACAACGAAAGGTAAAGAACAAAGAATTGAAACCTAACCGAGTTCGTCTGAGGCCTGTATCGTACAGTTTCCTTAAGACTTTCAGTCGAAGCCTCCCAGGATACAACAGACGAGAATCTGCTCGAGATTGTAGCGAGTATGCACTGGCTGAGATGTAGTAATTGGAGGAATCAGACAACGGAGGAAGAAGAAGAAAATTAATTCGGTGAATGATTTGATCAGAATCATTGTGTATATATAATTTTCCAGTGGATGCGTTAACGGGTCGCACCCGTTTGAAAAAACCGCGTCCGTTGTCATTTGAATTCAAATGAACGTGTCCGCTCATTTGAATTGTAACGGGTCGCACCCGCTTGATTCCAACGGGTCGCACCCGCATTCGCATTCGTGCCAAAAAAAAACCTGTTCGAAAATTGCTTTGTTTTTTCGAAGCAAAAATAAGATTTCTTACTGGGCCCAAGCCCAAGCCCAAGCCCGGCCCGGCCCGGTTCGGTTCGGTCGGACAGGCGGGCGGCGCGCGCGCGCGTGTGTGTTTGGTTCACATGATGTAGGTCCTCCCCCTCGCACAAAATTACCTGACCCTAAGGGCCAATATAGGGAATGAGGAATGGACATATATACACACATCTTATCTTATCTTTGGCAATGTGGGACTAAAGTAAATTTCATTCATACATTGATTTCTAACAATCCCCCACATGAATGATAATATACTTTTTCCCCCACACAAAGTGTAATATCTCAGACTACATTTGGAATAATGTTTTATTAAGGATAAGTAGATATTTCACTTTGAACTTTCCCTAGTTGAAACTCATCGGATATACTTGGCTAATCGGTGAATTATTTCATCTTGAACCGTCAGCCGTTATTGTATAACCAGACAATAAGTTTAACAAACATTATTTCCCTTATCACCCAATCTCTTGGTTGTGTTCATTTTGGTCCTGAAACACTTTTCTGGTTCTGCGAGTGTATATAGAGAATATAAGCCTTTAATATTCTCATAGAGCCGACCCAGCTCACACTAACATAGGTGATCGCTACCATTAGGAGTATCCTACATATACCCCACTTGTTATTTTACAAGATATGGTCATCATTAAAAAGCATAGCTTTAACCTGTGAAACTTCTGTAGGCATGCATTTTATATTGTGCACCATAGGAATGGAGTAGGATTAAATGCATTACATCTTGAGTTATTCAGAACTGGTTTGCCTATTGATCCTAGTCCGTGGGATCTCCAGTCGCTAGGATAGGTTTCCGTATAAGATAACTCTTGTTGGTTTAGGCTTTTAAACCCATTCCCCTCGATGCGCAGTCAATTTTCTCTCGTGATAACCCTTTTGTAAATGGATCCGCTAGGTTATCATTTGTTCTCACATAATCTATGGAAATAGTTCCATTTGAGAGTAACTGCCTAACCGTGTTATGGCGTCTTCGAATATGTCGAGATTTGCCATTATAAACAAAGTTTTTCGCTCTATTTAGCGCTGCTTGATTGTCGCAGTGAATACATATGGCCGTTACAGGTTTAGGCCAAAGTGGAATATCTTCTAAGAAGTGACGAAGCCATTCTGCTTCTTCGCCTGCTTTATCTAAAGCAATAAACTCAGATTCCATCGTTGATCGAGCTATGCATGTTTGCTTAGTAGATTTCCATGATACTGCTGCTCCTGCTAGAGTAAAAACATAACCACTTGTGGATTTTGACTCCTCTGAATCGGCAATCCAGTTTGCATCACTATATCCTTCTAATACAGCTGGATATTTTCCCTAATGCAAAGAATAATTTGTGGTATTCTTTAAGTATCCAAGCACTCTCATTAGTGCTTTCCAGTGTTCCTTTCCTGGATTACTTGTATACCTGCTCAGTCGACTTACTGCATAAGCTATATCTGGTCTCGTGCAATTCATAAGATACATTAGACATCCTATTACACGAGAGTATTCCAGTTGCATTACACTCTCATTAGTGTTTTTATGTAGTACTTCTGATGGATTAAAAGGTGTTTTTACTCCTTTAATCCCAAGATCTTGAAATCTTTCAATCACTTTGTCAACATAATGTGACTGAGATAATTCAATTCCATTAGGGGTTCTTATTATTTTGATTCCCAAAATAACATCTGCAACTCCTAAATCTTTCATATCGAAATTGTTGATCAGCATTTTCTTTATGGTCTCTATAACTTTTATGTTAGGACCAAAAATTAACATATCGTCCACATATAAGCAAATCATGACATATGATTGTCCAATTTGTTTATAATAAACACATTTATCACATTCATTTATACGAAAACCATTTTGCATCATGACACTATCAAATTTTTCGTGCCATTGTTTTGGAGCTTGTTTGAGTCCGTATAATGATTTTACCAATTTACAGACTTTATTTTCATTTCCCTTGGATATAAAACCTTCGGGTTGCTCCATGTAGATTTCCTCATCGAGATCTCCATTCAAGAATGCCGTCTTTACATCCATCTGATGAATTTCTAGATTATAGATGGATGCAATTGCTATTAACATTCTTATTGAGGTTATTCGTGTAACAGGTGAATATGTATCAAAGAAGTCTATTCCTTCTTTTTGACGATATCCTTTGGCTACTAATCTGGCTTTATATTTGTCGATAGAGCCATCTGCTTTCATTTTCTTTTTGAAAATCCATTTGCAGCCAATTGGTTTTATTCCAGGTGGAATATCAACAATTTCCCAAGTTTTATTACTTAGAATTGAATCAATCTCACTTTGGATTGCTTCTTTCCAATACGAAGATTCAAAAGATGACATGGCCTCTTTATATGTTTGAGGTTCATGTTCAAGTACGTAAGTGAGGAACTCAGAGCCAAATGATTTGGATGTTCTGGCCCTTACGCTTCTTCTTGGTTCAACTTCATCAACTTCACGATGAGTTTCATCTTCATGTGGGCTATTTGATTCTTCTCGTGTCCTTTTGGGACATTATTTCCTTCATTTCTTTTGTGTGGAAACACATCTTCAAAGAATGAAGCATCTCTTGATTCCATGATTGTATTTACATGGATATCATCTATATCAGACTTGAATACCAAAAATCTATATGCACTACTATTTTGGGCTGGCCCTAAGTAATAACAATCTACTGTTTTTGGTCCAAGTTTGACCTTCTTGGGAGGCGGGATAGGAACCTTTGCCAAGCACCCCCACACTTTGAGGTATTTGAAGCTTGGTAGATGTCCTTTCCATAACTTATGGAATTTTTCCCGTTTTACTGTGAGGAACTTTGTTTAATATGTGATTAGACATATTCAAAGCTTCCCCCCACAAGTTCGTCGGTAAACCAGACGTTAAAAGCATTGCATTAATCATATCTTTTAACGTTCTGTTTTTCCTCTCGGCTATGCCATTTTGTTGTGGTGAATATGGTGCTGTCGTTTGATGAATTATTCCATTTTCTGCACAGAATTGTTCAAACGGCGATTCATATTCTCCACCTCGATCTGATCTCAATATCTTGATCTTCTTATTAAGCTGATTTTCTACTTCAGCTTTATATTTTATAAACGATGTAATTGCCTCATCTTTACTGTTTAAAAGATATACGTAGCAATATCGTGTATAATCATCAATAAATGTGATAAAATACTTTTTCCCACCTCTTGTAGGTATTGATTTGAAATCACATAAATCAGTATGTACCAAACCTAGTGGTTCGGTGCTTCTATCAACAGTATGAAATGGTTTCTTAACCATTTTTGCTTCTACGCATGTCTCACATTTGTAGTTTTTATCCACTTGAAATTTAGGAATTAACTCTAAATTTGCAAGTTTTTTCATTTTTCGGAAATTAATATGTCCTAATCTATCATGCCATAATAAAGTTTCATGCTCAACGATATAAGAAACTTCCTTTTTATTCATAGCATTATCAGAATACATATTATTGCCGATCACGGCTACATTTGCCTTAAATAGGCCATCACACAAGTAACCCCTTCCTATATAGATTCCTGCCTTGGACAGAACCATCTTGTCTGACTCGAAGACCATCTTGAATCCCTTCTTCGAAAGCATGGACCCAGAAATGAGATTCTTGCGGATCTCTGGAACATGAAGGACATCATTCAGACGAATAGTCTTCCCAGAAGTGAACTTGAGGGTGACTGTTCCTTTGCCTTCAACCATGGAAACCGATGAATTGCCCATATAGAGTTTCTCATCTTGATCCAATTTGGTGTAGGTTGAAAAGACGGACTTATCAGAGCATATATGCCTAGTAGCACCCGTGTCCAACCACCATTGTGCAGAATTCTGGATCAAGTTGCATTCGGTCACAACTCCTGAAAAATTGGATTCATCGATGTCCATGTTGTCCACCACATTTGCTTCCGAATTTTTCTTTTTCTTGTGTCTGCACTCTTTTGCTTGATGACCAGTCTTGCCACAAATCCAACAATCACCATTGAATTTCTTGGACTTCTTCTGGTTATTCTGCTTGTCCTCTGGCGCCTTTCTTTTCTTGTTTTTGTAGAAGTGCCCTTTTTTCTTTGACCCTTCAGTAACAAGCGCCTCTTCACTTTTAGGTTGAGTGACTCCACGGTTATCTGCCTCTATCTTTAATCTGACGATGAGGTCTTGCAAGGATATCTCCTTCTTTTTGTGCTTCAAGTAGTTGCGGTAGTCTCTCCAAGATGGTGGCAACTTTCCGGTAATTGCTTCAACCAGAAATGATTCACCAACTTTGTGACCTTCTGCTTCCATCTCATGGATAATAATCTGCAACTCTTGCACTTGAGAAGTCACTGATTTTGAGTCCACCATTTTGTAGTCCATGAACTTGTCGACGATGAACTTCTTCAAACTCACATTCTGCGTCTTGTATTTTGTAGCCAAAGCATTCCAGAGAGCTTTTGCAGTCTTTATGGGTTGGAAAACTTTGTACAAAACCTTATCTAGACAGTTGAGAATGTAGTTTCTGCATAAAAAATCCGAATGCCTCCACGCATCAATAGACGGACCATCATGCTTTGGTGCATCCTTGGCATTTCCTGGTGTAGGCGGCACCGGTTCATCTTCTTCAAGATACTTTTGCAAGCCAAGGGTGGTGAGATAGAACAACATCTGATTCTGCCATGTCAGAAAATCATCACCTTCTCCTTTGAACAATTCTGGTTTGTTCAAATTGCCAGCTTTGAGCGTCGTTTGCTCTGTTGCCATCTCTGTTTTGTCAAAAACAGGGAAAGTCTTAAGATGTTATTCAGTTTGTATTCGCAACACAGAATTTGAAACAGAATATTACTGTTTCTAATTTGTAACAGAATAAAAGCGTTTCAAATTAGAATCAGTACTGTTGTCTGTTCAAAGTAAACTGATGTGCACTTAAATCAACTTAGCGACAGAAGAATTTTGTCTGTCAAACAGTGCTAGTATGATACCGCGCACAAATCAATCAATACCACAGTATTGGTGCAGTATACAGAATTATCCTGTATACACAATGAAAGGTAAAGAACAAAGAATTGAAACCTAACCGAGTTCGTCTGAGGCCTGTATCGTACAGTTTCCTTAAGACTTTCAGTCGAAGCCTCCCAGGATACAACAGACGAGAATCTGCTCGAGATTGTAGCGAGTATGCACTGGCTGAGATGTAGTAATTGGAGGAATCAGACAACGGAGGAAGAAGAAGAAAATTAATTCGGTGAATGATTTGATCAGAATCATTGTGTATATATAATTTTCCAGTGGATGCGTTAACGGGTCGCACCCGTTTGAAAAAACCGCGTCCGTTGTCATTTGAATTCAAATGAACGCGTCCGCTCATTTGAATTGTAACGGGTCGTACCCACTTGATTCCAACGGGTCGCACCCGCATTCGCATTCGTGCCAAAAAAAAAAACCTGTTCGAAAATTGCTTTGTTTTTTCGAAGCAAAAATAAGATTTCTTACTGGGCCCAAGCCCAAGCCCGGCCCAAGCCCGGCCCGGCCCGGTTCGGTTCGGTCGGACGGGCGGGCGGCGCGCGCGCGCGTGTGTGTTTGGTTCACATGATGTAGGTCCTCCCCCTCGCACAAAATTACCTGACCCTAAGGGCCAATATAGGGAATGAGGAATGGACATATATACACACATCTTATCTTATCTTTGGCAATGTGGGACTAAAGTAAATTTCATTCATACATTGATTTCTAACAATCCCCCACATGAATGATAATATACTTTTTCCCCCACACAAAGTGTAATATCTCAGACTACATATGGAATAATGTTTTATTGAGGATAAGTAGATATTTCACTTTGAACTTTCCCTAGTTGAAACTCATCGGATATACTTGGCTAATCGGTGAATTATTTCATCTTGAACCGTCAGCCGTTATTGTATAACCAGACAATAAGTTTAACAAACATTATTTCCCTTATCACCCAATCTCTTGGTTGTGTTCATTTTGGTCCTGAAACACTTTTCTGGTTCTGCGAGTGTATATAGAGAATATAAGCCTTTAATATTCTCATAGAGCCGACCCAGCTCACACTAACATAGGTGATCGCTACCATTAGGAGTATCCTACATATACCCCACTTGTTATTTTACAAGATATGGTCATCATTAAAAAGCATAGCTTTAACCTGTGAAACTTCTGTAGGCATGCATTTTATATTGTGCACCATAGGAATGGAGTAGGATTAAATGCATTACATCTTGAGTTATTCAGAACTGGTTTGCCTATTGATTCTAGTCCGTGGGATCTCCAGTCGCTAGGATAGGTTTCCGTATAAGATAACTCTTGTTGGTTTAGGCTTTTAAACCCATTCCCCTCGATGCGCAGTCAATTTTCTCTCGTGATAACCCTTTTGTAAATGGATCCGCTAGGTTATCATTTGTTCTCACATAATCTATGGAAATAGTTCCATTTGAGAGTAACTGCCTAACCGTGTTATGGCGTCTTCGAATATGTCGAGATTTGCCATTATAAACAAAGTTTTTCGCTCTACTTAGCGCTGCTTGATTGTCGCAGTGAATACATATGGCCGTTACAGGTTTAGGCCAAAGTGGAATATCTTCTAAGTAGTGACGAAGCCATTCTGCTTCTTCGCCTGCTTTATCTAAAGCAATAAACTCAGATTCCATCGTTGATCGAGCTATGCATGTTTGCTTAGTAGATTTCCATGATACTGCTGCTCCTGCTAGAGTAAAAACATAACCACTTGTGGATTTTGACTCCTCTGAATCGGCAATCCAGTTTGCATCACTATATCCTTCTAATACAGCTGGATATTTTCCGTAATGCAAAGAATAATTTGTGGTATTCTTTAAGTATCCAAGCACTCTCATTAGTGCTTTCCAGTGTTCCTTTCCTGGATTACTTGTATACCTGCTCAGTCGACTTACTGCATAGGCTATATCTGGTCTCGTGCAATTCATAAGATACATTAGACATCCTATTACACGAGAGTATTCCAGTTGCATTACACTCTCATTAGTGTTTTTATGTAGTACTTCTGATGGATTAAAAGGTGTTTTTACTCCTTTAATCCCAAGATCTTGAAATCTTTCAATCACTTTGTCAACATAATGTGACTGAGATAATTCAATTCCATTAGGGGTTCTTATTATTTTGATTCCCAAAATAACATCTGCAACTCCTAAATCTTTCATATCGAAATTGTTGATCAGCATTTTCTTTATGGTCCCTATAACTTTTATGTTAGGACCAAAAATTAACATATCGTCCACATATAAGCAAATCATGACATATGATTGTCCAATTTGTTTATAATAAACACATTTATCACATTCATTTATACGAAAACCATTTTGCATCATGACACTATCAAATTTTTCGTGCCATTGTTTTGGAGCTTGTTTGAGTCCGTATAATGATTTTACCAATTTACAGACTTTATTTTCATTTCCCTTGGATATAAAACCTTCGGGTTGCTCCATGTAGATTTCCTCATCGAGATCTCCATTCAAGAATGCCGTCTTTACATCCATCTGATGAATTTCTAGATTATAGATGGATGCAATTGCTATTAACATTCTTATTGAGGTTATTCGTGTAACAGGTGAATATGTATCAAAGAAGTCTATTCCTTCTTTTTGACGATATCCTTTGGCTACTAATCTGGCTTTATATTTGTCGATAGAGCCATCTGCTTTCATTTTCTTTTTGAAAATCCATTTGCAGCCAATTGGTTTTATTCCAGGTGGAATATCAACAATTTCCCAAGTTTTATTACTTAGAATTGAATCAATCTCACTTTGGATTGCTTCTTTCCAATACGAAGATTCAGAAGATGACATGGCCTCTTTATATGTTTGAGGTTCATGTTCAAGTACGTAAGTGAGGAACTCAAAGCCAAATGATTTGGATGTTCTGGCCCTTACGCTTCTTCTTGGTTCAACTTCATCAACTTCACGATGAGTTTCATCTTCATGTGGGCTATTTGATTCTTCTCGTGTCCTTTTGGGGACATTATTTCCTTCATTTCTTTTGTGTGGAAACACATCTTCAAAGAATGAAGCATCTCTTGATTCCATGATTGTATTTACATGGATATCATCTATATCAGACTTGAATACCAAAAATCTATATGCACCACTATTTTGGGCTGGCCCTAAGTAATAACAATCTACTGTTTTTGGTCCAAGTTTGACCTTCTTGGGAGGCGGGATAGGAACCTTTGCCAAGCACCCCCACACTTTGAGGTATTTGAAGCTTGGTAGATGTCCTTTCCATAACTCATATGGAATTTTTCCCGTTTTACTGTGAGGAACTTTGTTTAATATGTGATTAGACATATTCAAAGCTTCCCCCCACAAGTTCGTCGGTAAACCAGACGTTAAAAGCATTGCATTAATCATATCTTTTAACGTTCTGTTTTTCCTCTCGGCTATGCCATTTTGTTGTGGTGAATATGGTGCTGTCGTTTGATGAATTATTCCATTTTCTGCACAGAATTGTTAAAACGACGATTCATATTCTCCACCTCGATCTGATCTCAATATCTTGATCTTCTTATTAAGATGATTTTCTACTTCAGCTTTATATTTTATAAACGATGTAATTGCCTCATCTTTACTGTTTAAAAGATATACGTAGCAATATCATGTATAATCATCAATAAATGTGATAAAATACTTTTTCCCACCTCTTGTAGGTATTGATTTGAAATCACATAAATCAGTATGTACCAAACCTAGTGGTTCGGTGCTTCTATCAACAGTATGAAATGGTTTCTTAACCATTTTTGCTTCTACGCATGTCTCACATTTGTAGTTTTTATCCACTTGAAATTTAGGAATTAACTCTAAATTTGCAAGTTTTTTCATTTTTCGGAAATTAATATGTCCTAATCTATCATGCCATAATAAAGTTTCATGCTCAACGATATAAGAAACTTCCTTTTTATTCATAGCATTATCAGAATACATATTATTGCCGATCACGGCTACATTTGCCTTAAATAGGCCATCACACAAGTAACCCCTTCCTATATAGATTCCTGCCTTGGACAGAACCATCTTGTCTGACTCGAAGACCATCTTGAATCCCTTCTTCGAAAGCATGGACCCAGAAATGAGATTCTTGCGGATCTCTGGAACATGAAGGACATCATTCAGACGAATAGTCTTCCCAGAAGTGAACTTGAGGGTGACTGTTCCTTTGCCTTCAACCATGGAAACCGATGAATTGCCCATATAGAGTTTCTCATCTTGATCCAATTTGGTGTAGGTTGAAAAGACGGACTTATCAGAGCATATATGCCTAGTAGCACCCGTGTCCAACCACCATTGTGTAGAATTCTGGATCAAGTTGCATTCGGTCACAACTCCTGAAAAATTGGATTCATCGATGTCCATGTTGTCCACCACATTTGCTTCCGAATTTTTCTTTTTCTTGTGTCTGCACTCTTTTGCTTGATGACCAGTCTTGCCACAAACCCAACAATCACCATTGAATTTCTTGGACTTCTTCTGGTTATTCTGCTTGTCCTCTGGCGCCTTTCTTTTCTTGTTTTTGTTGAAGTGCCCTTTTTTCTTTGACCCTTCAGTAACAAGCGCCTATTCACTTTTAGGTTGAGTGACTCCACGGTTATCTGCCTCTATCTTTAATCTGACAATGAGGTCTTGCAAGGATATCTCCTTCTTTTTGTGCTTCAAGTAGTTGCGGTAGTCTCTCCAAGATGGTGGCAACTTTCCGGTAATTGCTTCAACCAGAAATGATTCACCAACTTTGTGACCTTCTGCTTCCATCTCATGGATAATAATCTGCAACTCTTGCACTTGAGAAGTCACTGATTTTGAGTCCACCATTTTGTAGTCCATGAACTTGTCGACGATGAACTTCTTCAAACTCACATTCTGCGTCTTGTATTTTGTAGCCAAAGCATTCCAGAGAGCTTTTGCAGTCTTTATGGGTTGGAAAACTTTGTACAAAACCTTATCTAGACAGTTGAGAATGTAGTTTCTGCATAAAAAATCCGAATGCCTCCACGCATCAATAGACGGACCATCATGCTTTGGTGCATCCTTGGCATTTCCTGGTGTAGGCAGCACCGGTTCATCTTTTTCAAGATACTTTTGCAAGCCAAGGGTGGTGAGATAGAACAACATCTGATTCTGCCATGTCAGAAAATCATCACCTTCTCCTTTGAACAATTCTGGTTTGTTCAAATTGCCAGCTTTGAGCGTCATTTGCTCTGTTGCCATCTCTGTTTTGTCAAAAACAGGGAAAGTCTTAAGATGTTATTCAGTCTGTATTCGCAACACAGAATTTGAAATAGAATATTACTGTTTCTAATTTGTAACAGAATAAAAGCGTTTCAAATTAGAATCAGTACTGTTGTCTGTTCAAAGTAAACTGATGTGCACTTAAATCAACTTAGCGACAGAAGAATTTTGTCTGTCAAACAGTGCTAGTATGATACCGCGCACAAATCAATCAATACCACAGTATTGGTGCAGTATACAGAATTATCATGTATACACAATGAAAGGTAAAGAACAAAGAATTTAAACCTAACCGAGTTCGTTTGAGGCCTGTATCGTACAGTTTCCTTAAGACTTTCAGTCGAAGCCTCCCAGGATACAACAGACGAGAATCTGCTCGAGATTGTAGCGAGTATGCACTGGCTGAGATGTAGTAATTGGAGGAATCAGACAACGGAGGAAGAAGAAGAAAATTAATTCGGTGAATGATTTGATCAGAATCATTGTGTATATATAATTTTCCAGTGGATGCGTTAACGGGTCGCACCCGTTTGAAAAAACCGCGTCCGTTGTCATTTGAATTCAAATGAACGCGTCCGCTCATTTGAATTGTAACGGGTCGCACCCGCTTGATTCCAACGGGTCGCACCCGCATTCGCATTCGTGCCAAAAAAAAAAAACCTGTTCGAAAATTGCTTTGTTTTTTCGAAGCAAAAATAAGATTTCTTACTGGGCCCAAGCCCAAGCCCGGCCCGGCCCGGTTCGGTTCGGTCGGAAGGGCGGGCGGCGCGCGCGCGCGTGTGTGTTTGGTTCACATGATGTAGGTCCTCCCCCTCGCACAAAATTACCTGACCCTAAGGGCCAATATAGGGAATGAGGAATGGACATATATACACACATCTTATCTTATCTTTGGCAATGTGGGAATAAGTAAATTTCATTCATACATTGATTTCTAAAATTCCCCGTCATGAATGATAATATACTTTTTCCCCCACACAAAGTGTAATATCTCAGACTACATATGGAATAATGTTTTATTGAGGATAAGTAGATATTTCACTTTGAACTTTCCCTAGTTGAAACTCATCGGATATACTTGGCTAATCGGTGAATTATTTCATCTTGAACCGTCAGCTGTTATTGTATAACCAGACAATAAGTTTAACAAACATTATTTCCCTTATCACCCAATCTCTTGGTTGTGTTCATTTTGGTCCTGAAACACTTTTCTGGTTCTGCGAGTGTATATAGAGAATATAAGCCTTTAATATTCTCATAGAGCCGACCCAGCTCACACTAACATAGGTGATCGCTACCATTAGGAGTATCCTACATATACCCCACTTGTTATTTTACAAGATATGGTCATCATTAAAAAGCGTAGCTTTAACCTGTGAAACTTCTGTAGGCATGCATTTTATATTGTGCACCATAGGAATGGAGTAGGATTAAATGCATTACATCTTGAGTTATTCAGAACTGGTTTGCCTATTGATCCTAGTCCGTGGGATCTCCAGTCGCTAGGATAGGTTTCCGTATAAGATAACTCTTGTTGGTTTAGGCTTTTAAACCCATTCCCCTCGATGCGCAGTCAATTTTCTCTCGTGATAACCCTTTTGTAAATGGATCCGCTAGGTTATCATTTGTTCTCACATAATCTATGGAAATAGTTCCATTTGAGAGTAACTGCCTAACCGTGTTATGGCGTCTTCGAATATGTCGAGATTTGCCATTATAAACAAAGTTTTTCGCTCTACTTAGCGCTGCTTGATTGTCGCAGTGAATACATATGGCCGTTACAGGTTTAGGCTAAAGTGGAATATCTTCTAAGAAGTGATGAAGCCATTCTGCTTCTTCGCCTGCTTTATCTAAAGCAATAAACTCAGATTCCATCGTTGATCGAGCTATGCATGTTTGCTTAGTAGATTTCCATGATACTGCTGCTCCTGCTAGAGTAAAAACATAACCACTTGTGGATTTTGACTCCTCTGAATCGGCAATCCAGTTTGCATCACTATATCCTTCTAATACAGCTGGATATTTTCCGTAATGCAAAGAATAATTTGTGGTATTCTTTAAGTATCCAAGCACTCTCATTAGTGCTTTCCAGTGTTCCTTTCCTGGATTACTTGTATACCTGCTCAGTCGACTTACTGCATAGGCTATATCTGGTCTCGTGCAATTCATAAGATACATTAGACATCCTATTACACGAGAGTATTCCAGTTGCATTACACTCTCATTAGTGTTTTTATGTAGTACTTCTGATGGATTAAAAGGTGTTTTTACTCCTTTAATCCCAAGATCTTGAAATCTTTCAATCACTTTGTCAACATAATGTGACTGAGATAATTCAATTCCATTAGGGGTTCTTATTATTTTGATTCCCAAAATAACATCTGCAACTCCTAAATCTTTCATATCGAAATTGTTGATCAGCATTTTCTTTATGGTCTCTATAACTTTTATGTTAGGACCAAAAATTAACATATCGTCCACATATAAGCAAATCATGACATATGATTGTCCAATTTGTTTATAATAAACACATTTATCACATTCATTTATACGAAAACCATTTTGCATCATGACACTATCAAATTTTTCGTGCCATTGTTTTGGAGCTTGTTTGAGTCCGTATAATGATTTTACCAATTTACAGACTTTATTTTCATTTCCCTTGGATATAAAACCTTCGGGTTGCTCCATGTAGATTTCCTCATCGAGATCTCCATTCAAGAATGCCGTCTTTACATCCATCTGATGAATTTCTAGATTATAGATGGATGCAATTGCTATTAACATTCTTATTGAGGTTATTCGTGTAACAGGTGAATATGTATCAAAGAAGTCTATTCCTTCTTTTTGACGATATCCTTTGGCTACTAATCTGGCTTTATATTTGTCGATAGAGCCATTTGCTTTCATTTTCTTTTTGAAAATCCATTTGCAGCCAATTGGTTTTATTCCAGGTGGAATATCAACAATTTCCCAAGTTTTATTACTTAGAATTGAATCAATCTCACTTTGGATTGCTTCTTTCCAATACGAAGATTCAGAAGATGACATGGCCTCTTTATATGTTTGAGGTTCATGTTCAAGTACGTAAGTGAGGAACTCAGAGCCAAATGATTTGGATGTTCTGGCCCTTACGCTTCTTCTTGGTTCAACTTCATCAACTTCACGATGAGTTTCATCTTCATGTGGGCTATTTGATTCTTCTCGTGTCCTTTTTGGGACATTATTTCCTTCATTTCTTTTGTGTGGAAACACATCTTCAAAGAATGAAGCATCTCTTGATTCCATGATTGTATTTACATGGATATCATCTATATCAGACTTGAATACCAAAAATCTATATGCACTACTATTTTGGGCTGGCCCTAAGTAATAACAATCTACTGTTTTTGGTCCAAGTTTGACCTTCTTGGGAGGCGGGATAGGAACCTTTGCCAAGCACCCCCACACTTTGAGGTATTTGAAGCTTGGTAGATGTCCTTTCCATAACTCATATGGAATTTTTCCCGTTTTACTGTGAGGAACTTTGTTTAATATGTGATTAGACATATTCAAAGCTTCCCCCCACAAGTTCGTCGGTAAACCAGACGTTAAAAGCATTGCATTAATCATATCTTTTAACGTTCTGTTTTTCCTCTCGGCTATGCCATTTTGTTGTGGTGAATATGGTGCTGTCGTTTGATGAATTATTCCATTTTCTGCACAGAATTGTTCAAACGGCGATTCATATTCTCCACCTCGATCTGATCTCAATATCTTGATCTTCTTATTAAGCTGATTTTCTACTTCATCTTTATATTTTATAAACGATGTAATTGCCTCATCTTTACTGTTTAAAAGATATACGTAGCAATATCGTGTATAATCATCAATAAATGTGATAAAATACTTTTTCCCACCTCTTGTAGGTATTGATTTGAAATCACATAAATCAGTATGTACCAAACCTAGTGGTTCGGTGCTTCTATCAACAGTATGAAATGGTTTCTTAACCATTTTTGCTTCTACGCATGTCTCACATTTGTAGTTTTTATCCACTTGAAATTTAGGAATTAACTCTAAATTTGCAAGTTTTTTCATTTTTCGGAAATTAATATGTCCTAATCTATCATGCCATAATAAAGTTTCATGCTCAACGATATAAGAAACTTCCTTTTTATTCATAGCATTATCAAAATACATATTATTGCCGATCACGGCTACATTTGCCTTAAATAGGCCATCACACAAGTAACCCCTTCCTATATAGATTCCTGCCTTGGACAGAACCATCTTGTCTGACTCGAAGACCATCTTGAATCCCTTCTTCGAAAGCATGGACCCAGAAATGAGATTCTTGCGGATCTCTGGAACATGAAGGACATCATTCAGACGAATAGTCTTCCCAGAAGTGAACTTGAGGGTGACTGTTCCTTTGACTTCAACCATGGAAACCGATGAATTGCCCATATAGAGTTTCTCATCTTGATCCAATTTGGTGTAGGTTGAAAAGACGGACTTATCAGAGCATATATGCCTAGTAGCACCCGTGTCCAACCACCATTGTGCAGAATTCTGGATCAAGTTGCATTCGGTCACAACTCCTGAAAAATTGGATTCATCGATGTCCATGTTGTCCACCACATTTGCTTCCGAATTTTTCTTTTTCTTGTGTCTGCACTCTTTTGCTTGATGACCAGTCTTTCCACAAACCCAACAATCACCATTGAATTTCTTGGACTTCTTCTGGTTATTCTGCTTGTCCTCTGGCGCCTTTCTTTTCTTGTTTTTGTTGAAGTGCCCTTTTTTCTTTGACCCTTCAGTAACAAGCGCCTCTTCACTTTTAGGTTGAGTGACTCCACGGTTATCTGCCTCTATCTTTAATCTGACGCTGAGGTCTTGCAAGGATATCTCCTTCTTTTTGTGCTTCAAGTAGTTGCGGTAGTCTCTCCAAGATGGTGGCAACTTTCCGGTAATTGCTTCAACCAGAAATGATTCACCAACTTTGTGACCTTCTGCTTCCATCTCATGGATAATAATCTGCAACTCTTGCACTTGAGAAGTCACTGATTTTGAGTCCACCATTTTGTAGTCCATGAACTTGTCGACGATGAACTTCTTCAAACTCACATTCTGCGTCTTGTATTTTGTAGCCAAAGCATTCCAGAGAGCTTTTGCAGTCTTTATGGGTTGGAAAACTTTGTACAAAACCTTATCTAGACAGTTGGGAATGTAGTTTCTGCATAAAAAATCCGAATGCCTCCACGCATCAATAGACGGACCATCATGCTTTGGTGCATCCTTGGCATTTCCTGGTGTAGGCGGCACCGGTTCATCTTCTTCAAGATACTTTTGCAAGCCAAGGGTGGTGAGATAGAACAACATCTGATTCTGCCATGTCAGAAAATCATCACCTTCTCCTTTGAACAATTCTGGTTTGTTCAAATTGCCAGCTTTGAGCGTCGTTTGCTCTGTTGCCATCTCTGTTTTGTCAAAAACAGGGAAAGTCTTAAGATGTTATTCAGTCTGTATTCGCAACACAGAATTTGAAACAGAATATTACTGTTTCTAATTTGTAACAGAATAAAAGCGTTTCAAATTAGAATCAGTACTGTTGTCTGTTCAAAGTAAACTGATGTGCACTTAAATCAACTTAGCGACAGAAGAATTTTGTCTGTCAAACAGTGCTAGTATGATACCGCGCACAAATCAATCAATACCACAGTATTGGTGCAGTATACAGAATTATCCTGTATACACAATGAAAGGTAAAGAACAAAGAATTGAAACCTAACCGAGTTCGTCTGAGGCCTGTATCGTACAGTTTCCTTAAGACTTTCAGTCGAAGCCTCCCAGGATACAACAGACGAGAATCTGCTCGAGATTGTAGCGAGTATGCACTGGCTGAGATGTAGTAATTGGAGGAATCAGACAATGGAGGAAGAAGAAGAAAATTAATTCGGTGAATGATTTGTTCAGAATCATTGTGTATATATAATTTTCCAGTGGGTGCGTTAACGGGTCGCACCCGTTTGAAAAAACCGCGTCCGTTGTCATTTGATTCAAATGAACGCGTCCGCTCATTTGAATTGTAACGGGTCGCACCCGCTTGATTCCAACGGGTCGCACCCGCATTAGCATTCGTGCCAAAAAAAAAAACCTGTTCGAAAATTGCTTTGTTTTTTCGAAGCAAAAATAAGATTTCTTACTGGGCCCAAGCCCAAGCCCAAGCCCGGCCCGGCCCGGCCCGGTTCGGTTCGGTCGGACGGGCGGGCGGCGCGCGCGCGCGTGTGTGTTTGGTTCACATGATGTAGGTCCTCCCCCTCGCACAAAATTACCTGACCCTAAGGGCCAATATAAGGAATGAGGAATGGACATATATACACACATCTTATCTTATCTTTGGCAATGTGGGACTAAAGTAAATTTCATTCATACATTGATTTCTAACAATCCCCCACATGAATGATAATATACTTTTTCCCCCACACAAAGTGTAATATCTCAGACTACATATGGAATAATGTTTTATTGAGGATAAGTAGATATTTCACTTTGAACTTTCCCTAGTTGAAACTCATCGGATATACTTGGCTAATCGGTGAATTATTTCATCTTGAACCGTCAGCCGTTATTGTATAACCAGACAATAAGTTTAACAAACATTATTTCCCTTATCACCCAATCTCTTGGTTGTGTTCATTTTGGTCCTGAAACACTTTTCTGGTTCTGCGAGTGTATATAGAGAATATAAGCCTTTAATATTCTCATAGAGCCGACCCAGCTCACACTAACATAGGTGATCGCTACCATTAGGAGTATCCTACATATACCCCACTTGTTATTTTACAAGATATGGTCATCATTAAAAAGCATAGCTTTAACCTGTGAAACTTCTGTAGGCATGCATTTTATATTGTGCACCATAGGAATGGAGTAGGATTAAATGCATTACATCTTGAGTTATTCAGAACTGGTTTGCCTATTGATCCTAGTCCGTGGGATCTCCAGTCGCTAGGATAGGTTTCCGTATAAGATAACTCTTGTTGGTTTAGGCTTTTAAACCCATTCCCCTCGATGCGCAGTCAATTTTCTCTCGTGATAACCCTTTTGTAAATGGATCCGCTAGGTTATCATTTGTTCTCACATAATCTATGGAAATAGTTCCATTTGAGAGTAACTGCCTAACCGTGTTATGGCGTCTTCGAATATGTCGAGATTTGCCATTATAAACAAAGTTTTTCGCTCTACTTAGCGCTGCTTGATTGTCGCAGTGAATACATATGGCCGTTACAGGTTTAGGCCAAAGTGGAATATCTTCTAAGAAGTGACGAAACCATTCTGCTTCTTCGCCTGCTTTATCTAAAGCAATAAACTCAGATTCCATCGTTGATCGAGCTATGCATGTTTGCTTAGTAGATTTCCATGATACTGCTGCTCCTGCTAGAGTAAAAACATAACCACTTGTGGATTTTGACTCCTCTGAATCGGCAATCCAGTTTGCATCACTATATCCTTCTAATACAGCTGGATATTTTCCGTAATGCAAAGAATAATTTGTGGTATTCTTTAAGTATCCAACCACTCTCATTAGTGCTTTCCGGTGTTCCTTTCCTGGATTACTTGTATACCTGCTCAGTCGACTTACTGCATAGGCTATATCTGGTCTCGTGCAATTCATAAGATACATTAGACATCCTATTACACGAGAGTATTCCAGTTGCATTACACTCTCATTAGTGTTTTTATGTAGTACTTCTGATGGATTAAAAGGTGTTTTTACTCCTTTAATCCCAAGATCTTGAAATCTTTCAATCACTTTGTCAACATAATGTGACTGAGATAATTCAATTCCATTAGGGGTTCTTATTATTTTGATTCCCAAAATAACATCTGCAACTCCTAAATCTTTCATATCGAAATTGTTGATCAGCATTTTCTTTATGGTCTCTATAACTTTTATGTTAGGACCAAAAATTAACATATCGTCCACATATAAGCAAATCATGACATATGATTGTCCAATTTGTTTATAATAAACACATTTATCACATTCATTTATACGAAAACCATTTTGCATCATGACACTATCAAATTTTTCGTGCCATTGTTTTGGAGCTTGTTTGAGTCCGTATAATGATTTTACCAATTTACAGACTTTATTTTCATTTCCCTTGGATATAAAACCTTCGGGTTGCTCCATGTAGATTTCCTCATCGAGATCTCCATTCAAGAATGCCGTCTTTACATCCATCTGATGAATTTCTAGATTATAGATGGATGCAATTGCTATTAACATTCTTATTGAGGTTATTCGTGTAACAGGTGAATATGTATCAAAGAAGTCTATTCCTTCTTTTTGACGATATCCTTTGGCTACTAATCTGGCTTTATATTTGTCGATAGAGCCATCTGCTTTCATTTTCTTTTTGAAAATCCATTTGCAGCCAATTGGTTTTATTCCAGGTGGAGTATCAACAATTTCCCAAGTTTTATTACTTAGAATTGAATCAATCTCACTTTGGATTGCTTCTTTCCAATACGAAGATTCAGAAGATGACATGGCCTCTTTATATGTTTGAGGTTCATGTTCAAGTACGTAAGTGAGGAACTCAGAGCCAAATGATTTGGATGTTCTGGCCCTTACGCTTCTTCTTGGTTCAACTTCATCAACTTCACGATGAGTTTCATCTTCATGTGGGCTATTTGATTCTTCTCGTGTCCTTTTGGGGACATTATTTCCTTCATTTCTTTTGTGTGGAATCACATCTTCAAAGAATGAAGCATCTCTTGATTCCATGATTGTATTTACATGGATATCATCTATATCAGACTTGAATACCAAAAATCTATATGCACTACTATTTTGGGCTGGCCCTAAGTAATAACAATCTACTGTTTTTGGTCCAAGTTTGACCTTCTTGGGAGGCGGGATAGGAACCTTTGCCAAGCACCCCCACACTTTGAGGTATTTGAAGCTTGGTAGATGTCCTTTCCATAACTCATATGGAATTTTTCCCGTTTTACTGTGAGGAACTTTGTTTAATATGTGATTAGACATATTCAAAGCTTCCCCCCACAAGTTCGTCGGTAAACCAGACGTTAAAAGCATTGCATTAATCATATCTTTTAACGTTCTGTTTTTCTACTTCAGCTTTATATTTTATAAACGATGTAATTGCCTCATCTTTACTGTTTAAAAGATATACGTAGCAATATCGTGTATAATCATCAATAAATGTGATAAAATACTTTTTCCCACCTCTTGTAGGTATTGATTTGAAATCACATAAATCAGTATGTACCAAACCTAGTGGTTCGGTGCTTCTATCAACAGTATGAAATGGTTTCTTAACCATTTTTGCTTCTACGCATGTCTCACATTTGTAGTTTTTATCCACTTGAAATTTAGGAATTAACTCTAAATTTGCAAGTTTTTTCATTTTTCGGAAATTAATATGTCCTAATCTATCATGCCATAATAAAGTTTCATGCTCAACGATATAAGAAACTTCCTTTTTATTCATAGCATTATCAGAATACATATTATTGCCGATCACGGCTACATTTGCCTTAAATAGGCCATCACACAAGTAACCCCTTCCTATATAGATTCCTGCCTTGGACAGAACCATCTTGTCTGACTCGAAGACCATCTTGAATCCCTTCTTCGAAAGCATGGACCCAGAAATGAGATTCTTGCGGATCTCTGGAACATGAAGGACATCATTCAGACGAATAGTCTTCCCAGAAGTGAACTTGAGGGTGACTGTTCCTTTGCCTTCAACCATGGAAACCGATGAATTGCCCATATAGAGTTTCTCATCTTGATCCAATTTGGTGTAGGTTGAAAAGACGGACTTATCAGAGCATATATGCCTAGTAGCACCCGTGTCCAACCACCATTGTGCAGAATTCTGGATCAAGTTGCATTCGGTCACAACTCCTGAAAAATTGGATTCATCGATGTCCATGTTGTCCACCACATTTGCTTCCGAATTTTTCTTTTTCTTGTGTCTGCACTCTTTTGCTTGATGACCAGTCTTGCCACAAACCCAACAATCACCATTGAATTTCTTGGACTTCTTCTGGTTATTCTGCTTGTCCTCTGGCGCCTTTCTTTTCTTGTTTTTGTAGAAGTGCCCTTTTTTCTTTGACCCTTCAGTAACAAGCGCCTCTTCACTTTTAGGTTGAGAGACTCCACGGTTATCTGCCTCTATCTTTAATCTGACGCTGAGGTCTTGCAAGGATATCTCCTTCTTTTTGTGCTTCAAGTAGTTGCGGTAGTCTCTCCAAGATGGTGGCAACTTTCCGGTAATTGCTTCAACCAGAAATGATTCACCAACTTTGTGACCTTCTGCTTCCATCTCATGGATAATAATCTGCAACTCTTGCACTTGAGAAGTCACTGATTTTGAGTCCACCATTTTGTAGTCCATGAACTTGTCGACGATGAACTTCTTCAAACTCACATTCTGCGTCTTGTATTTTGTAGCCAAAGCATTCCAGAGAGCTTTTGCAGTCTTTATGGGTTGGAAAACTTTGTACAAAACCTTATCTAGACAGTTGAGAATGTAGTTTCTGCATAAAAAATCCGAATGCCTCCACGCATCAATAGACGGACCATCATGCTTTAGTGCATCCTTGGCATTTCCTGGTGTAGGCGGCACCGGTTCATCTTCTTCAAGATACTTTTGCAAGCCAAGGGTGGTGAGATAGAACAACATCTGATTCTGCCATGTCAGAAAATCATCACCTTCTCCTTTGAACAATTCTGGTTTGTTCAAATTGCCAGCTTTGAGCGTCGTTTGCTCTGTTGCCATCTCTGTTTTGTCAAAAACAGGGAAAGTCTTAAGATGTTATTCAGTCTGTATTCGCAACACAGAATTTGAAACAGAATATTACTGTTTCTAATTTGTAACAGAATAAAAGCGTTTCAAATTAGAATCAGTACTGTTGTCTGTTCAAAGTAAACTGATGTGCACTTAAATCAACTTAGCGACAGAAGAATTTTGTCTGTCAAACAGTGCTAGTATGATACCGCGCACAAATCAATCAATACCACAGTATTGGTGCAGTATACAGAATTATCCTGTATACACAATGAAAGGTAAAGAACAAAGAATTGAAACCTAACCGAGTTCGTCTGAGGCCTGTATCGTACAGTTTCCTTAAGACTTTCAGTCGAAGCCTCCCAGGATACAACAGACGAGAATCTGCTCGAGATTGTAGCGAGTATGCACTGGCTGAGATGTAGTAATTGGAGGAATCAGACAACGGAGGAAGAAGAAGAAAATTAATTCGGTGAATGATTTGATCAGAATCATTGTGTATATATAATTTTCCAGTGGATGCGTTAACGGGTCGCACCCGTTTGAAAAAACCGCGTCCGTTGTCATTTGAATTCAAATGAACGCGTCCGCTCATTTGAATTGTAACGGGTCGCACCCGCTTGATTCCAACGGGTCGCACCCGCATTCGCATTCGTGCCAAAAAAAAACCTATTCGAAAATTGCTTTGTTTTTTCGAAGCAAAAATAAGATTTCTTACTGGGCCCAAGCCCAAGCCCAAGCCCGGCCCGGCCCGGTTCGGTCGGTCGGACGGGCGGGCGGCGCGCGCGCGCGTTTGTGTTTGGTTCACATGATGTAGGTCCTCCCCCTCGCACAAAATTACCTGACCCTAAGGGCCAATATAGGGAATGAGGAATGGACATATATACACACATCTTATCTTATCTTTGGCAATGTGGGACTAAAGAAAATTTCATTCATACATTGATTTCTAACAATCCCCCACATGAACGATAATATACTTTTTCCCCCACACAAAGTGTAATATCTCAGACTACATATGGAATAATGTTTTATTGAGGATAAGTAGATATTTCACTTTGAACTTTCCCTAGTTGAAACTCATCGGATATACTTGGCTAATCGGTGAATTATTTCATCTTGAACCGTCAGCCGTTATTGTATAACCAGACAATAAGTTTAACAAACATTATTTCCCTTATCACCCAATCTCTTGGTTGTGTTCATTTTGGTCCTGAAACACTTTTCTGGTTCTGCGAGTGTATATAGAGAATAGAAGCCTTTAATATTCTCATAGAGCCGACCCAGCTCACACTAACATAGGTGATCGCTACCATTAGGAGTATCCTACATATACCCCACTTGTTATTTTACAAGATATGGTCATCATTAAAAAGCATAGCTTTAACCTGTGAAACTTCTGTAGGCATGCATTTTATATTGTGCACCATAGGAATGGAGTAGGATTAAATGCATTACATCTTGAGTTATTCAGAACTGGTTTGCCTATTGATCCTAGTCCGTGGGATCTCCAGTCGCTAGGATAGGTTTCCGTATAAGATAACTCTTGTTGGTTTAGGCTTTTAAACCCATTCCCCTCGATGCGCAGTCAATTTTCTCTCGTGATAACCCTTTTGTAAATGGATCCGCTAGGTTATCATTTGTTCTCACATAATCTATGGAAATAGTTCCATTTGAGAGTAACTGCCTAACCGTGTTATGGCGTCTTCGAATATGTTGAGATTTGCCATTATAAACAAAGTTTTTCGCTCTACTTAGCGCTGCTTGATTGTCGCAGTGAATACATATGGCCGTTACAGGTTTAGGCCAAAGTGGAATATCTTCTAAGAAGTGACGAAGCCATTCTGCTTCTTCGCCTGCTTTATCTAAAGCAATAAACTCAGATTCCATCGTTGATCGAGCTATGCATGTTTGCTTAGTAGATTTCCATGATACTGCTGCTCCTGCTAGAGTAAAAACATAACCACTTGTGGATTTTGACTCCTCTGAATCGGCAATCCAGTTTGCATCACTATATCCTTCTAATACAGCTGGATATTTTCCGTAATGCAAAGAATAATTTGTGGTATTCTTTAAGTATCCAAGCACTCTCATTAGTGCTTTCCAGTGTTCCTTTCCTGGATTACTTGTATACCTGCTCAGTCGACTTACTGCATAGGCTATATCTGGTCTCGTGCAATTCATAAGATACATTAGACATCCTATTACACGAGAGTATTCCAGTTGCATTACACTCTCATTAGTGTTTTTATGTAGTACTTCTGATGGATTAAAAGGTGTTTTTACTCCTTTAATCCCAAGATCTTGAAATCTTTCAATCACTTTGTCAACATAATGTGACTGAGATAATTCAATTCCATTAGGGGTTCTTATTATTTTGATTCCTAAAATAACATCTGCAACTCCTAAATCTTTCATATCGAAATTGTTGATCAGCATTTTCTTTATGGTCTCTATAACTTTTATGTTAGGACCAAAAATTAACATATCGTCCACATATAAGCAAATCATGACATATGATTGTCCAATTTGTTTATAATAAACACATTTATCACATTCATTTATACGAAAACCATTTTGCATCATGACACTATCAAATTTTTCGTGCCATTGTTTTGGAGCTTGTTTGAGTCCGTATAATGATTTTACCAATTTACAGACTTTATTTTCATTTCCCTTGGATATAAAACCTTCGGGTTGCTCCATGTAGATTTCCTCATCGAGATCTCCATTCAAGAATGCCGTCTTTACATCCATCTGATGAATTTCTAGATTATAGATGGATGCAATTGCTATTAACATTCTTATTGAGGTTATTCGTGTAACAGGTGAATATGTATCAAAGAAGTCTATTCCTTCTTTTTGACGATATCCTTTGGCTACTAATCTGGCTTTATATTTGTCGATAGAGCCATCTGCTTTCATTTTCTTTTTGAAAATCCATTTGCAGCCAATTGGTTTTATTCCAGGTGGAATATCAACAATTTCCCAAGTTTTATTACTTAGAATTGAATCAATCTCACTTTGGATTGCTTCTTTCCAATACGAAGATTCAGAAGATGACATAGCCTCTTTATATGTTTGAGGTTCATGTTCAAGTACGTAAGTGAGGAACTCAGAGCCAAATGATTTGGATGTTCTGGCCCTTACGCTTCTTCTTGGTTCAACTTCATCAACTTCACGATGAGTTTCATCTTCATGTGGGCTATTTGATTCTTCTCGTGTCCTTTTGGGGACATTATTTCCTTCATTTCTTTTGTGTGGAAACACATCTTCAAAGAATGAAGCATCTCTTGATTCCATGATTGTATTTACATGGATATCATCTATATCAGACTTGAATACCAAAAATCTATATGCACTACTATTTTGGGCTGGCCCTAAGTAATAACAATCTACTGTTTTTGGTCCAAGTTTGACCTTCTTGGGAGGCGGGATAGGAACCTTTGCCAAGCACCCCCACACTTTGAGGTATTTGAAGCTTGGTAGATGTCCTTTCCATAACTCATATGGAATTTTTCCCGTTTTACTGTGAGGAACTTTGTTTAATATGTGATTAGACATATTCAAAGCTTCCCCCCACAAGTTCGTCGGTAAACCAGACGTTAAAAGCATTGCATTAATCATATCTTTTAACGTTCTGTTTTTCCTCTCGGCTATGCCATTTTGTTGTGGTGAATATGGTGCTGTCGTTTGATGAATTATTCCATTTTCTGCACAGAATTGTTCAAACGGCGATTCATATTCTCCACCTCGATCTGATCTCAATATCTTGATCTTCTTATTAAGCTGATTTTCTACTTCAGCTTTATATTTTATAAACGATGTAATTGCCTCATCTTTACTGTTTAAAAGATATACGTAGCAATATCGTGTATAATCATCAATAAATGTGATAAAATACTTTTTCCCACCTCTTGTAGGTATTGATTTGAAATCACATAAATCAGTATGTACCAAACCTAGTGGTTCGGTGCTTCTATCAACATTATGAAATGGTTTCTTAACCATTTTTGCTTCTATGCATGTCTCACATTTGTAGTTTTTATCCACTTGAAATTTAGGAATTAACTCTAAATTTGCAAGTTTTTTCATTTTTCGGAAATTAATATGTCCTAATCTATCATGCCATAATAAAGTTTCATGCTCAACGATATAAGAAACTTCCTTTTTATTCATAGCATTATCAGAATACATATTATTGCCGATCACGGCTACATTTGCCTTAAATAGGCCATCACACAAGTAACCCCTTCCTATATAGATTCCTGCCTTGGACAGAACCATCTTGTCTGACTCGAAGACCATCTTGAATCCCTTCTTCGAAAGCATGGACCCAGAAATGAGATTCTTGCGGATCTCTGGAACATGAAGGACATTATTCAGACGAATAGTCTTCCCAGAAGTGAACTTGAGGGTGACTGTTCCTTTGCCTTCAACCATGGAAACCGATGAATTGCCCATATAGAGTTTCTCATCTTGATCCAATTTGGTGTAGGTTGAAAAGACGGACTTATCAGAGCATATATGCCTAGTAGCACCCGTGTCCAACCACCATTGTGCAGAATTCTGGATCAAGTTGCATTCGGTCACAACTCCTGAAAAATTGGATTCATCGATGTCCATGTTGTCCACCACATTTGCTTCCGAGTTTTTCTTTTTCTTGTGTCTGCACTCTTTTGCTTGATGACCAGTCTTGCCACAAACCCAACAATCACCATTGAATTTCTTGGACTTCTTCTGGTTATTCTGCTTGTCCTCTGGCGCCTTTCTTTTCTTGTTTTTGTTGAAGTGCCCTTTTTTCTTTGACCCTTCAGTAACAAGCGCCTCTTCACTTTTAGGTTGAGTGACTCCACGGTTATCTGCCTCTATCTTTAATCTGACGCTGAGGTCTTGCAAGGATATCTCCTTCTTTTTGTGCTTCAAGTAGTTGCGGTAGTCTCTCCAAGATGGTGGCAACTTTCCGGTAATTGCTTCAACCAGAAATGATTCACCAACTTTGTGACCTTCTGCTTCCATCTCATGGATAATAATCTGCAACTCTTGCACTTGAGAAGTCACTGATTTTGAGTCCACCATTTTGTAGTCCATGAACTTGTCGACGATGAACTTCTTCAAACTCACATTCTGCGTCTTGTATTTTGTAGCCAAAGCATTCCAGAGAACTTTTGCAGTCTTTATGGGTTGGAAAACTTTGTACAAAACCTTATCTAGACAGTTGAGAATGTAGTTTCTGCATAAAAAATCCGAATGCCTCCACGCATCAATAGACGGACCATCATGCTTTGGTGCATCCTTGGCATTTCCTGGTGTAGGCGGCACCGGTTCATCTTCTTCAAGATACTTTTGCAAGCCAAGGGTGGTGAGATAGAACAACATCTGATTCTGCCATGTCAGAAAATCATCACCTTCTCCTTTGAACAATTCTGGTTTGTTCAAATTGCCAGCTTTGAGCGTCGTTTGCTCTGTTGCCATCTCTGTTTTGTCAAAAACAGGGAAAGTCTTAAGATGTTATTCAGTCTGTATTCGCAACACAGAATTTGAAACAGAATATTACTGTTTCTAATTTGTAACAGAATAAAAGCGTTTCAAATTAGAATCAGTACTGTTGTCTGTTCAAAGTAAACTGATGTGCACTTAAATCAACTTAGCGACAGAAGAATTTTGTCTGTCAAACAGTGCTAGTATGATACCGCGCACAAATCAATCAATACCACAGTATTGGTGCAGTATACAGAATTATCCTGTATACACAATGAAAGGTAAAGAACAAAGAATTGAAACCTAACCGAGTTCGTCTGAGGCCTGTATCGTACAGTTTCCTTAAGACTTTCAGTCGAAGCCTCCCAGGATACAACAGACGAGAATCTGCTCGAGATTGTAGCGAGTATGCACTGGCTGAGATGTAGTAATTGGAGGAATCAGACAACGGAGGAAGAAGAAGAAAATTAATTCGGTGAATGATTTGATCAGAATCATTGTGTATATATAATTTTCCAGTGGATGCGTTAACGGGTCGCACCCGTTTGAAAAAACCGCGTCCGTTGTCATTTGAATTCAAATGAACGCGTCCGCTCATTTGAATTGTAACGGGTCACACCCGCTTGATTGCAACGGGTCGCACCCGCATTCGCATTCGTGCCAAAAAAAAAAAAACCTGTTCGAAAATTGCTTTGTTTTTTCGAAGCAAAAATAAGATTTCTTACTGGGTCCAAGCCCAAGCCCAAGCCCGGCCCGGCCCGGTTCGGTTCGGTCGGACGGGCGGGCGGCACGCGCGCGCGTGTGTGTTTGGTTCACATGATGTAGGTCCTCCCCCTCGCACAAAATTACCTGACCCTAAGGGCCAATATAGGGAATGAGGAATGGACATATATACACACATCTTATCTTATCTTTGGCAATGTGGGACTAAAGTAAATTTCATTCATACATTGATTTCTAACAATCCCCCACATGAATGATAATATACTTTTCCCCCCACACAAAGTGTAATATCTCAGACTACATATGGAATAATGTTTTAATGAGGATAAGTAGATATTTCACTTTGAACTTTCCCTAGTTGAAACTCATCGGATATACTTGGCTAATCGGTGAATTATTTCATCTTGAACCGTCAGCCGTTATTTTATAACCAGACAATAAGTTTAACAAACATTATTTCCCTTATCACCCAATCTCTTGGTTGTGTTCATTTTGGTCCTGAAACACTTTTCTGGTTCTGCGAGTGTATATAGAGAATATAAGCCTTTAATATTCTCATAGAGCCGACCCAGCTCACACTAACATAGGTGATCGCTACCATTAGGAGTATCCTACATATACCCCACTTGTTATTTTACAAGATATGGTCATCATTAAAAAGCATAGCTTTAACCTGTGAAACTTCTGTAGGCATGCATTTTATATTGTGCACCATAGGAATGGAGTAGGATTAAATGCATTACATCTTGAGTTATTCAGAACTGGTTTGCCTATTGATCCTAGTCCGTGGGATCTCCAGTCGCTAGGATAGGTTTCCGTATAAGATAACTCTTGTTGGTTTAGGCTTTTAAACCCATTCCCCTCGATGCGCAGTCAATTTTCTCTCGTGATAACCCTTTTGTAAATGGATCCGCTAGGTTATCATTTGTTCTCACATAATCTATGGAAATAGTTCCATTTGAGAGTAACTGCCTAACCGTGTTATGGCGTCTTCGAATATGTCGAGATTTGCCATTATAAACAAAGTTTTTCGCTCTACTTAGCGCTGCTTGATTGTCGCAGTGAATACATATGGCCGTTACAGGTTTAGGCCAAAGTGGAATATCTTCTAAGAAGTGACGAAGCCATTCTGCTTCTTCGCCTGCTTTATCTAAAGCAATAAACTCAGATTCCATCGTTGATCGAGCTATGCATGTTTGCTTAGTAGATTTCCATGATACTGCTGCTCCTGCTAGAGTAAAAACATAACCACTTGTGGATTTTGACTCCTCTGAATCGGCAATCCAGTTTGCATCACTATATCCTTCTAATACAGCTGGATATTTTCCGTAATGCAAAGAATAATTTGTGGTATTCTTTAAGTATCCAACCACTCTCATTAGTGCTTTCCGGTGTTCCTTTCCTGGATTACTTGTATACCTGCTCAGTCGACTTACTGCATAGGCTATATCTGGTCTCGTGCAATTCATAAGATACATTAGACATCCTATTACACGAGAGTATTCTAGTTGCATTACACTCTCATTAGTGTTTTTATGTAGTACTTCTGATGGATTAAAAGGTGTTTTTACTCCTTTAATCCCAAGATCTTGAAATCTTTCAATCACTTTGTCAACATAATGTGACTGAGATAATTCAATTCCATTAGGGGTTCTTATTATTTTGATTCCCAAAATAACATCTGCAACTCCTAAATCTTTCATATCGAAATTGTTGATCAGCATTTTCTTTATGGTCTCTATAACTTTTATGTTAGGACCAAAAATTAACATATCGTCCACATATAAGCAAATCATGACATATGATTGTCCAATTTGTTTATAATAAACACATTTATCACATTCATTTATACGAAAACCATTTTGCATCATGACACTATCAAATTTTTCGTGCCATTGTTTTGGAGCTTGTTTGAGTCCGTATAATGATTTTACCAATTTACAGACTTTATTTTCATTTCCCTTGGATATAAAACCTTCGGGTTGCTCCATGTAGATTTCCTCATCGAGATCTCCATTCAAGAATGCCGTCTTTACATCCATCTGATGAATTTCTAGATTATAGATGGATGCAATTGCTATTAACATTCTTATTGAGGTTATTCGTGTAACAGGTGAATATGTATCAAAGAAGTCTATTCCTTCTTTTTGACGATATCCTTTGGCTACTAATCTGGCTTTATATTTGTCGATAGAGCCATCTGCTTTCATTTTCTTTTTGAAAATCCATTTGCAGCCAATTGGTTTTATTCCAGGTGGAATATCAACAATTTCCCAAGTTTTATTACTTAGAATTGAATCAATCTCACTTTGGATTGCTTCTTTCCAATACGAAGATTCAGAAGATGACATGGCCTCTTTATATGTTTGAGGTTCATGTTTAAGTACGTAAGTGAGGAACTCAATGCCAAATGATTTGGATGTTCTGGCCCTTACGCTTCTTCTTGGTTCAACTTCATCAACTTCACGATGAGTTTCATCTTCATGTGGGCTATTTGATTCTTCTCGTGTCCTTTTGGGGACATTATTTCCTTCATTTCTTTTGTGTGGAAACACATCTTCAAAGAATGAAGCATCTCTTGATTCCATGATTGTATTTACATGGATATCATCTATATCAGACTTGAATACCAAAAATCTATATGCACTACTATTTTGGGCTGGCCCTAAGTAATAACAATCTACTGTTTTTGGTCCAAGTTTGACCTTCTTGGGAGGCGGGATAGGAACCTTTGCCAAGCACCCCCACACTTTGAGGTATTTGAAGCTTGGTAGATGTCCTTTCCATAACTCATATGGAATTTTTCCCGTTTTACTGTGAGGAACTTTGTTTAATATGTGATTAGACATATTCAAAGCTTCCCCCCACAAGTTCGTCGGTAAACCAGACGTTAAAAGCATTGCATTAATCATATCTTTTAACGTTCTGTTTTTCCTCTCGGCTATGCCATTTTGTTGTGGTGAATATGGTGCTGTCGTTTGATGAATTATTCCATTTTCTGCACAGAATTGTTCAAACGGCGATTCATATTCTCCACCTCGATCTGATCTCAATATCTTGATCTTCTTATTAAGCTGATTTTCTACTTCAGCTTTATATTTTATAAACGATGTAATTGCCTCATCTTTACTGTTTAAAAGATATACGTAGCAATATCGTGTATAATCATCAATAAATGTGATAAAATACTTTTTCCCACCTCTTGTAGGTATTGATTTGAAATCACATAAATCAGTATGTACCAAACCTAGTGGTTCGGTGCTTCTATCAACAGTATGAAATGGTTTCTTAACCATTTTTGCTTCTACGCATGTCTCACATTTGTAGTTTTTATCCACTTGAAATTTAGGAATTAACTCTAAATTTGCAAGTTTTTTCATTTTTCGGAAATTAATATGTCCTAATCTATCATGCCATAATAAAGTTTCATGCTCAACGATATAAGAAACTTCCTTTTTATTCATAGCATTATCAGAATACATATTATTGCCGATCACGGCTACATTTGCCTTAAATAGGCCATCACACAAGTAACCCCTTCCTATATAGATTCCTGCCTTGGACAGAACCATCTTGTCTGACTCGAAGACCATCTTGAATCCCTTCTTCGAAAGCATGGACCCAGAAATGAGATTCTTGCGGATCTCTGGAACATGAAGGACATTATTCAGACGAATAGTCTTCCCAGAAGTGAACTTGAGGGTGACTGTTCCTTTGCCTTCAACCATGGAAACCGATGAATTGCCCATATAGAGTTTCTCATCTTGATCCAATTTGGTGTAGGTTGAAAAGACGGACTTATCAGAGCATATATGCCTAGTAGCACCCGTGTCCAACCACCATTGTGCAGAATTCTGGATCAAGTTGCATTCGGTCACAACTCCTGAAAAATTGGATTCATCGATGTCCATGTTGTCCACCACATTTGCTTCCGAATTTTTCTTTTTCTTGTGTCTGCACTCTTTTGCTTGATGACCAGTCTTGCCACAAACCCAACAATCACCATTGAATTTCTTGGACTTCTTCTGGTTATTCTGCTTGTCCTCTGGCGCCTTTCTTTTCTTGTTTTTGTTGAAGTGCCCTTTTTTCTTTGACCCTTCAGTAACAAGCGCCTCTTCACTTTTAGGTTGAGTGACTCCACGGTTATCTGCCTCTATCTTTAATCTGACGCTGAGGTCTTGTAAGGATATCTCCTTCTTTTTGTGCTTCAAGTAGTTGCGGTAGTCTCTCCAAGATGGTGGCAACTTTCCGGTAATTGCTTCAACCAGAAATGATTCACCAACTTTGTGACCTTCTGCTTCCATCTCATGGATAATAATCTGCAACTCTTGCACTTGAGAAGTCACTGATTTTGAGTCCACCATTTTGTAGTCCATGAACTTGTCGACGATGAACTTCTTCAAACTCACATTCTGCGTCTTGTATTTTGTAGCCAAAGCATTCCAGAGAGCTTTTGCAGTCTTTATGGGTTGGAAAACTTTGTACAAAACCTTATCTAGACAGTTGAGAATGTAGTTTCTGCATAAAAAATCCGAATGCCTCCACGCATCAATAGACGGACCATCATGCTTTAGTGCATCCTTGGCATTTCCTGGTGTAGGCGGCACCGGTTCATCTTCTTCAAGATACTTTTGCAAGCCAAGGGTGGTGAGATAGAACAACATCTGATTCTGCCATGTCAGAAAATCATCACCTTCTCCTTTGAACAATTCTGGTTTGTTCAAATTGCCAGCTTTGAGCGTCGTTTGCTCTATTGCCATCTCTGTTTTGTCAAAAACAGGGAAAGTCTTAAGATGTTATTCAGTCTGTATTCGCAACACAGAATTTGAAACAGAATATTACTGTTTCTAATTTGTAACAGAATAAAAGCGTTTCAAATTAGAATCAGTACTGTTGTCTGTTCAAAGTAAACTGATGTGCACTTAAATCAACTTAGCGACAGAAGAATTTTGTCTGTCAAACAGTGCTAGTATGATACCGCGCACAAATCAATCAATACCACAGTATTGGTGCAGTATACAGAATTATCCTGTATACACAATGAAAGGTAAAGAACAAAGAATTGAAACCTAACCGAGTTCGTCTGAGGCCTGTATCGTACAGTTTCCTTAAGACTTTCAGTCGAAGCCTCCCAGGATACAACAGACGAGAATCTGCTCGAGATTGTAGCGAGTATGCACTGGCTGAGATGTAGTAATTGGAGGAATCAGACAACGGAGGAAGAAGAAGAAAATTAATTCGGTGAATGATTTGATCAGAATCATTGTGTATATATAATTTTCCAGTGGATGCGTTAACGGGTCGCACCCGTTTGAAAAAACCGCGTCCGTTGTCATTTGAATTCAAATGAACGCGTCCGCTCATTTGAATTGTAACGGGTCGCACCCGCTTGATTGCAACGGGTCGCACCCGCATTCGCATTCGTGCCAAAAAAAAAAAAAACCTGTTCGAAAATTGCTTTGTTTTTTCGAAGCAAAAATAAGATTTCTTACTGGGTCCAAGCCCAAGCCCAAGCCCGGCCCGGCCCGGTTCGGTTCGGTCGGACGGGCGGGCGGCACGCGCGCGCGTGTGTGTTTGGTTCACATGATGTAGGTCCTCCCCCTCGCACAAAATTACCTGACCCTAAGGGCCAATATAGGGAATGAGGAATGGACATATATACACACATCTTATCTTATCTTTGGCAATGTGGGACTAAAGTAAATTTCATTCATACATTGATTTCTAACAATCCCCCACATGAATGATAATATACTTTTCCCCCCACACAAAGTGTAATATCTCAGACTACATATGGAATAATGTTTTAATGAGGATAAGTAGATATTTCACTTTGAACTTTCCCTAGTTGAAACTCATCGGATATACTTGGCTAATCGGTGAATTATTTCATCTTGAACCGTCAGCCGTTATTTTATAACCAGACAATAAGTTTAACAAACATTATTTCCCTTATCACCCAATCTCTTGGTTGTGTTCATTTTGGTCCTGAAACACTTTTCTGGTTCTGCGAGTGTATATAGAGAATATAAGCATTTAATATTCTCATAGAGCCGACCCAGCTCACACTAACATAGGTGATCGCTACCATTAGGAGTATCCTACATATACCCCACTTGTTATTTTACAAGATATGGTCATCATTAAAAAGCATAGCTTTAACCTGTGAAACTTCTGTAGGCATGCATTTTATATTGTGCACCATAGGAATGGAGTAGGATTAAATGCATTACATCTTGAGTTATTCAGAACTGGTTTGCCTATTGATCCTAGTCCGTGGGATCTCCAGTCGCTAGGATAGGTTTCCGTATAAGATAACTCTTGTTGGTTTAGGCTTTTAAACCCATTCCCCTCGATGCGCAGTCAATTTTCTCTCGTGATAACCCTTTTGTAAATGGATCCGCTAGGTTATCATTTGTTCTCACATAATCTATGGAAATAGTTCCATTTGAGAGTAACTGCCTAACCGTGTTATGGCGTCTTCGAATATGTCGAGATTTGCCATTATAAACAAAGTTTTTCGCTCTACTTAGCGCTGCTTGATTGTCGCAGTGAATACATATGGCCGTTACAGGTTTAGGCCAAAGTGGAATATCTTCTAAGAAGTGACGAAGCCATTCTGCTTCTTCGCCTGCTTTATCTAAAGCAATAAACTCAGATTCCATCGTTGATCGAGCTATGCATGTTTGCTTAGTAGATTTCCATGATACTGCTGCTCCTGCTAGAGTAAAAACATAACCACTTGTGGATTTTGACTCCTCTGAATCGGCAATCCAGTTTGCATCACTATATCCTTCTAATACAGCTGGATATTTTCCGTAATGCAAAGAATAATTTGTGGTATTCTTTAAGTATCCAACCACTCTCATTAGTGCTTTCCGGTGTTCCTTTCCTGGATTACTTGTATACCTGCTCAGTCGACTTACTGCATAGGCTATATCTGGTCTCGTGCAATTCATAAGATACATTAGACATCCTATTACACGAGAGTATTCCAGTTGCATTACACTCTCATTAGTGTTTTTATGTAGTACTTCTGATGGATTAAAAGGTGTTTTTACTCCTTTAATCCCAAGATCTTGAAATCTTTCAATCACTTTGTCAACATAATGTGACTGAGATAATTCAATTCCATTAGGGGTTCTTATTATTTTGATTCCCAAAATAACATCTGCAACTCCTAAATCTTTCATATCGAAATTGTTGATCAGCATTTTCTTTATGGTCTCTATAACTTTTATGTTAGGACCAAAAATTAACATATCGTCCACATATAAGCAAATCATGACATATGATTGTCCAATTTGTTTATAATAAACACATTTATCACATTCATTTATACGAAAACCATTTTGCATCATGACACTATCAAATTTTTCGTGCCATTGTTTTGGAGCTTGTTTGAGTCCGTATAATGATTTTACCAATTTACAGACTTTATTTTCATTTCCCTTGGATATAAAACCTTCGGGTTGCTCCATGTAGATTTCCTCATCGAGATCTCCATTCAAGAATGCCGTCTTTACATCCATCTGATGAATTTCTAGATTATAGATGGATGCAATTGCTATTAACATTCTTATTGAGGTTATTCGTGTAACAGGTGAATATGTATCAAAGAAGTCTATTCCTTCTTTTTGACGATATCCTTTGGCTACTAATCTGGCTTTATATTTGTCGATAGAGCCATCTGCTTTCATTTTCTTTTTGAAAATCCATTTGCAGCCAATTGGTTTTATTCCAGGTGGAATATCAACAATTTCCCAAGTTTTATTACTTAGAATTGAATCAATCTCACTTTGGATTGCTTCTTTCCAATACGAAGATTCAGAAGATGACATGGCCTCTTTATATGTTTGAGGTTCATGTTCAAGTACGTAAGTGAGGAACTCAATGCCAAATGATTTGGATGTTCTGGCCCTTACGCTTCTTCTTGGTTCAACTTCATCAACTTCACGATGAGTTTCATCTTCATGTGGGCTATTTGATTCTTCTCGTGTCCTTTTGGGGACATTATTTCCTTCATTTCTTTTGTGTGGAAACACATCTTCAAAGAATGAAGCATCTCTTGATTCCATGATTGTATTTACATGGATATCATCTATATCAGACTTGAATACCAAAAATCTATATGCACTACTATTTTGGGCTGGCCCTAAGTAATAACAATCTACTGTTTTTGGTCCAAGTTTGACCTTCTTGGGAGGCGGGATAGGAACCTTTGCCAAGCACCCCCCACACTTTGAGGTATTTGAAGCTTGGTAGATGTCCTTTCCATAACTCATATGGAATTTTTCCCGTTTTACTGTGAGGAACTTTGTTTAATATGTGATTAGACATATTCAAAGCTTCCCCCCACAAGTTCGTCGGTAAACCAGACGTTAAAAGCATTGCATTAATCATATCTTTTAACGTTCTGTTTTTCCTCTTGGCTATGCCATTTTGTTGTGGTGAATATGGTGCTGTCGTTTGATGAATTATTCCATTTTCTGCACAGAATTGTTCAAACGGCGATTCATATTCTCCACCTCGATCTGATCTCAATATCTTGATCTTCTTATTAAGCTGATTTTCTACTTCAGCTTTATATTTTATAAACGATGTAATTGCCTCATCTTTACTGTTTAAAAGATATACGTAGCAATATCGTGTATAATCATCAATAAATGTGATAAAATACTTTTTCCCACCCCTTGTAGGTATTGATTTGAAATCACATAAATCAGTATGTACCAAACCTAGTGGTTCGGTGCTTCTATCAACAGTATGAAATGGTTTCTTAACCATTTTTGCTTCTACGCATGTCTTACATTTGTAGTTTTTATCCACTTGAAATTTAGGAATTAACTCTAAATTTGCAAGTTTTTTCATTTTTCGGAAATTAATATGTCCTAATCTATCATGCCATAATAAAGTTTCATGCTCAACGATATAAGAAACTTCCTTTTTATTCATAGCATTATCAGAATACATATTATTGCCGATCACGGCTACATTTGCCTTAAATAGGCCATCACACAAGTAACCCCTTCCTATATAGATTCCTGCCTTGGACAGAACCATCTTGTCTGACTCGAAGACCATCTTGAATCCCTTCTTCGAAAGCATGGACCCAGAAATGAGATTCTTGCGGATCTCTGGAACATGAAGGACATTATTCAGACGAATAGTCTTCCCAGAAGTGAACTTGAGGGTGACTGTTCCTTTGCCTTCAACCATGGAAACCGATGAATTGCCCATATAGAGTTTCTCATCTTGATCCAATTTGGTGTAGGTTGAAAAGACGGACTTATCAGAGCATATATGCCTAGTAGCACCCGTGTCCAACCACCATTGTGCAGAATTCTGGATCAAGTTGCATTCGGTCACAACTCCTGAAAAATTGGATTCATCGATGTCCATGTTGTCCACCACATTTGCTTCCGAATTTTTCTTTTTCTTGTGTCTGCACTCTTTTGCTTGATGACCAGTCTTGCCACAAACCCAACAATCACCATTGAATTTCTTGGACTTCTTCTGGTTATTCTGCTTGTCCTCTGGCGCCTTTCTTTTCTTGTTTTTGTTGAAGTGCCCTTTTTTCTTTGACCCTTCAGTAACAAGCGCCTCTTCACTTTTAGGTTGAGTGACTCCACGGTTATCTGCCTCTATCTTTAATCTGACGCTGAGGTCTTGCAAGGATATCTCCTTCTTTTTGTGCTTCAAGTAGTTGCGGTAGTCTCTCCAAGATGGTGGCAACTTTCCGGTAATTGCTTCAACCAGAAATGATTCACCAACTTTGTGACCTTCTGCTTCCATCTCATGGATAATAATCTGCAACTCTTGCACTTGAGAAGTCACTGATTTTGAGTCCACCATTTTGTAGTCCATGAACTTGTCGACGATGAACTTCTTCAAACTCACATTCTGCGTCTTGTATTTTGTAGCCAAAGCATTCCAGAGAGCTTTTGCAGTCTTTATGGGTTGGAAAACTTTGTACAAAACCTTATCTAGACAGTTGAGAATGTAGTTTCTGCATAAAAAATCCGAATGCCTCCACGCATCAATAGACGGACCATCATGCTTTGGTGCATCCTTGGCATTTCCTGGTGTAGGCGGCACCGGTTCATCTTCTTCAAGATACTTTTGCAAGCCAAGGGTGGTGAGATAGAACAACATCTGATTCTGCCATGTCAGAAAATCATCACCTTCTCCTTTGAACAATTCTGGTTTGTTCAAATTGCCAGCTTTGAGCGTCGTTTGCTCTGTTGCCATCTCTGTTTTGTCAAAAACAGGGAAAGTCTTAAGATGTTATTCAGTCTGTATTCGCAACACAGAATTTGAAACAGAATATTACTGTTTCTAATTTGTAACAGAATAAAAGCGTTTCAAATTAGAATCAGTACTGTTGTCTGTTCAAAGTAAACTGATGTGCACTTAAATCAACTTAGCGACAGAAGAATTTTGTCTGTCAAACAGTGCTAGTATGATACCGCGCACAAATCAATCAATACCACAGTATTGGTGCAGTATACAGAATTATCCTGTATACACAATGAAAGGTAAAGAACAAAGAATTGAAACCTAACCGAGTTCGTCTGAGGCCTGTATCGTACAGTTTCCTTAAGACTTTCAGTCGAAGCCTCCCAGGATACAACAGACGAGAATCTGCTCGAGATTGTAGCGAGTATGCACTGGCTGAGATGTAGTAATTGGAGGAATCAGACAACGGAGGAAGAAGAAGAAAATTAATTCGGTGAATGATTTGATCAGAATCATTGTGTATATATAATTTTCCAGTGGATGCGTTAACGGGTCGCACCCGTTTGAAAAAACCGCGTCCGTTGTCATTTGAATTCAAATGAACGCGTCCGCTCATTTGAATTGTAACGGGTCGCACCCGCTTGATTGCAACGGGTCGCACCCGCATTCGCATTCGTGCCAAAAAAAAAACCTGTTCGAAAATTGCTTTGTTTTTTCGAAGCAAAAATAAGATTTCTTATTGGGCCCAAGCCCGGCCCGGCCCGGTTCGGTTCGGTCGGACGGGCGGGCGGCGCGCGCGCGCGTGTGTGTTTGGTTCACATGATGTAGGTCCTCCCCCTCGCACAAAATTACCTGACCCTAAGGGCCAATATAGGGAATGAGGAATGGACATATATACACACATCTTATCTTATCTTTGGCAATGTGGGACTAAAGTAAATTTCATTCATACATTGATGTCTAACAATCCCCCACATGAATGATAATATACTTTTCCCCCCACACAAAGTGTAATATCTCAGACTACATATGGAATAATGTTTTATTGAGGATAAGTAGATATTTCACTTTGAACTTTCCCTAGTTGAAACTCATCGGATATACTTGGCTAATCGGTGAATTATTTCATCTTGAACCGTCAGCCGTTATTGTATAACCAGACAATAAGTTTAACAAACATTATTTCCCTTATCACCCAATCTCTTGGTTGTGTTCATTTTGGTCCTGAAACACTTTTCTGGTTCTGCGAGTGTATATAGAGAATATAAGCCTTTAATATTCTCATAGAGCCGACCCAGCTCACACTAACATAGGTGATCGCTACCATTAGGAGTATCCTACATATACCCCACTTGTTATTTTACAAGATATGGTCATCATTAAAAAGCATAGCTTTAACCTGTGAAACTTCTGTAGGCATGCATTTTATATTGTGCACCATAGGAATGGAGTAGGATTAAATGCATTACATCTTGAGTTATTCAGAACTGGTTTGCCTATTGATCCTAGTCCGTGGGATCTCCAGTCGCTAGGATAGGTTTCCGTATAAGATAACTCTTGTTGGTTTAGGCTTTTAAACCCATTCCCCTCGATGCGCAGTCAATTTTCTCTCGTGATAACCCTTTTGTAAATGGATCCGCTAGGTTATCATTTGTTCTCACATAATCTATGGAAATAGTTCCATTTGAGAGTAACTGCCTAACCGTGTTATGGCGTCTTCGAATATGTCGAGATTTGCCATTATAAACAAAGTTTTTCGCTCTACTTAGCGCTGCTTGATTGTCGCAGTGAATACATATGGCCGTTACAGGTTTAGGCCAAAGTGGAATATCTTCTAAGAAGTGACGAAGCCAATCTGCTTCTTCGCCTGCTTTATCTAAAGCAATAAACTCAGATTCCATCGTTGATCGAGCTATGCATGTTTGCTTAGTAGATTTCCATGATACTGCTGCTCCTGCTAGAGTAAAAACATAACCACTTGTGGATTTTGACTCCTCTGAATCGGCAATCCAGTTTGCATCACTATATCCTTCTAATACAGCTGGATATTTTCCGTAATGCAAAGAATAATTTGTGGTATTCTTTAAGTATCCAACCACTCTCATTAGTGCTTTCCGGTGTTCCTTTCCTGGATTACTTGTATACCTGCTCAGTCGACTTACTGCATAGGCTATATCTGGTCTCGTGCAATTCATAAGATACATTAGACATCCTATTACACGAGAGTATTCCAGTTGCATTACACTCTCATTAATGTTTTTATGTAGTACTTCTGATGGATTAAAAGGTGTTTTTACTCCTTTAATCCCAAGATCTTGAAATCTTTCAATCACTTTGTCAACATAATGTGACTGAGATAATTCAATTCCATTAGGGGTTCTTATTATTTTGATTCCCAAAATAACATCTGCAACTCCTAAATCTTTCATATCGAAATTGTTGATCAGCATTTTCTTTATGGTCTCTATAACTTTTATGTTAGGACCAAAAATTAACATATCGTCCACATATAAGCAAATCATGACATATGATTGTCCAATTTGTTTATAATAAACACATTTATCACATTCATTTATACGAAAACCATTTTGCATCATGACACTATCAAATTTTTCGTGCCATTGTTTTGGAGCTTGTTTGAGTCCGTATAATGATTTTACCAATTTACAGACTTTATTTTCATTTCCCTTGGATATAAAACCTTCGGGTTGCTCCATGTAGATTTCCTCATCGAGATCTCCATTCAAGAATGCCGTCTTTACATCCATCTGATGAATTTCTAGATTATAGATGGATGCAATTGCTATTAACATTCTTATTGAGGTTATTCGTGTAACAGGTGAATATGTATCAAAGAAGTCTATTCCTTCTTTTTGACGATATCCTTTGGCTACTAATCTGGCTTTATATTTGTCGATAGAGCCATCTGCTTTCATTTTCTTTTTGAAAATCCATTTGCAGCCAATTGGTTTTATTCCAGGTGGAATATCAACAATTTCCCAAGTTTAATTACTTAGAATTGAATCAATCTCACTTTGGATTGCTTCTTTCCAATACGAAGATTCAGAAGATGACATGGCCTCTTTATATGTTTGAGGTTCATGTTCAAGTACGTAAGTGAGGAACTCAGAGCCAAATGATTTGGATGTTCTGGCCCTTACGCTTCTTCTTGGTTCAACTTCATCAACTTCACGATGAGTTTCATCTTCATGTGGGCTATTTGATTCTTCTCGTGTCCTTTTGGGGACATTATTTCCTTCATTTCTTTTGTGTGGAAACACATCTTCAAAGAATGAAGCATCTCTTGATTCCATGATTGTATTTACATGGATATCATCTATATCAGACTTGAATACCAAAAATCTATATGCACTACTATTTTGGGCTGGCCCTAAGTAATAACAATCTACTGTTTTTGGTCCAAGTTTGACCTTCTTGGGAGGCGGGATAGGAACCTTTGCCAAGCACGCCCACACTTTGAGGTATTTGAAGCTTGGTAGATGTCCTTTCCATAACTCATATGGAATTTTTCCCGTTTTACTGTGAGGAACTTTGTTTAATATGTGATTAGACATATTCAAAGCTTCCCTCCACAAGTTCGTCGGTAAACCAGACGTTAAAAGCATTGCATTAATCATATCTTTTAACGTTCTGTTTTTCCTCTCGGCTATGCCATTTTGTTGTGGTGAATATGGTGCTGTCGTTTGATGAATTATTCCATTTTCTGCACAGAATTGTTCAAACAGCGATTCATATTCTCCACCTCGATCTGATCTCAATATCTTGATCTTCTTATTAAGCTGATTTTCTACTTCAGCTTTATATTTTATAAACGATGTAATTGCCTCATCTTTACTGTTTAAAAGATATATGTAGCAATATCGTGTATAATCATCAATAAATGTGATAAAATACTTTTTCCCACCTCTTGTAGGTATTGATTTGAAATCACATAAATCAGTATGTACCAAACCTAGTGGTTCGGTGCTTCTATCAACAGTATGAAATGGTTTCTTAACCATTTTTGCTTCTACGCATGTCTCACATTTGTAGTTTTTATCCACTTGAAATTTAGGAATTAACTCTAAATTTGCAAGTTTTTTCATTTTTCGGAAATTAATATGTCCTAATCTATCATGCCATAATAAAGTTTCATGCTCAACGATATAAGAAACTTCCTTTTTATTCATAGCATTATCAGAATACATATTATTGCCGATCACGGCTACATTTGCCTTAAATAGGCCATCACACAAGTAACCCCTTCCTATATAGATTCCTGCCTTGGACAGAACCATCTTGTCTGACTCGAAGACCATCTTGAATCCCTTCTTCGAAAGCATGGACCCAGAAATGAGATTCTTGCGGATCTCTGGAACATGAAGGACATTATTCAGACGAATAGTCTTCCCAGAAGTGAACTTGAGGGTGACTGTTCCTTTGCCTTCAACCATGGAAACCGATGAATTGCCCATATAGAGTTTCTCATCTTGATCCAATTTGGTGTAGGTTGAAAAGACGGACTTATCAGAGCATATATGCCTAGTAGCACCCGTGTCCAACCACCATTGTGCAGAATTCTGGATCAAGTTGCATTCGGTCACAACTCCTGAAAAATTGGATTCATCGATGTCCATGTTGTCCACCACATTTGCTTCCGAATTTTTCTTTTTCTTGTGTCTGCACTCTTTTGCTTGATGACCAGTCTTGCCACAAACCCAACAATCACCATTGAATTTCTTGGACTTCTTCTGGTTATTCTGCTTGTCCTCTAGCGCCTTTCTTTTCTTGTTTTTGTTGAAGTGCCCTTTTTTCTTTGACCCTTCAGTAACAAGCGCCTCTTCACTTTTAGGTTGAGTGACTCCACGGTTATCTGCCTCTATCTTTAATCTGACGCTGAGGTCTTGCAAGGATATCTCCTTCTTTTTGTGCTTCAAGTAGTTGCGGTAGTCTCTCCAAGATGGTGGCAACTTTCCGGTAATTGCTTCAACCAGAAATGATTCACCAACTTTGTGACCTTCTGCTTCCATCTCATGGATAATAATCTGCAACTCTTGCACTTGAGAAGTCACTGATTTTGAGTCCACCATTTTGTAGTCCATGAACTTGTCGACGATGAACTTCTTCAAACTCACATTCTGCGTCTTGTATTTTGTAGCCAAAGCATTCCAGAGAGCTTTTGCAGTCTTTATGGGTTGGAAAACTTTGTACAAAACCTTATCTAGACAGTTGAGAATGTAGTTTCTGCATAAAAAATCCGAATGCCTCCACGCATCAATAGACGGACCATCATGCTTTGGTGCATCCTTGGCATTTCCTGGTGTAGGCGGCACCGGTTCATCTTCTTCAAGATACTTTTGCAAGCCAAGGGTGGTGAGATAGAACAACATCTGATTCTGCCATGTCAGAAAATCATCACCTTCTCCTTTGAACAATTCTGGTTTGTTCAAATTGCCAGCTTTGAGCGTCGTTTGCTCTGTTGCCATCTCTGTTTTGTCAAAAACAGGGAAAGTCTTAAGATGTTATTCAGTCTGTATTCGCAACACAGAATTTGAAACAGAATATTACTGTTTCTAATTTGTAACAGAATAAAAGCGTTTCAAATTAGAATCAGTACTGTTGTCTGTTCAAAGTAAACTGATGTGCACTTAAATCAACTTAGCGACAGAAGAATTTTGTCTGTCAAACAGTGCTAGTATGATACCGCGCACAAATCAATCAATACCACAGTATTGGTGCAGTATACAGAATTATCCTGTATACACAATGAAAGGTAAAGAACAAAGAATTGAAACCTAACCGAGTTCGTCTGAGGCCTGTATCGTACAGTTTCCTTAAGACTTTCAGTCGAAGCCTCCCAGGATACAACAGACGAGAATCTGCTCGAGATTGTAGCGAGTATGCACTGGCTGAGATGTAGTAATTGGAGGAATCAGACAACGGAGGAAGAAGAAGAAAATTAATTCGGTGAATGATTTGATCAGAATCATTGTGTATATATAATTTTCCAGTGGATGCGTTAACGGGTCGCACCCGTTTGAAAAAACCGCGTCCGTTGTCATTTGAATTCAAATGAACGCGTCCGCTCATTTGAATTGTAACGGGTCGCACCCGCTTGATTCCAACGGGTCGCACCCGCATTCGCATTCGTGCCAAAAAAAAAACCTGTTCGAAAATTGCTTTGTTTTTTCGAAGCAAAAATAAGATTTCTTACTGGGCCCAAGCCCAAGCCCAAGCCCGGCCCGACCCGGTTCGGTTCGGTCGGACGGGCGGGCGGCGCGCGCGCGCGTGTGTGTTTGGTTCACATGATGTAGGTCCTCCCCCTCGCACAAAATTACCTGACACTAAGGGCCAATATAGGGAATGAGGAATGGACATATATACACACATCTTATCTTATCTTTGGCAATGTGGGACTAAAGTAAATTTCATTCATACATTTATTTCTAACAATCCCCCACATGAATGATAATATACTTTTTCCCCCACACAAAGTGTAATATCCATTTTTAACTAATGCTATCCATGTTATCCATTTTTAAGTGGGACTAAAGGTTCTCTGTTCTCATGTTATCCATTTTTATTAACTTTCGGGGTTTTCATATATATATTTAACTAATGCTACTCATTAAAACCTATATGCATATATTTAAATATGTATAAAACACTACTTGGAAAAGTTTACTCACTTGTTAGCTTTCCCTGTTCTTAGAGTTTGCTGTCTTCTTTGTGATCTTTACAGGTTTAATTCTTTGTGCGTAGAGTGTATTGATTTATATTTGTATTTATAGGCAAATTTAAGGTATTAAATAATTCATTGCATTAATTGATTGTAGTCGCATCGACCATACCAATTTAATGTTTGATAATACAACACATTTAGGTTTTAGCTTTCCTATTTGACAGTGTTTTAAAGACCCAACCCAACCTTGGTTCGACCGCGGTTAACCTTCGACCTTGAAGCGCCACGACTCTTAAAATGAAATAACCTTGCGCGTTCACAGACCCACGGTTTAACCTCAAAACCCTATAAAAAACCTCTGATTCGACTTCTTTGAATCTCACGGTTCTTCAAATTTGCGAAAATATAATTACTTCACTCTTTATTTTTCACTATAATAAATTTAACAAATAATTTTATAGCAATTGTTATTAAACTTTGGATTATATAATTCATTATTGTGTACATTTTACGAACTATTATTGAACCAATCCTCTTTTACTATAGAAAATTAGTAAACTTACAACTATAATTATTTCAATTAGGTAGTTTGGATACGGATGTTTGTCATAATTGCTTAAATTTTATCTATATTTAAATTAATTTTACATTTAAGTCAAAAAATAAAAATAAACTATTAGCACGTTTCTCACGGTCTGACCGGTTGAACCACGAAAACATTGGACCTTTCACTGTCACGGTTTGACGTACGGTTCGGTCTTCACAACTATGTTGTTTGAATTGATTACATAAATTGCATGCAAATCTGAATAATATGTACTATTTCTTGTATAGTCATGTTATATTACTTAGCTTCTAGGACACTTCCTTTCTTAGACCATGACTAATTAATGCAGCCATACCACTTCCCTACATTAGAATTTGTTGTTTACATGTATTAGCTGTAGCCTTGTATAGGTTAGGTTGTGACTTACAATCCATCCACTTGCATATGTAGTTTGACAATGGTTTCAAAAATGATAATTTCCATACTCATCACATTAAAATCCTTTGTCTACTTTATGCTTTCAAAATGATTAGGAGCAATACCACTTGTTTTAGGGAATGGTCATAGCCATACTATTTGAAATGTTAAATCTCATTAAGGGTTTGACTTTAATTTGATGTTACATGAGCTATCCTTCTTTGTTTTATTCTTTTGCTTGTTATTTTATGAGCACTACTCTTTATTATTTTACTTAGGTATTTCGACATACAAGTCATGTTTATAAAAATATAATCTAGCCTTAGACAATTCATATTTACACAAGTTGTATTATTATAAACCGATGTCCATTCACATGTTTTTCACTTGGTAGTATACATAGGATTTTAGTTTTAAAAGATTACATTAATTTTCTTAAGAACTAAAATATCAAGTTCTAACTAAAATAAAAAGTGACATCTACTCATTATCCTAATATATGTATAAATAAGTAATATGTATTTCTAAAATACATTTACACATATATTTATATACATACATAAGCTTGTTATTTCTATAATTTAATTCCATTTTAATTTAATTAACTTATAATAATCAATGTTTATTATTAATCAAGGTCGTTTAAAAATCGGGACATTACAAGCATCGGTTATCACCCTCAGACCGATGGACAAATGGAGAGGGTGAATAGAGTTCTTGAGGATCTTTTAAGACTGTGTATCCTAGACTTCGGAGGGGCTTGGGAAGAGCATCTTCCTTTAGTAGAGTTCGCCTACAACAACAGTTACTAGGATAGTATTGGCTTGGCACCCTTCGAGTATTGTACGGACGACCCTGTAGATCACCAACTTATTGGTGGGAATCTGATATACACGTAAATGTGTATATTTTATCCGCTTATTTATCTAGTTTTCTATTTAAAATAATTAATATTGTGTATTTATAGCTGTGTTTTCAGATTGTTGATAAAAAGCTTGGTTTAGAGCATTTGATGGATAAAGCATGAAGAATTTGCTTAAAAAGAGTGAAGTTGAAATTACTAAAGCTTGAAGAGTTTAAAGCTTGAAGAACGGTTGCAAATAGAGTTCAGTTGGGTAGATTTGGCTCATTAAAGACTCATGTTGTGTTCACATTAGCTCCTTTGCAAGGCTTCTCATTCACACACTGCACGCGTTCACATTAGCTCATTTGCAAGGCCTCTCACTCTACAGCTGCGTTCACACTAGCTTATATGTTAGTTGAGCTAATTCTTTAGTCCCACATTATGGAATTTGCCAAGTAGCCTTTGTCATATCAGCTATAAATACACTTTATCTCATTCATTGTAAGACACACTTAGTTTTATTCTATAATTTTCTTCTTGGAATAAAACTCTTCTTTCTCTCTTCTATTTAGTTTTTATTGCATTTTATTTATGTTGTTTATTTTCTTTTTATTTTATTTTCTTTTAGCTATGTCTAGCTAATCCTCTTTAATTATGGGGTGATGACGCTAATAGATATGATTCAATATGAATCGCATAGCCAGAAGATTTGAACTTCATGTATGCAGATCTAGATATGAACTAAGGGTTAGATCTGAACCTTCATACCCTGTGTCGTTTAAGAGCTGTGCTCCTTCACAGGGTATATTCGAGATCGGTCTAACACTTATCAGATTTAGATTGAATATTTAGGGTTTTAGAAATAAAATAGTGAATCTGTCCTGATAGCCTATGGTTGTTTAAGAGCTGAGCTCCTACATAGGCTATACTTGTTGTTATTTACATATTTGTTTTTAGAAATCTAATTATCGTTGATTCATGTTTGTGACAGAAACATGAATTGGATCTGTATTTATTTGTTTGGCTATTGATGAATATTACTCTAATCTATGTCATTACTCCCTAATTACTTTCTTTATTGTTAAAAAAACTCGCTTTCTGTTTATTTTCTGTCAATTTGCAATCAATCAAAATTTTGAAATAACTTGATTGGATTTATTAATTAAAATATTTTTGGTCCCAGAGTTCGACACCCTCTACAACAATCCTTGTTGTTTAGGAAAACCGAATGGATTTTACAGTTGTTTACAACTGTTTAATTTGTTCGCAAACAGAATATACAAAAATGCTTCTACTTGGACCTGAGATGATTAAGGATACTTCAAAGAAGATTGATCTTATTCATAGTTGTATGAAGACAGCTCAGGAAAGGCAGAAGTCCTATGCAGATAAGAGAAGGGATAACATTGAGTTTGAGGAAAGGGACATGGTTTTCATCAGGGTATCACCTTTGAGGAATGTGGTTCGTTTTGGATCTATAGGGAAATTGCCACCAAGGTTTGTTAGGCTATTTCCCATAACAGAAAGGATTGACCAAATGGCCTATAGAGTAAAGCTACTAGAGAGACTGTCCAGCGTTCATGATGTTTTCCACATTTCTCATTTGCGGAAGTGTTTACATGATACCGCAGACATGGTTGAGCCGAGTATGCTTGAGGAAGTAGAAATAAAACGGGAAGCGAAAGTTAGACGAGTTCCTACTCGTATTCTTAGATCAGAGGTTAAGAAGCTACGCAACCGAGAGGTCAAGTTGATGAAAGTGCGGTGGGGAGATAACCAAGAGGATGCAACTTGGGAGATTGAGGACAAGATTCACGCTTCGTACCCTTTTCTTTTCAAGGGTATGTTCTTAACTTCATTTCCAATGCTTTTATTCATGCTTGTTTCTATCATTTAAGTATATCCTATCGATCGAATTTTCCACCTTTATGTAGGAAACCCATGGGTGTAAATATGTGTTTGAGACATGTTATGTTTGATGGATGAAAGTGTTTGCTAGTGGTTGCTCGTGGATGCATATACTTACACATTAGGCACTAGATCGGCTCAATCACTCTCATACTACATATGGATGTGTATGCATTTTTCTTCTTTTAATGGATGAAAGTGGATGTATTATCATATGGATGTTGCATTTGGGTGAATGATTGCGCATACATATAGAACTTACATGTTATAATAGGATTATTTGCATACATGTTGGATTATATACATGGCATGAACATAAATTGCATTAAGGAGGTCAACTGAATCAGTAGACCGCCTGATCTTTCGTGTTAGTATAGGGACATATACACACACCTTTTCATATGTTCATATAAGCATTAGAAATCTTTTAAGGACAATGGATGTCTGTGATTGATGGATGAGTAGATGGATGTTTGCGAACAAATTAAACAATTGTAAACAACTATTCAATTCATTCGGCTATCCTAAACAACAAGGGTTATTGTAAAGGGTATCGAACTCTGTGACCAAAATTATTTTAATAATAAGCCTAATCAAGTTATTCTGGAATTGTGATTGTTTGCAAATAACAGAAAATAAATAGAAAGAGAGTTTTTTAACAATAAATGAAAGCAATTGGGGTGCAATGACATAAACTAGATTCACATGAATTAATAACCAAACAGATTAACGTAGATCTAATTCATGTTTCTATCACAAATAAGAATCAACAGTAATTAGGTTTCTAGAAACAAATAGGTGAATAACGACAAGTGGAGCCTATGTAGGAGCTAAGCTCTTAAACAACCATAGGCTATCAGGACAAACTCACTATTTTATTTCTAAAACCCTAAAAATTAGATCTAAATCTGATAAGCGTTATTAGATCTAACTCGAATATACCATGTGAAGGAGCATAGCCCTTAAACGACACAGAATATGAAGGTTCAGATCTAACCCTTGGTTCAGATCTAGATCTATATACATGAAGTCCTAATCTCTTTGGCTATGTGATTCATATTTAATCTAATCTAAGCGTCATCACCTCCTAATTAAAGGAGATTAACTAGACATAGATAAAGAAGAAGAGAAAAGGAAAATAAACGACATAAATAAAATACAATAAAAAGTAAAGAAGAGAGAAGAATGATTTTATTCCAAGAGAAAGTTTACAGAATAAAACCTAGTGTAATTACAAATGAAGGAGATACAGTGTATTTATAGCTGATATGACAAAGACTAATTGGATAATTACACAATGAGGGACTAAAGACTTAGCCTGGATAACACATAAGCCGGTGTGAATGCAGCTGTAGAGTGAGAGGCCTTGCAAATGAGCCGACGTGAACGCACCATGAGTTTTTTGTCAGCCAAATCTGCCTAACTGAACTCTATTTGCAACTATTCTTCATGCTTTAAACTCTTCGAGCTTTAGAAATTTCAAACTTCACTCTTTTTAAGCAAATTCTCCATCTTTTATCCATCAAATCCTTTAAACCATGCTTTTCATCAGCAATCTGAAAACATAGCTATAAATACACAATATCAATTATTTTAAAGGGAAAACAAGATAAACAAGCGGATAAAATATACACATTTACGTGTATATCAAATACCTCCACACTTATCTTTTTATTCGTCCTTGAATAAACTAAACTAAGATATGTCACACTTTCGTAGGAAACACGATTGCATTTAGCGTATGCAACAAGCTGTTAAACCCCTAGGTGTCCCTAGTAGGACGAGTGTTGTCTCGTGAGGGTTTTCAGCGGATACTACCCACAAAATCCAAAGCGTCTTATTTACACGGATTAATCAAACAATATATTTATGGTCTTTCACATTCCGAGGACTTTACCTAACTTCAGTAATAACGGTTTAGTCCCAAATTGTCCATCCCATTATTGGTGCAAAAATGAATAAAAATTGTCAAGCTAAATCGTAATTCCTTGATAACAATGTAATTGTCTTGAAGGTTAAGAGTGTGGTGTCAACCAAAGTTCGACACATCGACAATGTGCACCCAATCATTTAATCATTTTCTTTGAATGATTTTGCACCAGTGTAATTGTACTGTATTCGGTGTGAGTTATGCAGAGATGAAGGAAAATTTTGTAAGTTCTAATAATATTATTGATAAGAGGAAAAGTGTATTAGTTGAGCTTCAAGCTACAAAAGATAAAGTAATACTAAGGCACATATAAGCACGTTTGTTTCCTTTCATCTCCTCAACTACAATCCTCGCTTCTATGTACGGTATGATGGATGTGGATGGAATGGAAATGAATGGTTTATAGTCAAGAATGATGGATGACTATTTTATTCTGAGAGATTTTATCTTCAATGCATTTTTTTTCTTTTTTCTTTTTGCATGATGAATGATGAGTGGAGATGGGATGGACTATTATTTCATTTGATTCCTCCTTTACTAAGTGAACCATAACCAACACTTCATGAAAGGAAAGTTTTGTGCCCTAGTTACTTTACTTCTATAACCCTAATTCAACACACCAGCCTAGATTGATGTTATATAAAAAGCTGAAAGGAAAGTGAGTTTTTCTCTTCAGAAAAATGCGTAATTCATAAAAATAAACTTCCATATGCATTTGAGAAAAATGACTTAGTTAAGAGAAAGCATAGACACATAGTTGAATCTGGTTTGACATTATTAGCCCAGGGAAAATTACCTTTAAAATTATAGGTAAAATCGTTTTAGTTCTGCTTCTTACTTAATAAATAGGATGCCAACAAAGGTATTAAGTGGAATAAGTCCATTAGAAAATTTATACAATATCAAACAAGACTACCAAAGCTTGAAAATATTTGGTTGCTTTTGTTTTCCCTACTTAAGACCAAAAGATGCTATTAATTTTGATTACAATCAAGACCATGTAATTTTATTGGCTATTGTGTTTACCAAAGGAATATAAATGTATTCATCAACATGGGAGGATATTCATAAGAAGATATGTTATCTTTGATGAAAATGTCTTTCTGTATAACTGATCATAAATAAAAACTAGAGGTATTGTCTATAACCCAAAATTTTCTTTATTTGATTTATCGAATTTCACTAAAATGCAGCAACAAAAAGATAGTACTGATGTTGCTGATGGTCAGAGTGATGATCAGACATATCAGGTATCAACTAAGTCTCCCAGCCACGCCTATCAATCGTCTGTCACTACAAGAAAATGTGGATACGGTTGCTAAAGATGGTTGCGTTCATGTCTAACTGCAGCCAATTTTTTATTTCCACGGATTCCGTTGCGTTCATATCTTCCCCCCATTTATTTCGTTTTCCCCCCAAAGCCTAGTTTACTTTCCTCATTACTGTATCGTTTCCTTTCATTCCAGTGAGAAATCCCAAGCTTCTCGTTCAATCCAGCAAGAAATCCCAAGCTTCTCCTGCAATCCAATCTCCTGAACGTTCTGTCCACTTAGATCGGTCTCCTGCTCGTCTATCTACTCCACGTTCGGTCCTTCTCCTTCAACCGACAGATCCACGTTTTCTCCTTCTCCTCTTCGATCTCTTTTAGATCCACATATAGTTTTCTAACTATTTTTGTTTTTTGATTCACAGATCTACAGCTCTGATTTCAAATCGAGATTTTTGTTCAAGCGATTCACATTAAGGTAACAAATCGGTCTAATTGATATTTTATTTTCAAATAGTCGTGGTTTATGTTGAATATTTCATAATAAAATGAAACTCCACAAAAAGCAAAATGGATAATTGTATATATAATAGTCAAGTTACATTACTTTAAACTGATTACCTCTCTAAAATGGGTAATTGTGAACTGGTTTTTTGTTTGATCATTGTATCTCTAGTAAATCCTATACACTAGCGCCCTATTGTCTTGAGTAATGTTGTAGTTTAAAACACTATAGTCTTGCTTCCTGTGTGTTTTGTTTGTCTCTTATTTTGTCATCAAATGTAGCATTGCATGTAGAAACAAAGCATGATCGAGATCCATTTGTTCTGCTAGCTAGAAGTTCATGATGTTCATCCATATATTTGTTTATGTAAAAAAAAGTCCTCTTTAAACTGGATAAATGTTGGTGTATGTTGCAACTTATGGAGACTAAAATACACAATGCTGCAACTTTACATCTCGAACAAATCAACATTGCAACATATGTACCCTAGTCGGAAGTCGATTACTTATAACAATAGAAAATTGATATAGGTGGATTGCGGGTTTGGATTTTTTGCTTCGATTATTAATTATGCAAATTTTTATTGTCTTTATTCTCCAAATTTTCTGTATTTTTAATATAGTTTTAATGGCACTACCTGATTGATGCTGCCATTTTATTAGCCATTGGTACAATTCTTTGCTTGATATTTTATTTTTTGATTATACGGTACAATGACCCAGTGTAATTGATGATTTTGTTTTAGAAACGGCATACGTGGAATACAGTGGAAGATGACACCTTTTTTATTTTTATTTTTTTGGAGATAGATCACATGCTTAGAACAACTCTGTTAAAAAATGGGTCAGTCCAAGTCCATATAACATAAATTGGTTGATTGTAACAAAAAGGTCTGTTTCTTATGGAGTAAGAGTTTTGATGTTTCATGTGAATTAGTTCACAGACACAACTAACTTTAAAAGCACTAAGTTGATTTGAAAAACCTTAGCATGTGAAATGTTAGCACCTGAAAAGAAGCAGATTTCTTTTCAGGACATTTCAAATAACGTACATTTTTTCATTCTTTAAAATCGGAAGATAACACGTTTTAGTGTTTTCATGAATTCATGATGACTCAAAAATCATGTTCCGATGATTCACAATGTTGCAAATAAATTAACATGTTTCAGTGTCTTTCAAATAACGTAGTATTATGTTGCAATGTTGATTTGTTCGAGATGTAAATTTGTATTATTGTGTATTGTAGTATTGTGTATTTTAGCCTAATTATTCTATTGTTATGGAGACTAAAATACACAATGTTGCAACTTATTGTACATACTTAAGTTGTAGTATTGTACATTTTAATTTCCGACTAGGGTAACTTATGGATAATAGTGGATAAATAATTGAAATGGAACTAAAATACACAATGCTACGTTGGCGGTTGTTGTGCAACGACCAACTTAGGATAGTCAATAATTTTATGGGAGTAGAGTTCGTTTCAGCAATCATATTGTGTGTTGCTTCCTTGTTTTAAGCTTTTTTTTTACCTAAGTATTCTAGTTATATTGGTGATTTGTATGGTTCGGCTCCCTGAAAAACATAAACATTATTCTAGCGTAATTAACTAGAATAATTAGGCTACCAACCGGTTGCAGTAGCATTCAGGTTAGAGCACCGTAAATAATCCTTCTTCAAGGTGAACAGAAAATTTAAAGCTATTGCTTCGGAAACCAGAACCTTTGAAGGAAATAAAAATTAAAATTTGGAAGCTGCGAAGACCTATGATTTTTCAGAAATGAAGCCATCAAAATGTTAACAAAGCCAATCATGCTTGGAACTTAAAGAACTAAATATGGATTCATTTCTATTGCGTTTCATCGGTCTTTTGAAGTTACATGATATACCAAAGCGAGAAAATAAATTATATGTAAGAAAATAAATGTCACAAATAGTAAAGGAATAACAATAATAATTTACAGAAAAATAAAGTAAACTGGAAACAATCAGTGAGAAAATTATTTATGAAAGAGTGGATCAACAGTGGAGGAAAATAGAAAACAGTAAATATTAGCCGGGATAAAAGGTATAAAATTATCATTTCCGCTTGTTATGTACATAATTACATATAAATTATGCAGAATGAAGTTTTGAGACATGATCCACAAGAAAAACATCCAAGGTTAAAAATAAAGCAACTGATAGAAGGTTGAAAAACATGGCGATGGAAACTAAAATGACTATTTGCTAAATAGTTCACAAATCATGATGATCTCAGGTAACATTATTTACAAATTCTTTTGTGTCCATCTGTTTCTCAGCTGAGATATCACATGCAAATTGGGCGTATTAATCCACATTGCTGGATTCATCTAAAGTGAAGCCGTAGCTCTTACAAAGGAACTGTTATTTGACTCACCCAAGCGTTTGAGTCATGGGCAATGGAGCAAGGGGCCTGCAAACATGAATTTAGAACATGGATTTTTTTTATTTTTTTGTCCTAAAAATTGTATAAACCAAATGTCTTTTTTGCAAGTGTTAAATTTCCATAAAATTATGTGTCATTATGGTTGAATCCTGAGCACTTCAAAAGGTATTTTCCTGTAAAAATAAATAATATGTATGTTTTTTTCTTTCTGATAAGTCTAATTTTTTCTCTACTATCGTATGGATGCCGTTACTAAACAGTATATGTGTTCAATTTGCTGATAGTGGATGAAAGCACAAAATGTTACTTTTTGATATTTATGTATTCGGTGCTGGATAGTGGATGGTAACACCAACAAGGTGGGCAAAATATAGAACACGTTTGTTCTTATCAAATATTTGATTATCAATGTTGCGCCTAAATGTAATATGATAAAGAAGAAGATAAAGCAACAAAGCTTAATGAATATTTACATTTCATAAGTTCGACCAACTTACAGATTAATTTTTCATAACTTAATATATCACCTGATGATATCATCATCAGTTACAGGTCATAAAATATTTTCTCTTTTTAAAGAAAGGTATAGAAGAAACATTTTCAATATTTTACCTTATCTTTAAAGTTTTGAAGCACATATAGTAGTATATAGAAATAAACTACAATCTTATTTAAACTAACATAATATTTCATAGTGTTGTCAAAGCGCTCGCCTAGGCGCCAACCGTGCTTGAGGTGCCAAAAAAGCGCTCGAGGAGCCAAAAAGCCCTAGGCACCAGGCTCCAGAAAAGGCGCGTTTCAGTGATTATTTTTTTTCATGCTGCAGACCCAAAACCGAGCCCGACTTCGTGAAATTAGGGTAAACTATAAACGTCGATCCAGGGAAAAAAGATCGAATTGCAAATCTTGACATCAACTAATAGCCAATTTAGGGAAAATGCTTTGTTTTTAAAATTAAAATGCAGTTTTTTGAAGAAGTACTGTAATTTATTATTTATTTTGATAGGAAATGCAGTTTTTGTACTTTTATATTTTAAGAAGTGCAGGTTTTCTTTTCATAAGTGCAGTTTTTTCTTTTTTAAGTTCAGTTTTTTTCCCCAAAATTGCATTCTTTTCAGTTTGAAGTGCATTATTTTGTTGAAGTGCGGTTTGCTCTATAATCAAAACTGCGGTTTTGCAAGTTTGTTTGTTTGTTTTTTTTTTTTTTTTTTTTTTTTTTTTTTTTTGCAGTATGAACTTTGAAGTGCATCTTTTTAAGCTTTTTTATTTTCTTTCAGTTTGAACTTTAAAGTGCAGTTTATTTTTCCTTTTAACTGCAGTTTTTATAAGAAAATTAAAACGACTGTTTAAAAAAAACTCTATTTATGACTCTAATTTGTTTGTAGACTTAAAGTGAATGACTTTATGCCTTCTTTGTTTGGTTTATAATGATTGTATGATGTTTAAATCTCAATATTGCATTTATACGCACTTTTTGAAAGCCAGGCTCCAAAATCATAGGACTAGTGATATGTTGTATGCATAACTAGTGATATATTGTATGTATAATTAATGATATGTTGTATGTATAATTAGTACTTTTAACATGATTATCTTTTATCTTTTATAGCGGCTCATGATTTATCATTTTTTTTTAAAACCCCAATATGAATCTTAAAGTGGAAAATATAAATATAAATTTGAATTATGAAACATAGTATTTTGTTTGATTAAAACAGAAAAACATATTCTACATCAAAGCTTGAGAAATTGCTTGACTGCCTATATCACCGATGGAAAAAGATTGGGTGAATTTAAACAGGTAAGTATATAATATGTAAAATTTATTTTAAGAATTAACACATATATGTTAATATTAAAACTTAATTTTTTTCTATGTTTTTAATTTTTTTCATAGGACTAGTGTAGAGTATCGGCAAGGAGCTTTGAATTTCGTGCGTGTGGCAAAGACAAATCTAAGAAATGTGGAGAAAATTTTGTGCCCATGCAGGGATTGTCGAAATCTTAGGCGTCATGATGACCACATCATCGTTGAGCATTTAGTTATAAAAGGAATGGATCTTAAATACAAGAGCAGTAGGTGGTATAGCCATGGAGAACAAATAAATGTAGATGAAAAGACAAATTCGTCCTACACGTATGATTTATTCAAGATGATTCACTATGAAGATGAAGATTTTGTGGATCATGATTTTCTTGCTGATGATAAAGATGATGTTGATTTTCAAAGAAGAGAGGATGAGTTGCTTAAAAATTTGGAAGATGCGGAAACTCCATTATATCCTGGCTATGCAGATCATACAAAATTATCAGCCATCACTATCTTGTATAATCTTAAATGTGAGACCGGTCTATCAGATAGTGGGTTCGACAAGCTTCTAAATGTGCAACAATTGTTTTTGCCGAAAGACAACGTACTTCCTATGTAATGACCCGCATTGGCAGAGGTATTATGATTAATTTATTTTATTATATCAATGGTGGTTTAGTGAATTAAATGATCGTGGAATTTAATAATAGCGATATATTTAATTAAAATAATAAATTAAAATAATATATTTAATTCTGAAATAATCAGAATTGGCTGTAATAGCGATATGGTGTGAACCAGATCATCTGTGATATTTAATTCAGCTTGGAATTTGATTTGAATAACGAATATATTATATAAACGATAGTTTGAACGTAGAGTTATAATATAATTAAAATCGAGCTCGAAATGGCGCGGCAGTTCGCTATTTGGCGATTTGAACTTCAACTGAATGTACAGGATTCGTTTTAAGCCGGATTTTTGTGAAACAAGAAACGTGTGGAGCTGGTGAAGTATATCTTTCTAATGGAAGAGAAAAAATCAGGATTTCGTCGTGTAGATTTTGAGATATGCCCAAATCAAATTTTAAAATAGTCGTTATAGAATCGTTTATCGACCATAACGGTTTATTTGATATAACTAGATATCGGATTTGAATTTATACAAGGTTCTTTTAGGACATAACGATAATTTAATTTTTAGAATTTTATGGTAATTTTTAATTAATTAAACAAGCAACTTTTTATTTGGAGTATTTTGCACCCTTAAATCAGAAATTGTGGGGTTTCACAATGTAACGACCCAGATTTTGAGCGACTTTGGTTATCGACGTAAGCTCAACGTCAATAACCAAAACATCGAAAAATCCCGGTAATTAATGAAAGAAGACAGAGGGTGAGGATAGATAAGATAGAACTATTAGAATAGAAGAAGAAGAAGAACATCATCATTAGAGTAAACACGAATCTCACAGCGGAACGAATAAAATATAACATAACTTTTGAAATACAAAGTTATAACTGTATATACATACCATCTCAGAGTACAACACATAACATCACAGCGGAACAAATAATAGCTATCGACTGCTGAAGCCTCCTGCTCCAAGCTCTTCAAGTATACCTGTAAATCCTGACTACTTGACTGCCCGTACAAATTTAGGCACCCAAGAGTTTAGGGAAAACAAAATAAACTCCGGGTCAGTCATGGGACTGGTGTGAGTAAACTCAAATCATTTAAAACAGGTATATGATATCTCATAAGACCACGCCGTGAATACGGAACGGGTTTTTCCCTTATGAGAATCCAAATATCTTTGCAAAGCAATATCATTCTAAAATTATAATAATGTCTAAATACAATTAGATATCAATCTAGCAGAAACGCTTGCATCTCACGTTCTACATATATAGTATACAATCAAAATCGCAAGCACGTATTGGATGATTGGGTTTCCAACTATGACAAGGTATGGAATCACCTTCCGATCAGTGTACTCTAGGAACGATACACTGGAGTTCAACAAGAACATCTTGCAACTCAGCCACACATGATCGACCACTCATTTCGCTTGAGTGTATCGAATGTACATCACCAACGGTTGGGATCAGCAACCGTTTCCGTATATATATATGGGACAGCATTGATAGATTAAAGAAGCAAATGAATATTCTCTAGATAGGTGATTATACACCCTACTTCGGTGCGACCGACTTAGCCATGCTGCCTGCCCGATTTCTGTCATTTACCGGATGTGAGGCTAGAAGCTACGCATATCTTTCCACATCATATCTTCATTCACTTAGAATGCCACATCGTCATACCCGTCAAATCATTATCGATTTCCCTAACGGTATCACGGGTATGAAGCTAAGAGAGACGAATTTCTCCGCCACCAAACGTAATACGTTGAAGAGATCAACATATATGATTCGTTAGGAATACTCTGTCAGACATTCGTCCATACAAGTTGCCCTGGGACTGGACAAACCGAAGGCACTATTCTGTACACAGGATAGCCCTTGCATTTTACTCCGTCTTTAATTTACTTTGGCATATATGATTCGCAACGCTTATGCCAATACAGAGTGGTTCTATGGATAATAATCCAACCGGTCTCTCCATTAACAACGTTAAAATGGTCAAAACTTCGATAGTCTGTGATTTAACTATCAAATGAAAACATGTCCGTGTACAAACAACGATCTAAATTCCAAATGGAATGTCAATCGATCAATCATCATGTATATCTATACATATTTCCTTATTTTCTATATTTAGAAAATATTTGTTATCAACGTTGGAAAACATTTCCATTGTTTATTTACGTATCACTATCCTTCCACAACTATCAGACTCTAACTATAAACTAACAAGAGAACAACTTCCTAAGTATAAACCCCGAAGGCCGAAACCAACATCAGATCGATACCCACGAAACCATTCAACTTATTAATCTCTAGTCAGATTCTAATTTTGCTTAACTTTATATTCTTTAACTCCATTCGCTCAACTCTAGATCGCAGCGATCACAATGGTTACGCCTGATTCCCTCAGGAAACATCCGACCGCCGTAGGCTATTTACAGCCCTGCGAATTACGCTAGCAGTCGTGCTAAATGGCAACTCATCTTGAATAACTATGTTTGTTTTAACTCTAACTGTTTAACTCTAACTGGTTAACTCTAACTGGTTAACTCTAACTTGTTAACTCTATTTGACTAACTCGACTTGACTAACCCCTTTCGAATAATATATTCGATTGACTAACTTTCGAATATATCATTCGATTAACTAACTTCGAATACCATATTCGATTAACTAACTTCGAATACCATATTCGATTAAACTCTTTTTAACAACGTTTTATTCATTTGAAAAGATTTACTTTTAAATAACGGTTCTACACTTTAAAAAATGATTTCCTTTCTTATAATGTTTCCTTTCCAATTCTATTTGCAAATGGTTTACAAATATTTCCTTTTCAAATTTATTCTTGAAATATTCTAACTCCTTAAATTCCCGGAAAAATTCGCCATAACCTCCTTTGTATCGGGAGCATCGGGAAAATCCCCAAACCGCTACACAAGCCCTTTCCAGTCAAAAAGAAAATGATTTGCAGTTATTTCCTTTTTAAATATCTCCTATTTATAAATATTCCAATTTATAAACATTTCTTATTTATAAATATTCCACTTTATAAATATCTCTTTTTCAATATCACTTTGAAAAATCTCCTTTATCTACATTCCGGTATGTCATGGTATTCAATCATACCAAATCACGATGTTCAATATCGTCCATACACACACAATCAACAACAGGTTATAATTCACATCATATATCAAAATATATGAAAAACAATAAAATAAATGTTGAGGAATCCAGTCGGATTCCTCCAACCTGTTTCCCTGCATCACAGATGTTAGACAATATAGATAACATCACTTTCAGTTCCATATGATATATTCTGCTAAACAGAATCAATATAGAAATTCAACTAACTAACTAGCAGTTCAATCAAACAGTCAACACACAGTCAAACAGTCAATATTTAACAGTTCTAAAAATACAACATGAAAATATAAACTGTTCAGAGTTAGTGAGATTTACTCACATTTGCAGTTCATCGTTAAAGAACGATAAACTGTTATTTGATTTGAATCAAACAATTTAATTCGCCGCAAATTCAGACGAGTCCCAATCCATTTCCAGTCAGTCTCATTTGGTAGTCATCGTCCATACGATCCTATTTGACTGATTTCGTCGGATTCTGATATCGGATGATAAAGTTATTGAGATATATGTTTAATTTTCGAATTCCAATACCTTATTTAAATTAAATTAACTACATTATATTTTGAAATTGGGCTTTTACCGTACATTTTGGCCCATGCTTCCACTTGAAAATCTGACCGTGAGGAATAGTATCCTCCTTTCTCGGTAAACAATCCCCTGCCCTCATGCTACAGCTACTGTGCTTCTTCTTTGTTTAAACATTTCAAATGGCACTTGGATCATATAGTTTCACTCCTACTCACATGCGCATGCATCCCAGATCCCCCGCCATACATCCGCACTCAACACAATGATCACCCCTCACGTGTACCATTTGAAATTGCATGTTCCTGTGTTGTACCCAATCACCACGTCCTTCCTATGCTTCATAGTTTCACCTCCAACCACCAGGCAATTCAATCATACCACAACCGCACTTTACAGCACCCACCACCCCATTATCATCTTCAGTCCCTTCTCTACACAGTTCAAACTAGCACCTGACTTCCACCTTCGATTACCCAAACATTTCCAGCGCCCCTATAGATCGTTCACGAGACCCAATCCTCACGACAGCTCGGCCAAGTCCAGATTTTCACTATCACCCGACAAAAATGAACCCAAACCTCACGAGTTTCTGCCCCCTGCGTATTGTGGATGCTTGCGTCTTCCAGAAGAGGAATGAATTGTTTTATTTGAATTTCTGAGGATGATTCCCTCTCTCGTTTTCAGCTGAAAACGGAAACAAGATTGGCGGCCGACTTTTGCCACAGAGAGAAATAAAAGTAGATCGAAATGTTTAGGGTAGGATATTATATATGATTTTTATGTTTTGTTTTCCATTTGTTTTGTGGTTCCGAGAGTAACACAAGTTTGATTTGAGGCCAACAGAACTTGCGTTATACAGGAAATGAAACGTGGCTTTAGCTTTGATCAGGGAAATATATTTCCTTTTTGTTTTTTTCCCGAACTAAGTTCTGCGATCTCTGTTATACCAAATTTCGTTGTTTTACGAGCCACTATAGACAGAAATAAAAATACCGTTAAGATGAGTAACATGCCACGATCCCAAAAATATAATAATACCGGTAGATTAACTCATATTGTGAAACCCCAGAATGTTGATTCAGGGTGCTAAATACTCCCAATAAAAAGGTTGCTTATTTAATTAATTAAATATTTCCATAAAATTCTAAAAATTAAATTATCACTATGTCCCAAAAGAACCTTGTCTAAATTCAATCCCGATCTCTAGTTATATCGAATAAACCATTACGGTCGATAAACGATTCCATAGCGACTATTTTAAAATTTGATTTGGACATAAATCAAAATCTACACGACGAAATCTCCATTTTTCTCTTCCATTAGAAAGATATACTCCACCAGCTCCACACGTTTCTTTTTCACAGAAATCCGATTTAAAACGAATCCTGTACATTCAGTTGAAGTTCGAATTGCCAAATAACGAACTGCAGCGCCATTCCGAGCTCGTTTATAATTATTATAAACTATACGTTCAATTGTCGACGATTGAATATATTCGTTATTTAAATTCAATTCCAAGCTGAATTAAATATCACAGATGATCCGGTTCACACCATATCGCCATTTCAGCCAATTCTGATTATTTCAGAATTTAATATATTATTTTAATTAAGTATTTACCATTATTTTATTAAACGCCCATGTAATTCACTAACTTACCATTTATACAATTAAATAAATTAATTCTAACACCTCTGCCAATGCGGGTCATTACACACAATATGAGTTAATCTACTGGTATTTTTATATTTTTGGAGACGGGACACCTCGCTCGTCACGATGATGTGTTTATTTCCGTCTGTAGTAGTAGGACATGAATGAAATCGTACGCTACTAAAACTTATAACAAATATATGGTTTTAGATGCTCCACGTAAAGGAACCCTCTACCCTAGCCTTCAACGTATGATCAAAACATAGCCACGCTAGGCTATAGTACTGGAAACCGCATGGTATATATATAAATATCGTTTACATTTCTTAAGGACCTAGTTTACTGTCCATCTTCAGCAATTATCTCGAGCCGCCACTAAAGCCTTCCTCAGCTCAAAACCGTGAGATTTAAAATCAAAATAAATCAAAGAAAATCCCTAAAAATGCTAAAGTTTGAAATTCTCAAACCCTAAGAGATGAGCGTCTCGACCATATAGGTATCGGGAAACTCGAATTCGAGTCTAAGGAGTTGGAGCAAATACTGGAGAGACGTGGGTTTTTCAGTGGGGTTATTGATGGAGCAGGGAGATCAAACTGTGGAGTGATGGAAGAAACTGGAAGACAGGATTTTTGTTTGGTGAATAACAGGAGTTCGTATTTGATAAGCCAGGAAGAAGATGTGGTAAGGGCCAAAGGAGGAGCTGTGTATTTAAACTATCCTGGAAGAAGAACCGTGAGTTGAGGACTTATGGGAGCAGGTGGTTTTGATGACGGGTGGAAATCGAAATGAAGGGTTATGGGGGGCGATGTACAGGAGCTCTCACGGTTTGTGACAGGGAAGATGAACTAGGATGTGAAATGTGTAAGAGGAAGAGTTTTGAAGAAGGATACACTGTTGGTCTCGGGTGTGCTTAGGCTTGGTGGGGTTACCCGATCTGGAGGGGTGGAGATGGTCACGAGTTGACTGTAGATGGCATTTTCGGAAATGGTGAAGTGTGTCTGCTAGGAGTCGGATGCTTTCGGTGGGGAAGAGAATGAAACGTGGGTCGTGTTGATCGTGTAGTACATGTGAAGAAGGAGGACACGTTCCTGAGTAAACTAAGTATTTTGATTAATTGGATCATGTTGGGTTGAAAGGGGAAGTTTACTGTCTAAGATGGGAGGAGAGGCCTGGTCTGAATATTGGGGAGGAGAAGGGAAAGGGGGTCGGGCATTTAAAATGTTAGGTGGGCCGATCTCAAGGGTAAAAGCCCAACTTATAAATTAAAACTTAAATTTTGTATTTAATAGTGTATTAAATATCGTATTACAATAACTTAATTATACGTTATCAGAACTCCACAAAACAGGATCCGTTGGGATCGTATGGACGGACACTTCAACATGGAACTGACTGGTGATGGATTGAAGCTCGTTTGAATTTATGGCGAAATAAATTGTTTGATTCAAGTCAAACAACAGTTTATCGTTCTTTAACGATGAACTGCCAATATGAGTAAATCTCACTAACTTTGAACAGTTTAAAATTTCATGTTGTATTTTTAGAACTGTTAGATATTGGTTGATTGACTGTATGTTGACTGTTTGATTGAACTGCTAGTCAGTTAGTTAAATTTTCTATATTGATTCTGTTTAACAGAATATATCATATGGAACTGAAAAGTGATGTTATCTATATTGTTTAACATCTGTGATGCAGGGAAACAAGTTGGAGGAATCCAACTGGATTCCTCAACATTTATTTTACTGTTTTCATATATTGTGATATATGATGTGTTATATAATCTGTTATGGATTATGGGTGTTGGAATGATGTTGATCATTTTTATTCGATATTTAAATATCATAAAAGACCCTGGGATGTAAAAAGAATTATTTCAAAGTATATTGAAATAAAAGGGAGTTTATAAAATCAACAGATTTTATAAAAGGAAATATTTCGAAAGTAAATAAAAAGGGAAAAATGTTTTAAAACGAATAGAGTTTTATAAAAAGGGAATCATTTGTAAAGTGAAGAACTGTCACTAAAAGTAAATCTTTATAAATAAATAGTTTATTCGAATAGAATAAAGGAGCTAATCGATGTTAGTTTAATCGATTAGAGTTAAAGTTAAAAGAAGTTAATCGATTTTAGTTAATCGATGTTAGTTTAATCGATTAGAGTTAAAGTTAAAAGGAGCTAATCGATGTTAGTTAATCGATTAGTGATAAAGTTGAAAGGAGTTAATCGATGTTAGTTAATTGATTAGTGTTAAAATAAAGGAGTTAATCGATGTTAGTTAATCGATTAGTGATAAAGTTAAAAGGAGTTAATCGATGTTAGTTAATCGATTAGTGATAAAGTTAAAAGGAGTTAATCGATGTTAGTTAATCGATTAGTGATAAAGTTAAAAGGAGTTAATCGATGTTAGTAAATCGATTAGTGTTAAAGTAAAATGAGTTAATCGAATATAGTTATTCAAATAAAAAGTAAAAGGAGTTAATCGAATATAGTTATTCGAATAGAAAGTAAAAGGAGTTAATCGAATATAGTTTATTCGAAGAAAGAAAAAGGAGTTATCGAATATAGTTTATTCGAAAGGAGTTAAGTGAAATGAGTAAATCAATAGCGTTAGTCAAATAGAGTTAATCCAATAGTGTTAGTCCAATAGAGTTAAGTGAAAAGAGTCAATCGAATATAGCTATTCGAAGGAGGGTTAAGTAAGGAAGTCAGTAAAAGGAATATAAAGTGAACTTTGCCTATTTCAAAGTTAGAAATATTGTTCAGTTAAGGTCTGAGAGGTAGTTCTACCCCAACTTGATTGGCTTCGCTTTTAACTAAGGAATAGTTAAGGTTCGGCAGTAAAGGAAATGGTTTGAGTTGGCATCGCGATGGTTTGTTTAAACATCTGTCTAAGTCCAATGAAGAAGCTTTGGAAATGTTTTCCAAATAAGAAACCAGAAATGTTTTCTAATAAAGAAAACAAGAAATGGAAATGTTTTCCATTGTTAATAACGTATATTTTCCAAATTTAGAAAATAAGAAATGTTGAATATAGGGAAACAGGAGATGAAAACTGAACTAAGGAGATGAATGTTAAATGATGTTTGATCGATATAATTTCCATTTGGAAATAATATCGTTGTTTGCACACTTGTTTTTATTCGATAGTTAAATCACAGACTATCGAAGTTTTGACCATTTTAACGTTGTTAATATGGAGAGACCGGTTGGATTATTATCCAAAGAACCACTTTGTATTGGCATAAGCGTTGCGAATCATATATGCCAAAGGAAATTGAAGACGGAGTTATGCAAGGGCTATCCTGTTTACAGAATAGTGCCTTCGGTTCATCCTGTTCCTGGATGACTTGTATGGACGGATGTCTAACAGAGTATTTCCAGACGATCACGTATATTGATTTCTCCAACCGTACCAAGAGTGGAAGCGGAGAAGGAAACTTCTTTTAGCTAACATATAATGTATGGTTGAGGACGTCAATCGGTGATTTGATGGATTTGATGATCTGGCATTCAAAGTGAATCTGGTGTGATGATAAAGCGTAGCTTCTAGCCTCATCATCCGGTAAATAACAGAAATCGGGCAGGCAGCATGGCTAAGTCAGTCGTACCGAAGTAGGGTGTATAATCACCTGATCTAGAGTTTCATTTACTTCTAATAATCTATTGTTGATGCTGTCCCATTCGGGAAACGGTTGCTGATCCCAACCGTTGGTGATATACATTTGATACACTCAAGCGAAATGAGTGGTCGGTCATGTGTGGCCGGGTTGCAAGATGTTCTTGTTGAACCCAGTGTATTCCTCTCTAGAGGTACATGAGCGAAAGGTGGTTCCATACCTTGTCATAGTTGGAAATCCATTACCCAATACGTGCTTGCGGTTTTGATTTGTATACTATATATGTAGAACGTGAGATGAAAGCGTTTCTGCTAGATGATTATATATATATACTGTGGTTGATAGACATTATTATGATATCAAAAGGTTTTTGATACAAAGATATTTTGGATTCTCATAAGGGGAAAACCCGTTCCGTTATGTGACGTGGTCTTATGAGATATCGATTACTTGTTCAACCTGTTTTAAATCTGTTTTTCTCATACCAGTCCCATGACTGACCCGGAGTTTACTTTGTTGTTTTCCCTAAACTCTTGGGTGCCTAAATTTGTATGGGCAGTCAAGTAGTCGGGATTTTACAGATATAGTTGAAGAGCTGGAGCAGGAGGCTTCAGGATCATATGGCTATAGTTATTTTCGCTATGTTGTAAGTGTTGTACTTTGATAATGATGTATATTCAAATACAGATGTATATTTCAAAGTTATGTTACATATATTATATGTTTTTCATTCCGCTGTAAGATTCGTGTTACTCTGATGTTGTGTTCTTCTTCTATTCTAAATTTCTATCTTATCTATCCTCACCCTCTAATTTCTTTCACTAATTACCAGGATTTTTCGATGTTTTGGTTATCGACATCGAGCTTATGTCGATAACCAATGTCCTTGAAAATCCGGGTCGTTACAGTTGGTATCAGAGCTTAAGTTAAGTGAATTACCTTGGCTCTGTGGCGTGACTCGGTAGAGATAGGGTTAGTAATACCCTAGATTGAGTTTGAGTGTATATATACGAGTGAACGTATTTGTTATTGATATAAAAATAATTTTTATATTGTGGAGATTCCTTGGTTGAGTTGTTTATGAGTTCTGGTCGATCAGTTTGATCCACTGTATCGGTAGGAGTTGATAAACACTCGAATACGATGGGTCGACACGATATGTTTTGAAAAGAGGGTAAATAAAAATAATTTTACCCAACGTATATTTTGATATATAATGGATATATTGGTTGTTATTATAATCGAGTAAGATTATAAATTAAATGGTTATGTAAATAACCAATCAGAATTCATATAAGTGAAATACGTGAAATCAGATGAGTTAAATCTGAAATTTAAACCAGGAATTGAATTAAAATTCTGGAAAATTGGATAAGTGTTTGTAAATGGATTGGGATTAAAAATAAGGAAAATTTAAGATCTTGGGAGATTTTAAATTGTTTTACAAGCAGTGTGAATTATATTTTTAAAATGAATTTCAAAGTGGAAATGTATAGAAATGGTTTTATAGTATTGAACTCACTTCGATCACTGGAAAATAGATTCTGATGATGACAGCTGCATCATCAGTATTCATTTTCGAGTTGTAAGTGACGAATTACTACTAGAGATACTGTTTTGAATTTGTTTTGGGAAAGACAAGTTGCGTTGAATTTCAAATGGGATTTATAATAAAGAATTAATAAAGAAAGTTTGAAATAGGAATTGAATATAGAAATTCAAAGGGAGTTTGAATATATGAAATTCAATGGAATTGAAATAGAATTTAAATAAGAAAATTCAAAGGGGATTTGAATATAGAAATTCAAATGAGATTTGAATGAAGAAGATTTAAATAATGGAAAAGTGAATATAGAATTTCAAAATAGAATTTGAAATAAGAAAATTGAATATAGAATTCATGTAGAGTAATAATAGAAATCGAATATAGAAATTCAAAGGGAGTTTGAATATATGAAATTCAATGGAATTGAAATAGAGTTTGAATATAGAAATTCAAATGAAATTCAAATATAAAATTTGAATATAGAAAATATAAAGGAATTCAAATATAGGATTTGAATATCGAAAGTGAAAATGAAATTTGAATATAGAAGATTCAAATAGAATTGAAATGAAATTCAAGTATAGAATTTGAATAAGAGAATTGAAATGGAATTTGAATATAGGAAATTCAAATAGAATTGAAAAGGAATTCAATTAGTTGATAAACAAGTTAAAATATATTTGAACATGTTATACTCAAATATGAAGGTGAAATGGGCAAACCAGTAATTTGAAAATCACTTAACGAAATAAGTTAAAACGATTGGATTAAGTTGGAATGAATTAGAAATGTATGGATATACATGAGATAGGTATGGATAAGGATAATGCAAGTGTTATAAATAGATTGCTCGACAAAAGGTATGTATTTAATTCCATATGAGATTTTATGCGCCGTATCGGCTAGCCGCTTGGCTTTTTCTTTTTCTTTTGGATTGGTGAGGGCCATGGGAGGCTATTTGAAATATCCCGATGCTCCTGGTACAAAGGAGGTTATGGCGAATTTTTCCGGGAATTTAAGGAGTTAGAATATTTTTAAGATAATTTGATAGTTAGAAATCAACGTATCGATATATATAGAAGTCGATAAGGAAAACGAACTTAGAAATATAATAGTAAAATCAAAAAGGAAGTCTAAGAATAAAATCTAGTAAGAATAGAAAGGGGAAGTGTATACGTGTTTAAAAGTAAATCAGTAGTTGTATGGTATTGATTATTCGAGTAAGTAGTCATGTCTGTTTTGACGTTATAAATGTTATTCAGTCAAGGTCTGAGAGGTAGTTATACCCCAACTTGATTGATTTCATTATTAACAAATAAATAGTAAGATTTCAGGCTCGAAGATCAATGTTGAATAAGAGTTAGTTGAATATAGTATTTGAGTTGTCGTAACGATGTTTTACACAACATCTGTTTTAACCCAAATAAGTGTAAACTTGGAAATAGAATAATAAATATTTCCTAAGTATAGAAATAAACGAGATCGGAAAAGAGATAAGTAATTGGAATATTTTCCAATTATAAATAGCATATATTTTCTAAAGTTTAAAAAATAAAGGAAGGCGATATTCGGAAATGTTTTCCAAATAACGTAGAAGGCCAATATGGTTATTGCAAATATTTGGTTAACAAATATTGATAAAGAAATAGAGAAGTGATTTAACTAATGGAATATTGATTATGGGCTCAGTTGAATTTCAAAAAGGAAAATTTGATTTTTTTTAAAGTAAACTGTTTAAAATTCCCAGGAAGAGACTGTTTGAATTAAGAACAAATTTAAATAGAAGTTTGCGAAAGTAAGCTGAAATTGAATTGAAACAGTTAAGTGAAAACTGAATGGAAATAGAACGATATCAGGAAAAATTTATTCTTGAATAAAATTGGATTGTCGAGATAAGAATCTGAAATGAAAATTGGATTGGGAAGTTAAGAGTTTGAAATCGACAATGGAACTCGAATTTGAAATAAAATTCGACTTAGGATATAAGCGAATGGCTGTGTCGTGGATAAAAGCAGATGGGGATTTGATTGGGATGACCCTTGTATCCGCTGAATTGATAACAGGTGGAAAGGATATAATGATATGCCGACAAAAGGTACAAGTTTATACTTCATATGGTATGAGATTCATGAGCCAAATTGGCAAGCCGCTTGGCTGTTTGATTTTCTTTTGGGTTGGAGATGGCCCAGAGAGGCAAGTTGGAGTTTGACCGATTGACCAGTACAAAGGAGGGGCTGGCGAAATTTTTCGAAGAGTTAAGGAGTTAGAAAATTTTCAGGATTTTTGAAAATTTTCGATAATAAGAATTAATAATTTAATTGAATTTAAATTGGTCCCGTTGGAAACTGAAGTTAAGAAGTGAACAAATATGTTCTAAACAGTCGATAAGGTCGTTCTCTACCTTTTAGCAATTTCGAGGACGAAATTATTTTAAGTGGGGAAGATTGTAATGACCCACATTGGCAGAGGTATAATGATTAATTTATTTTATTATATCAATGGTGGTTTAGTGAATTAAATGATCGTGGAATTTAATAATAGTGATATATTTAATTAAAATAATAAATTAAAATAATATATTTAATTCTGAAATAATCAGAATTGGCTGTAATGGCGATATGGTGTGAACCAGATCATCTGTGATATTTAATTCAGCTTGGAATGTGATTTGAATAACGAATATATTATATAAACGATAGTTTGAACGTAAAGTTATAATATAATTAAAATCGAGCTCGAAATGGCGCGGCAGTTCGCTATTTGGCGATTTGAACTTCAACTGAATGTACAGGATTCGTTTTAAGCCGGATTTTTGTGAAACAAGAAACGTGTGGAGCTGGTGAAGTATATCTTTCTAATGGAAGAGAAAAAATTAGGATTTCGTCGTGTAGATTTTGAGATATGCCCAAATCAAATTTTAAAATAGTCGCTATAGAATCGTTTATCGACCATAACAGTTTATTTGATATAACTAGATAACGGATTTGAATTTATACAAGGTTCTTTTGGGACATAACGATAATTTAATTTTTAGAATTTTATGGTAATTTTTAATTAATTAAATAAGCAACTTTTTATTTGGAGTATTTTGCACCCTTAAATCAGAAATTGTGGGGTTTCACAATATGAGTTAATCTACTGGTATTTTTATATTTTTGGAGACGGGAACCTCGCTCGTCACGATGATGTGTTTATTTCTATCTGTAGTAGTCGGACATGAATGAAATCGTACGCTACTAAAACTTATAACAAATATATGGTTTTAGATGCTCCACGTAAAGGAACCCTCTACCCTAGCCTTCAACGTATGATCAAAACATAGCCACGCTAGGCTATAGTACTGGAAACCGCATGGTATATATATAAATATCGTTTACATTTCTTAAGGACCTAGTTTACTGTCCATCTTCAGCAATTATCTCGAGCCGCCACTAAAGCCTTCCTCAGCTCAAAACCGTGAGATTTAAAATCAAAATAAATCAAAGAAAATCCCTAAAAATGCTAAAGTTTGAAATTCTCAAACCCTAAGAGATGAGCGTCTTGACCATATAGGTATCGGGAAACTCGAATTCGAGTCTAAGGAGTTGGAGCCAATACTGGAGAGACGTGGGTTTTTCAGTGGGGTTATTGATGGAGCAGGGAGATCAAACTGTGGAGTGATGGAAGAAACTGGAAGACGGGATTTTTGTTTGGTGAATAACAGGAGTTCGTATTTGATAAGCCAGGAAGAAGATGTGGTAAGGGCCAAAGGAGGAGCTGTGTATTTAAACTATCCTGGAAGAAGAACCGTGAGTTGAGGACTTATGGGAGCATGTGGTTTTGATGACGGGTGGAAATCAAAATGAAGGGTTATGGGGGGCGATGTACAGGAGCTCTCACGGTTTGTGACAGGGAAGATGAACTAGGATGTGAAATGTGTAAGAGGAAGAGTTTTGAAGAAGGATACACTGTTGGTCTCGGGTGTGCTTAGGCTTGGTGGGGTTACCCGATCTGGAGGGGTGGAGATGGTCACGAGTTGACTGTAGATGGCATTTTCGGAAATGGTGAAGTGTGTCTGCTAGGAGTCGGATGCTTTCGGTGGGGAAGAGAATGAAACGTGGGTCGTGTTGATCGTGTAGTACATGTGAAGAAGGAGGACACGTTCCTGAGTAAACTAAGTATTTTGATTAATTGGATCATGTTGGGTTGAAAGGGGAAGTTTACTGTCTAAGATGGGAGGAGAGGCCTGGTCTGAATATTGGGGAGGAGAAGGGAAAGGGGGTCGGGCATTTAAAATGTTAGGTGGGCCGATCTCAAGGGTAAAAGCCCAACTTATAAATTAAAACTTAAATTTTGTATTTAATAGTGTATTAAATATCGTATTACAATAACTTAATTATACGTTATCAGAACTCCACAAAACAGGATCCGTTGGGATCGTATGGACGGACACTTCAACATGGAACTGATTGGTGATGGATTGAAGCTCGTTTGAATTTATGGCGAAATAAATTGTTTGATTCAAGTCAAACAACAGTTTATCGTTCTTTAACGATGAACTGCCAATGTGAGTAAATCTCACTAACTTTGAACAGCTTAAAATTTCATATTGTATTTATAGAACTGTTAGATATTGGCTGATTGACTGTATGTTGACTGTTTGATTGAACTGCTAGTCAGTTAGTTAAATTTTCTATATTGATTCTGTTTAACAGAATATATCATATGGAACTGAAAAGTGATGTTATCTATATTGTTTAACATCTGTGATGCAGGGAAACAAGTTGGAGGAATCCAACTGGATTCCTCAACATTTATTTTACTGTTTTCATATATTGTGATATATGATGTGTTATATAATCTGTTATGGATTATGGGTGTTGGAATGATGTTGATCATTTTTATTCGATATTTAAATATCATAAAAGACCCTGGGATGTAAAAAGAATTATTTCAAAGTATATTGAAATAAAAGGGAGTTTATAAAATCAACAGATTTTATAAAAGGAAATATTTCGAAAGTAAATAAAAAGGGAAAAATGTTTTAAAACGAATAGAGTTTTATAAAAAGGGAATCATTTGTAAAGTGAAGAACTGTCACTAAAAGTAAATCTTTATAAATAAATAGTTTATTCGAATAGAATAAAGGAGCTAATCGATGTTAGTTTAATCGATTAGAGTTAAAGTTAAAAGAAGTTAATCGATGTTAGTTAATCGATGTTAGTTTAATCGATTAGAGTTAAAGTTAAAAGGAGCTAATCGATGTTAGTTAATCGATTAGTGATAAAGTTAAAAGGAGTTAATCGATGTTAGTTAATTGATTAGTGTTAAAATAAAGGAGTTAATCGATGTTAGTTAATCAATTGGTGATAAAGTTAAAAGGAGTTAATCGATGTTAGTTAATCGATTAGTGATAAAGTTAAAAGGAGTTAATCGATGTTAGTTAATCGATTAGTGATAAAGTTAAAAGGAGTTAATCGATGTTAGTAAATCGATTAGTATTAAAGTAAAATGAGTTAATCGAATATAGTTATTCGAATAGAAAGTAAAAGGAGTTAATCGAATATAGTTATTCGAATAGAAAGTAAAAGGAGTTAATCGAATATAGTTTATTCGAAGAAAGAAAAAGGAGTTATCGAATATAGTTTATTCGAAAGGAGTTAAGTGAAATGAGTAAATCAATAGCGTTAGTCAAATAGAGTTAATCCAATAGTGTTAGTCCAATAGAGTTAAGTGAAAAGAGTCAATCGAATATAGCTATTCGAAGGAGGGTTAAGTAAGGAAGTCAGTAAAAGGAATATAAAGTGAACTTTGCCTATTTCAAAGTTAGAAATATTGTTCAGTTAAGGTCTGAGAGGTAGTTCTACCCCAACATGATTGGCTTCGTTTTTAACTAAGGAATAGTTAAGGTTCGGCAGTAAAGGAAATGGTTTGAGTTGGCATCGCGATGGTTTGTTTAAACATCTGTCTAAGTCCAATGAAGAAGCTTTGGAAATGTTTTCCAAATAAGAAACCAGAAATGTTTTCTAATAAAGAAAACAAGAAATGGAAATGTTTTCCATTGTTAATAACGTATATTTTCCAAATTTAGAAAATAAGAAATGTTGAATATAGGGAAACAGGAGATGAAAACTGAACTAAGGAGATGAATGTTAAATGATGTTTGATCGATATAATTTCCATTTGGAAATAATATCGTTGTTTGCACACTTGTTTTTATTCGATAGTTAAATCATAGACTATCGAAGTTTTGACCATTTTAACGTTGTTAATATGGAGAGACCGGTTGGATTATTATCCAAAGAACCACTCTGTATTGGCATAAGCGTTGCGAATCATATATGCCAAAGGAAATTGAAGACGGAGTTATGCAAGGGCTATCCTGTTTACAGAATAGTGCCTTCGGTTCATCCTATTCCTGGATGACTTGTATGGACGGATGTCTGACAGAGTATTTCCAGACGATCACGTATATTGATTTCTCCAACCGTACCAAGAGTGGAAGCGAAGAAGGAAACTTCTTTTAGCTAACATATAATGTATGGTTGAGGACGTCAATCGGTGATTTGATGGATTTGATGATGTGGCATTCAAAGTGAATCTGGTGTGATGATAAAGCATAGCTTCTAGCCTCATCATCCGGTAAATAACAGAAATCGGGCAGGCAGCATGGCTAAGTCGGTCGCACCGAAGTAGGGTGTATAATCACCTGATCTAGAGTTTCATTTACTTCTAATAATCTATTGTTGATGCTGTCCCATTCGGGAAACGGTTGTTGATCCCAACCGTTGGTGATATACATTCGATACACTCAAGCGAAATGAGTGGTCGGTCATGTGTGGCCGGGTTGCAAGATGTTCTTGTTGAACCTAGTGTATTCCTCTCTAGAGGTACACGAGCGAAAGGTGGTTCCATACCTTGTCATGGTTGGAAATCCATTACCCAATACATGCTTGCGGTTTTGATTTGTATACTATATATGTAGAACGTGAGATGAAAGCGTTTCTGCTAGATGATTATATATATATATATATTGTGGTTGATAGACATTATTATTATATCAAAAGGTTTTTGATACAAAGATATTTTGGATTCTCATAAGGGAAAAACCCGTTCCGTTATGCGGCGTGGTCTTATGAGATATCGATTACTTGTTCAACCTGTTTTAAATCTGTTTTACTCATACCAGTCCCATGACTGACCCGAAGTTTACTTTGTTGTTTTCCCTAAACTCTTGGGTGCCTAAATTTGTATGGGCAGTCAAGTAGTCGGGATTTTACAGATATAGTTGAAGAGCTGGAGCAGGAGGCTTCAGGATCATATAGCTATAGTTATTTTCGCTGTGTTGTAAGTGCTGTACTTTGATAATGATGTATACTCAAATACAGATGTATATTTCAAAGTTGTGTTACATATATTATATGTTATTCATTCCGCTGTAAGATTCGTGTTACTCTGATGTTGTGATCTTCTTCTTCTAATCTAAATTTCTATCTTATCTATCCTCACCCTCTAATTTCTTTCACTAATTACCAGGATTTTTCGATGTTTTGGTTATCGACATCGAGCTTATGTCGATAACCAAAGTCCTTGAAAATCCGGGCCGTTACATCCTAAGACCTTATATGAAGTAAAAAAAAAAAATCTTAAAGCATTTGACATGGTTTTTGAGAAGATACACGCTTTTGAGAATAACTGTTGTCTTTTGAGAAAAGAATACAAAGATTTAGATGCTTATCAAAAATGTGGTTCTTCAAGATGGAAATAAATCAAGATACCAAGGAGATTGTAGAAGGTGTTACAGCTAAAGTCTTGAGATATTTTCCGATAATTCCAATATTTAGAAGAATGTTTAGATCTCAGAAAATGGCAGAAGATTTAAGATGGCATTTCAATAATAAAAGCAATGATGGAAAAATGCGTCATCCTGTGGATTCTATGGCATGGAATATGGTGGATGAACGATGGAAATCTTTTTCTGCTGATCCACGAAATCTTAGACTTGGTCTTGTTATAGATGGATTTAATCCATTTTCTATGTTAAACTCTAAGTATAGTTGTTGGCAAGTAATGCTTGTGACATACAACCTCTCACCTACATTGTGTATGAAGAAGGAAAATATTTTGTTAACATTACTTATTACCGGCCCGAAACAGCCCGGAAACGATATTGATGTATATTTGGAACCTTTGATTAAAGACTTGCATTACTTGTGGAGTGATGGAATCGATGCTTATGATGCATTTAGTAAAATGTTGTTTAAACTGCACGCAATCTTGCTTTGGACAATAAACGATTTTCCAGCCTATGGAAATCTAGCTGGATGTTGTGTGAAAGGAGAAAAAGCTTGCCTATCATGTGATGTTAATACTCATCATCGTTGGTTGAATTATAGTCGAAAGAATGTCTACATGGGTCACAAAAGATATCTACCTGTATATGATGCACAGAGGAAACAAAAGACTTGGTTTGATAACAAAGTGGGAAATGGTAACGCGCTTAGAATTTTAACTGGAAGAAATATTTTTGAATTGTTAAAAGATTTTCCAAATAATTTTGGAAAAGAGAAAGAAAAGAAAAAAAGAAGAAAAGGAATAATAAGAAAAAGGCCATTAAAATAAAATCCATCAAGCTGAAGAAGAGAAAGATGAAGATTGTCCATGATACAGAAGACGAATATGATGAAGATAAAGATCCTATTAAACTAGAGTTAACAAGGTGGAAAAAGAGATCGATTTTCTTTGATTTGCCATAGTGGAAGGTTGGTGGTAGTTTTTTTATTTTTTAATAATTTAAAATTATAATATAATATAATTATGAGTTACATTATTTATTTTTATAGGAACTTCCGTTACGACATAATTTAGATGTAATGCATGTGGAGAAAAACATCGGTGAAAGCATCTTAGGATCAATGTTGCATGATAACAAATCAAAAGATGGAACGAACTCCATAAAGGATTTAGAGATTGGGGAATTCGACATGAGCTTCATGCACAACCTCATGGGAAGAAAACATATCTTCCGCCGGCTCCTTATACGTTGTCAAGTTCTGAGAAAAAAATATTTTGCAAAAGACTGTATGATTTCAAAGGACCCGATGGTTACTGCTCAAATTTGAAAAATCGTATATCATTGGAGAACTGTAAAATTGGTGGCTTGAAATCACATGATTATCATGTTTTAATGCAACATTTATTACCTGTAGCAGTAAGAGGGTTATTGTCAAAGAAGGCAAGAATAGCAATAATTCACTTGTGTTCATTTTTCAACAAATTATGTCAACGTATCCTTGACAGAGAAAAATTGCAACAAATGAACATTGAGATTATAGAAATTCTATGTGAGCTTGAAAAATATTTTCCACCCTCATTTTTTGACATAATGGTGCATTTGTCAATTCATCTTGGTAGAGAAGCACTTATATGTGGACCAGTTCAATTTCGCTGGATGTATCCTTTTGAAAGATATATGAAAACACTCAAAGATTATGTAAGAAACTACTCACGACCCGAGGGACGTATTGCTGAATCTTATCTTGCGGAGGAATGCATGAATTTTTTTAGTGAATTCTTGAAAAAATTAGGGCACATTAAGGAGACAGATGCTCGAAATGAAGATTACGAAAGCAATGTAATACTTGAGGGACGCCCAATTTTAGCGTCTAAGACAATTACATTATCCCCAAATGAGAAAGAAAGTGCTCATTTAGCCGTATTAATGAATATGGCCGTGGTTGAACCATTTTTAAAGTAAGTATCTATCATATTATGTTTCAATTATTTTACTGTGTTTCTGCTAGTAAATATAACTTTACGTTTCTTGTTTTATACTAGTTTGCACTTAGAGGAATTACAAAATTCAAACAAGCGCATGGAGAGAAATTCAGCTTTGCTTTGGCAAACGCATACAAAAAAATTTGCTGATTGGATTAAAAAAAAGGTTAAATGATTTTTTTTAAATACACTCATTTTTTTAAAGAATATTATTCTAAAATAACCAATGAAAATCAAACTTTTTTATAGAAACCTATTAACTCCCATGAGCAAGATGAGATGCTGAAGTGGATTGCATATGGTCCGAAGAATGATGCTTTGTCTTACAAAGGATATATCATCAATGGGCAACGGTTTCACATAAAAGATGTAGCGAGAAACCCAGAATAGTATAGTGATTTACGATGCGTCTACTTTGTGTAGAGCAAGTGCAAAAGATAATTCTCAAGTAGCCGATGTGGTCACTTATTATGGAATATTGACCGATATAATTTTATCAGATTATCATGTGTTTTATATTCCTATTTTTAAGTGTCATTGGACACATGTTGGAAATGGAGTAAAAGTTGATGAAGATGGTTTCACTCTTGTCAATTTACATCAAAACCAAACATCATTTTCAAAAGATCCATACATCCTTGCATCTCAAGCGAAACAAGCATTTTATTCAAGAGAAAACAATTCTTCACGTTGGTACGTTGTAATGAAAGCACCGCAAAGAGGTTTTCTTGATTCGGAAACAAATGATTATGTGGAAGAAACTATCAATATTCCAGAAGATCTCGATGTAACCGATATGGAAGTTGACGATGTTAGCTATGTTAGAGAGGACTGCAAAGGCATACTCGAATAACTCAATGTTGCTGAATTTGTTACCTTATGGATAGTCAACAAATATTGTTACATGCATTAGTTAAAAGAGGTATAGGTACCCTTCACGCAAGGCATTTTTTGTTTAGTTATATTTGACTATTTTATTTTTTATGCAATAATTATTGTGTTTGATATGTGTTGATTTATATAAATGATTCTGACATCATCTTTTCCATTTCAATATCTAAATCAATAAGATACATTTAATTATGAATAGTTGGAAATCACTAGAAGAGTTATTGAGTTATATATCTCATAAAATTTGTTATTTCTTATATGAAGGCATCGAGTTATTGATTATTATAGAGTTTTTCATATTTGAAGACGCTCATAATCTTGATCATGAAGGTATGAATGAAGTTAGCTTTAAATCACTTTTGTCCCGGTGAAATATGTCAAGTTAGTTATCTAAAATTAATCTTTACCACATTTTATTAGACTTAGCATGCAGAGATGATAATTGTGGTGTAAATGAAGCATCTAACAAATCTGAATTTTTTTTAGTAGTATTACCACATTTTATTAGACTTAGCATGTAGAGATGATAATTGTGGTGTAAATGAATCAATTGTTTTTGTTGTAACTTTTGATGAATTACAACCGAATCTTTCTTAGTTTTTTAGCAACTGACATTATTGGTGGGACTTTCCTTACCTGATTTGACTGACTCATATGGGCTCTTTTCATATCAATAAAAGTCGATCAAATATATTTATGCACCTTTTAGCTTAGCACCTTTTCTTAAATTAAATAAATATATAAAAGTGGTTTAGATAAATATACGAAATATATCATGTCGTTATCTTATGAAATGTGTGGGGTCAAATTAGCATGTTATACGCATTCCTTTGTACGTATTCAAAAGTTTATTAGATAATAAATATGAAAAATATCGCTTTGCTTAGGTGTTTAAAGTGTTTATGATGGAATTCTTGTAGAGTAAATGATGGAAGAGAACAATTTTCTAGGATTGCACTATTTTTAAAGAATTTTACTTCAAGGAAATTTTGAAAGTTGTGCACGTATTTGTGAATTGAGTTTGAGAATCTGAAAATCAAATTACTTCATTTTCATTTTAGTTTACCTGCAAATTTCAGTTTGGTTCATTTTCCCAATAATTTATTTATTTAATTTAGATTCTTGTTAGCTACAATCTTAATTCAATTGCAGTTTCCCCCTTTTTCATTTGTGCACTATAATTTCCTGTTTTCTTTTATGCAAATATACATTTCTTGTTATGTCAATTTCAACCTTTGTTATTACTTGCTTTATTTTCCATACCTGTTGTGTTGAAATTGGTGATACGCAAATCACAATTTTGGGCAATAAATAATCTTACATATATTTTGTGGAGAGATTTGTTGTTAGATTTGATGAAGAGATTTGGTGCTAGATTTTATGGAGAGATATTGGTTGCTATATTTGTCGACATTTATTGCAAGGATATTTGGTGCTTAACCAAATAGTTTTTATAACATATATGAAGATATCTGGAGCCAAGTTTTCTTGGGCATGAAGCCAAGTTTTTTCTTGGGCATGAAGCAATTCTCACTATAAAAGGGCTAGCTAATCTCTTCATTAGGTGTGGAAATTTTGCCATTATTCTTCATTGTCTTTCTCCTCAAATTTTTTAGCCATTAGATATTCTCTACCTATTTCTCAATAAGGTTATTGGTTTAAGTTGTAATTGTTTGTAACGATAGTTGAGGTCGTTTGTAAACAATTTTTAATAGTGAATCAATAAAGAGGGTGGTTGGGTGGAATATCGTGTGCTCATATTTTCGATATTTTTTATATTTTTTTTCTTTTTTCAATTAAATTCATCTTCAAGTGATTGGGTGATAAAGATCCTATTTTTCTTGGCATTTTGTCAAGCTTCTGCTGCGCACAAAAATCATAACAGTTTGGTATCGGAGACAGATCATCGCATAGCTTGGAGTGTTTGTTGGATTGAAAATTGGAGATGTCGGAGATGATGACATTTTCAAAGATGGCTATTTTAAATGGGAAGAATTGGGTATATGGAAGCCGAAGACGGAGGACGTACTATATCTCAATGATTTGCATGATCCCATTGATGGAGATGGGGTGAAGCCCTTGAATATGGATGAGGGAAAGTGGAAGAAAATGGACAAAAAGGCGATTGCGTTGATTCATCAATATTTGGATGATTCTGTATTCCACCATGTGGCTAGTTGTGAATCCGCGAAGGCGTTGTGGGACAAATTGGTATCTTTGTATGAGTCAAGGAGTGCTATAAGTAAGGCTTTTCTGGTTCGAAAGTTGGTGCAACTTCGATTGGATGAGGAGAAGTCTGTTGCAGAGCTTTTGAACGAGTTTCAGGATATCATCAATCAATTGGCAAATATGAAGGCCAATTTTGATGATGAGTTGCAGGCTCTTTTGTTGATGAGTTCTCTTACGGAAAGTTGGGAGACTTTGGTTGTTTCATTGAGTAACTCCAATGCCGGTGGAGCCAACTCTTTGGAAACGGTACGAAGCAGCCTTTTGAATGAGGAGCTAAGGAGAAAAGGGTCAGAGTTGAAATCGGTTCAAATTGAGGCGATGGTAGCAAGGGGCTTGGGAAAGATACAAGAAGGAAGAAGAAAGAGGCTAATGGTGAAGGTGCTTGTTATTATTGTGGTAAGAAATGCCACAAGCGCAATGAATGTTATGCTTATCAGAGGGATAAAAAGAAGGTGCAAGGTGATAATAATAATGATTTGGGACAAGCAGGTTTTGCTGAAGGTACCGAAAGCGATTCTTCATGTGATGTCCTATTTAGTGTTGTGGAGCCTTGGAAGATGGATTCAGGAGCCAGTTTTCACATATGTCATGATGTGAAAAGTTTTTCTTCATATGAGAAGAGTGTTGGCATGATAAAGACGGCCAATGGAGTAGAGCTACCAATTTGTGGAGTTGGAGCTGTTAGGTTTCGGATGTATGATGGAGTGGTGAGAGAAGTGGCCGGTGTAAGGCACATACCCACTTGTTCGCATAACCTCATATCTCTCGGTCAGTTAGATCGCCGCGGTTGCACTTATGAGACTCGAGGTGGAGTTTTGAGAGTGAAGAAGGTCGGTCGTGTGATGATGCGAGGAGTTTTGGAGGAGGGAAACTTATATAGTTTGGTCGGTTCGGTGGTCAATAATGCAAGGCGGGTGACGGTTGAAGAACCTAGTCCACAGCAAGGTGGAGAGGTTAATATGGTCACCGCTGATGGTCCTAAGGTGGAGGATCATGGTATCAACAAGGGTCTAGATGTTGATGATGCTCGAGGGGATTTTGGAGATGAAGAGATCATGTCAAGCGGAAGACGGATGTCAAGTTGTGAAATCCACAAAGACGAGATGAAGGTCTTTGTGGTATTACAAATGCTTTTGAAGATCGCTAGTGGCGTGATGCACAGATATGGGAGGTGCATCATTGGTGGGCGATGGTGGAGGTTTGTTATAGTGTTAATTGAGAAAGAAAGGTTGAAAGTGAGAGCTAAGGGGTTATTGTTTGAGTGGAGGAGATGTGATTTGGTATCTGGGTGGAGTGTTGAAATTGGTGATACGCAAATCACAATTTTAGGCAACAAATAATCTTGGCAACAAATAATCTTACATATATTTTGTGGAGAGATTTGTTGTTAGATTTGATGAAGAGATTTGGTGTTAGATTTTATGGAGAGATGTTGGTTTCCATATTTGTGGACATTTATTGCAATGATATTTGGTGCTTAACCAAATAATTTTTATAATATATATAAAGATATTTGGGAGCCAAGTTTTCTTGGGCATGAAGCCAAGTTTTTTCTTGGGCATGAAGTAATTCTCACTATAAAAAAGGCTAGCTAATCTCTTCATTAGGTGTGGAAAATTTTCCATTATTCTTTATTGTCTTTCTCCTCAAATTTTTTAGCCATTAGATATTCTCTACCTATTTCTCAATAAGGTTATTGGTTCAAGTTGTAATTGTTTGTAACGATAGTTGAGGACGTTTGTAAACAATTTTTATTAGTGAATCAATAAAGAGGGTGGTTGGATGGAATATCGTGTGCTCATATTTCCGATATTTTTTATATTGTTTTTTTTTTGTTTTTCAATCAAATTTATCTTCAAGTGATTAGGTGATAAAGATCCTATTTTTCTTGGCATTTTGTCAAGTTTCCGCTGCGCACAAAATCCCAACAGTTGCTCTTACAATTTCAGTCCTTTAGATTCGTTCTTGTTTATATCTCTATTGGTGTAAATTTCTAGCTTGCAATACTACTCCATTTCTATTCTCTTTTTATTTGATTCATGCATTCTAATTCGTGTTCTTCAAGTTTCGGCCTTTTTAAATTTCATTTACATGTTAATCTCCAAGTACAAATCATTTCTTGAGCCATTCTTGATACCTGCACATATTAGCTGTTACATGATCATGATCATCATCATCATCATCATCATCTCCTTTCATCAAACCACACCTCAACATCACCAAAAAAATCTATATTCCCTCATGAATAAATAAGTTGATCGCTAGTGCCTTACAGATCCTAATCAGATCCTAAACTCTGACACTAATCAGATCCTAAACTCAGCAGCAACACTTCTCAAATTCCACTTCAATATCATGATCAAACTAAAAGTGTGGGTAAGACAAGAGGAGATAAACATCATAAAAACTTATCCTATCAAAGCAAGCTAATAAGAATTTTATAAATGCTACACAAGCACTGAACAAAAAATCTAAAAGCATATGCAAAATACGCCTACTATTTTTCGTTCAAGAATTTCAGATTTTCAAGAATCAAATTTGTCTGATATTCTTATATGGATCTGTCTTATAGCCTCTAACTTATTTTTTAGCAACTGACATTATTGGCTTTCTAATGAATTTTTGGCCAGAGTACTGACATTATTTTTTAGCAACTGACATTATTTTTTAACCAGATTACTGCAATGGTCCAGTAGTGCCATGAGTCTGCAATTTCATTTCGTTTGTATCGATGTATGATGATAGGCTTTCTAATGAATTTTTAGATATTCATGATAAATTTTGGGCATTACGATGATCGTTTCAAATTTCTGAACTAATGCTTTCTACCTTCAGTTTTTATTCTGCAATTTACACACACTTTGTTTTGAATTTGAACATCGTTCACAGATTCGAAACTGTTTCCACTTCTTTTATGACTTAAGAAGTTATTGCTTTAATTCTTAATTTCACCTTTCAAATTTCCAGCTTAATTTATGAATGATGATGCATTCGTCTAAATTATTTTTCTAGCCTTGTGATTATTTGAAACACTTCTGCCATTTTTAGAGTCCTTGCTCAAATTATTTTTAGAGTCCTTGCTCAAATTATTTTTTTAGCCTTGTGATTATTTGAAACACTTTTGAATGATGATAAAAAGGTTTTTAATCTTCCGTGATATTTTAGTTCAAAATGTGAAGTTGTATTATATTTAAGCATATTTTTGAGTTTTTATCAATATTAAAATGTTAATTGAGCGCTCATCTAAATTTGTTGATATTGTTTTCACAGAAAAAGGATATGGATATGCACAGAAGCTTAGTACGTACTCGCCAACGGTTGAAGAACGAGAAATCCCGAAAGTATAAGCCAAAAGCCAAATATAACAAACCAACCGTTGAATCTTGCAATGTAGACAAAGAACAAGAATTACGGCACAAGAAAATACAAATGCCATGTGCGGAAATTGAAATGACTTGTGAAGAAAATGAAATGCACGAGGAAACTGATATGCTCCATGAAGAAAATGAAATACGTGAAGAAAATGAAATACGTGAAGAAGTTGAAATAGCTTCCGAAGAAAATGTTGATGCCGAAGAGAAAATCAATGGATCAAATGAAGTTAAAACTGCAAACATCGATGTGAAAAAATGTCCTAGAGGTCCAACAAGAGCAAAAAAACTTCCGTTAAGTCTTGTGAATCGAATTGAAATTGAAGTCAACGAGGTAGCCATACCCATAGGAGAGGGTTCAGTACATTTATCTTCTTATCTTGGCCGCTTGTACGAGAACATGTACCAGTTACACTTGCCGATTGGAGGTTTCTAAGCCCTGAATTGAAAGTCATATTGTGGGAATCGATTCAAGTATGGGATCTTAATAATTGCTTTGCTTAATAATTTGGGTAGGCAATTCACAAACACTTTAGATGCTCCATTTAGCAAATTTCTGATTATCTCTCCACCTTTTATTTTCTGATTATGCTCTTGAACTTATTTGCTGCAGATGACGCTATAGTTTATGACTTCATACATGAAACACCTGACTGAAACAATGTACATGATTAAACACCTGATTGAAACACCAAACTTAGTCGATTATAGTTTATGACTTCATATTTATTTCAGTCACCAATTTAGATAAGTTTAGATATTACTAGATTCTTTTAATATGAAATTGCTTTCTTATTTCAGTCACTAATAATCAGTAAACTCAGTAAACTGAAAATAATGCATGTTATCAAATTGCTTGCTTATTTTTCTACTTGTATGCTAGATTCAAAGTGGAAGAATGGAAAAAAACTTCCATATTTCAACAAATGGGAACTATTTGGAGATCATCAAAAAGCAAATTGGTCCAAAAATTAGTTAATGCAACGACGGAAGAGGAAAGACTTAGCTTGAAACCTTACAATAAAAAACATGAGCGAGTGGAGATCGTTTGTAAAGGCGAAATTAAGTTTGGAATTTAAGGTATGCTTATATATTTTATTCAAAATTATTTGCTTTAAAGCTAAATTGTGGATTACACAAGTTTAGAGTCTAAGGCTAAATTATGTATTTTCAGGAAAAAGGTGAGAAATATAGAGCCATTAGGCAAAAACAATTGCCGCACACAACTGGACGTAGAGGAATGGTCGATTTACCGACGATTTGGTTAGTTAATTAATCGTAGCGTTATTTTTCTAGCTAGCTAATAAATATCGACTGATTTATTTTTTGTGTTTTTAAATTTAGAAAAAGCATAGTCAAGATTCATCTTCCATATCTAGAATAGATATTTGGGTTAAATCTCATACTAAAAAGAATGGTGAACCAGTGAATACGGATGTTGCCAATGTTATTGTAAGTATTTTTATTTTTTATCACTTATTGAATATTGTGACATTTTTATCATTATATATAACATACATGTATGCTAATTTAAATAGGAAGAGATTAAAAAAATTGAAAATGCGAAACCGTGCGACTCGATAAAGAATATCCAAGAAGATGCAATTGTACAAATTTTGGGACAAGATAAACAAGAAAGGTTAAGAGCGCTAGGAAGGGGGTATACTAAAACCAAGTTAGCTTTGGCAAAATCGAGGGATACTCAGATAACTCAGTGTCACAAAAGAATTTCAGAATTGGAGAATGTGGTTCACTCTCAAATAGACAAACGGGTATACATTTTAATGTGCAATATATTAATTTATGCATTTTGTGTTCAGACTATATAGTAATTGAATATGGACATCATGTCACTGCAATTATTCCCATGCTCCAATCCTAGTGCTACAGCATTGAATTTGATGCAGTATTTAGTCACCCCTTTCTGTTTTTCTGTTCAGACTGTATACTAATTTGACTAGATCTCTTTTAAAAACATAATCAATATTTGAAATATTCTAAACCTCTTCTAAAAGAGAAAAACAACAATAATAGTTTAAACCTACTGTTTCGTTTTTCCCGCTGAACCGATAATCGGTCAGAACGAGTCAGAGAGACATCTTAAAAAATACAAGAGCCTGCAAATTCATTTGTACGTGACAAAAGACCGAGTATTGAATTAAAACGATCAAAGAATATCGTGTGTTAAAGTCGTGCGAGCTTTCTACGGATGATGTTATAACAGGAGATTTTCAGATTCTCCTAGACGATGTAAGATTTATTTCATGGTTATTTCATGTTTTTTTAGCTTTCACTCTAATAGTAAATAAAGCAGAAGAAAATAGAACTCTCTCCTATTGCACTTTCCTCTTCTTCTCCTCTTTAATTCGCTTATTTTTCTCTGATCCCCTTAAAAGGCTCTGGATATTATTTCAATTTCTAAAATTTCAATGCGTTAAACTTCCTTACAGTATAATTTAGGCAAGAAGATCGCTTTCTTTCAATATTGGACTACTCTAAAGAGAAGAAAAATCAAAAGATTGTTTGGTACAGCTTTAAAATATGTTATGAACATGAGTAGTATGATGCATTGGACTATTCTAAAGAAGAAAAATCCAGAAATCGTCATGTACAACTTTAGAAAATGTTATAATCCTGCCTAACACTTAATTCCTTTCTTTCATTTCCTGTTCAAGAAAGAAGTGGTTAACGCAGTCAATCTTATAATTCAAAGAAAAATAAAATAAAATGATGTTATGTTAAATTATAGCTTTAGAAAATGCTTATATTGGTTTACCATTAATAGTTTAGACTTATTTTTTTCTAAAAAGAAATACTGTAATTACCATTATTAGTCTAAAGCAAGCCTGCCATAACCTGTTCAGTTTGACTGCAGAAAAATGAAGAAGCACTTCAGGTTTTTGTATTAAAAATGAACTGCAATAAGTAGTAGAGTGTATGTTTCAAATTTCCAAATTCATTACCTAATTGCACATGGCAGTATTATCCGTGAGGAATTCTGATAGTTTATCATATAATCATGGATTCATGATGACTATATATTGCACCTGTAATACACTTTTATAATGATATTCACATGCCTTTTTATATGTAGCGGATCACTTTTTTCCACAACCGACAATGGTAAATTTACCCTTTTAACATGCTTTCAATGTATAAATGTCGAATTTTGTTTGGTGAAACTGTCCAAGACATAAAAATATGCCATTATAGGATGAAAGAAAATCGACAAGATACATATACACATAGTTTAATATCAAGATCAGTGAGTATATGAATAGAAGTGGAGCTGGTTTTGTACCTCTGTTAAAGTAAAGAAACCAATAGGAATCAGAACCTATTTGTTTACTCAAAATCAAAATTATTCCTTTTACTGATCGTTGCAGCAGGCAATGAATTTAAGCTTCTTTTTTGTTTTCCTTTAAATTTTATGAAGTGAAGTTCCATTTTCTCATAATTTTCAACTCACGTTCACAGCAAAAACACTTTTGTTTGCAATAAAAGCAGTCACAAGAATTGTATATAGAGAATTGAATGAGAAGAAGAGCATAAACATCAGAAAACAACTAGAGACACAAAAGTTTAGGGGTTTGCCGTAAAATTTGAAGGATTTTAATGATTTTATTGCATATTTTTTATTACAAAGGGTCAGATTAGATTCTGGCATACCATGAAGTTCAAGTGAAACAATAGCATAAAGATCTCTCAAATGAATATTACGGAGTAGACGAGATCGTCCAAAAGTTTCATGGTCCAACACCGAAATACTGAGGGTTTTGGAAAAAAAGATAAAATTAATGTAGATATTGAACAACAGTGAAAAAATAATAATATAAGTAATAGATAAAATTTCTGTTAACCTCATAGCAATAATATGTTGGATAAAAAATAACTTGTATTATATAAAATATAAGTAATGGATAATAAAACTATATGTTCATGAAAAGGCTCGCAGCCATTGAATTGGGGCAGCAGCTAGCGTATTTTGTTCATCAACAAATAAATATAACACAAGAATTCCCTAATCAGTTCTCAGTATTTATTTGATATTCCAATATTCCATGAAATTATGGTCATTTTAACTTAGTTCGTCCACTCTTATATCTTGTAAAATAGTTCCCTAATGCACTGCTCAATAAATGTTAACATGTATTTTACCTTGACAATTTGGCAGGGTAACGAATGTTCGAAAGAAGGAAGCACACTTGAAATGGTATAAATCACTTGTATTGATATAACACCATTTCAAGTTTAGTTTTAAATCCAATAATCAACATAATTTTTGACTGAATGATTGTAGAATAATGACAACACATGTGAGCTGTTGAATTGGGATGGAACCGATGAAATTGTTGCTGAAGGGAGAGTGGTGTCCACCGATCCAAATGAAGCTGTCAATGACATTCGTATTGGACCAAATGCTGTGAAAGTTGTTATAGACTGCATAAAGAGACCAGATGCTTATTTATGGAGGCTTACATCTAGTTTATCGGTATTAGGAGAAGCCAAGGATAAGTCAGTGGCATGACCTGCAAATCGTGTTGTTGCGCTGGGAGGACGCATGATAGAAGACATTATGGTAAAATTTATGATTCATGGTTACTATTTGTAGTTGTATATTTTTTCCATTAAACACGGTTATTGTTCTTTTTAGAGTAAAACTAGTAGCACAAACAACAAATGCAAACTTTATGATTGGAATGAGGGTGAGACATTGATTGCCGAAGGAAGACTTTGTTCAAGTGATTCAAAAATGATTGTGAACGGTATTCCGCTTGGTCCATTAGTCGTAGTGGTTTGGGTAGACTGTGCAAAAAAAGAGGATGCTTACGTGTGGCGCCCCACAATAGATATGTCTTGTATTAAAGAGGTCGTTGGCAATAAAATAGCATGGCCAAAGTCAAAAGTTGTGGCTGAAAAAGCAAGCATCTCGTCTCCTCCTTTCAAGGCTGCAACAAACATTTCAACTTCTCCTTGCAAGGCTAAATCAACTCATCAGGTAATTTATTGGACACTGAATTATCATGGAAAAGAAGTAAAATAAATTGTATTTATATTGTTTACATGGGTGAGTACTCCATTATGTACATACGCTTATTTTTTTAAAAAAAATTGATCTCATGCTGAACACATTAGCACATGCTTAGTATACCAACATTGACAAGAATGTGGTAATGTATGCTTAACCTCTACGTGCATCCATCTAAATATTCACGGATATAACAATAAATATGAATTTGAAATAGATCACAACACACTTATACAGACTGTAAGAGCAAGTGGTAAATGCTTCATTTCTGTTTTCATAACTAATTATAACATACTATATGAGTAATTTGTAAGCTAAACATAATATTCTTCTAGGTGATTACATAATATTTTGACTGCTCTATTTTGTAAAAAATGCTACTTTGGTTTACTTATCCAGAAAAGCTCGATTCTGGTAGCAAATAATAAATGCAAGCTGCTTGATGTGGCTGAAACGGGACGAGTATTGGCCGAAGGAATTATCGCTTCAACTGATCCGGCATCAACGGTTCACTGTGTTCCTTTAAGAGATGATGCGGTAAAAGTTTGGGTAGACTTTGTGCGAGTTAATGACGCATTACTATGGAGACCTACATCGGAGTGTACATACATGGAAGATGCTTTTGGAACTACCGTAGCTTGGTCGACGGCATGTGTCATTGGGGAATCAAGTTCAAGTAAATATTTATTCTAGTTTGACCATATTAAACAATATGTTGAACTGAATAGGTTGTACCCAAAAAAAAAAAACAAAGGACGTTATTTGTACAAAGTCATGGCGAATAGCTTCAAGAAATGCTCTGAAAAACTGATTAATATCCTTTTTGAACCTTTTATCATGTTAGATATATTACTGTGTTGAGCCAACTATAATGTTAGCAGCCTAGCACAAATAAGTTGTTGGTGTTAGAAATTCTAGACAGACCTAGATCCATGTGAGCCGAAGTCAACACTAATTAAGTTAAAGATTAAATTTGTTAGCTGTTAAAAGTAGGATCAACTCGTGAAATAACGACGATGAGAAAAATAATTTTACAACAGTTTTAAAACAACGATGAAAAATCAAATCCAAATTTATGTTTCAAACCATAAGTTATTAATGCATTTGTTTTATAGTACATAATAGTCGGTATCCTGGAAAGACTGCTCTTGTTAGAAAATTTGGTAGTCGTAAGTTTATATGCAAATGTGTACATGTATATAAAACATTTGCGATGAATACTGTGGTTGTGAAGGAATACTGTGGATAACTGTGTGGTTGTGAAGAAAATGATGGAGCAGTGAGCAGGAGGGTGAGCAAGTGGGGATAACTGTGCGGTTGTGAAGGAATTCTTGCTACCATTAATTAATTTCTCTAAATTGGAATTCTGTTCCAAAAAAATATGAAGTCTCGGAAAAAATATCTTTCTTTCCTCACTAGGACAAAATATATATCCTTGACAAATTATATGCCCCATAAACGAATAAAATCGATCCATTGAGCAAACATCCCTCTGTCTTTACCAAATAAGCTCATCTTATACCCACCAAATAGAACACCATTGTCAAAAGCGAAGCAATAGTTAAATCAAATTATTCTTGCGGGAATCGATCTAGCCACTTTATTCATTTTGTTTGTGTTTTTTGTCATAGTATCTGCTGGTTGTCTATATGCTTTAAGTGGAATATACTTGTGAATCCATAATCAAAGATCAATTTAAACCTGAACTTCGGCTTAGCTATGAAACTGAGCTTCAGCCGAGTATAAAAGTTGAGCTTCAGTTCAGTAATACAACCAGCTTAAGCTTAGTTTAAACTAAGCTTCAATTCATTTTAAACCGAGCTGAACTCAATTGTAAAACTGAGCTTGCTCAGTTTGAACTTCACCTATAGTGTTTTGTTGGGTATGAACAAATATACCCAACAAACAATATAAAAATGAATAAATACTAATATATTAAAGGTCAACGAACAAATTAAAAGTGGAAAACGATATAAGAAGAAACTCGTGCTATGCACACAGAGCTATTCTATAGACATTTTTTATTGATGAGTTGTTTGCGTTTTTGATAATTTTGAAGAAAATAAAGTACATGTTTGTTTGCTCAAATATTTGATTCCAAAACATAATCGTGTGGAAATTTTAGTAGTGGATGAATTTACGATTAAAAGAAGAAATACATCTGAATATGGTAACTATCGGGAAAGTTCACTCTACTGTATCACGTGATAAAAATTAATGCAATCACCACGTAACTGAGAGGTAGGAAATGAAGACAAATGATGTAAAATGCTGTTAGTGTATTGCTTTTTAATTTAATGCAGATAATTAGATCGACATCAACTATTGTGATGATCGATAACACAATAAAATTCATGAAAAAAATATTAGACAAGTTTATGTTGGCTGTAGAAAGTTGCGGAGTTAATGCCGAGGATTGTTGTCGATGTTCTTGAGCAGTGATGGTAATGTGAAGGTGGATGGAATTGGTAATGTGAAGGTGGTATTTGAGATAGGAAGTGTGGGAGTGTGTGTAAGAGGAGTGAAGGTTTTTGTAGTGTATGGGTTGGGGACGAGGCAGTCAGGTGTTTTCGGATTGTCTGGATTTGTAGTTGTGGAGTGAACTGTTTGAAGTTTTTTGTTTGTAGTTGTGGTGCACAGGCAAGTGAAAGGATGGGTCAGTTTTGGTGGAATTTGAAAATAAGTTTGAATTTAAGTTAGGATTGCTTTACAGATGTGTAACTGTTAGAATCACAATTGTTTAATGTTGTGCGTTCAAATCTTGTAAACTTACTCAGGAACACTTGGTTTTACGTACTTCTAAACTTCTAAAGTGAAGATAAAATTTAATTAACTAATTAAAATTTATAAAAAATGGTTTGTGTATGTGATCTTAGTTCAAACCAGGCTAGATCAAAACCAAAGAATATTTTATCAAACCAAATCTGAAAGCGGATAATATCAAATAGTAGGACTACAACGAAAATAAATGAAAGAGGTAAAAGACCTAAGTTGCGAAAAAGTTGAAGAGGCTGTAAATAAACATAGCCACTGCTGCTGAAAGCTTGAACTTCGAGAATTCAGCCACAAAAACGTCATCAAATCTCTTGATCCTGTGTCACTAATGCATTGACCGCAATTCTGATTCACCAGAAACAGGATAATACATGAGACAGAGCGGGAATAGTCTGAACAATCAAACTAAATTGCCCCTTGATTTGTACAGCATTTTAGTCATTATACCATCACTCATATTTCTACAAGATTTGACAAAGCAGATCCTGCATCACTAATGCGTTGACCATCACTAATGCATGAGATCTCTTGATCTAGGACCGTCACTAATGCGTTGACCGCAATCCTGCATCATCAGATCTGCGTCACTAATGCACATTTTGCATAGTTTGAAGATGTTAGTGGAGGAGGAGCTTGAAATGGAGCTGGTGAATGAAGTCGTTGGTTCTAGAGTGACTGGTATCGAAAGGATGCTGGAAGAATCACCCATGACTGCAGGAAAGAGAGAAAGGCTGAAGAAGAGTATTGAGTTACTAAAAGAGTCCAAGAATGTTGTGGCAAATTTGATAGACAAGATTAGTTCCGCTGCTTGAGTATTCGTTTCTTTTGGGATTTGTTTTGACTGCGGCTGAATTCTCGTGCCCCCAAAATCTATGTGCAGGCATTGTTTATGCCTTGGGGTAGAGAGAGTTCTTCCCTTTTATGGTTAAGCTGTATGGGTTTGTGTCCTTTTTTCATGCTGGTCATCAGTAATGAAAGTATCACTGCTGTTAGTGTTATTTTTAACTATGTTCTGATAGTCATTCCTAGTTTTAATCTTCAAGCTAGTAAATTTCATTTATAACAGGCAGATAAGGCCATGAATTCCACCTGTTATCTACATAAGTACAATAATATCCATACTGTAATATAAAATGTGGACTTTATATCGGCCGAAACAGGCATGTATTATCCTAGCTGGCATTATTTGGTTTCATGTTTGGTCCTTGGAATTGTCAAATAAATATTTGAGCCAAAACTCATAGCCTCTTAGCCATGTTTTATGATTCTTGTTAGGTACTCAGAACCTTCAAATGGTTAATTATTCACTCATATTTCTACATTCCCTTTTTTAGTCATTATACCATCACTCTTTGGGAATCATAGTGGTTCGAGAATAGACTTGACAGTAGGGTCTTATGGGGATTGTGTATGACAACCAAATTAGATTCATATCCCACACAACAGTTGGATTCGAACTATATGCATGAAGGCAGCTTATGTGATAAATCAATCAAAAACAGATGATAATCGGCATAAAAAGAAAAACGCAGAAAAGATGATGGTAGTTGCAAATTTGTACGCATGACGGCATGAGGTATGACTTCAAGCATAGTATAAAAGAAGACTGAACATTGGTATAATTTGTACAGCATGGCCAGACATGCATGTAATAAATTTGAGTGTATGATGTAGGCATCATACCGCATGGCCTGCAGCCATGTTGAGAGAAAGAAAATAGAGAGATAAAGAGATGAATAAATTGTACTGAATAATTCTCGTGAAGTTTGAATTGCAAAAAAGAGTATTTATAGCCTTAAAACAGCTGTTGATACAAGTTGCTATTTTGAGCTTCAAGCAACTGTACCTGTTTTATTTGTTGATTATCTTATTTGGTGTTTTGTAGATGATTTCATAGGAACACGAGGGAACACCATATTTTAAGTGCACCATATATATCATCATAACGTACAATATCGTCCGAATGTTATTTGAATGTTATTTGATAATTCATGAAAAATACTTATTGATGATTTTTTGAATGTGTTTACAGGTAATTAGCTTTTCTGGAGTAAAGACCATCATCAACAATGGACGTGACTTAAATTGTCATATGTATTATGATATTAGTCGGTACTTAAGTAAAACTCTTTGGGAATGCTTATGGTATGTGAACTTGTTCATTTTGTCAAACAACTATTATGTAAATGGGTATGGATAGTACTTATGTAATTAACGTGTTATCAATTATTTGAATATGTTGACTTTATGATTGGTTCATTGTTGGTTTGAATATGATAATTATATGATTATTGCCGATTTTGGCAATACTATTACAAAGCTGGTTACTGGAAACAATGTAAGCCATTGATAGTATATAGTAGCATTTAAAAAATGCTATAAAACAATCAATACATTTCAGCAGCGTTTTTGAAATGCTACTGAAACAAGCGTAAATTATTATCTGAATTTATAGTGACATAAAATAAATGCAACAAAAAGTTTTTAGTTACATAAAATAAACGCTACAGAAAATCAAAGAAATGGACCAATCAAAAACGCAACCAAAAAACGTAAGTTTTGGTTGGATTTTTTAAACACTGCAGAAAATTTTTGGTTGCTTTAGTTTGGCAGCGTTTATGGAAACGCAACAGAAAAAAACAGACTTTTAGTTGCGGGACCTGTAGTAGCGTTCTCTAAAACGCTGCTAAAGGCTTTGGTAGCGTTTTTTAAATGCTGCTAAAGGCATTTTCTAGTGTAGTGTATAGCAAGTGAACATGGTAATAATAATAGATTAGATGAGCACAGTAAAGATCAGGGGAGTACTATCCCTCAAGGACACATTTCAAGTGATGATACAATTCAGACAAGTCAAAGAGAGTTGCGTCAGATTCATCACACATCAGATTAGTCACCCAATGATAACTAGAGCCAAAAGTGGAATTTTTAAGTCAAAAATTTATACTGTTGTTATCACTATGGATGAACCAAAAAACTACAATCAAGTTGCAAGAAAAAAGAATTGGAGAACAACTATGGATGAAGAGTGCAACACACTCATCAACAATGATACTTTAGAGCTTGTTTATCCAACAAACACTAAAAATATATATTGGATGCAAGAGGACATACAAATTGAAAATAATTCAGATGGGTTAATCACTAGGTATAAAGCAAGACTAGTTGCAAAAGGGTTTACTCATAAAACGTATTTGACTTTTATGAAAATTTCTCATTAATGGTCAAGCTTACAGCCATTTGACTCATACTAACAATAGATTTAAATTATAAGTGGAGGATCAAACATTAGAATGTTAATAATGTCGTTCTAAATGGCATATTACAGGAAGAAATCTACATACAAAAACCACAAGGATACATTCAGAATCCGAAATTAGTTTACAAGTTAAACAAAGCTATTTATGGACTTAAGAAAGCACCTACAGTATGGTTTAATCGACTTTAGTCAACCCTAGCCACTTTGGGTTACTCATCAATAAAATTCTACCACTTACATTTTCATTATAATTAGTAATTCATCTACAATATATACACTAATATATTTGGATGGTTTAATTATTATAGGTAGAAATTAAGATGAAATCAATCAATTAACCAAGAATTTAGACAAACAATTCTTAGTTAAAGACTTGGGAGAGCTATCATATATTTTTGGCATAGAAGTAAAGAAAAAGACAAATTATGAGATACAACTTTGCCATTGGAAGTATATTTCAGGATTGCTAACTAAAACAAACATGAATGAAGCCAATCATCAACCTACCCCTATGATATACAATCAACACTTGTTCAAAAATAAGGAGAAGCCATAATTATATACAACAATATAAAAGTGTTGTGAGTGCATTATAATATGCAACTACAACACGACTTGATATTTCATTTAGTATCACATGGTATCTCAAATCTTGCAGGATTTTAGAGATAAGCATTGGAAAAGCAGTTAAACGTATTTTTAGATACATGAAGGCAGGCACGGAGCCAGGATTTTACTCCGACCTGGGCTGATTAAAAGCGATGAAACATGATAGTGCTAAATAATATAAAAAACTGCATGTTATAGTCCATGAATGGATCAGAGCCATAGCTTGAGTAAATGGAGACTATATGTTGTGTTTTTTCTGTTGCTTGCATGAGAAAGAAGAGATGTATGTGCAATTTTGGGTTATTGAACAATATAGCTTCTAATTTATTTGTGTAAAATACAATTTATACTTTTATTTCTGGGAAAGAGCACTCGGGATGTAGCCCAGGTAATCCAGCACATGGATCCATCCCTGCTTAAAGGTATACTTTTATTTATAGGAAAAAGCACCCGGGCTGTAGCCCAGGTAATTATGCATGTTCCGAGTTAATAGGGCATTGATTGACACATAGGTTAATCAATATGATTTAATAAAGATTTATTTCCTAGTTTCCTAGAATAACTAGTGACATTGGTTTTAAAAAATTTGCTGACTTGGCACATCTCTATTGTTTTATTTTCAAATCTAAGCTAATATGGCAAGCTCTCATTGGTTCGATGACATGGCTGTCCTAGATTTAATTCATAAATATAATGGCCTAACATCCTCAACATAGCCCATAAATAGACCTCAAACCCCCTCTCGTTCTTCATAACACAAATCTCTTCCTCGTCTAGGCTAGTCTTTTATTTTGGAGATAGACCAAAGGGTAGTCTTCTATTTTGGAGACATGACATAATAAATTTGAATTTTTGGGGAATAGAGATTTTATAAATAAAAAATACTTTAATAGATTTATATATTCTTTAGAGTTTCTTCTTCCTCGGCCATGAGGGAAGCCTTTTCTGATGAGTTTTATAATTATTATATTTTTTTATATTTTAAAGTCAACAGGAACTAGAATAGTTGTAGATTATGGTAGTTTTTTCTTACAATCTTATTCATAGTTTTGTTTACGTTCTGTAAGTTAGTAGTTTTTTTGTAAATTTCTTTCTATAAGTCATTTCTACATTTTTTTTAGTTTTTCTTACAGTTTTTATTAAGTTCATATTTAAATATTGTAAGATATTTTCTCAGTCTTCTTTCCCCCTTCTACGTCTTATTTTACCGCTTTGTGTTTATTTTTGGATATGACTAAAATGCTTTTGAATCTGTAAATATTGGCATATATACGAATGATTTAGGCGGTAGATTTATGTGTCTAATTGATGCGTCTTATTTATATGATAGATTTGGGTGATTGATTTATGTGCCTAATTTATTTGTCTGATTTGTGCAATTGATTATAATCCTTTTATTTTGCGCATGTTGGGAAAATATAATTTAAATGAAATTGTGCAAAATAGGATTAATGAATTGAGACTAAATTTATAGATAATGAACATGAAACACATAACTATAACAAAAAGCGAATTTGGACTGAAAGTAGGCAAACTTGATAAGATTTGCAAAATGCACCACAATAGAAATTGTCTTTTATAGCGACATATAGCCTCTATTAATCGGTTCTATAGCGGTTCGATAAACGTTGTATATCGACATATTATAAAAAACTGCTGAATATTTATAATGCAAAAAAAAAAAGGTATAAAAAAGCATGGTTCTATAGCACAAATTTACTGCTATGTTACTTAATAACAATAGCTCATCATAACTACTATCAAACATCTAAATCTCAATGAAAGTGAGAATCTATATAACACAGTATAACCGCTATAACATATTCATTCGATAGCACCTATATAACGTTATTAAATCAACATGTTATAGCATTACATTTTAGTAATAGCAATCAAAACGAATCTTCATAAAAATTTAAAGAGCAGTGTATGAACGCAAAAAAAATAATAATTAGCAAATATAACACATATTCATAATTAAAAAATAAAGTATCAACTATCAAAAAATAATTTAAATCCATGAGTTACCAAATTCAATACATATGTTTTCAATTCCATATTGATGTCAATTTGAGTACATAAAAGACTAAACATAGTTCATAAATAAATTCAACAAATACCGACTGCATCACTAAGAACTTCAACTGCTCAAAACCTTTTTTTTATCAAATAGTCAACATATACTATGCAATCACCTGGTTCCAAAAAGATCTGATCTACTTACGTACAAAGCACCTTGCTTTCAAATAAGCCTCTCTGCGGAAATAAAAAAATTCATAAAATGAAATGGAAAGACATTGAAATTTTATTTTATTTCAAATTGAACGGCTAAATATTCCTATATTTAGGCAGACTGTGATCTTGTTATAAATAGAATTTTCATCTATAGTATATGTTATGATCTGACCTGGCCTTTAATTGACGAAAATCTAAAATTCATTTCAAATGTGTGTGAGATACATACATTTTTGTGATAAATTCTTGCTTTCTGGACTCTAAAGGCATATGAGTAACAATATTGCAAGGTAAGAAAAGGTAACAACAAAACGCATGCATAACAACCGTATACTTGATAATTTAAATTGTTAAGAGAGCATTATCAATTCATTTGGTGAGAGCTTAACCTGTCACACTGTAAGTACTTGAAAATTTTGAATAACAACCGTATACATGATACCCAAAATTTCTAGACATTTGAAAGTGAAGGAGCATACATTTTCAGCCTTCACAAGTAAGGAAATTGAATGCATATTCAACTTCCCACTAATTTCCCTGCAAGATGTATGATTCGATGTAAGCTGACTTTTGATAATGAGTAGTAAAATAAATTAGAAAGTGTTACCAGATCAAAAAGTATAACAGAGCAATCGAGGATACTGACAAACCATAAGAATGATATGTAATATGACAACTCATCGCTCCAGAAGTCAAAAGGATATGGTATGAGATAGTTAATGTGTTCATTGCTAAAGATGTAATCTACATAAAAAAAAGAAGCATGAACAAAGATAACCCAACAAGTGTATATCAAATTATTAAGAGGAGAAGATAGTCTAAAGGGCTTACAAATTGCATGCTCACTTCTAACATTCTGGATCATGATACTCATTGTCTGTAGCGCCTAAAGTACGACATTTGAAACAACTTTTGGAGTTGTACTAACTCTCAACATACGTACAAATTCACCCATAAGCTACCTTTCCATGAAATATCTGGGATACCAAAAGAAGGTGATTAACATATTCATTTCAATGGTCACGGAGGCAACAACTGGTTAACTCATTCTGGTCACCAAACGTTATCAACTCTAAAATTGACCGCAAAGACTCCACCACAAAGTCCTTCACAGTTACATAGCTTTAAGGAGGAAGCGTGTAAAGGCAAAACATAATTCTTATTTTATCATGATTCGGACTTGACCAAGTTTAGTTCTTACCTTATTAACTTCGTTGACAACTTGAGCCTTGTAGAGTAGATCAGTAAGATATCTGCAAATGCAAGGGTTTAATTATTTGGTGATTAGAACAATGTACACTTAGCAAAAAAGCAAACAAGAGTTGTGATAGGAGAGTTTATTTAAGAAGAACTGAAACAGATCAAGGGTGCATGTCCAAGTCACATTTGACATAACCATACTTCATTATATCACTATTATTTGGAACATGTATCTGTAAATCAAATTTTTAAAGAATTGGTAACAAAACAGTAATATTAGTCATCAATCAACCAACAAACCTACAAATCATAATCTGAAATGGTGTGAAGAAGGTGACAGGCAATGAATTACTAATACATAAAAGCATGACCCTTCTAGATATGATGTGAAATTCAAATCTATTCAATATATATACTTAGGGGTGAACATTATTCGGTTAAACCAGGTAAACCGGCCAAACCAATTTATTTTGGTCGATGTGGTTCGGTTTTTAAATCAAATTGGTTTGTAATCGGCCTAGAATAATATTAAGTTCGGTTATCGGTTTAACCAAGTTAACCGAACTTTTACTACATTTTCAAGATTATCGATATTATATGAATATTATAGGTTAGTTTAGTTTTTTAAGTAAATTTTAATCATCACCTATATGTCACAATTAATATTGAAAAGCATAAAAATCATAAATAATAACATATTAATCATATATTAATAATCTATTTCAAATTATAGTGAATATTCAAAACACGAAGTGTAAAACATTTTTAGTTCGGTTTAATCGGATAATCACCGAACCATCCAAACTTAATTTGGTTGGTTTGGTTTGGTTTGGTTTTAATTTTTTTTGCTTTTAGTTTGGTTTGACAAATTTTATCAACGGATAATCCGAACCAACCAAACGCTTACCCTATATATACTGATAAATAGTTTATTATACCAACATCTAACGAGTAGGATATAGAATCAGGATGAAAATGGATAGTTAAATACGCTTTATGATTTCTTTGACTAACACAAGGGCAGACGGGATAAAGTGGGAAAAAAAACAGTAGTTAGCTAAATAGATAATTAGTGTACATAACTTGAATTATGCAGCAATTCAGCCTGAAATTACTTCATCCAGAAATAAGTTTTATTCCTAAATTGAAAGACGAATGCTAATTATAATTAGCATTATATTTAACCTTTACACTATACAAAATTATGAAATTATAACTAGCATTATATTCAAATTTATACTATACAATAACTTGCATCCTTCAGTCGAAACAAAAAGTACTAGCCACCATCAGCCTGAATTTTTTCTATAGGTTCGTCCTTAAAGTCTATTTTCTTGATAAAATTTACTACTTAATTGTCAACAACAAAATTCACTAGAACATTTACATACAAGGGATGACTACATCCACAATAACCGCAATTCTCTCTGTAAGTTGTTATCATTTTTTTTACAAAATTTGGTCCCTATCATCCACTAAGTCGCAAGGCAAGACGAAAAAATGGCATATTGATCCCTACTATAGCAGCAGGTCAGACTACATGTTATACTACATTATATTGGTGGATTGAATCTCATCGATTATAGTGAATTATGTAAAACAGAAAACACTGAAAAAGCTCTCCTCGACATTGTTAGCTTAGATCGCAAGGTTTGAATATGGAAAATGAGGGACAGTAAGGAGATTAAGGGATGTGGGTTCGATTTTAGTTTGCGTACGCATGTATATATTAATGTAACCAACATACAATAACAATGCAGTTAAAGCCAAGTAAACATACATATATTTCAAAATCCATGTAGCATGTAAGTTTATTTCAAACATCTCTTAAGTAATAGTTTCAATCTTGAATTGGTTAGGTATAATGCCAACCGAACATTGTAAAAGGCGTATTGAAAATTAGAGATCAGACCCTCAAATATTGATATAACTTATTGAAGGGTGGACATCATCATAAGTAGATGTTTCCAAATCATTTACATATAAATATAGATGGAAATAGCTAGAAGCAAAAACTATCACCCAACGTAAAAACTTATAGAAAATTTTAATGATTCCAAATGAGAAATAATTTTGTGTTTGCTTCCCCATTGTTTATGGCAATTTGTTAAGTCTATCGTTGGATGAAAACAAAAACAAGCAGAAATTGTCAAAAGTTGTAGCAATTAAAACCTACAATGTTCAATCTACCTACTTTCTTAACCTTAAATAATAAGCTGAGTGTGGATATTTGGTAAACTAACACTAAAGGTGATTTTGTTAGAAATTTTATTAATACACAATTATATTACAAACAGACAACAACAACCACAATCAGTATTATTCTATTATGCCACAATTGTCGCGTCAAACTATGTTTACAATAATCACAGAAAGCGTAAACGTTTGTGCAATAGATTAAAGATATACAGAAAGTATTCTTTTTCCAGTAATGTCCAAGACCAGAAAATATTCTATTTCCTTGAAACAATATTGTCGTCATATGCACTAGTTGACCTAGTTACAATTTGTTTCCCAGGATAAAATGGACCATCTCCGCAGCGTAGTGCCAGCAAACGGAGTTCTGACGAACTGAAGTAGATTATAGAAACTAGATCAGAGAATTACTTTGAAGAAGAAGAAAAAATAATGCGAGCAAAAAAAGTTAATTCTGTCTTGTTTTGGGCAGTGTATTTATGGGCAAGGAGGAGTGTTTGTTCGCATGCATTATTAACCGTCAAAATTGCAAAGGTTGCGACCCTTTAACCACCTGGTTATTAATATGCGTACGTTGAGAATTCAAATGGTTGTCCTCACTCAGCTAACAGACATTCATTTCGAATTCTTAACTAAACGGATACACCTTTAAAATTCTGAGAAAAATATTCTCGTATCAATGCACTAGCCCAATCAGCAATCGCCAGCCATATTTAATCAACAGACCCCAAGAGCGAGAAAAATATTCTCGTGTCAGCGTACTAGCCCAATTAGTAACCACCGACCATATTCAATCAAGAGACCCAAGGCCCTATCTTTGACATTTTAATGTATTATTATGTCATGGCCAAGCCCACATCCTCATATAATCTCACTCCTTTCTATTTTACACAAGCCTATTGGCTTCGAATATATTAGAAGAGATTGTGTTAATATTTCCATGATGTGGGACTTAAATGTTGCAATCTCTTCTTCTTCCTAATTCCCTCTTTCTTTGCTCATTCATTTCCAACAGATTTATTATAACTTGATACCATATTATATTTACATAAATCCACTGATTTATTATAACCTTCTAACATTATCACAATTAAGTCAGCCTTTCATGTATATGGTGCTTGTTATTTCTTGTGGTATAGGATGTGTGTGTGTAGCTATGTGAGTTCTTTCAGTTATTGGCGCAGACATTCTCTATATATGTTTTGCTTTTGGTTTGAATATTTTTCTAGTAGTAACGCCAAATATTAGCATGTATTCTTGTTTTATTGTTTGAATGGCATGTAGTTTGGAGATTTAATAAGTTGCTTTTGCTGAGATATAACTTTAGAAAATAATTGTTGGATGTTGACGGGAAAAATTGTTGCACGCCAACACCCAATGTGTATGTGTGAACAATTAACAAATAAGCAATAAATAATGTAAATGTGGGGAGACACAGCCTTTATAGTGGTTCGGTACTAACACCTACGTCCACTCTATCATCATCATTCATCGTATCTTTTGTCGATTACAAAGTTGTACAAGTTCGGGCAATGACTAAGTTCAAAGTGTTACAATGGAATAGCAAAATATATGCTTGTTCTACACTTTGACTAAATTGCCCTTCTTCTTCTTCGTTGAAAAGCGTTGAGTTGGTCAAAAATATCCAAGTTTAGTGTTCATGTCCATGAAGTTCAAAAGTAGCATAACAATCCTTGTTAATGTTCAAGTGTTGAAGGAAAACATGCATGACATGTTTTAATTATCCATGTCATCTAACATGGCCATGGTGGTGGTGTTGGAAGCCACTAATGAGTGTTTGGAGCTCTCAAGGTCCAAAAATTCCAAGGGAGAAGGATCCAAATGAAGGCCAAGGCTTGGGGGTATTTATAAGAGGAAGGTTAGGTAGGAGTAGGTGAGTAGCGGGACCCACCAAAGCCAATTTTCGCACCCAAAACAAGGCCCAACATAGAAAATTCGCACCCCCTGGTGCGGGGTTCAAAATTTCGCACCCCTCCCTGGGATGTTCGAAATTTCGACCCCACTAAGGGGTTCGAAATTTCGACACCACCAAGGTGGTACGAAATTTCGACCCCACCAGGGGGTGCGAAATTTCTAATACCCTGGAGAGATTCGAAATTGATAGTGAATGACGTTGAAATCATAATGCCGAGGGAGTTGAAATTCCTGAATGCAAAGTGAAGGAATCTGAGTTTTCCTGTGTCTGAACTAAAGGGAACTGAGCTTCCGGCATGGAGAAAACTGGACGAATCGGGCGGTACCCACAGTTTCGACCTAACCGGTTAGGTCGATCACTACTTGGACTGTGGGGCCCTAGATCTCCACCAGCGCTGCGCCCAGACCTGCTTGACGGCTCGCCTTCGGCTCGGAGCATGGCTCGACTAAGAGTTCATTAGGCCCGACATGGGCTACCTGATAGAGGCTTCGGGTCTCCTTGCATTTGCGACGCGAGTTTGACCCAACTGCTTTGTACTTTTTGACGCTTGAGCGCGTCACTTACCAAATACTTGACGTGTGACATCTTCGACAAAAAAGCATGTCAAACATGAAACAACATATTATAAGGTAAATGATCCCTATTTCTGATTTATTTTCTTTTGATGATTGTTGATATTTTAATTGAATCATGGTAATAACCAAAACCACATTAATTTGATTTATTATTGATTAATAACCATTTATATGCAATTGCTTTTATTTCGCAACATTAAAGAGGTGCACCAGTCATCAGTTTCTTCCAACGTACATGTACAATAACTAACTGATGAACTATTATTTTTTGTTAACAATTTTACATGTAACTAATGTAAATTTATTTCTATCTAATCAATGGAATTAAATCATACATATCAATGTGAAAAAAAAGCTTCTTCTTCGACCAATCTCTTTTCTTCCTAAATGAACGCACGAATCGGCAATCAAATGCTAGAAATATCAGTCCTTGCAACTTTCAACGATTTTCCATATATGCACAAATTGAAACTGGGTTAAGATCAAAGACTGGAGACACCATTAAGTCTGATACGAGCTTAAAAGATAAAGAAACGATATTTATTGCTCGTGCAACTGGTAGAGTAGGTTCTCGTACTGTAAAGGAACTTCTAAAGCTCGGCTTCAAGGTATGTGCAGGTGTTTGTAGTGCCTAAAAAGCCGAGTCTCTAATACAAAGCGTTTGACAAATGAAGCTTAATGGTCTAAATGGAAACTTAGGAGCTCAACACCAGTTGTAGAGAAGCTTGAAATTGTTGAGTGTGACCTCGAGAATGAAAGAAGCGTAGGTTCAGCAATTCCAGATGCTTCTATAGTTATATGTTGCATTGGAGGAAAAGAAAGTATTTGATGTAACAGGACCATATCACATAGACTACAAAGCTACAAAGAACCTTATAGAAGCAGCCATCGTTGCAAGTGTTTATCATTTCATTTTTCTTACATCCTTGGGTACATATAAGATTGTCTTTCCCGCTGCTATATTGAATTCGTTTTGGGGCATTCTTTGCTAGAAGAGGAAAGAAGAAGCATTAATATCAAGTGGCCTTTACATACACAATAGTGAGGCCAGGTGGTATGGAACGGCCAACAGATTTTTACAAGGAAACTCATAATATAGTTCTTGCAGATGAAGATAATCATTTTGGTGGCCAGGTCTCCAATCTCCAAGTGGCATAACTAACGATATTTATGGAAAAAAAACAAAAGGGATTCATATTGTAAGGTTGTGGAAGTTATTGCTGAAACAGCTGCACCATTGACTCCTATGGAAGAGCTTATATCGAATATTCCTCCAAAGTGGCAAGTGCCATCGGAACCTAACGGTGTGTTTGGTGCAAGCGGAAGCGGAGAATTTGAGCGGAGAATCTTAGTGGAGAATTGTAGTTAGCAGAGAATGCGTTTGGCGCAATAAGCGGACTATTTGAGTGGAGCATTTAAGCGGACCGTTTTATTTTTATGTTGTAATTTAATTAATTTATGGTTAATTATTTTATTATTTGTTTTAATAAATAATACATATCAATAATTCACACAGATAAACACGTAAATAAATAAATTGAAAATTTATAAGTTACTCCAATTCAGTTCAAACCAACTCCATTACGTAGAGCATTTCGATACGATCGCAACGCAAGAACCGCATCTCAAACGGATCTCATATGCAAAAGTTATCAATTTTAAAAATTTATAAAAACTTAAAATAATTAATTAAATTAAATAATTAATTAAATTAAATAATTAAGCTTAATGGAAAGATTTAACTTAATTAAATGATTAATTAATCTGACGCGTCGGACACGTTGAACGCATCCGAGCGTCAAACCCTAACAGACCACCTTTGGTCCGTTGGGAAAACCTGGTATAATACCCCGTTAAATAACGGACGCGTCTGACGCATCGGGGATGCGTAAACGCGTCCATTACTTTTCTCTTCCGTTTTGAACAACGAACAGGCCCTAAGCCAAAATCAATTCCTGTAAATGAGGATATAAAATCAACTGGTTTAAATATTGAAGTGGAAACTTATACTACAAATTTACGAAAGGCGTCCCTATAATCTACTTCTTATACATATGTTGATCTAAAGCCGCCAACTTCTCCAATTCCTACTCAAAGCAGTGGAGCAAGCATCTATAAAGCAACAGTTGAAGATTCCATAATTTCTGAACTCAGAAATGAGCATGAACCAACAAAGGCCTCCAAAAAGAGGACAGAGTACCTCTCTCCTTATATAGCGTACCCTGACTTAAAAACACCCAGCTCTCCATGTCCTACTCCAAGTTTCAGGATTATCAGTTCAGTTGAAACAATGAAGTTGCTAAAGAAACAGGTGCCTATGGATTACGGATTATCAGTTCAGTTGAAATGTTTTTTTCTCTTCAAACGATCCAGCACTTAGATTGCTTCATATTATATATTGATAAGCTTGAATGTAAAATATTAATTCTTCTTTTAAAAGTCTCACTTTCACAATGATAATAATAAAGTGAACACGTTTCACAAGTTAGACCGACTCAATCACTTAGTATTATCAGCATTGTATACATAGGCTGGGCTGCAAGCCCAAATATTTATCTTTTACATTGTAACGTTAGCCTGTATATTATAAATAGGCTAATATCTGTACAAACTATATTCATTCAGTTCTAATATCAATATTTCAGATTTCTTTTATGGTATCAGAGCTTTAAGCCAAACGGCAAATATACAAGATTACAAAATCATATTTCTTCATTTCAAATCGAGATAAGAGTATACTATGTTATTTCTTCTCAGAAAATCATCATCACTGAAGAATATACCCTTCTCTAATAAGGTTGTTGTTCATATCAATTTACCTGATTCAAATTGCCTCACCAAGAGAAAGAATCAGAGAGATTTCATCACTTTCTTCCATCTTGGCTGCAATTTTTGGCCATCTGACCTTTCTGTCATCATTTGGCTGAGACCTGGTTGCAGAAATCACCGTCATTTGGTGATTTTGCCGTCCTAGAGTCTCATTTTTTTATCTGTTGGACACTCCTTTTATTGAAGATCTGGTTGCTGAAGGCACTTTTCAGCGCTTTAGCCATCCAAGAACCTTCAACTGCATCAAGAAAATCTTTCTGTTGCATTTCTTGATCACAATGGCAGGGACCGGAAAACAATGAAGCTCTCAATTCAGCTAATTCTGGAACCAATCCCACATCCATGCCTCCTCCACCAGACTTTCCACTGATAAAGCCCAAAAGTCAGATGATTACCATCTCACTCGATGAGGATAATTACATGCTATGGAAGTTTTAGGTGGAAGCAGCGCTGAAGGGATATGGACTTCTTGATTTCATCAAAGGTACTGTGGTAATCCCACCTGTTATGATTCATGACAAAGATGGAAACTTAGTTAGTAATCAGGATTATTTGAGATTTCAAAAACAAGACAGTCTTCTTGTTTCATGGTTGATATCATCTATTAGTGCAAGCATGTTATCAAGAGTGATAGGATGCAACACATCCTTTGCTGTATGGAATACCATAGAACAAATATTAAGTGCTCAATCTGCAGTAAGAGTTATGCTATATAGAAGACAGTTGCAATGCATGAGGAAGGATGAGATGTCTATGCATGACTACCTTACCAAGATAAAAACCCTATGTGACATGCTGAATTCTACTGGACATATTATCAGTGAAAGTGAACATGTTCTTTATATCACAGGAGGTTTAGACGAAGACTATGAATCAATCGTAACATTTATAGCCTCACAAAAGACTGTACCTGATTTGCAGTATGTCCATTCATCCCTTCTTGCACATGAAAGAAGAGTTGAACAGAAAAGACTATCTCAATCATAGTTTCTGTCAACTATGCCTCCACATCAAGAAACAAAGGTTAGCAAAAAGGCAATACTAGCCAAAACAACAAACAAGAAAATCAGTTTTTTAGAGGTAACCCTAATCAAAGAGTTAGAGGCAGAGGAGGTAGATTCAATAACAATAATAGGATGAAATGTCAAATTTGCGAAAAATTTGACATGTTGCTAGCAGATGCTACTTCAAATTTAACACTGAATACAACGTTAATCAGCAAGGTTAGGGAAACCAGAGGGCACCAAACGTTAATGTGAAACAAATGGCACAACAAAGGACTAATGCTGAAGGGTCAAGGATGCAGACATAAAATTCAAGCAGTGATGATTTAAGCAAGTCAGAGGACATAAACCTAGATGATTGGTACCTAGATTCCGGAGCAACGAATCACGTGACTAACAATTTACAGAATTTAAATATGGGAAATAAAAGCTACTCAAGTATGTGTTCTGTCTCAATGGGTAATGGTGAAACAATTAGTCTACCACATATAGGACATGGTTACATCAATGGAAAAAGGGAACTCTATTTGAACAATTTACTAGAGTGCCCAAGATTAAGAAAAACTTAATCAGTGTATCACAATTTGCTAATGACAACCGTGTATACTTTGAGTTTCACCCAAATTACTGCCTAGTTAGAGATTTACTGAATAAAGACATATTACTACAGGGTAGTTTGGATAAGGGGCTGTACAAGTTTAAGAAATTGAAGTCAAGACACGCTACTGATAATGGAAATTACTGTTGCAATGTCAAATCTGTAACTCTGAATGATGACATGTACAAAACTTTTAATGATTGGCATTGTAAATTGGGACACCCAAATTCTAAAACTGTTAAACATGTCTTGAATGAAAATAAAATTGACTACAAGAATATACCTGATCATTATATGTGCAAACACTGCCAAATAGGCAAAAGTCATAAATTACCCTTCATTGGGTCTGATACAAAGTACAGCATACCACTTGAACTCATAGCTACAGATCTATGGGGCACTTCTCCAGTTAAAACAGATCATAGATACATGTATTACCTTTCTTTTGTGGATGCATTTACAAGATATACATGGATATATCTGCTCAAAAGTAAATCAGATGCATACAATACAACAATACAGTTTGTCACTCTAGCTGAGAAGCAAACAAACTGCATTGTTAACATTATTCAAACAGATGGTGGTGGTGAATTTAAACCATTAAAGAAATACTTTAATAACAAGGGTATATAACATAGAGTAACCTGCCCGCACACATCAGAACAAAATGGACTTGTCGAGAGGAAACATAGGCACATTGTTGAAATAGGGCTTACATTAATGTCACAGTCCCATCTACCATTAAAATTTTGTTTAGAAGCTTTTGTGACATCAGTGTATTTGATTAATAGAATGCCCACTAAAGTTTTATAGTATAAAAGTCCATATGAGGTGATGTATGGTGTTAGACCAGATTATTCTGGGTTGAAAACTTTTGGTTGCCTATGTTTTCCTTGTCTCAGACCATATAATAAACATAAATTAAGTCTAAGATCAAGTCCTTGTACCTTTCTTGGCTATGCAGAAAACCATAAAGGATACAATTGTTTAAGTGATAGTGGGAGGCTATATGTGTCAAGGAATGTTGTGTTCAATGAGCATGTTTTTCCTTTTACAGAAAAGGGCATTAAAACCACTAAAAAAATTGTCAATGATGAAAGGAAAATTATAGCATTGCTTGAATTAACTGAAGATATGGTTGGCAACTACAAACAGCAAACACAACATGAAGATGAATATGCATAAAGTGTGCCTAGTACTAGAACCGACTACAGTCCAGCAAGTCCACAAATTGGAGATGAAGACACAAATCATATTATTGATAATGCAAAAAATGTTGATGTGCAACCTACTGATGACAACAGAAATATTACAAGCAGCTCTAGTAGTGAAGATGAACAACATGATCAAAATAAACATCACATGATGATCGGGGCTAAACATGGGATATTTAAGCCTAAAATATACACTACATCTATCAGTGACAGAGAGCCAATCAACTTCAATGAAGCTGTGATGTCTGAAAAGTGGAAAAATGCTATGAATTATGTGGAGTATGATGCTCTAATAAAAAATAAAACATGGAGTTTAGTTGAAGCGCCTAGTCACAAGAACATTATAGGTTGTAAATGGACCTACAGATTAAAGAAGGCAACGGATGGTAGTGTTCTAAAACATAAAGCCAGGCTAGTGGCAAAAGGATACACACAAGAGTATGGTTTCGACTTCAAAGAAACTTTTTCCCCCAATGGTCAAACATACTACAATAAGAATAATCATCAGTATTGTCCTACATAATAAGTGGTGCGTAAGACAGCTTGATGTTTATAATGCTTTTTTGAATGGAGAGCTACAGGAGGACGTGTATATCGAACAGCCAGAAGGATACAAAAATGCTCATAACAGTCATCTAGTTTGCAAACTACATAAGGCCGTTTATGGGTTAAAACAAACTTCAAGGGTTTGGTATGACAAACTTAAAAATACCTTTATGAAGTTGGGTTTTACTACAGCTAAGTCTGACAACTCTTTGCACATCAAAAGAAGTGAGGATAATGTAACTTTTATATTAGTATATGTTGACGACATTCTGATCACTGGCAACAATCAAGCAGAGGTTAACAAGATTATACAGTACCTAAATCAAACTTTCTCAATTAAGGACTTGGGAAACTTGAATTACTTCCTAGGAATACAGATCGTACAGAAATCTAAGGATGAAATCATACTGTCTCAAAGCAAGTACATCTCAGATTTACTTATTCGAGCCAAAATGGACAAAGCTAAACCAATGCCCCAACACCTATGACCAGCAGTTCTAAATTGTCCAAACATAAGGGAGAAGCAATTTCGAATGTCAAAGAATACAGAAGCGTAGTAGGTGCATTGCAATACGTAACCGTAACTAGACTTGACATTTGCTATAATGTAAATAAGGTTTGCCAATTCATGCAATCACCACTTAATGAACATTGGGCAGCGATTAAAAGGATCTTATGCTATCTAAATGGAACTATTAACTATGGAATCAAATTCAAAGCCTGCAAGGAATTATATGTTCAAGCTTACAGTGATTCAGACTGGGCCTCTGATCCTGATGACCGTAGATCGACATCTGGATACAGCGTATACTTGGGATTGAATCCAGTTTCTTGGTGCTCGAAGAAACAACCAACCATTTCACGCTCGAGTACTGAAGCAGAATATCGGTCATTGGCAAGCACCACGACTGAGTTCATGTGGATAAATTCACTATTAGAGAGCTAGGATTTCTTTCCAATAAAAGACCAGTAGTGTGGTGTGATAACTTAAGCACGGTTTCACTGTCAGCTAATCCCGTTCAACACGCTCGCACGAAACACATCGAACTTGATTTGTATTTCATACGAGAATATACCACAGCTGGAAAACTCGAAGTAAATCATGTGCCTGCCCAATTCCAGAGAGCGGATGCCCTAACAAAGCCCCTTTCGGTGAAGAACTTTGTTAAATTCAGAGAAGACATGAGAATTGGAGATGGTGGCGGCGCAAAAGAGAAGAGAGAAACCCTAGATAAAATTGAGGGTGGCTAATAAAGTGAACACGTTTCACAAGTTAGACCGACTCAATCACTTAGTATTATCAGCATTGTATACATGGGCTGGGCTGTAAGCCCAAATATTTATCTTTTACATTGCAACGTTAGCCTGTATATTTTAAATAGGCTAACATCTGTACAAACTATATTCATTCAGTTCTAATATCAATATTTCAGATTTCTTTTAGATATTTGCTCTATAAGATAAGAGCTTAAAAATTATTAAGTATGATGAATGTTGAATGATGCTCAGTAATATTGGAAAATGCCAAATGTAACATGTAAAAGAGTAGACGTTGACATAATATTTCAAGCTCTCATGTTGTCATAATAAATAATCAAACTTTACGCTGATTATAAGCAAAGCTTACTCACAGATTCACATGCTTCAATGCTATTATAGGCATTGCAAAAATAGTTGTAAAATGAGAGGAATTTTTAGAAAGGAAAAAAAAATTAAACTGATATTTTAACTTTAATAAACCCTAGACCACCACCCCTCTTTTCCATCGCAAACACACAACTTTGAGTAAACGGACTTGAGTATGACCACCATACATAAATAAATACTAGTAAATAGTAATAGAATATAACTATATGGCATAAGGATACCTGTTAAAATATTTCGAACCAATAGCTGAATAACCTAACGAGGAAGGAACAGGTATGACAGGTCCAAGGGCGTCCTGGGAAGCCATTGAATTGGTATCTAATTTGCAATGTATAAAAGACGAGCGCTGACCAGCACCTCTAGGATGCTCAAAACGCTGCATAAATATATTCTCAAGCACTTGGGCCTTGTTTCATTAATGTATTCAGCAGTTCACCTCTTCCAAATTGCTACAGATGGGATTCCACAGACGGTAGTTCTTTCTTGGCAAGACATGACCGACCGGTTTCTCTTAACTTTAAAGTTGGGTATATAGTTGTCTCCTTAATTTGCCATCGCGAAGGTAGATGAATCTGTTCTTTCCTTTGGCCAATTCTGATGCTCAGATCCCTTCTAATATTTTTTTACCTTTGCACATGTTTGAAGGGCAGAGATTGCTTGCAACCATGTGAAGAAGAAGCAGTTGGATCATGGTAAGGAAAGGAAAAATTCTAAGCTTCCCCCGCTCATCTAAATGGACTGGTTTAGAAAGTTTTCCGTGAAACACTCGAGGAGGATCCGATGGTGCTTCGGAACTGTCTCGATAATCGCTCACCGCTCTCAAATCACAACCATGTGAATGAGCAGTTCTGATGGCAGGCAGAAATAACAAGCATGAAAATCCAAAGGAATCTTCCTCAAGCACGCTTGAATATTATCATCAGTACTCTTCCCTTATAATTAAGTGCAGCTCCATCATTCTATATCCACTCACATGCTTCCTGACATAGCACGCTTGTTCGATACCATTAGTATCCGAGAAGAAGCATTCAGCATCATCTTCAATCTACCATAGAACATTCTTTTAAAGGTTCACTGTTTAAATCATGAGAAATATAAAAGTTGTGAACTGCAAGCAACATAGTAAACACAAAAAGTTGTGTAAAATCGAAATAACTGAGAAATATAAAAGTAAGCAACCAGTAGATTCTGTGGCCTGGTAGAAAACGCATGTGACAAGTACATGAGCCATGACAATATTAAAATTTAGCAAATCCTTCATATTTCAAAAAGTGAATAATATGCCAAACGTCCACATCTTTCAAAACTGTTAGCAATGGTAAACTCAAACGCAAAATGATCATTTTCTATAATAAATAATTCTCACTTCATATCAAAATATGTTATTAACCAAACCTAAGCATAAACAATTGTCATGGCAAATCATATGGACAATGTCTAACAATCCTTAGTGTATGACATGAAAAGATTTTTTTTTTTCAAATAGGTTAGTGTAGTCTAAAAAATCAAAAGTGCGAAATCTAGGGCATTAAGTACTGAACACAGATACACAAATATCCCCAATTGACCTTGATTGCCCAGAAAGACTGAAACTAAATAATAAACGAATTAGAGACAGAATACCACTAACAACTTTACATAAGAATCGGGTTCTCTTACCAAAACCTAAATCGAAGAGTAGGTCCAAAATGTGTGAACCGTCCCTAGCTTCGACAGATCGGTTGAGGAGACTGGAGATGGAAGGAGTTTTCTTTCTTCCGTCGGGTGAGGAGGTTGGAGCGAAGCTGCTTTTTTGTGAGGCGAGATGGTTTCGGAGTGGCATGCCCCTTCTTGTTTTTGCCAATTCGAGCTGTAGACATGAATGCAGGTTGGAATTATCAGGGTTAATTGCAGTAATTGATAAGGAAATGAATTTGAACGAATGTTGATGAAATGTAACAAATAACAGTTTCAAGGTAGTGAGCCCAGAAAACAGTTTCATTCATTCAACAACGTTTACACCCAGCTACCAATCACTTATATAGCCACGTAACACGACACATCAGCATTATGATATTACACAAGACGCCATTCATATATCTTGTACACATGTGTGCATACTCAACAGTGTTGGATCTAGATTAACCCTAGAGGGGAATGAATAGGATTTATCACAGTTTTTCGCTGAATTAAAAATCTAACAAGATATTAAAATAATAAACAGATCACAGAATGCAGTAAAAATAAAAGTGCAGAAAATAAATCACACATAGATATACCCAGCTACGGCAAAACCCTGCCTACTGCTGCATTCCTAAGTTTCTACTAGGTGTTAATAACAGATCCCGCTTACAGACCCTGTTACTAACCCTACGTTCAAAACCCTAGACGACTGACCGATATCCCCTCGATCAGATTTCCCCTAATTACGACCCCGTAATCAGTAACCTAGATTTTACAGACTCTAGCAACTTTCAGTCAACATCCTGACTGAATTCCCTAGATTTTACAGGCCTAGAAACTGTTTGTTTATTTACAAAGAAGATAGAATAAAAAAAAATAAAAATAAAAACACAAGCTAAACAACCCTAGAAATTAAAACAGAAGGGTCATCCCTTTCACATTTCAAAAATAGGCCGACCACTTTTCATTTGAGTTCACCCGATCCCTCTTTACTCTGTGAAAATAAATGGCGGCTCTGGAAATGGAAATTCTAGGGTTTCTGATTGCTTTCCCCAAATCGATCTCGTATGCTTTGAAAAGATTTGTTCTCTGATGATCGGATTCTTGTTGATGCTCTTGATCGAATATTGGTGATTCTTTCTTCTCCAATTTGGGGACTTTTGGCGATCAAAAACCTTGTGAAAAAAGTGAGTTATTTGAATTATATTTCTTTGAGTTGCTTTTTAATTGGTGTGGTTTTCGTTTTTCAATCTTGCCTGTGATGATGTGGTGTAGTTAAATAGGATTACATAATCCTTGTATTTCTCTGATTTCGTTTAAAAGACTTGGCCTGATTGCGCGTGAACTTGTTTCCTTCCTTGAGATGATGTCCACGGCTTTGATTGAGTTTGAATTTGTTGCCATAACAAAATGAATTTCTGGAAGAATAAATATGTTCACTTTTGGTCCCTGCGTGATTTTATTGTTGTCGTGATTTTTGCCATGCTTGATAGAACTGGAAATCAATTTTATTACCCAAAACTGATTGTAAAAAAACAAAGAATTTTTTTTGATGATTTTCTTGTCTAAAAACATTTTGAGTGATTAAATCAGTTTGTCAATGAAAATCTGGAATAAAAGGAAATGCTCCTTGCCAAAATAATTTTATCAATGCACTGATTTGTTTCCCTGTATGATTTTTTGTTTAAAAAACTGGACATTTCTTGTGTGATATCTTGACAACAAGATTTCAGGAGACGTTTAAGAAGATTTGCCATATATGTATGCCTTGAGTAAATTTCCATTTGTGGTTGTTGTAACAACCCTGAATTTTGGGGGTAAATTTTAGAATTTATTTTGAGTAATTTTAATGAGTTTTTGATATTTAAAATAATTTATTTTAAATAATCACAATTAAAAATTTATGTGATTTGTAAGTATTCACACAAATGGATGTATTTGATGCACCTTTATAATAACATAAATTAAGTGTCATTCAAGTTTTCAATTAAACTAATATATATGTTGTCCTTTATTTATTTCGTTTACTTATGTGATATGTCTTCTTATTACACTTACCAACATGTTAATATAGTATCAATTTATGTCATGAATAATTTTGATTAATAGCATTTATGAATCAATCAATGCAAATTAAAGATGAAATATAAAGGGTTTCTTTCTCCATTTTGTGTAATTTATGTATTCAATTAATCATTTCTTTAGGGAAAGAAACTTAAAGTTTTTTTATTTATATATATACTAGTTAGGATAAGTTTATGGTCAAAACACAAAACCCTATTCTAGAATATGTAGCCGCCGCCCTTTACATTTTCAATGGCTGAAAATGCACAAAATGAAAAATTTAATTCCTCCTAGTCTACCACAAATTAAAATATGAAATCAAGACAAATAATCAAGAGTAAGGCTTCAAAGTGGCGGGGTTGGATGGTGGACTCGGTGGTTTCTGATCGGAGCAACGATGATCGGTGTGGCGTGCGCAAGGAGATGTTGAAGGGGAGTGATGGGTTCCAAGCAACATAAGAAGAAGAAGGAGGGTGCGGCCAATTTTTTTTTTATTGTAAGGGTAATTAAAGAATTTAATTAAATTAATTAATTTAAATATGTAATGCAATGTATGAACCATCATATTTTTGTCGTACGAGGTCAGAATTCGATGATTTCAATTGTGTTGGATTCGCAGTAGCGAACACTGCATTTCAGAACTGACTAGAACTGAAAAGGAGCACTTTGGAAATTCAGCCAGAAATGAACATGAACGATTTCTGAAAACCCATCAATGTGAGATTTCTTTTCTTTTTAAATGGAAATTAATAAAAATAAAAATTTCAGTTTGTATGTGATGTGAGAATTCTGATTTAAAATTAAATTAAATTTTAATTATTTATTTCTCGCTTTAGAATCATATTACTTTTGTGTTATATTAGAATTGTTGTGTAAACATATAACTTGTATGCTATATGAGAATTGACCTATGAACATATCACTTGTATGTGAATTAGAATAGACAAATATAAACATATCCCCTTTATATGAAATTTTTGATTTGAAAAAAAAAATTACTTATTATTGTGTTGAATAATTCATACATATTCATTATTGGATTTTAAATGGTTGTTGCTGCTTGTTGTTCTGTTAATTTGGTGAGATATTTTTGTCGTATCTGACTTGACCAAAATAAGCATGTCATTCATGTTGAATCCACCTTGACAAATTAGAACTGTCATTTTAATCAGTATACGTTGTGTTAAAATAAAACGGTTATTCTTGTCAGTATACATTGTATGAAAGCAAATATGCCATTTGTTATTATAGAATTTATGAAAACGTCATTTATGCGAAAGGGAAATTTGTCATTTATGTTGAGACGAATTTGTCATTCATGGTGGAATATTTTAATGTCATTTATTTTAAATGCCATTAAATCGGAATGTCAATAGATTTATATGTCATTAACTTAGAATATAAATATTGTTTATGTTAGAATTGATAAATTAAAGTATAAAGTAGTAGTGACAAAAATCATATTTTTGATCAATATAAAGAAGTTGCGACAAAAATCATATTTTTGTCAATATAAAGTAGTATCGACAAAATTACCACATTTTGTTATTTAGAAAGAATTGACAAAATTACCACATTTTGTTATTTAGAAAGAATTGACAAAATTACCACATTTTTTTTATTTAGAAAGAATTGACAAAATTATCACATTTTGTTATTTAGAAAGAATTGACAAAATTATCACATTTTGTTTATAAAAAAATTTAGATAAAATCATCACATTTTGTTTACATCAAAAGAATTGACAAAATTATCACATTTTGTTTATAAAAAAAATAGATAAAATCATCACATTTTGTTTACATCAGAAGAATTAGACAAATTCGTCATTTTGTTTACACTAAAGGAATTAGGCAAATTTACCAGTTTTGGTCATTTTAAAAGAATGAATCTTTGTTTGAGAACTTGTTAACATGTAATTTTCATTTTTAATGATAATTAGAATTCATTAAAAAGAATGTATATTTGTTTAAAACCTTGAATAGAATGTGTTAACAGGTAAAATTACATTTCTATGTAAAATTACTAAAGAAAGTTAGATTTTTAATGTAATAAGATAAGGATTATAAAAGTTTTACATTTTCTTAATGTAAATATTAGAAAAGTTACATTTTTCTTAATATAAATAAAAGAAAAATAGGAAGTTACATTTTTATATGTAATTAGAGAAATATAGAAACTTACATTTTTCAATGTAAATAAGGATGAAATAGAAATTATATATTTTTTTATATGCAAATAAAAAGGATTGACATTTTTCAATGTAATCAAAGGAAACAAAAGAATGATTAGGAATCTACATTTCCCAATGTAAATAGAATATGAAATAAAAGTTACATTTTCGATATAATAATATATTGAAAAATAAGTTTACATTTCTCAATGTAAATAGTATAGGAATAGGAATTTACATTTTTCAATGTAAATAATAAGATTAGAAATTTACATTTCTAAGGAATAGATTTTCATTAGAAAAATAATGAAACCAAATATACATTTGGTGTAAATTGAAAAATGGAAGAGGAAAATATACATTGTTATGTTTAGAATGTGTATGTAAAGTAAAAATAGCGATAGATCGTTATAAATTATTAAGTACGATATGAAATGGTTTTCAAATTTATATATGCGAGAGTTATTTGGAAAGTCCGAGTTTACTCTCATTCCAAATAATTTGAACGACGTTTAAAAATTTAAGAGTTGAAGATGGCGATTGAAGACCGACGATCTTCATATCGAATGGACGACGACTGCTGATGCCCTTGATTGGAGTAGCTACCTTGAAGGGGCTACAGTGGTGGCCGTCCGGACGTAGTGTTGATTAGTACGGATTTGGCTTTCGTTTAGACCCAGAGCATAAGCTTATAAATGGAATGTGTGTTTGACATTGTACTCCTTTATATTGTATTTATTGATTTTCTGTCGAATGTATGAATGTTTGGTGGCGGAGAATTTATTCTCTTGCTTAACACCCTTTCATATATTTCGGCAAAGGATTGGTAGTGTGATATGGAGTGACGATGTGGCATGCTAAGATGCATATGATCAAGGCTTTGTTGAAAAGCAGGCCTTGTGGGATGATCAAAGCATAGCCTGTTTAGGCATAGCTTTGTGTATAACGTGACTTCGCGAGCCTCACACACCGGCGGAGTCTAAAACGGAAGAAGGGAACGCAGGGAGAGCAGCACGTTTCTTTCTAGCTAGAAGTGGTGTTTGGGTTTTAACACGGCCCGACATTTTACTTATGTGGATGATGGAATGAGGCGCCTCGGATGATAGGTCCTATAGGATCGGGAAACGTGTGTTCAGGAATAACTGATCCGCAACTCGTATGGTGGACCGGCCCTGCAGCTATCCAAGGGTTCACTGCGGGGGATCCTGAGACATTAGCTAGAGTGTCTCGAATCGGTAAGGAGCTCCTCCCTAGCTTTGACTCATGATGGAAACCCAATTTCCAATACGACCTCATGCAGTTTTGATTGTATTACTAGTATGGAAGCATAGTATTATGGTATCTATGTGTCCTAGGATTGATACATTATGAATGAACTGTTTTTGTAAACATATATACACTAATAATAATATCAAATTCGTTTTTATCGTATCAAGCATTTTTGACCATTATAAGGTAAAACCTTATCCTCCGGTTTGCGTTGCATTGTGTGATGGGACTTGGGTCTTATGATGGTTTCATTTTTCTAAAAAACATTGCGTTGTTTTGACGATTTACTTTAGTTTATGCACGGCAATCCATTTGAATAAACCTGTTCCGCGTTAACGGCGTGGTCCTTGGATTTGCCTTATTACTATTAGTTAAATTAGTTAAGAATTCTCACACCAGTCCCATGACTGACCCGTTGTTTGTTTCCACCTTTGCAAACTCGGGTGCCCTCTCTTCACACGGGCAGTCGAGTAGTTTGTCTATAGGTTCTTATCTCGAGCAGGATTCTGGATTGAAGCTTAAAGCTGTATCCAGAGCTTAGAAAGTCTTCCGTTGTATTGTATTAAAATATTGTAATTTATCTTCCGCTGTAATTTTATTTCAATGTACTCTGATATTCTATACTCTGATGTAACATTACTATAATGTAATAAAAGTCTGTTGTTATTGTTCTGATGTTGTTGTATTCCCAAAGTTAAAGTATTCGTGGATTTCCAACATTTAGGTCAGACTTGTGTGGTTTATTGTCGATCCATAGAGCGGGAATTTACAGGTCTTTACAGTTGGTATCAGAGCTTTAGTTAGCTCAAATCTTTTGGATATAACTCGTTAGAACTGAACAAAAGACTCATCAGAGATTGGATTAGTAATATCCAATAAGAATACTCATTAGAGATAGGATCAGCAGTATCCTAGAATGAGAAAACTCATTAGAGATGGGGTTAGTAATGCCCTAGAATGAGTTGAGAGTAGCAAGCCTATAATATACGTATTTGTAATTATAATCTATTTTTGGAAAATATGATTTTTGAATATATAAAAGTTATAAATATTTAAAAAGCTAATTAACTAACTGATTGATGGTTGTGTAGTGTAATTATTAGTTCAACTAATAAAATTATAAAATTATAGAAACGAATGAAAGATAAGTTTGTTAATTAAACACTTTTTGGCTTCGTTCCTTTTCGAGGACGAAAAGTTTTTAAGTGGGGGAGACTGTAACAACCCTGAATTTTGGGGGGTAAATTTTAAAATTTATTTTAAGTAATTTTAATGAGTTTTTGATATTTAAAATAATTTATTTTAAATGATCACGATTAAAAATTTATGTGATTTGTAAGTTTAATTTTCACAAGAATAAACTAAACACAATTGTTGACATTAATTAATATTGTATATTGGAATTTACATTCCAATATAAGTGGCTAAGAACAATAATAGAAACCATATAAAGGACATTTATTAATGGTTCACAATATTTAGTCTAAGCGTTGCACGTAAGGTATATTCTTAGTTTGTATTATTTAATTTCTTTCCCTATTCAAGTTCTTTTCTAGATGTACAAATTTCTATTATGTAAACATATTCCCTTTTGTACATTTCATATATCTATTGGGATTTTAAATCATAGCAACTCGAAATATAGAAAGGTTGTTCTTGTCACCCGTTTGGACTAGCATGTAAATTATTTAGAATTAAGAAATTTTGTAAATGAATGAATATGAAAATAAAAATATACGCCAAACAAAATATATAAATATATATTAATACTATATCCATCCAAAAACATACGCAATTAATGCTAGTTATTATTATTATTAATAGGTAGACGTTAAAATAGGTTTGAATTTGAATGTTCTCCATTAATGACATGTGTATGGTAACATTTCCAGTAATAAAATATGTATAAATAGTTGTAACCTTGGGATTCTGGGCAACAAATGTCGAATTTATTATAGAATTTGAAAAGGTTCCAATTAGTGTAAATATGAATTAAAGATTGTAACCATGCAACATTGTTGGGAATGGGCGTGTTAATAAATTTTAGAAGTTGAAGAAGATTACAATAAATGGGATAAATGGGAGGGGATTTTTCCCACAAGGACAAACTCACCAAATTATTTGCCCAAAAGGACAATCACCAAAAAACTTGCTCAAAAGGACAAGTTTTAGTGCAAATGATGAATTTCAGGGGGGTCCCATATTTTTCCACTTTACACTAAAACTTGTCCTTTTGGACAAGTTTTTTGGTCCTTGTCCTTTTGGGCAATTTTTTTGGTTTTTTTGTCCTTCACAATTTTTTCCTGTAAATGGGAAATAAATATTGTAATTCCAATTTAGGAGTAATTAATGTAGTAAACATAATTATATACACACACACGCACACACTCACATAAATATGATGAATCGTAATTAATGTGTTTAACAATAATTAATGCAATTAATAAAATTAATTTGAATGTCTATCATGTTTGGGAAAAATACCTTATGCTTCTCCCTAACATGGTTCAAACCATGTGACATGGTAATTTAATAGTAGGTTTTTGAATGTTAATTCGGCATCAATAGAAATATTTTTCAAATGACAAAAAAAAGAGAGAATTTCCATATCTCAACACTGTTTATATATTCACACAAATGGATGTATTTGATGCACCTTTATAATAACATAAATTAAGTTTCATTCAAGTTTCCAATTAAATTAATATATATGTTGTCCTTTATTTATTTCGTTTACTTATGTGATATGTCTTCTTATTACACTTACCTACATGTTAATATAGTATCAATTTATGCCATGAATAATTTTGATTAATAGCATTTATGAATCAATCAATGCAAATTAAAGATGAAATATAAAAGGTTTCTTTCTCCATTTTGTGTAATTTATGTATTCAATTAATTATTTCTTTAGGGAAAGAAAATTAAAGTTTTTTTATTTATATATATACTAGTTAGGATAAGTTTATGGTCAAAACACAAAACCCTATTCTAGAATATGTAGCCGCCGCCCTTTACATTTTCAATGGCTGAAAATGCACAAAATGAAAATTTTAATTCCTCCTAGTCTACCACAAATTAAAATATGAAATCAAGACAAATAATCAAGAGTAAGGCTTCAAAGTGGAGGGGTTGGATGGTGGACTCGGTGGTTTCTGATCGGAGCAACGATGATCGGTGTGGCGTGCGCAAGGAGATGTTGAAGGGGAGTGATGGGTTCCAAGCAACATAAGAAGAAGAAGGAGGGTGCGGCCAAATTTTTTTTTTATTGTAAGGGTAATTAAAGAATTTAATTAAATTAATTAATTTAAATATGTAATGCAATGTATGAACCATCATATTTTTGTCGTACGAGGTCAGAATTCGATGATTTCAATTGTGTTGGATTCGCAGTAGCGAACACTGCATTTCAGAACTGACTAGAACTGAAAAGGAGCACTTTGGAAATTCAGCCAGAAATGAACATGAACGATTTCTGAAAACCCATCAATGTGAGATTTCTTTTCTTTTTAAATGGAAATTAATAAAAATAAAAATTTCAGTTTGTATGTGATGTGAGAATTCTGATTTAAAATTAAATTAAATTTTAATTATTTATTTCTCGCTTTAGAATCATATTACTTTTGTGTTATATTAGAATTGTTGTGTAAACATATAACTTGTATGCTATATGAGAATTGACCTATGAACATATCACTTGTATGTGAATTAGAATAGACAAATATAAACATATCCCCTTTATATGAAATTTTTGATTTGAAATTTTTTTTTACTTATTATTGTGTTGAATAATTCATACATATTCATTATTGGATTTTAAATGGTTGTTGCTGCTTGTTGTTCTGTTAATTTGGTGAGATATTTTTGTCGTATTTGACTTGACCAAAATTAACATGTCATTCATGTTGAATCCACCTTGACAAATTAGAACTGTCATTTTAATCAGTATGCATTGTGTTAAAATAAAAGGGTTATTCTTGTCAGTATACATTGTATGAAAGCAAATATGCCATTTGTTATTATGGAATTTATGAAAACGTCATTTATGCTAAAGGGAAATTTGTCATTTATGTTAAGACGAATTTGTCATTCATGGTAGAATATTTTAATGTCATTTATTTTAAATGCCATTAGATCGGAATGTCAATAGATTTATATGTCATTAACTTAGAATATAAATATTGTTTATGTTAGAATTGATAAATTAAAGTATAAAGTAGTAGTGACAAAATCATATTTTTGATCAATATAAAGAAGTTGCGATAAAAATCATATTTTTGTCAATATAAAGTAGTAGCGACAAAATTACCACATTTTGTTATTTAGAAAGAATTGACAAAATTACCACATTTTGTTATTTAGAAAGAATTGACAAAATTACCACATTTTTTTAATTTAGAAATAATTGACAAAATTATCACATTTTGTTATTTAGAAAGAATTGACAAAATTATCACATTTTGTTTATAAAAAAAAATTAGATAAAATCATCACATTTTGTTTACATCAAAAGAATTGACAAAATTATCACATTTTGTTTATTAAAAAAATAGATAAAATCATCACATTTTGTTTACATCAGAAGAATTAGACAAATTCGTCATTTTGTTTACACTAAAGGAATTAGGCAAATTTATCAGTTTTGGTCATTTTAAAAGAATGAATCTTGGTTTGAGAACTTGTTAACATGTAATTTTCATTTTTAATGATAATTAGAATTCATTAAAAAGAATGTATATTTGTTTAAAACCTTGAATAGAATGTGTTAATAGGTAAAATTACATTTCTATGTAATTAGTATTCATCAAAAAGGAATGTAATAAGAGTTAAAAATGAAAACTACATTTTCATGTAATAAGAGTTAAGATAAGAAAATTCACATTTTTGTGTAATTAAGATTTAAAGAAAATTTCATTTTATTACACAATTAAAAAGATTCTATCTTTACTGTTAATATGTTAAGATAAGAAGATTAGACTCAGAATTAGACATTTTGAAAGGTTTATTTTTATTAATATAATAATTGAGAAAGTCCCAAGTTTAATTAAGATTTGAAAGGGTAAGTTATAGTATTGGAAATCAAGTTATTTTGGAAATATAGAATATTCCAAAATTAAGAGATTTTGAAATGAGAAACGGTTTAAAATAATATTTTTTAGTAGAACAATTATAATAATTAATTAAAATTGTACTTGGACACGAGGTTAGGTCACATTTGTGGTGGAAGTCTGCCCGGACCCGACCGGCATATCTAGCAGCCACAAATGTTAGGCCTATTGTGAGAGGTCCAAGTGCGCAAATACAAATTGGGCCAAGACAGGAGGTTAAGCCCAACTTGTGGGAGAAGTCTGCCCGGAACCGACCGGCCTATCCAGTATCCACAAGTTGTAGGCCTAACGTGAGATGTCTGGCCCATATTAAAATATTAATGGATAACTTAGAAATTGACGTTATTTTCACACCGTCATGTGTTAATAATGAAATAAATATTTTCACCTCCAAGTTTGTTATAAAAGAAAGTTAGATTTTTAATGTAATAAGATAAGGATTATAAAAGTTTTACATTTTCTTAATGTAAATATTAGAAAAGTTACATTTTTCTTAAGATAAATAAAAGAAAAATAGGAAGTTAGATTTTCATATGTAACTGGAGAAATATAGAAACTTACATTTTTCAATGTAAATAAGGATGAAATAGAATTTATATCTTTTTTATATGCAAATAAAAAGGATTGACATTTTTCAATGTAATCAAAGGAAACAAAAGAATGATTAGGAATCCACATTTCCCAATGTAAATAGAATATGAAATAAAAGTTACATTTTCGATGTAATAATATGTTGAAATATAAGTTTACATTTCTCAATGTAAATAGTATAGGAATAGGAATTTACATTTTTCAATGTAAATAATAAGATTAGAAATTTACATTTCTAAGGAATAGATTTTCATTAGAAAAATAATGAAACCAAACATACATTTGGTGTAAATTGAAAAATGGAAGAGGAAAATATACATTGTTATGTTTAGAATGTGTATGTAAAGTAAAAATAGCGATATATCGTTATAAATTATTAACTACGATATGAAATGGTTTTCAAATTTATATATGCGAGAGTTATTTGGAAAGTCCGAGTTTACTCTCATTCCAAATAATTTGAACGACGTTTAAAAATTCAAGAGTTGAAGATGGCGATTGAAGACCGACGATCTTCATATCGAATGGACGACGACTGCTGATGCCCTTGATTTGAGTAGCTACCTTGAAGGGGCTACAGTGGTGGCCGTCCGGACGTAGTGTTGATTAGTACGGATTTGGCTTTCGCTCAGACCCAGAGCATAAGCTTATAAATGGAATGTGTGTCTGACATTGTACTCCTTTATATTGTATTTATTGATTTTCTGTCGAATGTATGAATGTTTGGTGGCGGAGAATTTATTCTCTTGCTTAACACCCTTTCATATATTTCGGCAAAGGATTGGTAGTGTGATATGGAGTGACGATGTGGCATGCTAAGATGCATATGATCAAGGCTTTGTTGAAAAGCAGGCCTTGTGGGATGATCAAAGCATAGCCTGTTTAGGCATAGCTTTGTGTATAACGTGACTTCGCGAGCCTCACACACCGGCAGAGTCTAAAACGGAAGAAGGGAACGCAGGGAGAGCAGCACGTTTCTTTCTAGCTAGAAGTGGTGTTTGGGTTTTAACACGGCCCGACATTTTACTTATGTGGATGATGGAATGAGGCGCCTCGGATGATAGGTCCTATAGGACCGGGAAACGTGTGTTCAGGAATAACTAATCCGCAACTCGTATGGTGGACCGGCCCTGCAGCTATCCAAGGGTTCACTGCGGGGGATCCTGAGACATTAGCTAGATTGTCTTGAATCGGTAAGGAGCTCCTCCCTAGCCTTGATCATGATGGAAACCCAATTTCCAATATGACCTCATGCGGTTTTTATTGTATTACTAGTATGGAAGCATAGTATTATGGTATCTATGTGTTCTAGGATTGATACATTATGATTGAACTGTTTTTGAAAACATATATACACTAATAATAATATCAAATTCATTTTTATCGTATCAAGCATTTTTGACCATTATAAGGTAAAACCCTATCCTCCGGTTTGCGTTTTATTGTGTGATGGGACTTGGGTCTTATGATGGTTTCATTTTTCTATAAAGCATTGCGTTGTTTTGACGATTTACTTTAGTTTATGCATGGCAATCCATTTGAATAAACCCGTTCCGCGTTAGCGGCGTGGTCCTTGGATTTGCCTTATTACTATTAGTTAAATTAGTTAAGAATTCTCACACCAGTCCCATGACTGACCCGTTGTTTGTTTCCACCTTTGCAAACTCGGGTGCCCTCTCTTCACACGGGCAGTCGAGTAGTTTGTCTACAGGTTCTTATCTCGTGCAGGATTCTGGATTGAAGCTTAAAGCTGTGTCCAGAGCATAGAAAGTCTTCCGCTGTATTGTATTAAAATATTGTAATTTATCTTCCGCTGTAATTTTATTCCAATGTACTATGATATTCTGTACTCTGATGTAACATTACTATAATGTAATAAAAGTCTGTTGTTATTGTTCTGATGTTGTTGTATTCCCAATGTTAAAGTATTCGTGGATTTCCAACATTTGGGTCAGACTTGTGTGGTTTATGGTCGATCCATAGAGCGGGAATTTACGGGTCTTTACAATTGTAATTTTATTCTCAATGCATATTTGAAAATGTTATTCACATAAGCTTTTCTCCTAAGCTCCTATGACTGCTCAAAAACACATTACTGCTTATCCCATTTGTTCTTAATCAAAATCGGTACTCTGTGTATTCTGTTGCCATAAATGTCCAGAGCAAATACACTATGCTCCCCTGAACCTGAGAAACTCCACACATGAATACTGTTGTATAGCTTGGTCTTGTGCTTTGACATGTTGTTACCGTTTGCACCATGTTACGTTCACGTTACATGTGTATAAGCTTTGCACCATTTCAAATCTTTTGCATGTAGACCATGAATACTTGAACTAGTACACTTAAAAACTGTTTACCTGAGATTTCTTGAACTATATTTGTTGTTCACCTATTGACATGGCTTGTATACATTGCTGAACCATATCTAAACTGTTATGCACCATGTAATATCCTTCCATGTCATGCTTGCACCACTTGTTCATGTGTTTGTCTGTTTTACTTCATTGCTTGGCTTGATCACTTTGACTGTTGGCACCACTTGTTCACCGTTTTGCTTGAGCCTCATTATTCTTATGTATGTACTCAGTCTTGAGTATATGAGTTTATTTCACTTGCACCATACTATTTGTGCACACGCACACTTGATCAGCTTTAATAAATTTGTCCCATGCTGAAACATTTGTCACTGAGTTGCACATGTACATTTGAACCATGTTGTTGCTGTGTACACACCATCCATGCAAGTGTTCAGCTGCTCCACTCATATCTGTCTACTTTGAATCTGCCATATCACACTTTGCACATGCATGTATACTGACCAGATTGAGTTGCATCATATATTTATTACTGCTCTATTCTTGTAATTTGTTTGTGCATGACTATTTACATGTGCATTGACTTGATCCTGCCTATGTTCACCATGAACCATGTTTGAGCTGTGATCATTCACTTGAAAGTTTGTTGTGGCACTTTGAAACATGAATTTGCTGTGTACTTGTAAAAACTCCATGATCACTTTAAAACATCACTGTGTTGATTTTGTTGTTTGGTTTGTGCTCGACGCTGTGTACTTGCTGTTGACTTTTCATTGAGTTGTTTTCACGTGTGTACTGAGTCGAGACGGTCCACGTGGCTACTCCTCAGTTGCACACTGATTGGCGAGGCAGTGCACACGTGTATATCTATACACATGTGTATATGCAGTCATCAGAAGAGATTTCCTGTCCCTGCATTGATATATATATATATATGTTGTTTGCCTTGTGGTATTTACAGTGTATCACTGTGAATATCACAAGCTGTCTAGACACAGTCGGCTAAATCAGATCGAGTCAGAAAAATGATGAGAAACACACCAAAATTCTGAGGCAAATAAATTTTCAAAATAAAAATATATTCGCATGTGTTCAGTATTATTTCTATTGCAGCGTACTGTGTGTTTGTGTCATGTGACAGGTATGAAGACTATACTGACGAAGGACTGTGAAGACTAAAAAAAAATGTCAGTGTGTCTGTTTAAATGTATACGAATCTGTGTAAATGAAATTGCATATATGAATTGTATAGAGTGATGAGTGATGTAGTGAGGAGCTGTTTATATATATATATATATATATATATATATATATATATATATATATATATATATGAATTGTACTGATGTTTGTAATAAACAAATTTGATTGTAATAAAATATTATTTTATTGCTGTCAAACAAATTTGTCTATCATATTCTGTTTATACACAAGTACAATACGAAGTGAATGTTTAAATAGTGGAGTTATAAATAGTTGTACTGTTTGAGTGTTTTAAATATAATATTATATTTAAATACAATACTGTATGAATATATGAATGTATGTACAGTCGTATTCTATTGAAATATAAATATTATATTCATGTCTGTGATGTATAAATGAATCAGTACAGTACAAACACATTTATAATTATATATATATTTGATTGTTATCATCAAACAAAAATCATATAATTGTGTATACAACACCGTTATATACAACAATTTCCCCCTTTTGATGATGACAAACAAATATTAAGATTTTAAATAAAATAAATGTGTTTTATAGTGAATAACAGAAACTCCGCCTATTTGAATGATGAGTAAAAAAATGAAAATTGAATAAATTTTCAAACTTACAAATATTTATAAAATATTCACTCATAAATCAAAATCTCAACCCATTCTCCCCCTTTTGTTATCATCAAAAGGATTCAAAATTTAAAATATAGATGAAAAATGACTAAAAATACAATTTCAGCATAAGAGGAAGAACAATCATCATAAATCTCAATCAGCCAAACAAAAATCATAATTATCTAAGAATAGGTGGCATATTTCACATTTTTAAAGAATGACGGATGTACGATGAATTTATAAAAATGGAGAGAGTTATAAAGATATGAATTCAATTATTTTTAAAAGAATTATATAAAATTGAAGTTCGAAAACAATGATGGATTTGGACTATAATTATAAATTCAATTTAAGTGACACAATCTAATAATCTCAGATCCCAATAGCTATCAATTAACAAATCATAATACGTCATAAAATATTAACACATTTCACATATTAGAAGATGGATTGATAGGCTGGTTTTTTAAATACCAAGGAGAATTTCAGATTTATAGCACATTGTTTCCCTTTTTTTATTTTATTTTTATTTAAGAGCACACTGACCACGCATAACCAGAGCTTGGATTTTTAAATGAGGTCAGTTGCAGCTTAAATTATAAGTTGTCTCTTAACCATGCATGACCGGAGCTTGGATTTTTAAATGAGATTAGAGACACACTTATATTTATTAATTATATATTTTCATCATTTCAGCTTTAATGAAAATCTCCTCAGCATATAAAACCAAAATGGATGATAGAAATGTGAAAGGTACAGAGATGGAATGTGAAATAAATTTCTAAATTAATTATATTATAAAATATGCTCAAATGTATCGGGATCATTGAAAATTTTCAATTATCACTAATTCTGAATAATAACATAGTCCAATTTCTATCACAAATATTTCCACTGTTTTATTCAAAAAGATTTTTAACAAATATTAACTCTCCACATTAATATAAAAAACATGATGGATGGTAGAATAATGGTAGATAAAGGAGATGGTCGTGAAATAATTGCCAATTCAAAGATATTATAATAATTATTCAACCATCATGAAAATCTAAATAAAGTCTCCTCTTGTTATGAAATATACTGCAGTCATAATTCATCACAATTTCAAAATCTAATAATAATTTTGATGAATCATAAATACTGTTCAATTTGGATATTGATTTCAATTTCCGAATGAATAATCAATGAATAATTTTAAATATAAAATCAATTACAAGAGGAATATGAAGATCTATACATGCCAAGAGGGATAAATTTGTACAAGGCATAAAGAGTGTGTAGATCTATACAAGGTGAAGATTAGAATCTAAGTACGGATAAGTGAGACAAATACACGGCACTTCTGATGCCACTTGGTGTCCCTATTAATGAGGATTGTAACAAGACACCGGAGACAAATCAGGATATCACAGACAAATAGAAATTCAATCATAAAGTCCAAGCAGACAAGACAAGTAAAGTTATTCCAGCAGCAGTCAATTTTAATCAAAACAAGAAGTTATCTAAGATCATTTTTAAAAGCAGTATCAGAGCAGCACAGAAACCAATAGCAAAGCAGACTTGTCAGAAAATGTTACTAATGGTCACAAAATATATTCCATGATCCAAGATTATAAAATTTAGTTTATTTTAAATCATTTGAGGAAAATTGAAAAAATCGGGATTCAATGAATCAATCACACCAGATTATAAATTTCAGACCCAAGATATGTGTGTGATTCAATAAATCAATAATTTCAAATGGTTTTAAACAAACATATATTCAAATCAAATAATCATGAAATGACAGTGAGTTTCAAGACCGAATTTTCAAAGATTTTTTCAAAATTATTTCTGACAAGCCCAAAGAAAATTCAGATCATTTACATCAAGTTTGAGTAATAATTCATTATCCAAAAATAATGGTTTATTTAAAATCACTTGAACGAATGTAAATCTTGAGATACAATGAATCAATCACACAGGATTAATAATTTTAGATTTGAGAAGTGTGTGAGATTCAAAATATCAGAAATTTTCAAGTGATCTCAAACAAACAAAAACAACCATAATGATCATGAATAAACATGAATTTCATGGTGTATCACTGATTCAAGATAAATCAAAATATTCAAGCCAATCTGAAAATTTCTAAAATTATCACAAATGACAAATAACAGAGTGCTGTAATGAGTATAAATTTTCAAGACTTTCCAAAATGAATTAGAAGAGACTCAAAACAGCAAAGGTGTGTGAAATTCCATAAAACTTTCAGATCTTCAAAAATTTAGAGTTCTAATCAACAGTGTTCAAGATATGACAAGAGTACATCAACACTGTTATGAATTCAGAGAATCAGAAAACAAACTTCAAATCAATTGCAGATATTTACAAAAATAAATTCAGGATCTAGAAAAGATTAAAAACATTAGAGTTTTATACACATGACGCGAAATTCCAAAAAAATATGAATTCTGCAATTGGAAGTTAAAGAAGCCCAAGAAGTTACAAAGATATGAGAGTGACAAATTAAAAGAAATAAAAAAGAAAAAAAAATAAAAGGGACAGAAGGAGAAATAAACAGAATAAAAACAAAGAATATTTACAAAGGTGACTTTAGAGATCATACCAGAATTCTATGTAAATAAGAATCTCTAACTCAATAGACTTGGCCAAGGAACTTCAAATGATTCAATGAGATGAGGCAGTTTGAATTCAGATTCTCTTTAGCAAAGCAATTCCTCAGCCATCTTCGGTACCTAACTGTTAAGAGGATTGAGTGGTCTAACGAAAGTAGTAAAACCACTCACAGTTTTGTTTACATCTTTTGGTACCCAAATTTGTTTGTATAACAATCCGTTAAAATCAACTAGAGTACCTTTTGGAACCCAAATTCGTTTAGTTTTTCCAAAAATCATTTTATTTCTTTTTGGAGTCCACAACTGTTCAACTCGATTGTTATCAAACCAATTCAAATTCGTTTAGTTTTTCCAAAAATCATTTTATTTCTTTTTGGAGTCCACAACTGTTCAATTGGATTGTTATCAAACCAATTCTTGTCTCGTTTGTGATTTAAAAACCTTTTGGAATTTTCAAAATTCAAATTTTCAAAAAGATCCTTTTTGAAGCAACTTAAAGGAAAATCACAAAAATTCAATTTTTCAAAATCTTTTGCTTTCCCAAAATCGAAACCATTCCTATTACGAGAAGAAACTTGATTTTTCAATAGCATATTCAAAGATTTTTCTCCAGTAGAAAAACGTTTCAAGCTCAACTGAAGACTATTGATTTTTGATTTCAAAAGATCATTCTCAATTAGAAGCTTCTCTGTTTTGATTTTAGACTCAGAAATTTCAGTATCAATGTGTTTTTGTTTTTCAATCTCAAAAATCTTGAAATCCTTAATTTCATTTTCAAGCTATTTTATAATCAAATCTGTTTTCAACAAACTTTGTTTTTCAGCAATATCATGTTTGGAATTTTTGGTATCCTTAAAATTTATAAATTCCTTTTGTAAGCAATTGTTTGCATCTTTCATCTCAATCTCGTTATCTTTTAAAATTAGAATATCTTCTTCAAGCCTTTGAATGTTATTATTGAGATGAGCAAGATCTATTTTTAATTTCAAACAATTTTTACAATCTGAATTTTCAAATTTCATGACATTTTCAAATTTTAATTCCAAACATTGGTTTCGGCTAGTCAACTCAAGATTCTTAGATTTCAAAGATTTATTTTTCAGTTGGATTTTATCAACTGATTTAGTTAAGTCAGCACAAAAATAAACCAGATCTTCATAAGAGAAATTATCTATTTCATTGTCTGTTGAGTCTCCATCAGCTGATCCATCTGAGTTATCTTCTGTAAAACCTGTCAAGCATAGATCTGAAATTGAGTTGTCATTTTTGTGTTTTGAGCAGTCGTCAGACTTTCCATATAGCATGCTGAGAATTTTCCAAATATCATGCACAGTTAAACAATGAGAGATAAATTTTAATTGATCATTACCAAGAAAAGAATAAATAATATGCATACATGAGCATTTAAAACTTTATTCCTCTTATCTAATATATCTCCCAAATTTTCAATAATATTCCAATATTCAAAATTAACAGATTTTAAATATAATTCAAAATTCTGATTGAAAAAAATTGGAATATCACTGGACTGACTCTTAGAAGACTGACAACAAGGATGACCCATGACTCTAGAGTTAACAGATTACCTACTCTGATACCACTTGTTGGATCTATATTAACCCTAGAGGGGGGTGAATAGGGTTTATCACAGTTTTGCACTCAATTAAAAATATGACAAGATATTAAAATTATGAACAGATCACAGAATGCAGCAGAAATAAAAGTGCAGAAAATAAATCACACACAGATATACCCAGCTTTGGCAAAACCCTTCCTACTGCTGCATTCCTAAGGTTTCTACTAGGTGTTAATAACAGATCCCGCTTACAGACCCTGTAAACTCGCACTCCCTGCTCCTGTACTAACCCTATGCTCAAAACCCTAGACTGACCGATATCCTCTCGATCAGATTTCCCCTGATTACGACCCCGTAACCAGTAACCTAGATTTTACAGATTCTAGCAACTGTCAGTCAATACCCGGATTGATTCCCCTAGATTTTACAAACTTAGAAACTGTTTGTTTGTTTACAAAGAAGACAGAATAAAAAAATACAAAATAAAACAACACAAGCTAAAAACCCTAGGAATTAAAATAGAAGGGTCATCCCTTTCACATTTCAAAAATAGGCCGGCCACTTTTCATTTGAGTTCACCCGATCCCTCTTTGCTCCGTGAAAATAAGTGGCGGCTCTAGAAATGGAAATTCTAGGGTTTTTGATTGCTTTCCCCAAATCGATCTCGTATGCTTTGAAAAGATTTGTTCTTTGATGATCGGATTCTCGTTGATCCTCTTGATCGAATACTAGTGCTTCTTTTTTCTCCAATTTTGGGATTTTTGGCGATCGAAAACCTTGTGAAAAAAGTGAGTTATCTAAATTATATTTCTTTGAGTTGCTTTCTAATTGGTGTGGTTTTCGTTTTTCAATCTTGCCTGTGATGATGTGGTGTAGTTAAATAGGATTACATAATCCTTGTATTCCTCCGATTTCGTTAAAAGACTTGGCCTGATTGCATGAGAACTTGTTTCCTTCCTTGAGATGATGCCCACGGCTTTGATTGAGTTTGAATTTGTTGCCATAACAAAATGAATTTCTGGAAGAATAAATATGTTCACTTTTGGTCCTTGCGTGATTTTATTGTTGCCGTGATTTTTGCCATGCTTGATAGAACTGGAAATCAATTTTGTTACCCAAAACTGATTGTAAAAAAATAGGAAACAAATTTGATGATTTTTTGTCTAAAAACATTTTGAGTGATTAAATCAGTTTGTCAATGAAAATCTAGAATAAAAGGAAATGCCTCCTTGCCAAAATAATTGTATCAATACACTGATTTGTTTCCCTGTATGATTTTTTGTTTAAAAAACTGGAAGTGTTCAGCTGCTCCACTCATATCTGTCTACTTTGAATCTGCCATATCACACTTTGCACATGCATGTATACTGACCAGATTGAGTTGCATCATATATTTATTACTGCTCTATTCTTGTAATTTGTTTGTGCATGACTATTTACATGTGCATTGACTTGATCCTGCCTATGTTCACCATGAACCATGTTTGAGCTGTGATCATTCACTTGAATGTTTGCTGTGGCACTTTGAAACATGAATTTTCTGTGTACTTGTAAAAACTCCGTGATCACTTTAAAACGTCACTGTGTTGATTTTTTTTGTTTGGTTTGTGCTCGACACTGTGTACTTGCCATTGAGTTGTTTTCATGTGTGCACAGAGTCGAGACAGTCAACGTGGCTACTCCTCAGTTGCGCACTAATTGGCGAGGCAGTGCACACGTGTATATCTATACACGTGTGTATATGCAGCCATCAGAAGAGATTTCCTGTCCCTGCATTGATATATATATATATATGTTGTCTGCCTTGTGGTATTTACAGTGTATCACTGTGAATACCACAAGCTGTCTAGACACAGTCGGATAAATCAGATCGATTCGGAAAAATGATGAGAAACACACCGAAATTCTGAGGCAAATAAATTTTCAAAATAAAAATTATATTCGCATGTGTTCAGTATTATTTCTATTGCAGTGTACTGTGTGTTTGTTTCATGTAACAGGTATGAATACTGGACTGACGAAGGACTGTGAAGACAGAAGACTGGAAAAAAAATGTCAGTGTGTCTGTGTAAATGTATACGAATCTGTGTAAATGAAATTGTATATATGAATTGTATAGAGTGATGAGTGATGTAGTGAGGAGCTGTTTATATATATATGAATTATACTGATGTTTGTAATAAACAAATTTAATTGAAATAAAATATTATTTTATTGTTGTCAAACAAATTTGTCTATCATATTCTGTTTATACACAAGTACAATATGAAGTGAATGTTTAAATAGTGGAGTTATAAATAGTTGTACTGTTTGAGTGTTTTAAATATATATTATATTTAAATACAATACTGTATGAATATATGAATATCTGTACAGTCGTATTCTATTTAAATATAAATATTATATTCATGTCTGTGATGTATAAATGAATCAGTACAGTACAAACACATTTATAATTATATATATATATATATATATATATATATGTGATTGTTATCATCAAACAAAAATCATATAATTGTGTATACAACACCGTTAACAACAAACAGCAATTTCATGGACCTGCTAACAGCTGCCACATCCTCTGACCAGACTGCTTCCGTCCATAGATGAACTCTGTCGTCCACCTTCTCCTAACTCCAGTGCATTTTCAGGCAAATGCTCCTCCACAGCTGCTGCGTGGAATTCTTCTTCATCGTGGTTCAACTGAAAGTGCTTCACTATGTCCAGGGTATTACATCTCCCTCCCCCTTGAATAATGGACATTGCCCCAACGTCCAATGTCGGATATTTTCTGATCGTCTTCCAATATTCTTCCCATGATGCTTCTTCCTCCGGCAAGTCCTTCCACTTTACTAGTATTTGCACCACTGGTTTATTGTTTTTAGGTACAACCCTTCTATCCAAAATAACTTCAGGTTCCCTCACAACCTCCTCAACATATGAAGGTACATCCTCTTGTATATTGACACTACGTCCTACTCTTCTCTTCAGCTGTGAAACGTGAAACACAGGGTGGATTTTCACCTGAACTGGCAGCTTTAATTTGTATGTAACCTCTCCACTTTTTTCCTCAATCACATTCAGCCCATAATACCTCAGTGATAATTTGTGCAACTTGCTATTCCTTGCTGAAATATGCTTATAGGGTTGTAATTTCAAATAGACCCAGTCCTTGATTTCAAAGCTTCTTTCAGTCCTCCTTGTATCTGCATACTTCTTCATTCTGCTTCTAGCAAGATACAAACTGTCCCTTAGCAGCTGCATAGCGGTGTCCCTCGAAAACAACTCCTCTTCTACCTGTTATACCTTGGCTGAGTTAGGTACATAGGTTAGGGGGTTCGACACCATACACTGCTTGAAAGGGAGTGGTGTTTGTAGAGCTTCTCCACGTGGTGTTATACCAATACTCGGCTAGTGTTAGCCACTTCAACCACTCATGCGGCTTGTGATTAATGAAACATCTCAAGTATCCTTCAATAATCTTGTTGACCACCTCCGTTTGCCTGTCGGTTTGGGGGTGGTAGGCGGAGCTAAGTTTGAGAGTGCAACCCTACAGCTTGAACAACTCTGTCCAGAAAGCACTGGTAAAAATGGTGTCACGGTCAATCACAATCGAAGAAGGTAGTCCATATAACTTGAACACCCTATGAAAAAAGACTTGTGCAACATCTCTAGCAGTATAAGGATGGGCTAGGGGAAATAAGTGGACACATTTAGACATTCTGTCTACTACAACAAATATGACAGTGTATTTGTTGCTTTTGGGTAGATTAGTCACAAAATCCATGCTAATATCCATCCAAATCCTATCGGGTACATGCAAGGGTTGTAGCAGCCCAGGTATATTGATGTTCTCGGATTTATTTATTTGACAAGTATCACACTCCCTCACATATTGTTCCACATCCCTCTTCATTCTCTTCCAATAAAACACAACTTTAATTTTCTTCATTGTCCTCTTCATTCCTGAATGCTCTCTAAAGGGGAAGAGTGGAATTCATCCAGCAATACTTTTATTAAGGTCTTATTGTGATGATCAACAACAATTTTACCCTTGTAAAAAATAAGGTAATCCACCACCTTATACTTTTCAGCTATCTTGGGCCCTTCTTGATTTTGCTTGATAATTTCCGTGTAAAATGAGGACTGTTGTAGTGTATTTCTGAGCTCCTTTATCCATGCAGGTTGCACTTCAGATATCGCTATACATTCGGTATTATTGTTGGCTACTTCTTCATCCCTTCTAGATAATGCATCAGCCACTATATTTTCTTTACCACTTTTAAACTCTACTTGATATTCAAAGCAATGTAGTTTAGCTAGCCACTCAGCTTGAATTCCTGTGTGCAGTTTTTGTGTCAGCAGATATTTAAGACTCTGGTGATCCGTCCTGATAATGAACTTGCGTCCAAACAAATACTATGACCGTTTTTTGGTGGCGAGAATCAGAGCAAGCAATTCCTTTTCATACGTGGACCAGTGCAGAGTTCTTCCATGCAAGGCTTTGCTTAAGTAAGCAATTGGTTTATTATCTTATTGCAGTACAGCTCCTATGCCAACCCCACTAGCATCACACTCAACCACGAATTGCTTGTTAAAGTCGGGCATACACAACACAGGAGGATTAGTTAAGCATCTCTTTAATTGATCCATGGCTTTGGTAGCTTCCTCGCTCCATTTAAATGCATCTTTCTTCAGTAATTCGGTAAGGGGCTTAGCAATAACTCCATAATTTCTGATGAACTTTCGGTAGTAGCCGGTTAGCCCAAGAAATCCCCGTAATGACTTTAGATTACTAGGTATGGGACATTGCATAATAGCTTCAATCTTTTGCAGTCAACAGCAATGCCATCGCATGAAATAATATGACCTAAATAGTCAATAAAGTTAGTACCAAAGGTGCATTTAGAAAGTTTAATGATTAATGCATGATCCTTCAATATTTGCAATGTCATCTGCAAATGCTTTAGATGATTAGAAATGTCACGGCTATAAACCAAGATATCATTGAAAAATACTAGAAAAAATTTCCTTAAGTATGGCTTGAATATCGAGTTCATCAATGCTTGGAAGGTGTATGGCGCATTGGAAAGACCGAAGGGCATTAGTAAACTCATTGTGGCCTCCATGCATCCTAAAAGCGGTCTTATGTATGTCCTCTTCGCTCATTCTAATTTGATAATACCCTGACCTTAAATCAAGCTTTGAAAAATATTCCGAACCATGCAATTCGTCGAACAAGTCATCTACAAGAGGTATAGGAAATTTATCCTTGATAGTAATCTGGTTTAAGCTTCTATAATCTACACACAACCTCCACGTTCCATCTTTTTTCTTCACCATAACAACAGGTGACGAATATGCACTGCAACTATTTCGAGTTATTCCTGAATTCAACATTTCTTGAATGATCCTCTCCAGTTCATTTTTGATGTGGTGTGAGTGGCGATATGGTTTGAGGCATATTGGGTTAGAATTTGATAAGGTGGGTATTTTATGGTCGAATGTTCTTTTCGGTGGCAAGATTAAAGAGGGGGTAGTGACTTTAGGAAACCGGTGTAGCAAAGTCTCAACATTAGGGGGTATGGTCTCATGTTTAGTGGCGAGTACTTTCCTTGCACACAACATCAATGTCATTTGTCCCTTTTGACACTCTTTGTTGCATTTACCCTGATCAATCACCTGAATTTCATCAGGCTGTATCCCTTTCCATAAGTATTGTTTTCCCTCATAAGTAAATTTCACTTGTAGTCATTGAAGTCAAGAGTAATTTCACCTAAAGAATTCATCCAATGTGCCCCAAGCACCACTTGGTAACCATCCAAGGGTAGCAACAAGAAATGGCATGCAACAGCCTTGACACTTCAGAATAACCTGTTTACAAATTCCAGCGCCCTGCAGCTTCTCGCCATTAGCCACTACTACATTATACTTCTTGGACTCATCAACAGGTAAGGATAACTTCTGAGCGAGAGTTCCATCGATAAAACTATGAGTGGATGCAGAGTCTATCAAAACCTGCACTGCTTTGCCATGGATTACACCAGAAATTCGAATGCTATTGGATGTGGGAATGCCGCACATAGCACGGAAAGTAATCGCTGGGTTCAAATCATCGTCTTTGTCTTGACTGGTTCCAATGTGGTCTTCACCTTCCACGTCCTCTTCACTATCAAGGTCCATAACCTCTTCAAGAATATATACTTGCTTGTTCTTGCATTGATGACCATTATTCCATGGTTCATTGCACCCATAACACAGATTTTTCCTTCTCTTATCTAGTAATTCCTCAGGACTCAACCCCTTTCTTTTAGCAAGGTCATTAAGGGAAGTTTTCCAGTCAGATTGTGTGTAGTTAGTAATGAGTTTGGGTTCAGGCTTAGGTAGTTTGTTCTTGGTATAATTAGTAGGATAGGTCAACAATTTGGAGGATTTCTTGAAACATTTGTATTTATTTTCGAAAATCTTGGCATATTTTACGGCTTCCCTAAAGCATGTAGGGTTAGCAGCTTCCACATCATACCGTATCTCCTCCTTAAGGCCATCCATAAATTTATCAAACACATAATCAGGGTGCAAATGGTCTAATAATCCGTGTAACTATTCAAATTTGGTCAGGTATGCTTGCACAGTGGTAAGTTGCTTCAGGTTGGCAAATTCTCTGAACAGTTTACTCAATTCAGGTGGTGAAAACCTGACAATGGTTTCTTCTTTGAAATTCCTACATTGCTTGTAATCTCGAACATTCTTGGGGATCCATTTAAATCATTTCTGGGCATCTCCTTTAAGGTGGAAAGAACATGTAGGGGCCCATTCTTCCTCTGGAGTGTGGTTGTAATCAAAGAGATGCTCAACCTTTCAATTCACTCCATAACCCCTTCATCTCCATCAAAGGTAGGAAATTCGAGTTTAACGGTGGTGTGTTGGAGGAGTTTGGGAGCGTGGGCCAAGGCTAGGGTTTGATTGTGGGGATGTTGATGGTCATTCAGGGTTCGGCCATTTTTTGATTTGGGGGAACATATGTGGGAATTACGGTTGTTAATGGTGGGTTGTTTTGGAGGTCTTTTATTCCCTGAAGTGCTGAATTCAAGGTATCGGTGATCTGATTGATTTTGGTGGTCAGTTCTTGGGAGGTTCCTTGAGAAAAGTATTGAAGTTCTTGAATAACATTCTTGTTTGATTCATTTATTCTCTCTTGCTGTTTCTGGAATTCACCATCATCATCGGATTCAGAGTTGTAGAGATTACTGTCATCTTGACCATGGGAATGAGGTTGAGAAGTATGCTCATCCTGCTCTGATACCACTTTGGCAGGCTCCTTCTTCTTGTTTTTGCCAATTCGAGCTGTAGACATGAATGCAGGTTGGAAATATCAGGGTTAATTACAGTAATTGATAAGGAAATGAATTTGAACGAATGTTGATGAAATGTAACAAATAACAGTTTCAAGGTAGTGAGCCCAGAAAACAGTTTCATTCATTCAACAACGTTTACACCCAACTACCAATCACTTATATAGCCATGTAACATGACACATCAACATCATAATATTACACAAGACGCCATTCATATATCTTGTACACATGTGTGCGTACTCAACAGCAATTCCATGGACCTGCTAACAGGTGCCACATCCTCTGACCAGACTGCTTCCGTCCATATATTAACTCTATCGTCCACCTTCTCCTAACTTCGGTGCCTTTTCAGGCAAATGCTCCTCCACAGCTGCTGTGTGGAATTCTTCTTCATCGTGGTTCAATCGAAAGTGCTTCACTATGTCTAGGGTATTACACGGAGTGAGCGGAAATGGTTTTGGAGGGAGAGAGAAAATAATTTGGGAAGGTAGAGGGAGATGGTGAATAATTGAGTGTTACTGTGGTATGGTAAACAAAATCAACGAAGAAGCAAATAACAAGAACAAATATTTAGGGTTGTCGATGGGTCGGGTTCGGGTCGGGTCAAGTCGCGTTCGGGTTGAGTTCGGGTCAGGTTACCTCAGCCCGTTTATTAAATGGTTAGGTTTCGGGTTGACCGATTTATAATCGTGCGGGTTTCGGGTTTGACTCGTGTAACCCGTTGAGAAAAATATTTGTATAAAAAACTTGGTGGGTTTCAAATACTTATATCATCCAAAGTGAATAGCAAGCACAATTTTGGTAAAGAACATATATTTCACAAACCTTGTCAAATCTGTCGAGTATTGAGAGTCTCGAGACGATGTTTTTGCCGATGCTTTTTCCTGGTGCCGCCATTGTTCTTCGATCTGATGCGTGATTTCGGAAGGATATCATAGAATTTAGGGCTCGATGTAAAAAGGAAAGAGGAAACTGAAGCCTGAAGGAGTGAAGAGGTAGAACCGTAGAAATTAAAATGAATGAATAAGTGGCGGCTTCGTAATTGGTAAATTAGGGTAAAGCGGCAAATGGGTAGTGGACTGGGTTGGGCCTATGTTTTGTAGATTTTAGAGTAATAAAAATATGTGTTATATTAAACGGGTCAGAAACGGGTTCACGGATCAGAGCGGGTTGACCCGTTTATAAATGGGTCGGGTCGGGTCGGGTTTTTTTCGTGTGGGTTATGAGTCGTGTTTCAGGTCGTGTTAGAAATTGACGGTCCTAACAAATAATAAGCTTTCAGAATAACGCGTTATTAAATAGCATTATTAATATTATATTTTGTTGTAGTGATGACTATGGCACGGGATATGCAGAAAATGAACTGTAACATATTTTCATAAACATGATAAATTGTATGAACATAAAGAATCATAATAAACAAATGTGGTTTGGATGCAGATATAATTATAACCTGGAGTTAAATTAAACTTGAAATGATGTTAAGTTTATAAATTTATGGTTATTCTATGATTCTATGGTGATATTATGATTAGGCATTCTATCGTGACCTTGTCATTAAATATTATGTGGTTATTATATGGCTATGGTTCTATAGTTGATAACAGACGAATAGGCTTAACATAAAATTAAAATAATGTTAATTTATAAGCCTAATTTTATACTATGTCTGTGGGGTCCTAATCAAAGGGGATTTTGGCCAAGTAGGTTTGTTCATGGAGATTTGTACTAGGAAGCATACCTTTTTATCACAGACAGTCTCACACTAGGGAGGAGGCTAAGGCACGCTTATGCTATGTTGGACAATAAGATGGTCCAATGATAGGTTGTTGCGTGTGTGCTCTGATAGTACAATGTGCATGCGTTAAACCGATTGGGAAACATAAGACACTACAATGCCTGTGTTAATATTATGTTTTTTTGCTAATGGGTCGGACCTGATAAGCCCAAGGCTCATAGTAGCCATAGGTTATTTGTAACAACCAAACTTTCAACAAGCCCGAATTATTGCAAAAGTGTAAAATCTAAGTCTATTGAAACCCATGTTGGTTTGTTTGGTATCCAGCATAAAGACAAAGATCAATATATCATATCTCATAATAAATATCTCACAGTGAAACTGAACAAAATACAATAATAGATAAATACTTACCATAAAAATGACACTGACTAGCAAGTGTCTCTAAGATGTAAAATCTATTCCATCTATGTAACATGCGAGTTTGTTATGAGGAGGGGGTCTGAACAAAAACTTTGGTCAATGGACAAATTATATATTATATAAATAACACTACATATATTGTTCTATCACTAGTTTACCTTTATAAGTTATTTAGGTTTATTACACATTACACCTTCAGATTTACACATAAATTGTACCCATCTACTCTTAGGTAGATTAATCGAATAAATCATATATATGTAGCAATATGCCCAACATATCAATGTACCCTTCATAGTACCCTCTTCGAAAGGTCTCCATTGCCGCACTACGAAAACATACTAGATTTCCATCGCTACGCTATGATAGTGTACTTGATTACTCTACCAAAGCATATTAAGCCTTCATTGCCACATTACGAAAGCATACTATCTACCATCTGAGTTCCACTATGGAACTCAGTCGGGGATTTCTATATCTGTAAAGGACGGCTTTGTTTGACCTATAATATAGATATCCATAGACTGGTTTGTCTTTTTTCTCGGTGGTTATGGCCCTACTCAACTCGTCCTTAACTAATGAAAGACCAATCTAAGAGCTAAGTGATTGTGCCCATAACAAACAATCTAAGCATCCAAATTGGCGTTGTCACTCATCCAATGTCTTGATAGTGAAAGGTCATTGGCTTATTGGTTTATTCCATTCTTTCCCGTTGTCGCTCAGACAGATGATGATAGGTATCTAACGATTTACTATCCTTATTGGGTTCTGACCATGAAGCTTGCTCTTGGAGCCAAGGAAACCATCGAATCCTTAAAATCATCCCATCAGCCTTGTGTTTACCTTCAACACAAATGCAGCCATGACATACTTTATGGATGGTACCATATAGACCTGGCTTTGGGGGTACAACTTCATTAGGCCTACACCAGAGGGTCATCTCAGAGTATCCTCACGTCTCGTAGAAATCTCAAACTTCCTTCCAGTTCTGTCGAACATTAAGTTATACGAGCTCTCACACTACACCAAAACCGCAAATTTGGCACACGAGAATGCGAAAATTTGATAAAGCTTTTAGCTGTATCAAATTTGATACCACTCATAGCCGTATCAACTTTCGTCTTGGCGATCTGCACGTCCCCCAAACAAGTAAGATCTAACCGTACATCAACAAAGCTTCGGATCAGTTCATTTGATACGACTTTGGCCGTATGAAATCTGTATCATATTTTCCCCTGCTAATTTTTTTTAACATCATCTTGCTTTGACACTTCAAAACTTTCGGTTGACTTCCCTCTTTTTAATTTCCATGGTGACTGAAAATCCAAATTAGGGCTTTTGAACTTTGCGCACCATCTTGCTTTGTCAATAAACCATCCGCCGCTCGAAGCCCAGTGTAACGACCCGATGGGGATTCGACGCACGAATTCTGACAATAATACAGAAACCTGTATTACTCGCCAAAACCCAAGTATCGAAAACACCATAAAAAGAAATTATAGGGTGAAAAAAGATAAGAAAGAAATATTAGAATAGAAGAAGAAGAAGAACTAACACAACATAAAGTCTCACATCACAGCGGAAGAGCTTGAAAAATATTTACAATCATCAGAGTACATCAACACATCTGGACATTTATATAACTTGTCCTCATATACAATCATACAGTGGAATAATAAATATATAATATCATATAAGTTTAATCTATAAAACTCGGTCTGACCCAAGCATTACAAACACCAGGATCAGTCTGGTGAACCAGCATGAGAAAAACTCACTAAGTTTAAAAGGAGGTCATCCAACTTGTTTTTAAAGTCAAAATTGTTTTCGAAAGAAAAAGACAATTGTAAGACCAAATCCACACATAACACGGACGGTTTTTACCTTACGATAACCCAAAACATTTTTGAAATTGTTGATGGGCCTTTTTGGACTGCCCATCAAGGCATGGTAGTTTCGAAGATTCGCCTTCGGAGCCCTTGAAGTAAATCGATTGAAGAAGTCCCAAAGGAGTATGAAGAGGCCCGGTCCAGTCAGCTACGAAGCGCTCGTCTAAGGGTCAGTCTAAAGAATAGTTCATCCCAGATTTTTTTCCATTCAAATTGCCCACGGCGGGTGGATCAAGCATCGAATACACACTGGATTTTTGGAAGAAAGACCGATTCTTCAGTAGATACCGATTCATTCAGCCGCAGCTATTCTGTTGGATCCGATGACACGTGTAGATAACGGCCAAGCATTGTACATCTATAAATAGCTGTGTTTCAATTCAGAAAAGGGTATTGTAATCATTCTAGCAAATCGAAAAGAGAAATAATATATAAAGTGGACGTAGGCACCATCTTCGCCGAACCACTATAAAAACTCTATGTGTGATCTTTTTTCAATTTTCTATGCATTGTTTATTGTTATTAATCTTCATGTATTCTCTACAAATCTCTTTTCTTTGGGTGTTGAACCAGTTTTTGGTATCAACATTTTGGAGCTTTCACTGAGAATTGAACTCAGGTCAAATCGGATTTTCTCTCAACTTTTGGATCGCCAAGTCCAAGACAAAAATCTCATTTTTTTTGTTATTTTAGCGATGGCTGGAAAAACAGTTCGCAATACAGGGAAGACTACACAAGCTGGAACATCCACAGAAGGGGCTGGCAGGGCGGCCAATCCTGAAGCTGCTTCGGATCAGCTCACATTACCCCCGGAAGGGATTTAGCTCTATCCTCTGCCTTTGCAACTCGAGACGAATTCATGGCTATAGTAGATCGACTTAGGGAAACTACGGATGCCCTAAGGGTCCACTCTCAGGAGAATGCCACTATGCGTGAAGACATGACTCGCATGGCAAGGCAATGGGAAGAATTCAGAAATCAAGCTCAGGAGCTCCGGGGCTATCGACTCCCTTCTTCGCCGCTGGATCGAGTATCAGGAAGCTCGTCTTCATCGGAAGAAGACAGGGATCCACGCCGACCCCAACGTCCGTTAGAGAGAATTGAAATTACCCGACTACCGCAGACGGAAGAACATCAGAATCCGCCCGATGAACGTGCTCAAGGGCGTGCTGAACAGGTCGAGTTAGAAGTAATCGACCCTGTAGCCCCACACAACTAGGATCCTTCCCCTCCAGTAAACCGAAACGTTGTTCGAAGAAATCGGTCTCCTATACGCCCTCCCCGGAATCTTGTGAGGGACAAAGAAAACCAAAGGAGAAGAAATGCCCGGACGATATTTCCTGGTAGAAGGGGCAGAAGAAGTCCATCGGTAGAAGAAGTCGACCCAGATACAGTGGTTCCACCAAACCTAGCCGCAATGGTACGACAAATTATGAACGATAGTCGCGGGCATAGAAATGAGGATTGGGGAATCGACCGAATCCATACACCGTTCACTGACGACATTTTGCAAGCGGAATTTCCCAAGAGATTAAATATGCCCCAAATGGAACAGTACGATGGGACTTCAGACCCGTAGCAGCATCTAATGAGATATTCTTGGCACATGGAAGTAGCGGTTGCACCTGACACAATCAAATGCAAGGCTTTTCCAATCTTTCTAAGTAGTATAGCTCTTATGTGGTTTGTCCGTTTACCCGCGAAATCTGTATCTATCTTTAAAGACCTGAGTGAAAAGTTCCTAACTTAGTTTCGTCTTCACGCCACCAAATCAAAACATGTCATGGACCTATCAGCAGTTAAGCAGGGGAGAGGCGAATCCCTAAGAAATTATCTCGATCGGTTTAATCGGGCGGCAACCGAAGTTAGTAACCCCAACCACGAGACCGTTTTGATGGCCATGGTCGATGGCATCGACAAACGAACCGAGTTCGGGAAATATTTGATTGGAAAACCGCCGACCACGATTGAAGCTTTCTATGAAAAAGCCAACATCCGATTAAGGCAAGAAGATGCGCAGCTGGAAGAAGGCGGTCAGAGGGATGCCTTCAATCCGTCAACTCGAAACAACGTCGCGGTTAAACAATCTGGGGATAACTCGGGGAAAATCGAAGTGAATGTGGAAAATCGTGGCAAGCGAAATGGTGAAGGATCGAACAGCGGTAGTTCGAAGCAAGGGAATTCCCAGAAGCGTCCCCGTTTCCGGGTATTTGAAACATATACGGCGTTAAACGACACATTAGAGAACATATACCTCGATACCTGTAATACGATGCAATATAAGAAGCCGCCCCCACGAGAGCCTACAGAGAAGGAGCGTGCAACCGGGAAGTACTATTTATTCCATGACATTTATGGGCATACAACCAATGAGTGTCGACATCTTAGGGACATCGTGGAAAAACTGATTCGAGAAGGAAAACTCGACGAATATAAAACAGCTCCAAGGGACAGGGGGCACAGAACTTCGATGCCTAAGCAAAACCAAGCCACAGATTGTGCTACCCCTCAAGAAAAAGGAAAGGGGATTGTTATTAATACCATAGTGGGAAGACCGCATCCCGCAGGTCATAGCATCAGAGTCATGGAACGATACGTCAACGCCGCAAAACATCTTGATGTTGCAGAAGTAGATCCCCGTGAAGCCGCGAGTCCTATCAAACAAAGAAGAACGATGGGCGAGGATATCATCTTCCGCGAGCGAGAATCATAGAAATTCCTACGGTCGATCCATTGGTAATAACAGCTGTTATTGGCCCAGCTACCGTCCGAAAGGTTTTGATTGACAACGAGACTTCAGTTAACATCCTATTTAAGCAGACCTACGACCAAATGAAATTAGATGCAAAGGACTTGGAGCTGTATGAAGGTCAGATACGTGGTTTCAATGGGTCGACCACCGAACCCATCGGCCAGGTCAAGCTATCAGTGGAATTAGGAGATAGGGATCGACGAACAGTCAGGATTCTGCCATTTTTTGTAATGAATATCAACTCGCATTATAACGCTTTCCTGGGGCGGCCTGCCCTGGCTGTGTTTCGAGCATGTATCGCCCCTTGGTGTTTACTTTTGAAGTTCCCCACGGATAGCGGAATCGGAATTATGCGAGGAGACCAGGTAACAGGTCGAGCGTGCTATATGGTAGAATGGAAGGAGCTACGAAACGGCGGTAACAAGGAGTCTGAGAAATCTTCCCCGTCGGGGGAAAGTAAGGAAGCATAGCAATTACAGAAAACACCCAGACCAGGACCGTCAGCCTGTGAGGTCGATGACATCGACCCACGGGATGACGATGAGTCGGGGTGCAGAAAGGTGGCCCCAAATGAGGCCACCATAGAAGTACCCATCGATGATAATGATCCCACCAAGGTCCTAAAGATTGGGTCTCACCTTGATCCCCTCCAGACGAGGGAGTTAAGTGAATTCCTTTGGGCAAATTTGGATGTGTTCGCCTAGACCCATGGTGACATGTGTGGGATATCTCCATCTATTATAACCCACTCCCTCAGCATTGACCCAAAATATACTACAGTAAAGCAAAAAAGGCGAATGCTAGGCCCCGAAAGGTCAAGAGCTTTGAAGGAGGAAATCGGGAAGTTACAGGCCAATGGGTTCATCCGGGATTCAACCTATCCCGACTGGGTAGCTAACCCGGTACTTATGAAGAAGGCTAATGGGAATTGGAGAATTTGTATCGATTTCTCTGACCTAAACAAAGCATGCCCCAAAGACAGCTTCCCATTACCAAGGATCGATCAGCTGGTCAATTCGATCGCCGGGCACGAGCTACTCTCATTCATGGATGCATATTCCGGATATAATCAAATTGCCATGCATGTTCCTGACCAAGAACTCACCAACTTCTTTACCGATCTCGGACTATACTGTTATGTGGTGATGCCTTTTGGCTTAAAGAACGCAGGAGCTACCTATCAAAGGTTAGTCAATCGAATGTTTCATGATCAAATTGGGAAAACAATGGAAGTATATGTAGATGACATGTTGGTAAAATCAAAACAATCATCTGAGCATGTGGACGACCTGTCGAGGATGTTTAACATCCTCCGAAAATATGGAATGAAGCTAAATCCGCTGAAGTGTTCTTTTGGAGTAGCATCGGGCAAATTCCTCGGTTTCATTGTGAGTTCCCGTGGAATCGAGATCAATCCCGATTAGATTGCAGCCCTTAAAGAGATCCAGGAACCTCGCCGGATAAAGGATGTTCAGAGTTTAGCAGGAAAGGTAGCAGCTATGGGACAATTCATCTCGAAAGACACTGATAAATGCCTGCCGTTCTTTGAATTGATAAAAAGAGGAAAGCGAAACTTTGCTTGGACACCTGACTGTGTCGAAGCTTTTCGCAATCTACTCGACCATCTTGAAAAGCCTCTTATTCTCTCCAAACCTGTTGATCATGAGGACTTGTTCGTTTACTTAGTGGTATCAGCACATGCACTCAGCTCAGTTCTCTTCCGAGAAGAAGATCGAGTACAACGACAAGTCTACTATGTGAGTAAGAAGTTAACCGGGGCCTAACGCAATTATCCTAAAATTGAAAAATTGGCCTATAGTTTGTTAATCACTCGAGGAAGCTTCGACACTACTTCCAGGCCCATCTATTAAGATATTCACTGATCAGCCTCTTCGACAAATCTTACATAGGCCAGAAGCAAGTGGGAGACTGCTAAAATGGAATATTGAATTAAGCCAGTTCGACCTAACATTTATTCCTCGGAAATCGATCCGAGGACAAGCTTTGGCTGATTTCATAGCAGAGTTCACGACTCCAGAGGAAGAATGTCAAGATGAGGACCCTAAGCCCATGAAGATTGAGCAGAAGCCAGTTAGTTGGAAACTCTACACGGTTGGGGCCTGAAATAGACAACGTTAAGGAGCCGACATTGTACTTTTGTCCCCTGAGGGGCGCTCGATCTATTATGCTCTGAGATTAGAATTTTTAGCAACCAATAACGACTCTGAATACGAAGCCCTGATTGACGGACTTAAACTGGCGAAAGGCCTGAATATAACATCGCTCGACATCTATTGTGACTCACAACTTGTAGTCTGCCAAGTCAGAAAAGAATTCGTAACCCGAGGAGAGCGACTGACCTCTTACCTCAAAGAAGTCGAGAAGCTGTTACGGAGCTTCGACCGATACAGCATCTCCCATGTCCCTCGGATAGAAAACCAGAAAGCGGATAGGCTAGCTAAAATGGCTAGTTCGGACTATCCGAGCGAGAAAGAGTTAGTTCCCGTAGAAATCTTAAGGATACCAAGCATCGACCAAATGGATGTCGATCAGACAGACGTCGAACCCGAAGAAGAATCATGGATGACTCCCATTAAAAATTTCCTTCTCCACGGGCAATTACCCAAAAAGAAAAATGAAAAGCGAGCCTTGGTACGATAAGCCTCTAGGTACCTTATTCAGCAAGGCCAACTCTATAGAAGAGGATTTTATGTTCCTATGTTTCGGTGTATAGCCAACAGCGACATTAAAAGGATACTGCAGGAAGTACATGAGGGGGATTGCGGAGCACATATCGGGGGGCAAGCCCTTGCCCAAAAAATACTGCGCTATGGGTATTTCTGGCCGACCATCAATAGGGATGCTTCCAACTATGCCAAAAAATGTGATAAGTGCCAGAGATTCGCGCAAATCCCACGGGCACCCCCGACGAATATTACCCCGATGACTAGTCCTTGGCCGTTTGCTGTGTGGGGAATTAACATCATAGGAACGTTGCCTATTTCGAAAGCGGGTGCAGGGTATGCAATTGTGGCGGTAGACTACTTCACAAAATGGGCAGAAGCTGGGCAGATGACTACAATCAGAACGAAAAAAGTTATCAACTTCATCGTCAGAAATGTCATATGCCGATACGGAGTGCCTCGAACTATTGTCACAGATAACGGAACTCAGTTCAACAGTTTAGAATTTCGAGATTTTTGTGAGAAATATCATATTGAAAAGAAGTACACTACAATCGCACACCCCCAATCCAATGGTCAAGTCGAAGCGGTCAATAAGATCATTAAGACCATTTTGAAGAAACGACTGGAACGCGCTAAAGGAAAATGGGTCGACGAATTACCCTTGGCACTATGGGCATATCGTACTACCCATAAGACCGCTACGGGCCATACCCCCTTTGCTTTGTCATACGGATCCGAAGCACTCCTTCCGATCGAGCTTGAAGTCCCGACTCACCGGACAACATACTACGATCCCCTGACTAACAAGACACTTCTCTTGACGTCTTTGGACATGATCGACGAAAAAAGAGAAGAAGCAAATCTTCGTGCTCAGGCTCACGGGCAAAGGGTCGCTCGATATTATAATAAGAAGGTCCGACCAAAAACCTTCGAAGTAGGCGATCTGGTCTTGAAACGAATCTTTCCAGTTCATGTGCATATGGGCCCGAAATGGGAAGGACCTTACGTCATTCAGAGAAAGCTCGATAATGGAAGTTTCAGATTAGTGACTGTGGATGGCGAGCTGTTTCAAAGAGCATGGAACGCAGAGCATCTACGACATTATCTTTCTTTGAATTTGTATTTCGAAGTTTTTACCTTCTTTCTGCATTTAGATTATTGATTTATTTGTTTCTGGCGTTGTAATAAGCGACCATCATCAGTCGCATTAGCGTATTAATAAGCGTCTCCGTTCCTGCTCTAATTTGTTGTAATTATAGAAGAGCCAGTGATTGTGATTGAACGACTGAACTTACAACCTTTACCTTGGATGAATCAAGGATAAGACTGACGCCTATCCAGGCATACTGATCGACCATCAGACCTCGACTCTCGACCTCACTGACTTGAGGAAGAGCATAAACGACACCCGAGCGTGAATGGTGCACCTTGACAAAAGACCGCTCAAACAATAGAACTTTACCCTTTACTGACCAAAGTATAAGTATAAAAGCCTCAAGGAGACCCTGTTTAGTTGCATCCATGTTTTGATTAAGGATGAGACAACTTACACTCGATGGGGGAGTTAGCCACTCAAAGGTCTACCCGACATTGGGGGCAAAAGATGTAGCCATCGCCCCCGATTAGGATGAATGGCGACTTACCCTAAATGTTTTGAAAAAAAAAACATAGCCATGAAATTCATACGACATTTATATACACGTTATCATCATTCACAAGATAAGTTGATTTTCATTTAATGTACCCTGACATCATTACAAAATATTACTGCCTGACAGGTGCTATCCGGATAGCGCTACATCATCAAAAAATTACGCAGAAATGGAAAGTTTAAAAGGGAGGCGGCATCAATCCTTGTTCCACCATCTCAGCCAACTCCTTCTTTCTGATCATCTCTAGCATCTCCTCAGTGGTCATCACGCGTCTTGACCCTCCAAGCGTGCTACCAAAGGTGCGAGGAGTCGGGGTAGAAGCCTGTGGATTCGCCAAAATAGCAGGGAATGGAGCTGCAGATATAATGGTTGCGGGATTGAATTGAGGAAGTCTAGTGTTTGCAAGATCTTCAATGGGCTCGGGCTTCAAAGCGGAAATTTCCTTGTCTTCCTGATCCTTGGTCTCGGCCAAAGATGGGCGACCCTCTTTTTTGGATTCCTCGATAATCTTGACATCAGGAGATACTAAGTCGACCGTTTCTACTTCTACAGCCTTGATCACCTCTTCAGTAATCCCCTTTTTCTCGACGATAGGTCCTTCGTTCGCCATTTCAGAAGCAATGGAAATCCCTAAAAAAGAGAAAATATACATGTAAGTTGGAGGAGGATAAGGGTTTGAAAAAGAAAAAGGAAAGAAGAGAAACTCACCTTCCATATTCGAACTAGCCACCTGTCCTTATGTGGCCTTGACTTTGTCGGATGGAAAGGTAGAAGGCGAACCCCTCTCTGTAACCATGTGCGCAGAAGGCGCAGGAGCATAAGGATGACTATCACTAGCTTAAGTCTGAAGGATCGATTTTCCCTTCACCTTATGACGCTCCGCCTCTGCCATTTTCTTTTTTTGTTTTCGTGCCTCCACCACAATGGAACGCTCTCTGTCATTCAAGATATGGGTCATCAGTAACGTCTCATTCACTGGACGACCCTGTTTTGCCTTCTTCTCTTCTCCCATAAGAGTACCTTCCACACGTCAACTAACGACTTGGGATATTCAGGCATCCAGGACAAATCCCTGCGGCAAAGAACATCCGTGCAAAATAGAAGAACCTGGCGAGCATGCCCCTTCTTCATCTCAACCTTCTCCCGGGCATGCTCGGCCTTAAGAGTCTCGACTTCAATATCATGCTGAAGCTTCAGATTACCAGCGGACTCGACCGCTGCAGCAGTGTTCTTTTCAGCCTGATCCTTAGCTAGCTCTTATGAATGAAGGGCACCCTTTAAATTCTGAATTTCTAGGTCAAGCTGAGCTCTATCCCTCTTCAAAGCTACAATTTCCTCCCTCATGGAGGCGCATTCCTGGCTTTTCTGTTGGGCCTGAATCTTTAACTCCTCGATCTCTTTACAGTGCTTTTCTCTGTCCGCCGCTACCTGTAACTCTTGGTCTTTAATTCTCTTTTCAAGGAACCTGAAGGTCCTCTTACCACTGTCGACATCCCTTTTTAAACTAGCGAGCTCGACTAGTTTTCCCTTTAATACCCCACTCACCTGCTAGGCATATTCCAGCATAGCGTCATATTGAGACAAGGCATATTCCAAATTATTGCGCATACGGTGACGAAAGCTGTGGGATAATGGTTGTATTTCGGGAAGTGCTCCGATCTCAGAAAAAACAAGACCGGGGAAATTTCGTTCCAATTCTTGGAATCGGTCGACGGAAGAAGTGCCAGCCATAGGACTGGAGTGATGGGTCACTACCCGAGAAGACTCGGCTTCCTTTTTCTCCCTGTACTTGGGAAATTGATCCACTTTCCTCTTCTTGGGTGTGTTACTCAACTCGTCCATATCTTTCGGCGATCGATCATGTCTTTTCAAGCATCTCTTTTTCTTCCCATCCTGGTCCTTGGGCAGTTGATCTCCTCTTTCTTCTCTTGATTCTTCTCCTTCTTCTTCCTTTATGTCTCTCTTCACGGCTTCTGCTTCCCTCCTCCTGTTATCATTGTCTTTTTCGCTGACATCTTTTTCAGTATGAGGCAAAGTAGCTTCCCTTGGCCCGACGTCCCTTGAGAAGGAAGCGAACAAATCTCCATAAAACTCTTCATCAACACCTGTAGGGGAAGCAAAATGAAGTGAGCAGTCTTCGATTTGCATATAAGCATTTGGTGTTTTAACGTGCAATAAAACCATATAGCTATGACAAAATTTTACCTCCAATGCCGCTCTGTTTGTCTGGAAAGGATATTCCCTCAGATTGGTGGGCAAAGAATAGATCTGGATTTAAGCTTTGAGGTGAGAGAATAACATCGGGCATTTGGAGATTTTCCAACCCCGGAAGAGGGGCTGCGTTGAGCTCCGCCTGCAAGTCATGAGTCGAGGGAAAATCATCTTCAACTCCCGAATTTTTCGGACCTCAATGGATTCTTCTTTGTTTATATTCCTTGGTGCCATTTTGGGAGACCTCTTAGCAGAAACCTTCTTTTTTGATCGATGTCCGACCCCATCGCGAGCAACTTCCTAAAACATGACCTTCTGAACCTGCCTTTTGAAAATAGGCTTCTTTGAACCGGATTTCCTTTTCTTCTCGGGAAAAGGACGAACAGAGGACCCTCCGACCTGTGGAATCTCCTGTTTATCACCCAACTTTTTTATAATTGGGGCACGCCATCTCGAGCCGGCACTGCAGGGTCAAGCCCTTCTTTCGTTGAGCCCCTCGACCTATGTTGGTCGAGGAGGGCATATCGGTGCAAGTTTTCATCGGTTAGGCAGTCCCAGAACTCCCGCTGCTTCTTTTCTATCTCGATCAGCCGTCTGTGGCATTCTTTAGAGACCTCCCCATCAGGTCTTTCTAGCTCGCCTTCTGCATATTGAAAGAGAGATCAGTTGGGGAGAGAGACTCCAATAATAAAGGAGAACTTACCACATTTTAACCAGTATCGCGCACCTCGGCTGTTGTTTAATCCAAAACCAGTCTCTCTTGGGATCGCCTACCTTGCTTGGAACCTCCTCAATAATCTTCCAACCGCGTACAGCTTCAAAGAAAAATAAAGAAGGAGACTTATCATTGTGTCTAAGGTTGAAAAGGAAGGCTATGTCATCAAAGGTCGGAAGATGTCCCAGAAATTTCAGAAATAGGTAACAGGTCGACAACAGGTTGCCATAAGCTATCGGATGAAACTGCATTGGAGCCAAGTTCATTCGACATAAAAAAATCAATGATGAAAGGAGGAAAAGGGGGAATGGCTCCCATGTTGCACATCGGAAGAGAAATTGCCATATAACCGTCCGGGGGTTATGAGGTTTGTCGGTCTCCGCGGGGACTCGAACGTCATCAAAAGGAATGTTATGTTTCGCTGTTAAATGTTTTAATCGCTTGAGAGTAATGTTGGATTTTTCTGCTTTTGGAGGGCTCCTTAGGATCTCCGCACCAGGAAGCATATCGGGCGCCAAAGGGATAGGTGTCGCCTCGGATAGCTCGACCGATATCGGGGGATGGGTTGCGGATCCATCGACCGACTTTGAGGATCGTTGCTAGGAGCGTATTATGACTGACTTATAGATTCCGAGGAACTGTCCGTTCTAACGGAAAAAGGTATCTCTCCACTAGACTTCGACTTAACCGTTAACCTATTAAAAAGAGGAAAAAACGAGTAACTGGTGATCTAGTTTGGGGTAAATGAAAATTAACATCTATTTAGTCATCCCCTGGAGCATAGTCACGCGCCTTAGAGCCCAGAAATGTTCTAACTCACGAGTCGCTTGACAAAATCTTTTGCCATCAAGATTAGAAATTTGATACCGATAGGTTTAATGCGGAGAAACCCCATCGATGGAGTCAAATTAAACCCTAAGGAGGAACAATTGTGCAAAAATGATATTTCGAAATGGAGAGCAATTCATACCTGAAAAAGATGATTTTTGGAGAAGATGATGATCGCTGATTGTTTTTCTTTTGAAGCAGTAGTTTAACCCCCACGATGACGAAAAAGTAAAAAAGAAAAGGGTAAATAAAATTTTACTTTTATAGCAATAAAGAAATGGGACTATTCAGATTCGATCAATCTGATTGGACTAGGCGGACGTGTAAAGAAGTTGAAAAAACAGAAGTCAGTTGATAAGACGGGGAGATAGAAAGGCGCCATCATTATCTGATTTCATTTACAATCTCAAAGCAATTGATGGGACTTGACACAGTATGCGTTGCCCATTAAATGAAAGTCGGGGCGACCAATGGAGTAAGCGATGCATAGACTTTGGTTCAAAAAATGTAGCAGCAAAGCATTCTTCCCATTAAGTGAATCATACTTTGGGGGGCAAAGTGTTGATGGGCCTTTTTGGACTGCCCATCAAGGCATGGTAGTGTCGAAGATTCGCCTTCGGAGCCCTTGAAGTAAATCGATTAAAGAAGCCCATCATCCTATTCCACGATTATCCATCAGAAGCGGTCCCAAAGGAGTATGAAGACGCTCGGTCCAGTCAGTTATGAAGCGCTCGTCTAAGGGTCAGTCTAAAGAATAGTTCATCCCAGATTTTTTTCCCATTCAAATTGCCCACGGCGGGTGGATCAAGCATCGAATCCGCATTGGATTTTTGGAAGAAAGACCGATTCTTCAGCAGATACCGATTCATTCAGCCGTAGCTATTCTGTTGGATCTGATGACACGTGTAGATAATGACCAAGCATTGTACCATCTATGAATAGTTGTGTTTCAATTCAGAAAAGGGTATTGTAATCATTCTAGCAAATCGAAAAGAGAAATAATATATAAAGTGGACGTAGGCACCATCTTCGCCGAACCACTATAAAAACTCTGTGTGTGATCTTTTTTCAATTTTCTGTGCATTGTTTATTGTTATTAATCTTCATTTATTCTCTACAAATCTCTTTTCTTTGGGTGTTGAACCAGTTTTTGGTATCAACAGAAATCATATCTTTTCTGATATTATAATGATGTCTAATACAAATAAATAACAATCTAGCAGAACACTTGCATCTCACACTCTACATACATAGTATACAATCAAAATCGTGGGTGCTTATTGGAGAATGGATTCCAACAGACAAGGTATGGAGCAATCTTCCGGCAGTGTATCTCTAGGGAGGAATACACTAGGTTCAACAAGAACATCTTGCAACCTAGGCTAAACATGACCGGCCATTCACTTCGCTTGAATGTTCTGAATATATTGTCACCTTACAGTTTCTAGCAACATAACCGATCCTGGGAGATACAGAAGCAAAAAAGAAGAATAAATATGAATATTCTCTAGATGGTGAGAATACACTCTAATGGGAGCGACCCACATAGCTTTGCGACCTACTCGATTTTATACCATTCCCAGTTGATGAGGCTTGAGGTTTAAATCTTCTTTTTAGAACATCTAGCCATCCTTCACTTTGAATGTCACATCGTCGTATCCATGAAATCACAATTGATGTCTAGAAAAATACTCTGGGTGTCTAAGCAGTAAGAACGAATTCCTCTACTACCAATAGAATATGTTTGGAGAAATTAATGTATGCTATTCTTTGAAAATACTTTGTCACACATTCGTCCATACAAGTCATCCAGGAAACAAGATTAACTGAAGGTACCCTCCTAACACATCTTTATATAGGAATCACTCAAAGGATCAGTAATGAGTAGTCCATGTAATCCGTAGATTCCAATCACGACAGAATAATCGCTAAAATTTCTCTGGCGGCTGCCAAGGAAATTTAACGAGTAGTTCTTCCGCTCATGAAGATCAACGGTCTTCAATTGCTCCATCTTCAATCAGTATCTTCCATCTTCCACGTATTTACTAGTCGAAATGGTATTCGAATATAAATTCGATCTCGGTCTTTCCGTACCATCAATCGTATTGGTCAGGTTTGATAGTAGGTTATTTAACTATCAAATAAACAACCATTCATCTATAAAAATAAAATAAATTCACTGATTTGATACCCATCATCATTTAGCCTCTTTAATTAACTAGTCGTTAATTAAATACTAAAACTGCTAATTCGGAAAAAACATTTCCCTTTCTTATTTAATATAAGAATATTAAATTATCATTACACTTCTACTCATTGGCTCCTCATTGTAAATTGGTAAGTGAATAAATCTCTTAGTTTCAACCTCGAAGTCCGAAATCAACATCAGATTGACAATTCAAAAATTACTAAACTCAACCAATGTACAACAGGTTCCAATTTCTTAGAAAACACATCATATTCCCTTTTTAATCATTTTTAAATGATTATATTTTCTTTATAATCCCATTAATCATTTTCAATTTTATTTAAATATCATTTCATATAATTAACTAAACAGTTCAATTTATCTTCTGTAAACGAATGTTACAGATTCCATTTACAAAAACCCTTCACCTTTCATTTACAAAATCCTTAATTTTCCATTTACAAAATCCTAAATATTTTATTTATAAAATTCTTAATCTTCCATTAATACTTAACTAGTTCGAAAAATTCCTTTATTTTATAAAACCATTCCACAACTCTCTCCATATAACTCAGTTTATATTAATTTCCATTTATAACTCTTTTTGGCAATCTTGCCTTAAAATCTCATTTATTAGACATCCGTCTCATTTCCCAATTTACGCCAAATATCCATATTATATTTTCCATTCCGTTTATTCGTTAATCTCATTCACAAAAACCCCATTAATTACATTTCATATATTTATAAACACTGTTTGCAAAAACCATTCATTTGTTACGAAAAATCACCTTCTGTCCCTTTTAATTCAATTCACGTACACTTCTAATTCCCTTTTTCTATTTCAACACTTTAAAATCTTTCAAAATTCCATTTACGCCGCTTAAGCCCTTCAAAATCATTTTAACATTCTCATTAGTTTATACTGTCTAACCATTTATTTATTAATATCTTAGGATTTCCTTTAATTTATAATCTAAATAGTTTTACAAACATAAATAATTCTTTGACTTTTATTTTTAAAATAAACATCATATTTCAAATATATGAAGATTACTTTTGAAAATGTTAACAATCGAGTTAATATCGATTTTGAAAATCTTTTCTTTTATTAACGGTACTAAAGAGGTAAATATCTGCTAAAGTATCAAAATATGAAATATAAACCAATTTCACATCCAAATGAGCACAACAAATCATATTGATAAACATTATCGAAACTAATGAGGAATCCTATTGGATTCCTCCTACTTGTCAATCCTGCATTTCAATTTCATATTATTCAACATATATTATAATATAATAAAATTTAATGACTACTGTGAGGAATCCAGTTAAATCCCTCCACCTGTTATCCCTAACATCCAAATACGTTACCTTACTAAAATCATTCAATAAGAATTATTTAATTTTAAATTACTAATTTCTTTAACAGTCAGTAATAATTATTTAATACCACAAATCAATTCAAATAATTCATTAATTTAAACACGTTTATTTTATAAACGTGACCAACAAGGTAAGTTACCTCAATTTGTTCCGATCGTTAAAATAACGATTTGGGTTTTCACTGAAATTAAACAAAATTTTAATTTCATTCATTTAATCAACATAGCAATATATAATTAACAAAAAATCAACCATTAGCAACCATATCACATAATTATAAAACCCGACTTATATAAATATGTAAGTGTGACAACTGAGTGAGTTTAACTCACCTTGATTCCAATTATCATTGAAGCAGTTTGGTTAAAGTTAAATTAAACAGTCGTTTAATTTAACTATAAATTCCTATTGATACCAGGTCTATCCAAATTTTCTCCACAATTTAGATCACGTCAAGATGATCGTAACGCAACCTTAATTGTCCCATTCTGGTGACATATGCACACATTATTAATATTTTAAGTTAACCACTATTTAATTAAATATTTAAATTACTTAATCGCTTTTTATTATAATAACAAATTACTTTTTAGTCTTCTATATTCAGGTCGATTACGTTTTCTATCTGCCCTCGAGATACCAGCTTTGTTTGTTTTGTACAGACCCGATTACATACAAAGATTAGGGTAGATCAAAATCCTTCCACTTTGTTCCTCTACGTGTATACGTTGTCTTGTTTATCTCTGAATCACCGAGTTATCCTGAACCGCGCAAGAAAATTATAAACATTTTAATTCCTTAATTATTACTTTACTTAACTTAATTGCATTATTAATATAAAGGCCGATACTTCCCTATATCGTTCACGCTTCAACATCGTTCAGAACCTTCTAGCATACCCATGTTGAAGCCAGCTACCTCCATGTTGTGCCCCACTCTAATGATCGAAGCATCATCGGACATCTCTAACGCAAGCGCCTGACCACCAGTTGCATGTGCCCTAAATTGTATGCAACTCGACAACACCATCGATCCTCAAATCTGTTCGAACTACAACGTCTTTGAGCAAAGATTCCGACCACCGTCAGCCATTAAAAACAATCACCACCAGTAGTCCTCGCGAGCTCGTCATTGTGAACATTTTTCCAGTTATGTGTTTCCTGAGAATATGCGTGGAAATTGAGATCAAAGGGAAGAAAGAATGGATGTTTTACAGCCGTCCATTTCTATGTGGAGGCGCAGTTTAGTTATAGTTGACCCTGGAATTGCGTTTGATAGATAGAAGACTAGGGTTTCAACACTAAAGGGTATATAATGGACACTAATCAATATAATATTATTATCGAAACTTCATCGTGAAGTAACGCGCAAAAGCCACTAAAAACAACATCCAAATGAGATGGAAATTGACATCCTAGCATAAAACAATATTCCAGAATCGATGGGAAAGGTTTCGTCGAATTCCGAGATTGTTTGTGAAAATTTCTTTATAACTCATATATGTGAATCAACATGCTTTTAAATCGTGTACGATCACAAAATACATCCAATTAACATGAAAATTGAAATACTACAAAAACAAATCATTACGGATTTAATAAAATTAATTTCGTCGAAAACGGAGTTCGTTAGATGATCAGTTATTCTTAATTTTCAATTTAAATCGACAAAACAATTAAATAAAGATATAAGCATTTATTACTCTCACGAACAACCGGTAAATCCAATCTACACAAAAATCGAAATCATATGATAACTTAACGTTACGGTTCCAATAAAACTAATTTCATTGAAAACCAAGACTGTTTGAAAATTGGCCATTCTTAAGGCTTATATATAATATAGATAAAATATTAATACAAATTCCAAAATAATCTAATTAAATAATAAAAAATTATTATTATCGTAAGTATCCAAATTAAATTATCATATAGCTTCATATATAAACAATATGGATTTATTACCCAACATTAACTGTTTCGAGTTAAATGGTATCCAAATATATTAAAATCCTTTTAAATTTATTAAATAAACGTTATCGTTTGTTAACGATTTCCATAGCGACTATTTTTAAATTTGATTTGGACATAACTAACAATCTATAACATGAAATCTTGATTTTTATCTTTCGTTAGAAAATTATAATCCACAAGATTCAAACAATTCTTGTTTCACCGAATTCCGACTTATATCGGATTCTGTATATTCAATTGAAGTTCAAAACTCAATATTACGAACTACCGCGCCATTTCAAGCTCGTTTTAAATTAAAAATAAATTTATGTTCAAACTTCATTTTATAAACGAATTCAATATTAAAATCCATTATATTTCAAATATAATATTTAAAATAGATTTAAATATTCAAATTTAGATGACCAAAGAATCTGAGTTGTTACACCCAGTTCACCAATGTCCATCGTCAGCTCGCGCTATCTTCAGCTCACCGGCGAACCTTCAGTCCACCACTATCCATCTTTCTCGTCGCCACTAAAGGTAAGTTTTAGCTCACGGTTTAATATGAATTTGAATTAGGTTTAAATTGGGTTTAATTTGAATTTGAATTAGGTTTAATTTGAATTTTCGTGCATTGATTCAAAAATATGAATGATAGATATGTTCATGTGCTTGTCTACCTCATTTTTACACTGAGATACACCTTTGATTTATACATATGCAACATGTTGCCTTAAACTTATGTTGTGCGTTATGTTGTGTCTAGTTTTGAAACTGAATTTTCTTGCTACTTTGTGTTGTGTCCCTTGCCTAGTTTTGAAACTGGACTGTGTATATGTATACAAGTTAAATCTTTCCCCTTGGTTCGTATGCCACCTAATTTTAGCTTGCACTTATGTTTGAATTGAAAATTGAATTGTGTATATCCTTGAGTTTCCTATGCCTTCCCTGTTATAATGGAACATCCTCTGTTGCCTTGCCAAAAAATTATGGATTGTATATTCAGACAGTTCTGTAATGTTTCATATATTCTTTCTCGAACTCAAAAACAAATCATCCCTTTTCTTGCATGATGTTTCCATTCTTTCACACTTGTGCATGTTGATCGAACCTGAAACTCATGTTGTACTTGGCATTCTTGTGTAATTACCACTTTCCTAAACTATATTGTTGCACTTAATTATTGTGTTTATAGCAATACCATTTCTCTTTTCACTGTCATGTTGCTTCATTCTCGTGCGATCTTGCATAAGCCTGGTCATGTAATGATGAAGAGTATTTGCTATCATTTGTGCCTATATACTTGGTTTCAAGGCATTTCATCTTGTATTCTGGTTTACACTACCTTGAATCAGGCTGCTACTTTGTTTTGAGTCCTGCTCCAATTCTTGAACTTGTGTTATTTGACCTTGAAAATTGCCCTGACCCTGCATTTGTTGCTGCACCATTTTGTCTTGTTCATTACCTTTGCTTGCTCTTTGCCATGCTCGTTATATACACCCATGTATACTCACTTGTGGTAGGCTTGCTGTTGGGTATGCAATTTTGTACATACTTGTGTACACATCTCCATTTGTGTACATACTTATGCATTTAAATAAGCACTAGGACTAGCAAAGGGGATAATATCAAGTGCCAAATGCTTTTTCCTAAGGTTTAGTGAAGCAGCATATGACACTTGATATTATCCCCTTTGCTAGTCCTGGCGCTTAGTTAAATGCATAAGTTAGCATGAATACATGTCCCAGGCGCTTGAGCTAAAATGCATCCACCTGGTTGATCACCATGTAAATTCTTTACCAGAAATTTAAAACCTTAAGTTTGGTGAATGGATTAGTTTAGCTGAAAAGCGGATCAAAGTGGTCGATCGCCGAAGTTGAAAAGCGGAGAGTGAAAGCCGAAGTTGCTAAAATACCGAGTTTACCTTCTTTATTGTAATGTAATTATGAAACATTATATATGAAACAGTATGTACCTTCTTTATGGTAATGTAATGAAACAACATGTATCTTCTTTATTGAAATGTAATGAAACATCATGTATCTTCTTTATTGTAATGTAATGAAACAACATGTATCATTATACACGTTGTTGGATTGGTATGAAATATTTCGTATAGTTATTTTATTTACTGATATAATTGGTCAAATAGATTTTGCATGATATTTACTAGCCTTTTGTGTATATTCGTATCTATAGAAAATTTAGATAAGGTTTATATTCATATCTAGTAATAATTTAGATACAGCTTAAAGTTGTATGTTATTTGCATTGAGATAGAGTTTACAGCCGTATCTATTTATACTTTAGAAACGATTTAGAGCCATATCAAATTTTGATTTTGATACGGCTTACTACCGTATCTAATATTTAAACACGCCATTATTTGATATGGCTTAGAGTTGTGCCTAATTGCATTAGATACGGCCCAAAACACAATGTAATTTGCATATATGGTGTAGTCTCACCATATCTCCAGGCACCTACGACGAATTGCCCCGTTGGGCTTTTCATCCCTTCGGACTAGTTCAAACACATATCGTTATTTCATTACACTATATATCTAATTTATCATTATGTGTTTTACTTACTTTTCTTTTTGTTAATTTACAATATTATTCAATCCAATTAATTTGAATATTAGTTACTTGTTTATCAACTTCAGAAGTTAACCTAGAACCATTCAATAACCATAGAATGCCAATTTACGAGGCCACCATAGACCATAGAATAATATAGAATAGCCTAATTACATGGCCACCATGGAACCATAAAATTTCCTACTCACAAGGCCACATTTGAATTTTCCTTATTAAACTTAATTCATAATTTTAAGTTTATTCATAATAAGTTTTCCTTATTTCATTTCGCTTTTTAAATTATAACTTTTATGTTATAATCTTACTTTCACTATAGAATCATTGCCATAGAATTATGCACCATTGCCATAGAATTACACTTATAAAACTAAATTTTCAATTGTAAGTCTATAGTAAGCCTTTCTTATTTCTTTTGTTTATATAACATCTTTTAGTCACGTTACTCGTTTTCTTTTCATCTTTGCAATTTATTCTTTGAAAAGTTAGGCATGTTTCTAAGTGATTGGTTATTAAAACTATACCAAATCAATTTTCATAGTTTAAGCCTTTAAGGTAATTGTTGCAGTAGAAATCCATAATAGTAAAACATTCATTTCCATTATTTTTAGGCTATAAAACAGTCCGCAATACTGCTATATCCCTATTTTGCACTTATCCATGCCTTTATTTCTTTCTATACTTGCAATTAGCAATTTTCTTACAAACCAAACAATGAAAATATATTCCTTTTTTCCTAATCAATAAATCTAGGTTATTCCTAACTTTTCATTTTTATAGGTATATGTAAACTCCTGTTCTCTCTTTTATTGCCCTAAATTTGATATATTTTCGGTTTGATTGAATATTTTTAGGCTTCTGCCACTTTTCTCATTCCATCCTATTCTAATGTTTATCCAATTCAAAATTTAAACCATACACTCAGGCCCTCAATAAACAAAAATGGGAATACTCAGATTTAAAATTAAAATACAGATTTACTTCATATGAAACTTCTTACTATCATTCCAACATGGATTCACCGTAAGAATGAGCTACTGTAAATAGAATTATATTCAAATCACACAAGGAATAAATTTCCACAATTATTCAATTCTAAATTACCAAGATTTCTTCATTTAACAGGAACAAAATAATATCGTATACCATCATATAAAAATATATCTAAATTCACTCACCTGTAGAGTGTTCTAAGGTCTAGATTTGATTTGGGTCTAGGTTTATTTTCGTTCTCTTTTCAGCTTGAATCTACAAATGTGTTCAGACAGAAAGTTTGGATATCTAAATCTTGAATCCACTACATTTTCCATCAAATCTCGAATTGGATAATCTAATTCTAATATTTTTCTATTTTTGAAGAATTCGGAGGAGAAAGGGAATGATGGTCTTCAGCGCCCTACCAAAAAATATGAATTTAATAGCTAGGCCCTCTAGGTTTATTTATAGATGCCCAAACTAGTTATATCCATCTGATATAAAATATTAAAATCCAAGTCATTCAACAAAATAAAAATACGCCGTTAATACATGGCCTCATATGTTTCTTACCCGTTTTGATTTTCTATATATTTATTTCTTTGGCGTTTCTTTTTATTTTCCTATTTTCATTCCTATACATTAATTTTCTTCTGCTTTAATTCAAGCGTGTTAATTCTTATGAACGTTATTCAAAACGTTTATTTTTACTTTTGGTTTTATTATTTTGTTTTCCAATCTTAACATGCATTAAATATCAATTTCAATCGTAGTTATTTCTGGAATTTGTACGCATGCATATACTCTTGAAGTAAATATATCCACACATATTTACACATATTTTGTTCGTTTGTTTTGAATTATAACATCTATCTTCTTTCTATATAATAATTCCCACTAATCTTTATTTGGTCCGACCGTAAAATTCCCAAATTACCCTCTCTATATTCATTTCTTTTGTTCTAGGTATTTCCTTTCTATGTGATTCCCACTAATCTTTATTTGGTCGGACCGTAAAATTCCCAAAGTACCCCTCTATATTCATTTCTTTTGTTCTAGGTATTTCCTTTCTATGTGATTTCTATTTTATTTGGTCCGACCATAAAATACATTTGTATAATTGAATGTTTACTAAAATGCATTGCACTAATTATTTACTGCACAAAATGAGAAATACAAACTATTCAATCAAATATATGAGAAGTAAACATTGGGAACTGCTGTATATTTAATAAATAACTATCGTTTTATTTGCATGTGCTTTTAATGGTATGTAGAAAATGTTTCTGCTTTTATGGTCATTCCAATGCTCTCTAAAAATCTAATTTACTTAAAAAAATAGATTTTTATCTTCTGATAATGGGTACTTTCCAAACTGCCACAACATTTTCTGAATTTAGTGCAAACATTCTATTTATGTTTATTGAATTTAATATAATTTATGATAATTTTTACTTGAAATAAATTTATATTGTTTCCAAATACACCTGTTTGATAAACAACCAAAAACACATCAAGGAATTGTTGATTCCATTATCGACATGAATTGATTATGAGTCAGATTTATTGGCTCATGTAATGCTCAGGCTTTTAATGGTATGTTATGACATTTTACCTTCTTTGACAATTGTTCCCACATTATACTTGAGTTATTTGAATTCTTAACTTTGTCATTTATATCATTCATCAATTTCAATTTCCATTTTTCATGCATGTCATTGAATAAGTTTCCTTTTGTGCATTTCCCTTTTAACCAGTTCCATTTTAAAACTTATACTAATATGTGTTTTCTTTTTCAATTTCTTTTTCCATATATTCTCATATGTTTGTTGCTTTATTTATTTTTATATTATGTACCACAGTGATATAACATTAATACCTTTACTCATTTGACTAAAATAAATATCGATTATTTGTATATAATTTTACAATAATATCTTAACATATAACATTAATCTAACAATATGGACCATCATGTTTAACCAACTAAAGAGATTGTACATAGCACAATATAAATCACTTTTGTCCCTACTTCTCCATATTGTCACACCCTCCTCATCTCCAAGACTTTTTGTATTCTAATCAACGTTATTCCTCCCTATTGCAGTTCTATTTACTGGACAGGTTTTCTTCTAATTGCATTCGGTCAAGATCTAAATTCAATATCCATCGAAGGAATCTACCCATTAATTAGTCCAGTGCAACGGCAATTACTTTAGAAAGTAACTCATTTTCTCAATTCATTTTTTTTCTACAAAGCCCCTTTATTACGCAATTTTCCATTTTCCATTAGCTTTACTATTAACATTTTCTATTTTAGTTAATCCGGTTTCTGTTGTGTTCCTACGTATTGATGATGATTAGATTGCTGAGTTATATTGATATTTTCACAACATGCAGTAATAGTTTGAAGAGGAAAAGCAAAGAGATTGATAACGATGTCAAGCTGCCATATATTTTTGACAACTTTAAGGATAAAAAAGATGATGAAAATGGATTTATTTCAAAGCTAAAAGCAATTAAAAAAGAAAAAGTAAGTTATATATATTTGATGGTTATTTTATATCTGGTGTACATATTATTGTTTTTTTGGTAAGGAATGACTAATCAATTGTTCATCTATTCAAATTTTTGCTGCACTACAGGAATGAGAACTATTCAAAAAAGTGGAAATCATGAAGTTATTATGTTGGGAACATGATTGGACTTGAAAATATTTTTCATGTTTATTTTGTTTGGAATGGAAACTACTCATGGTCTTATATTCATTTTTCTCTGATTTTCATAATTATTTTGTTTGGAATGAAAACTACTCAAGATCTTATATTTATTTTGCTTTGAAAACTAGTATTGATTAATGTATTTTTCCATTATGGATGCTTATTTTTATTTTTAATTCGAAATTTTAGTTAAAATGCCTCTTATACATATATAAATATATTTAAAACTTAATAACAAAGCATACATTGCATCAAATCATATATATATATATATATAATGACATCATATACACTTTTTTGCTTCATCAAAAAAGTTATCATATTGTAGTTTGTATATAATTTATATAATATTACTTGAATTGTATCAATTATATAATTTTAATGATTATTTGTTCAAATTTTCACGTTTAAAGATCACAAAATAAGTTTAAATTGTAATGAATTAAGAACATGTTCTCAGAATAAAATCACAAATAATCATTTTTTTATATCTATGCCAAAAAATAACCATTCATAACGAAAAAATTAGATGGATACCAGAATAATTAATCAAATAATCATCCACGACAAAATTATTGTTGGGTGAACAACATGATAATTAATTATTGTTACTACATAAATTATTAGATGGATAACAGAACAATTAATCAAAATAATCATCCATAAAAAAATTAGTTTTGGATGAACAACAGAACAATTTATTATTGTTGGCACGTAAATTATAATATTTAAAAATATATATGTAACTATTTAATATTAATTACGTTACTTTAGTTTTCTTCTATTTTTGATATTTAATCATTACAATATTTTTTTTAATAATAAAAATTTTAATGCCCAGCAAAGCGGGCAAAAAATACTAGTTTCTTAATTAACTTCATTAAATTCCCTTTTATTACGTGATTTAATTCCATTTACGATGCTCGTTTATTTTCAAATTCAAACGCGCAAAACATATGGAATTTATGCTTTATATATTTACAAGCGTCACGGTACGCGCTTCGCGCGTGATGACGGCACGCGCTCCGCGCGTGGATTATTATCTATAAAATGTTTGCGTATTTTATGTATTTATTTTAATGTGAATTATATTGTCACTAAAAAGAAAAAAAATAGAAATCACTAAATATTAAATTTACATATAAATGGCATAAACTAAAGTGAAGTTTTAAATATAATACAATTTGTAACATTGAGGTCTATTTCATTTCAAATGAGTTTTCTTCTTAAAGCAGTGTATAAAAATATATATTTTTCTTGTTGAAGAATAACTATATAAACAGTTTTTTCCAAAAATAAAACAATTTTTTCTGTTTGAAACACTTGTGGGGACAGACGTTGGACAGCTCAAAATATACAAACTTGTAAATAAGTTATTTCCATCTTTATTTTTTCACAGACAAGAGCTGAAAACCACATGCATCTCTCATATCGATCCATCCCATATAGTTGCATAAACCGACATTGGCTTAGAAGGATATTATATCTCCCATTTCAGAGCTGTGATCAACATATTGAATCAGCCATGTCAAATCTGAAACACACAAACGACGACGATATCTGTATATATTATATATGGTTTGAAGTATACATCTGACTCTAAATACTTTAATCGACTTACATTATTTCACTGTTGTTCCAAAGAATAGAGTATCGATGTGGGATCAAAAGGGATAGCTCATTATTTCAAAAAAAACAAATTGAACCTCTGGAAAATTTAAAAAAAAAGTTCTGACTTCCGTCTAGAAGAATTGGATAAAGCGAGTTATATCAAAGGTGGAATTAACAAAATGAGACGAATAAATTTATAAAATAATCATTGAATTGTTCCAGTGGGTTATATAAAATAGAATAGCAAACCTGCATAGCCGATAGATTGGATGCAATTCCATCAGTGCAAAGTATCATTTCCCTGAGCTTGCTGAATGAGAAACTATTTGGAAGGAAAAGAATCACCTGATATAAAATTGCTTATAGCTTTGTGATTATAGATCTCAGCGATTAATTCATGTTGTAAAAATAAAATCATACCTGCACGTTATATGCAAAGGTGACTTAGAAGTTGCTCAGTTGTACCAATTTGATTATCAGCCTTTCAAAAGTAGCATAAAAATTGTGCAAGAAGAAAGAATTAGATCTGAGGAAGAAGAAATTTGTAAAGAAAAGTGGCGTTGATATAAAAGCAAGAGATAATGTAGCTGGTATTTATAGGTAACATGGTATTCTCTGAAACATCAAATAATTGCCTACAAACCCAGAATTTCGGAACCATTCAAATACGGAAGTTGCTGTGTATTCGCAGATGCTATTTCTTAGGCTTTTTTTTTCTTTTTCGAATTGACTTATTATGCTATTTCGATAGTGCATTTTAGGGATGGGATAAAATATATACTAGTTCGACAGTGCACTATTTCGACAGTGCATTTTAGGAATGGGATAAAATATATCATCATACCATAATTCTATTAGTTAATGCATTATTTTTGCCATATAAAGAATGCATCATCCTACCATAATTCTATTAATTAATAACCAAAAATCTTTATGAGTTAATTCTATTAACGAATGCATGATTTATGATTTAATTAAAAATGATCAATGTGCTCAAAAGGTATGGCCCAATATTCATGCAGATTCTTATGTAAGGGCATTTTGGGAAGTTCACGGTCAGACCAAAAATATGTGTTTTCAAGAGAATTATTAATAAAGATTAATGAATGCATGATTTATGATTTAATTAAAAATGATCAATGTGCTCAAAAGGTACGGCCCAATATTCATGCAGATTCTTATGTAAGGGCATTTTGGGAAGTTCACGGTCGGACCAAAAATATGTGTTTTCAAGAGAATTATTAATAAAGATATGAAATAAATACATACATGTGTGTTCATATGCGTGTTACCATTTTAGAATCAATTCTCTACTTTCAAAATATTAACGTTATTCCCACTTATGTCTTTATTAATATCGTTAATCACAGACATTGTTATTTAAATGAAAGTTGCAATTCAACGTTAATTACTTTTCATTTCTTTCTTGGTTTAATTCATTTTACCACACATGTTTGTTTTTCTATTTTATTATATTTCTTTCTGTTTTTGATTCGCATCTAATTCCAAATTCAAACGCATATTGTTCATGAAACTAGCTTGCGCATATATTTTTGAAATATTTATGTATATTTACATAATACATCGAACGTTAATAACTTTTCCATATAAACTCCATTCAAAACATAGTATATATGTAAATTAATCATAAAATCGCTATAATGCAAAGGTGTGCGTTTCAAAGCCAAATTTCGACAGTCCCAAAATGTTTATTCTTTAATAATTATTTCTAGAATTATTTTGGTAATCCTTATTATTTGAAAAGCGGGGTGTTACATTCTCTCATCCTTTAGAAAAATTCATCCCTAAAAATTAACAAAGGGTATAATTGTGTAATTCTTCATATAATTTACAACCATCAAATGTACATCCAATTTTGCAATCATCTGTGTACTGGTGCAAAGTATAACACATCATAAAAATTAATGAATGCCTATGCAGCATCTCCTATACGAATTCTATTATTATTTTTAAATTAGTTTGAAAACATGACGCACAACACACAAGCTAAATATACTATCAGTTTCTACGTGTGTGCAATAATTTAAAAGTAAAAAAAAAATCTCATCCAATTTTGTCCCACATTTTTGTTGAAAAAGGGCATAGTTCATCCAATTTTTACATCTGAGTCCTACCAATTAAATTTTAAATTTGCGAATTTTAAAAAAAACTAATTTTCTAAATTCAATTTGTTGTGTTAGAAAAAAGGTAGCAAATGAAAATATCTATATTGTCCACTTCATTTTTACACACCTTTTTCCGTATACTTGGAACTTTCCATCGCTACTCCCTCGAAATTCATGTTTTTATTTCCAAGCACAGTTTACGTAAGAAGGTTTTTTTTTCAATTCTCCAAAGCTATCTTGAAAGAATTTATTTTCTCTTACTGTTCTTATTTATTGCAGTTATCGTCTTGGTTGATTTCTGAAAATTTGTTTAATTTTTTTTAGTTATCCGTCTTTCACTTCCGCTGTTATTTTATTTACAATATCATATGTCTTTATTATTTTTTAGTAATCAGCACAAACACCTGGGAAGAGAATGTCACATTAAACTATTTTATTTTCCAATAATAAATCAGAATACTACATAGGAGTGAAAATCTGTACTAAAAGAAGGTACATTCTGCAAGAATCGCTACTAGGTAAAAGATATCATGACTAAATGTGGCTATCTACTAGAACAAAGAGTTCTAGGACCATGTCTCTCCTGGCATAAAAATGTCCTCTTCACTGAATCAAAGCAACCTTAGCGCTCCTCATTTCCATCTACCTCTCTCTATATTATTTTTTAGTAATCAGCACAAACACCTAGGAAGAGAATGTCACATTAAACTATTCTATCTTCCAATAATAAATCAGAATACTACATAGGAGTGAAAATCTGTACTAAAAGAAGGTACATTCTGCAACAATCGCTACTAGGTAAAAGATATCATGGCTAAATGTGGCTATCTACTAGAACAAAGAGTTCTAGGACCATGTCTCTCCTGGCATAAAAATGTCCTCTTCACTGAATCAAAGCAACCTTAGCGCTCCTCATTTCCATCTACCTCTCTCTATAAACTGATGCCATGTACCTCTAGTAACTCTATATTCTTAGTTCTAAATCCGATGTTAGCATAAAGTAAGAGAACATGCCAAATGTAACAACCCATCCAGAGTGGGCCTAGATTTTGACCTAGAAAAGGCCCATCGAAACTTAGAGCAACTCTAAATGAGTCGTTAGTTCTTATAAGGAATTACATTTGCATAGAACAATAGAGCAATATATCAAGATGGATTCTCACACGGTGAGCAGAATAAAATATATTAATGAGAAAGTAGTTGTACCATTTAACTTAAAAACCAATAATGTAGCTTACAACCATTATTCAAATAGTTACATCAAGTACATAAATTAGTGTCTCAAATACATAACAACAACGATAATACTGCGAATAATGAGTACAAAATAAATAGATAAGTCCCTCCATCGTCAGGCTCCCGCCACTTCATCTCTCAGCATGAAGTCCAAACTACTGTCATGTAAGTATGTTAAGAGCATGAAGTCTTGGTGAATGAAAACCACACATGTTTGGAGGTAACTATTCTTATATCTGGCTAGATAGATTTTTCACGATATGTCTACTTAATAAGCATACACACAAAAGGAAATGAATATAATTAATGAGGTGGACATTCATACAGTCACTTAAGACCTTCACTAACACTTTTAGGGCGGATCCCCGATCACTTAAGACCCAACGAGGTGGACATTGTCGATCACTTAAGGCCATACTACTATATTAAGTTTAAGGTGAAATCCTATAATCAATTAAGACCCTGTGGCGGGCCCTACCCACTAAGACCCCATCATATCACATCAACGCTATATATATACACACACACTCATTTGTAATATTAGAAGTAGTATGTTCTCGCCACTTAGTACCGCATTAGGGTAGAATCAGTTTGCCGTTTAAAGCCCCTCTGGCGAACTCCCACGTTACTACTAAACTGATATTATGGGTGAACTCCTATGCCACTTAAGACTTCCCATAGATAGGTGGTTGTAGTGGCATGCGACGTAGGGTACCTATCTTGTCCCTAGGTTAGCCCTCACAGCTCGTAGAGGAAGTAGACAACTTCCCGGGAACTACCCCACTCAACATTACCGCTATATTTAGTCCATTTTGGAGAAGGAGGTCCCAAAGACTAGTTATAACCTAATAAAGGAGGGTCACATGACTTTTTCCCAAACCAAGGAGCGAACCTTAGGAACATGCCTAGTCCTAACCACTTAAGATCCAAATTAGGTACGTCAGCCACTTAAGACCTTCTTAAGGCAGTCATGCCTACTCATACACACACATATTATATATATATATATATATATATATATATATATATAGACACACACACACACACCCCAGGCCTCCCACATTAAACCGTCTACTTGTAGACGCTGGATTAGCTGGGTGGTTCCGGCCAGGCTTCTACAACAAGTGTGCTTAACCTAGTGCCTTAGTTTAATAATTATAATGGCCCATGACACCTATACGTCCCACATTAACCAGGCTTACTTGTAAATTCTGGATATGCCGATCGGTTTTGGGAAGGCTTCTACTACAAGTAATGGTTAACCTCGTGTCTTTGTGTCATTAATTAATGTTTATAAAGCCATTGACACACACATATACAAACAAATTCCTAAAGGGACATTTAAAATTCAAATTCTACTTCCTTAAACTAATCGTATTTACCACGCATTTATTATATGTAATTACGTTTTTTAATATATACAGAAATAAAAAATATCCTAAGTTAAACGTATACTCATCGTTTGAATTTAATGTTTCTAAATCGTTGAAATGTATATCTCTAACTAAAGAAATGCATACAAGTTAATCTCCCACATTTCACCAATCAAGTATAGACATGCATATAAACATATATCTAAATGGGAAACGAACAATAATAATATATAAAACTTGTATTCTAGGCATGACTGATTGCTATACAACAATAAAAGATAACAATTGTGAAATGCAATCAAACATATATATATATATAACTATTATTTTATAGTTCAAATCCACTTTTGAATACGTTTATGTGTAAAACATTGATACTTGAACATTGTATATATAAATACGTTCAAATAATCTATTTATAAAAATAGGTATTTATACCTATTTTGATTTATACAAACATCCAAATTCTTAATGTTTGACAACAAATAGTACATGAGAACCACAACATATGAAATATCAATTTGACCACAATAACAATTATACAACACAATTCTGTCATCTTCTCAATTGCTCTAACAACCACAAACCACAAATTTACACAAATTGTATATTTCCGCCAATAAACATAAAAGAGAGAAATTTAGGTGGTTTGCTATATTTTTAATGTTTTCGTAGAAACCCCAAATCCTCTTAGGCATACAAATCAAAATCAGTACTACAAAATAAAGGAATAGCAACATAGGTAATTTTCACTCATAGTGATTTAACTATATGGAAGTGACACGGATTTGATAATGTTTGCCTTATCAGATCTGAAACACAAACTCCAATTCTATATTGATCTACATATAAGAATTAAATAATTAGAATTCTTATATATAAATCTAGAATTCAAGATTGAAATATATACTAAATCCTAAAAGAAAAGAGAATAGAAAAGCATATGGATTAAAAGGTTTGTAGAAGAAAACTTAATATAATTCTTTTGGAATTCAATGGCAGAATGGAGGCTATGGGATGGAGAAGATTATGTTTAAGGGAGGTGGAATGGAGTGTTATTTATAGGTGTGTGTTCAAATAAGAGTCGTAGGATTAATCAGATTTAATCTTGACCGTTAATTATATAATAAACACTCCAAATCCTAGCCCAAACCAACCTCACCACGCCCTGGTTGAGGCAAGTAGTCAACCGCCACACATGAACCCTCAGTCTCAGAAATGGCCAGTGGATATAATTGGTGGTTGTAATGGTTTAATTAATTATAACGTTCCTTTTATATTAATTTAATTCCTTTTTTTAAATATTCTTATCCCCTTTTACATGTATATGTATACATACAGATTTGAATTTTACGGAATATTTCAATTAGCCATTAATTAGATGTTTATATTCCATATGTTTATTTATTTAATTCAAATTTCAAATGTTATGTATAATGACTTGCGCACAATATTTAAGGTGAATTCTTTATACAGACTACATTTTTAACATATTATATATGAAAACGGATAAGAATCTCTCCACGAATACAACTATGATATTTTTGTGACCAAATTCCTAATTTCACAAAATTCCATTTTTTAGCTAGACAATATTTTAACATTTAATTTAACTTGTTATTATTTATTAATTATATTTTCTAATCAATTTATTTTTGTAGTGTGCTACGCCAAATCCTCTATTTTTTCAAGAATTACTGGAAAAAGGATTTCCATCAATTACAAACCATCTCATAATTTCACAACTAAAAATCCCTAACTAGATCTTTCCAATCCACGTCCTCTTTATTTCAATTATCTAAGTCTTAGGCCTTTTGTGAAAAAAAAAATCCTTTATAATTATATTACAATCCATAATGAGAGCCAAATTCTTATTTGAACTAACAAATATTTTCTACTTAACTTGTACCTTGATTACATTTCTGTTTAAGCTCTTCTCTATTTTAATAAACCTTTTTTTCTCCAAGAGGAATTAATGCGATTAAGTTTCTATGAATCTTTTTGAAACACCCCAACTCCATAAAGGTCACTCACAAAGGGAATGCCTTAACTTCGGTGGAGCGCTTTAGGTAAAAGATGCAGATAAATTACAAGATAGACAAATTTAAACAGCGGAAAATAAAACTTTACTTCATTGATAAAACAGTTTGTACAACAATTGTTTTCCAATACCAGAGTATTGTCTTACATAACAAAATAAAGAAGCAGAAAATAACATTTATATTTTCCAAAGTAGCATGAGCCAGCCATAGCAATGGAAAATAGAATCCAAGCAAAACTTCGACTAATATTCGATCTTGGAAGGAGATGTGGTCCAAACTAAGCTGAGCTATTCTCTCCCTGACTACCGGGGGGAAACGAAAGAAAAGAGGCGAAAGCAAACTAGGTCAGACATAAGTCTGGTAAGCTCAGTGATTCTTAGCATTTAAACGGGGAAAAGGGTCATGACATGAATAAACTAAATATAAGACTAAACCAAAGTAACAAGATAACATGGGATAAATATGAAATATGACAAGGCAGGATAAACTGAATGTACTGATAAACTGAATGTGCTTCTACTCCTTCTCTGCTTCGCGACTACCCTATTATACTGATTTCTATATCTCTGCACCACCCAACCAGTGTCCCAACTAGTAATCTATATAAAATGATCATATGATAACGTGATCCCAATCCCCGTAATTGTGGTTGCCTTCAAGTGTACATCTATTTTGGGGATTCCATTTATTACCTAGATCTAATCTAGGGTTTTCTATTAAACGCTTCCTAGATTCAACTAGGGTTTACGCTTCCCAGGGCCATTGGGGTTTATGCTACCTATTGAACGCTTCTCGGATTTAGGGTTTACGCGACCTAGGTCCAACTAGGGATTATGCTACCTATTGAGCGATGCCCCCTAGTCTAGGACACACTACCCAGAGCGGTATATGTTCCTAGACTTTCCCCACGTATGTGTCGTGAATCATTATCGATGTCTAGATGCACATGTCCTCTATATGTGCGACCCGAGTCCCGTGGCAGGGCTAATCAAGAAACACGGAACTCGGTCGGGAGCTTTCAGATATCTGCCGATGCATATGCTAAGGTCTGTTTTTGTTGTGGCTATGGTCCCACTAGACCCCTCCCTCAACTATCAAATGAAAGGCACCCAAGAAAAACAAGAATGAGAACTATACGCAGGCCCCATGTACCCCCACTAACCTATTGGACGACCTCACCCATAACTAGATAGCAAGTATATGGCCTTTTGGAGTTCTCCGCCTTTCCGCTTTACGTATCACGATTGACTCCAAATGGTAGGTAGACGACGAGTTGCTATCACAGGGCAAACTGGTCTCGCCGAATCACGTTGGTCCATCCTAGTCTTTAGGTTGTCTTATTATTGCAACCAAGGCATACCCTTGGCTCTTCTAACACAGACCTTAACCTTTGTGAGCCCAGGAGGATCATCTGCAGCCTCATAGAGGGATACCAAGAGTATCCTCACGTCCCCTCGAAGCCACGTGCTCCGTAACCCAGTTCGTTGGAGCCTTCTTCATGATCAGATGGACGTTCTCTCCTCCTCATATTCTACTTGGTTTTCTTGACTAAGGTTTACTACTTAGTTCTCTTAACTAAGGTTTACTACTTAGTTTCCTGAATCGTTCGTTTTCGTAATTAAGTTTTACAACTTAATCTGCTTAACTAAGGTTTACTATTTAGTTCTCTTCCCGTTCATCATGTTGTATTGGTTAAGTGTTTCCCGTCAAGTTAACCCCACTCATTCATCAGGTTATGTTGGTTAAGTGTTATCAATCCAGTTGAGTTAACTTAACCCACCCACTTGTCATGTTACATTGGTTAAGCGTTCCTTATTACTTAACCCTACCCATTCATGTTCCATTGGTTAAGTGTTCCTTATTACTTAACCCTACCCATCTGTTTATTCAAAGGTTATAACGGTTAAGTGTTGCCTTAGTTAACTTAACTCTACCATCTGTTTATTCACAGGTTATAATGGTTAAGTATTCCTTTAGTTAACTTAACCTTACCGCAAATCATGTTATGTTGATTAGGTGCCCGTTGTCCATTTATATTTAACTTAACCCACTCATGTGATATTGGTTGAGGGTTATTAACCTAATCCTCCCATACTTATCATGTGTCATTAGCATTAATTAATTTATTAATGCCCCAACCTCTCACATTAGATAGGTGTTGTTGTGGTTACTGGATATGCCGGGCGGTTCCGGGCAGTTTTACACCACAACTCAATCTAACCTCGGGTTTTCTTGGGCATGATACACTAATCTCTCACATTAGACAGGTGTTGTTGTGGTTACTGGTTGTGCCGGGCGGTTCCGGGCAATTTTACACCACAACTCAATCTAACCTCGGGTTAGGCATTTTCCTCTTCTCTTATTTACATATTTACTATTCATGTAAATTTTCCATAAATCAATTTAGCCTAGATCATATTCATTTGTCAGGCCAATTAACATACTTATATTCTATGCCCAAGACTTGATTTACCTACCAATTACCCTAACTTGCAGTTTATGCCAATTTAGATCTAATATTCCCAGTTACAGTTCATGTCAAAACTAAATTTAATATTCTAGTTTACAGTTTATACCCAAAATTTGGTTTACATGCCAATTACATACTTTGCGGCCAATTAACTATTTACGCCCAAGTCTAATATGCATGTAAATTATTCACTATTATAGCCAATTCAGATTTTGCCAACATATTTATTATGCCAAATTAGCTTAATTAAGCTACGCCCAAATTACCGCCCCGTAATCATACGTATAACATGATTTCACAAGTTTCTAAGTACTCATGTAATGATACTAACAGTATCAAAGCAAGGAATATGGAATAAGCACGAGAATTGACATAAAAGAATAGCCATGCAAGAATGAACTAAATACAAAAATAATGGTTCCAATGGGTTTGATGTACATAACAGTGAATAGGAATAAACTAGACAAGTTACACCCCAAAAATGAGATCCAACATAATTAAGGGAATAGGCATAGGTGATTTGGTCCAACATAATGCCAGTTCGAAGTACAACCTAATAGTTTAATGGGAATAGGCATAAGCCACTGACTACAATAGTTATAGGCAATTAACCACAATATTCATGGGCGACTAATCACAATAATTTCTTAATCAATGTCACAGGCAATAGTCTCATAGTCATGAATCTTGGTAATAGTCTTATAGTCATGAATCATATGTAATAGTCTCAAAATTATGAATCATAGTCATAGTCATAGGCAACAGTCTTATAGTCATAGTCATATGTAATAGTCTCTTTGTCATGAATCATAGTCATAGGCGATAGTTTCATGGGCAACAGTTTCATAGTCATAGTCTTAGGCAAAAGACCCATAATCATAGTCATTGGCAATTAGCCATAATAAATTCTAGGCCACAATTGAGAATCAGATCCAAAGGAATAGATAACGTTATATTTGACATAAGAATGAATCAAAGATAATTAACTTGCAAATAGGCACAGTTCTATATTTTAATTTATTACATTCACGAGTCCAATTACACGTTCAAATCTAAAGATAACCGAACTTACAGTGATCGGTTTAGAAAAGGATAATAAGATAGCGTTGTGGTGATTTGCTATGATTCGCATGACGTTGCTCAAAGCCATTGATTGATTCCCTTCTTAAAGCTTTAATTGGATTTTGATGTAGGCTTTTAACTCGTCTCTGAATTGAAAGCGGTGACGGCTACTCCAAGTTCTCTACTGACGGCATGACAGTTCCAGGATTATTTTTGTGTGATTTTAGGTTGAGTATTGAGTTTTTTATATAGAATTTCAATTTAATTATAGCCGTCGGATGAACCTAGAGTTAACCACAGCCATTCAGACCAGATCAGGACTATCCAGAAACCCTAGTGACTCAGCAGCAAGTCATCAGTCGTCAAAAATTCAGATCTGGCCGGGGTGCAGGTCGACACTAAGGTCGACCCCCAGGTCGACCTGTAGGGAGAGGTCGACACTAGGGTCGACCCCCTAGTTGACCTGTGTCCTGGGCGGGAATTTTCCCGCCCAGCCCGCTTCTGACTTCTGTTTTGAATTTTGAATCCGGTTTTGAGCCGTTTGAATTTGTTTGAATTTCTGAAACTTCTGGAGGCCATAACTTCGTTATATGCAGTCCGATTTACGCAAACTCGGACTCTATCTCAAGCCAAATTCCGAGACAAACGCAATGGCGTAACCCGTTCCCCTTAATTCTTCTTCTAAAAATTAACCATACTTTAATTTGTGAAGCTTAATATTACGGAATTACGGGGTGTTACATTCTCCCCCCCCCCCCTTTAAAGGATTTCGTCCCCAAAATCTTGAAGTTAGGAAGAATGTGTCCTACCATCCAATCATCCATCTACTCAACCATTCAATCACAGGCATCCATTGTCCTTAAAAAGATTTCTAATGCTTTCATGATCATATGCATAGTGTGCGTATATGTCCTTATTTGATGCAAAATCAGGCGGTCTACTTATTCAGTTGACCTCCTTAATGCAAATCATGTCAGTGCCATGCATTCAATATGTATGCAATCCTAATGATACATATTATTTCTATATGAGTGCACAACCATTCACTCAAATGCAACACATCAAGTTCAATCCATAAACAAATACATATATGCAAATGCAATATGAAAGTGACTGAGCTGATCTAGTGCCTAATGTGTGTATATGCATCCACGATCAACCACTTGCAACGATAAATCATAACATGTTTCAAACACATGTTTACATCCATTGGCTTCTACCTAAGGATCGAAGATATGACTTGGAGGATATACCTAACAAGAATGCCTAAAATTCCTAGCAAAAGAGATCAAGGATATACCCTCAAGAAAGAGGGTATGATGCGCGTATCTAGTCTTCCGTCTTCGAAGTCGCATCTTCTTGAGCTTCACTCCACTGTACCTTAACTAATTTAACTCCACGATTGCGAAGCTTCTTGACCTCCATTTCCAAAAACCACTAGTAAAGATAGGACCTTGACCACTTAACATGCTAGAGGGTACTCGAGACTTCCCTTAGACGCAAAGCATGTCCTTTCCCACTCTTAGAGATAGCCTAAATATCATCCATGTACAAGTGAGGGGAACCATCCTCCTTTGTAGCAAAAACAACTGGATATATGTAGAGCTCTATCTTGCATTTAGGGGGCAAACCCCTAACATAATCAAAAACATCTGAGTGCTCATGGACTATTCTAATGGATCGCAAACCGTCCTAGTCAAACTTGACATCCCTCAAGTACAAACCCCCAAGGCCTAAACCAATATCAGACAAGCACCCAAGGAATACCTCCTCCGAATTTGGACGATTTATGTGAAATGATACTAGCAAAACAACCAAACAATTGAGCACTTAACCGACTCTGGCTATCCTCGCCAATCTTGCTCCAAAACTATCGTTGATCGCATAACTGGCTTTGCATTGTCATCTAGATATATATGGGAGTCTACCTTACGTTTTAGGGGACAAACCCCTAACCTTAATCAAAAACATCTACACAATCATGGACTACTCCCACGGATCGAAAATCGTCGATAAATACTTAAAGTGATTCTAGGTAGCTAAGACAAACTGATCCCTTAGGATCGCACGAAATCTCGAGGTTATTCCCGAGGCAAGTTGAAAGTCTAACTACCCTCCTTTCAAAATTACTAGCTAACCAATCCTTGCCTAGAATCAACCCATAGCCTATGAAATCCGGAAACATGAGCATCTCAAACCCTTACAAACCAAAGATAAATGAGTCGAACCACAAATTGGATTTGAGACGATAATGGGATCTTCTACTATACAAGTACTAAGGTGCAGAGACTCAAATATGGAAACAGATATAAACGAATGTGAAGCGCTAAAATCAAAAGAGTACTAATAGGATGATCAAAAAGGGAAAATTAAACTCTTACAACCGGAACCTTACTACCTCTCTCTCAGGTACGCTGGCGGTGAGAGCATGCATTTGCCCTCCTGAAAATCCTGTCATTGGTTCTTGCCCTTGTCCTTAATTATACGACATGTTATACCATAATAAAGATACTTCCTCTTGTCGTAGGTTTTACTATTCTTTCCTCCCTTCCTTTGTGAACCAAGTCTATATCCATGAGTTCTTCATCCTTGGGTTGTGCTCCTTAGCCAAACTCCCTCATTCTCATCTTTGCCATCCTTGTGTAACTTGTTGACAGGTCTCTCGAAAGCTGCCTACATTGCACGGAGAATCCTACAAAGCTCGAAAGAAAATTAGCCGCGGTTGAAACTACTACGGCTATAAATGGAAGTTGGTTTGTCCTTTGACAAGTGTTGTAGTCTCGTCGAGCCTACAGAACCATGCTGCGATGAGGTTACCTCCCAGAAAGCCAGGAGCCCCGGAGACTTAGGAAAGAAGGAGACAAGGATTCAAATGGAGGATCAAAAGATAATGTATATGGCTTTGGGGAACATGCCTTTAAAACAAATCTTTTCTTTTGAAATTGCTTCTTTTAAAATCGTTTTGAAAATAATTTTTCAAATCTTTTTATCTGATCCGGTAACCTTCAGCTCTGATACCAAGTGAAACACCCCACCTCCATTAAGGTCACTCACAAAGGGAATGCCTTAACTTCGGTGGAGCGCTTTAGGTAAAAGATGCAGATAAATTACAAGACGGACAAATTTAAACAGCGGAAAATAAAACTTTACTTCATTGATAAAACAGTTTGTACAACAATTGTTTTCCAATACCAAAGTATATATCTTACATAACAAAATAAAGAAGCATAAAATTACATTTATATTCCCCAATGTAGCATGAGCCAGCCATAGCAATGGAAAAAAGAATCCAATCAAAACTTCGACTAATCTTCAAGCTTGGAAGGAGATGTGGTCCATACTAAGTTGAGTTATTCCCTCCCTGACTACCTTGGGGGGGAACGAAAGAAAAGAGGCGAAAGCAAACTAGGTCAGACATAAGTCTGGTAAGCTAAGTGATTCTTAGCATTTAAACGGGGAAAAGGGTCATGACATGAATAAACTAAATATAAGACTAAACCATAGTAACAAGATAACATGGGATAAATATGAGATATGACAAGGCAGGATAAACTGAATGTGCTTCTACTCCATTTCTGCTTCGTGACTACCCTGTTATACTGATTTCTATATCTCTGCACCACCTAACTAGTGTCCCAACTAGTAATGTATGTAAAATGATCATATGATAACGTGATCCCAATCCCCGTAATTGTGGTTGCCTTCAGGTGTACATCTATTTTGGGGATTCCATTTATTACCTAGATCTAATCTAGGGTTTTCTATGGAACGCTTCCTAGATTCAACCAGGGTTGACGCTGCCCAGGGCCACTGGGGTTTATGCTACCTATTGAACGCTTCTCGGATTCAGGGTTTACGCGACCTAGGTCGAACTAGGGATTATGCTACCTATCGAGCGATGCCCCGTAGTCTAGGACACACTACCCAGAGCGATATATGTTCCTAGACTTTCCCCACGTATGTGTCGTGAATCGTTATCGATGTCTAGATGCACATGTCCTCTATATGTGTGACCCGAGTCCCGTGGCAGGGCTAATCAAGAAACATGGAACTTGGTCGGGAGCTTTCAGATATCTGCCGATGCAGATGCTAAGTTCTGTTTTTGCAGTGGCTATGGTCCCACTAGACCCCTCCCTCAACTATCAAATGAAAGGCACCCAAGAAAAACAAGAATGAGAACTATATGCAGGCCCTCTATGGCCCACTAACCTATTGGCCAACCTCACCCATAACTAGATAGTAAGTATATGGTCTTTTGGAGTTCTCCGCCTTTCCACTTTACGTATCACGATTGACTCAAGATAGTAGGTAGACGACGAGTTGCTATCACATGGCAAACTAGTCTCGCCGAATCATGCTGGTCCATCCTGGTCTTTAGGTTGCCATATTATTGCAACCAAGGCATACCCTTGGCTCTTCTAATGCAGACCTTAACCTCTGTGAGCCCAGGAGGATCATCTGTAGCCTCACAGAGGGATACCAAGAGTATCCTCACGTCCCCTCGAAGCCGCGTGCTCCGTAACCCAGTTCGTTGGAGCTTTCTTCATGATCAGATGGACGTTCGCTCCTCCTCGTATTCTACTTGGTTTTCTTGACTAAGGTTTACTACTTAGTTCTCTTAACTAAGGTTTACTACTTAGTTCCCCGAATTGTTCGTTTTCTTAACTAAGGTTTACAACTTAGTCTGCTTAACTAAGGTTTACTACTTAGTTCTCTTCTCGTTCATCGTGTTGTATTGGTTAAGTGTTTCCCGTCAAGTTAACCCCACTCATTCATCAGCTTTTGTTGGTTAAGTGTTATAATCCAGTCGAGTTAACTTAACCCACCCACTTGTCATGTTACATTGGTTAAGCATTCCTTATTACTTAACCCTACCCATTCATGTTCCATTAGTTAAGTGTTCCTTATTACTTAACCCTACCCATCTGTTTATTCACAGCTTATAATGGTTAAGTGTTTCCTTAGTTAACTTAACCCTACCATCTGTTTATTCATAGATTATAACAGTTAAGTATTCCTTTAGTTAACTTAACCTTACCGCAAATCATGTTATGTTGATTAGGTGCCCCTTGTCCAGTCATGTTTAACTTAACCCACTCATGTCATATTGGTTAAGGGTTATTAACCTAATCCTCCCATACTTAGCATGTGTCATTAGCATTAATTAATTTATTAATGCGCCAACCTCTCACATTAGATAGGTGTTGTTGTGGTTACTGGATATGTCGGGCGGTTCCGGGTAGTTTTACACTACAACTCAATCTAACTTCGGGTTTTCTTGGGCATGATACACTAACCTCTCACTTTAGATAGTTGTTGTTGTGGTAACTGGATGTGCCAGGCGGTTCCGGGCAGTTTTACACCACAACTCAGTCTAACCTCGGGTTAGGCATTTTCCTCTTCTCTAATTTACATATTTACTATTCATGTAAATTTTCCATAAATCAATTTAGCCTAGATCATATTCATTTGTCAGGCCAATTAACATACTTATATTCTATGCTCAAGACTTGATTTATCTACTAATTAACCCAACTTGCAGTTTATGCCAATTTAGATCTAATATTCCCATTTACAGTTCATGTCAAAACTAGATTTAATATTCCAGTTTACAGTTTATGCCCAAAACTTGGTTTACATGCCAATTACATACTTTGCGGCCAATTAACAATTTACTATTTACACCCAAGTCTAATATGCATGTAAATCATTCACTATTATAGCCAATTCAGATTTTCCAACATATTTATTATGCCAAATTAACTTAATTAAGCTACGCCCAAATTCCCGCGCCGTAATCATATGTATAACATGATTTCACAAGTTTCTAAGTACTCTTGAAATGATAACAGTATCAAAGCAAGGAATAGGGGATAAGCATGAGAATTGACGTAAAAGAATAGCCATGCAAGAATGAACCAAATACAAAAATAATGGTTCCAATGGGTTTGATGCACATAACAGTGAATAGGAATAAACTAGACAAGTTACACCCCAAAAATGAGATCCAACATAATTAAGGGAATAGGCATAGGTGATTTGGTCCAACATAATGCCAGTTCGAAGTATAACCTAATAGGTTAATGGGAATAGGCATAAGCCACTGACTACAATAGTTATAGGCAATTAACCATAATAGTCATGGGCGACTAATCACAATAGTTTCTTAATCAATGTCGTAGGCAATAGTCTCATAGTCATCAATCTTGGTAATAGTCTCATAGTCATGAATCATACGTGTAACACCCCACCTCCGCTAGGGTCACTCACAAAGGGAATGCACTATTTTGGAGGAGCGTTATCGAGGTAAACAAACACAGAAATATTACAAGACAGAACATAGATAAAACAGCAGAAGAATCAAAGGATATATATCATTACTTTCAAAATGAGTCAAAACCTTTTACATACAAAGTACCAAATAGCCAAAGTCATTATTTTCCATTACAACAAATTTTGTCTTGCATAAATAAAGAAGCATAAGCTTAAAACAACAAAAGTAGCTTATTTCCCCAAAGGTAGAAGAAATGCAGTCATAGCATAGCTCAAGATCAAACCGTACATGAGCTGAACCAAAAGAAAGAGAAATCCAAGCTAAGTGCTAGAGTTTCCTTCCTGAGAACCGGGGGGAACGAAAGAAAAAGAGGCGAAAGAAAACGGGTCAGTCATAAATACTGGTAAGTCCTAGTGACTTTCAGCATAAAAATAGGTAAAGGAAACATGACATGTATAAACTGAAGGTAAACATAAGAATGCTGTCAAGATGGGCAAGATAGACTAAGATGGCATGATAATTCAAGTATAAATCAAGTATAACATCGCATGTTCAAGGTTCGCTGCACCAACTGTACTAGTATCCAAAACCCATGTCATATATTAACCATAAAATGATCGCTTGGCCCAATATCATGAAATGACCCATTACTAGGTCCAACGAAACGATCCATTAACCGATCGGCTCCCTACAAGTTCTAGTTCGTCGTGTGTCTGTGTCATACGGCCTTATCACGAATGTAGTCACCTGTGCTAGGTCCACCATAGGGTGTATCAAGACCTAGGGTGCCAACCACCGACACGAATCAAGAATGCACAGGTAAACCTACTGATGCCCAATGCCTGCTTTTTCAACTCCGGACTACATGCATGACCATAGCCCGCCTGAACCAACACTGGCGCACCAACTCAGCCGTCGTTCTGGTCGCTTATAATCAGCCCAGTAATCGTGCCCCACCCTGCCTAGTTCTAGGGTACCATGATACATCTAGTGGGTTACTCCTGAAATGGACTGTGTAACTAAGGTTTCCGTCTAATAGGTTAAGTGTTGTCATTTAAATTCGTGACTTAACCCTTATCAGTCTAGCATGTCAATTTGGTTAAGTGTTGTCATTCAAGTTCGTGACTTAACCCGCTTACTTGTCATGTCAAATTGGCTAAGTGTTGTCGTTCAAGTTCATGACTTAGCCCTACGAATCATGTGTCAAGTTGGTTAACTGTTGTCTTTCATGTTCATGACTTAACCCTATCATGTGGCATTAATTAATTAATGCACCCCAACCTCTCACATTATACCTGTTGTTGTGGTCACTGGATATGTCAGGCGGTTCTGGGAAGATTTACATCATAACTCAGTCTAACCTCGGGTTTCAAGCGTGATATGACCAACTACTTACATTGGATCCTGTAGTTTGCAGTCATTGGATTTTCTGGGCGGTTCCGGGCAGATTTACACTGCAAACTCAACCCAACTTTGAGTTGGCCATTTTCAAGTTCATTCTAGTGTCATGTCCATGTTCAAATTTCATGTCAAGTTCGTGTCAGTTTCAAGGCAAGTTTTATGTCCATATCCAGATTCAAGTTATAACAATGTTCCTGTTTCAACTTATGCCTATTATCAAATTCATGATTCATGTTCATAACCAATTTATGTTTTTCCTAATCTACCCAAATCGTATTCCCATCGCACGTAAACGTGAATCGATCTAGATTACAAATAAATCCAAATTCAAAATAAAAGGGAATAACATCAAAATTATGATAGGCAAAAGAATGAGCACAAGGTGATAAATCTAGCATGATATAGATTGCGATAATTGGTTATAACATCATTGGCATATAGGATAATAGTCCCAAACATTAGGATTACAGATCTAGCATAATAAGGTGATAGTCATGATAAAGGTGATAATCCAAACTTGTGAAAAGTAGATTGATTCAACATCACAGGCATGATAATACTATGGACATGAAGGAGCTTGATTTACAACATGAATAGGTCCAAACTTATTACATAAATATATTCCCAAAAGTCAAGATCCAAGATGAACAAGAATAGATATGAATCAATTATCAAACATAGATCCAATTCCAATTTATAACATGTCCATGTTAAGTTTATAGTTTTAATCTAAAAGTAACTTGAACTTACAGATCGTGGTCTAAGAAATTGAGATGCAGAAGTTGAATCTATAAACTAATTGTTGAATCGTTGAATCTTGATTAGATTGTAGAAGCAAATCCCCAATATGCAATTCCTAGCCGTAGTCTTCAAGAAACAGTCTTCGTGTTTTTATTTTATTTTAATTTAATTTAAAAGAAGCCATGACCATCTAGAATTTGTGCAGCATAAGGTTAGAGAATAATGGTGTAAAGAGAATGAGGCTAGGAGGCTGTTTAAATAGGATTAGGCGGACGAATCTGGTCACGAAACGAGTCTAAATACATCAGAATGCATCAGGTTCAAAAACTGGGTTTCGGGAGGCAGGTCGACCATAGGGTCGACCTGGCCCCTGGGAGGTCGACCATAGTGTCGACCCCCAGGTCGACCTGGTCCTGGGCAGGAAAATTTCCGCCCAATCTGCACTGGAGTTTGAATTCAAATTTCGAATTCGAATTTCGAGCTGTTTTCAATTCTGAAAATTCCTAAAACTTCGGAGGGTCATATCTCCCTCATACGGACTCCGATTTTCGAAAACTCGGACTCGTTTCTAAGCAGAATTTCGAGACGAACGCAATGGAGCAACCCGTTTCCCTTGATTCTTAATATAAAATTTATTTCTGCCTTGATTTATGGTTTTAACATGTTATTAAAATACGGGTTGTTACATTCTCCCCTCCTTAAAGGATTACGTCCCCGAAATCTTCAAGTTAGGAAGGATGCATCCTCTCATCCAATCATCCATCTACTCAACCATCATCCACAAGAACCATTGTCCTTAAAAAAATTCTAATGCTGTATGAATTTATGCAAGAGTGTGTGTATATGTACTTATCTAATGCAAAAGATCAGGCGGTTACTGATTCAGTAGACCTCCTTAATGCAAAATATGTTAGTACAATGAGTCCAACATGTATGCAAATTCTTAATATACTTAATAATCTCTACATGAGTGCATAAACATTTATTCATATGCAACATCCAAATGATAGCATAAAGTTTCCATCCATATACAAGTAAAGCACTCATGCATATGCAACATGAAAAATGTGACTGAGCCGATCTAGTGCCTAATATGTGTTATGCAACCACGAGCAACCACTTGCAATCATCAACCATAACATGTTTCAATCACATGTTTACATCCAAAAGGGTTCTACCTACGGTTCTCAAGATAGGATTGAGAAGATAAGCAAGGTAAAACAAAGCATCTAGGAGAAGAAGTTAAAGATGTACCCCTAGAAGGTCCTGCTTTCGGGGCTTGCCCTTGCTTCTTAGGGCAGTTCTTGCTGATATGTCCAGTATCACCACACTGAAAGCATGCTCCCATCTTCATCTTCTTCTTACTACAATCCTGGACTATATGCCCCTCAATACCACAGAAGTTGTATTTTCTTTTCTCACGTGACTTGTTGTCATTATTGTTGTTATTCTTGCATCCTTTCTCGGAGTCTACCTTCTTGTTTTGAGACTCATCCGCCTTGACCTCCTTCTTGCCATTCTTGTCTTCTTCATTTAAGAGTGCCATTTCTACTAACCTTTCGTAAGTAGCCCTCATAGGTATGTGGGTCATAGCCAAGCTGTGAAGTGACTCATTCAATCCCTTGACAAAACGGAGAGCCTTCTTATGAGGAGTATTCACTAACTCCAGTCCAAACCGGGCCAGCTGATTGAATTGATTGACGTACTCTTTGACAGTCATACTTCCTTGATTAAGAGATAATAACTTTTCCAATTGTAGACTTCGTTCAGCTTGTGAGAGGAATTTCATCTCAAACCTTATCCTGAAATCCACCCATGTGTCAATACGTCTCTCAGCGTTAGTGACTTCCCACCAATAGGAAGCTTCATCTTTGAGCAACCATATTACCAGCTGTACCTTCTGCCTATCGTCCACCTCGAAGATAATGAACAGAACCTCAGTTTCTTTGAGCTAGTTCCTCGCTTCTACGAATGATTCAGTTCCCTTGAAATCCTTTCCACCCATGGCCCTAAAATCTCTATAGATCTTTGAGAAAGCAATTGCACGAGGAGGGGGCGGTGGAGGAGGAATCGATGCAGCTGGAGGAGGAATATCTGCTGGGCCTGCATCGTTGGCCCTAGCCTCTAAGTACCTACTGAACCAGCCAGGTATTGGCACGCCCTCTGGAAGGTTAAGATTCCCAAACATGCTGAAATGAAAAAGAAGAGATTCAAACGAGGAAACAAAGGATAGTGCTAATGGCTTTTGGGGAATAGCCTTTAAATAAAACAAGACTTTTCTTGAAAAATGCTTCTTTGTAAACGGTTTTGAAAATAGTTTTAGAAGGTTTTTAAAAACTTTTGCCCAGTCTGGTAACCTTCTGCTCTGATACCAAATGTAACACCACACATCCGTTAAGGTCACTCACAAAGGGAATGCCTTAACTTCAATGGAGCATTATGGGTACTGGAACAGAAATATTACAAGACAGACATATATAAAACAACGGAAGGTAAAGTAGAAGTACTTCAAATCATTTATTTAATATAATTGTTTACAATAAAAGCCCATCAACTTCCAATACCCAATTACATAGATAAAATATCTGTCTTGCTCAAAAACAAAGAAGCATGAAAATAAATTGTAGTATTCCCCAATAAAGCAAAGCAAGCCATGGCCAAGAGAGATCCAAGCCGTACATGAAAGAGCTTTGGGAGCTTGGTAACATCCGAACTAATTTATATTCCCACCCTGCGAACCGGGGGGGTGGAAGAAAAAGAGGCGAAACAAAACGGGTCAGTCATAAAGACTAGTAAGTCCTAGTGACTTTCAGCATAAAAACAGGTAAAGGTAACATGACATGTATAGACTGAAGGTAAATATAAGAATTCTGTCAAGATGAGCAAGCTAGACTAAGATGGCATGATAATTCAGGTATAAATCAAGTATAGCATCGCATGTTCAAGGTTCGCTACACCAACTGTACTAGTATCCCAAACCCATGTCATATATTAACCATGAAATGATCCCTTGGCCTAGTATCATGAAATGACCCATTGCTAGGTCCAACGGAAAGATCCATTAATTGATCGGCTCTCTACAAGTTCTAGTTCGTCGTGTGTCTGTGTTATACGGCCCTATCACGAATGTAGTCACTTGTGCCAGATCCACCATAGGGTGTATCAAGCCCTAGGGTGCCAACCACCGACACGATTCAAGCATGCACAGGTAAACCTACTGATGCCTAATGCCTGCTTCTTCAACTTCGGACTACGTGCACGACCATAGCCCGCCTGAACCTACAATGGCGCACCAACTCAGCCGTCGTTCTAGTCGCTTATAATCAGCCCAGTAATCGTGCCCCACCCTGCCTAGTTCCAGGGTACCATGATACATCTAGTGGGTTACTACTGAAATGGACCGCGTAACTAGGGTTTCCGTCCAATAGGTTAAGTGTTGTCATTTAAATTCGTGACTTAACCCTTATCAGTCTAGCATGTCAAGTTGCTTTAGTGTTGTCATTCAAGTTCGTGACTTAACCCGCCTACGTGTCATGTCAAATTGGCTAAGTGTTGTCGTTCAAGTTCATGACTTAGCCCTACGAATCATGTGTCAAGTTGGTTAAGTGTTGTCTTTCATGTTCATGACTTAACCCTATCATGTGGCATTAATTAATTAATGCACCCTAACCTCTCACATTAGACCTGTTGTTGTGGTCATTGGATATGCCGGGCGGCTCCGGGCAGATTTACACCATAACTCGGTCTAACCTCGGGTTTCAAGCGCGATATGACCAACTACTCACATTGGATCCTATTGTTTGCAGTCACTGGATTTGTCGGGCGGTTCCGGGCAGATTTACATTGCAAACTCAACCCAACCTCAAGCTGGCCATTTTCAAGTTCATTCTAGTGTCACGTCCATGTTCAAATTTCATGTCAAGTTCGTGTCAGTTTCAAGGAAAGTTTTATGTCCATATCCAGATTCAAGTTATAACAATGTTCATGTTTCAACTTATGCCTATTATCAAGTTCATGATTCATGTTCATAACCAATTTATGTTTTGCCTAATCTACCCAAATCTTATTCCCATCGCACGTAAACGTGAATCGATCTAGATTACAAATAAATCCAAATTCAAAATAAAAGGGAATAACATCAAAATTATGATAGGCAAAAGAATGAGCACAAGGTGATAAATCTAGCATGATATAGCTTGCGATAATTGGTTATAACATCATTGGCATATAGGATAATAGTCCCAAACATTAGGATTACAGATCTAGCATAATAAGGTGATAGTCATGATAAAGGTGATAATCCAAACTTGTGAAAAGTAGATTGATTCAACATCACAGGCATGATAATACTATGGACATGAAGGAGCTTGATTTAGAACATGAATAGGTCCAAACTGATTTCATAACAATATTCCCAAAAGTCAAGATCCAAGATGAACAAGAATAGATATGAATCAATTATCAAACATAGGTCCAATTCCAATTTATAACATGTCCATATTAAGTTTATAGTTTTAATCTAAAAGTAACTTGAACTTACAGATCGTGGTCTAAGAAATTGAGATGCAGAAGTTGAATCTATAAACTAATCGTTGAATCTTGGTTAGATTGTAGAAGCAAATCCCCAATATGCAATTCCTAGCCGTAGTCTTCAAGAAACAGTTTTCATATTTTTATTTTATTTTAATTTAATTTAAAAGAAGTCATGACCATCTAGAATTTGTGCAGCATAAGGTTAGAGAAGAATGGTGTAAAGAGAATGAGGCTAGGAGGTTGTTTAAATAGGATTTGGTGGACGAATCTGGTCACGAAACGAGTCTAAATACATCAGAACGCATCAGGTTCAAAAACTGGGTTTCGGGAGGCAGGTCGACACCCAGGTCGACCATAGGGTCGACCTGGCCCTTGGGAGGTCGACCGTAGTGTCGACCCCCAGGTCGACCTGGTCCTAGGAAGGAAAATTCCCGCCCAGTCTGCACTGGAGTTTGAATTCGAATTTCGAGCTGTTTTCAATTCTGAAAATTCCTGAAACTTTGGAGGGTCATATCTCCCTCATACGGACTTCGATTTTCGAAAACTCGGACTCGTTTCCAAGCAGAATTTCATGACGAACACAAAGGCGCAACCCGTTTCCCTTGATTCTTAATATAAAAATTAATTTTGCCTTGATTTATGGTTTTAACATGTTATTAAAATACGGGTTATTACAATATGCATTAGTCTCGAAATTATGAATCATAGTCATTGGCAACAGTCTTATAGTCATTGTCATATGTAATAGTCTCTTTGTCATGAATCATTATCATAGGCGATAGTTTCATAGGTAACAGTTTCATAGTCATAGTCTTAGGCAAAAGTCCCATAATCATAGTCATTGGCAATTAGCCACAATAAGTTTTAGGCCACAATCGAGAATCAGATCCAAAGGCATAGATCACGTTAGATTTGACAGAATCATGAATCAAAGATAATTAACTTGCAAATAAGCACAGTTCTGTATTTTAATTTATTACATTCACGAGTCCAATTACACGTTCAAATCTAAAGAATAACCGAACTTACAGTGATCGGTTTAGAAAATGATAATAAGATAGTGTTGTGGTGATTTGCTATGATTCATGTGACGTTGCTCGAAGTCGTTGAATTAGCCTTTGATTCCCTTCTTGAAGCTTTAACTTGATTTTGATGTAGGCTTTTAACTCGTCTTTGAATCGAAAGCGGTGATGGCTACTCCAAGTTCTCTACTGATGGCATGACAGTTCTAGGATTATTTTTATGTGATTTTAGGTTGAGTATTGAGTTGTTTATATAGAATTTCAGTTTAATTATAGTCGTTGGATGAACCTAGAGTTAACCACAGCCATTCAGACCAGATCAGGACTATCTAGAAACCCTAGTGACTCAGCAGCAAGTCCTCAATCGTCAAAAATTCAGATCTGGCCGGGGTGCAGGTCGACCCCCAGGTCGACCTGTTGGGAGAGGTCAATACTAGGGTCGACCCCCTGGTCGACCTGTGTCCTGGGCGGGAATTTTCTCGCCCAGCACGCTTCTGATTTCTGTTTTGAATTTTGAATCCAGTTTTGAGCTGTTTGAATTTATTTGAATTTCTGAAACTTCTGGAGGCCATAACTTCGTCATACGGAGTCCGATTTACGCAAACTCAAACTCTATCTCAAGCAGAATTCCAAGACGAACGCAATGGTGTAACCAATTTCCCTTAATTCTTCTTTTAAAAATTTAACCATACTTTAATTTGTGAAGCTTAATATTACAGAATTACGGGGTGTTACACTTTTCCAAAAGAACTTTTGTGATTTGTGTAAAGTAACAAGCAAACTTCATTAGGATAGTTATTTTTTTCTTTGTTGAAATAGGTAGCATAAAATATCATGTTTCACCTATATTTTGTACACATCTTTTGCACTACATTTCCTTACCACTTTAGCAAAACACGTTTACTTACAAACTTATTAATTCATAAAAACATATCTTATAATCTTCTTGTTCCAATAATTTAAATTGTCACAACCTGTTCTTTATGAAAAGCTCTTACATTTTCATTTCAAAACAAATTTTCTATTTTCAAATAGTCATTTAAGATCATATATTTCTATACTAAACCTGCCTCAACTCATTTGAGCACAACATGTATGTCTAAACTACTCGCATTCGTGCATTCCCTTAACCACTTGTATTGCCTAACCTCACAATTTACTTACATGCTTTAATCTTTTAGTAACAAATCTATGTACTTTTTCCAAAGATTATTTTAACACAAATGTCAATATTGGAAACCTGTAAATTTCTGAAAATGGTAAAATTTTAAATTTGAAACTTGAAAACTTTTTTAAAAACCATTTTCTTTACAATTACATTTTTTTAAGGCTCTTTTAAAAGTTTAATTGTGGGGCTAAGTACAAAGTGGTTTCTAAATTTTGTGTTCCCCAATCTTTGGTGTGAAATTATTTTTCCCTTTATCGAAATTCTCTTTAACACTAGTTATTTCATCACTATGTCTAAACTCAATTCCAAATCAAGTGTTCCCATCGTACCAAATACATATATACTGTAACACCCCGAATTTTTACCGACACTAAAAGAGGGCTAAATAATAAATAATTTAATATTCGGAATTAGAGGAATCGGACTGCACCATTGCGTCCGTCTCGAAATTCTGGTCAAGATAGACATTTGGTTTGCCTAAAACAACCACCGTATAAGGAAGTTATGAGGGTTTTAAGTTTGTATACACGTAGAAAAATTATATATATGTGCATGAGTCGGAGATGAGTCATAATTTTATCCTGAACGATTCAAATTTGAAAAATTCGTCAAAGCGGCAAAATTCCTGCTCTAGGGGGTCGACCCCCCTTAAGGGGTGTTGACCCCCCTTAAGGGGTGTTGACCTATGAGTCGACCCACCCACAGGGGTGTCGACACCCCTAGGGCTGACGTGGCACTTGGTTTCAGGTGGTCTGGCAACTATATATATGTGTACTATCCTCTTATTTTCTTCATTGGAAATCATGGAGGCCATATGTTGCCGAGGTGCAAACTGAGACAGAACCGTTTTCTACAACAACATCTTTTGCAAATCAAATTCAGAAATTCAAGATCCATTCTTTCTCAATTCTCTAAACCTAAGTTGTGAGTTTCTGGTTGCTTTTAGGTTTAGATAAATGAAAGTAAACTGTGAAAGACTGTGAATTGGATATGTAGTAAAGTATGATTATGTGCAAGTGATAAATCCTATACTATGTTATGATAGATCTATTTCCTAGATCAAATACAATTGTGGTTATTCTATTATGTTGTCTATGTGGATCTTGACTTATAACCATATTGTGGTGAATATACATCTATTAAATTGGATAGTTGTAACATTAGCTAGATATAGTTCTTTATGTAAATCACCTTTCACCTGTCATATTGTGATCAATCTAGATATGTTGTAAACTTGACATGTGAAGCCATCTTTAGATCTAAAGATGTTGCTATGTCACCCTAATTATGTAAGAACTGGACACCTAAAGGGTTAATTTAGATCTCATTATGCTTGCTTTGACATTGTAGTTGCCACAAGTTCATCAGTTTTATGTCCACCTTGTTATGATGTTAATTACATATCCATTCACCTTGTTATCATATAGTTTATGTGTATGCCAAGATATGTTGAAACTATCACCTTCGTCATATTCCCTTTTCATTGTTATGGCCAGGCTATTTTATAGCCTAGATGCCGCCAAAATACGTGCGAAACCGTTAGTTAGGAAACGGGGAAAAAGGGATTTATAATTGGCATAATTTATGTAATATTTATACGAATTGGACATATAATTCAAATGGGGAAACATAGAAATAATTACTTATAATGACATAGGTAGACTTGGATAAAAATGGAATGTTTAGTAATTACAACTAGGAATTGTAATTGTACTTATGACACGAGATTAGGTTGCATTAGTGGCGGAAGTCTGCCCGGACCCGACCGGCATATCTAGCAGCCATTAATGTTGAACCTAATGTGGGAGGTCTAAGTACGTAAATACGAATCGGGCTATGACACGAGGTTAGGCCTAACTGTGGAATAAGTCTGCCCGGACCCGACCGGCATATCCATCATCCACAGGTTGTAAGCCTAATGTGGTTGGTCTAGCCCATTATAAACCATAAATGGACATGGTAAAGAATTGGACTACTTAACCTAATTTAATCCATAAGGATTGTATGATTATGAACTTAAGTTAGGGTTAAGTAAAATTGGATGGGTAGTGGGTGGGTTAAGTAAATTAGAGGGGGTGGGCAATATTTATATATAGGCCCACGAACTTAACCCAGTAAGGTTATGTAATCAAAGACACCTAGTGGTATACATAACCGGTGGAAAAATACAATAAGGTTATGTAATTAAAGACACCCTTTAGGGTAAGCATAACTGACATAGGGCTATGTAATTAAAGACACCTAAGGGTAAACATATTCAGTGAAAAACCTAGTGGGGATACAAGACAAAGGGGAGAGCTTGTATCATACTGTGTGGGACCCATTTCAGTCAGTAAACCGGAGTAGGTATCAAATAAAGAACTCCGTACTAGGTGGAGAAGGGGCATGCTTACTGATTGATTATAAGAGATCCAAATGAGACGGACGGTGTGGGCGGCGCAAATCGACAGGACCATGTGCGTGCATGAGCCGGGCAGAAAGGGATAAGACGACTGTGACACGAGTAGATATGGTTGTGCACTTCTTGGGAAATGAAGGGTTGCCATTTTATGGAGTGATACCTCCTACTGTGGGGCCAGCACAGGATATCTATGGGGTATAGAGCCGATCGATTAGGGTAGTGGTTAGGGTACACTCGGACGTATGCCCTAAGTCTACTAACTTATAGTGGATGGGATCATCTCATTTTAGTTATACTAGTAATAGTGAAGAGTAATCATTAGTGAAGTACATACACCTTACCCTGTCTACCTTGTCACGCCTATCATTTATGTAGTGATTTCTCTTATCCACTTTATATGCCTATCATGTTACTTTTATTTATTTACTGGCTAAAAGTAACTAGACTCGCCATACTTTATGTCTGACCCTTTTGTTTCTCCTTCTTTCTTCCGTCCCCCCCCCCCCGGCTCTCAGGGAGGAAACACTCAGGCATAGTCTGGACTCAGATATCATCTTGCTAGGAGCTACTTCTGAAGTATGGCTCAAGTTCTTGTCTCTACTATGGCTTAACTCTTTTAATTGGGGAATTATGCTTTTTATTCACTTATGTACTCTAATGGTGCAAGACAGAAGTTATTTTATTGTAATTGTTTTTATGACTTATGGTATTGTGGACCACGGTATTATGATTTATGTTTGTAATAAAAATTTAAATTTCCGCTGCTATCTTATTTATATCTATCTTGTAATTATTCTGTGTCTGTTTACCTATAGCGCTTCACGAAACTTAATTCTTTCCCATAGTGAGTGACATTAACAGACGTGGGGTGTCAAACTTGGTATCAGAGCTGAAGGTTACCGGATTAGATAAAAGTTTTTGAAAATTATTTTTTTCAAAAAGGTTTTAAAAGAAAGCATTTTCAAAACGAAAAGTCTGTTTTGAAAATATTCCCCTAAGATGCAACATGTAATATCCTTCGGTCCTTTATATAAATTTCTTCCATTTTCCTTTTTTAGCATGTCTGGGGAACAAAACATTCCTAATATACCAGAGGGCGTCACAATACCCGGATGGTTCCGTAGGTATTTGGAGGCCACAGCGCCTACCGAAGGCCAAAGAGAGGTTCCTCCCCCGGCTGCCCTAGTCATTCCTCCTCCTCCCCCTCCAAGGACAGGTAACTTCGCCAAGATCTGCTAGGAATTCCGTGCTATGGGAGGGAAGCCATTCCATGGGAATGAGACATTCGTAGAAGCTAGGAATTGGCTTAAGGAGACCGAGGACTTATTCGTAATCTTTGAAGTGGAGGACCGAAGAAAGATTCAGTTAGCTGCTTGGCTGTTAAAGGAAGAAGCCTCATTTTGGTGGGAAGTCACTCATGCTGGACGTCCGGTGGAAACTTGGGAAGATTTTAGACATAGGATCGAAATGAAATTTCTTTCCCAAGCCGAGAGAAGCATACAGAGGGAGAGATTCTTAGCACTCAAACAAAGAAGCTTGACGGTGAATGAATATGTGAACAAGTTCAACCAACTGGCAAGGTTCGGGTTAGAGTTGGTGGATACACCGCACAAAATAGCTTTGCGGTTTGCTAAAGGGTTGAATGATCCTCTGCATGGTTTAGCCATGTCCCATATTCCAACGGGGGCCACCTTTGAAAAGCTTGTTGATATGGACCTAATGCATGAGGAGGACAAGGGAGAGAAGAAGGAAGCAAAGACTGAGGGGACAATGCAGAATAGGAAGGTGTGGCTCAAGAAGGGGCAGCAACAACAGAAGAAAAAAGGGAAAGATGACAAAGGCAGGGATAAGAGAAAATGTCACAATTGTGGAAAGGGGGGTCACTTGATCAAAGATTGTAAGAGAAGGAAGAGCAATTGCTTTAATTGCGGAGAGGTCGGACACTTCTCCAAAGAGTGCCCGAAGAAACAGGGATCGCAGGGACAAGGTCAAAGAGCAGGGACTTCTGGAGGGCAGGTGCATGCTCTCGCTATCAGTGCTCCTAAAAGAGGTAGAAAAATTTCCATAGAAAGTTTAGTTTCTCTTTCAAACCATCCAATTAGGACACTTTTTGATTCTGGCGCTGCACATTCGTTTATATCAAGTTCTGTAGTTGATTCTCTGCACTTAATTACTAGTATGGAAGTAGATACCGTAGTTGTTTCAAACCCCATTGGTGGTTCGGCTCATTTATCAATTATTTGTCGGGGTTTGAAAATATCTGTGTTAGGCGTCAAGTTTGAATGCGGCGCGTATATGCTCGGGTTTATGGGTTATGGGTTGATTTTAGGAATGGATTGGCTTACCACGTATGGGGCCATCCTGGATTGTGAAAAGAGGGTTGTTAGACTCCTGACTTGTCATGGGAAGACCCTCGAAGTTTCTTGTGACCCCCAAGGGTCTGTTATGCTTAGCTTTCTAGAGTCTCTAGATGCATCTATAGATGATTTGCAATCTGTTCCAATGGTTCGAGATTATTCCGATGTTTTTGATGAGGTACAGGGTTTACCTCCAAGGCGCGAGATCGACTTCCGCATATATCTGGTAGACAATGCAAAGCCAGTTACATTACCAGTGCGCCATATAGCTCCAAGGGAAAGGAGGGAGCTGAGTAAGCAAGTAGGGGAGCTACTTGAGAAAGGTTTTATCAGATGAAGCATATCTGAATGGGGTGCTCCAGTAGTATTCGCAACTAAAGCAGATGGTTCACTTCATTTGTGTGTTGACTACAGAGAATTGAATAAGCTCACCAAGAAGAATAGGCACCCGCTTCCGAGGATTGATGATTTATTTGATCAGCTTGTTGGTGCCTCGGTATTTTCTCAGTTGGACTTAGCTACGGGGTTCCATCAGTTGAGGGTGGCTGAGGACAGCATAGATAAAACTATTTTCAGAACTCCGGACAGTTTCTTTGAATGGCTGGTTATGCCTTTTGGGTTGACGAATGCACCCGCCTATTTTGTTGATTTGATGAGTAGGGTGTTTTGGGAGTTCCTAAACAAATTTGTCGTAGTCTTCATTGATGATATTTTGATCTTCTCCAAGAATGAAGAAGAGCATGCCCAGCATTTGGGAGAAGTTTTGAAAACTCTCTATGACCATCAGCTAAAGGTAAAGTTCTCCAAATGCCATTTTTGGATAAAGGAGGTGAGATTATTGGGGCATGTAGTCTCTAAAGAGATGTAGATCCCGCGTAGGTGGTTGCAATGTAAGATTGGCATATTCTTAAAAGTGTAACCGAGGTGAGAAGCTTTCTTGGGTTGGCAGGTTATTATAGGAAGTTCATCAAGGACTTCGCGAAGACATCAACCCCTCTCACCAGGCTGACAAAGAATAATTTGGCATTTTCATGGGACATAGACTATGACATTGCTTTCCAACGACTGAAGAGGGCTCTGACAATAGCCCCAGTCTTGACCTTGCCTGATGGGAGTAAAGTGTTTACTGTTTACACTGATGCATGCGGTACAGGGCTTGGTGCAGTTATAATGCAAGAAGGGAAAGTAATATGTTATAGGGGTAGACAGTTGAGAGTTCATGAGAAGAACTACCCCACCCATGATCTAGAGCTAGTTGCCATAGTATTCGCGTTGAAGACGTGGCGTCATTATTTACTTGGAGAAAGGTTCGAGTTATACACTGATTATAAATCTCTCAAGTATCTATTCTCATAGAAGGATCTCAACTTAAGGAAACAACGGTGGATGGAGTTCTTAGCTTCTTATGATTTTGAAATTGCTTATACCCTTGGCAAGGGTAATGTGGCGGCAGACGCACTGAGTAGGCAGAGGATGGCCCTGAGTCCTCTGTTTGGGGAAATAAAGAACTTGGAGTTCATATCAGCTTTTGATTTTAGACCCTCCATCGAGGTTTTGCTTGATTTGTTAGCATCCTTGGAGATATGACCAACTCTTATGGATCAGACAGGAGCTTCACAACAAGGTGACCCACAAATTCTAAACATCATGGATAAGCACAGAAGAGGGGAGACTTCTAGTCACCTCAGTAGATATGCCATAGATGAAAAGGAGTGGTTGCGACGAGATGGAAGGCTTTGTGTTCCTCAAACTGGAATCTTAATAAAGGCAGTCCTAGAAGAAGCCCACCATTCTAAGATGACCATTCATCCAAGCGGTGATAAGATGTACAGGGACATGAAGAGGGTTTTCTTTTGGGATGGGATGAAGAAAGATGTGGCTGAATTTGTTTCTCAATGTTTAGTTTTCTAGCAAGTCAAAGCTGAGCAAAAGAAGTCCGATGGATTACTTCATCCATTGGAGGTTCCGCAATGGAAATGAGAGAGTGTCTATGTATTTCATAGTTGGTTTGCCTAGATCGAAGAAAGGCAATACGAGTATTTGGGTGGTGGTAGATATACTCACTAAGAGCGCTCACTTTATTCCAGTTAAGAGTAAGAGGACGACATCATGTTTGGCAGCAATTTATATTCGTGAGATAGTTCGTCTTCATGGAGTACCTTCCAGCATTGTGAGCGATCGTGACCCTATCTTTACCATCGAATATTGTAGGAGCTTGCAAGAAGAATTAGGTACATAGTTGTGTTTGAGGCCCGCTTATCATCCTCAAACCGATGGACAGACGGAGAGGGTGAATAGGATTCTTGAAGATCTTTTGAGGCTGTGTATCCTAGACTTCGGAGGGACTTGGGAAGAACATCTTTCTTTAGTAGAGTTTGCCTATAATAACAGTTATCAAGCTAGCATCGGCATGGCACCCTTCGAAGCGTTGTACGGGCGACCCTGTAGATCACCAACTTGTTGGTGGGAATCTACAAAAAGATTATTACTTGGACCAGATATGGTTAGAAAAAGGTCCGAAAAGATTGACCTTATTCGACGGCGGATGAAGACAGCTCAAGATAGGAAGAAGTCCTATGCAGAAAAGAGAAGAACTGACATTGAATTCGAAGTGGGAGACTCATTTTTTATCAAAGTATCACCTCTGATGAATGTGGGTCGCTTCGGTGCAGTAGGGAAGTTGGCACCTAGGTTTGTGGGACCATTTCCCATAACCGAGAGAATTGGCCAAATGGCCTACAGAGTAAAACTCCCAGAAAATATATCCAGTGTTCATGACGTTTTCCACGTATCTCACCTACGGAAGTGCCTACATGACACCGCAGAAGTTGCAGAGCCGGGTATGTTGGAAGAAGTAGAGGTGGAACGGAAGGCGACAGTCAGACGAGTCCCTACCCATATTCTTGGTCTGAAGTTAAGAGGTTGCACAATAAAGAGATCAAGTTGCTAAAGATTCAATGGAGAGATAGCCCAGAAGATGCGACTTGGGAGACCGAAGACAAGATTCATGCTTCGTACCCTTTTCTTTTCAAGGGTACGTTCTTAACCCCTTTTTCAAAGTTTTATCAATGCTTGTTTCTGTCAATAGAGTATATCTTATCCATAGTATTCTTTGGCCTTTAGATAGGTATCCTATGGATGTAAACATGTGTTTGAAACATGTTATGTTTGATGGATGCAAGTGGATGCAAGTGTTTGTTAGTGGTTGCCTATGGACGCATATACACACACATTAGGCACTAAGATCGGCTCAATCACTCTCATACTTCATATGGATGTGTGTGTATTTTCTTTTCTTTTATGAATGGAAATGTATGAGTAAGCATATGGATGTTGCATTTGGACGAATAAATGTGCACACATATAGAACTCAAATGATATAATAGGATTATTTGTATACATATTGGATTCATGGCACTAACATACATTGCATTAAGGAGGTCAACTGAATCAGTAGACCGCTTGATCTTCGCATTAGTCTTGGGACATATACACACACCTTTGCATATATTCATATAAGCATTAGAAATCCTTAAGAACAATGGATGTCAGTGATTGGTGGATGAGTAGATGGATGATGGATAGTTGGATATGCATTCTTCTCAACTTAGAGATTTCAGGGCGAAATCCTTTGAGTGCGGGAGAATGTAACACCCCGAATTTTTACCAACACTAAAAGAGGATAAATTAAATAATAATTAATTTAATATTCGGAATTAAAGGAAACGGACTGCACCATTGCTTCCGTCTTGAAATTATGGTCAAGATAGACATTTGGTTTACGTAAAACGAACACCATATAAGGAAGTTATGAGGGTTATAAGTTTGTATACGCGCAGAAAAATTATATATATACGCATGAGTTGGAGATGAGTCAGAATTTTATCCAGAACGATTCAAATTTGAAAATTCGTCAGAGCGGCAAAATTGCTGCTCTAGGGGGTCGACCCCTCCAGAGGGGTGTCGACCTATGGGTCGACCCCTCTTGAGGGGTGTCTACCTATGGGTCGACCCACCCACAAGGGTGTTGACACCCCTAGGGCTGACGTGGCACTCAGTATCAGGGGGTCCGGCAGCTATATATATGTGTCATATCCTCCTATTTTCTTCATTGGAAATCATGGAGGCCATATGCTGCTGGGGTGCGAACTGAGACAGAACCGTTTTCTAAAACAACATCTTTTGCAAATCAAATTCAGAAATTCAAGGTCCGTTCTTTCTCAATTCTCTAAACCTAACGTTATGAGTTTCTAGTTGCTTTTAGGTTTAGATAAATGAAAGTAAACTGCGAACTGGATATGTTGTAAAATATGATTCTGTGCAAGTGTTAAATCCTATACTATGTTATGATAGATCTATTTCCCTAGATCTAATACAATTGTGGTTATTCTATTATGTTTCCTATGTGGATCTTGACTTGTTACTATATTGTGGTGAATATACATCTATTAAATTGGACAGTTGTAACATTGGCTAGATCTAGTTCTTTATGTAAATCACCTTTCACCTGTCATATTGTGATCAATCTAGATATGTTGTAAAGTTGACATGTGAAGCCATCTTTTGACCTAAACATGTTGCTATGTCACCTTAATTATGTTAGACCTAAATATTTGGACACCTAAAGGGTTAATTTAGATCTCATTATGCTTGCTTTGACATCGTAGTTGCCACAAGTTCATCAGTCTTATGTCCACCTTGTTATGATATTAATTACATGTCCATTCACCTTGTTATCATGCTAGTTTTTGTGTATGCCAAGATATGTTGAAACTATCACCTTTTTCATATTCCCTTTTCATTGTTGTGGCTAGGCTACTTTATAGCCTAGATGCTGCCAAAATACGTGTCAATACGTTAGTTAGGAAACGGGGGAAAAGGGATTTAAAATTGGCACAATTTATGTAATATTTATATGAATTGGACATATAATTCAAATGGGGAAACATAGAAATAATTACCTATAATGACATAGGTAAACTTGGATAAAAATGGAATGTTTAGTAATTACAACTAGGAATTGTAATTGTACTTATGACACGAGGTTAGGTTGCATTAGTGGTGGAAGTCTGCCCGAACCCGACCGACATATCTAGCAGCCACTAATGTTGAACCTAATGTGGGAGGTCTAAGTACGTAAATACAAATCGGGCTATGACACGAGGTTAGGCCCAACTGTAGTCTGCTCGGACCCGACCGGCATATCCAACATCCACATGTTGTAGGCCTAATGTGGGAGGTCTAGCCCATTATAAACCATAAATGGACATGGTAAAGAATTGGACTACTTAACCTAATTTAATCCATAAGGATTGTATGATTATGAACTTAAGTTAGGGTTAAGTAAAATTGGATGGGTAGTGGATTGGTTAAGTAAATTAGAGGGGGTGGGCAATATTTAGATATAGACCCACGAACTTAACCCAATAAGATAATGTAATTAAAGACACGTAGTGGTATACATAACCGGTGTAAAAATACAATAAGGTTATGTAATTAACGACACCCTTTAGGGTAAGCATAACTGACATAGGGATATGTAATTAAAGACACCTAAGGTATATATAGTCAGTGAAAAACCTAGTCGGAATACAAGACAAAGGGGAGAGCTTGTATCATATTGTGTGGGACCCATTTCAGTCAGTAACCCGTAGTAGGTATTAAATAAAAAACTCCGTACTAGGCGGAGAAGGATCACGCTTACTGATTGATTATAAGAGATCCAAACGAGATGGACGGTGTGGGCGGCGCAAACAGACCGGGCCATGTGCGTGCACGAGCCGGGCAGAAGGGGATAAGACAACCGTGACACGAGTAGATATGGTTGTGCACATCTTGGGAAATGAAGGGTTGCCACTTTAGGGAGTGATACCTCCTACTGTGGGGCCAGCACAAGATATCTACGAGGTAGGGGGCCGATCGATTAGGGTAGTGGTTATGGTACACTCGGACATACGCCCTAAGTCTACCAACTTATAGTGGAAGGGATCATCTCATTTTAGTTATATGAGTAATAGTGAAGAGTAATCATTAGTGAAGCACATACACCTTACCCTGTCTACCTTGTCACACCTGCCATTTAGGTAGTGATCTCTCTTATCCAATTTATATGCCTATTATGTTACTTTTATTTATTTACTGGCTAAAAGTAACTAGACCCGCCAGACTTTATGTCTGACCCTTTTGTTTCTCCTTCTTTCTTCTATTCCCCTACCCTCCGGTTCTCAGGGAGGAAACACTCAGGCTTAGTCAGGACTCAGATATCGTCTTGCTAGGAGCTACTTCTGAAGTATGGCTCAAGTTCTTGTCTCTACTATGGCTTAACTCTTATAATTGGGGAATTATGCTTTTTATTTACTTATGTACTCTGATGGTGCAAGACAGAAGTTATTTTATTGTAATGGTTTTTGTGACTTATGGTATTGTGGACCACGGTATTGTGATTTATGTTTGAAATAAAAATTTAAATTTCTGTTGTTATCTTATTTATATCTGTCTTATAATTACTTTGTGTCTGTTTACCTATAGTGCTTCACGAAACTTAATGCATTCCCCTAGTGAGTGACATTAACGGACGTGGGGTGTCACATATACATTCCTAATCCATTTATTTTTCTCGTGTTATAAGGCTTTAATGCACAATCCACAAATTAGAAATACCTAAATTTCGGATATTAACAAAGAGAATTTTACCTTTTTTCAAATATTTGTATACACCTTTTATTCTAGTCACTCAAGAACCTTCTTTTCTGAAATTCCAAAGCCATTTCCTAAATTACAAAACCAATATTCCGACTATTTCCATATGTCGTTTTTCTTTCCTTGTGGGTTTCGCTATGGATCTAGATGTATATGTATACATAATATAATTTTTTTTTAAAATACATATACGATCACTCTCTCTATATATAGGGATCCAAAAACTAAACTTTGATTCCAGATATAAGAACCGAAGTTTCAATAGGTCGAAATTTTTGTAAAAATGCAAAAACCAAGTCTATTGAAACCCGAGATGGTTTGTCTGGTATCCTGCAGAAAGGCAAAGATAAATATATTAGAGTTGATAATAAATATCTCACAATGAAACTGAACAAAATATAATAATAGATAAATACTTACCATAATAATCACACTAACTAGAAAGTGTATCTAAGCTGTTAAATCACTACAACTTGTCTAACCCGCGGGTTTGTTATGAGGAGGGGGTCAGAACAAATGTTTTGTGAATGGACAAACTGTACTTTCTATAAATAACATTAAATATATCTTCTATCACTGGTTTACCTTTATTAAGTTATTTGCATTTACCACACATTACACCTTCATATTTACACATAATCATACTTATCACCTCCTAAGTAGATTAACTTGATAAATCATATATATGTAGCTATGTGCCCAACATATCAAGGTACTCTCCATAGTACCCTCCTCGAAAGGTCTCCATCGTCGCGCTATGAAAGAGTACTAGATCTCCATCTTTACGCTATTAGGCCATGCAAAATGCATACTAACCCTTCATTGTTGCGCTACGAAAGCGTGCAATCTAACATTTGAGTTCCACTATGGAACTCAGTCGGGGATTTCTATATATATAATGGACGGCTGAGTTAGGCCCACAATACAGATATTCATAGATTGGTCTGTCTCTTTTCTCCATGGCTATGGCCCACTCGCCCCCCCCCCCCTCAACTAATGAAAGACCATTCCAAGAGGTAAGTAACCATTCCAAGAGCTAAGTGTAGGGTTGCACACAAGCCATATCCAATCCGACACCACCAACCAACCCGACCCAACCCACATAAACCCAACCCTTACTACAGCAAAAATACTATTTTACAACATTGACTCTGCAACGGTTCGTCAAAGTCTTGTAAAATAGGTAGATCTTTCACAACATTTATTGAGAAAAACATTGTAATAGATTCTTTCAGAAAGTGTTATATGTACAAAAGTTGTAAAAAAAAAATTTCTACAATGTTTGTTTAAACTGTTGTAGAAAGTAATTTTAGCAATGAATTTCTTACGTTGTATTATGTTTGTTCTTTCATGACTTATTTCTCATGTTATTAGAATATGTAAATTAAGAACATTTGTTTAACATTGTAAATTTATAGTTTTTTATAATATTTATCAAACGTTGCAGACCAAAAAGTAAACAACAACAAAATGTTGTTTTTGATTAGGTTTATTTTTTCGTTTTACAACATCAACGTAGTGTTAATGCAGCTCATATTTAGAACAACGTTTATTTTACGTTGTTAATAACATTAGTTTTAATAACTTTTGGTTGATGTTACTGTTGTTTATAATTTAACAATACATTATTAACATTGTCATGAGTATGTTTTATAATGTTTACATTGCGTTGTTAATGATATTAATAATGACAACAGACTATAAACGTTATAAAAATAGTATTGCTGACAGCATTAAATTGATGTTGTAATTTTTGTAACACAAAGTGTTTTATTGATATTGCAAAATATTTTGTATTTAATGAAAAAATATTGGTACTATGAAGTGCATCAAACTTAATAAATTTAATGGTTATTGCAATTATTTTGCTAAGGATGTCTCACCATAACTTTATTATTCGACCTTTTGAGCCGACTATATTTTGATATGTTGAACAAGTTAGGCTCAAAGGTTATCAAGGCAGACCACCCGAAGAAATAACTCTAGGGTCCAGGAACTAAATGCATAAAATTTGGGAAATAATAGTAGTATGTTTAGGTATACATTGAAGCGTATATGGTGTTATATTTTCTTGAAACTTGGTTAATACATCATATAGGTCTCAGAGAAGTATTGATCTCCCGACATTTTGCTTGGTAGCTAAGTACCATACCTCTATGCCATTATCTATTGTCATAATAGGTGTTATAGAATCTGAGGAATAACCTCGATTGTCATCACTTGGATTATACTATACTTTTGCAATAAAGGATCATTAAATGTTTTGCAATATTTCATTCAATCATTATTTTTCTTAAATATTTTTGAATTTCAGACAATGTTATTTCCTTTCAAAAAATTTATTTCCAAAGCATGGCATGAGCCTAAGTTGTGAGGCATGAAACAAGCATCTTATGTATGTCGAACGTATTTCATATTATATCATTCTCCATCGACATTGTAGTTGTCCAAAAAATTATAATAATGGTCTAATTAATTAGCATACAACAATGAACAACAAGTCGAATATATTCAACTCATGTTTAAACATATTAAACAAAAGTATACTAACATTACAGAGTTAGTTACATTATCATCATTCTTTTTGAATTTATACACCATGTCATTTTCACCAACTTAACATATAATCCAAAGTCTTGACAACAAATGTTCACCGCTGCTCACATATGTTCAGCATCAGAATCCCAAGAAGAACAACAACTTAAATTTCAATGCCCTTTGTTCATGTCTATCATTTCTTCATTAGTAGTTCCAGCAATTAATAAATTCCACCTCCAAGCACCCACTTTTGGTGGGCTGGAAAACAAAAATGAAAATTACATGTAAATTAGAAAACAACTAATAGAAGAAACAAACTGTTTGGATAATCTATCATTCTACTTTCTATTGAATGATACACTCCAACCATCGCCTATCTGAACCAGTTGGTTTAACTAAATTATTTTCCTGTAGTAGCATCCTTTAACAAGGAACATACTTGCTATATTCAAAAACCATGGCTATGTCCGAAGCACTAGTTCGATATGTCACTAATTATTTACCGCTGATTTCTGCGTGAAGAATATACAAAATTTTAAAGAAAACAATTATATTAAGATATATGAAGTGACAAGGCCGTCAAAGTCGTCGATATTATTTTCCCCTCAAATTTAATTTATACCCTTCATATACTATAGATCTTGAAGAAATGGCAGTCGATGCTGAAACCTTTGCTTTCTGGACAGAGATCAATCAACCTTTAAGTTTAGTCATCAATATGTTTTATTCCAACAAGGAGATCTTTCTTCGGGAACTTATTAGTAATGCATCCAATGCATTGGATAAGTTCAGATTCGAGAGCCTTATAGACAAGAGAAAGCATGTTGCACAACCTAAGCTTTATTTTTATTTTGAAAATGTTGGATCTTGTTCAATGGCCAACAAAACAAGCACTTATTTTAAAATTACTTTGTGCAACATATGCAAACCTTGGAAACTAGACCAACCAATGCAATATTAATGAGTGGTCCAAGCGCAACAATGGTTATTTCTCCAGGATGCAAATTGGTTTCATCAATAAGGTATCAACAGGATAAAGAGAACACTTTTTGCTGGAATTCACAGGTATTACAATGATGTCTCTTTCAAGGATTCAAAAGGAAACTAAAATTAATGGCAACTTAAAAAACATTGGTTTCATAAGATAACAATTTTTATTAACAGCTTAAAAAACATTGGTTTTATAACATACTACAATTGAAATAGTCTTTTATACCGGCATATAGCCGTTATTAAATAATGCTATAACAGCCCAAAAAGCGTTGTATATCGACATGCTATAAAAAATAGTTGAATAATTATAACATAGAAACTGCCGCTATAAAAGAGTATGATTTTATCGCGGCTATATTCCGCTATGATACGTAAGGGTAGTAGCTCTTGACGGAAGGGTATGATACGTAAGGTTAGAACTGGGGTTACCATTAGCCTTTGACAGAAGGCAAGGCATTTAACCGATCATACGATTAACGATGGTTTCAAAGCAGGATTGACGGTGATAGCCAGAGTCATGGATGTTGATTGTTTTGTTTGTATCGTCTTGTGTAGATCATTCGACGCCGAAGGAGATATCTCTTGGGTGCTTGTCTAATGTTGGTTTAGGCCTTTGGGGCTTGTACTTGAGAGATGTCGATATTGATTAGAATGGTATATGCTTGATAACTGATTGCCATGAATGTACTGTTAGTTCAACCTGGTTGTTTGTAAAGGCTATCACTGTCGGATGTGGGGAAGACGATTTGGGTTCTTCTCTGGTGGGTTGGTAGATTGGTAGGATTAATCTACCTATTGTCATATACTTTATTGATGATGTTAGTTAGATGTTTTATCGCTCACGAAGACTATTGTCTGATTCAAGGTTTTATGTCTCCCTCTTATTACCTTGGGTTGTTCATCCGGTTTTGGATGGGCAGACTAAGTAGCAGGTGACGGGTGATCCCATGGTGAGGACGATGTTGCTAAACGAAGACGATCAAAAGGCTTACGTACCAGTTTCTTATTATACATACTATGAAGTTTTTTCGCTATCTGATGTATCCTCTGAGTGTTGTAGTGAGGCCTCTTTGTACATAGATTATTGATGTGGTCTGAAGATGTTATGGACATTCTGTGATGTTATGGAGGTTTAAATTTCTGTGCAATTATGCTTCACTATTATTGCATGTGGTATATGTTCTATTATATTTTATCCTTGCGCTATGAGTTATACGACAGGTTTCGCTTGTGTTATCCTACCTTGATGATCGTCCATAGCTGCCTGACACGTCTTTCAACGCATTATTCCCCTTGTTAAGTGCATAAGTTATGGACGTCATCACATTTGGTATCAGAGCTCTGGTTATCGATTTTAGCCAAAGTTCAAAGACGTAACTACATATGAATGACGTATTTGTAGATTTCTGATGGATGTATACTATATAGTAGTGTATAGTATAATAGCATTTGAACTCCATTTGCAGTTTTTCTCGTGCATGGACTAATCATTCCATATTACAGATTTAGAATGAGTCATAGAACATCGAGACACACTACCAGGGAGGAGACTGTGCCTGGAGGGGGAAATGGGGGTATACCAGACCCAGCCATGTTCGAGGCTATGGTGGCAGCGATCACAAGGAGGGCCCCCTATCCAGAGACAGCCGCGGTAGATGTAGGAGTTCAAGTGCAGGTTCCTAGGGTCGTGGATTTCGCAAAGCTATGCATACACTTCACTACCTTAGGAGGGAAGAAGTTTAAGGGGACCGAACCAATTGAAGAAATTCCATTCCAATAGCATATATAACTATTCAGAAAAAAATTTGATTCAATTCCAGGTTACAATGATATTCAATTTATTAAAAACCTTACTTATTTTATTAGATAAACCGTTATGGTTTATAAACGATTCCATAGCGACTTTATGAAATTTTGATTTGGACATAACTCAAAATATACAAGATGAAACCTTGATTTTTCTCTTTCATTATAAAACTATAATCCAATAGATCTATACAATTCTTATTTCAAAGAATTCCGGCTTATATTGGATTCTGTATATTCAATTAAAGTTCAAAACGTAATATTATGAACTACTACGACATTACGAGCTAATTTATAATTAAATATAAATTATACATTCAAATTTTGTTAAATTAATAAATAAAACCCTTTTATATTTCCGAATCAACATTCAAAACCAATTAAAAATGTTTAGACTTAACAGTTAAATATTTGGGCCATTACAGAGAAGCTCACGACGGTCTCTAATTTTACGCCCATAGTCCGTCCCTTTTTTAGTATCACAACGTTAGCCCAACTTTTGGAAAGGTTGTTACTTTTTGGACTCAAATATCCGGTTCGCTCATGATTTGGACGTGGACTCGTACCGAACTTGAACTAACCGTCAGAATCGACGTTTATTTGAAAATTAGAAAATGACTCAGCTCGAATCGACCACCTTCATGCATCGTTTGATCACTCAAAAATAGCTTATTCAACTTGTTGGCTCACTCCATAATCATTTGATTGATAACGCACATGATCAGATGGATCACCGTAGAAAAGCATGATTGGCACAGTCCGATCACTTCGAAAACCAAAAATCGGATCAATCCGACTCTTGCTCGATCACTTTGGAAAGTTTGGATCAATATCATGAAAAACATGATCGACATCGTCCGATCACTCAAAACAAATGAACCATTATACGAAAATCATTTCATCAAGCTTGACCGATGACGTTAGAAACTCGGATCGGCACAACTTCAGATCATGTTAGAAAATGGTGATCAACAAGATGTGACTGCTCAAATATGATGGATTGAGACATGGAAAATTTACCCGATCATTTATTAGATCGACATTTTTGATGGAAATTAAGGGATCAGTACGCCTCCCAGGTCAGATCGGTATTGGTTTAGAATCGATGGATCATTACTTTAGACTACACAGAAATGAGCGATCGAGATGACATGATCACATAACAATCAAGTGATTGGAACAACACGATCACATAAAATCAAGTGATATATGTTATCAATTTTGAATATGAAAATCACTAAATCTCGGATACGAATGTTGGATTAGACCCTAAAAGGCTAGTGATCGATCACCTATAGATGAAGTTTATCGTGTAAATACACTTAATCAAACGAACCACTCTCACAATCCTCCTTAACAGCCACCCATTCATTTATGTTGCAAAAGCACTTAAAATTTTCAATGTTTAAGAGAGAATTCCAAATGTAAATGTTGATTTGTTTACACATAACCAAAAGTAAGTGTAGATTTGTTTGCAGCTGACTTACAAGCTCCCTATTTTGTAGTTGTTTTGTTGGTGATCAACATGATGCGATCGCTCAGAAATTAAGGATCGAGATACGGAGAATTCACCCGATCACTTATAAGGATTGACATTGTTGACTGAAATTGAGGGATTAACATGACTCCTAGGTCAGATCGTATTGGTTTGGAACTGATCGATCATTACTTCAGATCACACAAAAATGAGTGATCGGGATGACACGATCACATAAAATCAAGTGATCAAGACAGCTCAATCACATAAAATCAAGTGATCGCGGGCCAGGTGTTCGAATATACAAGTCACCGACGCCCGGATATGAAACCTATATTGGATCCGACGGAGGCTAGTGATTGATCACCTAAAGAAGAAACAGATCACACAAAAGCACTAAGTCAACAAGACGTGATCAATTAGAAACAAGAGATAGAGCACGGCAGCTCGGATACAAAATTTTCTATAGTTCTCAAATCTGAAGATGATCGATCAATGAATTTCGAGCTATCCCGTGTGGCGATCATGTCTTTTTTAGTGATCGGACCATGTCAATCATGTTTTTCAAGGTGATCAATCCGATCCTCTGCAAGATCGATCAAGTAAATATTGAGTGATTTAATGACCTGATCAGGCTATTTCTAAGTAGTTAGACAATGGTCATATGTGATTGTTTCGAGTCGAGTCATTGTCCGATTTTCAAACAAACATCAATTCCGACGCTTAATACGAGTTTGTACGAGTCCGCGTTCGAGTTATGAGCAATCCAGATATCCCAAATCAAGACATAACGACCTTGTGTCACACAGAAGTTTAACACTAATAATAGAAAATGAAGATTCATGCTTCCAAACCATAAGATATTGCAATAATAAAATTATAAATACACATGATTTTAACATTAAAATCCATTGAAAAATCATAAGATCACTAAGGTACCGTTTGATTTTCCAACTAGGCAGTTAATGTTTGCATCTGCGTTGGACGCGTCTGATGCGTCAACAGTGGGACCCACGTATTCGCCCCTTCAAGTTGAATGGCTCAAAAGTTAGCTTTCGCGTCTGACGCTTTGGACGCGTCCGACGCGACAGATATTTTTTTGCCCTTCTTTTTCCCCTCTCCCTATATATATTCCACCCATTTCAACACTACATCACCATATCCACTCTTCGTTTTCCTCCTATTTTTTAACAAATTATGGCAGTTAGTGATGAATCTGATTGTGAAGATTTGGAAGTTTTGCAAGATTTGTTAGATGTTCAAGAAATTATGGCTAATCAAACACGAGAAAGGAGCAGAATACATAATTCTGTAAGTTTCGGCCTTGCTTGGATTCATGAAATACTATCAGGGCACGCAGATCGTTGTCATATCAATTTTCGAATGAAGCGATTATGTTTCAAATCCTTGTGTGAACGGTTAGCAAATTACAGATTGAAAGGCTCAATGCACATAACAGTCAAAGAAATGGTGGCTGTATTCCTATATACTATTGCATTGGCCCTCCCTACAAGGCAGGTTGCTGAGCGGTTTCAATGATCAAATGGTACGATTAATGTCATTTTTCATAAAGTTTTGGATTCAGTTCTCTTATTGGCAGTCGATATTATTAGACCGGCCGATACCCAATTTAACCGAATCCCAAAACAAATTCGTTCTTCAAACCGATATTGTCCTTTCTTTAAAAACTGTATTGGGGCTATTGATGGGACACATGTGCTGGCTCACATGGGTTAAGAAGACATGCAACGTTTTGTAAGGCGGAAAGGATCTGCTACACAAAATATTATGGTTGTTTGTGCGTTTGATTTAATTTTTACGTTTGTAAGAGCGGGATGTGAAGGAACTACGCACGACGCTAAAGTATTTTGGAAGCTATAAATAATCCGGATCATAATTTCCCTCATCCTCCTACCGGGCAGTATTATTTAGTGGATTCAGGATATCCACTATTGGAAGGATATATAACTCCTTACTGATCCGTGAGATATCATATACCAGACTTTAATGACACACAGAATGAACCGAAGTCAGAAAATGAAATTTTCAACTACTATCACTCTAGTTTGCGTATGACAATTGAAATAACATTTGGTATTTGGAAGAAAATTTTTGCCATCTTACGTAATGTGCAGACGTATCCATACTATGTTCAAGTACAAATTGTTACTGCTACAATGGCTATTCACAACTACATCAGAAAATACAATGCTGACGACCCAAATTTTATGCCGTATGATGACGACCCTGATTTAGTGCCAGACGAATATCTCGAAGAATATTACAGTATATCAAATTCCAGAAACATAGATCGAGAACCCATTCAAAGAACCAGAACAACATCTACCATGGCGGTTGTACGAGACAATATACGAAACGAACTAGTTGCCGCGGGAATGCATTAAAAAGTTTCATTGTATTCTGTATTTTATATTAGCATTTTAAATTCTGCAATTTGTATTCCGCAATTATGTAATTTTAATTCTGCAATTTGTATTCTACAATCTACTATTCTATTCAGCAACAAACACACACAAACACAAATAATATATACACACACAATAAAATAATACCTCTGCCACTTCAAAAATGCCCCTTTCGTAAAAAAAACACATTCTCGTTCGTAACAATTCCCCTTCAAATACCTCTTTCAAATAACCCTTTCCGTTCAAAATCAAACAGACGTTAAATGTTTTTGTTCAGTAATATCAAAATTCAGTGTTAGTAGTCTTCCATTTGAAGATCACTTGTGCACTAAATATCTGATGACAACCACGGGTTTGTAAAGAGATATACCCAATATACCATCTAACCCTCTTTCTTTCACCCAAGCATCCGATCCCTCCGTGTTTTCTGGTCGATAATGGCGAAACCAATTCCCACGTCTCCATCAATTACTCATCACGCCGGATTCCCTCCCATCAAATTATCGGCCACGTCTCTCCCGCGTTTTTCACTATTTACGCCAATAGTTGCCAATAGGCGGGTTCTTCTCATTTCACTTAGGGTGCGTTCGCAGTCAAATTTAGGCACGCTCATATATTTTGTGGCGTCGGACGCAAGTACATTTTCCCCATTCCAGATAGCGCGACTCTGGGACAGATTGCTACGAACACCTGACAGTGTATGGAATGCAGAGTTCGATTATCTGGGCGGTCCAGATGATTTTTGGAGTACCGGCGATGACAGACCTTACAGACGGTTCAGGAGGAACTCGCCTTTGAAGTTCCGAGAGCAGGACGTTATGTTCGAGGGTTGTTTGCAGAAAGATATTTGTGTGTATCAAATACCTGAGGTTGCACCTCCTACTGCACCAGCACCTCCACCAGCGCCTGTGCCAGCTGCTTCTTTCTCCCCTGCCGACGCAGGTTTCTATACTGGTTGGATGACTTCGGGCGATCCCCCTTCTAGTCAGCCCTCTAAGCGCAGACAGGTAGCGCGTGCCAGCTCGTTTATGACCGACGATACGAGACAGCTTGCTGCTCGTTGCTTGGAGCTTCTTCAGAGATCGGGTACGCGTGTGGACCTTTGGGAGATTTTGACGATTTTCCGCAATGATGAGCAGAATGTGGATATTGTTCAGGAGCTTACCGATGAGGGCATATGTGGGTTTATTTCAGCGGAGTTGAGTCAATTACCTCATCGTCGTTTATTTTAGATTTTCATGTACTTGTTTTAATTTCAGTACCTTTGTGTTCTTTGTGTTTTATGAAAAACGTTGTCGTTTATTTTATGAAATATGTTGTCGTTTTGTTTGATGCAATTAGAATTTAATTAAATCAAAACCATTAATTTAACAATTAAATACCACGTTCAAATATCACGCTCGAATACCCCGTTCGCAGCTAAAAACATATTCTCTGTTCGCTTCAATAGCACGCTCAAATACAGCGCTCAAATGCCGTCGCGTTGGTTAAGAACGCATCGTTGGTCAGTTTCCCCCCTGAAATTTTACTTCCCGCGATGTTCATCTACAACCTCATTTCATGCCCTGATTTCATTCAATAAACGTAGTATATCGACCTCGATTTAAATCAACATAACACCAATTTCACGCCCTAGCATGTCCATCTTTACCGATTGCAACTTCTCCAGATCTCAGAAGGCCAAACCCTAGTTTTACGCTCTGCAATTTAAGGTATTCTCTTTATATCTAATCCTTGTTTTGTTGGGTATTTTTGTTTATAGTTTAAATGTTTAGAGTTAATTCGTTGCATAGAATTCGAATCATTTGATATTCATGGCGGCCGCACAGTTTTGGAGAACGGCAGGCATGAGTTATAGTACATACTCTTAACATTTGTGTCAATCTCACATGCAGCTGGTTGAAAGAGCCATGCAAATCCGAAGGCGCTGCTAGGGAGAAGATTCACTTCTCTGTCACCAAATGGACTGGTGGAAAACCTGATAATCCCAGTAAGGTCTAATTCTTATTATATGTTTTTGCAGTGTTTGAATTCAGTTGTATTGGATCTAGATATGTAGTCCTGTATAATCGATTGAAATATTTGGCGATTTAGGTTGATTTCGTGATATCAATTGTGGTTCATAAATGAGCTATTTTGACAGAGTTGATTTTTATACTGAAGCTGACAGAACTTCCGTTGTTTCTATTTCTGTTTTTTTTTTTTTTTTTTTTTTTTTTTTCTTAAACGTAACTGCTTAGTTAACTTCTCCAATTTTTCAGCGACATACAGAGCATAATTGCAGCTGATCTGCTGCTTGAGTGGTAAAAAGTGCATCCCATTCATGGAAAATACATGACTGATGGTACCGAAACAAACACACAGAACAAGATCACAAAACTCAATTCTTGCCTTCATCATCGTTAAAAGAAATCTCTGAAACCGAACTGAATTCAATCCTGCACACGACTCGACAATGACCCCTAGTATCAGATCGCTTCTGTTCTCCGCTTCACTGGAAATCTCACTTTCAGAAAGTCCCAATTTGTCCCCGAATTTCTTCAAACCCCAAATTTCCTCTTTCTCATTCAAAGAACTGCAGACTTCTTTGGCGTTCTTTAGTTTTCTTTTCTCATAAACAATCCCATATCTGTTATTGCTTAAATTATTGGAAGTAGGGATTGGGACGCTTGAATTTCGCTTTCTTTTTCTACTATAAACTGCTCCAAATTTTTTTTCTCTTTCTTTATTATCATCCCCAATAGCCACTTCATCTCTCCACCAAAGTTTCAGATTTGATCCATTCTCATCAGAATCCTTAACACAATCGTTTTCCTTAGACACAGCAAACTGCTTACCGGATCTTAAAACCAAGGTTTTAAATCTCGGATATCGGTTGCGTTTCGTCTCGGGGATTTTATAGACTCGGTCTCATATCGGGGGAGATCTCGGACGAGATGAGTCTAACTTGGGAGTTCGTCTCGGATCTGAAAGTTCATATTAGAACAATCTCGGGGTACATGATATGTTAAAAATGATATTTTAACAAAATGATTTTTATGAATGCTATCAAAAACATAGTAACTTAAACTTAAAATGCAAAATAACTTTATTATTCTTTATTTTGCAAAAGATCATTCATACTCTAAATTGTAATATGCTTAAAACAAGATTATTGCTAGACAGAAAACAATAAAATGATCCAAAACATTTAAAAATTTAGCATAAATAGACCATAAAATACATAATTTCATAAGCAACATGTATGTAAAAAGACGAATACGAAAATCATAAACATTGTAAAACATATACGAACATACAATATAGTCATTTAACTTGAAAAATGTAAAATAACAAAAGATTGATATGACTAGATTTGAGTTTTTTTAATTATAGTTCTAGTTCAGGCACAAATTTAAATTTTAACAAAAAAAACTAAGATCTCGGACGATATTTCAGCATTTCATCTCGGTCAATATATCTTCGGTATTGCAATATCTCGGGCGATATATTCGAAAGGAGATTTACTGTGATATTTTCTGTTTCGTTTTGGAAGGAGCCCAAAATGAGATCTCGGAGGAGATCTCGGGCGATATTTGCGAGATTTGATACAATGCTTAAAATTCTCGAAAAATCTCCGTCTAAATCTGAACAAGGAGATGATCACACTTGGTGCTTAGGCACGAAAACTCTTGTTCTTCGCCGGGTTCGGACCGACGGCATAGACGCCGGCGCACCCGTTGGGAACACTCTGGTACCAATTTCGGCTTCTTAAAGAAACAATTGAAAAGTTCGGGTTTATCAGATCGAGCATGGAATTTTACAGATATGAGAAAAATATATCCATCAAATTTTTTTGGGCTTTTTAATGAAAATTCTTTTTTTGAGTGGCGGCAGATGTGCTAGATTTTTAGATGACAAGCGAAAACGGTTGTTTCTATTTCTTGCTCCCCTATAGAATAGATGTGTCAAAGTTATGCAAGACAACCAATTTGCATCTACTAGGTAGTTGAATATTCAACTGAAAAAAAAAACACTAATTCTGTAATGGTAAGCTTCCATGGAATTAGTTTACAGGGTAGAGCACTTTTGACAAATCAATTAAATGGTTTGTCAAGGCAGTCTTTTATCTGATGAGAAGAGAAACCCATAACTGAGCCCATAAGCCAAGCTAATAACAAAGCTCATAACCCAGCCTATAAATTCTGTATCGATGGTTTTTGTTAGATTGGGACATTACATAAAATGTCCTTTTTTTTTTTTTTTTTGAATTCCCATATTTTTTTAGTAGCATAATCATATATATTTGAATCCAGTATATGATTAAGAACAGTAATCAATTTTGTGATAAACAAATTGCGTATGATTACAAAGTATTCCTTGTTTATCTGTTAAATGTTATTTGTATTTCAACATCTATGCTAATCAACTTACATAGATCATTAAATAAACCATCGTTGGATTACACGAATCAAATTATTTACATAATGCTTGCTTCCTACGTGCGCTACAAGATGAGGCAGCTTAAGTCCAACTAAAACCATTTCATTTACCTTTCATTTTGCTGAACATTGTTCATTTGAAGGTATGCTCTGTGTTATATGCACATATAGCAATGTAGTAAGTTATTATAACTACATTCTTCAACTTTCTTCTATTCATAAATTCCCTATGCTAGGTCTCATCCTCACTTTATCACACACTGATGATGCAAAATGCTATCGGGTTATCTTAAACTGAGTAGCTGTAGCAAATAAATGTTTATTCCGGCTCTTTCCATTTTTTGTCTAGTTTTACTGAGTTGCTGCCCTTGCATCTAGTTTTATACGCTGTTCATAAATATTGGATTAGCGGGTAGGTGACCCCTATTAGTCTTAAGTTACACTTGCTTTGTGCGTACATATGTATATGTTGGATCTTGGAAAGTTGAGTTTTTAAATAGTTCAAACAAATTGTTCACCTTGAAAAGTTTTAAATGTGTGTGTGTGTGTGTGTGTGTATATATATATAAATATATATAAAGGTGTATTTTTTTTTAAATAAAAAATCTTAATTATAGCTTAAAACATTTCCAGCAGTAGTAATTTGAAAGAAAATAAGGTAAACCCATGCTTGATTTCGCTTTTCCATGCTACAACAGCTATGATTCAATATAAAGCAAGAGATTTTATACCTTTTTTACTCATTGCAATGACATTTTGTGACTTGTCATTATGTTACATGCTTATTGACTTGATATCATGCTTACATCGTTATATATTAAGCTTGTTTGCATACTATGCTCATGTATGCAGTTTATATTGCCACCTTTTAAAATATGCAGTTGACATTATGAATTACAATGATAGGAGAAATCACAAATTTTCCCTTAAATGATAATGCGGCTAATACGTTTATATTAGTAAAGTATTTCATGCAAGTTGCTGATTTCATTATGTTCATGATTGTGTTAACAGAGGATCTGCCATTCACAAGAAGAACTCTTATGGTGCAGTTGCTCTGGCTTCCATCATGTCAGCATTTGCAGTAAGTGCATTTTCACCGGACACAATTGATTTATGCTGCCACTATATCATGATATAATAACTATTGGCTGGTGGTAACTAAGAAATATGTGCATATTACATGACACCCATGTTTGGAAATATTATAGGTCTGGTCCATTTGCAGTAGCATTTTGAACTTCCTATCGCCTCAACAGTGCTTCACGGACCTCATCTTTTTTCTTTTACTTTGACATACCATATTCACTTCAACTTAGATTGTGAATAATTTCAAAGTCATTAGGTAAATCAACACACGATTTGTTTATATATTATTTTCTTTGAAATTCGATTTCGTAGAAGGTGTTTCTTCCTTGTCTGAATGTGAGTTTATGTTCCTGTAGGTCAGTTCCTATATTTCATCACGTGTCTTATTAATCTGTCTCACCTACCAGCCAATTTTCTTGTTTAAACCATATAAACTGCTCATTTTTTTTAGTTCAATATAGAAATACACACATTGTTGTCTTGTCTTTAGCAACTTTCTAGCATGGATAAAATTCAAGGTACATTTTCATTTTATTAATCTTCTAAACAATCTCAATCAGTCTTATTGCTGCAAAATTAGACTGATGTCCCTTCCTCATTGAATACATGTTGGATGCTAAAGATGAAACAATTTTATAAATCATGGGGCCTATTGTGCATTGAACCATATTTTTGAAAAAAAAATTGATGTCTTACAATTTGAATATCATTGCAGATCAGTTTTTTAAATTTCAATCCACAACTCGGTCCAAATCTCTCTCTCCCTCCCTCTCTCCCTCTCCCTCTCTCTCTCTCTCTCTCTCTCTCTCTCTCTCTCTCTCTCTCTCTCTCTGTGTGTGTGTGTGTGTGTGTGTGTAAATTTATACGTATACATTCGATTCTTGTTGAAACAAAAATACATATCAAGATAAATATTTGAATGTGCAGTTCAAAATTTATTGTTTCTCAACAAAAATAATAATAATAAGTTGTTGTTGTAATTGTAGCAGATCCCCGTTGATTAAACTGATTACAGTTTGTACATGTGGCTGATAACTTTTTAGTGCCATTGTTTTTAAGCTGAGATAAAAGAAAAGTAGGCACAATTTTCTTTTGGATGTGCTGATCTTAATAGAATTGTTGTTATGGCTGGGCACAAATACACACCGTAATAAGGCCCACTTTGCAAACATATATACATTGTTTGGGAACTCCCTGTTTGAATTAGCTTGCACTTTCGTCTGTCACAAGAAGAAGGACATGTCGGTGTCCTTGCTCTGAAAAATAAGCTAGTGCCTATTCCTTTTGCCTTGAAAGAAAGTTGATAACACTCTATTTTTGTATACAAATATTTGTGTGCACATGCGCCTTAACCCATGCCAGTTCTTTGTCTTGGAAAATAGGCCCATGCTGACTTTGATTTCGTGACCTGCACAATACGCTTATTTTATTTTTTCAAACTTAAACAAATTCATGTGTTTTTAACGACTTCAACAAATTCATGTACAGTAGGTTTCGTCTTATATGTATGTTTTAGAGTATTGCCTGACATTATTCTATATACAGTACTATATATAATATATGTTTTTAGCTTGCCTTGTATTGTTGGCTACATGATTTTGAGATTGTCTATTCTCAATTGCCTTGAAAAAAATGACAGCACACTATTTTTATACATGAACCTCTGTATGTACTATGTAGCTGATGCCATATATTAAGGGCGCTACTTTGTAAATATATGTAAGCCTACTTGTCTGCACACCATGGTTTGAAATTTCGGCCGGAACCCCGAGATTTCGACCATCTCGGTTCGGTTCCGGCCAGCGGCGAGACGAGATTAGGGTAAAATCTCGTCTCGCTAGCCAATAATTAAAAAAAAACGAAGAAGAAGAATAAACAGCGAAGACGAGAACAGTAAACGATGAAATAGATGAAAATTCAGCAAAGAAGAAGGAAAAACAGTAAATTGCTTAGCGGATTTGAGATTCGAGATGTGGTCTTCGTGGATTTGAAGCAGGTCGTCGATTTCAAGTTGTAATCGAGATCAGAGATAGAGATCGACGTGCTAATCCATTCGATCTTCATCGTCGTTGATCTTACCGTCTCTAATTTAATCGTAAAGTATGCCCTAATTTTCATTCGGGAATGGAATGAGCTACGGGAAACCGATATTTGTAAAACAAGGGCTTGAAGGCGGTGTGGCTAACTAAAATATGAGGTGGGCTGGGCTTTAAAGCAGATCTATTAGCATTTATTTTTATTAAATAAGGACTGAATGTGACAACATAAACTGGGCTGGACAGAATGTAACAAGACTAACCATTAAAAACAAGAAATATGACCGAAACCGAAACCAAAACCGAAACCACCGAAATTTCCGAAACCGACCGAAACAATGTTATTTTCAAACGAACGAAACCGAAACCGAGTTTTCGAACCTTGCTGCACACATAAGTTTAGTCTCAACTTATAAAATTATGTACAAGTTTCAAACTTCCGTTTTACATGCCATTTATCATTACTTGTCTTGACTGTGTTTAACTCTATCATTCTTTCTTTGAAGTGTGGCCTGCTATTTCAATTCTTGATTTGATTTCGTCCTTTGCCTATTGCCTAACTATCACTTTGTACATATTTTATTATGTAGCCTCATTCCATAAATTAGTTTCAAAATGCTTGTATATGCTTTAAATTCACTGTTGACTGTCCATGTTTTATTAAATGTATGTTACCTTTAATGAAATAAGCCTGTACGAATTTCGAAATGCATGCGCATGCTAATTTAAATGCCTACACATGCTATATTATGTAGTCTATTGATTTGACATTTTAGTGTGCTAACTATACGTATAAAAGCATAGACTTAGAGTTACCTGTATGTGCATTTCCTTTTTGTATTTGTTTTTCATTTTTGTAGCTACACATTGACATGTATGCATGCGTTTCACATTATATATGTATTTCACTTTGTAGCTGGCTTTGTATATATCATATATACATATAAGTGCAAGTTTATTTTCTCTTTACCAAGTGCCTGGACATGCATTTTATATTTTATTATAGTTAAATAAAACTGCAGAATGAATTCTCTGTTTTGTTTTGTTGATCTCACATTCAATGTGATGCCTGTTAAGCCATATAACTACAAATCGATAATATACAAGTTAAGAGTTATTTTTTAATATGTTATATTTGCATAAATTACACTGGTTAATATTACTAACTAGTTAATTTATTATTTGTCTTGTAATTGTAGAATCTGAAAATCACTTGCCAGCTGAGAGGCGAAGACTTGCATATGATTTGGAGGAAAGATCACTAAAACTGGTTCACCTTACCTAAAGTGAGTTTTAGTTATAGGCTGATGCTGCTGATCATATATAAAATTGTAAAATGTTCACTTGCCTGATCAATTGCAGATGTAATCGATTACATATACTGAACACCGAAATTAATTGTGTCTTAGTTACTTGTAGTCTAACATTTGCCTATACATATGCTAAATTGTTGTTTTGTCTGCACATATGCTAAACTAGTATTTTACACACACACACACACACACGCGCGAATGAATCTAGTTATGTACCGGGCATCAAATTGGGATTATATGGCCAATATGCAGTGTAGACATAATAATCTCACCATTATTATTGCAAAAAAGAGGCAAAGAAGTTTGGATCTATATCATTTGCAAAACTGATTCACAACTTCCTCTTTAAAAATAATAGTAATCAGTTTGCACATTTTTATAGTTTAATTAATTCAGTCACATCCAAAAGAATGATGCTTTAATATTGAAAAATTGTTTGATTGGTGAAATCTACAGTCCTCACCCACACCATATTCCAATCAATTTTGATGAGTATCATAGTTTTCTTATATTGAAAAATCTGTACAAAAATCAGTTTTGCTAGTTCATGTTGATAATTGATTCCCACAGGATTCGTCTTTCAAATGTATCTTACATTTAACATTATACCCTTTAAGCCAACACTAAAACAACAACAGTGAATTATATAATTGTTCTTAGTATGTATATACCTCACGATTACTTGCAGACAGGGCCGGCCCTGACCCAAGGCGACCAAGGCGGTCGCCTAGGGCCTCCGGCCGTCGGGGGCCGCAGACTTTTTATTTTCTTTTATATATATAGTAGCTTCTAAGACCTAAAAGCAAGCAATATGTAGATGAACGGTTAGACATGCGACTCATAATCAGATGGTCCCAGGTTTGATTCCTGGCTACATACAAGACTGGGGCTATGAGATTTTTCTTGCTTTTCGACCTTTGTTTTTGGCCTTGGGCCTCTAAATGTTCAGGGCCGGCCCTGCTTGCAGAATGCAAGGACAATGTCTTCTTTATGAATGCTACCTTGTTATTATATCTGCACTTGGATGCACTCTTATTTTGCTTACCATGTGGAAGAAGGCATTGCCTGCACTACCCATTTCGATTACTTTGGGAGTTATGTTTTATTTTTTTGACCAGCTTCCTTATGGAGCCCTTTGTTATTGGGGCCTCTACTGCCTTGGCCATGTTCCGACTCTAGAGCAATTAGTCATGCTTACCTTGCCTACATACTGTCATTAAGATAACCTGTACTACCCATTTTTAGGTTGTTTACCCATAGTACAGGTTGATGCTTCAGTTTAAAGAAAAGTGCATGATTTAAGGTTAATTGGTGAAATTTTTTTGATGGCCAATATGGAATGTCTTATCATATATGATGTTATATAGTATGAGATTTACCCAGGGAATTTATTATATGGATAGAGAAAACAAACTTAGGTGGTTTGATTGGCATTGGATATAATTTTTTGGGTCAAATTGAATGAAACATTTTAGATCTTATGCTGATAATGTATTATAGATAGATTGTTATAGTCAATTAAATTTATTACCGTTCGTGTAATTTTGTTTTATCTTGTAAATCTATGAGAATATTTGTCAACTGCGTTTTCTATTGTCCTATTCTTTAGTATGATGCTATCTGGGAAAGCAAAGATCGGGAACACATAAATCTAAAATCAAGTAGTGGGTGGTTATGTTCTGTACAGCAGGTGTATTAATTTCTGGTTAAAATATGTTAAAACAATAATCAAAATATTAAACAGAGAAATCTCCTTCTTTCTGTTGGAAATAAATGTGATTTAACTGACAAAGCAGTTGTTTCCTATGAAACAGGAAAGGTAAATTCCATATTAATATTTTTGGTTTTTTATTGTTTTTTTTGCGGGGGTGGTTTGGGTTCATATCTTATACGATGAAGCAGGATAACTAAACATTGAATTCTTGGTTCCTATGGCAGGCTTTCGCAGATGAGAGACTTCTTGTGATAACATTCAATGTCTACAATTTAAAATGTTCTTTCCATTTGTTGTCCAATACTTCTTTTGTATATCATTCTATAATATAGGTTGTTCTTGTTGTGATGATAATCATGTACTGCAAAAAATATTTGCATACAATAGTGAATGGTAGAATATAAAAGAATTATTATTAAAAATAATATTTACAATGTTTGTGAAATGTCATGTAAGAAGTATATATTACGGTTATGAAAAATTGCAAATGTTATCTTTTACAATGTTTATAATAAGTAGTTAAAATGTTATTTACAAAGTGTACTAAACGTTGTTAAAACAACACACACGATGTTGAAATGTACTTATAACAAGTTAGTTTACAACATTTTAAAATTATAGTCTAAAATTTAAACACAATTCTTTTCAAATGTTGTATCTTAGTTTTCACTATTTTTCCCCAACGTTTTAGAGTTGTACTTAAGATGCACAAAAATCATTGTAAAAATATTGTAAGAGGAATTAACGACTTACTACAATAGACGTGGAAGACATTGCGTCAGTGTTCTTAATATGTTATTAAAAATTTAGTTTTACAATATTTTTGGATTATTGTGAAAACTGATTTTAATTAATATAAGAAACATATACTACAATTAAATGATGTTGTTAATACACAATCTATAACGTTTCCCGCAACAATAAGTAAACGATGTTAAAAAATCATATTTTATGCAACTATGCATATCACAACGCCAGCAAGAACATTGTTGATGTATATTGACAATGTTTACCAAACATTGTAAGAGTGTATTTTTGTTGTGGCCAACCCATCCTAGTTCGGGTTGGATATGGGTTACAGTTTGTAACCATACTATATACGGATTGAGTTTGATATTTTGTTCAACCAACCTTATTTTAACCCAACCCAACCCTACATTAAAAAGCTAATTTAACATTAACCCACTTAAAATTAGAATAGTATAATCCAATAATAATGTTTATATTTTCTATAATAAATATACAAAAAAACACATTTCATGTTAATCCAAACTAGATGAAATTTGACAAATATATTATAAAGAGCACTTTAATGTATTTTAAAATGAAATGCCTGTTCTACTATATCGTAACTACTTTAATATACAATGAAATTTTAATAAAATATGTCTTATAATGAATCGGTTATTTAAAATGCATTATGCTAGCTAAAATCTGATATATTATGCTGAATATTTTAAATTTTTTTTTTTTTAAATTCCCTCATATTCTCATTTATATTATATTCAACTAACCCTACTAAATCCGACTTAACTCATACTTCAACCCAACCCATATCCAACATCATATAGGGTCGGATACGGGTTAAACTATCTTAAACCCATACATATGTGGGTCGGATGAAGTATTTGGTCTAACCCGATCCAACCCATACTTTGTGCAGCCCTAGCTAAGTGACCATTTCCTTAACAATAGCCTAAGCATCCAAACTGGCATTGTCCCTCATCCAGTGTCTCGACAGTGAAAGATCATTGGCATGTTGGTTTATCTCCAATCTTTTATGTGCTTGCTCCTACTGATTTTGATAGGTATCTGACGATCTACTATTCTTATTGGGTCCTGACCAAGAAGCCTTCTCTCAAAGCTAGGGAAACCACCGAATCCTAAAAATGATTCCATCAGTCTTCTGGCTGCCCTCAACATAAATACATCCAAGGTACGCTCTATGGATGGAACCGTATAGACCTACCTCTAGGGGTACAACTTTATTAGGCCTACCCCAGAGGGTCATCTTAAAGTATCCTCTTGTCCCGTAAAAGTATCGAATTTTCTTCCAATCCGGTAGAACATTAAGTTCGATGTACTCGCGCCGAGTCTCTGAACACCTACGGTGACTTGCCCCACCATGCTCTTCATTCCTTCGGATAAGTCCAAATGCCTACCGTTATTTAATTAGAGGGGTATTTAGTTTTAAGGACACATTCCAATAAAAAATTAGATCAAAGGACAACTAAGTTTCATAATTAAATTAAGGACAAAGACCAAATTGAACTCTATCAACATGAAATTCACTTTGTTTCTCATCATTACTAAATTAATTAAAGAATAAAAAATAACCTTCAAAATTTTTGTTAAAAATAATGTAATTTTAAAATTATTTTAGTCTATTAATGTAATTATAAACATATAAAAATAATCAGCTCGGAAAGCTAAATGAATATAGCTTTATAACTTAAATATATAGCTTTATATTGTATCACATAAACACAGAACCAAGTCATTTTAAAGCTAATGTCATTTACACCCAAAAAAAGCTATATGTAAAAAGCGAAGCTATATTCATTTAGCTTTCCGTCCTGAATTGTCTTATATTCGTTTTTTCTATATTTGTAAATCAAAAAACATTTTCTAATTAAATTTTTATTAATTTTTAATGTAATAATCATAGAAAAACATTTTTTTATTAATTTTTATTATTTACAAGATATCAATGTGTGTCCTTAATTTAAAATATATGGACTTTTTTCAATTAAAACATAAAAGCTGTCCTTGATTTAGGTAGCAAAAGTTGCTTGTCTTTGGATCTAATTTTTTACTGAAATGTGTCCTTGAAACAAATATCCACTTAATTAGACCCTTTGTCTAATTTACAATTATGTATTTTACTTACTTTTCTTTTTATTGATTTACAATATTTTTCAGTCCATTTAATCTTAATTTTAATTACTTTTTTATTAACTTCAGAAGTTACCATAGAAATATCGAATAACCATAGAATACCTATTTACGAGGCCACCATAGAATATCGTAGAATTACCTAAAAATAAGGCCACCATACTATAAAATTGCCTAATTATAAGGCCACCATAAAATTTCGCTTATAAAACTTAATTCATAATTTTAAGTTTATTCAAATAAGTTTTCTTTTTTTCACTTTACTTTTCAAATCATAACCTTTATGTTATAACCTTACTTTCACCATAGAATCATTGCCATATAATTATGCACCATTACCATAGAATTGTGCTTATTAAACTAAATTTACATTTGCAAGTTTATAATAAGCCTTTCTTATTTCTTTTCTCTACATAACATCTTTTAGTTATGTTACCATTTTTCTTTCCATCTTTGCATTTTATTCTTTAGGAAGTTAGGCTTGTTCCTAATTGATTGGTTGTTCAAACTGTGCCTATTTCTATAGTTTAAGGTACTTACTGCAATAGAAATCCACAACTGCAAGATATTCCCTTCCATCATTTTTAGGCTATTGCACAGTGCGCAATACGGCTAAATCCCTATTTCACACTAATTCACACCATTATTTTTTTAAAATTGCAATTATGTTTCCCATTTTTTCCTAGAAACCAAACTATGAAAATATATTCCCTTTGTCCTAACTGACCAATCTAGGTTATTCCTAACTTTTCATTTTTATAGGTGTTTGTAGGTTCCTATTCTCCTTTCTATTTCCCTAAATCTGGCATATTTTCTGTAAGTTTGGATACAATTAGTCTTATGCTCCTTTTCTCATTTCAGTCTATTCTAATGTTTATCCAATTCAAAATTTAAGCCGTAGCCTCAACAGAAAATGAGAATTCTCATGTTTACAATTAAAGTTAAAGATTTATTGCCTATGAAACTTCTTACTATCATTCCAACAAGGAATTATAGTAAGAATTAAACTACTATAAATATGATTATGATGCGTTCTAATTACTAAGATTTCTTCATTTACCATAATCCATTATGTGAAAATATAATTTAAATCCACTCAATTATAATGTGTTCTAAGGTCTACGTCTTATTTGGATCTAGGTTTATTTTTCGTTCTCTTTTCAGTTTGAATACATAAATCTGTTTGGATAAGAAGTTTGTACATCTAAATCTAGAATTTATTGTATTTGCCTTCAGATCTCAAATTAGATAACCTAAATCTAATATTTTTCCATTTTTGAAGAATTTGGAGGAGAAAGGGAATGACAAGGCTTCAATGCCCTTTTAGAAAATACGATTTTGATAGGTAGGCCTTGAAGGTTTATTTATTAATGTCCAAAATAGTTGTATCCACCTGATATAAAGTAATAAAATCCCAACCATTCAACAAAATAAAAAATACGTCGTTAACATGTGGCCTGGTATATATCTTGTCCATTTTATTTTTTGGGATTGTTATTGACACTCCAAGTATTGTTAAGAGGAGGTTAATTTAAGAAAATAGAATTTGTTTAGGGCAGTATCAATGCAGATAGCACCCCCTTAACAAATAAAGTTTATTTTACCAAATTAGTCTTCTTTACAATAATCCTAATTTTAGTTGTTAATTTAAAAAAAAGTATATTGTATTAGTCGAACGACATCGGATTTTTATACCAAATTATCTTTCATTTGTCGATATGCATCTGATAAGATGAAAATATATTATTCATAGGAAATTAATATGCATATATCGAACAATTTTTTTTATACAGTATTCACCGCCGAATTTGTCGATACACCTCATTTCCCCAAATGATCATTTTCTTTGTTTGCCAATAATTTAGGGATTTTGTTTTTTTTTTCATTTGAAATTGATTGGGATATGGGATGGTAACAAATGTTATTACCAGGGTAAAAAGGAAACGTAAAAAATTAAGTACGTGACCCTCCCTTAACATTGTTTTTATGATTGGAGTGCTTTTAAATTTGACCCTCCCGTAACAATATTTGGAGCATCAATAACAGTACCCTTATTTTTGTAAGTATTTATTTTTTTGACCATTTTTTTATTTTCAAATTATCATTCCGACGCATTAATTTTCTTCTATTTATAATTCATGCATGTTAATTCTTATGATCGATATTCAAAACGTTAGTTTTATTAAATTTTCTTCCATTCTTAACAAGCATTAAATTTCAATTTCAAATACGGTTATTTTTGGAATTAATACACATGCATATACTTTTGAAATAAATATATCCACGCATATTTACACGTATTTGTTCCAATTGTTTTGAATTAGAATATTATTTAACTAACATCATTAAACTCCCATTTATTATGTGATTTAATTCCATTTACGATATACATTTATTTTCAAATTCAAACGCGCATTATTTCTGAAATTTATGCTCGATTTATTTATATGAAATAAAAATATACATGTTTGTTCACATGCATGTTACCCTTTTAGAAATAATTATAGGCTTTCGAATTTTGGCGTTATTTCCATTTATGTATCTATTAATATCATTAATGACACATATTGTTAACTAAAGGAACATTGCAATTCAATGTTAATTACTTTTCATTTGTTTATTGATTTAGTTCCGTTTATCACAAGCGTTTGTTTTCCTATTTTATTATATTCCATTCTGTTCTAGTACGCATCTAATTCCAAATTCAAATGCATACTTTTTATGAAATTAATGTACACATATATTTTTGAAATAAATATATTTACATAGATTTACATAAGACTTCAAACATTAATAACTTTTCCATATGAACTGTGTTATGAAAAAGAACACACAAAATTATGAAAGTGGGAAAAGCTCAAAATCTCATTCCAGTATGAACTCTTTATATACATTAGTCAGGCCGAAAGAATTAGGTCCAAAACTTAAAACAAAAGAAAGAAAATACACGTCCGCAATACAAATAATATGTACAAAAGAATACATGTCAAAATACAACACACACTACTCACAACACTCCCCCTTAAGTTGAAGCATACAAATTACATATGCCCAACTTGCTACATAGAAGCTTTATCCCGTTCCCATGCAAAGACTTTGTAAGAAGATCAGCTACCTGTTCATCGGACTTTACATAACTTGTGCAAATAACTCCTTGTATTTTCTCTCTAATAAAATGGAAATCCATCTCAGTGTGTTTCGTCCTCTCATGAAAAACTGGATTGAATGCAATGTGAAGAGCCTCCTGATTATCACACCACAACCTCATTGGCAGATCGTACTCCAGTCCTATTTCTTCCATAAAATGCTTAATCCACAAACTATGTTAGCCATTGCTCTATACTCTGACCCAGCACTTGATCGAGATACCACACTTTGCTTCTTGCTTTTCCATGAGATTAGATTACCACCCAACAGTACACAAAACCCTGAAGTAGATCTTCTGTATGACTTTGAACAAGCCCAGTCAGCATCTGCAAATGCCTATACTTTATTATGACCCTGGTTTGTATACACTTCACACTGTCCAATAGTACCCTTTAAGTAACATAATATTTGTTTCAATGTATTCTAGTGATCAACATTAGGTGATGACATGAATTGACTGGCCATGCTCACCGAATAAATAATATCAGGTCTACTAACCACCAAATAATTCAGCTTACCCACTAGTCTCCTGTATTTTCCTGGATCATGAAACAACTCCCCTTCTTTTGTGAAAGATACATTAGCTAACATTGGTGTATTACAAGGCTTAGCACCCAATTTTCCAGTTTCTTTCAACAAATCAAGAATATACTTCCTCTGTGACAAACATAATTTGCCATTATTTCTAATAACCTCAATGCCTAAATAATATTTCAAGTCCTCCAATTCTTTTATGTGAAATTGTGAGTGAATAAATGTTTTGAGTGCAAAAATTCCTTTTTCATCATTGCCAGTGATGATAATATCGTCTACATACACAACTAGTAGAGTTAGTGTACCTTTCACATTCCTATAAAAGACTGAGTGATCAACCTTGCTCTGCTTCAAGCCAAAATTTTCAATTGCTTGACTGGATTTACCAAGCCATGCTCTCGGGCTTTGCTTCAAACCATATAAACTCTTTTTCCATTTGCACACCTTTCCTTACTTCCCTTGAGCAATAAACCCAGATGGTTGCTCTATATACATCTCTTCAACCAAGTCCCCATGAAGAAAAGCATTCTTGATGTCTAATTGGTGTAATGTCCAGCTATACTGTGTCGCCAAAGATATAAACATCCTTATTGAACTCATTTTAGCTACTGGTGAGAATGTTTCAGAATAGTCAACCCCACAAGTTTGAGCATAACCTTTTGCGACTAAACGAGCTTTTAGTCTCTCAAGAGAACAATCTGACTTCAATTTTACTGAATATACCCATTTACACCCTGTTGCTCTTTTATTTTATGGTAAGTGTACTAGATCCCATATATCATTCTGATCCAATGCATGTATTTCTTCCAACATAGCATCATGTCATCCTTTATTTGATAATGCTTTTCTTTAACTATCTTTGGAATAGAGATTGAATCCAGTGTAGAAATGAAGGCATGAGACTCAGGGGATATGTTATTATATGTTACCACTGAGGAAATAGGGTAAGTACATTTTCTTTTCCTTTACACAATGTAATAGGTAAATCAGTACTCAAATCTAGTACTTAAGTATCCCCCGGAACAGATACAAGTGAAAATGAAGTGTTTGGATTTAAATCCTCATTTCCATTGATCATGAGTATGTGTGGATATGATAGGATATATCAGAAACTCATCATCTTCTTTTGTTAGTGGTTCATCATTAATCTCTTTAGTTGGAGAAACTACTGATGATGAATAAAAGGGTTCATTTTCAACAAAATTAACATCAACTGACACAATATACTTGTGAAGCTTTGGACAAAAACACTTGTATCCTTTATGAAGTCTTGAGTATCCAAGTAAAATACATTTCAATGACTTTGGGTCTAATTTAGTTAACTGTGGGTTGACGTCTCTTACAAAACAGGTACAACCAAATACCCTTAATTTCACTGGATAAATCTGCTTACTTGGACACAAAACTTGATAAGGTATTTGATGACCTAAAATGGTTGAAGGCATTCTATTAATGAAGAAACATGCAATACTTACTGCCTCTTCCCAGAAAATCTTTTGGAACATTCATTTGGAAAAGAAGTGCTCTAGTAGTTTGCAGCAAATGCCAATTCTTCCTTTCTGCTACCCTATTCTATGCTGCTGTGTCTACACATGACGTTTCATGAAGGATGCCATGTTGTGCGATATATGAATTGAACCGATTGTTTGTGTACTCCTTTGCATTGTCACTTCTCAAAATTTTGATAGATGTATTGAACTGATTCTGTATTTCAGCACAAAAGATACAAAATATAGAAAACAACTCCGATCTATTTTTCATTAGAAACAACCATGTTACACATGAGTAATCATCAATAAATGTAACAAAATATCTATATCCTTACTTTGATATAACTGTGGATGGACCCTAAATATCAGAATGTATAACTTCAAATATTGAACTAGATCTTTTATTAACACTAGGATATAGACTAACACAATGATGCTTTGCATATTGACAAGACTCACAATACAATGTATTTAAGGAACTAAACTGTGGACATAATTTCTTGAATAGAGACAATGATGGATGCCCTAGCTGACAATGCATTTGAAATGCAGAAGAAATTATACTTAAACAACTTATAGATTTTGACGGCACAATATCAAGCACATATAGACCTCCACATTCTTCACTGTTACCAATAATCTGCCTCATCTTTAGATCCTCAAATCCACAGTGATCAGGGAAAAACGATATGCTACATTTCAGATCCTTAATAATTTGACTCACAGATATAAAATTAAATGATAATCTTGGCAAGTATAAAACCGAATTTAATGATAAATTCGAATTAAACTCAGTTTTCCAATTCCTTGAACACATACTTATGATCCATCAGCCAATGTAACAACATGAGTAGAATGTTTAGATCGTATATCTGAAATCTAATTACTATTACCTGTTATATGGTCAGTTGCTCCCGAATCTAGGATCCATTTTGTTTGACTTGTAGAATTAGCAATTGCTGAAACTGATGATGCTGATTCCTTATATGTTGATTCCTTCTTCAATAATCCTTGAAAATTCACATATTGATCATAATCTTCTGCTGTCATGAGAACAGACTTCATATCCTTGTTCAACTGTGAATTCTTGTATTGAAGCTTCCTACATTCAAACTTCATATGACCTGGCTTTTTGCAATATGTGCAGAATTTTCCCTGATTTGGATTTCTAAACTCTAGAGCATTCGGCCTTGGTGAAATGAAATTTGGTCTTAGTGAATTATTTTGAACCTGATTTCCTTGCACATAACCTCGGTTGTTACTAATCAAAGCACTCTCCACTTTGTTTGAAACTTGAGTATGAGCAATATCAGAATGAAGTATTCTACTAAATACTTCTTGCAATGAAGGAATATCAGAACCAGATAAGATCTGAGACTTAGCAGACTCAAATTCTGATGGTAAACTGGCCAAGAAACTCATACATGCCATTTGCTCTCGCTGTTGCTGCTGAATCTTAACATTAGAACTAAATGGAAGCAGCATATTAAATTCTTCATATACTTTCTTGAAATTCATAAAATAACTCATAAGAGTTTGTTCTTGTTTCTCTGCTCGATAGAAGGATTTGCATACATCATACATCCGAGTTAGATTTCTCTTTCCAAAATATAAAAATTCTAAGTATTCCATCAGCTCCTTCACAAATTCGCAGTGATTAACTGAACTAATTACATCACTATCAATTGAATTTCTAATTTGTAAAAATAGCCGAGAATCAGATCTGAGCCAGATCATGCCCTTCTCGTCTTCTGATTCTGGCAAAGGCGGATCTTCGAGTAGATGATTATCTTTTTCTATACTTCGAAGATATAACCGGATCTTCTTACTCTAATTCAAGAAATTCATATTATTCTATTTGTGATCATATGTGATTTTAGGCATCAATTGCATTGCGTCCATCGCAATCTTATTCTTGCTTTCTTCAGTGGATTCTCCCATCTTCACTGATTTGAGCCAATCTTCTCAACATATTTGAGATTTGAATTTTCGTGGCTTTGATACCATGTTATGAAAAAGAACACACGAAATTATGAAAGAGGGAAAAGCTCAAAATATCATTCCAGTATGAACTCTTTATATACATTAGACATGCCAAAATGATTAGGCCTAAAACCCAGAACAAAAGAAAGAAAATACAACACACACACTGCTCACAACAAACTGCATTCGGAACATATTATATATGTAAATTAATCAGTAAATCACTATAAAACGCAATGATGTGCATTTTGAAGCCAAATTACGACAATCCCAAAATGTCTATTTTTCATTGATTATTTCTGGGATTATTTTGTAATCTTTATTATTTAAAATGCGGGGTGTTACATTATAACTCTATGGTTTAGCAGCCGATCAATGGGTAGTATTAGAAAAATCATTCTAATTATATCATGTTCTGTAATCGTAAAGGTGAAACAATCAAATGACTAATGCAATAAAATAAGCAATCGAGTAAGATAGAAATTGCACAAACCTTTAATCTTCGTATATCATTCCTATATGTTCACTTGATAGTTGTGCACAAACACTTTCCTGCATGAGACTAGAACTATTATCTTGCCTATTTCTTTTATTTATCAATTATGCTAGTAATTATACAGCTCACCAGACTTTATGTGACTGTCTGACCCACTTCTCTTTCCTTCTTTTTCCTCCTCCTATAGGCATACAAGATGACTGTGGTTAGTGTGGATTGCTTGGAGTACTTCTTCTTGGGGACTTGTCTTAGTTACAAATATATTCTCATTTTTTTGTACCTTATTCCATAGATTTGGTTGTATTGATGGTTCAATTGAGGGATAAACTTTTATTGTACTCTGATTTTATGATTGAGATTTACTTTTTAACGAGACATTTGTTTTTATAAAACTTATCTTATGTGAAATAATGTTTTATAATGAAAAATTTATTAAATAAATAAATGTTTCCTCTGTTCTTATTTTATATCTTATGAATCTTAATCTCCGTGAATTATTTTTTTAGGAGATTGTTATTCGCACTTCAAAATTTGTTAAGGGATGGACAATTTTAAGAGCACTCCAGTCATATTTAGAATTGTTATGAGGCGTACTGAATAAAAAAAAATTATATATGAAAATAACCCTACTTTACCTCTCGGGTGTTGTTGTTGACACTCCAGTTTTGGTTAAGGGGTGTCACGTCCAAAAACGAAAATTCGGTATACCCCCACCGTTTTCCATTTTAATCATTTTCGGCAGCTCTTCTCCAGTTCTCAGACCTAAACTCGACATACACTGTTGAATTCCATTGATAAATTCGGTAGCACCCGAATTTCAATTGAGTTTCCCCTTAACCAAAAGTGGATGTCATTAATAACCGATAAACCCATAACCCAATTATCAAGGTAAGGGTAGTTTGTCATATTATAATTTAATTTTAAGGGAGGGTCACTTTGTAACATCATCCCCTTAGTAAATTTAAAAAATAAACAAAAATGAGCCACCCCCTAACCAATTTTGAAGCGAGAATAACAATGCTCTTTTTATGTACCTATAATGCTCTACATTCCTTAGTATGATCTTAACTGGGAATAATAAGGGGTGTGCGGGTGTTACATATCTGAAGTACAGGGTTCAGGGCTGAAAGCGAAAAATGAAATTATTGACGAAAAGAAGGCGGGAACTTATATCAACCAAATACAATTATTATATTAGAAATAAGGATAGTTTGACCAAGGTCCTTGTTAAGTTTCAAAATACAAAAAAACTAGGGTCCGTTTGGCACAAGTCCCTATTGAGTTTTAAATTTAGGCTCACATCCGGTCATAAACTTATTGTAAATTATATCCCTATTTTTTGAAAATTCATTAAAAAAATATAAAAAAAAAATCACGCAAATTCCTAATTGAATAAAAAAAATTAATCGGAAAACAATCAGGGGGAAGCAATAAAAAAACACGTCAAAATTAAAAAAGACAAAAACAGCGAAAATGCAGTAAAATGCATCGACAGATGCACATATTTCAAATAGTTGCATACATATATGCATCTATTTTAGTTCTGCGTCAAACTGCAGCATACATGCATACATATGTGCAGATTTTATGAAATACATGTATGTTTTCATGCAACAATTCAATTTCTGCATATAAAACATGCATACCTGTACATCTGCATACAAGTATGCGGTTATACATAAAAAATTGCATATAAGTATGCAAATATTGCCATGCCTTCGGCCTTCAACACACTCCTGCATACTTGTATGCAGTTATTCTGAATAATTGTATGCTTGTATGCAATTATTTAGAAGGCGTGGACAAATTCTTCCATTGTTATTCAAATATTTGCATATATGTATGCAACTATTGATAACAGTTACATACATGTATGCAACTTCTTTTTTAATTTCCTTGGACTTCCGAGAATATTTCAAGAATTTAGATTTTTTTTATTGAAGCAGCGCATAAAATTCTGGCCAAAACATGTAAAACGCGGAACTTTTGAAAACGAGGACCGGGTTTGCATTTTAAAAAAGTAAGGGATGTGATCCTAATTAACTTTGAAAATAGGGATGTGTGCCTAATATTCACAAAAAACTATCTATTTTAAAACCTTGAAAATTATATTTCTGTTTTTCAAAAATCACTAAAAATAAAAATAAAAAATCAACGTAGAAACGCAATCTAACTTCAAAAATTTAATCCAATATATAACCATCTTCGAATTCATTTAAGAAAAGTACAAAATATGCTTTAAAAACAAAAAATCACAGATCAGCAAAAATTCAGGAAAACTGCAATTTTTTAAAAATGGCAGTCATCGTTGTAATTATTTCAAAATAAATCTTGCTTTTATGAAATTTTTGCTGATTTCTTCAAATTTTCAAATTCAGTGTCCACATTTATTCAAACATCGCATTATCACATAAAAATCATCAAAAAAGTAATTTACATTACATACAATTGAAAAATTACCACTTTCAGTAAAATTGCAGAAATAACATCACTATGTAGAAAAATTACAGACATGTCTACAGTATTTTGATACATCGAGACACGTCTGCAATACAGTATGGGAATTTTGCAGATATGTCTGCACTTATTCACAATAAGCGTAGAAATTTCAAAAAAAAAATTCCTTTTCAAATACTTCATGGAATATTTTCTGATATGTTCATACTTTTTTATAATTAGTGCATATATTTCAGCAATTTATTCCCTTTTTCTAGTATAGGAAAATAGTGTGAAGAAAAAAATGAATAAAAAAAATGTTCCATAAGGACAAGAGGCTAAGATTTTATTCATAAGGACAAATTTAAGTGTAAAGTATGAAATTATAGTGGGCCCCTAAATTCCTCTCTTTACACTAAAATTTGTAGGATAAAATTTTAGCTTCTTGTCCTTATGAAACAAATTTATGTTCATTTTGTCCTTGAGGCTAAAAACCCCTTTCTAGTATCAGCAATACTCTATGGAATGGCTGCTAATTTTTTTTTTTTTTTTTTTTCATAATATGTGCACATATTTCAGCAACTCTTTATCTTTTCCAATAATCTTCCACTAACATTTACAATTTTTTGAACATTTTTTCTAGGCAGCAGTGCAAAATTTCATGGATAATATGTTGCTATAGTAAATAGGGTTCCTCTTTACATTTAAACCTCGAGGAGAACGCGCATCGAATAAAGTTTCATTTTAGGGACCAGTCCAGAATGTTGCTTATTGCAAGTGGCACGAAAAAATTATTGTTAAAAATTTATTTATTGCAAGCGGCTAGAGAACATAGTTGATAAAAGTTTATTTATTGCAACCATCGAAAGAGCTAGTCACTAAACATTATTTATTGCAACTATCTAGAGATGTCAATTGCTAAATATCATATATTGCAATGGTCGAGAAATACCAGATTTTCAAGATCATTTGCTGTAATTGTCATATGCCACCAATATATATTATTGTTTATTAATTTTTATTTACGCATTATCATTATTAATTATTAAAAATTAATAATTATTTATTGAGTATACAACATTAATTATTAGATAATTTATTATTAATTATGTATATTTTTTATAATCACATGAATATTACCTATAATTTCTAATCATAAGAAATTAACTTTAAAATTAATTAAACATAAAATATAATTGTTGTCTATAGATTATAAATAGTTATTACAAACTATTTATTAACAATCACTTGTTAATTTTTATTTAAAAATAATTATAAATTATATTTATAGACTATAATCAGTGATTATAAGTTATTTATTATAAATTATAATTTGTTTATAATTATGAATTGTAAATATTGATTAAAAATTTGTAAACAAACAATTATGATTAGTAAATAAATTATTTAATTATAATAAATTATTATATTTTAATTTCCAATATATTAATCAATTAATATATTTAATTAAACACATATTAATCATTAGATATTAATTTTTAATTATTTTTTTATTGTTAGTTATTATTTAATTATTAACAGTAAATATCACTTTACTATAATTAAATTTTATTATTAATTATTAAATATATTAAATTGTAATCTTAAACGTCATATAATTTCTAATAGATAAATATTATTAAAAGTTAGTTCTAAAAAATCCACCACTTATTTATTGAAAGTTAATTATAAGTAGTTCTTTATGAATAATAATTGTTAAATACAATTCATTATGAATATTTAATTAATTATTAATTGTTAGACCAAAAAGTGGTTCTAACACCCAAATTGACTAAAATTAAAATGAAATGAGATCGAAAATAAAAAAGAGACACAGGATTTATAGTGGTTCGGCGTTAAAAAGCCTACGTCCACTTTATAATCACTTTGCTTGATGATGTAGATGAAAATACAATGGGATATTCGCTCAATTCCACTCACTTTTCATATAAATTCACTCAATTATCTCAAAATACACTTTGAATGATGATTTTGAATTGTTTGGAGTGCTGGAATTCGGTTCTCAAAGATGTTTGAACTCTTAGAATGCCAAAAGATCCCTCCAACCGGCCCTTGGGGGTATATTTATAGGTGAGAATTCCTTCAGGATCCGGTTCGGATCGGGGACACGTGGTCTCCATCCCATGGCTTTCGGGATCGGGTGAGTTCTGGTGTTGCCAGCGCATCAGGTAAGTGGCCATCGTGGGTAGAAAGTGTGTGTAACTGCCCCGAATATCCAGGAGATCATGGAGTGAAGTAGCAGGGTACACTGGGTTCGGTTCGGATTGACAAGTAGATGGGGTTCGGATCAGATCATCCAATCCGATCCGATCCGGCTTGAATTTTGCCTTCCTCACTTCTTCTTGCTTTGCTTTTCCTTGATTACGCCCGATCCGATCCGGCTTGATCTTTTAGCTTTGTGATGCTTCTGTTCTTACCTCTGTAATTCCGATCCAAACCGGATGTGTAACAGAGTGTCTTATGTTTACTTGATCTTCTGACTTCTTGACTTTGTATAGCCTAGTTTACAAAGTAGGCTAACATTAATCATTAATAATTTAATATGTTATTAAATATGCTTATTCTAATTAGTAGGAAAACATAGTTGTTGAAATATGTTTATTGCAATTTGCAGAAGAGTGTAATTATTAAAAAAAATACCTTTTTCCCAACTGATAGAGAATCTAGTTGTAAAAAGTACACGTCGCGGGTGGCAAAAAATGCAGTCGTTAAAGATATGAATTTCGCAAATTGTAACAAAGCGCTGTTGCTAAAAATATATTTTCAAATCTGACTGAAAAATGTATGTCATTAAATCTCATTTGTTGCAAATGATAGTGTAGATCAGCTGCTAAAGATCATTTGTTATAGCTATCGTAGGGTGCCACTTGCAGACGACAAGTTGCAATAGGGTATTTTTCTTTTAGTGGTCATCAGTGGTTCATGGTAAACAAGATTTTGCGTAACGAGTGCTAGAAATTTGAACATTCAATATTATCACTTAACTTATTCCCTCACTTTTCGTTTTCTTCTTTCTCTTTTCATTTTCCCTTAACCATCATTTATCCCACACTTTTCTCACCTTCGTTTATCTACTAGATATAGATAATAAATGGCTATAAATGAGACTTAACAGGTTTATCTTCTTTTTGAATTTATATCTGACCATAATAGGTTTCTTTAATTTCTCACTAGCCCTAAAAGTCAATGAGATTGTTCTAATAAACCTATTAGCACCAGAAAGGGGAACGCTACTCGATTTTTGTCTTAAAGAGAACATATTGCTTTAGGATTCAAAGACGGTTAAGATGAGGAAGAATGATGGTTGCACTCAAGCCAAAGGCATTGGGGACGAAGGGAGTCAAGAGGATTTTTCTGTTAATCCCTACATTTATATGACCAAAGAGGAGACGAATGGAGTGTTGAAAAACCTAAAGTCACGTCTGAAGCCGCAGGATGAACTCCTCCACAAGCAAGAGGAGATGATGAACAACTTCTTCACGAAATCGATGGATTTGGATGGCTAGGAGGCCAAGGCATAGTCTTTGGCATATTGTAACAACCCGAAAATCCGAGTCAGTTTAAAATTTTTATTTTGGCAATTTTAATGAATTTTAAATATTTAAAATGAATTATTTTAAATAATAACGACGAAAAATTTATTTTGAATAGAATCCGAACGTATATATTTATATTATTCTCTTATACCCCCTCCCCTTTATCTCTCCTCAGAAATCGATTATATAAAAAAAAGGAGATCGGCGACCGACTCCACGCCATCGCGCCCCCTCCGAGGCGGCGCCGCCCACCGCCTCGTCGGAGAAAACCCCCCTACCTCGACGCAGCCTCCTCCCTCCTCTCGCCCCCCTTCTCCGTTAAAAACCGCCGCACCCGAAACCCTAACATCCAAACCCGACGCCACTACCAGAAGGCCACCAGAAGACCACCGCCACTTGCAGGACGCCTACGCCGCCCTCCCAGTCCGTCAGTCCGACCCTGAGACCCTCCTTCACCAAAAACTGTGAGTTTTTCTTATTTCTTTACTTTTGATTTTGATTTTTGCCGAAGTAAAATATGTTTTCTTTGCTAAAATAAATAGTGATTTTTACCTAGGACCATATACAATTTGCAAACTTAAAAGATTTATTTTTTATAAATGAAAAGATTAGACCTTTATAGTTGGAAAGATAGAATTTTTATCGTTTGAATGACGTTATAAAAGTATAATTTTTATAATAATAGAAGATTAAAAATATAATTTTTATAATGAAAATAGGTTAAAAATATAATTTTTATACTATAGAAAGAATAAAAATGTTATTTTTATAAAGTAGAATTATAAAAATACGATTTTTATATTATATGGATAGAAAAGGCGAAATCTTTATATTTGAAAAGGCGAAATCTTTATATTTGAAAAGGCGAAATCTTTATATAGAGAATAGCGTGATAAAAATATAATTTTTATATAATATATAGATAATAAAAATTCGATTTTTATATATTGTATAACAAAGTAAAAATTCGATTTTTATATATTGTATAGCAAAGTAAAAATTCGATTTTTATATAGAAAGGAGCGTTATAAAAAATATAATCTTTATTATATGAACATCGATGTAAAAATAGAATTTTTATCTATATAGTAGCGTTGTGAAAATAGAATTTTTATCTATATAGTAGCGGTGTAAAAATATAATTTTTTATCTATATAGCAACAATATAAAAATGTGATTTTTATATATGTAGTGGCTGCGGGCAACGAAAGTGACAAAAGGCGAGAACAGCGATGACTTCTACATAAGAAGAGTTGAGGCATTTGGATTAGCTAGTCGGTGAGAACTTCTCATTTTAACTTTTCTTTTCTAGTTTTATAAATATATACTAGGATGCAGACGGTGTTTAGTAGCACCCGACACCATCGTCCACAGACCATGGACTTGTTTGTTTGGTTGTGTAGTTGGTTAGATTATTTGATTTGAATTTGATTGTTTGGTGAAATGGAATGGATTTGATTGATATGTGGATGGCGTGGGCCATTATTAGACCGGGGATAAGGCTAGGCCTTGTCTCGTTTCTAGTATCGTGCCGTTATGCCGTTGAAATTTTCTAAAATAAGTTAGAAAATTCAAAACACGCTTTTTCTTCTCTCAAATCGTCTTTCTCCTCACAAATCTCTTCTTTACACGTTGACCAAGATGATAACGTTAAAAACGTTTCTGCTAATCCATCTTTTAAGGATATTCTGCTCAGGCCAGCTGTAAAGCGAAATCCAGATCCGATTTTTTTAAACAATAAAAGGCCTTTGTCAAAACCGTCTCCTCGCATTCTCCACAGCTATAATGAAAATCTCAATAAAATCAAATCAAAAAATGGCTGCTTCAGATGTGGATCGACAGATCACTGGGCGAGATCATGTCGAAATCCAGTTATTTGTTTTAAATGTCATAAAACAGGGCATAAGGGTTTCAATTGCAAATCTTTTCGGTCTCCACCCCCAAAAATGGCAGAAAGATCCAGAAAACAAATTTCCGCTAATCGCTACCAAAATTCTTTTGATTGGGCTCGATCGATGGTAATCATCTCCATTGTGAGTGGATCTTTCTCGATACGGCAGATTGAGGAGATTTTGAAAGCCAGACATGGCCGTCGTGCCCCGTCCTGGGACTG